>CM077115.1:498726112-500075111 GCA_039619475.1 Icerya purchasi | reverse complement strand
AATAATAATAATAATAATAATAATAATAATAATAATAATAATAATAATAATAATAATAATAATAATAATAATAATAATAATAATAATAATAATAATAATAATAATAATAATAATAATAATAATAATAATAATAATAATAATAATAATAATAATAATAATAATAATAATAATAATAATAATAATAATAATAATAATAATAATAATAATAATAATAATAATAATAATAATAATAATAATAATAATAATAATAATAATAATAATAATAATAATAATAATAATAATAATAATAATAATAATAATAATAATAATAATAATAATAATAATAATAATAATAATAATAATAATAATAATAATAATAATAATAATAATAATAATAATAATAATAATAATAATAATAATAATAATAATAATAATAATAATAATAATAATAATAATAATAATAATAATAATAATAATAATAATAATAATAATAATAATAATAATAATAATAATAATAATAATAATAATAATAATAATAATAATAATAATAATAATAATAATAATAATAATAATAATAATAATAATAATAATAATAATAATAATAATAATAATAATAATAATAATAATAATAATAATAATAATAATAATAATAATAATAATAATAATAATAATAATAATAATAATAATAATAATAATAATAATAATAATAATAATAATAATAATAATAATAATAATAATAATAATAATAATAATAATAATAATAATAATAATAATAATAATAATAATAATAATAATAATAATAATAATAATAATAATAATAATAATAATAATAATAATAATAATAATAATAATAATAATAATAATAATAATAATAATAATAATAATAATAATAATAATAATAATAATAATAATAATAATAATAATAATAATAATAATAATAATAATAATAATAATAATAATAATAATAATAATAATAATAATAATAATAATAATAATAATAATAATAATAATAATAATAATAATAATAATAATAATAATAATAATAATAATAATAATAATAATAATAATAATAATAATAATAATAATAATAATAATAATAATAATAATAATAATAATAATAATAATAATAATAATAATAATAATAATAATAATAATAATAATAATAATAATAATAATAATAATAATAATATAATAATAATAATAATAATAATAATAATAATAATAATAATAATAATAATAATAATAATAATAATAATAATAATAATAATAATAATAATAATAATAATAATAATAATAATAATAATAATAATAATAATAATAATAATAATAATAATAATAATAATAATAATAATAATAATAATAATAATAATAATAATAATAATAATAATAATAATAATAATAATAATAATAATAATAATAATAATAATAATAATAATAATAATAATAATCAAATCAAATCAAATCAAATCAAATCAAATTTATTTTTTATACATAATATCAAAATTATAAAATGAAATACATAAAATAAAATTTTACTTTACTCCTGCTTATATGCAAAATGCATGAGCAGCAGGGTACATTACAGTACACAGGATAGTTTAATGAAAAACTAGCCAGTGCTTACAATCTATGCGAACGGAAAAAATATATATCTGTGTACAATATACTAATACACGCACACACATACACACGTGCATTCATATTTATATAGACTCAATGTGTCTACACATATGGATATACACTCTCATATGTACACACATACTCACACATGTACATACACATTCATTTATGAATGTGCTCTCACTTACACACACATAGTAATACAAAACATTAGATTAATTTATAAGAAATAAATTTAATGTTCACCTGTATAATTAACATAGAAAAGTGAATAATAACATGATATATATAATAGTAATAGCTAGCGAACAATAAGTATATCAATAGTAAGACAGGAATAATTTTCTAGGGGATACATGCTGGCATATATGGGCTAAAGATTATGTATATGAGTGCATATATCAAAAACTTAGTAATATTTAATTTTGCGTACATACTATTTTAACCCATATTTACAACAGAACTATTATTAATTTAGATTACTTTAAAAAATATCACACATATACCCCATCCCATATGACTCATATCCTCTTTCAGTGATGATAGGATGATATAAATGTAATGTAATATTAATCTAATGTTTAAGTGATAAAACTAATATTTATAATTATAAAGTTATAATAAGCATGTGTGTTAATTTTTTATTTATAATAATATTGGTGTTAGCAATAAAGATAGTAATAAAACTAAGAATTTAATTTAAAATAAAATAAAATAAAGTAAATTTAAAAGACAAAATAAAAATAAAAATAAAAAATAAAAAATAAAAAATCTGCGTTATTATTTTTAACCTAATTGTATGGAATATAATGAACTACTTTTAATATTAGAATGAAGAGTTTTGTTTAAGGAAATGTATTGATTGCAATCAAAATAATTAATAAGAATAACATCTATAATAAAGTATATTAAGTTAGCAATTTAGGTTTATAGTGGTAAAAAATGTATTATATAGTTAATTAAAATTTACCTTATACTGAATTATTGTTAGAAATGAATCTATTATTTATGAATTTTATAATTTGTAATTTATATTTGGATCCAGATACGATAAATTTAATCTTTTACTGTCCACACTGACAGAGCTAATTTGTTTCCTATTGTTATTATTTACAAACAATCGGGAGAAACTATTGGAATTTAGAATAGACAATGATAGCATGATTAACCAGCAACTTTATTTTTATATAAATACCAATTTCTGTTATCCATGCGAACACCTGTTAAAGTACTTTAAATTTAATTTCATAACTATTATGTAATACGTTTATGTTACATAACGGGGAGTTTCTAATAGATTGTGAAGTGTTTTTATTTATGTATTGATGGATCAATATTAAAAGCGAATGCAATTTGGGTGTAATGGTATATTATAACTTCGAAAAATGAGATATTTATTACGTAAGCATGTGAAAGTGAATCAATAGTTACAATTTATAATACCTATAGGGTTCTATGACGAGTAGTTTACTTTATTTAGCTAGAAACAGATGGTTGTACATTAATTTGTTAATTTTATTTTAAAGCTAAATATCATACTTTAAAGTAGGATGTACGGACTTTGAAGTAAACAATGATACTTTTTTCACAGATCTACGCGTAAATTTTACCACAATGTTGGGAAAGCTTTGTTTTTCACTTTTACGTAGACGATGACAAGCACTGATATCATAAGGGCTTAAATCAGTGCCAGTCGCCTCTGCTATTTTATTTAGTATATCAGGAATGGATTCATTGGCTGTGTGCGGAATATTGCTTATAATTAAATTCGACTTTTTACTGTGTTGCTCCAGAACATTTAATTTTAAAAGCAACTCCGAGTTTTTTTCATGTAACTGCGTATTTTCTTCCTTCAGTATTTTCATTGAAAGCAGTGCTTCATCCAGCTTCTCTTCCGTCTTATGAAGAGAAAATTGCAGTCCTTCAATTTTTTCATGCAACATGGACTCTGTAGTATTAAACGAAGACTGCAAACTATCCACTTTCATGCAAAGAGCGGCTAACTCGTTACGGACTGTTATTAATATATGATCTGAAGACGAGTTTTCAGGATCTGCAGAGCTAGCAGAGCTAGAACTGGATCTGCATGAAGTGCAAACCCAGTTTTTCTTTAAAGTTTTGGACCAATGTTTCCATGTTCCGGCGGCGACACCACTACATGTAAAGTGCAAATTTGCTTTACAGGCTGAGCAGGAGATGAAGTCTCCTGATTCAGGTAGAGCTTTGTTACAAGTGTTGCATAAAGACGCCATACCAGAATAATAACAGTTGTAAATCACAGGTAACAGTTATGTGACAAGAACAGTTCAGTAAATTAAGCACACTGTTACAGACAAAGTTTCCGATTTTTTAAAAACAAATATTTCTTTTTTTTTTTTTTTTTTTTTTTAAGTATATAAGATTGAAAACATAAAATTTTACGAATTTATACTGCAAATTTGATACCTGATGCAAAATAATCAAACAAAACAATAGATGTAAACGAATAATTTGAAACCAACAAATGAACGCAGAATGTAACAACCGAACGCACAGATAATAATAATAATAATAATAATAATAATAATAATAATAACCGTTTAATTTTAATAAAGGGTAACTAACAGATAGTCAGAGAGTTGCTCGCATCGAAAAACGCCCTACACCTTCTACCCTAGATTGGCCAACTGATGCGATGATAAATCAAGTCTCATTAGCCGTTAAACTGAGCCATTTTTAAAAATACAAGTGTAAAATCTTTCTTATTGCGCTACAAACGAATGAATATGATTAAACTTGAAAAAAAATTGTCATTTTGTATTGATAAAAAGCAAATGATTAATTTTGCGTAATTTTATCTGTAAATTACAACACCGTTAATTATAATAATTAAACTTTTTACATGAAAGAAAAGAAAAAAAATTTTAAATTTCACGAATTTCTGGAATAGAAGGAGAGAGAGAGAAGAAAACAAGTTTAAGAATAAATTAACCATTTTTAATGGGCCAATTCGTTTTAAAATGATGTAGCGCGTGTTTAATACATTTTGGCACTGAATCGATTATTTTTGAGCGATTTAAAAGGCGAATATGTTCAAACAGCGAGTTACGAATTTACCCAAAACAATTAAATACGGAGAATTAATGAAATTAAAAAATACATCGGAATTAATGAAATTAAAAAATACATCGGAATTAATGAAATTAAAAAATACATCGGAATTAATGAAAAAAGTATATTATCGGCTAGTTTAAAAAAGGAAGAAAAGGGACACAACGAAAAGGAGAAACGTTTGCAATTTGGTAATTTCATACTAACGGCATGGCTAAGAACGGGGAACACATTGCATGAAAGTTATAAATAAACAAACGCCTAAGAAAAATGTGTAATCTTAATGATAATGAACCAAGAAAAATAAAGCGCAAAAAAAAAAAAGATACCTGTACGACGTCTATATGACGAAAATTGAGGGGTACATGCAGCCACGCAAATCGTAAGGTTTCTAAGGTTTTCGTAAAAACGCAAACACCTTCACGATGGAACTGATATTTTCTTCGGGAGGGGGGAGGCTTTCTACCGCCCAGCGCTTAAATAGTAATATTTACTACCGTTAATTTTAAAAGCGTTTACCGCTTTTTCGTATTTTCCAGAATAAAATGGATAATTTTGTTGATTTACTTTGTTTAACTCCCGTCAAACTTCTGATTTATTATATAAAATGTTTTGCAAATAAAAAATCTTTTGACTCTAATTAAGCTCGGAATGAATCGACATTTATAAATATCATATCTGTTAATAACTATTTTTAGCGCCCGAAATAAAATTACGTAGAACAATTTTCAAATTAAACACGAAACCGACGGGTTATGTTGTCGGGGCCGAAAAAAAAACAACAAAAACAATATGGAACGGTGGAAAAAAAGGTATTTTACACTACAGGGAAAAAGGGATGAAGTTTATTATTATTATTATTATTATTATTATTATTATTATTATTATTAAATTAAATTTTACGTGCCGTGTGCAGCAACTATAGCTAGAGACACGCGAGGAGAAAGAGGTTTAGATCAGTAAGTAGAGTTCGGACTTATGAAGGAAAAAGATTAAACTAGATAATGAAGAGGAGTTGTCTTTAAGGATGAGGGGAAGAGAAGAAGGTAGGTTGAGGAATGAAGTAGTGCTCGAATATAACGGTGTAATTTATTATAAAAAAGTTACAGAATGAGTTCTTAACAAGGCTTGAGTAAATTCGATGACATCGCAACCGCATGGCGTGAACCGCGCGTTTCCCTTCATACTCTTAGGACTTCATTGTCCGTTTTATTCACTCTCTTATCCGTAGTCTCTTACATTTTACATATTTGTTGCTCTCTTGTAGACTCCCAGTCACGTGAGAATTAACGGAAACGTGGTGACGGGCTTATTAGCACGTTTGTCCTGCAACTCACTTCATTAGAAAGATACCTGAAAATAACGTTTAATCTCTTCCCTCTCTCTCTAAAAAATACTCCACTGCAGACTCCGGTCGAATATCTATCTGGGGTGTCCTTCTCAGATACTAACTCTCATTACCTTCCAGCCTAAGACTTTACCCTTTTTTCACGCGTGTTCTTCGGTTTCACTAATATGTCTCTGAGCTTCGGTCATACATTGCTCCCATCTTTCTGCTACCGTTTTTCTCTTATTCCAGCTTCTTACTGTTCACTGCATACCCTAGATTCTTCCTTTATTAGCATTACCGATTATATTTTCTTTCTACGCTGTTCTCTATTAGACAGATGAAAAAAATGTTTTATGCTCTCCGGTTGAGGCTCTTGGATTCTCTACGAATGCTACATTTTAGCCTTTCCGTGCCTGTACTAGTTATCCCAATCTTTTCATCTTTTTCTATATCGGTATCCGATGGAATTAAAATTAAAAATCCGTAATTAACTTAAAGTTCTGGGTCTGGGTGATCGCTATTGTTGACTATAGCCATTAGAGAAAAAAAAACAAAAAAAAACCCGTACCACTGTGTGTATATTTACAGAGATGATTCGACGGAAATTTAAATGTAACGAAAGTGGAATTTCTTTTTTAACCTTTCTTCACATTTAATCACCGTAGAAAAAACCGAAACAGAAAAACAAAAAAAAAAAAAAAGAGAAATTTTAAAGGTTAATTTGTATCCTTGATACCAAACCAGAAAAGCGAGCATTTATCTCTTATGCTTTCAGCGCCGATGTAGTTCGAAAATGCTATTATACAATTCTTTAAAATTGTCAAACACATCCGTTCCTTTTCGTGAGCTTAGTGGGACAGCACTGTATTTTAAAGCGGTTGCCCTCCTGACTTCTCTACATGTAAGACAAAAATTATCGACATTATCAAAATCAATCTTGTCCGTGAAGATTTACGTTTTTTCTTTTTTTCGTTGGCATTTCCACAACGAATTTATGCAATTGTTTAAAATTGGATTCGGTAATTTTCTCAAAGATAATTTTATATCGTATTTCAGAATTTTCTATTTCATCTCCTCATTTTTTCGCTTGCAGAATCGTTTCATTCTACAACAGACGTACACTCTCAAATAAAGAGGGGCACTTGGTTTTTATAGTGATGTCACCCAGCTGTCAGCGACAGTCGCTATTTTTATCCCACCGTCCCGTTTGCTTTAACGGCTGATTCGATTTAATCCGTATTACGTCTTTTCCCTTTTCTTCGCACTATGTTTTTTTGTTGTTGTTTTTTCATTTTCTTTTTTTACTCCTATTCCATTTTGCACCCAGTGTACGGTCTAAAGTAAAAAGAAAAAAAAAACAAACAAACTAGTCGGTCACTACCGTATACGAACGTTATTATTATTTTCTACACGAATGATTGGTCATTGGTCATTTCTTTAACCCCTCTCCAATCATTGGCGGCAGAAATTTTTCTCTCGACGACGACATCTCCAAAGCGGAATAAAATAATTATATTATATTCTAAGTAAATGTTTTCAATCCTCGTTTATATACTACTACTCCCGTTTTGTGACCTGATTGACAAGAGGTCTGTTCGAACAATTCTTTTCGTGCGTTCCCCCATTTCTTTTTGCTGATGTTATTAACGGATGCAATTTAATACCTCACTAATTGGCCCTTTCAACACCACATCGTTCGACCTAATCGCCTTCGTTACGCACGCATGCAATCAATTAATAAGTCCTCCGGTCTTTCGTTCGTAATACCCGCGTCTTTTTAAGCGATTCCGTTTTATGCACTCCTTCGCTCTTCTTAAATTCGTTGTCTCCTTGTATCGTGTCTAATTTTTCTAGTCTCTGAAATTATCCTTCCGCGTTGATTGAGTCCACTGTGGTTCCGAAGATCGAATTAAATTCGGAAAATTAATTAACAATATACCCTCTTCTTTTTTCGTTTTTAGAAAATGTGATAATGTTATTCCTGAACTGATACTTTGAAAATTTTATCTCATCTAATTGTGCTCAGTTGCTTGTTTGTTGCTTAAAACAACCCAAATTACATGCGTTCTCTATTGGGACGCCAGCTCCTTTCATTTCGAAATTGCCTTATTTTAACTTAATTTCTGAAGCGATAATTCCTCTACAACTTCTACTTTTCTACTTCTTCTACATTATACCGTATCTGAAAAATTGTTATCCTCTGAGTCGCGTAAAAAAAAAAAAAAAAAAAAAAAAAAACTATTTTCGGTTTAATTACACTTAATTTTTGTCTATTTCTTATTAAATCTCTGTATGATTCGACGTAGTCATATTTTTTCTGTAAACAATTAATAATAAATCCGCTTCAAAATATTTTTTCGACTTTAAGTATTTTATATAATGACTTTTTTTTTTTTCATTTTTAATAAATGTTTGTTAGCTCTATAATTGTTTTTTTTTTGCTATTTAGCGATACTAATTTTTAATTGTGGATTGCTATTTAGAAATATTTTTACTACTCTACACGTGGATGATGAAAATAGATTTTCAATTTAAAAAAAATAAAATAAAATGTATATATTCATTCAAAATAATAATGTGACGCAGTGTTTTAAAAACAGGACGTAACATCGAAGAATCTTGAGGTTTTGTTTCTGCATAGAGTTAGCGTTAAACGTAGTTAGCATTAGACGTGTCCATTTAATAAGGGTTTTTTCTCTGTGAAATTATTTCGATTACAAGCACCAAGTTGCCTTGAAAATCACAAAAATGGAATCGGTAAATCTCCCATATTTTGCAAATATTAAGTAACAGTCTGCCAGGAAAGAACGGTAGTTCCAGGGTAGTGGTCGAATGTGTGATTTTACTAAACGACGTTATTGAATAAGAAAGAAATATGTCCGTGCATTAGTGCGTACTAAATTTAGCGATCATTTGAAAAGAAAAACTATTAATCAAGACGAATTAATATCGAGTTTTTCAATAGGATGTGTAGTTGAAAAAGTATCTTTATTCGAGAGCCGTTCCAAAAGTCATGCCTCGAAATTGAACAAAAAACACTCTAACGAGGTGCAAAAAAATGTACAATATTCCTTAAGGGTGTAAACTATTTTCCAGCATAGTCGTCTACAGCCATCGAGTTATTTATCATACTACAGGTAAATAAGTTTTTCGATGCCGACGACATACCACGCGCCGTCCTGATTTGCACTGCTTCCAACTCATGTCGTCCACCCCGTGTGATTTTCTCATTCCGGTAAACGGGTAAAAGTCTGAAAAGTCGGGGGAGAGTAAGGAGGGTGACCAAACACTTCCCACTTGAAATTCGTCAGTGAAGTGCGAGTGAGAACAGAGCGTTCTCGTGCAAGAGAATGACCATCCTGACTAGTTTTCTTAGTCGATTTGATTGCGACTCGCAAGCGCGCAAGAGTATCGAAGTGTACCTTCCTGACGTGATAGTCGAACTTTGCGTTACTCAATCAACAGAACGCCCTTATGACCCCCCGGATTAATTTTGCCTGCCGACAGCATTTTTCGAAATTTTCGCAATGATTGCTCGTCTTTCTGCTTCCAACTTACATTGAGGCTAATCCGGTGGTGCGCTGTGTGCTGGCTCGTAATTCTGTCTTTTCCGTACAAAGGCGCTTAATCGGCGATAAATATCGACACCACTCATCATGTTTTCTGCATTGAATAATTGAATAACTGTACACATTGCACAATCAGAGTTGGTCGTACAGTAGGGACCGACGCGGTAATCTAATGCACGAATGATCATCAGTGCAACACACGTACTCCATACTGAAAGTAATAATGTGAAGATAAACACATGTATCCGATTAATCAGATTGTTTACTGTTTTCGGTATGTACATTATTTCACATAATTTGTGTTTCCAGATTTCTACAGGAATAATAATTTACGATCAATTTAATAATATATTTTGCAAGATATATTTTTGGCCAACGTATTTCTCAGCGGTTCTATAACGAATCCGATTCTCTTCGTTTTATACAGAAAAAAAAACAAAAACAACAATAAAACGTACATTTTTTAGTATTCTAATAATAGACACAATGACTAGCACATTGTATGAAGATATGTAGTTTTAGATAATTTTTCGTAGAATCCGAAATCAATTTTATCTAATAAGCTCGATGTTGCCGATTTACATCAGCGCGCTGAAACTGAAAGGTGTAGTATAAACGAGATCATCCCTGTCAGTCCGTTAAAATGTTTTAAGTTATAGAACTGCTCTTAACGACATAAAGCTTCGCGATACAGCATTTCACGTAATTAAATAATTAGTAAAAGAATTCGTGAGTTTTTGCATTTCTTCGGAGGGTCTCTTATCGTCAATAGTGATAAAAACCAAGCGAATAATTTTTTATTTTAGAAGGAATTATGTATATCCGCGCAAGTTTATGATCAGGCGGCTCGGCTACTCTAAAAGTAAACGAAGTTATAGCGTGGCATTCTACCTCTGAATATCAAGTAAGCATTTAAAATCCCGGCCGTCGCTGTATGCACGTTGCACTGTCGAAGCGGTGGCGATATACATACATATATGCGGCAAGTTACTAGATGAAATTAAAGGATAATGGCCTTGCTTCAAATTATGATCACGCATTCTGCATTTACTTTTACTGATATTTTTGTAATTTTCGTTTCTATGCTCGGGAAAATACACGCGATCATCCTAAATCAGATAATTCAGTCATACTGCTTTTACATAATTTCAATTAAAAATCAAACATTTACGTTCCTTATTGATCATATTCTTCGAGTTTCCGCTTTCTAAATGAAGGTAAATTAAAGCGGAGCACACACCGGTGCGAATAGCTTGCGGGACGCAGGATGCGGGATAGAACTTCGCGTGGGACGTAATGTCATAGCGAGATATGAATGAGCGCGCAGACCAAAGCACTAAATTTTCCCGCACTTACTGCGAACATTCGTCGGTTCGCAATTGACACAACTTTTCCGCGTCCCACAACGATCTTGCTCCCTTTTTCGTTAATCTTTCATGATGTCTCAAATGGAGAAGTTGATTCAGGCAGTGAAAAAACATCAGATTTTGTTCGATTTGAGCCACGAAAGTTACAAAAAACGAGTATGGAACGACATTGGAATTGAATGAAAATGGTTTTATTATAGGGATATAACGAATAGGTTATGTTTATAACGTACCGGTAGTTTTGTAATATAAGAACTGAATAGTACATATCTATCCGATTCTAACATTACGATAACCGTACTAAAGAGACTGGAAAATCAAAAACTAAAAATGATGCGATATTTTCACTATTAATTATTTACATATTCTTCGACGGTGACACGGTAACGATTACAACGACGACGAATTAACAATGTAGCGCGGAACGCAGCAAGCGACTGAAAAAGCCCGTACGCGCATTTCGTATCATGTTAAAAGTCTTTTTTTAAACGGATCCGAAAATTTACCCGAGAACAACCAGAACGATATTACAGTTCGGTGGCGACTGGAATTTCAGCGACGCCTCTCCGCAGTAGCACGATAAGAAGATCATGCTCGAATGTGTTTCGTTCGTTCGCGGATAGAGAACAGCTGAACCGACGATGGCAGCAGACGCTTCAAGTAGTATTCCAGAAGCCGGCACTCGGCGCATTCGATCACGGCGACCGATTGCCGCTTACCGCGTACCAACAGCTCCACCGTGGAACAACGGGTTTGACGTCATTAGACGACGGCCTCGGCAGTTCGGGAAATTAAACGCGATAGGTGCAACATATTTAAGGGGTAACAGCACTGTAAATTTTTTGAAAAATCGATTTTTTTCATTGGCTTAAAATATACTTTGAACCTTTTCCTGAATACGAGGCAATATGTTTTTTACCTGGAAAAAAAAAAGGTAATTTCCTTAATATTTCACGCTTTTTCCGGAGTGCGGCAGGCTGCTCCAAAATAACTACTCGCTGCAACTATCACCTTATGTAAATATTTGCTCAAAAGAGGTACCTTAAATTCTTGCTTTTTGATTTATAACTTGCCTGATATATCAATCGATGTCGATAGAAGGTATTTATGTTAAGTTACGAAAGAAAAGTAGGTCAGTATATCGTAGATTATGATTCAAAGCAAGTAGCAAGAGGGTTTCAACTTCATCTGACGCCACTTTTTTGGAACAAGGCACAATGCAACTTTTTCTTCCGCGATCTGCAGTTCCCGCTTCGCACCGGTGTCCGCAGTGAAGCGGGAAAATTTCCCGCAGAGCTTACGTTTTTTCGGACTCGATCCCGCGTCCCGCAATTTTTTCGCACCGGTGTGCGCTTCGCTTAATTCGGTTTTTTTTACATTGCATACATTTATAAGAGAAGAGTTGGCGTTACGATTTTCAGAGCATGTGTAACTCGGAAAACGTTATCAATGCAAATCGTGTCGTTTTTTTAACATAAATAAGCAAAAAATAAGCCGAATTTGAATTTCGGTGACCAAAATTTGACGCCGAGCGCGAAAATGCCCTAGCACTACTCTTTCCCACAAAAACGACTTACGAACATTTGTCGAAAAGCGTGAGTACGCGAATTGCAAGACTCGCAGCGCAAACAAGTGTACAACTGGATGAGAGTTTTTTTCGAAAAATTAAATTCGATTTTCGAAAGAGAGGCGGGTAATAGAGCTTATTCCATTTACTTTACTAATCTACAATCGGCGCTCTGTGCGCCATATTCATTTCGCCTATTCATCGTTCTAATCTGTTGGTGTCATCTCTGTAATATCTCCTATACCGCATTGTTTACGTGTATTAAAGTGGTGCTGAGAACCGTCTCTTTCAGTGTTCCGAACGTTCTATTTTTCTATTATGAACGCTTTTTAAATCTTCCTCTTTCTCGTGTCTTTTCTTCAACCTTCATCTGTTCTATATCTATAGAACACAGCTGCGGAACAAGATCGGTCACTTTAATAATATTTCAAACGCGCTATGATAAATACGCTAAAACAATATTACAGATAACGAAAAAATAAAATCCAGCGCATAAACGAAAAAAGAATAATGAGAAAAAATTAGAACAAAAAATAAAAAAAAACAACAAGTAAACGCAAACCACGAATAAAGGAAAATAACAATAAGCGAACGACATAGCTAAATCTATAGAAAAATCTAAATAGTCATACGAAATAGGAGACATAAGTAAAGTCAAAAGAAAGCATAAATAACACGGGATAATGAGAAAAGTATTTTTCCAAATAAACTGTATATATGTATAGTCAAAGGAGTAATGTAAATCTGATGACGATTGTTAATGTAAAAGCTTAATATTTGTAAGTAATATAAATATTTCAGTTATATAAACAATTCGATCGGTGTTAAAAATTACAGTGCGATACGAGTCTCGGTAGAAATTTTCGGAAGAATGATTATTATTGCTATTATTGTGATTATGTCTGTACCGTCAATAATTGTTTTATATGAATGAAAAAAAAAAAAAAACATTTGAAAATTAATCGGTAATAAAGCCAATGCGGAACGTTTTACTAGATCAAGTTCCAAGTGATTCGTCACAATTTCATTTCGCCTCTTGGTCTATTTTTGTCTTATCAAAAAAAAAAAAAAAAAACTTCGACAGCTGGCTTTTTAAATTTAAAAAATTTTTCTTCGGCATTAAAGATAATTAAAAAACAAAAGGACTTGGTTGTTTCTTCCATACGCGAGTACGATACACGCTTCGAATAATATAAATATAATTCAATTCATTTGGTGTTCCATAATGAACTGAAATACACTCTTTATATACTCGTATGTATGTAAAACACTTTATTAAGTAAGCAATTAAAAACGCATACACTATAAACATATAAAATTTATTATTGAAATTAAAACTGGCCAACTAGTTTCGGACAGCTCGGCGATCCATAATCATGTGGATTTATGGAGCGAGCTACCCCCGAAACTAGTCGGCAATTTTAATTTCAATAATAATTTGTAAAGGTTATATATGTTTTTACTTAATAAAATTATAACTACGCATGGTAAAATGCCGTGCGTGTTTCTCGAGAGTTTGTAAACTATATCCATATCGGTAATACTGACGACAATGAATACTCATATTGAAACAAAAGCCGAATTGTTTTCTAAGAATATACATCGAAACACTAGCCAAAGTCGAGCACTGCTGTAAATGACAATATTTAGCTTGACTGAAAATCTACGCCCCTTTCAGTTGTTCAAGTTTTATTTTGCAATATTCTGAGATCTTCTGCAAACTCTCGAAGCTACTCAACTCCAGCATGTTAACACATCGAAGTAACCAACCTCGTATTTTAGTGAATATCGATAATATTTCAGGTCTACGTATATTTAAATAAACAGAGTAGTGGGCATCATTTTTCCGTTTTTTCAATTTAAATTTCCCCATATTTCCCGGGCAGGCTACTTCCTGACGGAGTGAATTTGATCATCGGTTTTTGTAATTTTTATAAAAATTGAACTGATAGAATTCGCATTTTTTCCAAAAACATGACGAAAGTTTGTTTTTTTCTCTGCTTCTTTCTTTATCGTTCGTTTCGATTTTTAATTTTTACTTTTTTCCCTCTTTTGTATATTTAAAAAATGAAAGTAAAATATACACGCGATAGCGGCAAGAATCTTTTATCGAATCTGTAAAACAGTGCTTCAAGTGTATTAGATTTTGGAGCATTCTTCTGACTCATATAAAAATGTAAAAATAAAGTATGGACCATGTTCTTCTCTGAAAAATACCTTAAAGATAGCAGCAACGAAAATGAACATTGCTACAATTGACGGTCCACATGATAGAAATGCCCGAAAAGGGAGAGACCGCATGACATTAAGAATTATAGAAATCTGCCACATGCGGAAACGAAACAACAAATGATACTTTACACTCATCTAAACTTAGTTAGACTAGTTTTAATTCTCAATAAAGCAAATAAATAGCTGATAAATATTTTTTTCAAAAATTTTTTATTGCGATGACTATCTAATCTTCAACAGATAACGCAGTAGATTACACGTGGGCGATGTTACATTTTCAATGAAGTGGCACTCTTAGATAATGAGAAAGAATTTCTTCGTATTAATGAAAAAGATTAAGGAGATATATATATATGTAACAAAATACGTTAATCCGCCTCTATCTAAAACGGGCTATTGATTAAATAAAACAGTCAAGACTCAAATGATGCCATGGCGGGAGCTAATACATTCGGAAGAACCCGTGACCTGAATGAATCTTAGAAATCACCCGAAATGACACGAAAAATATGTAGAGAACATACGAAATTACAGTTAAACGCAGAAAAAGAAAACTCTAATAACAATAATAATAATAATAAAATTAACTCTGGCACGGTACAACTAATTACAACTCAAAAACATTGTAAAAATAACCAACCTAAACTGCAAAAAATACTAATAAACCAAAAAACGAGATAGAGCTTTAAATACAGGAAACGAAAGATAATCAATAAAGAACACAGTTCAAAAGAGAGCATAAATAAGATACTTCCTTTTTTCTAACAGTACACATACTGAATGTACTGGAATGGATAGAGGCGTATACTTTAATTCGGAAGAACTGAAACGTTTTTTATTGAAACAAAATATAAACATCTACGCATTGTACGAAACATGGATATGAGCTTCTCAACATCTCAACATCCCTACTCGCATAATATTATATATAGGGAGGCAAAAAATCATACCAGGAATACTAACTGACTTGTTCATTCGTTATAAATTCGAACCGTATAGTACCGTTATGACTCTATACATGGTATATTATAGTTTCGATTAATTATAAACAGTTACGATTGGATATTCTCTTAACACACCTCCGGGGGCCTAAACTCGTTAACACTCCAGATTTAAATAAGCCGTATTATACAGGGTGCGGCAGTGTAACTTCCTTATTTAAAATGCGCCACTTTGTTTCTACTAAATTTTGTTAAAGAGAAATAATAACAGAAAATCGAAATAACGGATACTCTCGATCCCCCACTGGGGCAATATGTATGCTTCTTCCCTTCTCTCAGTTTTATTTCGATTTTCTGTTATTATTTCTCTTTAACAAAATTTAGTAGAAAAAAAGTGGCGCATTTTAAAAAAGGAAGTTATGCTGCCGCACCCTGTATAATTGTCAGTGACTTAAATTTGCCTGGTGTTGCGTCAGTAATAACAGTAAGGGTAACTCTCTATTCAGCGGAGTTTATAAACCGACCAGAACATTGTAGACAGTTAATAAAAGTCAACCTACGCACATATCTTCAGCGAGCCGGCGAAATAACAATTTAGATCTTAATACTTCCATCGTTGACTACTAATACGGAATGTGAGATTATGTCAGACCTGACGGGCCGTGATCACCTCCGCATAATAATTAATAATTACAGGAATATGAAATAAGACGAATGACATTATCTATCGGGTTTTAAATTTCTCCGAAACGGAATGGAATAAATACGTACCAAAAAGACTACGGAGCGTGAATTTATCTAAATAAAGTAACACGTCTTCAGCTGAATAATTCATTGCCTCATTTAAATGTTTACGGAATGCACTTACAAAAAATACGCCGAATGAAATAAAAAAAAAAAAGGGAAAATTATACACCACCGCGCATGGTGAAATGCAGAGAACTGGCCGATTACATTAAGAAGGACTGCCTTGGGAAATTTTAATCAGGAACCTTCGGTTCAAGATTACACCAACTGGAAGAAAGAGCAGACTATTTTACTAAGAAAACCTTGAAAACATTAAAGGAAACGTACGGGGAGAAGATGCTGTAATGATGCTAGGCCTAGAACCAGTTTTAAGGAGTTGTGGTAGGAGAATGGTTTAAAAAAAATCCGTCCTCTAATAAATATTATAATCCAAAAAAAAAAAAAAAAAAAAAAAACCATTACCGACAGAAAACTTCATAAATCAGTCTAAAAGTCCAATCGATTTGCCCATGTCGCCTGTTACTATCTAACAACAACTCACGACAGAATGCTTGAGGAAAGTGAACTAAATAACATCACAGTAAAAATACGAGTGTTGAGATTGATGATATCCTTTATAGCGCTATTAAATTGGGTACCACCTACAGCCGCTAAACATTATCTCTTGAGGTTTTTTTTTTCTTGCACTGGAAAGAACACTTTACGTGTGCTCCATAATTAAACCTCGAGAGAATCTGGAGATTTAGTCATTACACAGAGTAATTTCATTATATTTTATTGCTTGGCTAGAACATTGGCCGAGTATTCTTAATAAAAGATCGATTTGCTATTTCATCAGATTATCAAAAAAAACACAATACGCGTTTCGGAAGAGTGCAGGCACACGAGATATGAGTCAAACTCAACAAATGGAAACATTCGCCGTTCCTCATTATGCTGTGTAACGGTATTTACGCCGTTGCTCACCTAACAATTTTGTTGTATCCAAAAAATTACTTTTATTTATTATTATTTAAATAAATGACTTGACGAGATTTTAAAAACTCTATTAATGAAAATTACCTGATCACCAAACTTTCTTCATCGGTCTACCGCTGTAAAAGACAATGATTAATTATGATATATACGTATATATTGTAATGTGATCATTACATTTAAAGAGAATTAAAATAAATATATATATAAATAAATTTAATAAAGTACCAAGAACAAATGGTGTGAGTGTAAGTGTGCGCATGTGTGGGAACCTGTTGCTGGCTGGGGAGCGATGGACTGATGAAATCAAGTGAGGGAATAAATGCGCGCGATGATCAGTAAAAAAAAGAAGAGATGATTGGCTGGTCTGCGACGGGGAGGAGACCGGTTCGGAAGAAATGAAGATCAAAAAATGCCGAAAAGAAAGGAGAAAGGCAGACGAGCGAGTTCCAGTTTTTAGTAGCGAAGTTAAGTCGCGAGTTGGTTTCGGTTAAAAGAAAAGAAAAAAGGTCAGCGAGACCGCGTGTCGTGTCGTCGAGAAATTAACGGTCCGAAGTAAATTTGCACGAAAGAAATTTCGATCCGGAAAGGTCCGAGACCCGATCGGTAGGAAATATTTAATGAAACTGTTCGACTTCGCAATTAAACAACAAGTTTCCTTATCGTCGTCGGAAAGAGCCTCCATCGTGCGTCGGTCCGTCAAAGGAGTATCTACCGGTCCCGGAGTAACCCAGCCAGAGTGATACGTACCATAATATATATTTTTCTAATTGTATATCCGTGTATATTTATATCTTTATCTATCCGGTGTTTTTCTAGGTCGACCTGTATCGAAATTTCTTTGTAAAGTTAAACCAAATAAACAAATATTTTTATCAAATATTGGAAAGGTTCTAATAAAAGTCAACCTTAAATTTAAAAAATCATAATTCCGCGAATCTGAAACCGCGGTGGCATCCCTGAGGGTATATAAAAATTACTAAAACCAATTGTAACGCTTCAATATATACAACGAAAAACAACGACTATAAAAATAAATATGAATCGATAACTGTTTGTCGGGGGTGATGCAGGAGTACGGTGATGAAAGATCTCGGATGAGTGGGCTGGCGATGAGTCCTTTGCTGATGGTACGAGACGCGAATTTCGGATAAATGTTAAATAAAATTTATTAATATTTACGGAATTCACTTTCGCGAAGGGGACTTAAAATATGGAAACCCCGATCTGAGATTCGACTATTGCACGTTGCAGAAGTTATATCTTATTCCAATTACGATTTCTTTTTTATACGAGTCGTCTGCTAAAAATTAACTGTTTTCTTTACGGATGGTAGAGATCGACCGACTTCTTTTTTTTTTTTTTTTTTTTTTTTTTTGGGCTTTAAACTCAAATTCCATCCATCTGATTTTACCATGTAGCTATTTTTTCGCTCATGTCTTTAAGAGCCTTTCTGGAAAAAGACCATGTGTTGAGTCGATCGGTTGTGCTCTCGTGTTCTTGTTTTTTGTTGTTCATTCTTATCGCTTATCTCTACGATTAGTAAGAGTTACATTTTATTAATTTGTCTATCATCGCTATCGCATATTGGGGAAAACACCACAATAATCATCATCGGCCAGCTTGCTGGCTGATAAACAATGAAATCGAATAATACTACCTTCACCGCTCCATCAAATACAACAGATATCCGACGAACCACCAGCCATACGGTCAACGCTATGCAATATCCCCGGCTACCGCAACACCATGACATCAACCATTCGTCATCAAAATCAAGTAACCATTTATCCTATCCTATTTCTACACATAATATCCAGATTATCAACAAACCCACATCACCACCATCATCGTCATCAACATCTTACGCGCAAAAGGCTAAAAATAAAATTACCCCGATCACCAATTTCGTCTACCCGAAAGAAGAACAGGGAATAATTGTCTCACACACTGATAACTACAAACTTCGTGATTATCTTCTTGCAATCAAAGATTTGGTAGGCGGGACGAAGAATATTCTAGCCGCTTCTCGAATTAGTAATCAAAGAATCGCTATATTTCAGGCAAATGAACAGATCGTTGAAACGTTTCTAAAGATTCACGGTGGCGTACATCTTGATGACAAATTCATCATAGCTCGTAGACTTAAAACGCCGGCGAGAAAATTGATCTTCTCAAATGTCTCGCCAATTATACCTAATGACTTATTGGAACAATTCATTCGGGCGCAACTAAAGCTGCAACCGGTGTCCAATATGTCTCTCCTACGAGTTAATCCCTCTGATGAACTGTTCAGCCATGTGATCAGCTGGAGACGTCAAATCTATGTAAAACCTGAACCAGATCAGCCAGTTTTGCCGACATCCTTTCTATTCCCATTTGGTGACAAAATGCACCGAATTTTTCTTAGCCTTAATGAATATACCTGCTTCAAATGCAATGGTAAAGGTCACAAAGCAGATGACTGTAACATTCCACAAGACAATTACTTAGATGATATACTAACAGAAGAAAATGCTCCTTCAAATATAAAGTCAAACGCATATTCTCCTAACCACACAGATCTCATAGCAACTGTATCAGCTAATGAAACACAAAACGTCGTACAACTGGCTCCTATAACCACACAACCGATTCAAACATTCATTAAAAACCCCAATACAACAGAAAGAACAAAACGTGCCCTATCAGACAATTCGTCCACAAAGACTCAACTAGATGAAGACACAACACTCATATCAATGAAGCCGAGTTACAAAAAAAGCAAAAAAGCTAAAACGGGAAAAAGGAGATCACAACGAAACCCGACCGCCACAGTTCTCGTGATTCAGAAACACAATCCGATTCAGAAGTTGATAAAATACAACCAAGTGATACTGAAGAATCCCAACAACATCACGCATCGCACAAATCACTTAATCTAATTTACGAGCCTCTGAAAAAGAACATTTATGAAAATGGATCGAGATATCGGCTGTCTCTGCAAAATCTTGCCCTTTTTATAGATATGTGTAAACAAGCCAAAATCGCATGTGATGTTGTCAAGGACTTCACTATCGACATTACAGGACTTTTTTCCATGCTAGATGAGAACTATCAGTTCCTAACTGACCGTGGAACTAAAGAAAAATTTACCAAGATTATGACGGTACTAAAAGATCAAGTACACAGTCCATTCCTAACTCAGACGCAACAGTTTACCCAAAGCCATCAGACTGAGCGACCAAACATGGAAAAACAATCACCGCAAGTTGTCATATAAACAAACATAAATGCAGGAAGGTACATTTATTTCGTGGAATTGCAATGGCATATATCTACACCACGAAGACCTTAAAAGTTTATCCTATCAGAATATAATCCGTCTGTCATTTGTCTCCAGGAAACACATCTTAAAAACAACCAAAATTTCCGTATCCCTGACTATAAAATAATTTTCATTACAGTACATGACTATGCACATAGTGGCATATTAATAGCTGTTAAATCAAAATATTATTATGAAATAATCGAGTTGAACACTGGGCTACTAGCGTTAGCAGTCAAAGTTTGGTTTAAATAACCAATTACGATATGCACTGTGTATTTTACAAAGATAATTAGTACGGAACATTTCTTTTCATTGATAAAGCATCTGCCTAAACCGTTCATAATATTAGAAGATATGAACGCTCATAGCCCTATGTGGTCAAGCAAAAAGCCAAATTCAAGAGGCAAGATCATAGAAAATGCAATTAACGCGTTTAACCTCACATTGCTTAATTTAACAGAGCCAACTCATCGTAACTTTTCTTATCGCACATGGTCAAATATTGACTTAGCCTTGTGCTCCCCTCAATTGAGCAGTAAAATACAATTTTATGTACATCATGACCTTGGTGGAAGTGATCATTTTCCGATTATTACGAAAAGCCAGTTACAACCAGAAACTTCTACTTATCCCGGAAATAATGTAAATCTGCTGCCGAAGTATAAAAGAACCAACTGGTTAAATTACAAAGCTCGATGTTCGTTACAATGTTATACCATTACATTGGGCAATACTGACACCAGTGTGCAGACGTTTACAAACGCACTCATCGAGCAGGCAAAAAGATGCTCACCACCTAATAAAACTATTATACAAACTGGCAGCGTAAAAGTCCCTTGGTGGTCTAAGGACTGTGCAACTGCAATTAGAAACAGACGGAACGTTTTAAAAAAGTTTAAGTCGAACCCGAACATGGAAAACCATCTGAATTTTAGAAGACTACGAGCAAAAGCCAGGTATATTCTCAAACAAGCAAAATTAAACTGCTGGAAGAACTATGTAGCAACCTTGAATCCTGGTACACCGACCAAAGTTGTGTGTGGAAAAAAATTAAATCTATCGAAAAGTCAACGCCATACTTTACACCGACATGCATAAAAATCGGTAGTAACATATGCACTAATATTGACGAAATAAACGCCGCGTTTGCAGAATTTTTTACAATGTCAACTAAAGATGAAAATCAGTTTATAAACAATACAGAATTATCCAATACTGGTAAAAATGCTACTTTTGGTCTTAACTTTACCAGCAACAACCAAGAACCATATAACCAACCTATCACGATGGAAGAACTACGTACTGCCATTAAACGTACTAAACCGAAAGCAGTCGGTTCGGATAATTTTCACATTTATCTTTTAAAATATACACCTGACTTTATATTAAAAACTCTGCTTGTAAATTTACAATCGAATATGGTTCTCAGGTAATCTCCCATTGCAATGGAAAAATGCCATTATAATCCCACTACTCAAGACAAATAAGAATCCGACACTCCTCGATAGTTACAGACCAATATCTCTTACATCAGTTCTATGTAAAGTGTTAGAAAAAATTATCAATGGCAGACTACTATGGGAAATCGAAACACGTAATTTATTTACAAATATTCAATATGAATTTCGGTCAGGACGATCTACCATTGATCCGATCCTTGCGTTACAGCGCTCCATAGGTAACGTTTTCTCAAACAAGCACCACTTATTAGCCGTCTTTTTCGATTTCAAGAAAGCATTTGACAACATATGGAGATACGAAATTCTTTTAACCTTACACTCCTGGAACTTCAAAGGTCGCCTTTGTATGTTTATTGCAAACTTCCTCTCTGATCGCCGCTTTCAAGTAAGATTGGGATCCGTTCTGTCTGATCCGCATACGGTACGGATAGGAGTTCCCCAGGGATTCGTCCTCAGCCCAACATGTGTTTAATATCGCGATAAATGATATTGTAAATCAAGTGCAAAAACCTGTAAAATCACTCCTTTTTGCAGACGATTTATGCATATTTCTTCCATGCACTGATATCAACTTAGGAGAAAGCGTTCTGCAGAGCACAATTGATAGACTGCAATAATGGTCGGAAGATAATTGTTTTTCAACAACAAAACTATAGCAACCCAATTCTGTAGACGGAAAAAGTGTGATCGCATAATAAGCTTAACTGTTAATAACAACCGTATAACATCTATAAATAAAGTTAAAATATTTAGGAATGACATTTGACAGCAAACTCACTTGGAAAGCACACATTAACGCATTGAAAACTAGCTGCGGTAAAAAACTAAACCTACTGCGGAAGCTATCGCATACAATCTACGGCGCAAGCAGACATAATCTATTAATGCTGTATCGTACCCTTGTAAGGTCCAAAATTGATTATGGTGCACCAGCCTATGCTTCCGCTAACATATCGACCCTAAAATGTTTGGATACTATCCATCATACATACCGCTTTGAGGTTGGCAACTGGAGCTTTCCGAACCTCCCCGATACCGAGTCTACTATGTGATTCAGCGGAGTGGCCATTAGATTTGCGACGAACTTATCTAACCGTGCTGGCTTTCAGCATCATAAGGAGCATAGAGCCAAACTCTCCAGATGATTCCACTGAGAACCAGAACGGAACAACAATTGATCACGTTATGTCCATTCTACATCAGCTAAACATCCAAATTCCAGTACTGGCCCGGGACCCGATATCTCCTATACCACTATGGTGCAACCGAGCCCAGGGCGGCATACAGAACTTTGAAAATGCGGAAAGCTCCGTTAAAACGATTAACAAACGTGCGTCAACTTCAAACGTAACGGTACCGTTTACCGACTTTAAACATCAGCTTAAATGCCATTTTAACAACATTTGGAACAGCGATTGGCAAAAGTTACCGACAGGAAATAAATTACGCTTCATAAAATCGTCCACGAAACCATGGCTTTCCTCAAGCCGAGAAAGCAGAAAACAGGAGGTAACGTTATGCAAACTACAACTTATGTACCACTCGCCTTATACACTCATACCTGTTAAATAAAGAACCTGCGCTCCAGTGCCAGACATGTGATTGCTAATTAACCGTCGAACACCTACTGATTAAATGTCCAGTTTATGAATATTATCGGAAACAACATAGATTACCATCGAATTTAAAAGATTTGCTGTGCGACGAAGAAATCGTGCTTAACCAACTATTTCAGTTTCTAAATTCTTCCAATTTATTAAAGTTGTTATAATTTTGCTAATCCTTGTTAATTTCTGTTTATTTTCCTTTTTTTCCTTTCTTTCAACTTTCATAATTTTGTAATTTCTTGCCGTGTCTCTAGCCTAAGTTGCTGTGTACGACACGTAAAATAAATAAATAAATAAATAAGAGCCTTTCTTCCTTTGTCCTCGCCTCGTCCAATCATAATTTTCATTTGATTTACGGGTTGACATTTCTCCAGGGACTGCGTAATGATGTATATTCGTCCCCCAACCGACAAACACGATTTCAATCACACGCACATTCTCACTCGCACCACGTTTTTAGTAATTCGTAATTATTTTTATTTTATCATTTTATTAATTTTCTTTTATTATTTGTTATTTTTCCATAAACATAATGGGCACAGTACAAATAGTAGAAGAAAGTGAATAGTTTGTTATAACAAAAAGTTTCTTAACATGTATAGTAGTGCTCGGGGAAAACCACTTCAAGGTAGTACGTTAGGTCCACTCTTTTTCATTAAATATAATATATATACGTAACAAGTTAGAAAAAGTACAAATTAATTGTGCTCGTATAATTAACGGGTGATGTATAGTGCCTCTGCAACATGTCTAGTAATGTACTCGTATCTATGAGGTCAACAGACAATTAGAAAAATTACAATATTTACCAAATAATTTAAATTAATATCGAAAGAACTATGGTTTTTACAGGAGAAAGAAAAACTGTTTCGTACCTTTAATTAAAATAAATGATAAATCTATAAAAAATTCCAATCCTCATGCAAATATATTTGAATCGGTTTTTGATTCAAAAATGAATTGGACGACGGAGGAAACGAAGTATTTAAAGCAGGTAACGCTGTATCAAAAAACAAATATTCCCCTTTAAATAAAAAAATAAATAAATAAACGATAGAACAATTTGTTTTTATTTTTCCAATCAAAAACACTCGATAATTTAAGGTTTCTTTCGCGTTTAAGCAATATAATACTACTAATGCACTTTGTGCTTTTCCAAATAAGGAGATGTGATATTGCGGAAAAGATGTTCTAAGCACGTATTTTGTTCCATGTTCATTCTTAAGATGCTTGTCGTTTATTAATTCTTATTAACTACATTAACTAATTCACGAACAGTATCCCGGTACAGGGGTACGTTTGATAAATAGCTTCAGTTCTTACATTATACGTGTTTAAATATTCGAAGATAAGATGTGAAGGAAATAAGGAGCGTTGGTGCGCGAAGGTGATTTTTGAAATAATAAGTATGCAAAGGTAAAATATTGTCGCTGTAAGGCGACAGAAAGAGAAAACAGATAGAACCGTTTTCAATTGTTTGTTTTCTGCGACGAGCAACGACGTAATTAAATTGCACGCAATTTTACACGCACGATTACCGCCTAAACAGCGGAAGACCATCGCTAAATGAGCAGATTTAAGTAGTTCCGTTAAACAGGTGAAGAGCACTTAATTACTCCGTTTCTAGCACTTGCATTCGACTTCCTTCGGCACTTGGACAACGACGCATTTTCAACGAGAAACATCTTTCGGCTTCGCTTTAAGTAATTCAAGTGTTTAGCGATTAACACCATACACGATCAGAATTTCCACTATTTCGACTTTTCTCCAGAGCCTCCTATTTATTCCCGAGAGTCTTTAGAGGAGCATTTTCAATGGTTGCGCTGTTTTCTTGAAATATTTTCCCGAGTTTCGGATTGTTTCCGAATTTTCTCTAATGGCAAATGGTGATACTTTTCTATAGTGTCGAAAAGAGCCAAGATATCAGAAATACCGATGGGCAAAACACTAAATGCCCCATAATTTGCTCATGTTGGTTATCCGACCGGATTTTTTGAACAAAACAGAGAAAAGCAATAGAAATAGCAATTATTGAGATAGGAAAAACTTGACAAAATAGTACACGCTAACATATCTTCTCACCTGTTTCTCACAATATCCTTATCTTGTCAGATTTCCAAAGCGTGCTATTGCACGTTTTTTCTACTTTCTTACTCTATCGACTACGTAATACTTTTTATACCTTTCTTCTTCCCAGAGTTCTCATTTAATCCAAATTGATCTCTCACGGTTTCTTGGTCGCTCCGGAATCGAGGAAAATGAGTGAACTGACTCATTAGCTCGGTTATCTTCTTCTGTTAACAGGTTTCTTATCGTTCTAAGGTACACTTAACAAAAATTATGGTTTAACTATTACTTCTTTCTCTAACCCGGACTCCTTTCGCCTATCCAACCTTTCCTTTTCCTCTAGCGCTGGTTTCTGGACATCGTTCTAATTTATCCGCGATGCGTTTACGCTTAGGGAACACAGCTTCATCACTTTTCCCTTTTTTTTCTTCTCGTGACGTCCCTTTATTGTTCTGTGCATCCCTCCAACAATTGACTCGGATCGCGTAATGTTTGAGTGCTTGTTACTTTCATCGGAATAAACTTTTTCATTTGAGGAGACTAAATGTCAGACAAATAAAATTTAAAGATCTATATGCTTCTTTTGTAAAATGCCGGATCAGTGAAGTAGCATAAACATTAAAGTATCATTATCACCATCATTTTATATATACAAGTTTCCATCGTCTTGCTAACGTGCTAACTAACGACACCAATGAGCCTTTTTCGGTTTACTCTAAAGTCCTTAAATTCCTACTGCTTACGGAATTCTCATCATTCTAAGAAAATTATTCTTTCCCCATTCGCTTTATTTCATTAGTGCAGTCGCCGTCGAAATTTGAAACGATACGTGTATTAAGCAAACAGCTTATTCGGTATCTGGAATATGACGAGAGTATAATTCCATGTACTCCGGATTGGGTCATTTACTACTGAACTCGTTATAAATCGTTCACCAACAAACATTTTACCGTGTGGCTCCCTTTATCGATGTTTTTTTGTCGGCTTTTGCAGCGCTTATCTCCCGGTTTTAAACTCCTGGCCATTAACATTCCGATACATTTTTTATTTCCCCTATGATTAAGTTTGAAGACCCTGTTTGTGTTACTTCCTCTGCAATATTTTGCACTTTAAAAAATATCTTCGATAGCCTTCCTGAAGGTTCAAGTCTTACGCGCTTTTCAATACTGCTCTTCATTAACGTTTCGTCTGCACATTCTTCGCCGATGATGCCCTACACTCTTTTTCTCCTCTCTCAGACAGAGGAACCATTTGCTTTCCGCATCTAAAATACCATCATTCCTTAATTCTCTTGACAATTTCACCATCTAAATCCTGTTGAAATGACGGATTTCTTTGTTCAGTTGTTTTCATCTTCCTGCCTTCATTTCAATAAAACTTATTAGGTTCTGGTCAAATATTTACGTTTTTTTTTCTTTTTCCGACCTTCCTTCTACCTGCGCAGTCAGCCGAATCTCTCTATCTACCCCTAGTTCTGTAACATTTCTACTCCGCGGCATGTTATCAGTCTGCATTATTCGTTTACGCCCTAATCATCAATTAACACCCTCTCCTATCGCCTTCGTCCTATTCACAAAGCTTGAATGTCCACCCCTCTGTTGAAATGTTGCGCAAGAAAAGATTAACGTAAACAATTAAGCAAATATTACATATTAAACAGTTTAATCATCATGAACAATCTAAATCTAAAAAAAGAAAAACACAAATACTATACGGTAAATGAGTTCAAACAAATTTCTTTGCAGACGCCGATGTTATATGCAATACAGGGGGAATTAAAAAAGTTAGAAAAATATTTTGGCGCACGCAAAGAATATTTCATCTTCAACAGCAAACTACGCTTATACACTTATCGAAAGGTAACTGAGCGAGATAAATTACAAAATTAAACTTTCTAAAAATTTTTCTGCGAGAAAAGTACTACTTACTAATACGGTCGTACTTAAGCAACAGACAGTTCCAGGTTAAGTACGATGATGATCGTTCAGATGTATATTCCATCCTAGCTGGAGTTCCACAGGATGCCTGAGACCGCTGCTGTACAATCTGTATATAGCAGACTTGCCGACGAATGAAACTGTTCAAGTAGCAACGTTTGCCGATGATACTGCGATAATCGCATCAGATACAAATCCTGTGATGTTGCTATCGCTAAATTGCAAAACAGTGTTTTACCAGTGGGCGCAGATGTGAAACTAGAGCTTTAAACCTAGAGAAGTCTACAGATATTTCATTCTCCAACAGAAGATGTGTACAAACGAGTACTAATTGATAGTAAAAAGCTTTTAAAGAAAAAGTGAAGTGAGATATACTTAGGAGGGTCTATTTAGATCAAAGACTAACACGGAGGACTCACATCCAAAAGAAAAGAAGAGAACTCAATATCAGAATGAAACAACTTTACCGACTAATAATCACTCTAAATTGTCACTAAGAAATCATTGGCTAATATACATAAAACTGTATTGCGACCGGTATGGACTTACGTAGCGCAACTGTGGGGATGCGCAAAGACTTCTCTGGGTAGGCTGCTATTCAAGCTATGTACACACGATGTTAAAAATAATCGCTAAATAGCTATCATCAGCTGGATGCAATTTAGCTGTTAAAGAATAAAAAAGAAAAAAAAAATAAGCTAGCTGCGGTTTCAGAACAAGGTGTTGCGCTTAATTCATCGAATGCCGTGATACGTGCTCAATGAAATCATCCATTGGGATCTAAAAATAGACACGGTTTTTAGAAATTATCCAGAGGCTCGCACAAAAGCATATGATTACAAAATCACCCAAATCAGCTGGCAGTCGCGCTTTTACAGACGGATGCGTCATCTACATCACAACTTTTTTTGAGGGGGAAGCATCAATGGATGCACCTTCTGCTTGCGATTTATTGAGAACATTTATTAGATAGCCTGACCATTTGGCTAGTTATAAATTAGCAATTAAAAGAACTAAATATTTTTCGTATCCATGCTTTAGGGTTTGATAATTATAAGAACAACCTATATTATTTATTAATATTAAATCAGATGTACTGCACATTTCAGAAAATGTCCGCGTGTTTTCTGTAATTACTATTTCCTAATTGTACGTTATTTTTACATATTCACGCATATATAGTGTTGATGTTAGTGTATCGCGGTTTATTTATAGTATACTATATTCGTAGACAATGATTTTGAATTCTTTCGAGTACTTGAACAAAATAATTTAACTGGTAGACGACGATATTTTGGACAGGATGATTTGTTTGTAGATAATAATCAGGTGTTAAATGCGATTTTCTATTAAAGTATGGCTCTATAGGGAACAAATCTTTTTCTGAGTTCTTATAACTTTATTTTTGATTAGTTTCGCGAAAGTTAATCTTTTATCGAGTGTCAGACCCATAGGTATTGGATTTCATTCTTCCTAGTAAATAAAATTGCTTCCGTTTTATTGCTGTTTATTTTAACCTACCGCCACTTTTTAATATATTTTATTGTCGTATTTGATACTCTTTCCAGTCTATTTGTTATTGTGTCTGTTCTATAAGATGATGCTACTATTGTAATATTATCTGCATATTTCAGACCCTTTGATTTTAGGTATGTCGTTTAATGATTAAGATAATCGTTGATATTTTGTTTTTGTATTTTGCTAAGGTGTTCTACTAAGATTTTTGCCTTACTTTTAGGATCATACGCATATTCATTGTATTTGGTATTTAGATGGGCGGCAGTTGCGCATGATTTCTACGAAAAAAGTATTTATTCAGCTTCCACAAAGATTGGTGTTAGCCTTTTTAAAAATTTATCCCACTGGTTATTTTTCTCTGTTTTTAATTTATTCCTAACTAGTTTACATAAATGATTGTGTATATTTCTTTATATAATTTCTTTTTTGACTTTTCTTTGTAATAAAGTTTTTAATTTTAATTAAAGTTGTTGTATCGCTCGATATTTCTCTTGTTACTTTATTCGGGGATTTTAACGGTATGTGATTTTTTGCCGCGGACAATAGTATGTAATTGAAATATTTAATACATTTATCCATTTCATTTGTAGCGTTTAGTGTTATAGGTATTTTTATTTGAGTTTGTATCTGCTTTTTGGAGGTCTTTTCATTTTGCTTTATTATAGTTAAATCCTGGCACGGGTTGATTAAAGTGCACTTGATCATTTATTGTGAAAGTGATTGGATTGTGATCAGAGAACAAGTTTTCTATCGATTTTGGGATTGTAACATTATTAAAATTTTTTGCAATAACTATATCAAGGGAACTTGGTTTATTTGCCGTATTTATAGGAAAGAATGTTGGCGCAAAAGGAAAACTGATTTGTAAGTTATTTATTGTTGCTAAGCTTAGTAGTATTTTTCTCGCCATATTGAAATTTAAGTTGTTTCAGGCAGTATGTTTCGCGTTTAGATCTTCCATAATTAGAATCTGTGTATTTGTATTTAATAGCTGTTTACAGGGCCGTATCTAGGCCAAAATTTCGGGGGAGAGTTACGAAAATATTTTTATAATTATATATATATATATATATATATATACATATACAATATTTGAACACTACAATAAAAACAAATAAAAAATAGTCGTTTCCATAGAATTCATAAAAATTTCAATTTTCTTTTCTTTTGTTAAAAATTGAAAAGAAATAAATTTATTCTGAATTTCGATCCATTTAATTCAAACAGTTATGATATCGTAGACGTTTCGGGGGGGGGGGGGGGGGTCGAACCTGCAAAACCCCCCTCAGATACGGTTCCGGTTGTTTAACATCACTTTTAAAGCTTTTTGGTCTTGTATATACTATATAAATGTAAAACAGCTCTTTCCTCCTAGCGATTGAATTTGCTTTGTCTTTGGCGTCGGAATTTTTAAACAAAATAAGTCTTTTCGTACCAGTAAAGCTACTCCACCTTTATTATTTTAGAGATTCAATCGAAAGATTTTATAATTTCTATGTTTACCCTCTGATTGATTTTTGTTTCAGTAACACCTGCTATATATATATATATTGTTTCTGTTTAAGAACAATTCTAACTGCTTGTGTTTTAGCGAATTTGCATTCGATGCACATTCATTTATAGTACTACTCATATTTAAGCATAGTTTTCAATTATAGTTTCGAGTACTATAGTGGTTATAGAGAATAAGTCGGAATTGTTAGTGTTCCTTATTTTATGGAGTTTTGCGCAGTTTATAATTTTGCTTAAACCTATTTCTTTGCATATTGAGAATATATAGGATAGGTTTACAGGATGGCTTTCGCATTTGCTTTTTTGATTTTTAACAATGCCGGCGTAGCTCTTAATCTGTTTTCATTTGTCTTGTCACTATATTTATGTTACTTTTAGTATTTGCGAGTACATTTTTATTCATGTTACTTCCCTCATTAGTATTTGCATTATTTTTACCTCCAATTTTCTTATATTTTAATATAGTTTGAAATATATGACACGTTCTTTAGAATTTGCTGTGTGATTACCGAGACAGTTTATACACTTAATACGTGTATTTTTTTACGGTATTTGTGCGAGTGTTTACCTGCGCATCTAAGACACATTTTGGGGCCTTAAAGCAATTGAAGCACGCATGGCCGTATTTTTAGCATTTTTGTGTAATTTGAGTGTTATTATTATATTTTTCCCATCTGATCATACAATAAAAAATCCAGCTCTTTTACAGAGTACCAAAACTGGCATCATTTTAATTTATCCGTATTCCTACTCAAAAGTACACTTACGTTAAAAACAGTGAAACTAGAAACAAGCGTTGTGTTCTTGTACTCGTTTAATAAGGTTCCTGATTATTGTTGTAACTTGAATTAGGTGTACCGAGACGACTCCAATTAAGATATGAATTTTAAGCCATGATGTTCCCCCTTAAGGTATGTATATTTTACCGTATAAGTTGGGGTAAGATTATCTTCTTATTGAGTGTAACTTTTTATAAAAATTCTTTTTAGTGTATTCTTAATAAATTCTTAACAGTAAATTTCGGAACCATTATTCCTTTTTTTAAGAAAAAAAAAAGAATATTTTTCTTTCATTTCTTCCGGCACTGAAGAAGAGGGCTTTATGCTGCTGAGATATTTTATTTAATTTATTCTATTCGTGTTTATAATTTTTCATTATTTTTATTAATAATGCGCAACGTAAGAAAGCCCATTTAAAGATAAATCGCGTAAATTTCGATTTACCTGATTGGTGGTAGTATAATTACCGGGGGAAATTTTTCGTTAACTTTAATTTTAGAAATATTACATAATTTCCCTTTTTACCTTTAAAGAAAAAAATACGCTATGGCGGGAAGCTTTGCACCATCCCTTAAGAAAAATCGGCGGAATCATTTCAGCGCGCGGAAATATACTATTTTTAATATGTTTTACGTAATATTTCAATATAAAATATTAAATACAATTACTAATATGCAAGTGTGCTTTTATAGTTCCATACATATCAAGTACGTCAGATAAAAGCACCTTCATATTGTTACGATTAAACAATATTGCCTCGAGGCTACCTTCGTCAGCTACAGTTGACGAATGGTACAATTAAAGTCGTACCAGATCACAGTCAGATATAATCGTATAATTCTTTTCCTCGTAATAATCGCAATCTCGTACGATCAATTCTAATTAAACGCAATCGTCGGCGAATTGCTAAATGAAAACATAGAAGCCAAGCTTTATGTGTGTCGGCTTGAGCAGTGTTTCCAATGCGTTCGTTCCGAGCAGAACAGCGTCTTTACTGACGTGACCGATTAGTGCTGGAAGGAATTTCGAGGCCACACAGGTGTAATTTTATACGGAAATATTAGGCAGCCTAATGGAAGTTAATGGTTGGGCGCGCGAACGAATTTACAAAAGGATTACACTGTGGCCCAACTTTCGTCTGATTTTTCCCTGACTGCTCGTTTCCGTGTTATTTATTTTCCGGCTATTTTTCAAACATGTCAGAAACTAGCGGTATCGCACTTGAAACTAGTAAACATTATTCCAGCGGCAGCTATAACTGAGGTATTTGACCAGGTCGCCGAGAGGTAATCGTTCAGCCGGATTTTCTTCCTTTTCGGTTATTGACGGTATAATAAAAAGCGATTTTTGCGGATTTTCAAAATTCATTTTACCGAAATTCATTTTAAAACAACGGAGGAATAAATAAAGAACAGCCCCCGCCGTGGAGCCTTCTTTTCCACTAACCCGTACGAGTTAGCCGTCATTCTCATTTTTCATTACTTCGTAACGCTGGTTCTTAGAAAATTATTATTTTCATCGTCTTTTTTCGTTATTTCGTCAGCTCGTACCGGAATTAGCCGAAGTGAAGTTAGGCGGGTGTGAAAAGAAAAAATGCGAAACCGTATTTTTCAGTTGAGCGATGTGTGTGATGACTACGATCCACTCAGAAAGCTCGTCTACGCTTGCAATTTTTCTTCCACGCGCTCTCGCCGCATTATAATTTCTGCTGACAAGTGTTAAATTGCCCAAAATTTCGAAAAATCTTTTTCTTTAGACGCTACTTCTATTTAGTGAACATAGCAGCGGCCGACCAGAAGAAATCCGAATAATTCAGAGAGAAATTCAGGATGTAGGCAATAAGCGACGTTAGATTTAAGCGGTTACGGTAGTAAAATCGAAATAATAACGAATAATGTCCGGCGAACTGGTATTATTCCTATTTGCAGAAAAAAAAGAACGTAAAAAGATTCAGAGGTTTAGAAAATTGAAATTGAAGAAAATGCGCACTCCTCTACAAACGATTGTTGTTATATTAATTAATTCGAATGATGCTAGCAAGTACATCTATTGCATTAAAGGATAATCAGGTAAATCGTATGAGATTGGAAAACGAAAGTATTGCATCAAATGGTATATGCAAAAAAATCGGATGATTTTACGGGACACAAGTATTACGTTAATAGATATTCAAATTATCAGTTGAATCAGCGTATTTTAATCGAAATTTTTACACCGACATCCTTTTTTAATTTTACTTTTTCATTACTATATATGTGTGGTTAAAATCTGATCTAAAGCTTTAGCGAAGTTAATGAATGCGAGATAAACTTAAAATTGATGTTTTTTACTTTTTCTACGAGGTGTGTTATGGTCTCTATTGCGTTAAAATCTTTCTTAAAACCTGATTGTTTTATATTCCGTTTCAATATCGAAGTATAGTGATTCTATTAGTATATAGGTTTCCTGAAGTCGCTTGATTACAGCTTGATCCGCCGTTTACGATTTGTCTTGTTTTTCCTCGTAGAAACAGTATTTCTGGTATTTCTGATTTCCGTCCATTGAAGGCTATTTCAATATTTTTCATTACATTAATGAGAGTTAAACTGCGCGCTAGTTTTAAAGTTATTTTACAACATTTGTTATTTTATGAAGTCTGCGAACACTATTTTATCTTTTTCAAATCTCCCTTTTATTTCTTGCATATTTTAAAATTCATTATGTCGTCGTTTGTCTTTTTTGTATTTCATTGATTTTTTATACATTAAGAGAAGTCCTAGTTTTTTGATACTTTCATTTTAAAAAGATACAATAAAACCTCGCTAATTCAGGTTGACAAAAAAATAGATTTTTTTTTTTTTTTTTTTTTTTTTAAATTGAATTCGAATTCGAATACTTTAACACCGATCTCAGCTAGCCACAGCCAGTACAGTAAAATGCCTATTCGCCAGGATGATGGCACTCGTTCTGACTACAGACGAGACCCATCAATGTCTATAAAAAAATCTTACTCCAAAGTCGCATCCAATCTTCAATTCCCTACCAAAGACCAGTGTATAATTTTCCCATTCGTTGAAAATCTGCGCATTAATCAATATGTAATCTCTCTCGCCGAACACATAAACCCTTCCGACATACTCTTTTGTTCACGCATGTCTCGCAACCGAGTAGGCATTTATCTAAAAAATTAAATAATCATCGACGAGTTTCTTAATAAATCAGGAGTGATAAAAATTGGTAACCGTAACCTAACAGCTAGACGTTATGTAAATCAAGATAAAAGAATAATCATCTCAAACGCACCCCCACATATTCCTCACGAAGTTATCGAAGAGCTCATCCATTCATTCAATGTTGAACTAACCTCCGGAATAAGTTTCTTACGCCTAGGAATATCGGGTAATGATTTAGCACATGTCCTCAGCTTTAGAAGGCAGGTTTACTTGAAACCTGAAAATGCTGAAAAATTGCCGAATACCGCTGTGTTGCAATACGATGGTGACCAATATCGGATTTTTCTCAATGATGACACTGTTCGTTGTTTCAGTTGCAAAGAAGACGGACACACTTCAGCCAGCTGTCCATCCAACATAGAAATCGACGAAATCTCAAAAAAATATAATCATGGAAATGGTATAATAGTAACTGAACTCGTAAATGAAGACTATTTAACAAACCAAACAGAAGAAATTCCCAAGTCAACAAATGATAATACAATCACGTTGAAAAGAGGTGCTCTTTCATCAAATGCAACTGATGACCTTGTTTTAGTTACTTGCGACAAAGATACCAACTCTTCAATTCTCACATCAATTACCCCACTTTTAAAAAACCCTATACCGCCGTCATCTGATTCAAACCATAAACCTTCTATATCGAATTCAAAAGAGAACGCCTCCCAAGAAAAATCTACGAAACCTCCAAAAAAGAAAAAGAAAAGTGAAATAATACCAGACACCCCGATATCAACAAAACAGTTATTAAACTCAGCCCAGAGTAGTATTGACAATGGATTTAAGGCTGGAATCTTCCCATTATCCTCCACAAACTTCTCACTTCTGATGGACATGGTTAAAGGACATCAAGATCCCATTCCCCAAGTAAAAGAATTCACTGAAAACTTTGAAGGTGTTATAAAAATGCTTTCGGATACTTACAGCCTTCTAGAACATCGCTCAATAAAATCTCGTTTAACAAAATTGAAAGCTAAGTTAATTCAATTCACAACTACACATGAAGATTTCCAAAACTTAGTCCTTATGGAACCAGATGAAAACAAAAAATTTCCATCGAATGAAAGCTATGCATCTGAAGAATTTTCAGATGATGCCGACCATTTTTCGGATTTGTAATACAAACAACCTCCTTCTTACCTCCTTTTTTTTTTTTTTTTTTTTTTTAATCAACTTTTAATATTATGTATCGAGAAAATAATGAAATATTCATTAATTGGAACTGCAATGGCCTATTTAAACACTTAGAAGATCTCAAACTTCTCACATCTACCTATCAACCATCTATTTTATGCCTTCAAGCGACTCATTTAAAAAACAATCAAACATTTTACCTTCCTCAATTCAACATTCTGCACAACAACCTTTCTACAAATTGGTCATCTGGTGGAGTTAGTATAGCCATAAGCTCAACATTGAACTACACCCAGATTCATCTTCAGACAGACCTTCAAGCGGTCGCCGCTACAGTATTTCTCAATTCTCCCATCACCTTTTGTACTTTATATCTCCCCCCCGATGAAAACATAACGCAACTTGAAATTGAAAACCTACTCTCATCTCTACCTCAACCATTCATACTTTGCGGAGACTTCAACGCTCACTCCCCTTCATGGGGAGCCTCAAGATTGAAGCCCAGAGGAAGAATTCTGGACGACGTAATCTCATCAAGAAACCTAGGTCTACTTCATCCTAATGATCCTACTTACTACAGCTTCTCTTACAAATCCTGGTCAACACTTGATCTTCTTCTCACGTCACCCTCACTGTTAGGAAACCTGAATGTACACAACCATGAAGATCTTGCAGGCAGCGATCACTTCCCCATAATAGTACAATACACTCATTCAAATCCTGCTTTCACCCCTCTAAAACGACGCTGGAACTACTGCAAAACTGACTGGGATTCATATGCATCGGCACTTCAAACGTCACTTCAGACATTTCCTTCTTCTGTGGACACTTCATCGAATGTTCAATCCTTTACTGATCTTAATGTGTCTAACTCAAACTCCTGCTCACCAGAAATGAAACAAAATAAGCGCAAAAACGCAGTCCCTTGGTGGACGCCTGAGTGCTCTGCTGCAATAAGAAACCGACGAAAGGCTCTGAAAACACTGAAATCGTCTCCTTCCATGGAGAATCATATTGACTTCCAACGACTCAGAGCTCGCGCCCGATTCGTCTTAAAACAAGCAAAACGAAAATCCTGGCAACAATTTGTCCAGGCTATTAATTTGAAAACATCATCATCCAAAGTCTGGAAGAAAATTCAATCACTTGATCGAAAAATTTTCTCAACTTTTCCTACTAGTATATCAATAAACAACAAAATAAGTACTGATTTGCTTGAAATAGCGAACTCCTTTGCACAATTTCTAGCTGATCAATCAAACAATTCCAACTATCCTCCCTCTGTAGCTGCAAACAAACTGAGCATAGAATCCCTTCCACTAGACTTTAACTCCCAAAATGATGAGCCTTATAACACATTGATCACTTTTGAAGAACTGCAACTTGCGATTAAAGAAACAAAACCAGCAGCTGTGGGACCTGATGGTGTCCATATCTTTATGCTACAGAATGCCACCGAGCCAACTCTCTATCTGCTTTTATCAATATTCAATGAAATCTGGCTCTCAAATACTTTCCCCGACAGCTGGAGAATAGCAGAAGTTATTCCCATACTTAAACAGAGTAAGAACCCTCTTCTAATTACAAACTATCGTCCTATTTCACTCACTTCTGTCCTTTGCAAAGTGTTTGAAAAAATTGTTAACAATCGTTTGATGTGGCTATTGGAAAAGGATAATCTACTCACTAACCACCAGTGTGGCTTCAGAACTGGTCGCTCGACAACAGACCAGCTGCTATTTCTTAAAGAATCCATTCAAGCTGCATTCCTTCAGAAACATCACGTTCTAGCTGTGTTTTTTGATCTCACCAAAGCTTTCGACGTCATTTGGAGATGTATCATAATTTCAACGCTGCATAAGTGGAAAATTCGCGGTCACTTGGCAAAATTCATCCAAAATTTCCTCTCCCATAGGCAATTCTATGTTCGTCTAGGCCACATCCACTCTCAACTTCATTTTCTCCAAAATGGTGTTCCACAAGGATCCGGCCTCAGTCCGACACTGTTCAATATAGGCATAAATGGCATAGCCGATCAGATCCATGCTCCAGTTCGATTTTCTCTTTTCGCTGATGACTTCGTAATGTTCATCACCTGCTCAGATATTCTGCTAGGAAATGAAATTCTCCAACATGCTGTCAACAATCTTCACACATGGGCGACAAACAATGGTTTCATGTTCTCTCCAACCAAGACAACAGCCATCCATTTCTGCCGAAACAGACGCTGCTCACATAAAACCAAAATCTACATAGATAACTCGCCAGTAACAACTTCAGATTCCGTGAAATATCTTGGAATGATATTCGATGAAAGACTATCATGGAAGCTTCATATAAACAATTTGAAGAATAATTGTATGAAGAAAATGAATATTATCAAAAAACTTTCAAATACAACCTACGGCTCAGACCGCTCCTCTCTCTTAAAAATATACAATTCGTTGATTAAATCTAGACTCAACTATGGCTCTTCAGTTTACAGCTCTGCGAATAGATCACTTCTCGACTCCCTCAATACTATCCATCACTCCGCAATCAGATTATCAATTGGAGCCTTTCCAACGTCACCTGTAGACAGCATCCTGTGCGAAGCTGGAGAAATCCCTCTTCACTATCACCGTAACATCACTCTACTCAACACGCGCCTTCACACCCAAACAAACCCATATCTTCCTTCATTTAACTTATTACAACAACATCCTACACAATCACGCTCAATTTTCACTCTATCTAGACAAACTAATGACCTCCTTACGCCATTGAGTTTGCACCTCCCAACGCCATGCATATCTTCTTCAAGTGCTATGCCTCCTTGGTCTTCCTTCCAAATCTCCGTAAACCTCAGTCTTTCACAATTTCCTAAGAAAACCACTCCTTCAAACATAATCCTATCCAAGTTCAACGAATTGATTCAACAATTTCCAAACCATCATATTATCTTCACTGATGGAGCCAAAAATTCTCAAGGTACAGGATGTGGAACAGCCACCTCAGATAGAATCTTGCTAAGATTCTCATTACCAAACTCTTTCTCAGTTTTATCAGCCGAGCTTTACGCCATCAAACTCGTGATAGATGAGATAGTTTCCTCCGATTCTCTTTCTTCTTACCTCATTTGTTCAGACTCTCGCGATGCGCTTCATTCCATCTTGAAATGTCATTCTAAACATCAACACCCTTTTGCAAAAGAAATTGTTCACGGCCTCGCAGCATCTAAAAATCAAATCGCGTTCGCATGGATTCCATCTCATGTTGGAATACCTGGAAACCGCCTAGCTGATACTGCCGCGAAAGAGGGCTCGATTTTGCTTCCCGCCTCTCGTATATCACCGCCGTTATTCGATCTTAAAAAATACGTAAAAAGTGCAATTCGTCATCAATGGAACTGCTACTGGGAAAATCTTCCACTTACCAACAAACTGAGGAGCATTCGCGCTACAACGGAACCATGGACCACCTTCATTCGCTCCAACCGCAAGGAAGAAGTCGTACTAACTCGTCTCCGCATAGGCCATTCCTCACTGTCCCATTCTCATCTCCTTACAAAACAACCTGTTCCCCAGTGCTCCTTTTGCAACTCACCTACAACAATCTCACACATCCTTACGTCATGTCCACTCCTCCATAATGAAAGATCCCAACTCCTCAACCACCCTCCCTCTCTCTCCGAAATACTTTCTGATGACCTATCTAAAATAAATTCTCTTTTCCAATTCCTAAAACATACTAATCTCTACAGTAAAATTTAACTCCTTTCGTGCTTTATCCTGTGCCTCTGGCCTAGCGGCAGTACATGGCACGTGAAAACACCAAGAAGAAGAAGAAGAAGATGAATTCGAATACCCTGTCCAGACGGAAGAAGAAATAGCGACTGTCGTAAATGAACGTGTTTAGTTGGGGATGTGCAACATGATTCTGCTGATAGAGAAGAAGATAACTGCGAAGAAATCCAAAAAGAGACTGTAAAACTAACTGATGCTAAAAATCATCACGTGTTGATATTCATCATTAAGGGGTTGTGTGTAATACAAAAACAGCAAATTTTTACAAATATTTCATCATGTTCAACGAAATGAAGTAGCACCACATTGGGTCAAAAGAAATCCAAAAACAATACGTTCAAAAAAAAAAAATGTCAGACTTTTTCAAATGAAAAGGTACCTCATAAATAATATACGTATGTAAATAGAGTATGTAATACACAGTACTGTATTTAGTGTGTTTTTAAGGAATATGTAATTTGTATAGTAAATTAGTACACGTAGTATGTAGTTCGTTTCTATTAAAATTTAAAAAAAGAGTAATTAAAATTTTTCAGTTTTATACTTCTTATTTTTTACACCGACTTAAATTATTACATGTGCACTTACGCTTTGAGATTTATCTAAACTAAGTAAACGCTATTCGTAAAAGTTCGGATTACATCTGATTTTAGAAGTGTATTCGGAATTTTTGCTAATTGGCACCGACTGTGGTCCGCATTAGGTCGAATTAGCAGGGTTTTACTGTATAATGATATTTTTAGTTTCATTCCGGTTTGTTATTTTTAAGCCTTTTTCACTTTTAAAAGCCACCTTTGAGTTTTCGTAAAGAGTTTTCTTTTATTTTTCGTTGCTGTATATATTCTCTTTGAGTTTTTCTAATTTCGAATTATCATGTTCCTATCTTTGACCATTACATTCCGTATGCTCACTTATGTTTTAAAAGTTTTTATTTAGCTCTTGTTCTGTTATTTGTTTACGTAGAATTCTATCTTCGTTTTGATGCACCTGTACTATTTGAGAAGAATAAAATTTTGCACAGTTCTGTGTGATAGCGATGCAATAACTTCTTTTTTTTCTTTTATATATATTTATACATATACATATATATATATATATATATATATATATATATATATCAGTGGCGGATCCACGGGGGGGATAGGGGACATCCCCCGCCCCCCAAAGATCCAAAGCCACTATGAAAAAATTTATTATAACAGAGAAACTTAATTTATATAAAAGATTTGTATAAATGTTATACTTATGGATTTAATTATAACTAATATTTAATACTGTTCTCTTTTGCCTTTCTTATTTATTTTTAATTTTTATTTTATAATGTAAATGAAAATAGATCAAAGATAAATATATATATTTTTTGTACTTGCTCACAAAGAAAAAATTCATATCGGATTACTAACAAAAATAAAAAAGAAGTAAAGTCTAGTAAAAATGCTATCTTTCTTACAATTCAAATTCTAAATTACCATTTTAACAAGAATTTTATAATTTTTTATTTTTTACCTAAAAAGTAAAATAAAATTTAAATTAAATTGTAATAATTATGTATTTTTAAATATCTAAAGAGGTCGTTATTTGACTTTCTTTATGAAACAACATTTGTCTGAAAATGTCAAACCATAGGGCTTAAGCTACAAATTAACATGTCTGAAATCAAACAAACCAAACAATATTCCACTTTTCACAAAAAATAATGGCGATAAAATCACCAATGTGATAGAGAATCTAAACTACTCCCTGTCCTTTCTTTTTCTGTTAGGCAGTACTGACAAAGACAGCAACAAACAACGGACTCCTCTTGATACTTCCGCATGAAATAGCATTAAATAAATTTAAGAAACAACAAAGCTGCTGGACCTGACAATATTACAAATAAGACACTAAAATGAATCCAAAAGATCTATCCAAAACTCCTTCCACTCCTATATAAAAAAATCATCTCCTTAAACTATTTCCCTAAAACCTGGCATGAAGCAAATGTAATCCTACTTTATAAATCAAACAATGATTCAAATCTCATAATCTTCTATCGCCCAATATGTCTTCTAAATACTGTAAGCAAAATTTACGAAAAACTATTAAAAAAGTAAGATATCTTGCCATTTGAACTCAACAAAGTTTTTAGATAAAAGACAATTTGGATTCAGATAAGGTCTGTCCACAGAACATGCTGTGAATAATGCAATCAGCAAGATAGCAGCAGCCTTAAGAAAAAATCGAGCGTTCTTATCATAGGAGTGGATATTAAAGGAGCCCCTTTGATAACTGCTGGCATCCTACTTTGTTTGACATTTTAAAATATATTCTGATCAAAGACATACCATTGGTAAGTACAATATACTGCTACCTTAAAAACAGACGTGTAACTCTTCAAATAGGTAATCATAGTGCAAACACTGAAACCAATAAAGGCTGCTCACAGGGTAGCGTTTTAGGTCCACTTTTCTGGAATATATTATTCAACTAAGCTCGGTCGTCTAACCTTTCCAGAATCTTATCTGATCATCACGACAAAGTGGAACATCTCCTCCTTTTCCTCAAAATTACTAACTTATTCCATACCATCTAACTTCTGACTTATCAGTGCCTCTGGCCTAGGCGGCAGTACATGGCACGTTAATCAAAGAAGAAGAAGAAGAAGAAGAAGAAGAAGAAGCTCTACCATACGACAAGAACGTTGACCTATGCGCATTTGTGGATAACTTACTATTCATAATAACGGACGATACAAACGTCAATCTCGAAAAAACAGCTAACAAAACGCTTGAGTTACTCGGAGCCCGTCTAAATGAAGTGAAGCTTAATCTTTCAGTTGAAAAACGCTTTGTGTCCCTTTTCACAAACTCCCTGGAACTAAAAATGAGAAATATTAAAGTGCTCTTTACAGGGGGATCACTTTAAAAGTAGTCGAACATTTTAAATACCTAGGAGTTGTATTAGACAATAAACTCCCCTCTAAACAACACATAGACTCCATCACATCTAAGTTGGACGCTAAATAATATCAATTACTAAAAGTGTACTGAAATACATGGGGCTTTGATTACAAATATAGACTTGTGTTTTTCCAACACCTAAAAAAGAAAACCCTAAAGCAAAAAATCTACTCTATACTACGTAAATACTTAATAAACGCCTGCAGAGCTTATAGAACAATTTCTCATAGCACCCCTGTTGCTCTTACGGGAGTCTTTTCACTAGACCTAGAAATTAATTATAGATCAATCATTTTTACTATAAAAAACCATAAAAATTTTGAATATATTAACGATCATGTCTATCAAATAATGAATTTTCTGCTTCCAATAAATCCTCTTCAGAATAATTCCTACAAGCTAATGCACCATGACTTACATATAAAAATGTCGCTAAAACAACTTAAAAGACACATTAAAAATTACTTCATGTCTATAGGGCAAAACTCCTGGGAAAGAGATACAGCAGGTCGGTATACCTTACAGTTAACATCCGACTTTTACACTACCCAACTCCTCACTGACCACAGACACTTTGGAGCTTACTAAAAAAAATAATACAAAATTACTGAAGATAACAAATGTGGATGTGGGGAAATTAAAAACGCCAATCATGTAATCTTTCACTGTAGTAAGTATGACGACATCAGACACTTCAATATAGGAAACCTCAATTTGAGCAATTTAACTTTGCCAGCTAAATTTCAAAAATTCGCTTTCTTAGTTTTAAAATTAAAATCCTACAGTGATTTACATTACTCAATTGAATAAAAAACATTACACTTAAAATCTGCAGATTAACACATATATAATTTTCAATATTAATACCCGGAAAAGACAATCTAGCCTAAATGGTAGATCAAACTGAAATCAGTCACACGCGTCTTTCAGAAAAAAAATAAAATAAAATAAAAAAAATAAAAATATTATTGTCTTTTAAATAAGTACACGATACATAACCCACCAGATCATGTAGCGTTAAGTTTCTCAAGCCGGCTATTGTTTCCTTAATCAGACTAAGACTTGGTCATTCTCTCCTTCCCTCTTCTCGTTTTTCCTTTTCTCTTTCACCCTCTCCCTTTTGTTCCCTCCACTCTACTGATCCTCCCTTTATATGCGACTCCAACCATATCCTTTTTGAATGTCCTGCTCTTTTTCCCGAGTGCTCTCATCTATACGCCGAACTCTTGGCGTTGGATCTTCCTACCCCTTTCAATGCTTCCTTTATCCTTTCCTTCCCATCTCTAGCCGTTATTCCCCTCCTACTCTCCTTTATACTCTCTACCACCGATCGCCTCAGAATCTGAGTTGATGATCTAAGCTCATGTAGTTGAGTCAATGCTGGCACCAACCCATTTAAAATAAAACCATAAAAAAAAACAACAAAAAAAACCGATATAAAAAAAAATAAATTTTATTACTTAAGTTTTATTTTAAAAAGGTTCTAGGTCAAGATTAAGCCTAACGGCGGTGCTTGGCTTAGCGCCTTTGTACGCAAATTCATATTGTAAAAAAAAAGCGCTATTGAAATACAGTTCTTAATCAAAAAAAAAAAATTCATCCCCCAAAATGTCTCTCTGGATCCGCCCCTGTATATATTATATATATTAATTGATTTTTGTTATTGTTATTTAAAAAATGTCACAATTTTATGTAATGAAATATGTAACGAAAAAATGTCTTAATTTTATATAACGGAAGTTAAATGTTAGAATAGGATTTTTGTGGTTATGTTATTTTTTGTGTGTGTTGATGCCAGTAAGAATTACGTTGTAAATTTTGATCATTTTATACAAAGTATAGAAGAAAAAGAGACAGAAATGAAAGCAAGAGGGGTCAAGGGGCACAGCCCCTTGCGAGGCCAAAGTGGCCGAGTTTTATATATATATATATATATATATCACACCTTTTAAGAAGAATTTTAATTACGAGTAATCTGGATTTCACCGTAAATGGGATTTTTAATTTTATCATTTTAATCGTGATTACAGCAGTGGATAATTCTACGACATTGTTTACTCATCTATTTCTGAGGCAAATATAAACGTATTAAACGATTCATACTGTGATAATTGTCACTTATGATGTGTCCTATATCGCAATTATTTTGACGACGATAAGAAATGTTCCCAAAAAAAGGAAATCAGCTGCACAAGGAAAATGACATTTAGAAACGAAATGAAGGAAACGTTTGGAAAATCTTTCCAATGAAAATGTTGAAGGAAAAATATTGAAACGAGCGAAATCTGGAGAAAGACTGTATAGCTCGGCATCATGACGAGAGTTAAAAAAGGAAGATTTTAAATATGAAATGGCAGAGGTAACGTTACGAGAGAAAATGTTTAAATGTGTTTAGAAATGATCTCTGTATTACTAAGTATGTCGTCGCAATTAGTTGCTAGAGCGCTTGACTTCCATTACGGTGGTCACGGGTTCGATCCCGGGCAACGACAGAACTTATTACAAAGAATTATTAAAATTAAATATATTCGCTAATAATCAATCACGTGGAAGGCAACGGTAAACCACCACGTACAACAACGTATGCGCGTTAGGTCAGTACATAGCAGACACTAACGGGACTGCACTTGTACATATATCGATAAATCAAACGATTACTAATCAGTTCCGAATGTAGCCTTGCGTGTGTACACCTGCGTTGTATATAAGGAATATGATGGATTTAATTCCAGAACGAAAAAATTAAACCACATACATATACCTATGTGCACCTTTTGTACTGATATATACATTGCGACATGGATAGGTTTTTCGGGTGGTACGTAATGATGCGGCAATTTCGTTTTGGTGTGAACTGAAACTGTTGATCACGAACTAAATAAAATGTTTAACCTGTAGCGTAAATATAAATAGGACAGATGTGTCTTATTATGGCTGGACTCAATGTAAAATTTTTGTCTATCACGAAAAAATGGTCACGAAATTTTATAACGACATTCACTTACAAATTAATCGGCATCTAGCGAAGTGTCTTATTTATATTTTTACATTATGAAAAACATTTCGTTCAATTTTGGATTAATAGTTTCAGTTCGTAATAAAACGAAAAATAGTCGTATCATTACGCAGCATATGTCTGTCGGTGTATTTTTCTGCAAAAGGTACACGAAGGTAGTTATTGGTTTTTTTAAATTTCACCATATAAAAAATTGCAGAAAATCATGCGTACGTTTTCTGAGGATTATAATAATTATTTATATTTAGAATATCACACGCTATATTTCCTGTAAAATGTTCAGTACTGTACAAAAACGTGAAAGTATGATGAGCTTTTAAGATTGAAATAAAAGTATTTGTTGCCGTAATGAACGTCAACGAGGTCTCCTATTAGAAGTTATATCATCGTATATTTGTAGATAGCAAAGCGACGGTCACTTCAAATATTTCGCAATGACCCAGCTGGATGCTGTAAAAGTTTACAATGAAAAGCTATTGATGAAAACATAATCGTTTCTCGCAAGATGCATACGCGTGTTTACAGCAGCTTCAGCTTTAAACGTACAAAGTCCGTTGCATTACCGGACGACAATACACTTACATGTGAACCAGCTTATACTGTTAGTAACAGTTTTATCGTTCTACGCTGATTCAGCAAAAAATTCCAAAATAAAATAGGGTGAATATTTCACGGTTCAAGTAAAAACTTATAGATCATTTTCATCGTAACCAATTTTTTTGTCGACATATTTTTTTCTTGCATGAAAAAAACACATCCATGTTAGAAAAATATTTTTTCCCCTCCGCATCTGTTCGTTTTGAGATCATTTAAATCGTTATCAGAATAATGGTAGTTATAAATCCCGATTATATTTGTGCGAAAACATCGTTACGTAAAATCAGCTAATTTGGAAGATTCATTGACTCGACATCCGATTTTCAAAGAAACTTCGCATCCGATAGTCGCCTCAACTGTGGATAACATCCTTTTCTTCTAGCCGAAGAAAGAGGAGGTTATCATCACGCGATTATGCCTGATTAGTATCGTGCACACAGTTATCTCCTTAGGAATTGACCTCCTCCTCTTTGCCCTCGTTCTAATTAAAATTTCCCATGTTTTATTAACTTGCTCTTTATTCTCTCAACTATGTTCCATTTTAAATTGGCCCCCATTTTTTTGTTTTTTTTCTTCTAAAAAGTATTGCGTGAGACAATCCTAAAACAAAATCAGTCTCATCCTTCCTGAAATCAAGCAATTTTTGTTTTTCAGCATTTAACTCTTTTCGAACCTTTCGCCTACACATTGAACGAAGAAACAAGTAAGTAATCGTAGAAATAATAAATATACAGTAATAATTTTAATAATATTAACCAGGCTAAAAGTAGAATAAAAGGTTTGAAATAGTAATTTTAAACAAAATTTTCTTATAATAAAAAAGAAATTGCAAAATAAATAAAATAAAATAAAATAAAATAAATGCGTAAAAAATTGTTAAAGTTTTTATTTGGCTGTACCCAAAAAAAAAAAAAATGAGGTGAAAGATAATTTCCATAAAGGCACGTGTCATGAATTATAGAGAAGGTTTTGTATTGAAGTAAAAGTGAACTCGAATTCGACAATTGAACAAAAATTTACAAAGAAATAAATAAAAGTGACGAGATCGATATTTGTACAAAAACCTACCGTATTTATATATCTGATTTTTGTCTAACCATCGAATTTTGATGTAATTCATAACTGATATCTTTATGAAAAGTATCTTCCACGCCTCTTTCAAAAAAAAAGTAAAGTGAGTCCCAAACCCTTGATGGGGCAATGGGGGGTTGTGAAGTTAAGGTTGACAATGTACTAAAGTGCAGCCAAATAGAAGCTTTGTTTACATTTTTATTTTATTCATCTTCTCTTTTTCATTTTTAAAAGTCCCCCCCCCCCCTGGCTTTAGTTATTTCGACGGTATCCACAGGGATTTTACGTTTCATCCCTAAAAGCATTTCTCTTTAATATTTCCATAATTGATTACGTTATCGATTGTTATCAGTTTGTGTTACACATTAATTCTGAGCTAACGGAAATTTTCAAAGGCTCGTTTGTTAATTTTAATTTTACTCGATATAAAGGACATAAATTTTTTCGCTGTCTATAGATAACAATCTAGAGCGAATGTATCACGAATGGATAGCATGCAACGGGAGGTGTAGTAGAAATAAGTCGAAACAAAGTCGCGGGTCACATTGAGCGATTTAATTGAAATCGTCTTCGAATTCTCAGCTAACGTAGTCTCCGGCTAAGCGGCGGTATTTCGTTCGGATGGAATTAGAATCATACTATAAAGCATATAAATTACCATTATCGGAATTAACGTGAGTTCACGAGCCCCCGAATATTAAAACGTAAATATACAAATACAATACGCGTTACATTTCATAACAAAAACCGGGATGTTTTCCTTTTACATTCGGACTTTTAATTTTGTAATTTCGTTTTTCTCTTTCGCAATAGAAATATTTAATGAACTTTAAATCGTACTACGTGGAATACGCGGAAAAAGAAAAGTACAAAATTAAAAGTCGGATTAAAGAAGAAAAGTAATATTCTTACGCATTCCCAGTTATCCCTTTCGTTTTTCTCAGCTGAAGATGGACTTGGCCTGAAAAAAGTATATTTTTTTTTTTTTTTTTAAATAAGTTACGAGTCTCACATGGGTAATTTTGCCCGTTGTGTGAGTGCCCGACACTCTTATTACCGTTTATTTAAGATACAAAATTACAATTATTCTAGCTTATCCTATACATCATAGTAATAGTCAGCTAAGTTTATATAACTTATGACATAGTACACACATACACAAATACATACACACACCGCAAGTGCTCATTTACATACCGATACATGAGGGTAACAAAAATATCTTCAGATACGAAGAAAAGCAAAGAAAAGAAAAGAAAAGAAAAGAAGAAGAAACAGAAAATAAAGAAAGAAAGAAAAAGAAAGGAACAATAATAGAAAATTATAAAATGTCATGATTCGAATCGTAACTTGGGTTTTACTCTTTACACTTAAATTCAGCCATTTCCCTACTTCCCCTTTCCACACACCCCAAGGTGTTTTTCGTTTAGTATATGATGGGGTATTTTAATAATTAGTTTAATTAGAACTAAATCATTAGTACTATCAATTCGTAGAGATTACGCCCCGGGGGTAGATGTAATATATATTATTTTGGTTTCTTGTTAGCCAGATTTTTTCCCTTGAAAGTTAATTACGATATTATTAACATTAAATTCTAGTAATCTATAATAGAAATAGTACATCTTGGGGGACATTTCGTTGTTTTCTTTCCACACATAATTGATGCAGAGTCGATTTGCTTCCAGTAGGATATAGTATAAGTTTCAAACACCTTTTCTGTATTTTGCTTATTTTATTTATTTCCGTTTTCTTAGCCTCACATAATATATTTGAATTCCATATAAAATTCTAGACATTATTATTGAATCACAGTATATACGTAATGTGCGATATGCTAAAACCTGTTTTATTTTATGTAAAGCTGGAATTGACTGTCTCTTATTTTCGAATTTAAACTTTGAATGTGTTTTTTCCAGTTGAAGGATTTATTATCGATATATACATATATATGTATACCTAGATATTTAAAATTTTCTATGTTCTCCTTGTTATTTGCTATTCAGGAAACATGTATTATTATTTTTACAAAATCTGTTAAAGAAGAAAACATTCTAAAATTATTAATTATTAATCCCGAAACAAAAACAATTTTTCGCGGATCAAATATTTTATCGCGTACAATTTCCGAAAATTAGTCTTTCTGCGAGACTATTTAATATTAATTACATCGTTACATCAAAATGAATAAGTATCGTAGCTATCAGGGGGGTTGTACGAAAACGGTGTTACAAAGGAAATTAAAAAGCACGCTATCGCATGTTAAAGAATTGACGTACTTAATTCGGGGTAAGAAAACATCAGATTACAGTCACGGATAAGGGGAGCTTTTTAATTAAACGGAAAATGCTTAACTAGCTTATATTCACACTTACACCGCATCGAGTAAAATGATAATGTAAAATATTCCATTAATATTATGAAAAATTACAAAAATCATTTCGAAACAATCGAAGCCTCCTACTGGAAAAGTTGAAAAGTCCGACTTTTCACAGTTCCTTTTTAGCGGAAATTACTAGACTACTTTCATTCATAAAAAGAACAGCATCGACCGATGCGGGCGGATTATTAGTATATCGTTTGTAATATTTAATGAAAGCGCGTGTTTCTCCAGCGGTCGGCTGGATTCCAGCAGGCGTTCCAATTTAAATACAGATTACTTTAATGAACAAGAGAAATGTCTGTGTAGCTTGACATCTCTCCAGCAGTAAATATGTAAATTTCAGTTGAACTCGCGGATTAGTCGCTCCATTTATCTTCCTATATATCAGCGCGTCACGCCACTGTGTATCCATTTCCGTTCTGACCAGCCATTTTGCCGATCGCTTGTTCCGACCGTTATAATCGTGTGCTATATTTTAAGTACCTTTGCTAGTGTCTACCTACCGAACTACATAATAAATCTGAAAGTAAACCAACGCCGCTTTTAAAAGTATAATTAGCGACTTCATCAACTCTTCCCTATTCATGTTTGCTAATTAGTGAGCTTATTATCCGCTACTTGATTTCCAGAACTTATTTTCAGTTTTACGCTGTAACTGTTTTCAATTTTTTTATTTTTTTTTCTTATAATTACAATCAACAAGCGGATACATTTATTAATCCGGAAACTGGAGAACATCAAGCTGCTCACAAAATGTATACATATTGCGCAAGAGCTATTTATTCGAGGATAAAAATATAGTTCATTCATATTGAAAGGAGTTGTTGAAAAATGAGATTAACTAAGGGAGGTTAAATGTTTCCGAAGTTAAGAACGCAGTTAGGTGCGCAATGGAGTCAATAAAGAAGATTGATTTTTGAAAGTAAAAATAATACGGTGTAAAGACGGTTTTTGTTTTTTTGTTTTGAAAAATATGTGTTTATTATTTTTTACATACAAAACTTTCGTCAAGCTAAAACGCTTGTCGACAAATTATCCTATTGAACACTTTACCATCTTAAATTAACTTATACATATACATATAATCGTGTAATATTTACTAGTCTATATTTTTTAAACTTATGAATACTTAATAATCTATTTCTATCTTTTATATTCAATGGCTTTTTGTTTTTCAGTTTTTTTTTTTGTTGCGCCTTGTCATTTTAAGAAATAGGTTTCTCAAATACCTTAATTATTTCCCAAATTTAGGAAAAGAAAATTTTTAGATGAACAGCAGGAACAGAATTTTTTCCACGCAACAGTTTTTTTTTTTTCGATTTCTTAAGAACATATTTGGTTTCAGCACTTGCTTTTTATATGTTAGAAAATTGGAAACCGTAAGAAGATTTACATCAAAATCGGGGTTTCATTCGCTGTTTCACCAAAATGTTGAAACTGCGCGCTATTTATTATTAGATGAAGAAGTTGATGGAAAGGAGAATGAGCTAAATTAAAATGGGTTGACTAAGTAAAGAAATCGTACTGAAAAGGAAGGTTCACGTGTTTAAATATAAACAGGAAAAAGGAAGAGCCTAGAAAATAATTAAATTTATTCCAGATAGTTTTATTAGGATTCCCCAGTCAAAGGATTTGAATTGAGAGAGGTAAAGAAAATTTATTAATTAGTAGGCGAGTATCCAGCATCTTGAAACTGGATCGTTTCGGTTAAGAGAGTAAACCCTGATAGAAAATCTCGTGAAAAGCAACGAAAGACTACCGCAGTACACTTCTTTCTCGATGTTATGACGTGTCCAGAATGTACTTGAGGGATGATACTCGAAGAAGTGTATCAGGCAATTGCCCCCCCCCCTCCTCCTCGGCGGGCAATGTAGAATGACTCTTATCCTACCATTCTCGCTTTAATACAGATGAGAGGACAAACGTGTTGAAGAATCAAGTAACAATCTTTAGTGTCGCCCTCGAACAGTAGGTTAAAGGACATCAGGCGACATTAAAATAATAAACTGAATAATGAGAATAAACATAAAAATCGTATAACGCGTAAGAATATTAATATTACAACTTGAAATGTAAAATCTTCATATCCAGTAGGAAAAATAGTGAACTCTTGAAGCAGAAAGGATTATAAGCTAATGTCTTAGGAATTGGCGAAACACGTTGGATAAGATGCGATAAAATAAGTGTGAATAGTAAAAATGACTTTATATACTTGGGTAAATATAGATATGGAATATGACGTATGAATTATATTAGAGGTTAGAAATTTAGTAGAAGGAACACAAACGAAATCAGAACGCCTAATCTTAATAAAAATCGAGACGAAACAAAAGATAATGTAATACGGGTGGTGGCGTAGATGAAATGGAGAGATTTTACTATAATCTAGAAGAAGTATTAAAAAAATTTAAAAAATTATGATATTACATTTATATTGGGAAATTTGAAATATACGGAGCAACTGCGGATGCCACATTTGGCTTAGACAACATAAACGACAAGGGAAAAAAATTTATAGAATTTTGCAGAAAAATTTCAGTTTGTGGTATGCCAACGCATGGTTTCGACAGCATATCAGAAGATTTTATGGGCAAGAGCGCAGATAATGAAACAAAAAATAAAATACCGTCTAGTCAAAAAAAAAAAAAAAATTAGAAATATTGTAAAATCGTGGATTGTTGTAGGCTAGATATAATTTAGTCCTAAAAAAATGTAAAATAGATAAAGAAATATCAATAATCAAATATGAAATACTGAACAACTGTCCGCAAGCCCAAACGCGTTAAAAGAATTATTTCAAAAAGTGCATTGGAGGAGAAAATGGTTGAATTAAAGAAAATATGGATAATATTGACATTGAATGTTTATGGAAAGAATGAAAATTTTACACAGTGATAAATGTAGTTGATAAAAACTAAGAAAAATAAAAGATATACCGAGCACTGAATAATGCAAAGCTATACTACGCAATATATTTATTTAAAATATACGTGTCTATGATTTATCCATCTAGCCGATAGTTGCTGCGCATGACAGGTAAATTTAAATAAATAAATAATAAAAACCTGCATGAATTAATAATAAAGAAATGTAAAAACAGAAAAAGAATAAAATTTTGACTCGGTAAGATGATGTTTTAAACGTGATTTTATTTTATCCGAAATCTGCTTATTCAGCTAAAATTTCATTTTTTCACCAATCTAAAATAATCAATGACAACTTTAAGTCATTTTGATTTTTGCGCTAATTAAAATTTATAATTTAATTAAAATAATGCGCGAAATTTCAGAATTTGAACAATGATTTTCTTTCTATTTGATTAAAAGTTTTAATTAATTTACATTTTTTTTATCGGTTCTATTCTTTGCGCTTGTTTAATCAAAACGGGTAAATCGTAGCCTCCCGTTAGACGCAGTGGATTAACAAAAAGCTGTAAAACTCTCAAGCAGCTTTGTTTATTCGGTTCAAATGTAGACCTAAGACGCACTTAATAAGCTAATAATCAGATTACAAGACAATGGGGTTACAGCTACATTTTCGTGTAGAGAATTTTACGCTTTTGCTGGAGCTAAATCAGTTTCATCTTTTCCTTTTCCAGCGCTCTCTTGGAATTTTCTATAGCCAACGATAACGACAATTTATTTTTACTATATATACACAATTGTGGGGCCACCATTTTTTTCCCCCTTTGTTGAACGACAAACAGTAATTAAAATCAGAATACCGAGAAAATGCACGGCCTTTGAAATTGTAATAGTTCCAGCGAATGAAAAAGTTCAACAAAAAAATAAGATTATATAAATACAATGAGCTGCATTAATATGTTTTTTTTTTTTTTTTTGTTTTTATTTAACTCAGAAGCGATAAGAAGAAAAGTCAATTAATTAAAACTTAATTCGATCGGAAATAGCTGAAATAAAGGAACCAATGACAGGGACAACAGACTGAGAGGAAAAGGACAGGATATAGGAAGAACTACTAGTGCTGCGTAGCGCATTTGTGGAATTTTTGCAATAGTAATAGTAATTATTATAAATTAATTATAATTATAACTATAATTATAAATTAATACTATTTGTAGAGAGTGTTAAATGCAATATTATAATCCGCATTATTCACAGTAAGGAGCAGGAAGCCTTAATTTTAGGCGGAGTAAATAAAGAGAAGAACGTTCCGCCGACAGAGCAGAACACTCAAAGAAAATGTTATTAGCCATTACAGACACAACTGCTTCATTAGAATGAAGAGGACAATAAGGAGAGGAAACCAAAGAGAGAGAAGATAGCGGGAAGAAGGTAATAAAGCGTGATTAAAGCGTAGGCGAATAATAGAGGCAATAAGAGAACGTGGAAGAGAAGGGAATTCTGAGAACCAACGATTAGCAGGTAGGTTGAATTGAGAGGTAGAAGGAACGATTATTGGTAAAGGCGAAATGGTACATATCCGACCAAAGTTTAAAGTGAAATTTCTTACTTAAGGACAATAGATAAGTAGTTGGGATTTTTTTAAAAATAAAAGTGGGAACGAGCAGCAACCTGAGCTAAAGCATCGCCATTTCGTTACCCTCGATGTTTCTATGACCGGGAACCCATGGCAAATCAACGTGGATAAAGTGATAAAAGGAAAGATTGTGAATGAGAGATCGTATACGAGAAATGATGAAGTCGAAAGAGGAAGGAGGAAGAGATAAACTGATATTCTGGAGGGCACTCATAGAGTGGGAAATTATCAGATGAAGTTACGATTAGAGGAAATATAAATAATTGCACGTAGAATAGTCATTAATTAATTTGTGAAAATAGAATAGAAAGGCGAAAGACGAAAGGATTCGGAAAAATTTAAATCGGGGAGAATAAAGGAAGCCCCGACATCATCAGGCCCCCTAGAAGGCCATCAGTGAAGCTGAGTACATAAGAAGGGAAAACGTACAAATGATACAGTTAAAGAACGACCGCAAGGACCGTTTTTCTCCTCATTATCACCACAAAAATATCAAAAATAAAGAGGAATCTCAAGAAAACCAAAATAATAATCTACTTAATAACAGTGCACACTTAACGTATTTTGGAGGGGAATAAAATTGAAATGGTTCTTCCCACTATTCCAGCTTGTGCTGTTGAATCCGAAATTCTTTTATTTAAAAACAAGATTATTGTTCTCCTTTCAGGCTTTAAAATGGAATTAAAATGAAAGCAAAAAATTTTAATTTCTTTGAAAATGGAATATGTGACGTTGTAAGTTGTTTTTAATTTGCCATTTACGCGGTATTTATTTTATTTAAAAAAATTCAAGATCGATACTCGGCTTATTTTGGAATTAAATTTTTAAAAACTAATCTATTAACTTATGTTACCTTTACTTGTATCTAGATTTTATAAAATGCACGCAAAAATTAATATATATTTACCCGTATATTGCTAATATTTTTTGTATCTTGTAGGATGGCTATCGAATTTATTTTAAGTGTGAAATTTTCCATATTGAAAATTAAAATAAACATAAAATATGAAACAAATTTTTAAGTTATGAAATACAGAAAATTAATTCAACTTGCGTATTTAAAATAATTTGCCGTATAAATAATGAGTTTTATTACAATATTACTAACAGCACAAGATTAACAATAGGCACTATTTGTTGATGAGACAAAACAAAAAGCATCCATGACAAACATGTGTGTACGAAACAAAGTGCAAAATATGAATATGCGAATTATATCGCTACACATGCGCACACTACAAGTTTCCGCCGCTGGAATAAAGAACAGAAAAAAAAAGAAAAAGAGAAGAGAAAATTACGAATATATGTCTGCGTATGTAAACGTGACATTTAGAGAAGTTTTAAAAAGCTGTGCGTATATAGAAACTAATAGAAATTATTATAAATTCATAAGTGAAATCGGTTCCATCGGAAACTGGTCTAGTGGTGGAGTTTAATGAGCTGTTTTTTTTTGTTCCTGCAGTTCACGCAGTATACTATGTTGGTGGTGTAACAATTGAGTTTTGAGATTTTGTAGTTGTTGATGGTTGAAGTTCTGTAGTACCACTTCTTGGAATAATCCACAACGGTTAGTAATGTTGTCCCTAGTTTAGTCGATTCGAATGTTGGTATTGGTGCAAAATTAACATTATTTCTTAATTTCGACATCGAAAGTTTTCAATTGGTCAAAATGTTAATTGATTTCTTTTTTCTCTTTTTTTTTTTGGACTCGTCAACCAGGGACCTTTACTCAGAAATAATTGGAAAGGGAAATGAATCAGTTATATTTCGATGCGGTCCAATATTATTAGTAGAAAGGAACAAACAATGTATGGCGCAGGAAAGACATAAGAGGCACAATACGGAGCAGGAATACTAATTCGCAGCAAATTGTAATAGAAAGTAGAACGCTTAATACAACGAGATAAACACAACACAAGTATCGCAAACATGCTCTTCGTTAGAGAGGACAATATGTAGAAGAAACCAACGAAAAACGAAAACGAGAGGAGGATAATAAAGTACGACTTAAGAACGTAGACGAATAATGGAGGCAGCAACAGAACAACGAAGTAAAAAAAAAAAACAAAACGATTACAGGAAGACCAGGTTGAACAGACAGATGGAAAGAACAATTGTTAGGAAAAGGGGTAGCGTCTACAACTGATACCAAAATCTGAGATGAAAACTTTTACACAGCGAAAGAAGATTAGACGATGAGATTTTTTAAAAAAAGAGATGGGAAAAAGCAGCAACCCGAGCCAAGGATTTCGCCGCTTCATTACCAAGAATGCTCGAATGGCTGAAAACCCGCAGTAAAAATGTCAATACAAATGGAACGGAGGGAAGAAAGAGCGAGAATAAGTGAGCGTATACGTAGAATAATAAAATCACAAGAATGATCAGGTAGGAGGGATGGCCTGAAAAGCGGACATGGAATCTGACATAATTAAGAATTTAGAAGAAAAGTGATTGGAACAAATGAAAATAATGGAAGGTAGGATAAATACGTTTATGAATATAGAACAGAAAGGAGGTAGACGAAAAGATTCTGAAAAATCAGAATCTTAGAGGATAAAAGAAGCACTGACACACCATCTGTAAATAGGGTTAGATGAGATAGAAAATGAGAACTGATAGTACTATGGAATTCCCGTCTAATTTGGGCGTGTAGAAGAAATTTAGAGAACGTAGGTATAGTACAACATTTCAGGAGGATGACAGAGTTCGGTGAAATTAAAAGAGAAATAGGCGAGCTTGTCAAAGGAAAGAGAGAGACGAACTAAGCCGAAGAGAGAAGAGGGATACAATAGGGGTTTCTCTAGGTGTGAAACGTTAGTTCCTAGAGGGGAATTTTATTTGATAATATAATCACCATATAATTCAACTAGATAATAAAGATTGCTTAAACGTTTAACAATAGTTCTGTATTTCCATAGGTTGAATGATTGATAATTTCAATTCCGGACACTCTCGTTATTCTAATTGAAAATTACGGATACTCTCACTTTAAGTTGATTTTTCCGTTTTAATGATTCAGCGGATTTATGCAGATTAAACTAATTTCGAACAGTCGTGTCAAAAAACTATACTGGAACTTTCAAGTTAGTCATTAGAGTTGCTGAATGACCTGGCATTGTAAATCGTGGACAAATTTTTCAGGAAGTAAACAGAATTCTTCAGATTTGAATAGCATTATCACTTTCTTTGAATATTGTAAATTATTTTGATTGTACATAAGTAAAATAGCCGTACCGAATACTGAATACTGAATACGTTACCTGCAGGTAATCATTGTTACTGCTGCTATTGTAGAAAATGAAGTAATTTGAAAATACGATTAAAAATCGAAAAAAAAAAACTTAAAAAAAACGCTAATTCGAATACCTATTAGTGAGTGACCGAATGGAATCCTAACTTGTCTGACTTCTGAATAAGGCTTTGGCTAATGAAATATCGCATCAGAAAAATTACATTCCATCGGAAAAGTTGGTTACATCTACATATGAACGATGTTCTTATGGTTTTTTAGAAGTATGTACATGTAGGGTGATGGTGTGATAGTGTATACTACGTGTACACGTGAGGCATGGTCCTATATCGATATATGATTTAAAATATAGCAGAGTTAAGATCCGGTTTCAATGGCTCCTGTATCTGACGGTTTTGGTGAGCAAAAATGTTGGCAATTTGCAGACGTGGTAATAGACGGTACGATTTTCTATGTCGCTTTCTAGCTGAAGATAGGACCTTCCCGATAATTTATATTTAATCATAAGATGTTTGTTATTGTGTTTATAATTTTATTGTTCCATTGATTATCTAATAAATGAGACGGACGTATCCGCTGCATAAAAAAGCTATTTTTTTCTTAATTTTATTATGAGAAAATTACGTGATTACTTTTAAAGATTGTGCGCCGGTAGGTGGACTATTATTAAGAGTTGTGTGCAATTGATTTTGACTTTCCGCTAGGTTTCGCGTTATCTGCGCAATGAAATCTTACTTGCTGGTTCAAATTGATTATTAAAATTGTTTTCTACCGAATAAATTCTGATTTCATCGTATAAAAGTGTCACGTTTAAGATGTTATTTTTTAATAACATTCTGTATTAATGATCTTTAAATCATCGGCTGCTATCATCAAAAAACCATCGACGCTAGTTTAATTTTTTTTTTTTTATTTATCTGTGCCTAGCTTTCATCATCCGGCCATTCAACATTTTTAATTTTTTACAGTTGCTACACACAGGGCTGTATCTGAGAGGTGGTTTTCCGGTTTCAACCCCCTTCCCCCTCGAAATATCTGCGAAATCATAACTCCTTGAATTAAATGGGCCGAAATTCAGAATAAATTTATTTCTTTTCAATTTTTGACAAAAGAAAATAAAATCAAAATTTTTATGAATTCCAAACGATTATTTTTTATTTGTTTTTATTGTATTGTTCAAATATTGCATATATATATATATATATATATATATATATATATATATATATAATTATAAAAATATTTTCATACCCCCTCCCCCAGAAAGTTTGGTCTAGATACGGCCCTGGCTACACACCACACATTTTTCATTTTCTCTTTCTCCAAGAATTGGTATGTGTACAATATTAAGGTACGTTTTTATTATTACTACTACCGTATCTTTAAAATTAAGTTTTTTTTTTTTCTTTTTCTTTTTTAATGAATTCAGTTTGTTACAAAATTTGGATTTACAGGTGACGTGACTGCGTTTCTCCGTCCTAAATTTTTCGCGTCACTACCGATTTATTTTTCTTTTTTTCTCGATCTGGAGCTCTATCATCAGTCGATCATACGTAACTTATTTCACTTTAATTTTCAAAATTTGTTATTATTTCAATGATTTCCGTAATAAATTCTGATACAAAAATGCGTAATCGGTAAGGTATTAATAAATCAACGTTACACAATATTTGTCGAATATTATACACTGCAATATAATTCGTTCGATTGATCCGATCTCAAAGTATTCGTACAATTTACTAGAAATGCTTCAACTCTTTGAGGGCCAGAAATATTTTCATACTTACTCCAAATGGGCAGAAAACTTTAGTTTTTTTTCACATGTTTGCGTCATCTATAGGATTCATAAAGGTGGCATTATTTTGTTCATTATCTACTACGCAGTAAATAAAAGAAAAATATAAGTGGTGAAAATTAACCATTACATATCAAATGTGGTGGTTAATACATCATCGCCCTCCAAAGAATTAATGTGGTTTGTTTGTTAACGTTAATTTTACTTGTGCACCGGAGGAATTCCTTATTATCGATTTTCAATTCATTTGATGAAAATCCCCCCTCCTCCTTTGTTTTTCTACAAAAAATATTTAAGTACATAAAAGTAAATTCCGTTGTTAATAATTATATTTAGTTGGCGATTAATTTAAAAGTAAAAGTTGTTTATTTTTAGGTTAAATAACGGGGAGCCTTATATAAATGACAACGTTGTCGTCTTATTTTCTGCTCATAATTTAATGTAGCGTAATTTTTTTTTTATACTCTGAATGTTCTATGCAGGTACCGACTTTTAACCGAATCGTCTAAATTTTTTTCTAAATTAAAGTATTTTTTCCCGCAAATTTCGTCGTAGTCACTTGCCGGCGCCTGATTATTCCCTCATCTAAACAGGCTACCTATTTCGTTCAATTTTCGAGTTACCGTTATCTGTTTTTTTTTCTCACTCTACTAGCTATCATGCCTCTTCGTATCTATTTAAAATATGCTGATTATATTATTATTTTCGCGAACATTACCGATCACGATGTTACATTTTACTTAGCCTGCTATCGGTTTTCTACCATTTATTTTATTTATCATCGTGCTGCCGGAATCCGTTAGAAATAATATAATAAACATTGCGGAATAATCGATGACTGAAAGTCAATTCGAAACGATAAAAATAGTATAGAATAAAGTGTCGAAAATGATTATTGGAACAATGCAATTCTTCATCTAACCGTATTAAGTCGAAAGTGTAGAAATTCCGATTATGTTATCAATGCAAAAGAAGTTTCAGATAGCGCGTATTCATATAAACCGCAAGCACAGAATCGCATCAATGAACAGTAATACAGTACCGTTAAATAATATTATAATGCGAAATAAATACGGCGCCCCTAATGAAAAATTACAAAAAAAATAAATTAATAAATAAAAGTCGGAATAACATTATTAGTGTGATACACAAATAATGAACAATCTATATTACAAACGAAATGTGAAGGTTTCGAAAGAATTTACACAGATCAAGAAGCGGGGATACTCTAAATAAAATCCCATTCAGATACCGAAAACGGGTTGTTGATGCACAGCGGAAGTAGTGGTCATACAAAAAGCACCGGAAACTATTTTAAAAAAATAAATCGATATTCCTTTTAATTAGTACACTTTAAATGACGAAGAATGCGTTTAAAAACGTAACCGTCGAAAAGTTTATTAACACCTGAACTCCCCAAAGGCAACGACCGTACAAGATTACATATACTAAAGAAATAACGGGAGTAGTCAATTTTTATCACGGGGTGGGGGGGGGGGAAATTCTTTACATTAAATTTCATTATCCACTTGATAAGTCTCGCTGGTAGTTTACAGTTTGTATTACACTTTCGTGCGGTTTTATATCCGATGTTGCTTCAGCGTTGACCGCGAGAGATGTTAAAACTCGATTCGGTAACTTTGAATCTTTTCCCGACCGGAACACTTTCGACATCTCTGGAGACTAAAAATTTAAGCGTATCGACGCAAACGAAATTTCAGCTGTTCGTTACAGAGTATTACAAAAAACATTCATACGCGGTCGTTTCTTTTTTTTTTCTTCATTACTTCCTCTTTCCCGCCACTTAATTTCCGGGCTGTCATATACAGATATATATATATATATATATTATACATTAACTATAAACTATATGCGGTGGTATTTATATAGATTGAAGTTTATCCATGTCACAGAAATCGATTTCCTTTGAGACAGATTTACCTGAAATCGTTCTTCGCGTCGGATATTAAGAATTTTTAATTTCGAGCAACGATCCAACTCATTTTCACTACTATAAAACTCCGACCACACCCATTCAGTTTTATTTTTCTACCTTATGTACGTGTATCCTCATTGGTGGAAATAGTGGCGTGTCGGTAAATACTTCCCCTTTCATAAATCGTTATATTTAAAATTATCATCGGCAGATCCACTAAAAAATGGCATCACGAACGTTCTCGAATTTATATAATTGTTCAATAATTCGTATCACTAATTTACGGAAAATACACTACGTTCTTTTTAACTGGAGCCACACTCTAGTTTGATTATTTTCGGAGTTAGCTGTGTTAACATGTTCTATCTTAGTGATAACGAATTTCTTGTAAGTAGTAAGGGAAATAGTTAGACGGAACCGAGATATAAGCAAAGAAGCAACAGAGCATGACTATGAAGTGTTCAAAAAATTTATTAAAATCGTAAAATTTTTAATACAAAACCAATATATTTCGGAATAATATGATTCGTTTTTGAATGTTAAAATTACGAAAATTTTGATAAATTTCTGTTAAGCGCTTTTTATTTTTCTTCTTTATATTTATATTTATATGTGTATAAAAAAAAAAAAAAAAAAAAAAAAAAAAAAAAGTCGATATACCTTTTCAAAGAGATATCCATCTGCTCAGATGATGGGGTTATACCAGGAGCGGATGTAGAGAGACATTTGGAGGAGGGATGGTATAATTACGTAACATCTTCTACGGTAGGCAGTAGATTTGCAAAGTACCCCTTGTGTTTCATAAGGAAAATCAAATAGCGATCTTTATAGAAATTTAAAAATGTTTCGAAAATACGTAATTGTTTTAATTTAACTTTTGTCTTATATTTAGGCGTGAAAAATAAAACGAAATTATAAAATTATACCTTAAATATGGTAGTTTAGGAATAGTAAGAAAGATAGTATTTCTTATATTAGACACTTTACTTGTTTTTTATTTTTGTTAATAATCCGATCCGAATTCTTTGTCCGTGAGCAAGTTTAAATATGTATATATTTCTCATTTAACTCTATTTTTAATTAAAATTACAAAATAAACATTAAAAATAAATAAAAACGGCAAAAGATCAATGATAATTACATTTAAAATAAAATAAAAACGTAACATTAATAGTTTTACTAGAAAACAGTATTAAATATTAGTCATAATTAAATCCATATGTTGTAACATCTATACAAATCTTTTATATGTTGTTTAAATTACTGACACATTCAGATCTACTAGGTAAAGGGAAGGCTGAAAAACACACAAGGATGAGGGCCAAGATGATTAAGTTCCGCTAAAAAATATCGATAATGCAGAAGATGGTTAACGCGTTAACATCAACTGGAAAATTCAAAAAGTTGGTAACAGGAATTAAACTTCTCGTTAAAAACTTACGGTGATAAATGTTCGTGCAGGGGGTCTTCGAATGGATAAGCGATTTTTGAATGGCAGGGCTCTTCGACACTCCTCGAAGATAACGACCATCTAAATTAAGCACATCGACACTTGATGAAAAAATTCTCGAAATGCACTCGTCGTAGATTAAGCGACTATTACTGAAACGTTGCACATTAAAAAATAAATAAAAATGTTGTCAGGTGATGTAATGTGTCCATTACATGGAACTTATAAAAATTTAAAAAATAAATAAAGGAATAAATAAAAATAAAAATAATTTGGAATGTGTGGTGCGGGTGCGAGTGTGCGCCTGCATGGAACTGTTGTCGGTGGGACCAGCCAATCAGCATCCCGCAGGAAACAAAAAGAATCTACCTGATTCGGCAAAGTCCAGCGGTCACGGTCGAGTAGGCGGTCGAAATTTTGGAAAATCGAGAAGAAGATTTTAGGGAGAAAGGCAGTGGCAGCCTTATAAAGTTAGTCTCAGTGTTACCTTCGGTCAGTTAGTTCTTTTTCTACCGCCACTGAGTTGTGTCTCGTACCTCCGAAGAGTTCGTATTATAAGAAGTTTTTTTTACCTATCGTTGGTTAAAGTGTTCGGTCGTACCGGTAAAGGTGACAAAAAACCGTGAATAACGAAATTTGTGAAATTCGGAAAAAACACAAACGAATCGTGACTATTGGAATTCATCAGCCAGTCAACGCACCGCAGATTCACGGACCACGGACCACCGCCGGCAACAGTGTTACGTACCATTTTGTTTTATCGTTTATTAATTCTGTATATTATTGTTGTTGCCGTATTCATAAATTAATATTGTTTTTCAGCGATCGACCGGTAAAGAAAGATCGGTGTCCATTTTATATAATATAGTGTTCATTTTAAAAAGTTCCGAAAGTAATCTGTTCAAACCCTCTTATTTTTAAAAATTTGATAAAACTAAAAAATAAAGAAAATCCACGAGGATAAAACCTCGTGGTTGGCATCCCTGAGGACCAAGCTAACGTTTAGAACCGTTACAGTGAACAGAAGGAACAGAGAAATAAAGTTTGTTGTAAAACAGAGAAGTCAGTTATCGACAAAACTGAAAAACCATCATCTTCACCGTAAGCAAAAAATAAAAAAGAAGCAGAACATTCGAAAATTTCGGAAAAAAAAAAGTTTCAAAATCAGGAAAAAGCGTCTCGAGTGGAAGGATAGATGAGTATTGGGAAAGTGACCACGGTGCTTTATTAAGAGCTTTATTAAGCAAATTTCGGTTAGTAAAAACGTCGCACTGAACATCTGCATTCTGGTTTTGGCAGCGTGCGATTTTGTTTTGTACTCTCAAAAATCAGGATCGAGCTGAAAGGAACTTGATTTTTGACGACACAAGAGGTATCAGAAGTGGCGGAGCTACTACGGAAAGCGATATGCAGAAACGTTTTGAGCAATAAAGTACAGAAGCTCGTAGAATGAAGAGGGTGCTCTATTTTAAAGGCAAAAATACATATCAACCGAATAAACAGAATTAGTTTCGTCGTATAAACAAATAATTCAAATTCATTTTAAAATCTATCCTCATTCTTCGAGCCCGCGAGAAAAGGATATGGAAAGGAAAAAAAAAATAGACAAGAGAATGTTTATATCATATTCATCGCTGTTACCCAGCTATTAAATTGTTTTCAAAAGGTGAAAATGTACAAGTAGTATTATTCTAAATGGCCATCGTCTTCTTGTAAGAGAGGACGTTTTATATATTTATTTCGTCGGTAGTTATAAAATTATGTAATTCAGATACCGTTATCCGTGAGAAGTGTTTTCGACTTATTCTAACTCATTCAGCTTGTTAAATACACTTTTTGCATTATTGAAAGAAAATTATTTATTTTTAGTCCGATTAAATTAATTTTATTACCCCGTTTAATTACATTTTCATATATTTTATTTAGTTTCATAATTTTATGTTTTGCACTATTTCTGTTTGCCACGAACTTCTTCTTCATCGTCCGCCTTTTCCATTTTAAAGGTTGGCAATCCACAATTGAAATTTCTTTCTATCAACTGCTGATCGGAAAAGTTCTGCTGAGAAACAGTTTCGAACCCGTTGCTAAGCTTCTCTATCCGTGAAATTTGACGTCTTCCTCTAGATCTCTTCCCGGAAATTTTACCCTCAAGTAGTATTTTTAGGATGGTTCGATCCTCTCATGACGTGTCCGAAATATTGCAGCTTCCGTTTTTTAGTTCAACATTCTCTCTTGGTCTGTTAAGTACATCAATATTCTTCACATTTTAAGTCCATGGTATTTTTAGGATACATCGGTAGCAGTACATCTCAAAAGCGCTGATCTTTTTTCCTAATGTTGAGTCTGGTGTCCAGCACTCACAACTGTATAAAAGGATGAAGAGAAAATGTAGCGCATCTCAAGAGTCTGATTCTCAGTTCCAACTTCAATCTTTTTATTTTTATTAGTACTCTGCTCGCTTGCTCAATCCTGCTATGTATATCTCAGGTCTGGAAGTACGATTTTCTTCGAGTATACTTCTCCCAATATTTTAGATGCGTAGGACTTGTTCAATTTTTTCACCGTTTATTCTGATTGAGCGTTTAATTGGCTTCTTTGCGGAATAAAATTATGTTAAACATTTGGATGTATTCATTTTTAACCCGTATGCAGCACTTTTTTCCACAATCTTATCTAAAATGCACTACTGAATTTTATTATTTCTGGCTGCCAAGATTAAACTGTCATCAATATATCGAAGGTTGTTCAAGGTAACACCGGTTATTTTCAATCTCCCGTCATTATTCACTAGTGCCTCATGGAATATAGCCTCCGCATCGGATTGATATCGCATATGAGATTCAGACACCGTACTATCTGACGGAGAAGAAGTGATATGAGAATTGACACTCATACTCGGCAGCGAGTGAGTTAGAAGAAGAAGGATATATATTGATACGGTTCACTAATAGTCTGTAGTTGACGAAGAAAAAATTATTTCAAAAAATTTTAAATGTCGGACGCCAGTGGCAACGTTACGGCTTGCCACTACCGATAACTCTCCCGAGCAGAGCTATTAGGCTTTTGTATGGCCGATCGGCGGCCCTCACGCGCGGATAATCGGCACCACGTGTCCGTAGATTATTTCGATTAAAAAAATTCCAATGACAAGAAAACTATATTCGGTTTACAACACATAAAACATAAAATCAACAAAACGTGGTAAGGACTAGAAAAGTTGTTGTAAATTATATGTACAAAAAATATCGACCATACGGTATAAAAATCGGCGCCGCGTTCTGCCGCAGCTCGTATCGACGAAAGTAAAGCGGCGTGTGTCCGACTACGACGATTAGAAGATCGACTAGCCGAACACCGATCGAAAAACGTATTTTCCCTGAACGGCACGGTTTAAGGGAAGACAATGGGCTACGTAGAAGATTCTAGAAAAATCTTCTACGCAGACCCCCGCACTAACTACCCTGCCTGATCTCGGCGGGATTTCACAAAATTGTGCACTGCTCGATGTAGCTCGACGTACGCGCGCTTTCGCCGCAGCCACTAGTCACTGCCTCTGCCTTCGACCACTACCACTCAGACACCTGTGCGTCTCTACCCCTGATGCCGATGCACTACCGTCCGGACTTATACCGTACACGGGGAATTTTGGTTTTGGCCGAATAAGCATCATCGGCAAGACAAAGCGGCGATGCAACCTAGAACGACGTTCGAGAAATCATGAATTAATGACGATAATCAAATGATAATTTCTAGCTCAAACGTCGTTAACTAGATAGCGCCAAAAGTACCGAATCCGTATCAATATATATATATTAAAAAACAGGAGAAACATGACACAGCCTTGGTGTACTCATTTCTTACTGGCTGCATCTGCTAACAATGCATTATTTCCACTGATTTCCACTGTTTGATTCCAGTACAGATTATGAATTACTCTGAGATCATTTTTGTCTATAGGTATGTTCTTCAAAATCTCCATCAAATCATGGTTCACACAATCAAAAGCTTTCTGGTGGTCAATAGCACATGCATATAAATTATCCGGAGGAAAATTTTCAGGGTGGGTGATATCAAGCTAATTAAACGGCAATCATCACATGAGGATGGTCACAAAAGTTGATTTTATACATCCTGTACTGTAAATCTTGTCGAAAGCTTTCATCGTTCTCTGTATACCACTTTCACTATAATCAGCTATTAGTTTCAGCATTTCTGCATGTATAACATCAGGTCCGATTGATTTGCAATTTTTCTCCTTTTTAATGGCATACAATATCTCTTTTCTAGTGATAAGCGATTCTTCATCGTAATAATCACGATATTCTTCCAGCAGTAGATTGTTTCTGTTTTCATCAAAAAGATTCTGGACATATTGATTTCCGACTTCTAGCTTATCTTCTGTACCAATGACAGGTTTTGCATTCGGGCCCACAAAGAGATACCTGTATTTTGTTTGCAATGCATTGAAACTTCTTTGACCAGGGTAACCTTCAATTTCAGTGCATTTTCCACTCCAGTGCACTTCTTTTGCTTCCCGACAAGATTTCCTGATTAATTTGTTCAAACTTCTATGTTCATCTGAATTATTCTTAACACGTTTTCGTTTCTCCGTCAGTTCCAGAATTTCATCTGTCTACCTATTTCTGCTTTTTCGTGTTCTTAACACAGCCAATATTTTCCTTCTGCACATCTAATATCACTTTGCTGATGCCATTCCAGCTACTCACGCTGTTTTCCTCTTGGAGTTCAATTTTCTTGTTCATTATGTTTCCTATTTCAGTTTTGAATGTTTTACTCTTAAGTTTATTCACGTCTATTCTTCCTTTCCATTCCTTCTTCATCTTGACGAATTTCCATTCCATTTTTAACTTCACGACGACTGGGTTATGATCAAGAATTAATGTCAGCTCCAGAATATGTTTTAACTGAATGTATGTATCTCCAGAGAATATAATCGATTTGATTGCGAGCAACATTGTCTATCCTCAGTATCGGCTGTAGACTCCCACGTATACAGTGTTCGGGGATGGTATTTTATAAAGGACCTTTGGTAATCATTAATTCTATTTCGGCGCAGAATTGTGATGAACAGTTTCCTCTTTCGTTTCTATTACCAAGACCATATTTTCCAATGAAATCTCCTTCTTCTCCTCCATCAATTTTGGCATTGAAATCTCCCATGACTATTGTGTAATTTCACCAGCTTTGGTTAGGTCTAAAGCGGCTTGTAGGTTGCTATAAAAATCTTCAATTTCGTCATCTAATTTATCCGCTGTTGGGGCATAAACCTGAACGATGTTCATTCGGCGATACGATGTTTCCAAAATGAAAACAGTAATACGGGGTTGAGGTTAGTGGTGAAAAATCGGCAACAGACTTTGCTAATTTTTCTGGGACTAGAACTGTAACTCCATTTTTGTTTGAACTATCGGCACTCCCAGAGTAATACATATGAATTTCTTCTGAGTTTAAAACTTTGGATTCTGGCCATCTGACTTCACTGAGGCCAAGTATATCGATGTTTAGCCTCTTCATTTCACCGGCCGTGCTTGCAAATTTTCCTGCTTGTAATAGGCTGCGGAAATTCCATGTTGCAATTTGAACTGAGTCACGGAAACAGACTTAAGCGACCACGATGTTGTTTCTTGACTACATTCTTAGCACCCTCGTCCCACTCGAGGGATACCCCGGACTAAGGGCCGCCGGTCTATTCTTGCTTTCCATTGTAGATATTTGAGAAGGATATAGCGGTGGTTTCTCCTCGCCTTCCGCCGGCCAAGTCCACTTTTGAGACGCTGGGGACACTCGCCTATCGACTCCTAGTGATGAAACTTGCCTGCAGCCCAGCATTGTGAGTGGATTGCTAGTGGTCTGCCGTTTTTACGCAGTCTGGATACGAGAGGTGGTATTTAATGAGAAGTGGTATTTGGTCGATACAGTCCCGCCACCTAAACCACTAGCTGGGGAGTCATGCTTTGATCGGCACCAAACTTGCCGAACAAAGAATTACCACCCCACATGACGTGGACGTATAGGATTGGAGTCTGATTGTCTAATTCGTGTCCTACCATTGTGTGACTGACACTGATGGTAAGAGTGATTACTGATACTAGAGAATTTACTCTAGCCAGACACAGCCATTTTTGCCCAACGGAATACGACCTAGAAAGAAAAAAAAATATTAATTCTATCCGGTAACACAATTAAAATAAATAATAATACACTTATCCTAATAGTAACGTTTCGCGCACAGCCCATGGTCTTCAGTATATTGGTTTTTGGTTTCCTAGCTGAAGATGGGCTGCGCCAGAAAATGTTACTCTATTAGGATAAATGTGTAATTATTTAATTTTGAATCGTGTTGCTTTATAGAATTAATGTATTTTTATCTTTTTATTTTCATAATAGTTATTTATTTCGGTTAATTTAATTTCTGATGTCGATAATTTTCGTTTATCGTTCAGCGATAATTCGTCGTCTATTTTGATTATCCTGCGATTGTTGCGCAGTTTTGTCCGTTTTTGTTAATTTTATTTCCAGTTCTAAATAATTCGTTCCCATTTCCCCTTCAAATTGCTCCACCAACTTTCACCACTTTTACAAGTGTTTCCCTGTTTTTTCTCTTCCATTTCAATTTTTCAGGGTAACGTTTTCAACTTTTCGACCTGATAGTTCCCTTCCCCCATTCGCATATTTTTCGTGCGACATTGTTCGATTGTTCATTTTTTTCATTAGTTTCGTAATTATTTATTTTGACGTAAATGCTTTCCCCCTACATTGCAAACACATTGTTGAAGCATACATCTGACATGCTGATGTCCAATTTTTTCATTAGCACTTTTCCCATAAATATTCGTATTTTTCATTTTAATAATATTCCCCATCTTTGTACAACCACGAAGTCCGCACATTCGAATTATATGATTTTGTTAGATAAAAGAGTCTACAAATATTGAAGATCGGAGAAAGATCTCGAAGAAAGGGACAACTGATAATGAAAATTGATTGAAAACAGGTGAGGCAATTTAAAAGTACATGGTCACAAGACAACGGTAGCCTGAATAATTAGAAAAATTCCATATTTCTGCTTTGCGGCGTCTATTCATCGGACTGATAAAGGATGTTATGATGCTTTAAGCGATTGTATTTGGCGAAGAGCGCCTGAATAGGGAACAGGGAGTTGCATTATGGCATGGCTGGTAAACATTTCGTATAAATTATCTTTTAATGTCGTTGCTATATATGACAAAGTTAAAAATGGTCAGCTAGCTCGCCCCTTTTTACCTCTGCTTACGTTTTTAGTTTGACGGTAACGCGCAGTCCGGTCTAAATTCGAATAGTACAAATTAACGAGGTGGTTCACATACAGAGATACGATACGAGTAGAAGAAAATGTCTGAGGGGTCAAGCGCGAAAAATAAAATCATTTTACACGAAGCGTATTTCAGGATTCGAAGAACTATTACGAATTAAAATAACAGTTAACCGAATGCGAACGGTTACTTACAATATCCAACGGTAGTCAGTCGGTCGGAGAAAAGCAAGTAATTCCGACAATTACCGGCGGAAAAAACGTAATAATCGAACTATCGCGAAGGTGTCGATACGCTCAAAGGAAATGTAACCTTAAAGGATGGGGTGCGCGATCGAAGAGAATCAGCAAGCCGTCAGCACTTTAGTTAATAATTTCGAAAATAAACAGTCACGAAGCAGCTCTGGAATCAAGTAGGCGGCATGAAATCGAAATAATGAAACTCCCCCCCCCCCAGCTTCAGTGTCGACAATCGTCCAGATGTAATTACCGATTACGAACCTCTGCCCGTTCGACTTCGTGCTTGGAAGCGTGCAGGGTTTCTTCGAACGGAGTAGTTGCATCAAAACCTGTCAGATGTTCGCACTCCCCCCACCCCCACCCTTTGTCATATTAATAAAAGCGCGGTCCATTATCGAGAATACACATAAATGAAATGGGCAAACAAAAAACAACGAAAGTATATTAATTCATAAAGTGTAAAATCGACCAATCGGCATGTTGCGGAATATTAATGACTTCAAAGCTTGAAACGTCCCCGTTGATTGTTGATGAAGTTAAAAATTGAATTCCGTTTTTTTTTGTCGTTTGCTCTATTTACGTTTATTTTCTTTTTTTCTCCGTCTTTTATGCTGTACGCCTACCACTGGTGAGCAAATCGTATAACAAGCAAGTGAGGAATGGTGAAGTCCAACACTTTTTATGTTGCTTCGAATCGAATTCTTCACAATACGTTCGTGTTTAAAAAAAAACGAAAGAAAAGTAAACTGGGTCCTAAAAACTATAATTTGTATTTAAAAATTTTTCAATAATGCCGATTAAAAATCAAAATCACCCGAGCACTTTTCACTTTCTCTGAACATGACAGCTTTCAAAGTGACTGAAGCTAGAATTATATAATTTGCAGTAATTCATTTAATTTTATTTATATATTTTATATTTTTTTTTTGTTTGAAATAATATATATATGTAGGTATATATACATATATACATATATATATATATATATATATATATATATATATATATTTGGGGGGAGGTAACCAAGCGCTCGAATCAAGCCAAATATAATATTATGTTGTTTTTAGAATAATTTAAGACGTTCGTGAACAAATCTGGGCAAAATATTTTGTAAACGAATCCCCGGAAATGCTGTCAGTTGAGGTTTTTCACAGGTAGGGGAGGCAATTAAAAGATCAAAAATAATCCGAATTTAATTACAAAAATTCCATAACAAACGATTGCCTGAAACCAGAATGTTGTAGCGCCACTGACGATGGTTTTTCCCCGCTTGTGACTTTACGGAGATTTTCTATTATTTTGTTAGACCAAAAATTTTCCGCTGATGAGAATTTCTTTACTTTGTTGTTATTTTATATCCTCTGTTTTTTTTTTTTTTTGTACATTCTGTATAATGATGTTTTAATTTATTTAGTCTTAACATTCACCACTGAAAATAATAGCTCAGACAGCTTTAGAAAACTGTTGCTGATGTTTCCTTACTATAGACAAAACATCGTAAATATTGAAAAATAATAATAATAATCGCGACGAATTGTATCATCGCATGCTACTAATAAAATAAGTAAAATAACGTCCAACTTTACTAATAAATATATGAAGGGGGGAGGGTGCGACCTTATTTTATTCCTAAAATTTTAAACATTAGCACTGCCTTGTTTTTTTTCCCCCGTGTAAATGTAGATTTTATAAATACTTCATATTCGTAACTTACTATGGAAGTTTTTTTTTTTTTTATTTTTTTTATAAGGGTGTGTATGAGGGTTTCCATGTGCCGTGTTTAACTACTGGGGCTATTACAGCACATGGAGTCTACTTAAGGGGATTAAACGCAATAGTACAGATCGCTACTCCGCATGAAAGCTAATACAGCTGCGACCGCGGGCGGATCATTTGACAGTATCGTAGAACTAGAGGAAGTGGCGAAGTGAATGGATCGTGATATTGCAAATGAGGAACATTCGAGAAGTAGGTGATAGGTGATGGGGCGTTCGATTGACTACAAAAGGGGCAGACATTTGTGGATACCTGGCTCGTAAATATGTAGCTGTGCGAGAGGGTTGTATGTCCTATTCGGAGACGATTCAGGACAGAAAAATCTCTGCGGGAAACTCCGTCTGTGGGACACCAAGGCTCTGTGGTTGTTTTTATGCTTCGGAGAAACGTACTTGAAGATCTAAATTCCTGTTGCCATTCTTCTACAGTTTGCTTCATAAACAGATTTGTTATTTAAATAACACTTTTTTCTTACCGTAACCATATTTCAGATTCCTCTTTAGTCCTATTTTTTTCTCCCTTACAGTTTTTTCTGTTATTTTATTTATCATCTTTTGATTATATTTATAAACCTTAGTTATCAACTAACGGCAATAACTATATTCTTCGATATTGAAAAAGCCTATGACCGCCTCTGGCAGCAAGGTCTCATAAACAAACTACGAAGAAGGGAGGTGACAGTCAGAATGATAAGATTCATTCAAAACTACTCATCAGACCGAACTATATGGATCAGAATCGATTCAAGCATCAAGAATGGCATACCTCAAGGCTTTAACCTTGTTTATAATATATATCAATGACATTGCTGATTGTGTTCAACCACCAGTAACGGCCCGCTCTTCATTGACGACCTTGGTATTTCCCTAGCGTCTCGTGATCCACAAATATCTTACCCAATCCTTTAGAAAACTACCTCCAAACTTCAAAAATGGTCAGAAGTCAATGGTCTAAACTTTTCCTCCGCAAAGACAGTGCGGGTCGATTTCTATAGGCGACGATCTGTGGCCAATAGAACTCCTTTCCAAATAAAAAATGTCATTATTCCGAGCCGCCTCTCAGCCAGGTTCCTAGGAGCCCGGAGTTTGATAGCAGATTAACTTGGCATCTACACATTGATATAAAATCTGAATGTATAAGGGTACTGTCAATAATCCGATACCTCTCCAATCCTCAACTCAGTATTCACCCCAAATTGTTTTCCAATGATTACAAATCCTTGATTCTAAGTAAAATAAATTATCGGTGCCAGATGTATTCCTCAGCTTCTCTGAATAACCTGAAAAAACTGGATGTCATCCACCACTCTGCACTACGAATCATCTCGCGAGTCCATCATACAACACTGTGCAGGAGTATCTGTGCACTCACGGGTACTCCTCCACTGAAATTCTATCGTTCTCTGCATTCCCTGCGGTGCAATATCCCATTCTTAAAGCTGCCTTATACCCATCCCGAAACCCTCTTACTCGCAGCGTCACTAACGACCCGCTACCGGGTCTCACCAAGCTACAATGTCAATGTCAATGACTCCACAGAATGCCGGATAGCAGTCACCAGTTCGTTACATCTGTGGCAACTCGAGCCTGTAGCAATTAACCTATCGGTTCCGTAAAAGTAGAAGTCCAACGACATGTCGAGGCAACTTACCCAAGACACGCGTGAAACAATAAGACAATAGGGCAACGTAATCTAATGTTATACAGACGGAGCAAAAGTAGCACTCGTCAAAAGGATGTCACCAACCGCTTGCGCCTTCGAAGTGAAGAGATCAATGACAATTATCCGTCTGAGCAATTACTGCTCAATTCTAGATGCCGAATTATACGCAATACGCTTTTGTCTGGGAATGATCCTGGCGTCCACAGAGCCAATCCGTGACATACTATTGATAACAAGACTCATTTGTGGCGTCTAAGGTGATAGGAGGCGGAACCCCGGGGAGGGGGTTAACAAACCAAGTTCTGACACTCATCATAGAGCTGCGGCCAAAGTGTTATAATTTAATCGTGTTGCGTCGTGTTTCCGTTTGCCGTTCAATTTTTTTTTTGTTTTTTTTTTTTTTTTTTGTGGTGCGTATATACGAGCAAGTAATCGTACATTTGATGGTGACGAACTCTATCTCCTTCGTGATGCTTGTCTTCTGTTTCCGCACGATCTTATCTAAAATTTCGATGACTGCTAGGAGTTGATTGTGAGCACACAGCTACAGGGAGTTTACGAGAATGTCTCGATTTTTATGGCTCTGAAGTCCTAATAAGAGAATTTACCGCCGTAAGAAATTAACTAGTATCAAAACTGAATTCGTATTTGACGGTTGTTTTTTCGATTGGTCTCTTGAAGAAATCAATCGATTCCTTACGGCATAAGTTGGGTTTTAAATGATGAAAAGAAGAAAGTGAAAGATACGAAACAAAAAATAAATAAAAAACAAAAAAGCAAACAATACAATTTCGGCTATAATCTGCGGATATTTAAGTATACCCAGTTTTAGGCTCAAAAGATGATAAAATTGAAAAAAACTCAAAGTGAATCGTAAAACTATGAAGTGGCACGTTCGACTTCATCCGGAAAAATACAGAATTCCCTATATACTTACCATCTGTCAGTTGAACTACGATTATAATGAGAACTACTCGCCGAGAAATAGATAAAAAAGAAAGAAAAACCAGAAACTTATAGCATACAAATAACATTATAATACCATTTTCAATTATTCCTTTATCCTTTCCTTCCCATCTCCGGCCGTTATTCCCCTCCTTCTTTCCTTTATACTTTTTATCTCCGATCGCCTCAGAATCTGAGTAGGTGATCTAAGTCCATGTAGTTGGGTCAGTGTTAACACCAAGCCCATTTATAAAAAATAAAATAAAAAAAAAAAAAAATAAATAAAAACTTTATAAAACAGTTAAAACTTAAAATTACTTATTTGGGCAATAACAATTTTTTATATATACAATTCTTACATTAGATTTTTAAAAACGCCGAACAAAATATCCGAACGTGTTTCTATTACGCTTTGAAATTAAAGGTACAACAGAAATCAAAATAAGTTTGAAACCGAAAGCTGTCCTTTAAATATTATATTTTGTCGATAATGACTTTGCAACACATCCCACGACTTGTAGCCCAACACAGGTTAATATTCGGATTACCTAACGGCCGAACATTTCTCAGTAATCACTGCTGCAAAGGCTTACTGTTGCGCGCAGGTGTGTCGAGTCTTGCTGCTGGAAAACCCAATCTTTATAACGGAAATGGATGAAATTCAAAGGCTTTTTGACTGCAGTACCGTTTCTTCACAGAAATGAATCTGAGTGACACCGCCGTAAGACACGCTCTACCATACACCATCTCTGACGATGAGTAATGGCCTCTCGGAACGCGGACGCATCTTCCTTTAACGGCATAAAAGTTTCTAAGGTAAATTTTATCATTCCGAAATTTCTCATCAGTTGTAAAGGTTCTTTTCTTTTCTTTTTTTTTTTTATGGCAAAAAAAATCTTTTGACCTTTTCTTTTCTTTATATTTGTTTTTAACGGTTTTTCGGCGTAACGTACTTTATCTAGAAATCTCGTATAGCTGCAAAATGCACCTAATTATAAGTCTTCACGAAAAAGTAGTACGTAACAAATAGACCGCTCGGCGATTTTCACTAAAATTTTCTAATTGCCTAAAGGATATTTCGATTCATTTTTGCACGCGTGGGATTCACAAGTTTAAGGACCCGTACAGCGCCGGGATAGCAGTATCGTGACTGATCAACAACATTTAATGGTAGAGAATACACGAAATTCCGATTAATTCCGATTAATTCCGATTTCGCAAACAGCATGAAAATTCTGAAGACATTTTGCCAGCAACAACTGCAACACAACCTTCACGTACACTGCACGACTGAACGACTGCGAAGTAGTGATGGGCGTGATTTCACTTCACGGTGAATTTTTCACCGTTCACTAAAATTCACTGTCCTCACGGTGATCACGTATTGAAATATATCGATAAGTCTTGATTTACCGTGATTAGTAGAAATAGTTAATTCGGATTTTATCATTTATTTTTCAGTAATTCCATTTTACTGTTCAGCAATGTCATGAGATTAGCTTTTTAAAGAAATTTTAAATAAAATTGAATATATGAAAAAAGAAAACAAGTTATTGTATATGTATAGTTTAAACTAATAAACAAACGACTATATTGTGTAAGCAATAAATGTGAAGTAAAATAACTAATTGTAGATTAAATTTTTGCTTATTCTATTTTAAAATTATGAATTCTAAAAGTGTATAATACTGTGGAAATGTATTTTGCTACATTTGTTACTGGCAATGTATAAAAAACATTCTTTAAAATGTCTATGTAACGTATGTAATTTTTTTGTTATTTTTTAATCAATGTATGAAATAATTTTTCTTAAATTATATACTACTGTTTCATAAATTGTAAAGTGTGGAAGCGTTACATAAAATGTAATCAATGTATCGAGTGATTATAAAATCATTATATGATTTTCAATAATGGTTATCACCATGGGCGTCGCCAGGGGGGCAGGGGGCAGCTTCTGGAGTCTTGAAACTTTTTAATCAACTTGCCATGACGAGTATTCATAGACGCCTAATCATGGACAATTTAGAAGACTTTTATAATAAAGTAGTAGAAAAATTTGCCAGAAACCAACGAAAATTATGTTTCAATTAAGATTTTATTCTTGTTTAATAAAATATTAAGCCTTTACAAATTATAAATTTTATTTTTCCTACAACTCATATTCTCTTTCTATCATCTTGCCCTCCACTGGCTCATCGGCTGGCGACGCCCTTGGTTATCACAAATTATTATAATAAATTATTTTATATTTTCCTAATTTGTTCACATGCATTTTACGTAATGTTTAAACATTGTACAAGAGTAATAAATGTAGATAATGAAGAAAAAACTTTACGTTCATTCACTCTAATTTTATATAATATTATAAAGAGTTTGTGTAACTTAACTCCAGAGTCAGATCTAAGTGCACAAATAAATTTTACAATATTAAAATAAATATAATTACGAAAATATATGTAATAACGTAATTATCCGTAAGGATTAAATTTAAAAAAATTATTTCTATGTAAATTTGAATTTTCCAAATGGGATTGATTTTTCATGCACAATCGACACTACCATCTGCGTTTGTAATTTCGAATGCTTACATTTTTTTCCCTTCGTAAAGTATAATAAAATCTTTTCGTCGTTTGAAGTACCTCCTGTTGAAAATTATCTAAGTAAAATATTAATTTACATTTTGACAGCAAATGTAAAACTATGAAGGAAGTACGAACGGCAGTTATTTTTGTAAAATTCGATAGTAGTTTGTTTTATTTTAGGCATATGGTGTACATAATTTGAAATATATGTTATGCAAAGTGTGAAATAAAAAGAAAATTACAATTACCTATGAATATTTTAACGTAAGCCGATTACAATTAAACTGTAATTTAAAGTACAGTATAAAAGTTTTTGTATTTTGATCTAAAAAATCGACTTCAATTAAACGTTATTCATTAATGTTTAAAATAGGAAATATTATATATTGTTCGAATGAAACTGAAAACTTGGTATCTTTAAAAGTGTGAATTATTGACTAATGAAAATATTTGGAATAATCCTTTCAATAAATTGACAATGTCTGTTAAAAATGCATAAAAAAAAAAAAAAAGAGTAACCGTTATGTAATACGTTTGCATTTTACAATAATTAACGTTCAAACGTGATAACATGCAAAAAAAAAAGTTATACAGGATACATATCACACATATCAAATAAATGAAAATTTAGAAATATGTGCTTTCTTTAAATTGTACATTAATTTTAATATTGGCGAACATGTTTCTATATGCTAGAAAAATGGTTATTTCAAGGAATATGAATGATATACCCAATAATATAAAAAATATATACATGCATATATATGAAACCAAGTTATTTTTATATTTTCCGACAAGTCAACAATGATATAAAGAATATATACATGCATACATATGAAACCAAGTTATTTTTATATTTTCCGACAAGTCAACAATAATATAAAGAATATATACATGCATACATATGAAACCAAGTTATTTTTATATTTTCCGACAAGTCACTTTAAGTAATTTATAAAACGATATAGAAAAATTAGAAAATCTCCGTATTCTCTTTCCATCAGCACACCTTTTTCCGATGAAGTCAAATGGTGAAGTAAGTCTTGAAACTAAACCGTGAAATTCACTGAACGTTCACCGCGAACGGCGTGAACGACATTTCACGGTTTAGCTCATCACTACTGCGAAGCAACGATCACACCAGAGTCACACTAGAGTCACACTAGAGTCACACTAGAGTCACACTAGAGTCACACTAGAGTCACACTAGAATCACACTAGAGTCACACTAGAGTCACACTAGAGTCACACTAGAATCACACTAGAGTCACACTAGAGTCACACTAGAGTCACTCTAGAGTCATACTAGAATTACCGAGTACACTGGATCGTATAGTTAACCATTTGAAAACTGTATCTCTGCGACAGTGTGCTTTATGGATTCTTCTATATATACGTTTAACACAATATTTATGACAGAATTTATGGCGAGACTGTGTATATTCGTAATTTTAATTTTTCTAAAACGGCTGCAGCGATTTTGATGAAACTCGTGAACTTTTCAGGGTCCCGGAAATAGATTTATTCTGTTAAGCAAGCAGTTCATAAGAAGGTGGCAACAGTGTTAATCATTTTTTTTCAGTCTTTTTGACTAAAAGCCAATAATTTTAGTTACATAGGTTGGTCCATAAATTTTGGTCACATCAGTCGCATCGCGCGGGAAAAAAAGTCAGTGAAAATTAAGTAACATACGCTTATAGCGTGGAATGTTTTATATGGATTTTAAAAATTTTCGCTCGAAAGAGATTTCACGTTAAACAAAAAATGCAATTTTATTATAAAATTTTAATATACATTTCATGTGCCGTTTATATTTTTACCTTTCTCAAAATATCCTCCTCCCTTACGTTTCATACCCATTTCACCGTTGTAGTTTCCTCAAACTCAGCCTCAGTTTAAGGAAATCCTCACAACAAGTGCCGGCTGCTTATAACGCCTATTTAAGTATTGGAAAGAGCCAAAAATCGAGGGGTACGAAGTCAGGACGTACAGAGGTTGTGTCAACTCCTCAATATTATGTTTTCAAAATAATTCGGTCGTAAGTTTCGACGTATGCGGTTTGTGGCATTGTCGTGGTGCCCATTTTCATTAAGACACACTGGCATGAAAAATCTCACGCAAACGTTAACGCAACACGCAGAAAACGTTTAAACGGTACTGTGTTTTTTTTTTTCTTCCATCAGCTCACAATGTCTACTGTTCAACCACGTTGTTCATTTGTTATCGCACGAGTCGCCGCGAATTTCCTGCTCCACTCTGAATTCGTAGGCGGATTTCGATACTACTCCGCACGGATGGCCCATGTGGGCGTCCATTTGAAGCTATCGAGCTGAAATTTTTTGGAATTAACGTATGAAACATTTCACGCTATAGGTGTATGTAATTTAATTGTCGCTGACCTTTTTTTTTTCGTGCGATGCGGAGGTTAGTCAAAATTTCTGGACCAACCTATGTATAAACATAATCAAGCAGTCGTACGAAACACCCAGGAGTGGTAAGATTTATTGCATGCAACCATTAACTTAATAAAATGGATTTAAAGTGCCGATTATGTAATTAGATGCGAAGTATTTTAAAGCCTGCAAGTGATTTAGTCATCCAACATAACTGTCGTCACTGAATCGCTACTGATTTAAATGTCTGCGTTTATGCCCCCTTTAATTGCTTTAACGATGATTTAGTCAACACTTTCCGCCTTTGCAGGTCACGTAAAATGAATACAACTATTCACCGTAGTATCGTAAAAAACAATAAATTGAAAGCAAATCTTCTTTTCTAACAACAAATGTTTCAGAATTAAAATGACGATTTTAAATATTAGTCCAATTATTTATTTATTTATTTACTTATTTATTTATTTAAAATGCAGTGCAATACAGCATAATGTAAATATATATTAAGAAATGAATAAATTAAAATAAATAAATTAAAATCTTCCAGATAATAAAATAAAAATAAAGCGACGTCTAGCTCATCGTACGAAACTGCTGTAACTATTACGTGTAGACATAACTGCATTAATAATAATATTTAATTATTGAAGAACGATATTTAAAGAAATATACAGTTGGATATTTATGTGTGTCACTTTGATACGCAGGCCCGTGCCCAGAATTTTGGGGGGGGGGGGTGAAAATTTTCTTTGCATATTTATTTTATAATACATTTTTCACTAATATTCGTACTATTAATAATTTCCATCATTTTGATTTATATATTAATAATTTATATAAATAAATTACCCCCCGTATACGAACATTAATAAAAATTACATATGTTATTAATTATACTCGTAATAAAAATTTTTTTGCATAAAATATCAATGAAGTACCTAAAAATATGGAGCATATTTTTTCTTTTAAAAGTAGGTAAGAACACCCTAAAAAATCATCAATATTTATTTTAAATTTGTGATTTTTTTCCAGATTTTTTTGTATTTATAATAACTATTTCAGTTCTCATGGGGGGGGGGTAACCCGGCCTTCCTGATACGTGATTAAACATTTTTTCCTGTTCCTTCTAGTCTTAACTTCTCTTTCTCTCTTTGCCTCTCTTCTTCAACCATTTTTGAATTATATACTTCATTGCTGCTTACGACTTTTGATTTGTATAGTTATTGTTAAGTTAGGTGTACTATATAGTTAAACATTCATACTACTTGCGTTCACCAGATGTAACAACCTAGTTGTAACAGTAATAATAACAATAACAATATCACAGTAATAATAAGTACATTAATATCAATAATTATAGAAATATTTTAACAATCAGTTTTTAGTAATAATCAGTAAACATTATAATAAATTAGAATATAATGCTGACCGTTGTAGAGCTTTACGGATGACAATTTTAATTAATAATACTTCGGGCTTATACATTTCGAAATTGGTTTTGTTTCGTGTAAGCAAGAATCATGCAATATATACGGATATAGTTTGTATCATTATTATATTTTTAACCGTTTACAAGTCTATTAATACGCACACTGATTGATCTGCAACTTTATTAACTTCGTATCCCTGTCGATGGGTTTGAATTTTCTAAGCCCCCCCCCCAAAAATAAAAATTAAATAAAAACAAAAAACTTCGTATCTCAACTTATATTTTATATTAAAATGCAAAAACCAAAAAAAAAAAAAAACAATCAAAAAAAAATCTTATAAAATAAAAGTATCATCATATTTTAAAATAGAAAACGTCAATGTTAATACATTTTATACCATTCTCCGCGTCATGACTATAAAATACAAATGAGACAAACACACTAGTCGCCATAGAAAGTAAACTAAAATTTACATGACGGCGATTATATTTTTGAATTTAATAATCCATATTTAGGGTATTTCGAATTTATAGCTAAAGGACTACTAATAGTATAAAAGGATATCCACTCGTTATAGCCGCTGGCGACAAAACTATAACAACGTGGAGCTATTTCCAAGTCCAAGACGAACCGAAATATCTGTCGGCACGAATGCAAGCTGTCTTCTCTCGGTGGTAGCCGATTATCGTTTATTCTCTGTCCGGAATTCTTTCAAACGTCTCGACATCCCCCGAAGCGCGCGCAAATACTTGTAATTCGAAACACAATCCGGTTAAAGATATTTCATGTGGACAAATATCGTTAAATCAATTTATGGTATCCGAATTTTTTTCATCCAGAATAATCCCCGAATTCTACGGCACCGTTCGATTGAGTTTAGAGCAGCGCGATAACAGTTTTTCCGAATAGATGAGCCGACCGATAAATAAATAAATGAATAAAATAAATAAAAACGAAAAAATATTCACTTCGATAAGACGACCGCATTATAACGTCGCCGAAATAGCCGGCTATTCCTCCTGATGCGACTCGCAGGCACCGAAGTTTTTACATCGTATTGCATTGCAAATAATCGCAGTATCTCAATGATAACAAATCGCGAACGTTCGTTGAAATTACGAATAACTTTCGGAAAATTTCGAAATTATCTAAAAATAGACCGTGTTATTCGTTTATTTTTTTTTTTTCATATTAATTCCCAACATGCGTATGCTAGAGAATTTATTAATCGCACATCGAATCCCCCCGTATCAGTATTAGATTGAGAAGCAGTTCCCATTTTTATTTCTTTCGTACGAATGCTGGTTTCCCATACTAACAGCATATGGAAATCGAGTGAGCGAAATGAGCATTTTTCTATCGAGAGTTCCAAAAATTTTCGTAAACATTTGGTCTTTTTTTTTGCTCTATAGCATTTTTTCCTCGTTAATTTTCATTTTTTAGTGGTTTTTTTCCTTTTTTTTTTTTTTTCATTTTCGCTTTTTTATAATACTCGTTTGCAATGTCAATAGTATCATTTATCGTTTAAAGTAAATTTTTATCGCAGAAGAATTTGTTTTTTTAAAAAGTAGCCCGCTCTATACTGTTTCAGAACAACTTTTTTCCTACTAACTTTAATAACAATCCCAAAAAAGAAAAAAAAAAGAAGTGAATTAAAGATGTTTGCTCTTTATCATTTTTCATGTTTGAAAAAGAGAAAAACAAAAAAATCAGAGCTGTCCATACTTCTTCTTTTTCTTCTCGTGCAACCCGATTCGGCTGTTGCTTAATCATTCTGTATGGATTGGATTATCTGCTAAAATTGATTACGATCTTTTGCTATTCTGACTATTCGCATTTGTAGAATTTAAACTTTTTCCGGTATTTGTATATTAATTTTGTCACAACAATAACATTTGATTTGATTTTGATTTGATTTGAAATCTTCTGTTCTCTTAATTCCGGTCCATTTTTTGATGTTATCTAGCCAAGAGGTCTCTCTTCTTCCTTCTATCATGCCCATTATTATTGTCCGCAGTAACTTGTATTTTTCACCTCTCATAAAATGTCCAAAAAATTTTATCTTCCTTCATTTTACTATTGTCATTAATATTCGGTCAGTTCCCATTAGTTCCAATACTTTTTCATTTTTCGACTTCTTCGTCCATGGTATTTTCCACATTCTTCTGTAGCACCACATCTCGAATGACGATATACGCTTCCTCTAATATTCCTTTTTGGTCCATGTCTCGCTTCCATACAGTAGCACGGATCACACGTAACATTGTAATATCTTATTCTTGATTCTTAAGCTTCACCGCCTTTTATCGAGAACTTTGTCGTGACCGCATATATTCTCGTCTGTTCTTTTGTACCGAATTATAATGTTCAAAGAAATTCTACATACAACGCGAGTCTAAGACTACCGACTAGAATCATTTGCTATACTATTAGAAAAGTGCAGCCCGTGTGTGCATGTCCCCGTGTAAGCGAGACATCACACTTGATGGCATCCATGTTTTTCATTGATTTCCATATGACTATTAGCGATTGTTTATTTTAATAGTTTCTCCTTTTCGTTACTAATTCCTCTGATTTAGTAGTTTGATCGTTTCAGCAACTCAGATCTGCGACAACCTAAAATTGCAATGCGAAATGCGATCATCGAGTAAATTTAGATGTGTGGCTGGCGGAAAAAATTGAGAGGTTGGTTCCGTACATAAAGATTACGTAAAGTTTGTTTCGCCAACTGCAGAAGTCGAATACGGTGAAATTGCTTAAAAATTTCATAGACATAAACACACTTAATCAGAATTGCGGAAAACAGTTATAATACAAATGAGAAAAGACGATATTAGCGAATTATTATACAATTCACGGGAATGTAATCGTAGTAATATTTAATTTCAGTTACACATTACGGATCAGTTAATCAGTGAGTAAATCGATCAATGATCTGAGGGAAGCCTTTTTTAAAAAACAAACACATAGCTCCTTAGTTACTGAAGAATTAAATAAACCGATTAAATTTTTTAATAAAATGTATATCTCAGCGAAAACTTTTGCTTCTTTATTAATGAATCCGCAAGTGTATTCCTTTCTGCGATTACCTTTCTTCGGTGACTATAATTTAGACAACTTTCAGCTTCGCTTAAATCAAGTGGATACTATTTTCTCAAAAATTTGTTTATCTTTTAGAACATCTACGCTTTCTTACATTTTAAAATTAAAACCGATTGAATTAGTATATGTCTACGCGCGAAAAAATTTTATGAAATCGATTAAGCCAAAATAGAAAATCAGTATTTTGTAATATATTTTGTGAACTGAAAGTAATTGTTTCATCGCATTTTTCCTGCACCGGTTCAAAACATTCTATCAATTTTATACAGTTCTCATGAATCGTATTTATCGTCCCCGGATATCATAGTTCCAGCGTATTTGGCAAACCTTTGCCAGTTTCCGTTGTACAATTTTTTTTTAAGTACATCACATGTGTTGAACTTGAAAAGAAAATTAGGAATCTCGGATAATTTCGAAAAGAAAATTTTCATTCTAGGATTTTCACTCGCAGCTTTTTATAATATTAAATTTAACCGATGAACGTAACACAATAGACGAAGTGAGCATATTTGTTTTTTGTTCGAATTTTAGACTTGTGGTGTCGTTTTTCCAAACATTACACTACCACAGTTATAGCAAATGAGCTCAAAAGGTGCGTACCCGAGATTAAGCATTTCAATTTATTCTCAATCAGTTTCCTAACTGATCGATCTGCGCGACCCTCAAATCCAAAATCTTTCATCAGCCGTGACATAAATATCCAAGTACGAGAACCATTTATATCATCGGTTGTTTCGTCATACTGAATTGCTAAAAATTGACTTTCGTTAATTCGTATTTTAATTTCTTTTTAGAGCGCAGAAAATGCATATTTTGTAAAATCACATTTTGAATTGTATTTGATGTTCCTCTAAAAACAATCGCTGAATTTAAATGTTGTTTTAAAATTATATTAAATTAGGACGAAAAGTCAAGTAGTTCACGAAAACACCACGATTTTGGAAATTGTCTCTTTCATTATTTCCGCATAATTCCCAATTTTTCACAAAATATTACACTGTTAATTATGCTTTTTAAGATATACTTGTTTTTAGTTACTTGTTCATTGCGTGTTTACTATCATTTCTCTATAAGAATTATCTCGAGTTGAACTTTAATACTTTGTGAGCTTATGCTAACTCAGCATAGAACAATTCATATGAATTTTAGAGAGTTCATGTTTTGCTTCTTTTTTATTTTTTGCTTCCTCCTGTAACTGTTTCAAAGCAGAAAAACCTAATATTCTGTGTTATCAGTTGCCGGCGGGCTATGCTCGGAAACGGCACTAAAATAAGGTATTCATTTTAATTGATTAAAGTAAATTATTTTATATTTATAAATTTAATTGGGACCGAAGAAGGCTGGTAAATTATTTCCACTTAAATAATATGTAATGATTTGAATACATACATATACTAAGGGGGATTCGCTCCTGAGACCTTCTCGCATTGTTTCGCTGAGGTCTCTTACACAACCCAGCCTTTACAAACACAAAAACTCCTGTAATAAAGATTGTTACTCGTTCGCCCAAAAAATGTTTTAAAGGAATTATCAATGTTTTAAGAATCTGTACGAAAATATACAAAAAAGTGAAAAATTCAATGCATGACATACCAACTGAAAGGGATAAAAAAAGTTTTGTATAATTTTAAGTTGTTTAGTAAATGAATACGCATACAATAAACATACGAATTAACAAATCAGTAAAATAATCATAACTTCTATTAATTTTATCACTGATGTCTTTTTCTTTTTTCTTAAAAGGTAACACTAATATTTATGTAATAACGCATTGTGAATAATTAGTCAGCAGACTTATTTTTATAACTTGATCTCTCTATGTTTAATGATTGAATATGTATGAAGATTCTTGCATTCTCAATATAGTTCCTTTGTTGGCCTTGTTTATCTCCTCAATTTCTAATCGTTTCCTTATATAATGTACAATTCTTTGCATTGGGCAAGTTCCACTGTTAACGTGACTGAAGAAAAAAAAAAAAATCATTTTACTTCATTTCTCGTATGCATTTAATTCGTCAACAAGCTTATAAAACTTGGACCGGCCTACTTTTTTTTTATTTTACTTTAATTTTAAACGACTGAAGTGTAATATAGAGAAAATTTATTTATGACATGATTCTGTTGACGCGATCGAGGCAATTCTCGAACGAGCAACGTGAAGTTAGTCAATACTGTATTTATGGAGAAAAGTTTTCCAGCAAGAACCGGCAAACCAGCAACTTTTTCCATACATCATCTCTACTTTGCACTGTATGCAAAATTTAAATAGACGTTAAATAAGAACAGTAACTTTTTATAACTATCAATCATATTCGCGAAAGTATCGCAAACGAAATTGACAAACGATTCTCCAGCAGATCAACTCAAAATTGCTTTTAACTTTGAACATTTACACCAGTTCGCTGTTTCATTAAACTGCGCCATCGTAGGAATAAATTCACCGAAGGGCACATCGACCAACTGCAATATTTCCGGGGAAGATAAAATTTACTAGCGGATGACCGAGAAATTTATGTTGTGCAAAAACTGAGCGACCGCCAAGAAGTATCCTATTTACGTAAGTTTAAAAAACAATTTTGCGAAATTAACAACTATTAACATATAATTCCGACGCGTTTCGAAACTTTGCGTTTCATAGATATTAAATCAATTTAAATCAAAAACATACGTATAAATAAATCATAGCCAACATCATCGGTTAATAGTGAAGTCGATGTTTCAAATTGAACATTTTAAAAATATATAAATTAACTGTAAATATCATTGTTTAATGACTAAATAAATCAATGGTAACAACATAATTTAATTAAAAGTTAAAACGGTTAACCGTGATACAAAAACAACGGATTTTTATTGAGTAAAATGATTGCAGCAGCCCATTCAGCCAAAGCGTGTAAATGGAAAAATTTCGATAAAAACCAGTATTTCAGCATTGATGGAATATGTTTCACATGAACCATAATCGAATTAGACTTTTTTGTTTATTTGAAATGGTGTATTTTTTAAACATTCGAAAAATAAACAAAACTCTAATATGCCTACATGTATTTATCAATTAAATTAACAAACAAAAGAAAATAGGACAAAAATAAATTTAACAGTGAGTCTAAATAATAAATACAGTGAAAAGAAAATAGATTGTGCCATTATCGTGTAATGACGACTGTTAACAACTCAATATTTTTTATAGGAGCTCCCCCCCCCCCTACCTCAAAAACAAACCAAAACAAAACAGTATTTTTGTGCGTTTATTTGATAATAAATGATGGCAAACAGCTTTTGTTTTAGTGTTCAATAAAGACTGTCACTTGGCTCAAAAATTGTTTCGGAAACTGATAAACACATTCTATTCTAAAGTTGAGTTGAATTTTCCTATAATTGAGCGGTGGCCATTACGTCAAAATAAAAAAAAAAAAAAACTGCTCTTGAGCGTGGTCTAATGGTTTCATGCCAGGCTGGAAAAAAGGCAAAAAAGAACTAAATTTCTCGGGACGAATTGTTCATTGAAGCGATGAGATGATTCAATTCTCGATACGAACGAAAAGTCAGTAAAGGTATTAAGAAAGCGTAGGCTGACAAATTGCAAATATATTAGCAGTAACAAGCAATTCGATAATTTTTTCTTTTTTCAACAGGCGTCGAACTTTCCAAAAGAAAAACTGTTCAGTTCGCCTACATGTGCGTGGGAATTTGTAAATATGTTCATGACATAAACGGAGAAATATTAGTCGAGAAGCCAAGTTGTACATATTAATTGTTTTAAAATCGATGAGCTCGCTTTGTACCATGTGTTCATTGTATTAGTTTCATTGTGTTAGTTTCATTGTGTTAGTTTCATTGTGTTAGTTTCATTGTGCTAGTTTCATTGTGCTAGTTTCATTGTGCTAGTTTCATTGTGCTAGTTTCATTGTGCTAGTTTCATTGTGCTAGTTTCATTGTGCTAGTTTCATTGTGCTAGTTTCATTGTGCTAGTTTCATTGTGCTAGTTTCATTGTGCTAGTTTCATTGTGCTAGTTTCATTGTGCTAGTTTCATTGTGCTAGTTTCATTGTGCTAGTTTCATTGTGCTAGTTTCATTGTGCTAGTTTCATTGTGCTAGTTTCATTGTGCTGGTTTCATTGTGCTAGTTTCATTGTGTTAAACAGTGTGCAGACTCTACGTTATCGGAAATATTTTAACTATTTCCAATGCGCCTTAAGAGATGATAAAATTATGAGAGATATATGTGTATATACGAAGAGTGATTAAAAAGTCCTTGCACATACGCAATTGTGGCAGTATCATATGTTGTTTAGCGCGAAGTTGGGATATAAAAAGTCAGAATTTTTATTTTCCGAGCTGGCCATCAGAGAAATGAATGGTGTGTTTGGTACGCGTTTTATACCACCTGCGTTAGACAAAGTCGATATATATATATAGCTTTTTCGATTTTTTATTTTCTCACAAAATGTCAATTGCTGAGCAATTTCTGCCCGAAACTGAGAAAAACGTTTGCTGAATGCTTCAGCCTAATGAAACAGATTTTTATGGTAAATCATTTCAATTGTCTACCGTCCAATTTTGCTGAGAATTCGTATAAGATGACGACGCGAGTATTGGTTGACCAGTTACGCATGTCGCTCCCAGAAAAAATTAACGCGTACAGACAAACGACGTTACAGGTAATATTTTTAAACATGGACTGAACGATGGAGAAATTACGACGGAAGGTGAATACTTCGAGAGAGATAAAAAAAATTTAAAAACATCTGTTAGGCGCAATTTTACAGAAAAAGGTATTTTTTCGATTGTTTTTACAATAAAGAATACGTATTCGTTTGTTGCTTTTTTTTTTTTTTTCATTTATTGAAAAGCTATCTTGAGGTATCCTCAGGCGCATTTCAGGGGAACCGTTTTATATAGTGGGCTCGGCATATGCTCATTTTGAGAGGGAATGATGGAGCTTACTTCGCAAACAGAATACAACTAGGTATAATGTTTTCTTTCCTTTTTTTTTTTTTTTTTTTTTTTTTTTTAGGGGGGCTCGTCATCCGGAGTCCTTTACCCAGAACCAATCAGAAAGGAAAATGAATCAGGCATATTTCGGTGAGGTCACATATAGGTATAATAAGTTGGTCGCAGTCGCGTTTGTCCAAGGACTTTAGTCTTCGTATTTCAATGGCTGCGTGCCATTTTACGCCGAATAATATAAAAATCGTACGTTGTTTCATCTGTGACGGTTTTCTATCGAATATCTCGTATCAAAATCTATATCATTCAATCTCAAAAACTTTTTTTATTCCGCTTACACAATACAAGAAATTCGAAAATACAAAACCGAAAAGTTCAGATCGGTTTTACATTTCTTTTTCATTGCGATTGAATAAAACAACGTTGGCTATTTGCGAAGAACGACATAATCGATTGAAATTAACTCTGCCTGCAAATATTATAGAGGACAACCTGATCCGAGGGTTTAAAGTGTGTCGTCGCCCGAAACGGTAATATATATATATATATATATATATATAAATTTATTTCAGACGATTTAATCCGAAAATTTATTCCTAATAATAATTACCATTGAGATAGCTTTTAAAACAAAGGGGAAAAGAAAAAGCATTATTTGAACTTCGAACGGCCTCAAGTTTTGTTATAATATAGCGCATCAGTTATTATTTCATTTCACATTTTGAAAAAATTTTATATCGCTGTTAAAAGTTTTGAGGTTAAACACTATTATCGAAAAATTTTATTTCACGAAACTTTTACCCGTAAAATTCGATTTGCTTTGGTTCATAAAAAACGAGAGTTTATTCGGTTTTTCAAATTACAATTTCCTCTTTGACGATTAACTTCTGTATACTGAGCAGAATTATTCGATAGAATTTATTTTTCAACGACAATCTCAAGCGATAATTCGATTTAAATTATTTCAAACATTTTAGGAAAACATACAATTTTCATCGCGCCTGACGTTCTCAAACTTCACGAGGGAATAACGATTTTTTCAGCGTTATAATAAATGCTTTTTTTTTAACAATATCAGCGATATCGTGAGAAAAAAACGAAAATTGAACTTATGCACGAGCCATCAGCAACAAGCTCTTAAGTAGACCGCTGTGAAATAACAGTCGAAAGATTTTATTCAAAATATCTGAAGTTTCTACATTAACTTTCTGTCCGCTTCGTTTAGTGTTGTTTTATCATTAAGAAATTAACAAAAATGGCGACCGAATCTTATGGATACTTTTTTCTTAATATATTCGCGGGACTTTTTATAATAAGCTTACAATAAGCGTACAATAAGCGTACAATAAGCGCTGCTCCGTTTAAATTTGTTTTTTCGGCATGCCGGAAATTTTTCTCGATTCCCAAACAGATCCGGGCAACAGATTGAAGATTTCAGCTGGAAAGTTAATAAATCGCGCGAGTAGGCCGCAGTTAAAAGCACTAAAAAATGGCTCTTGATTTATCTGTTTAGCTTTTAAATAAATGTTTCACTTATGTTAACCCGACAACAATTTATTTTCTTTCGTTTCTTATTCAGCCGCTAATCACGAAATTCAGCCATACCCATAACACATCTTCCTCGATTCCCCACCCGTTCATAGTAATTTTCAAATCCGAAATCTTAAGTATTTGAAGTCGCTTTTATTTCTTGCTTATTAAAACCGAACCGTACATCATCGAAATATACAATACGCGACGTCCCTAAATGTCGGATAATTTCAATTTAATAAATTAAACGAAATTTATTAATACAAACACAAACTGTTAAAAAAACGCACATAACGGCGTAGCTATTCTTTTAATTAAATGATTCTTCATTTTTATATAAAAAACGTTTCATTTTTAAAATAAAATTTAACTTTAATAAGATGATCCGTTTCTGCAGATTGTTAATCAAATTGTTATTATGTACACTTAACAGAAATATTCATTTTATTTTATTTTGTAAAATAAAAATATTTCCGTTCTATGTGTAATAGAAATTTAGCTATATGTATTATTATTATTATTATTAAACCGATCGCTTAATCACCTTTTTCCTTTTTTAAGATCATTACCAATCCATCTTCTTCGAAAGATATTTTGCTGATAAATTGTCGATGCAGGTGTACATTAGACATACAAACGGACATTTGAAGGAGTAAATTTTCAATGTGTCAATTACAAAATCATCATTATTCTCAAAACTTTATAGGATGTTATTTAATTGCGTCCAGTTTGACGACAAGAGACCTTTTGTTTTTTAAAGACCTCATGTCCTGCGGTATTTATCCTCTATTGTGTATTTTTTATCTTCTTTGTTCTAGTGATAAGATTTTCTTTTTTCATTTTAGGTTTATTAAAGGAAACAGCGAAAGGATGAAAAAAAAAAAATCAAATAACAATCCCGCAATTGTTATTTGATTTTTTTTTTTTTTTTTTTCTTCTTTCGCTTATTCATTAGAGTTGTTTATTTTGTTTATGTAAGGAGCTAATTTTGTTTTATTCCATTCTGCATCCATTTACTGGTTATTATATTTTTTTTTTCATTTTTCATTTTATGTTGTTCGGGCGTTATTGTTGATTGTGGGAATTGATTGGCCAGATGGATGTTGTAATTTGGTCCGGACCAAAAAAAAAAAAAAAAAAAAAAAAAAAAAAAACATTTTTCACTCACGCTTTAATCGGGTTTTTTTTTTTTATAGAAAACGCTTGATACAATCCTGTACGTATTATTTCGAAGGGATTGTAAAAATATTTAGATATTTTCTTCTAAATTCTGTGTACCAATCATTTCAATTCAAACACTGAATAATTCGAATAACTCCTGAAAAACCGAAAAAAAACAAAAAACAATTTAGCAATAATTTACCCGGATCTTACAACGGCATGTTCGATGTGTTTTTTGTTGTTTTTTTTTTTCTGTTCCTTTGCGTAATTTCCCGTTAAACATAGAGTAACTTCACCGAATTATATTCTATAGACTCATTATTTATTACAAATTTGTCATTAAATTCTATTCAAACGGTTTTAAAACGTTTGCTCGGTTATTAAAAATAAAACTAAATTTAAATTAAATTGTAATAATTACGTATTTTTTAAAAAAAATTTTTAAATTTCTATGAAGGTAACTATTTGATTTTCTTTATGAAATTTCTCAAATCTACGCTCTACCGTAAAAGATTTTACGTAATTATATAATTTTCCCCCTCAAATGTCCTTCTTATAATTCCCTCCGCCATGTCCTTCTGGATCCGCCCTTGCTTGTGTATATATATATATAAAAACTCGGCCATTTTGGCCTCTGCCGCTTGACCCCTCTTACTTATATTTCTGTCTCTTTCTCTTCTATACTTTGTATAAAATCATCAAAATTTATAACGTAATTCTAAATCGGTCCATATGAATATAATAACATAATCACAAAAATTCAATTTTATATAACAAACGTTACATAAAATTGGGACATTTTTTTGGGACATTTTTCGTTACTTAAAAATGGAACATTTTTTGTAATGGGGGGGGGGGGGTAGCCTAAGAATTACGTTGTAATTAAAAGTACCATAATCAATAAAAAATGTTATGAACATTTAAAATACTGAGATTTAAATCCAGATCTTTTTTTTTTCGTTTTTAAGTTTATTAACAATGGTCGATTACCCAACAACAAAAGTAAGATTTAGCCATGGAAAGGAAACTTGAGGCACAGCAAAACAGAAGAGCACATAAAACCAATAGAAATATGGAAAGGGAAAATATATTGAGGAGAAAAAAAAAATCCAGATTTAACAATTATTAGTTAATATGCAAAAAAGATTATTATTCGAATAAACGAGAAAATCAAAATAAAACGCGAGAACCGTGCAACGAAATAAATCCGAACGAATATACACGAAAACTATATTATATTAAACAGAACTGATTGATTTATTACGCGACCGAGACGCGACGAAATAATAAACGAGGAGCTCTGAAAAGGGCTTTTTCAAATTCAATGTAAACGACAAAATAATGGCACGAAATTAGGTTAAAAGATGATCAAGGACGAAACAGATTAGGAAATCTCGAAAAAAGGATTTGGAAGAGAAATAATATCCGAGAAATTCGGTAAGGAAACTTCAGATAGCGAAAAAAACAAAAATCAAACAATTCAAAAACGAAAACAAAACGCAACTAATGGCCTTCTCTAAATCAAGTTACAGATAACGAATATATCGACTCGTAACTTAACGAAGCTCATTCTAAATTATAATACAGTGCAATAAGTAAATTATAAAACTGGTATATCACGATCTTACTTGTTAATTTTTAACATGATCCCTGCGATGGGGTCATCATCACATAATTTAACAGAGGCACTAGCTTGCCCACTGACCTTCGTTTTAATCCTTGGGCTACCTCGACATCAGCCACTGCTAGCATGTCCGAAAATAGCTCCACTAAACCTAGCTTCAATTCATCCGGTTCAAATTTGTCAGCTTTTTCCAAGCTTTTACTCTGCTAAATTCATTTACTCCGACATAATCACTTCGCCAACGATACTAGAAGGAGTTTATAACTGGATTTGCTTCGAATTTTTCTACCAAGTTCGAAGCTGTCCCCTCGGATTCTTGGTCAAAATTATCAAAACTTAATAATCGCTAACGATTTTATAATCAAAAACCGGATCCGGTTAGGATTGCTGATGAATCTTTTGGAGTTTTGCGAAACGATGCGCGATTTAAGTATGAATTGTATTTGAATAAAGACGTGATATAATCTTCAACATTTTATTTTTTGCAGCGTTAATGAGATATTTTTTTCTTTTCTAACTCTAATATCCCACAAACCACCGAAATATCGAAGAGAAATAAACCGTTTCTTTTGCACTGTGTCGTCTCTGCCGAAAATCGCAAACATCAATTCTTTCTGCTTTCGAGTTAGTTAACAAAATTAGTCTTATTGTCGGGATGCACACGGAGAGGCTAGCCTTCGACGAGCGATAAACCGCTTGAGGGCGACGATAAATCGATCAGCCGAAAGAGAGGAAACATCTAACGAAACATACGAAAAAAGGGTTATAAGATTTCGAGGCTTTAGTTGTCCGATGTCCTACGCACGTAGTTAAGAAAGACACGCAAAAATCTACTCCGTCATACGCGAAGGGCCTCTCTTATATTTATTCGATCGGACGGCAAAGATCCCATTATGATATCTAATAGCTAATGAATCAATGATAAAACGACAAAAAACTTCTAGCGTTAGTAGGAGAGATGATGCTGGGGCTAAAGTTAAAAGTAAAAAGATACGACGAAGGTGTAGGTGGAGATGTATGTATAATTATATGTTGTGATTAACGCGTGTGTAAAAACGATTATTTTTACGTCATACTTTTTTAAAAGTTTTGTAATTACTTATGGTAAAAGAAGATTGATAATATTTTTTTTTTTTTTAATAAAATTTGAAGAGGAGATGTTGTAATATTTAAAATTATGAAGAAATAATCCCTATTTGAGCTCCTTCAAAACACGATAAATCGGCCGCACTCGAATTGCGTGCCCTTGTTTACCTGGGCTTTCGGTTAAAAAAAGTTCCAGTAATCTCCTCACTCGAATTGCGTTTGCAGATATGAAATATAAAAGAACGAACGAAAACGGCACTCGAATCATGATATTGTTCGACAGAGTAACTGATGACCGCTTCATCGTACTACATTTTTAATGTTCGATAGTTTTCAAAATTTTTACGTATCGTATACTTATAAAATGATATTTAAAATCTGCCAACGAAAAATACTACGTACCTGTTTGTGTATTAAAACGATTTCCTCTATAACGACGACGGTTTATTAAAAAATATCTGAGAATACACCAGGTTAATAATTGTTTAAACTTCCAGTTTCATTTTTGGTTTACGAAACAAATATTATATACTTTTGATAAATAACTGCGATACATATTTATGTTCTCATTTATAATCATTAAAAATTGATTCTGGCTTTTGCAATTTGTCAGTTAGCTCAACTTTTAGTAATTTAACACATTCCTAACTGTCTACTTATATTTATATCTTTCTAGTTTCAAAAGAATTATATTTGCGATTAAAGGTGTATTCTGCTTCTTGACACAGCGACAGCTAACATTTTTCTTTATTTACAAGTTACTATATTTAATAAAATATTTCGCTTTCATTGTATTTTAATGTTAATTCCGTATTATACCATTAATGTCAAGCGATTATCAATGTTGATAGTTTTATTACAGAGATGAATATTTCTGGAACAGTTGGAATTCTACAAAGGCGTTGTCAAATAACAATATTCTGGGACATCTTTTTATTTTCTATGATTAGAAATGGAGCAGTAATTTAAACAGTCGAATTACTGTGATCTACCATTGCAAGCCGGATAATTTTTGATGTTTTTTTTTTATGAGGAAAAATTAAATGCGAAGTTGTGTACAAAAAATGGGGTATTAACACACTTTCTCAAAAAATGCATAACGTTCGAACAGCTGCTTATCTACTAACCCCTGAGCGCTAAAAATTAAGAATATATATATTATGACGAATTTAAAATTACCTAAAAGTCACTTCAAAATGTATAACTCACCAACCGATATTATTATTCCTGAAATTTAAAATATGTAACAAACGACAAACTTTGCACCATATGAAATAAACATTCCCAATAACCATTTAATTTAAATCCCATTTGGGTCTGAAAACAGCAAACGAACGTGTAGTTCCATTATTTCAAATAGCACACGTTCCATCGATAATACATTTTGGTAATCACTGAAAGAGCGACTTGTACTCATTTTATTCCTTCATCAAATTTATAAAATCGGAGTACTTTTTTTCGAGGCAGTGCGCAGTTCAAGTTCCAAACGAGCGAGCTATTTTGAGTCTGGAGCGCAGTTCGAGTGTTCCCGATAAATCGTATTAGTGTCGGGTGCCAAAAAGAATTCGTGGAAAAAAATTTAAATCATCAGTTTCACCGGGGAGCATAGTAGTCTGCAGTAGCCCATTTCATGCTTTATGATCAATCAGCACCTCAGAGAATTGATGTAATTAATTCCTTCAAATTATATTCGATCCTAAAAAAGATTTAACTACATTAATCAACTAAAAGTGAAGAAAACGCTATAACAATATCGGATACGAATTTGCTAGGCTATACAAAATATACATGTTCGGTCAGTTCTCTCGATCACAAATAGAAGAGACCTCTTTGCATTCGACACTACTCTTAATGTTTAGATGTTCGATTGTGGCATCATGGATTTCTGGTACAGCTCACAGCACCGTCTCGACTATAGAAACTGCAATAATAATAAACCGATTTTTTCCAAACATGTTTCCAACTTTTACTATTAAATAAATCACGCAAACATTATAGAAATAATTACATATATATATATATATAGAAATTAATTACACACAGACAGGTTTCCAAGATTTATCTTCATAATCATTGTGTGTTATACACTAAATAACACCATGATCATAGAGATAAATCTCCGAAACATGTCCGTGTAATTAATTTTAAATTATATGTAATTGTTTCTCTGATGTTTGTGTGATTCATTTAATTGTATAGTAATTATGCAGAGGCGGATCCATTTTGGGGAGGGAAATTGTATAATTACGTAATATCTTATACGGTAGACAGTAGATTTGAGAAATACCTCTTGTGTTTCATAAAGAAAATCAAATAGCAATCGCGTCTTTAGGAATTTAAAAATGTTTTAAAACTACATAATTATTAGAATTTAAATTTTGTTTTATTTTTAGGTGAAAAATTAATTAAATTATAAAATTGTACCTAAAAAATGGTAGTTTAGGATTTGAATATTAAATTACTAGAAAGAATAAAATGATAATAGTTTTATTGGACTTTACTTCTTTTCTACGTTTGTTAGTAATCCGATCCGAATTATCTTTGTTCGTGAACAACTTTAAATATATATTATTGAACTATTTTTAATTAAAATTACAAAATAAATATTAAAAATAAATAAAAAAAGCAAAAGATCGATGACAGTTGGATTTAAAATAAAATAAAAACGTAACAATAATACTCGTAGTTTTACTAGAAAACAGGATTAAATATTAGTTATTAAAATACGCAGGTATAACATTTATACAAATCTTTTATATGGTATAAATTAAGTTTCTTTGTAATAAAAAATTTTTCCATAGGGGTTTTGGTTCTTTGGGGGAGATGTACCCTATTCCTCCCCACAGTGGATCCGTCACTGCATAATGTCACTACGATGCCATAGAGATGTACAAGTGTGCATTACATGAATATCATACATTTGAATATGTTTATGTAGATTTTTATTACCCGGATAACCAGAAAAAATCTTCAATATATTATGTTACGTTATTGCCTTTAATTGAAAATATTTTAGCAAACATATTTTTTCCTTTTCCCATTAACTTAAGCAATCCGATGCTTTACACTGTGAAAAAGGAAAAAAGTATAATAATTCAAGCGTTATTTCGGCACACTCTTATGTGAAATTAAATGAAAAGAATCGTACAACTTTGCGCAGTTAAACCGCATTTACTGTTCAACTTTTGCTATAGTGTTAGCGAAAGAATTGTTTTTAAAAAGCTATATGCCGCGCGTGTCTGATTCAAAATGAACATCATGTTGACACTAGTGCGTTAAGAAGAGACTGAAATAAAACGGAAAAAACACCTGGAACACGTGGATGGCGTGTTGCTTGTCAATGTGATTATCTCTCGGATTCCAGTTTGTTCGTGTCCGTTCGAAGCTTGAAAAACTAAACTACTACCTTATAGTAAGTTTTCGAACTGACTTCATCTACCTTTTTGGAAAGTTTCTATCATACCGGTAAATGATTCAGCTTTATAAAACGGTGGCAACTTTTGTTTACTCGATGATCGAAATTTTTACATGTTAGTAATTCAGCATCCAATAAAACATGTCTGCGCACTCGCATTAACAACATTCGCAAACAGTCTACTGAAATGTACTCATTCCTAGAAATCTGTTTTTGATCTGTTTTCGAATTTTCCTTCACGCGTGTCAGAAAAAAACAAAAATTCGCTAACCAATCCTCTCTGCTCTCTCAAGTTAGAACTTTTGATCAAATCACCTGACGACACACGGTAGTGAAGATGCAGCGAAAAACTAGTCGCGGAATTGAAGGAAAAATGCACAACGATATGAAAAATAGAGTGTCACGAAAATTAATGTTTTGATAAGCGATCTGAAAATATTAATAAATAAAAATTTTGACTGCAAGGGCGAATGGTTAAAAATTTTACAAGCATAAAATATAAAAAAAAAAAATGGAGAATTATTCGGACCGTAATATTTTTTTGATATAGAGTCCAAATACGCCATTTTGATTTCGATCGTTTTCTTTGGACATATCCGGCATGTTGTTCTACTGAAAGAGATCAAATTTCTGCTCGTTCTGTGAAATTTAAGTTTTCGAAAGCTTTTATCCCAAAATTTGTTTCGATATTCAAATTCCGTTTTCCTGTTGCACCCAGTGTTCGGCCACCTAACGCCGATTATGGCTCCCTCATCACTCCGTTCTCCAACTTTTCTAAAGTTTTTCCAGCTTTATATTCTCCGCTGTCTAAACCCACGATTCAACCCAAACCTGTGTCACTTCTTCTTTTTTCTTTTTTTTTATACCTTTTGGGCTCGTCAACCAAGGATCTTCACCGAGAAACAAATAGAAAGGAAAGAAGTCGGTTATATTTTAATCCGATCAGAAATCTTTGATAAAAAACAATCAATATAGCAGGAATAACTCTAGTACAGAAGGGAAATATAAGAAGCACAATAAGGAATAGGCAGCCCAAGACTCAACATATAGGACTATACAAAGCAGAACGCTCCACAGAAAGAGATGAACACTGGAAGAACACATGATCGGCGTCACAAATAACTGCATCATCAGGATGGGCAGGACAGTGTGGGGAGGAAATCAAGGAAAAGCAAAATCTGGAGAAAGGCAGTAGGGAATGGTCAAAATGCACACGAATAACGGATGGAACATCGGACTGTCGAAGAGAAGGATGCAAAAGAAACCATGAATACGGAGGAAGAGTAGGCTGAACAGGCAGATGAAACGAATAATTACTAGAAAAATCCGATACCATCATCTGATATGGAAGCTTTTACATAGTTAGCGGATGGAATTTAAAAAAAAAAAAAAAAGGCGGGAAGAAGCAGCAACCCGAGCCAAGGAATCATACGTTTCATTACCAAATATGCACGAGAGTGACTAGGTACCCGCAGAAAATCAGTGTTAATCGAATCACGAATGAACAGGAAGGGAAGAAGTATGGCCTGAACAGCGCTCAAGGAATCCGAGATAATTAAAAAATTGAAAGAAAGGTAATTCGAAGAAATGAAAATAATAGAGCGTAGTGTAAAAGAGAAAAAAGGAAATAATATCGAGTGGAAGGAAAAATAGAAAGAAAAAAGAAATATTAAGAGAAAGGAAGAAACAGGATGAAAGTGAAGGGAAAGGAAGGAGCAAGCTTCTATTCTATTTTCTCTCATTATTTTGTAATGTAAAATAGAAAAAAACTGAAATTGGTTAGAACGAATATTACTAGGAAGAAGTCGGAATTAAGAATCGTCAAAGAAAGAAGAAGACTTCGTAACTGCATGATGGCTTTGGCTATAATACAATTCACAGTCGGTGCGAAAGAGGAATTAGAAGTGACTGGGTGTATTGAGTTATCATCGACAAAAGGTGGAAAAATATTTTTACTTTTTTTTTTTTATCAATAGTGAAGTTATGCAGTGGCGGGCTAGATTTATTAAGAATGAAGCTATTAGAGGGGGCCGAATATGATTTATAGGAGGCGAATGGAACTAGGGAGAAGGTTTTGTAATGAGATTTTTAGTTAGAACGTTTGTGGAAGGTATACCAAGGCATTGCATGCTAGGTCAGAAGCACTTGTTTAAGAAAGGGTTTAGATTCATGAAAACAAGTTAGTTGTTTTGGAGAATGTTAGGTTTTGGGCGTTACTTTGGGAGTCAAAAAAAAGATTATAGATGGTGAGAGGAAGATCGAGGATATTTCTGTGGCACTCGAAATATGCGCCGGTTACCAGTATGTGTCGTACAGAGATGGGTACGTTATAAATTGAACATACTGGAATGGATTGGTGATTGAGAAGATGACTGTGAGTAATCTTACTGTGGCCTAGATGCAAACGGGCAACTACGACCTCCGCTCGGCGGCATTCAGATATAGAGGTTCTCCAGATCATAATTTATTGGAATCTGATGCTGCCGACCATTGGTTGTCCCAAGCTTTGATCATTGATAGCAGATAGGCGATTTAAAGAACCAGCGTAATAGTTAAAAACATTGGGTAAGAGTATAGTTAAAGATTGATCGCACTGTTACTAGTGGAGTACTGCAGATTATTGAAAACAGTTAATAATTCGCGGTTGCCGATTCGAGCTTCGTTATTTTTATTATTATTATTTATTATTATTATTATTATTATTATTGAATATTGAATATTGTCCACGTACATTTTTACTTCACTGCCGAAGGCAGCGAAAGATTTCGTCGAACGGTAAAATGCCTTTCTATCTTACAAATTTTGTTTTCAAATCACGTGCAGAAAATATATAATACATAGACGTGTTTAGTGGGAAGATCGTTTTTGTATCCATGTATTGTAAGCACTGGAAAATCAATTGGCACTTCTGTACATGCGGCTATTTGCCGTTTTTGAAATCAAATCGCCATTCAGTTGACATTAATATGCAACCGTTTTTCATAATAGGCTGCGAGATTACGGTTCAGAAAATATATCGCGTGGACGAGTTGAACTTTATAAGGTTAGAAACAAAGAATGTCAATTATGCTTCTCTTACTTCAATAATTTTGCTTGTAGAAAAAAAAAAAGTTGTGTTAGGTGAAATATTAATTATTCGATGACAATCTCTATTTTTTCTAACAACTTACTGTGTTTTTATAACATTTTTATAAAAAATCTCCCTCTAACAGTCTCCTGCATGGATAAATTTAGTTGTGAATGGTCGCGATCCGTCGGACTTTTTTCGTTCCGTTCACTAAAACTTAAGTCTTTTCTTACAGATCTATAAACTTTTCATTTGTTTTTCATTTGTTCCACTTTTAGTAATCAGAAAAGCTGATGGTTATATTTCCGTAATTTCGAGACTTTATTGTAGGTGGGGGATTTGGCCCAAGAAGTTTTAGATATTAACGATTTCGTCACTGGCTGATTATAATATGAATATTCGTTTTCTTATCAGACGTAATACTGCGTTTGTCATTTTCTTATTATCTACCCGGGGCAAGTTTACAGGATTGATCTTCCGGAAGATTTTTAGCGTATTCTAAACATTTCGGTATGGCAAACGCCGACAATAAAGACCCAGCGTTTTGTAGTATAGTCAATTTTGAAAATTACAGAAGTGGTGATTATTATTATATGCAGGCTTTTATAGTTATCGTTAAAATTAAGATTTCTCATATTTCAAATTGAGCTGAATTAGTCACGATCAGGATTATCGATTTTGTCTAATTCATCAAAAAGAATAACGTAAGAATGGTAACGATTGGTTTTATTAATTTTACAATAATAATGCGACAATAATACATATAGAAAATGGCTATATTAGTAACTAGTAAGGAATAAATAATCCATGTATTCATAAAGAACTACGTATTATCTAGCGATCCTTGAAATACCCGATAATTCATAATATTTCCGTGCCTTTAGGTATTTAATTTTATTACATACCTGACTTTGCAAAGCAAATTTCCTTTGAATTTCTTTAATTTCCACATAACCGTAAGAATTGTTCTTTATGTTTTTATAGCCTTTTTTTTTTAATACATTATGAAGTTTATTACTATACTTCTATTACTACATAAAATTACGAAATTACATTATGTTTAAATCAACATTTTGATACTTCATTATACAAACATATATATATACACCTATATATATATATATATATATATATATATATTGTGGTGAAACCACGAATGCTGGTGTAGTTATTTAAGAGCGATTTAGTATAATTAAAAAAAAAAAAATAAGAAAAATTAACGTAAAATCTGGCTAGGTTGTTCTCTGTGTTATCTTTTCAATTATAATTTAATTCCAAATAGCGTATTCATGCGGGAAAGTAACGTAATTTTAAAGTAAATAACAATGAAAACAGAGAACAGATTAACGTAAAATCAATAATTAAAGAATTCCGCACTTGTTGCCCGCAGATGAGACGGAAATTTTGAATTAAACACTTTCGGAAATTAAAGTAACAGAAATATTATTATTATTATTATTAAAATGTTATCTGCGATTAAATAGCTACACTAGCGGGGTTCGGGGTTGAACAGCGGCAAGATCATATTCATCGACCGGGGTAAATCTGCCTGCTGGTTAGTTCTTGTGTTGTCTGTGTGCTGTCGGACGGTGTGATCGTTGTTTATTCGCCGTAGCGTAGATTCACCGTTTGAGGCTGTATCATCGTGTTTGATCGAACTCTTACTTGTTTTATCGAAAGTATTATTTTTTGTTATTGAGTCGTTTTAACGGCTCTGGCGCCCGAAATTTGAGACACCCGTGTAGTACGGAGGAACAGGGTTGTTAAAAACAATATTCGAGTGAAGGAAGGGTTAGAACAATATATATATATACATGTATAAATATATACACGTACGTACATGCTCTCCAGATATACATTCTTTATTTTAATCTACAATTGCCCATTACTATAGTATTTTTATATAATACTGTCAATTATAACTAATTACCATTAATCGATAGTTTTACCGGAATATTTTTCGATATATAATTTTACCTATTGTATTAAACGTTAAATAAAATGGACTCATTTTAGTCTGTTATATTACGCATCGTTTAACTATGGAAACTACGCTCTGCTACCAATTTGTATTAAATTATTTTTGATTCTTTCTGAAAGGTCTGTATCCCACCATAATCTCAATCATTAGACTGAAAACGCACAGAAGAGGAACATACTGTTTTTTAATTAAATACAATATCCACCACACAGCAAGATAGTTTTATTCATTCTAGACTAAAACTATAATATCTCTGACAGAGATTCAAATGCATATATCTGCATATATTCATATAAGAAATAAAAATTATAAGCAACAAAATATATCAACAGTTTCAAATCATTATTTTACATATATGTATATATATATATATATATATATGTATATATAAATACAGCATTTCAGTAACGTTACATAATGTACGATAATCGGAGATTATTTTGAAAACTATATTTATTTATGCATGGTGTACTCACAGAACCGCCATTTTGTCTTGTGTCCAGATAAACCATTTTACACTACCATTTTATTACTTAAAAAAGAACAACAAGAAACCAACAAAATGACTTATTATTCTTTTTTCAGTATCTTTTTACGCCCTATTCTTTTTGATTAGTTGCTAGAGTGCTTGACTTCCGTTACGGAGGTCACGGGTTCGATTCCGGGCGACTACAGAACTTATTACAAAGAACTAAAATAAAAAATATTCGCTAATAATCACGTGGAAGGCAATGGCAAACCACCACGTACAAAATCATATGCGCGCTAGGTCAGTACACAGTAGACACACACGGGACTGCACTTGTAGCGCGATAACAAGCAGTTACTATTAGTTCCGAATGTAGTCTTGCGTGTGTACACCTGCGTTGCATCTAATAATTGCCTGGTGCACAGCTAAAAAAGTGTACGAGTAGGTTGCAACAACGCGCTATGTAGCGTACGGCACCTGAAGAGCAGAGAGAATTAAATTCGATAATCGTGACATCGGCTAATTCATCTCGAGTTTAATTTATAAACTAAAATCTTAATAATTTCAATTTAACGATAATTATAGAAACCTGGTTATAATAATAATAATAATAATAATAATAATAATAATAATAATAATAATAATAATCAAATCAAATCAAATCAAAGTTTATTTATGGAACAGTATACAATGTATCTATGAACTGAATGAAACAAAAACATTATATAATCTTACCAGAATAAATTTTTCTTTTGTTAAAGTAAAATATAATAAGTGTTTTACAAAATAAAACGGGATTTATAAACAAACAGTGAAAAAAAAACGTTGGTTTTTATTTTTTTTTATAATAATAAAAACCGATTTTCTTAGACAAACAAAAGTTAAGAATTTAAATGTTTACAATCAAAAATAAAACTTGTACACAAATAAAATATGTGTTAAATATATTAATCAAAACCAACTAATGATAAGCGTGTTGGGCACCCGCAGACGGGCAATATACCTTGCGGGACCTACAACTAATTTTTTAATAAAAAAAAAAAAAAAAAATTATTGTTTAAGTCTTTAGCAGCACGTTGCATACAGACATGCCTGGTAAAGCATAATATATTATGGTAATATTATATTCTGCTGTCCTTTAAACACGTTTTTCTCAATAACTACTTTTCGTACTACCGCAGGTCCCTTTTCTCGGCGAACGCCATATATCTATATATCTATCTATCTATAAATATACATATGTATATATTATTAATAAATAATTTGTACACTTGTATGGAAGCGATGATAAGAATCGATAAGATACCGTCAGAAACTTTCCACCCACGGAAAGGGTTACGGCAGGGATGTATACTGTCTCCCGTACTGTTTAATATAAACGAAGAGTTTATCATGAGGAAAACCTTAGATGGATTCATGGGACGAGTCAGGATTGGTGGTGAACATATTATAACGAACTTGAGATATGCAGACGATACCACGCTCATCGCCGAGTCAAAAGAAGAAATGAAGAACCCGTGGAACAGAATTGAACAAACAAGTATTAGGCTAGGTCTGTCTATCAATAAAAAGAAGACAAAGATCATGACCATAAGCAAAAACTACATGCCCCGAGAAATCTACAGATATTTCAAGATGTTGAAGTGGTAAAAGAATTCCACCATTAATCAGAGATAAAAACGGAAGCGAAAAAGAAATCAAGTGTAGAATTGCACTGGCAAAGTCGGCGATGGCACGATTATATAAAATCTGGAAAGACCGCGGTGTGTGTATTAATACAAGAACAAAGCAGAGACTGGTAAATGCTCTCGTGTTTTCAATATTCCTATATGGAGTAGAAACATGGATCCTGCGAGAAGCTGATGAACGAAAAATTGACTCGTTCGAGATGTGGACTCGGCGAAAAATGCTGAGAATCCCATGGGCAGCGAAGCGCACAAACTACTCGTTTTTAGACCAATTAAACATAGAACAACGTCTCTTCTCGGTTACACGTATCATAAAAGAGAATTATGAAATACTATTTGGTCATATTATGAGAAGGAAAAGAGATAGCATTGGAAAATGAATAATAGTGTGTCTCCAATAGAAAACAGTACTAACCGATCAAACGCGAACCATGGCAATGAGAAGCAGCCAGAACAGAAGTGGCTAAAGACAAATAGAACTTGGTAGATTAAAATAGAGGTCACGATGAATTGCGCCAACGACTATGAAGAAGATGAGGTATATATTAGAGTACTATAACCATCGGTGCATAATATATAATTACTAAGGGGAACTGTACATCAATTAGTTTTTTTTCTTTCTTTTTTTCGAGACCCGAGAAGAAACCAGAAGAAATAATAATAATTCGCCTTTATTCGGTTATTATTAAAATTCTTTTTGCAGCATTTTCCTCAGTGCGCGCACCGTCATTATTTTAACAGTTTATTTGAGAGCTTTTGAACTCGGCCGTTTTGTACATAAATTATTTCCAGCCGTCTGAATTAACGCGCATGTGAGAATATTTAAAGGGAAAAATGCAAAAATAAACAAAATTAAAAATTACAATTTCAGATAATATCAAATTTCTGAGATTTGCAGCAAACAGCCGACATTTATGAAAATTATTAAAAACGAAGTGAGGTTTAAAACCATTTCACGAAGTCGAAAAATAAATATGCATGCATAGGCGTGGTTCTACACTTCGTCGTCACTAAGAATGAAGCAACTGAAATAATTTGATCTATTGCGTTCGTGAAATCTAAATGGCACATAAAGTAAAATAAAGGATGGAAAAAGTGAAAAAGCAGAAGAAATTAAATTAATTCCTGTAGGAAAAGGAACGGCAGAAGATGGTCTTAGTAGTAGATTTTACGACGAAATCAAAGGCCGCGCTGACGGCGCTAATAAATTTGCAACGACATGTTTCGCTTTTTCAAATGGTACCGAAACTAATGAATGGAGCATTTTATTACCATCGGCAACGAACACAAACGATTACATAATTCTGCTAGATATTTTTCGAACAAATTAGGCTCCTTCGACTGGTAGCGAAACACATTCGACGTGAAACCGAAGCGAATTCCGAAAAATAAAAGTTCAAAGCTGCAGCGTTGAAACGTCAGAAAATAAGGTGCGAAATTTTCTCGCATTGATTACGAAGTCGAAAAATCATCGGGGACCCGTTTTGTTTGTGTCGTCCGAGTGTGTCTGTAATATTCAACGTCGTTGTTCAAAGAAAAATAAATTTCAGTCCCCTTTAAAAACATTTAAAACTACCTCTTTCTGACTTGTTTTTTTTTGTTTTTAATTTCTATGTAGGCTCTTTTACGATTAAATTTTAAATTTTGGCGATAAAAAATGATTTCCTTCGTTTTTTTTTCTGTTCTTCTATTTTTGTTTTATTACGTTTAAAAAAAAAAAAAAATCAGTTTTTCTATTACTTTTTTAAAATAAGTAAGTACTACAAAAGACAAAAAAAAAAAATCATAGAACAGGGTTGTTGTTTAATCGCCTGTTGGTAGTTGCATTGTATTTCTACCATAGTCGATACTTACCGGGCGCGAACGCAAACTGTCTGTTGTTTTTTTTTTTTTTTCCGGCTACATTCGCCAATAACGCTGGTATGAGAATATTTCACCGTCTGCTACCAACAGTCGCGATATTTGATTAACAACTAATATTAAAGTAAAGTAAAGTAAGTCCTATACCCTTGACAGGGCGTCGGAATTGTAAAGTTAATCTTTTCATAATGAGTACCCAATGGCACTAATGAGAATAGGGGGGGGGGCAGTTTCTTCCCCTCAGCCGCCTTTAGCCTTTACTTTTCCAGATTTTTCTGGTACCTAATTATTTCAGTCTGTTTAAACTTGGGAGCGACTTGGATCCGGGACGAGACAAATCTCGAACCCATCACCTCTGATTTGGTAGCCAAGCACATTAACCAATTAACACAAATTACAATGTAGTTACCCAAACCTGAAATACCTTTACACAGACTCTTCGTATTCTGACAAAGTAGAAAAAACAGTGCAACGATTTAAAATTTTCAAAGACGCCAAAACTACAATATTAGAAAATTTAAAACCGAAGTTATTTTATAATTTCGATATCCCTTTAAGATTTTCTTCTATACATTTAAGAAATTTTTAGTGTTTCAGTGTTATTTTATTGCAGAGCGATTTTTAGAAGTTATTGATGGGTAAATATGTAAGAATGCTAACGTTTTCATTTTATTATGTTCGGTAAATAGAATCATTGCTCTTTAGTTTGTAAATAGTTATATTAGATTTAGATAATTTGCCTGGATAGTCCATCCCTCGTGTATCATTGCACCTAGATGGGGAATATATGTATGTAATAATAATAATAATAATAATAATAATAAACGCTATTTGATTTGATTTGATGTAAATTACTTGCAATCGTCAAACTTGTCGTTAAAGATATACGAAAAAAGAAAAATACATCATCATCGCTTCGTACGTCGGCAACAATGAAAAATAAAATATTCTTTCTGGCTAGGAAAGCTATTAGTTTATAATTCACACAGAAATTAACATTGTTGATTGTTTCATAAATAGACCAAATAGAATATTGCAAAAGGCGATTCCTTCTAATGTAAACGCAATAGCAATAGCGAACACAGTAATAAAATGATATTTTAAAAATATAATCTAACGTTTCAACTTACTACTTTCCATATTTCATTGGCGCATGAGTAATGAATTTGAGACCGTATTTTAAGCTGGCGCCGGCATACCATCTACGAGAAAATGTTCAACTACCGAACACTCTTTTATTATTAATCTTCAACATTTACACAGAATTTATTGAACTTACTATAGATATGCGGCGCACAAAAAATGATCATTGCAAACCATTAAAATAAAACTGGATTATCTCACACCTTCCGAATGGATCCCGAGTTAATTAAATTTTTTGCTCACGCTGCTGTTATAAACGAAACTCGGATAACGGAACATAATAATCGTGAAAGCAAAATTTTTCACGCAAAAATGGATCGGATTTTTTTTTCTCTTCCAGATAATAATCTCTTTGGTCGAACCTCCCAAAACGTTCAGCATTTCTAGACTCTACGGTTCAGGTGGCTTATTCAACGGTAAACATTATTCAAACGTAGAAGACTAAACCAAAAAAAAAAAACTAACAGAAGTTCAAAAAACTAACTCTACAATCTTCGTACAGAAAGATTAGACGATGCGTTAGAGTTAATATTTTTTCGGTTTTTTTTCTTTTTTTTTATAAAACAGCCTCTTAAGAATTATTTCTAAATAAGATAGAAGTAAATTAGTATGTTGTAAAGTAATAGAATATATTCTTTGCTATTTATATACACACGTGGGTACAGTAAAATTTACCGCAGTACGACTAGGTCGTTTGATTTTTAAGACGTCTTAGATCTTGTGTAGTAAGCAAAAGATCCAATGCTCCCGAGTTCAGATGGATATGGAGTCTTTGTTCGTGACGGTGGGCAAAGTCTTTGGTGACTTTTTGATCTTTAAATCAGTGTGTAAGGGTTCACATTCCGTTGGCACCATCGAGCGTTGGTTATCATACGGAAGAATTTGTTTTGGACTGTTTGAATAATTTTTCTGTTTTTTTTACGTTTTGGTACATCCTCATATCACAGATATGTATGTCCAAATCGGTCTTATGATGGTTTGATAAATGAGGTGCTTGTTTTCAATTTTCCTTTTTAGAATGTCACCCGATAAGCCAATACATTTCACGTATTTTTTCTCGAACCTGTTAAGAGCTGTTGACACAATGTGAGTTTTCCAAGTCGGCTCTGCATCTAGGTGTACACCAAAGTATTTTGCCGAGTCAGAGATTGGCGCTTGTTGTCTATTTACGAAGATTACATGGCGAGGATCTCGTTTACGAAGGGCGAAAATGGTGTGGATAGATTTTTGCTCATTGAACTTGACCTTCCAGTTTTCCGTCCAATTTATTACACGGTCCAAGGCATATTGTAGGTTTTCAGATTTACTTCAGTTTGTGAGTTGCTTACTTACAGTATTGCTGCATCATCAGCAAACATTGCAGTCGCAGTATTTGATGTTATTAGTATCTTTATTGTATACAAAAAATACAGAATAGGTCCCCGAGTACGCCTGCTTGTATTGCATAGAATGATGATTTCGCATCTCCATGGAAAACGCGGAATTGTCTGTCTGGTAGGTATGCTTTCGATAGAGATGGCACCTTAGCTTGAATAAAACTTCTTAATGCCATAAATATTTTTGCTCAATATCCCCAGAGAGAGACCGCTGAGCAAAATTTGTTTCTTCGTTTGTGCTTTCTATTATTGACGTTATTCGATGTATCTGGTTCACAGTAGAATGTTGACTGCGAAAACCAGATTAATAGTTTAGCAAGCACATTAGTGACTTGAGTCGTTTAAATAACAGAGCTTTTCAAATAGTTTCGATATTGCTGGTAATAACGATATCGATCGATGGGTTGTAACATCTCTTTCACGGGTATTCCACCTGCTTTAAAACATTCAGGCACTTGTTCCGAACGTAAAAAGGCATTGAATATGTATGTCAATAGTACTATTCCTTTTTTCGATAATTCTTTAGAGTTAACATTAAAACAAATACCTTTAAAATATCTTAACTTTATTCTGTACATGGCTGTGTGCAAGAATACGTGTAAAATTTGTATCGAACTGAGCGATCCTAAATACAACGAGACTAAAAGTTTACCATGCCCACTGAACAGGAATGTAATGATTTACACCACCATCGTTTTCATATCTACGAAATTACACGATATTCCGATAACTTTTGGTTGCGTAGTATAATGGCGAGTAACGTATGTTAACAATTATTAATACTGCTATAAGCGACTCCGGAACATATCGACACAATTTTAATTTATTTCGCTGACCGTTTGTATTATTTCATGTTTAACGTCAATACGAAATGGGCTACAATGCTCAGTTTCGCATTCCGTTGAAATGAGAAAAATATTTTTATTTGCACATAACATGAAAAAAAGAAATAATCTTAACGCTTTCTAAAATTTTATTATGTTTCCGAAATGGGAGTATCGAATTTATGAATGAGATTTTCCAGAATTCCGGTAAATAAAATAGGTTTTCCGGTCGAATTCGTTTTCATTCCGTTTTATAAGTTTTCCTAGTGGTTTATTGCTATTTAGAGCACCTAGGATATCCGTTGCGAAATATGTTTTTATTAAAATACGTTTAATTTTTTCTTCTAATTTCACTTCGTTTATTAATCGAATTGAAAGTTGTTTCATTTTCCGATTAGTTCGTAGAAAATCGCAAATAAAAGTAATTTTGGTATGCTTACGGATACTAAAAAAGAGGAGACCAAACAAACAAAATAGCAACAGAGTACACTTCAAGTACTTGTTAACGCAAACTTTATTAGATAAAATATTCTTTACAAAAAATATATTATAGCTACGTTAAAAAAAAAAAAACTGATCGTTTATCCAGATTTAAAAAAACCAAGACAAAAAAATCAAAATACTGACCGATTTTAAACAACTTGCATTGCTTTTAAAAAAATTAAAAATTAGGTACTTTTTTCCGAAGCCGATTCAAAATAATTTGTTTCGCGCGTTTTTCCTGCGGTTTTTATAAATTAAATTATATATATATATATATATGAAAAAGCTTGAAGTGTATTTTTTAAAAATTAAAAACGATACTGTGTAGGAAAAATATAAAAGTAGAATTAAAAATGTGGCTAATGTTCTATATTCTCAGTGTGGCTGTATAGAACTGAAAGTCGGACCTTAACAAAAACAATTGAAACTAGACACGTCTTCTTCGAGATATGACTGTACCGTAGAATACTGGGAATAAAATGAACGGAGAAAATACGCAATTCAGAGGTACTAAACTGATTGAGAACACGAATGTAAAGAAGTAACAGAGGAAATTAAAGTTACACGTCCACCTGGAACAATACAACATTCTTCAAGACCACCACCGCTGGTGAAGAAGAAGAACATCATGGATACAAAATATGTCATAACAGTATGTTGTCCACAACTAAACTGAAAAGTTTGCCAAAGAGTTAGAGCCAACGTTTGACAGCAGGCGTCGATGTTGATGATTATTTAAACTTCTGTTGACGTTACAGATAATACAATAAATGTTTAATATCGGATTTTTAAAAAACATTTCATTAAAAACTGAAAAAACAATAATAATAATAATAATAATAATAATAAAGTAATAATTAAAACTAGAATATATAAGAAATTGTGTTCTTTTTAATAAGTTTCTTTTTTTCCATAATGAAAACTTCCCCTTATTTTGGCAGAAATTTTGGCTTACACCAAGGTATTTAACCATTAAAAGAATAATCGATTTGATCCGTGAAATCGCTTCAATAGAATTGAAGAAGGCCGATTATTTTCCGACGCGTAGGCTATTTTAAAGCGATACCTTTACTATAATCGCGGGAAATACAAGAAATATAATTCAAAAAGACGTATAATTAAATAATTGAGTACGGTAATTTTGGGCGATATTTAATTTTTATTCTATTGCTTTCGATCTTCCGGATGCGAAGACACATCAGCGATATTATTTAAACAGAGTTTTCCATTCGGCAAGTTGATAAAATTCCATCTATTAAAATCGGTGTAAAATATAGTTATAGAAAACACATCAAAAATTACTTTTCAGAAGTTCAGAATAATGAAACTTCCATCGCACAGTGGGACTTTTTTTTTTCACGAACCAATATTAAAAAGAACTAGTATTTTCGGCAAATTGGTCACCAATTCATTCATGTTCAAAATTACATTCGAACCCTTTCCATTCGCCACAGTTCTCTGCCGATGCAATGAATGACGTACTATTTTAATTTAGCAACAATCAGAAATAAATATATACTTCAAAATACATATGTTAGTGCAGTCTCAGATTTAACTTTTTTCCTTCTACGAATTATCTAAAGTTCTTCCTCTTCCCTTTTCCGAAGGAAAAGAAACCAGCTACCGGCTGAGCAAGGCGGTGTCCACAGGATGTGGGGGTTAAGCCCCCTTCCATTAGAACTGAAATGGTTATTATAAATACAGAAAAATCTGAAAAAAATCAAAAATTTAAAATAAATATTGATAATTTTTTAGGGTGTTCTTACATTTTGAAACGAATTCGGCAGTTGTAGCACATTTTTATTACGTTTTATACGCTTTCAGATAACACTGTCCGAGGTAGAAATTATTATTTCGTTTTTTAAAATCCTCGGGCAGCAGAAATGACGGTGAATTGCGATCGGGGACGCTATTTCGACCGAGAAGCGTGGTTATCCCGAACGCAACCGTTCTGTCGGCTGTGTTGCGGGAGCGAACTGGTTTTGCGGGAAGCGCGGTCGAAAGACGCGGAGATGTAGCGTTTACCGTCGAATCGTATAAGTATGGAACATGTAGCTACGAGAGTCGCGAGAGAATTTTATAAAATCCCGGAGAGACAGGGTAGTAGCCGCTTTAAAATACGTATAATATAAGAAATGTTCTAGAAAAATCGACGGTGTTCGTATTATTAATTGATAAGGTAGCGGGTGGTAATTTCAGCGATTCGACTATGCCGTTCGGTAAAAGCCGATCATCTTGTACCGAAATCTTCGTTCGTGCATCTTGCATTATAATTCGATTTTTTGTTCAATCGTGTAATTCGAGCGAAGCAGTCGTCCTTTTAATTGATCGTGAGATCGCGCCGTCGCGTCCATCGGTTCTATTCTAGTCATCGCGGTAAAACTTCTTTTTTTTTTGTTGCACCTGGTGCAAATTCGTTTAAATTTGTTAATCATATATAAATTTTTTTCTAGTCTGCTCATACTCCTAACGCGTAACGTTTGCAAATTGTTTTTTTTTTTGGTTTTTCGATAAAATATACGCGATTTATTACATCACGAATTTCTTATTGGACACGTGGTAGGGCCCGTGACGTCTCCGCTTGGGAGAAACTACCGCCTTCGGACGGCGGGTTTCGCAATCAAATTTTTTTTTATTTTTTTTCCTCTTTCTTTTTCTTCGTAAAGTTTGATTAATATTGGAAGAGGAGGATTCCGGCTCCCAAAGAAGGGACAAAAGCGAGTCATATCAATTTAAAAGAAAAAAGGAAAAAATATGCTTCATATTTTTAGAGGTAGATCATTAATATTTCATGGAAAATTTTTTAATACGAGTATAATCAATAATATATGAATATTTTATTAATGTGTTTTTGCACGGGATAATTAATTTATGTAAATTATTAATATATAAATCAAAATTATGGAAATTATTAATAGTATGAATATTAGTAAAAAATGTATTGTTATTTATAAAATAAATATGCGAAGGAAATTTTCAAAACCCTCCCTTTTCAAAATTCTGGGCACGGTCCTGCGGTTGAGCTGAATGCTGAAAAGAGTTTCAGCATAAATATCCAAACAAGAATCGCAAAAAATTTATTACTGTATTTGTGTGACTTTTTTTCTCACAAACTGCTGTAGCAGCGGGAAATGTGGAAAATAGAATGGTCTCAATTGAAAAAATATCATCAAACGGTAATCTGCCGGCAGAACAATTAACTAATACTCTGCATGTCTTTTTAAAATGAAGAAAATTTTAATTACGCGATAAAACATTGGAACTATAATGATCCTTTTTTTTTTTTTTTTTTTTTTATCGGTACGTTAACCACCACCTAGAAGTAATAGAAAAGGGAAAAAGTCATTTTCTGTAATAAATATGATGAGAGCTAGAGTGATATAGAAAAAATAGAATATATGAAACACAATAGGAAGGACAAGTGATAGCATGTCGGAATAAAGAGTAGAACGTTCGGTATATTAGGAAATCAAAAAATTCACGACTGGAATCGTAAAAAAAACTTTACACCATTTAGAATGTTTAGATGAAGAGGACAATTTGGTACGGCAGTTATTAAACGCAAAACAGAAACGAAAAGAAGGCATCAATGACTGAAACGCAAGCGAATAATAGAGGTGATAGTGGTAGAGACACAGAAAATCGTGAAACCAAGGATAAGATGAAATACTATAGCTTGAACGGACAGATAGAAAGGAAGAGTATTGGAAAGTGATGGAGCACCGATATCTGACTGAAATCTGCAATGGGGGATTTTGTATAAAAAGAGATGGGAAAACGCAAGAAAGTGAACTAATGAGTCCATTTCATTACCCTTCTGGCTCACGTGGCTAGCCGAACCAAATTTATATTCGTAGAATAAAGTGAGAAAAGATTACGGATGACAACTGAAGAAAATCAAAAAGACGCAACGACAAGTAGGAAGGAAAGAAGAAATAGTCTAGCGTGAGGAAATCGTAAATAATCGAATAATAGGAGGAGAAGCGATGAGAGGAGATATAAGTAATGGAACCGTAGCGGTAAAGATGGTACAAAAAGAGGTAAAAGGAGATATTGATATCTGGGGGAATGAAAAAAGTTCCGAACCCATTAGACTGCCGAGAACCCCATCGGTGAAAATGGTCTATTAATTATGCGGCGAAATGTCTGCTGATCGGGGTAAGACTTGTAATGATCAACTGACTGCTTTCAAAACGTGCCTATAAGACGACTGACAATGTAAAAATCTTTTCAAAACGCTTATGCACTGTTATACTTTTATCGTTTTAATGAGGACATCGACAAACCATCCCTTCCTACGTAAGGAACCTGCTCCGCTCGCTCTGAGCACGTGTGCCCCTGAATAGTGGTGACATTCCACTGATTACTGGTTGTTCAGGAAAGAAGAGTCGTTCGACTTTAGAAATACGAGAGATTTATACTACTACTAAGCTTTATTTTTTTTTTTTTTTTTTTTTTTTTTTTTTTCACTTTTAACCGAATCATCCGCTCGGACGTTAATTTTCAAAATGGAAAAAGGGAGAAGGAGACCAGTAAAAACAAATCCGAATATAAATTATAGAATGGCCGCGAGATAAAATAGAAAAGGTTCCGAAAAACTGAAAAAAGAAAATGAAATTATATAAAAGCATAGAATAAACGGTAAAAATGATTATTTTGCCGAAGTAAAAATTAAATTAAAAACCCTGGGAAATATTACCTGCTGGCTTCTGCCGGAAATGGGAAATCGGAAAAAAGCAGTTACAGAAAATGCGATGAAAATGAAACTGAAAATAATCGAGAATAGCAAAGATAAACAGCGCGAAAAATAAGAATAAAGAAATATCCGAAATGGACGCAGTAAAAATAATAAGACGTATAAAGCGGACAAAAACGGAAAGGAGTACAAAAAGAATAACCGAGATTTCATTAACCTTTTTTTTTTTTCCCCCGAGTTAACAGAAACTTATAATTGAGCTATGAATGACTTTATTTCTCAGTAAATTATTATCGGATGAAATGAAGTAGCTCGGTGAGTTGTTTCGGCCTTTGAATTAAATCGAGGAACTGTCTCATCCATCGCGGTTTCGTAAATGCCGCGTACCGTTGCATTTACTAATCGACCTGTATACAGCCAGCAATGCTATTCATAATTGGCTCAGTGTGTCACATTTATTGCAGTAGAGTAACCTATGAAAGCGATGACGGCATTTTGATTCGCTCTTCCTCATTTAAATTGGTAGCTTCTCTCCTTTGTAAGTAAAATTTATTAAAGTAACCTAAAGAACTCAATATACTTATACACTAAATCGAGCACTTCAAAGCGAATCAGCTACTATTACATTTCCGTCCACCGTTCACGTTAGTGTTCTCGTTTACTGCGTCGCATAACATATTTTGCTGTTTTCGGATATGAAAATATACGTTACTTTATAAAATTTCTTAGCCAATTATTAGACAGCGTTGTTTCGCTTGTGTAGTGCTGGTTTTGAATTCACTAGAAACTACGCTGAAAGCCCAGAAAATTCGGTCAATCAAAATAAGTTAACGAATAAATTAAAGTTAGAATAAAATGGAAAGCTTGTTTACCATTATCATCGCCTGTTATCCAACTTTAAAAACTTGGATCGTTGCTCAAAACATATACACCGAAATATTTATTCGTTTAAATTTTAAGCATTAACGAAAAATACATCGGTTGTAAAATTTAGATAAAATACGCTGAATTAATTGTGCCAGAAGGGGAAGCAATAAAAAAATACAAATTTCGGACATAATATAACCGGTAATTTTGTATAAAAACATAAAAGTTTGTTCAGATAATTTTTTCACATTTTGTTTCTTTACGTTCCTAACTTGTCTACTAAATAACAGACGGCAAATAAAAATCAATTAAATTACCTTTTTTCGACAAGCGAACAGTTTTTAATATAAAAACTAATTTCACTGTTACCCTCTTTCTCTATATGTATATCGTTACGATCCTGAATTTTTTTAAAACTTCGACCGCTTCAAGAACAAAAAAGTTTAAGTTCGTTCGTAATTTTAACAGATGCGAACGACATAAATAGCAGTAAAATTATTATATAAGCAATTCACGGACTAGAAAACAATTAATGTAATTAAAAAATTATTACACCGATAGGTTACACTGCTCCGTAATCACGGTGAATACTATAAAACAAACGATTGAAAGCAACAGAACAGGCTTAGCTGTGGTGAGCCTACAATAAGTATTTCAGGAGAAAAGAAATAAACAGCTGTGGTCGAAGGAACACCTAACAACATTATAACATAGGCGTAATATCGACTGTATAAAAATATTAATTTATACAAAAACGTTGAATAATAATTCTTTAGAAAGTTTTTCACGCAGTTGATATAACGAAAATAATAAACGACACGCTAAAAGAAGGAACGATACCTCCAGGATTAAAATTTTCTGAAATTAAACCTATACACAAAAAAGGTAGTCTAAAAGACATATCTAATTACAGACCGATATCAAAACCAAACGTAATTACAAAAATTATGGAAAGGCATATTACAAATCACTTAACCAAATACTTAACAGATAATAATTTAATCGGAGCTTTTCAATATGGATTTCAAAAAAATAAATCAACATCGAAATTACTGGCAGATTTCGCAGAATATATATACAGTCAAATAGCAATACAAAAGCACTGCATAATAATTTTTGTAGATTTGATAAAAGCCTTTGACACAATTAGACACGATATACTATTAAAAGAATTAGAAGAAATAGGAATCTCTGGAAGACATTTAAAATGGTTCAAAAATTACTTAACAGATAGAAACAGTATTGTACAAATAAATGGAACGGTTAGTGAAAAAATTAAAATAATAAATGGAGTACCGCAAGGCTCTATATTAGCTCCAATACTATTTATAACCTATATTAGGAATATCAGTAAAACTTTAAAATTTGCAAAAATATATGCATACGCTGACGATATAGCAATAATAATAATGTCCCACAAAAATCATAAAGTAGCAGAAAACTTAATACAAAAAGATCTAGATGAGCTAACAAAATGGACACATGACAGAGGATTATATATTAACTCAGACAAATCAGAAGTAATGTGGATAAAACCAAGCAGTAAATATAATATAGATGAAATCAAAATAAAACTTCACAGTTTAAAATGTCAGCATTCACACACACAGAACACATGTAGCTATAACAATTTAGAGGAAGTGTATAAATATAAATATTTGAGTGTCACAGTGGACAACATGTTTAGATGGAATGAACATGTAGATAATGTAGTAAATAAATTGAGGAAAACGCTACCCAGTCTTTATCAAATGAAGAACTCCGTTATAAACACATCAACAAAAATAATGGTTTTCAACGCATTATGTCAAACACACTTGTATTACGGTATTATGGCTTGGGGGCACGCGAATAATACAAAACTAAAGCAATTAAATTATTTACAGGACAAATGTTTGAAACTCTGTGTAGGAAAAAAATATGAAACTCTTTCAAATATAAGTTCTTCAAATATTAGGAAAAGACATTTAATACTTACCGCAAAAATGATACTTAAATACAATATACTAATTAAATATATAGAAAAAGAAATCAGTGTGTAATAGCAAGAAATAAATGTAATTACAGATTGCGTAACGTTAGACAATACGAATATCAATATAGCAGACACGCTAATAAACATGAAGACAAATTACAACAATTGGTTTTAACAAAGTTACTTAATAATACTCAGATAAATAATATTATAAAAGAAAACGAAAACAGAAATCAAGTAAAACTAAATTAAAGGAAATGCTGCTAGGAAATAGTGAATAACAACAAACACGAGCATAATACCAAGCTATATAAAACATTTAGGTGTGTGGATGCACGTGTGTGTGCGTGTATGGGTGTGCAAATTCGTAGATGTATATGCGTGCATGTTATATATAGATTGTTAATTTGTGAGAAATAGATATTTAAATGATTTATAAAGTAGTTATAGATGAATAATGATAAGTTATAGAAACTAAGCATGTAATCTAAACTTATTAAATAAATTTACTCGTGTGTATTTATTTTAGGAACCCGCCGACAAGTCAACTGACTTGGTGGGGACTAAGGTACCGCACATGAATTAATAAAAAAAAAAAAATTACGTTTAGCATTACTAATGTTTAAGAAAAAATTAACATTGGAATATTTTAGAAATTTAAATAAAAATAGATCATCGATCGAAAAAAAAAATAATATCAGCTGCCAGTAATCTTGGAAAGCCGAGCGCGATTTAGCGGACATATAATAGAATATAAAACTAGTTGACCTCAGGACCGTATAGTACCGGGTGATGAACTAGACAACTAGGTCTTTGTGGTCTAACAGTAAGAACAACAGTTTGTATTCCTTGGCTCGAGTTGCTGCTTCCTCTCGTTCTTTCTTTATAAAAGTTCCATCCTCCAACTTGAATTCCCTGTGTACTAAATTTCATCTCAAACTTTGCTCAGATATTTACCCTTTCTCCTTTCGTAACGATCAATCCTTTTATATGTCTGTACAGTCTAATCTTCGTTTCTAATATCTGATGTTCTTTGAGTTTCCTTCACTTCCCGGTTCTGTTGTCATTTCTATGATTCGCTTGCGTTTTGGCCATTCTGCTCTTCCTTCCTCTCGTTTTCGCTTTTCCCTTGTCTCCTCTCCAAATTGTCCTCTCCACCCAAATGAAGCGGCGATTTGCGACGCCAATCACATCTTTTTTGAATGTCCATTCCTTTCTGTTGAACGTTGTATTCTATATATTCTTGTCTGCTGAAACTCAAGCTCCCCGCTCCTTATTGTGCATCCTATATTTTGTCCTTCTCCTCGCCATCCATTATTTCATCCGTTAGTTCCTTTATATTGTCCATATCTGACCGAATCAAAATTTATTTCTTATTGTTTCTGGGTGTAGATCCTTAGCTGACGTGCCCAAAGGGGGAGAAAAAAAACATACCTCAAAAAGGCGATTAAAAATGATGGAGTAGTATTTAGAAGAAAAAATATACATAAGCAGATAAGTATGTCAGATCTGATTCCCCCGCCTTATCTACCAACCCCTCCTGGAAGGATCATTACCAGATGAAAAAATTTCACACCAATTATGTTATTACGAAAAAAATTGTTTTTATTATTTTTTTTTTTTCTAATATTAAAAACGAAAATTAAAGAATGATGTTTTTTTGTTTATAAATACTAAAAAGTAAAAGAGGTGAAAGTATTTTACAATTATATAAACCCAATTTTTTGTAAAATAAGTAACACTGAAATATTTTTTACCGATTTCAAAAAGACGGAGGTGATACGTTCGTCTTAGATAATTTTTTTTCTTTTTTTTTTTTTTCTAATTGGTTCGTGCAAAACTTGTATCCTTGTGGGGACCAATTTTAGTAATTTTTTCGATTCTTCGAAAATGTATACGGTTCAGCGGTGGTATTCCGTATATCGGTGTGATTATAGTAGCAGCAGATACTCAATAGCCATTCAAATAAATGTTAGATAATTCTTTATATTTATTAATACAATAGGTGCGATTGACTTAAAATATTATCAATGATAAGGGTGGAAACTTAATTTCAAAAAATAAAAATATGACAAATTTAATTATCACGGGCATCTAGTTTAAAAAAAAGAAAACGGATTTTAAACCGTTATGGCGAGGCTTGGTAGTCTAGTGGTTAAGGTGCTTGGCTACCAAATCAGAGGTATCATAGGTTATCGAGAGTTGTCTCGTCCCGGATCGAAGTCGTTCCCAGGTTTACCCAGCCTGAAATAATTGGGTACCAGAGAACTATCTGGGAAGGTAAAGGCGGATCCCAAGTAGAAAGGAACTGGCCATAATATTCTCATTAGTGTGCCGTTGGGCTTTGTACCATTATGAAAAGCTTAACTTCACAATCCATAATGCCTTATCAAGGATATGGGACTTACTTTATACTTTACACTTTTATGGCGTGGCTCGTCATTTTCAAAAAAAAAAGTTGACTTTCAACAACATAAGAAGTTAAAGAATTATTGTTGAAAATTGCGAAATGAAATATTTCAAAAAAAAAAAAAAACATTAACTTCAGGATTTACTATAATATGAGTTTCACAAAAATGAGCTAAAAAGCAAAAAAAAAAAAAAAAAAATTATTCCATAAGAAGATAACGTATTTTATACAGTGAAATATGCACCTTAAAAAGAGATATGGTAATTCTTATACAAACATTCACTCCTTAATTAAGAGTTTTGGTACACCGGATCCAAACTGCAACAATTAAATATTCGTGTTTCCAACCCTCAGATAATAGAAAACGAGTGACTGATATTGCACTAATTAAATTGTTTCTAGATCATATAATTTTTAATTTGTAATTTTTTTCACAATAGCGCGCCAAATCGAAAAATTTGAAGAAATTCTTGATTATAGAGGAGTCTAAAAGACGGTTATTGCTAAAGTTTGGCAATTACATATTTGAAGGAACACAGTGTAAAAAGATATTTTAGTTTTGTTTTACAAAAATTTGGGTTTATATTTGAGTTTTTTTTTTTTTATATGTAATATTTATATTAATTACAACTGGTCTCCAAAGGTCATCAAGCAATTGTACCGAAATGAAAATTAATACCTAAAAGCGCTCACGTCACTACTATCAGAGTTAAGAACATCCTATTCGAGTTTTATATGAAGTCAAAGATTTGAGGCTTGAAAAAATATTTTATTTAAATGTTTTTCACTTCCTACCACTTGAGGGGCAAAAAATGACCGTGTTGGTAAATTTCATGTTTATTGTTGAAGAAAATAAAAACTTAAAATGAGGTTTTGTTATATAAGTCTCGGAAAATATTTAAGATTAAGAGCTGAAACTCGAAGTGAATTCCAAAACGATCTCTCAAGTATCGATGGAAAACACCCGGGGGGGGGGGGGGGTTGGACGACATTTTACGAAAGAGCACTGAAGAAAACTCACTCAATCTACAAGCCATCGAAACATTTTTGTCGTTATATTCTTGCGACAGACTTCCACCTTACAGTATGTTCTCTAAATGGCAGCGGGTCTTAATTGCGTTTTAAATGCCGTTTTTAGGGCAGAAATAAGTGTTTAATTTGCCCGTTGGTGTAACTATAGTCTATGTTTAGCAGTTGTCTATAATTTTCATTTATATCGTCACCAAAACGATCGAGTGTTTTCCGAATGTTCGCGTTTGACGAGATACAAGCCGTGGAGGAATAAAGGAAAAAAGTAAAGTCCTACATATTCTTGATAGAGTATCATGAATTTCGAAGTCAAGTTTTCGATAATGATACTAAGTCTTTTTTTTTATTTTATTTTTATTTATTTATTTCTTTTTTTGGGTTCGTCTACAAGAACATTGGCCCAAGAACAAAGGAAAAACGGAGCAAGAGACTCAGATCTTTACACGATCAGAGATAGCCGACAAAAAAAAAAATCGTCAAGAGCTTGGACAACAGAAGGATAAAGAAAGGAGAGAATGAACGAAGCGCTGTACGGAGTGGAATACCAATTTGTAAAAGGGAGGAATAGAGAAAGAAGCTTGATCGGTTACAAGAGACGAACACCGGAACATTATGTGATCGGGACCACATACAAATTGGATATTGGAGGGGTGTAATGGACAATAAGGAGACGGCATAAGAGAGTAACGGAAAAGCGAGGAAGGAAGCAAACTATGCTCAAAGCGCAGGCGGCAGAATGCAGAGATGTTGGAGCGATACATGGAAGAATAGTCAAGAAACCAGGGGAAGCGAGAAGGGGAAGACTGAATAGACGAGGAAAAAATGAATCCGGGTTAGAGAATGAGAGGAGACAATCAAACCATGGTTTAGAATGAGCAGCTGCAGACAGAAGGGTAATATTGGAAGAAGAGAAAACAGGAAGAAACCTACCAAAAGAGGAAGATAACCGATCGAATGAGTGTCAACTCATTATCCTCAATTCCAGCATATCTAGGGATCCAAAAGAAGTCCGTTTGGATTAAGTGAGAACAGAAAAGATCATAAATCAAGGAGCGAATAAGAACAATAACGTGTAGTCGGTTGAGCGAGGAGGGAGAGGAGATGCAACAGTCTGCAGCACGCTTTGAGCATCCGACAGGGTAAGGATATTACGAGAGACAGGTGAGAATCTGATAAATAGAAGGGCACGCGGAATAGCAGAGGACTCCGCATAGAAGATTGAGCAAAAGGAGGGTAAAGAACTCGACATAATTTGGAGAAGGACAGAAAAAACCTGAACCAACATCATTGGGTACCTTGGAGCCATCAGTGAAAATCAAAAAATGGTTAGGGAGAGAAAAGCTTAGAGACTCATTAAAAATTCCAATCTGACAACATTATGAAGGACTGGTTTAGGAGGAATCGGAGAATAAGAGCAGTTAATAGGATGAAGAAAAGAGGAAAAATAAGCCTAATGGATCTGATGAGAATACTGAGGGTAGTTTCTCTCTACTGTTGCTTATTAGCTAATACACTTACATAATTTTATGGATTTCCCAGTGAAGAAATTGCGCAATATCCGCTACATTTATATAGATATATTTATTCCATGGACACTTGTTTTTTCCCCTTCTATCGATGAGTATAGACCGATAGCTTTACTGCCCTCAAAACAGTTTATTAAAAAAATGAAAAAAAAAAAAAAAGCGGAGAAAAAAACACGCAAATGCCGTAAAAATTTACAGTTGAATCCAGGAAAAACGAAAAATAGCTTAAATTTGCTTTGCAGTTCTGCCTTTATGCACGCAGAAACCTTTTGTTAAGTTGACGCTAATTTTCTTCCAAACAAATAATATAAAAATCTGGAAGAGGCGTTGGCGAAAATTTACCTTTTGGAAAAGTTATTTTACAGCTTCGGAAGGAAAGGAAAGTACCTATTTTGGTATAATGAAAATTGCGCTTCTACGACAACAGAGGAACGACTTAACTCTCTTCTTCTGATCACATTAATGTCTTCTTTAGCAACTTTTTCTCTCGGAAAAGACAAAAGATATTTACGTATCATAAATGCGAAAGAAAAACGCTCAAAGTATCATTAAGGGCAGATTTTTCCATTAAGAAATTCTCAGCTTTTAGCGCGAAAAATAATTAATTGATTTTTATCGCGAAACTTTCTGGAAATACGTGTCGCTCCTATTTTTAGAGCGGGCAAAAAACGGTCATTTTAATGCTACGCGAATCATTACCGTCATTCTCTTTCTGAAAATTACCGGGTTTATAAGAAGAAAGCGTGCTCGGAATTCTTGGAGACGCTGGAATAATTTAAGTAATAATGCAACGAGATTCGTCGTTGAACTCGCTTCATGAACGGTAAAAAATGTCCGGAGAAGTACATTTTCTCGGCAGGATGTAGCATCGGAAAGAAAAACCACGCGCCCTTTCCGGTCAATATATGAATGGCTTACGTCATTATTGTGAATTAAACATAAACAGATACTTTTTTTAAATTATATATATATATATATATTTAAACATTTACGCTGACACGTTTCGAAGAGGATAGCTTCATGATCATGATAATTGTAATAGCGTTAAATTCAATCAACAAACGACGTTAAAAACAAACAATATAGGTAAGTATCGATTATTATATAGGTCGGACAAAACGAGATTAATTATTTATTTTTAACAATATAACCAGGGCCGGATCATAGTCAAATGCCGCTGTGGGCTCAGTAATTTCTACCGCCCTTAGAATAATTTATAAATTACGCCTCCAACTATGTGCTTCTTCTGCGGCCAGGCTGCTATACCGACAGTTCCACACATTCTTCTCACGTGCCCAAAGTTCACCACATTCAGGACGCAACATGGCCTACCTAATAAGATACAGGATTGTCTGGCAAATACTACAACTAACGTCACAAAAGTTATAGCCTTCGTTAGAACGAGTGGTTTGACCGAACACATATAAGTTACCTCCATATATGTGCCGTAATGACCTTAGTAGTTACAAACGGCGCATATAAAAAACGGTAAGGAGAAGAATAAAAAAAAAAACAGTAATAAAAAATACAATCGAGCAACTAAAGTAAAAAAGGACATAAAAGTTAAAAATTAATTTTCAATTAAAAGTTAAAAAGTCTTCAATTAAAAAATTTCATACAATTTAGAAACATACCTAAATTTTATTAGACTTCTATACGTGCATTATTTTTAATGTATCAATTAAAGTTTACCTTTTTTTTTACGACGTAATTTTAAAGATGCAAATTCATTTATTATATCATCTAATTTTAAATTCTTTACTAACTGTTCTTCAATAAATAAAATAGATCAATCATTTAACTCATTCGGCGAGACATTGTTGATTTGAAAAAATTTTTAATTCTTTTCATTGCAGAAAAACAGCGTGAGCAATTTGTTTAAAATAATGAAAGATAAATTCTAAACGCCGAAATGTCTAAATTAGGAAATACATTCTGCAAATGTTTAGTTCGTATTAAATTTGCCATTTGAATAATAATATTTTCTTCATTATGATTATTTCCAATTTTAAGGTTGATTCTTAGACGCAATTTTTTGTTACTATTTCCGTTTAAGTTCTTCGAATTAAATTTAACTAAATGAAGTTTATCACGTATGTATGATTGAAAATGAATACACATTCTGCAGTTAATGAATCATCGAAATCTGTAGGGTAATTATTTATGAGGTTTTTTGCATATTCCATTAGATTTATTTCAGATGTCTCTTGATTAGAAATTGTTGGGATTAAAGTTGAATTCTTATTTAAATATACCACATCAAATTTTATGTATCGATTAATCGATGAATGATAAAAATTTTATTCAGCGCTAATCTTTCTTTGTGTTTTTCCCATCCTGCTATCACGCTACTGTTATTGCGTTTTTTCTAGTGTTGTTAGAGTTGGTTTTTTCAGTTATATTGAGTTTTTACTTTTGTTTGTTAAATGATCACGAAAATGAGATAAAGTGTACATTTATTCATAATATATTATTGTCGCCGTTAGCGTGTTCTATTCATCAGATTCAGTATTCGGAATAGTTTCAACAGGTTATGGGTTCAGCACGCTTTCATTGCGCCACTCTGCTTTGAGTACCTTTCATCGTTTGGTACGGCAAGAAATAATGTAAATAATTGTTCGAAAAATCTTCTTAACTTGTGTCGTATCAATAAGATACCGCTACTAGCCTTGTGAATTTTCGGTTTTTCTTCCAGTCTTGTTTGATCTCTTATCATACCGGCCAGCCATTGTGCACACTTCGAGAATTCCCTTTAACTGCTAATATAACACCGTTTTGCCCAATAATAATGCACGTGTTCCGGTTTACACTTCGTTAATTTTAAATTCATTTCTCGATACCCCTGCTTACATGTTATTTGTCTATAATCATTTGGAAATTTTACCTAAATCAATATATTCCCCTTTTTAACTTTTCTGTACATTAATGTAAGTTAAAAAATGATTTTATCACATTCTTCGTCTACTCTGCTATGGCTGAAACGCCATAATATGAAATAATATTTTGGAAATTTTAAATATATTTTTCAAAAGAAAAAAATTTTTAATTTCATACAAATTTGCCGCCCTTCAAATTTTGCCACTGTGGGCTATAGCCCATTTAAGTCCGTGATGTAAATCCAACACTGAATATAACGAATATAAAAACATAAAAAGTGGTTAAGAAATGGTAAGAAAATTAATAAAACAAGGTAATTATAGAAATTAAAAAATATGATGTAAAAAGTGAAATTAAAAATAAAATAAAAAATAATTAAATATTAAGAATACTGAGTTAAATGTGCTATTTTTAATTTTAATTTTATATTAATTATAATGTAGAATATGTTAAATGTTAAATAATGGATTATCTGGATTTGAGAAATTATGGTTGGATCAAAAATCTCTTTATATTTTTATTAATGTAATAATTTTTAATAAAATTTAGCATTGCGTAATTATTGTTATATTTTAAAGTAAATAAGTCTTTAGTAATATCGTACGTAATGGTGTGGTTGTTAGTCATAGTATGTTCAGCTATTGTTGATTTTTCAATATATTTATGTTTTTGATTACGAAGACATGTTCTTTATATCTAGTATTGAAATTTCTGCGTGTTTGCCCAGTGCATATTTTATGACATGTACTACATTACCGTATTTTATTGGTTTTTTACCATTTTTTAACCATTTTTTATATGTTTTTATAATCGTTTCACTGTTAAAAATAAATAATTAATCTCATTTCGTCCGACCTATGTTATATTGTTTGTTTTTAACGTCGCTTGTTTATCGAATTTGACGTTATTACATTTGCTGTGATCATGAAGCTATTGTCGGCTTTGAAACGCGTCAGCGTCAATGTTCAAATATATATATATAATTTAAAAAAAGTGTCTGTTTATGTTTAATTTACCTTACGTCATATTGAGTTTTCTCCGGTCAATGCAACGTGTCGATATGAAGGTATTTCATAATTTTCATAATACAATCGTAAGTACTATCGTCATGCATGTGAACGGATGATACGCTTTTTGCGAGTTGGAACATTCGGCGACCTTGAAGAAGAAAAAAGTTCCGAAACAGAAAAAATTATTATGTACGACAGAAAAATGTTAAAAATTAATTTTAAATTGTTAAAATATAGACCGAATAAAATGAAAGCGAAAAATAAAGTATATGATTTATTTTTATTATTATATTATTATATTATTATATTATTATATTATTATATATTATAGTTTACACATGTACCCATGTGATATGTTTTGTATAAAACGGTGTAAGACATTTTTGAAATAATAAAAATATGCGAATGTTTATATTTTACATACTGCATATTTATATAAATGTTCAGCTCTATATCTGTAATTTCACTGTCCTACCATATTACCATCACCATCTGTTATGATCCTTTAATAATGTTGTTATACCACCTGATTAAGGACGTTTTACTTTCCTCGCAGTGTATTCTGCAAGCACATTAGTGTCCATTAAGGGACCTTTTAAAAGATCATTTATTTAAACAACATTTCGAGTATTTGGACAGCTAGCGTGATTTCACATTTCTATTGTCGACAGCTACGAGTATGTGTTAGTAATAATCCTTCTTCAAAAACGCTTTACCTCACGTATCGAGCCTACTGTTATATACATATATATATATATATATATATATATATATATATATATATATATATATATATATATATATATATATTGATAACCAACTTGTTCCAGCAGTTCTTAAAACTAATTTCCGTGTTTTTCTAAAAAAAATGATATAACGCTTATTATATGTTAAAAAGGGATTATTAATGGCTATTTTGGACCGTCATTTCTCGCTCCCTTTCATTTTGTAACTAGTTCCGCACGACCCTTATTTAACGACTGTTTAATGCTCATACATACTCGTGTAATATTGACACGTTCTGTTGGTTTCTCAGACGGCTTGTATATTTCAAAAATATTCACACGATGAAAATTCAGAAATGTAAAAATAAAAATTTAAGGGTAATGCATGCCGTCAAATTTTCATTTAAACCTGAATTCCACGTATCGCACTTGGCGGTCTCCGAGAACTATATTCTATCTCACTGGTGAGAAAATTGTTTTCTTTTATTATAGCTCAGATATTTGCTTAACCAGTCGATCTAATATAATTTCTTGAATAAAAAACTGAAACAGTAAGACGCAGGTGGGAAATTAAAAATTAAACAGCTATTTTATTCATTTGCAAGCTTTGCCATTCATAAGATAACAGCTGTGCACGCTTTTACAGTTGCTGTGGCACTGAGGTTTTGGAAAATTTGAAAAAAATAAAATAAAAAAAAACATTGTAAAATAACGGGAGCCGATAAAGGCGATGGTGGTACTAGTGTTTTTTTTTTTTTGGATGGGGGGCATCGAAAATTCAATCCATCGGCAGTGTGATATAATTAATTAACTGACTAATGCTACACAGTAATATTGCATTGGCCGTCGCGATTACCTAGTGACGTGAACTCTTAATTGCTGAGATAGTAATCAAGAGTTCGATTCCTAGCGACGGCCAAAAAGAAAATAGACTAATTTAAAAATGAGAAATAAACAGATTTAATAAGAAATAGAATGATTTAATTAATGATGAGTAGTTAGTGGTCAAATGACATTCACAGTGAGGCCAAAAAATAAATAAAAACTGCATTGAACTACGTAATTAAATAATAACTTGTATATTGCAACACTCCCGGTGGCCAGGAGAGAGTTGACGTTACATGGCAGAGGTATCTGGAAATTAATTATTAAGTTATACAAATTAATTCTTTGCACCGTGTGTAAATCTTATTCGAAGATGAGATGATCAACGTCCGCCACTAAGCCCATGTTGTAAAAAGAAACAGGGAGGCGGTTTCTCCGAGCCTGGAGGCGACATAAGGTAACGATGAACGATCTGGTATTAATGGAAACAGTCGTAATGTAGTTAAACCAAGGAACGTTAGGAATATTAGGCTGAACCATTTTGTACTGTTGCGTGAAAAATGGATTTGCCCATGTAGCTTCCCAATATTCTTTATGAGCATATCTAATAAGCTCGATTAGGTCTCTATTAGGAAAATATGGAACTAAATAACCGTTCGCCCATACATCTTTGGTAGCCATGTCTACTACTTCGTTACCGTAGATATGCACACGCCCTGGTTTCCAAAAAAAGTTAACTACTACGCTTAAATCGGCAAGGGACACTACTAGGCTTCTGATTTTATAGGGGTATGGATGAGATTTTGTGTTAAACGATAAGAGTTTCAATGCTGATAAACAGCTCATAGAATCGGACACGATAATGATATTTTCAGAGAAGTTATACGAATTTAAAAAGGACAGGGCTGTGTGACCAGCGTTTAGACGAGCATCGGAAAAAATATAAGTAATAAAAATGTTACATATGATTGGTAAAAGGAGTGTAATAGAAAAAAGGGGAGGATAAATTTGTGGTATCTTAATTGTATGCTCTGATTAATTTTGAAAACAGAAATATTATATGCAATTGGTAAAAGGAAGTAAAGCTAGTTTTTTGATGTAGGCATGAATTTTATTAAGTTATTTGTATTACTGGATGGGAGGATCAGTTTAAAATAGGTGGGACACTCCCTTGGGGCAAGAGTTTAGATCACTGGTCAGCAGCGGGCTAAGGAGCTTTGGATTTGGGCGAATTCTAGTTCTCAGAATTAGAGTCAGACTTTGAAAATTTGATCAAATTATGAAAAAATTGGATATCACAGGGGGCTTTGAATGGGGGTAATTTTCCATAGTTTCATGTTTGTAAAATTAATCACATTCTCGAATAAACTATTATTCGAAGAAGAATATTATTAATATAAATTGTAAATTTGTCACTAGCATATAATATCAAAGATATGTGTAAAAATTATAAGAATATGTTAAACATAAAAAAATTATGTCAAGTGAAATGAAGCTACCACCAGTTTTGCACAAGCACCGCGCGTTGTATTTACACGTGCGTAATGATTACTAATTTTTCTGACCCTCAGTCTGCAAAAATAAATTTGCACGATCAATGAGTTCTTACCCAACATTCTGATACGCACTAATCTTAGTCACCTACATATTCGAACTAGTTCGGTATGTTTATTACCGTCGTCTCTGAAAGAGGAAACTTTAATGTCGATTGGAGGTGCCTTGATTACATCTTAGAATAACCCAGAAATTTTTATCATTCCAAGATTGGGAAAAGTGTCCTACTGATGTGATAGTTTCGTGCACATGAAAAAAAAATCACGTCAGATCGAGTTAAAACAGTTGTTTAGAGTAGATTTGCGCAATTTTAATCATTATTTATTTTAATTTCTTTTAATATTTTTTAAACGCCGCTTCCGCTTAACGATTTCGCTTTTAGTATTAATTTTCTCGCCAGAGACACGTTTTTCAGTTATTTAGATCTGACTGCCATTTTTATTTACCGCGGCACTACGTAAAAAAAGGACTAAATATGGCCGCTCGTCAACCGTTCGCGATCGAGTCCTTTTACCTAAGTTGTTATTGTCCATCCATTATAATAAAAGAGAGAAGACGTGCACGGAAAATATGGCAACGCTCCCGTCATCCATCGGATAAAACAAAATTTAATCGAATTAGCAATAAAGTTAATAGGCTAATCAAGGATTTCAAACAGAAAAGCGTCACAAACTACTTAGAAAATTTAAGCCCTGCAGCGGACACAAATTATTCATTGTGGCGTGCAACGCGACGCTTCAAACGTCCACTACTTCATATTCCTCCTCTCAAGGATGAACAAGGGCAGTGGATTTGCGACGACAACAGTAAAGCTGAACTATTCGCTTCGCATTTAGCTTCAGTCTTTACAACACATAATATAAACTCCCAGATCGATACAACGAAAAATTACCAACCTTTCCAGCAAATAAAACCAGTAACTCCTCTTGAAGTTGCACAAGAGTTAGATAATAATATGAATCCCAAAAAGGCTCCTGGAATCGATGAAATTTCACCTGGAGCGCTTAGAGAATTACCACGTAAAGGAATTATCATGCTGACATATCTCTTTAATGCCTGTTTCAGAATGAGATACGTACCAAAATGTTTCAAAATCGCTCAAATCATCATGTTACCGAAACCTGGGAAACCAACAGAAGTAGTAACTTCGTATCGACCAATCTCTTTGTTACCTTCCATATCAAAATTATTTGAAAAACTACTCCTTAAGCGACTCAAGCCCTTATTAAAGATACCAGATCATCAGTTTGGCTTCCGCAATCAGCACTCTACGATTGACCAAGTGCATCGTATAACTAAGCTAATTGAAACAGCCTTTGAAGAAAAAAAATACTGTCCGGCGGTTTTTCTAGACATATCGCAAGCTTTTGATCGAGTCTGGCACGAAGGGCTGATCTATAAAATGAGCAACCTGCTATCGGAAAATATGTGCCAACTTCTTGAATCATATATCTCTGATAGATCCTTCAGAGTTTCTTATGAAGAAGCAAAGTCCAAATTTCATCCAATACAGGCTGGTGTTCCACAGGGTAGTGTCTTAGGACCTTCTCTGTATTTATTGTATACAGCTGACATTCCAACAACAGCCAAGACGACTACTGCTACCTTTGCAGATGACACAGCCATCTTGTCAGTTGGCAATTCCCCAGAATTGGCTACGACTAACTTGCAACATGCAGTAGAAAAAATTAGCAAATGGACATGTGATTGGAAGATCAAGATTAATCAAGAAAAATCAGTGCATGTTATGTTTACGCTTCGTAAATCTAAGACCTGTCCTATATATCTTGATCGTCTTCCTATTCCGAGATCGGACTCTGCTAAATACCTGGGTATGCATTTAGATTCCAGGCTGAATTGGAAGACGCATGTCAAAATGAAAAAGGAACAAACCATGCATAAATTAAGACAGATTAGTTGGCTGATTGGGCGTTATTCTAAACTCAATCTGTCTAATAAGCGTTTGATTTATTGTCAAATCATCAGACCGATATGGATGTATGGTATTCAACTCTGGGGCTGTGCAAAGACATCCAATCGATTGATTATTCAGCGCGCTCAAAATAAGTGTCTCCGAAACATCACTGGAGCTTTTTGGTATCAACGAAACGAAGAAATACATTCCGATTTAAATATTCCATGGATCGATGAAGTCATACGTTATATTGCAGAAGCGCACGAATACCGACTTCACAGTCACCCAAATCTAGAGGCTTTAGAACTGCTACTTTCCGATGATGACTTAAGGCGCCTTAAGCGCACAAAGCCTTATGAACTAGTCACCTAATTTATTCTGTAATATATTCGTATGTATGTATTTTGTGGATATGGGCATATACTTGGTGTGCGTGCGTGTGAGTATTTATATGCGCGTATGATTATGTATATATCTGTATATTAGGAGTTATGTAATTGTACATAGTTTCTACTCTGCTCATGTTACAAATTAGTTAGATTAAGTTGTAACACTGTTTAAAAGTAGTGCTAATTTATTTACTATAATAAGATTGTACTGAAATATACGTGTAAAAAAAAAAAAAAAAAAAAAATTATTATTAGTAAGTCCGTTCTTTGTTGTTGTTTGTTTTCCACGTGTTTCGTTTGTTTTTTCCCGTTGTCACCTTCGTTGTGCATCCCCCGTATTTTAATGTTTTTAAATCCGAATTTCGTAACCATTTTTTTGAAATAGTCCTTTTCAAGACTCCGTATTTGTTTTCGTAAAAGTCCGCTTAGACTTATGTAGTTTTTATCGAGTGTTTTTTTTTTTTTTTGAATAATATAATTTTTACATCCGGAATTTTAGTATTTTGAAATTAACCGTAAACAACAGCATTTTTTCAAATTGAATACAAGCAACCGAATGCAGCGATGAATTTGAGATTCATATTTTAAAGTGCGATATATTTTTGTTTTTCTTTCGGATTTGATTTTGAAAATAATACGGAATAAAATTTATTCTATCTGGTAATAAAATTCTCATCTACAGCAATTCGGAAAAGGCACGATTATTATTCTTTTGCGGATGAGGAGGATATATTTCCGGAGACAGTGACGGATTTTTAGTTTTTAGTACAGAAAGAACGTAAAAATTTTCGCTACTGCGAGATTACAAAAAAAAAAATAAAAGAGCAAAAAGTTGGTATAAACGAGAATAGTTTTCTTCCAGCTTGTCTATAATACCTTATCTTGGCTTTTGACTGAGCGTAGCCGCGATGAAACGAAATAGAGAAATTCTTTTCTTCCGCTTCAGATCATCATAATATCGAAAGTTACATGCCGAATTCCAGGAATTTATAACGCTAATGCTATTGTAAACTAAAATAAATGACATTTAGGAAATCTAAAATAATATTCCCTGGTAGAAAGGAATTTTTCTAGCCGAAGTAATTTTAAAGATATTTGTTTGTTTCGTGATTTCTGAAGTTAGTTTAAGTATAGAAATTTCAAGTAATTCGGTTTTAACTTCTCGGAATCAAAATCAGATCAACAGCTTGAATTTAACTTTTAAAGTAATACTTGAAAAAGTCAATATTAACTGAATACACATATTTTACAGTAAGACGCAAGGAATAACTTTTTAAAGTTTGCTCGTTAATTAAAAACCGATTTATATTTGTCAGTGCGATTCTTTTAACGGATATACCTGTTACCATCAGTGTCTCAAATCTTACAAAATACCAAGAATTTTTTTATTCTCGTTCTTCTTAAAATTTGTGATAAACTTCGACCTTGACTTGTCCAGTGTAAATAAAATTAATGGCGTCTTTCCGTCGTGTTGGCTTTACATTATGCCTGTAAGTTAAATTAATAATAAAAAAAAAAAAAAAGTGTAAAGTAGAACCTTTTTTTTTTTTCTTTTTACATATATATAAATCTAGGCGCCGTGTGTAACTACCTGGGCTATTACGTCCCTAGGACTCACTGGAAATTACAGAAGGCGTGCAGTCTGTTGGATGCTGCAAAATTCAACACTGCCCGAACACAATCCGAGTGGTTTGACAACAGATGGTGAGGTGAGGTACAACTAGAAGTACGGGAAGTATGCCAGCACCATTTCAGCAGATGCTGTACGTTTGGCGAGGCCATTCGCGAAGAGGACAGGTAGACGGAGGGGGAGCTCCTTCAAAGACGTAGTTGTGTGACAGTGCAGTGTGCCCCAGGCGCAGTCTCGACAGAACCGAGAAATCCCTAAGAGAGATGGGTAACGGCGGCCACCATGGGTCGGTTTTCGACTTTAAGGACCTGAGCCAGGTCGTTTGTTCGGACCATAGTTTGCTCCACTCTTCAGAAAAGTGCATAGGAGAGACTGATGGTCCGAATCGAGGCAGTACAACGTTGAACGTCATCGGGCTAGATAGAGTTTTCTTAACAGTCAACTCAATCCGATTATTGCCGGGAACCCCAACATGGCCAGGGACCCGTAAAAATGTGACATATACCTCGGATCGTGAAAGTTGGAATAGCAGGTTTTTTTATTTTAATTAGTAGAGAGTTGCAACCATCTGGGCTCTGGATGGCTTTGATAGATTAAAGTAAATCTGTAATAAGATGGGCATTTCGTGACACTGGGCTCGAAGAATATGTCTCAAGACAAAGAAAGATCCCTGAAACATTTCTGCCTCTAAAACAGAACAGTAGTCGTTTAGGCGCTCGGTGTACATTTCGCCTCCAATTTCATAAGCGCATGCAGAGTTGGTGAAGGAGAATTAATAGGACTCGCTTTAGCTGGGTCTGTATACATGTGAATGTAGTAAGGAAAGATGACGAGTTTATTTAATACTACTTGAGACATGGATATATAGAAAGGTTAGATGTTCTTAAGGAATTTGCTACGGTTAAGTTTATAGATGTTGGGACATGATTCCAGTGCGCTGTAGTGGTCGGATTAACATGATGGTCGCTCCAATTTATGCCTACCTTAGAAAGGAAAGTTAAAACCTTGACCGATGGATCGCCAGGAAAGGATGGAAATAGGATTTGGGAATTAATAGTGGAAAGTTGGTATGGTAAGGAATAACGAAAGGCGAGATAATCGCGAATAATAGATAAAGGAGGAAGACTCGCCAAAGCACAAACGCCCAACTAAGGAGAAGTCCGGTGCGCCCCAAGTATGATACGTAAAGAAGTATTATGGATAGGATCGATAGATTTTAGAAGAGTTTTATTAGCAGAAGAATACACTTGACAACCATATGACAGTTTACTTAGGATAAGAGGCTCTTAAAAATAAGAAGAAGAGTGTTCATTTGATTTAGTTTAATTTGTTCACAGTTTAAAATTCGTTCGAATTTAAACGGTAGAAAGCATCAGTAAATGAACTAACGAAAAATAACACGGACGATTATTCTACTAACAATGCGTAACGACTTTTTACGGTTCTTCTGCCGAACTTTCAGGCATCAAGATTTATGCAGAATGATTTCCGAAATGATTATGCCTTTCGAAGACACTTTTTCAACGTTGCACAATGAAACTTTTCGCCTTTCGATGCTAATAAAAACGGCCCGAAACGAGTAAAAACTGTCGGTCGACTTAGATAGAGATGAATAATAATTTCGCTCCGCTCACACCGTGTTCATCGATTTTGGTCGACAGTCGCTACTTGAAATGTATCGGTTTCATTACGAAAGTACTTTTGTTATAACGGAGCCATTAATTCCGAAGCGGCACTTCAGCACTTGGCTTAATTAAGTTCATTTATAAACGAATCAGATTCGGAACGTAGTTAATATCCGCTCTGTCTTTATGAAATGCTGTTTGCAGAATTATAATGAACTTGATTTTTTTTTCTATTTCTCATCATCGCGAATAAAACCCGGAAATCAAACGATCTGGATAGAATCGCTTGCAGTTTGGTCACGAAACAAGGTCTCTCCCGTGAAATTATCGAAACAGAGCCTCCGTTTATACAACAATGATTGTTATTGGTAAATAATTGCGATATGTGTATAGGATTCGTAGCCAAATGTGAGTTAGAAACGGCTTCGGTGAGACAAATAAGATTACCTAAAAGCTCATATTTCCTCTTTTTTCGGAACAGATTCCGATAGAAATGCATATTCATCGCGGATACTACTAAATTCGACGTGGAAATATAGAGAATTTTAAAATGTTCCGGGACGATTAAAAAAAAAAAAAACAAATGCGAAAGCAATTTCATTAAAGCTTTTTTTAAGTAGAGTTCTACGGCTGGGAAGAGTGCATTCGACGAAGCGTGTAATAAATAAAATGGGGGATTTACCAGTGTAATATAAACGAAACGAAATACTCTGCGCATATAGGCGGCACCAGCTGTTCTCTAGCCTGGAAGAGTGAAGAATTTTAAGTTAATAGTTAGTTATCTGGAGAGAAATGCAGTTTTTAAACATCCGGAAAAAGAGAATTATCGCTTTCAGTCGACTTCCAGCGGAATAAATTCGTTCGGAATGTTCGAATAGATGTTTATTTTTATTTCTTTATTAAATAATTCTCTTCTTTTTGTCAAAGTTCGCTGCCTTTGTTTTTATTTCAATTTCAATATCTCTTTCTCTTTGTTTACTATATTAGACTCTTTCTACACTTTGCCAGTATAACCGTTTTCACGAACAATGATTCTGACATTTACCGACCATCTATGTAATTAACTGGCTAACGTGCGTAAAAAGTATGCGCTGACGAATTAAAACAAAAAAATTGCCAGTCGGAAGGTACCACAAACATTTCTTCAATTGGCGAAGAAAAGTTCCGCGCAATTGCTAGAAAATAATTCTACAAACGAGAATTGGCAAAAAGTTGAGAAAAATGAATCGGAAATTACAGAGTCTTCTTCTTGTAGTGTCGTGCTCAGCTTCTGCGCGTAGGTGAGACTACCTATTCGTACATTCTAGCTGTGCAATTGCTCTGCTATGGATAGCAGGAGAACGCATGATAAACTGTGGCAGAAGTGTATATATGTAGCCTGCATAGAGTAGCTAATAAATGGGCATTCTGGAGAGTCCCGCTAATCCGAACCCCAATTTATGTCCAGGTGTCCAAAATTCACCCCAGACCGCTAATCCGAACTCAAAATTCACCCCAATTTGTATCCATGCGATCAAATTTAACCTAAATTCCCGTCCAGGTAGTCAAAATTCACCCCAATTTGTGTCCAGGTGTCCAAAATTCACCCAAGTTTCCCCACAGTTCGTCTGACTTCCCCCAATTTTCCTGGACAGTTCCGCTTATCCGAACCCCAATTTGTGTCCAGGTGTCCAAAATTCACCCAAGTTTCCCCACAGTTCCTCCGACTTCCCCCCAATTTTCCTGGTCAGTTCCGCTTATCCGAACCCCAATTTGTGTCCAGGTGCTCAAAATTCACCCCAATTTGCGTCCAGGTACTGAAAGTTCACTGAACTTTCCCTGAATCCCCCGTCAGGTTCCCAGCGGACCTTGTAATCCGAACATGAACTATTTACACCCCCAACCCTTAGAATATTACACTCCGGTAAACCGAACGTCCAAACAGTGTCCAGAGGTCAATAAACTATCCAAAGTGTTATTCGGGGGCGCAAGTAACCCCAATTAGTGTCCAGGTGCTGAAAGTTCCCACAAGTTCCCTAAATTTCTTTGAAATTCCCCCATACGCGTCCTGCTCGTTTCCAATAAACCGAACAGATTATTAATTAACATAAGTACATTAATTAACGTCCGAAAGTAAACCAAGTCTCCACTAGCCCCGCCCACCCGCTGCTTTACAACGATTTTTTTTAAAATTCCGAGGCCTAAGTATGAAAATTCCAAAATTTAACCCCAATATATTATTTAAAGCGTAAATCTAACCTATAACTCCAGTTCACACCTCTCACACGTATATTTCGATCACGCGCACGCTCCGGTCGCCGATGCGAAAGCGCACGCGCCGATCCCACGCATATTCCCATCTCCGCCGCGATATCACACCCACACATACGCGCTCCGCTCCCGATACCGCGATTATTTCTTAAATATTTCAAAGTCTAAGTATACATAATATAAAATTAGCCGAAGCATATTTTTTTATTTTCATGATTCCCCGATCTTATTGCCATATGCCAAGACGCACGTCCCGATCGCGCGCATATATCTAACATAACGTTCTACGCCGCGATAGCGCACACGCCGATCCCCCGCACGTGTCGTCCGTTTACACTGCTTCAATTATTTTTTTAATTATTATTTTTTTTTTTCACATAATAACCCAATCCCTGCTCTGTTGTCTAAACCTAACCGGTTATCCAAAACATTTACAAATTAACAAATCAATTATTTTTATAGTCTAAATTAGCCTTAGTCTCCTTTACCCCTTCCACCCTCTTTTCCGATCAATTTCGTTGTTTTAATATCGAATATATCGCATTCAATTTACTTTTACTACGACCATTAAACCCCCGATCGACGCTTCCGACGCCTCCGTCATCTCATATTGAGAGGTAATTATTTTTTTATGTGACCGCTATGAATGCACACCGTCCATTCCCGCACACCCATCTGCTATCGTTAGTTCCCATACCGTTCATAATAACTTTTATTCAACTCCAAGTATTGTGGAATTATTCCAATTATATATTTTCTTCACTCCCGATCATTTCTTCTGACCGTTCATAATATTTTTATTTTTCTCCGGTTCTAAAAATAAATCCTACAATGTCTTCAACGCGATGAATGCGCACACATCTTCTGCAGTTAGTTTCCATACCGATCTTAATAATTTTTCGAGCCTAAATATTATAGAAATAGCCGAAGTACATTTTTTTCGTTTCTGATCATTTCTTCCGACCGTTCATAATATTTTTATTTTTCTCTGGTTCTAAAAATAAATCCTACAATGTCTTCAACGCGATGAATGCACACACATCTGCCGTCGTTAGTTCCCATACCGTTCATAATAACTTTTTTCAACTCCAAGTATTATGGAATTATTCTAACTATATTTTTTTTCGCTTCCGATCATTTCTTCAGAGTGTTTATCATTTTTTATATTTTTTAGCGTTTCCAAAAATTCCTTTATCGTTCCCAGTCCCTCCAAGCCAAATCTTTCATAATATATTTTCCAGAGCCCCCCCCAAACCATCAAACCTCTAAAGAAACATAGACGCTGTCTCCAACACCCATTTTACCATCAGTTATTGTATATTATTGTCAAATTATTTTTCCAAAAGCCTTTTTAAAATTTTTTCACGTTCGTACATATTTTTTATTTGCACGACATTCGTTTCCATGCACACACGTTTCCATACCGATTGTAATATTTATTTATTTTTCATCCCCTCCCAGACTTCATACACATCCCACTGGCACGTTCAACGATAGTTTCTTTATTGATCCTGTACATTTTTTCTGCATTAGCCGCGGGAGCGTAGCACATCAATCCATCCCACACACTATGCGTCCTCATATATTTAATTTTTAATTAACGATCTTTAATTATTTTTACTGGTATTATTTTTCCTACACAATCACTCCATCATACATACTTTACACTGTGAAAATAATTTTAGCCTTTCGATAGAGGAAATCTCCGATCACTAAATAATTGTTATAGGCGTCCTATTTTTAATATTATACACATCTCAGTATAATTATTAAACGAAGGAACTCACAGCATCGTTGCTGCAATCGCACCAGTCTTTCTTTTTAGGAATCGTCAACCTCTGCAGGTATACGCCTCATCGCTACACCAGCCTTTGTCTGCACGGATTGCTTATCTTTAAGGCCCCTCGTGTGTCGCACACTATTTACCGTTATTCGAGAGAAGTATATTTTTTACGCTCGCGCACGCACCTATACGCACACATTTAACATTAGGGTCATTGGTCAGGCGACATTTCCAAGAACAATCACTGCTCCGCTGTCTAAGCTGCATCACCGGTCGTTCGCAACATTATTGATGAAGCGCCCTTTTTTACAATAGGATAATTTATGACGTCTATACACCTTTTCTAGGAATCAAGGTAAAAGCGACCAATCTTTCCCACTGAAACCGGTTTTTAGACACGCCTCCAGTCTTTCTTTTTAGGAATTGACAACTTCTACAGGTATAAATCTCATTAACACGACAGCCTTTGTATGCGAGGGTTCTTTACCTTCAAGGTCATTTATGTGTCGCACGCTATTTACCATTATTCAGCAGAAGAATATTTTTTTTTTTTTGCGTTCGCATACAACTGTACGCACACATTTAACATCAGGCTCGTTTTCAAGAACAACAATCGCTGCTCCACAACCTAAACCGCCTCGTCTCGCCATTCACCCGCAACATTATTGAAGCCTCTATCATGTACCTGCATTTACGACCTTTTACAACAGGATAATTTATGACATCTATACACCTTTTCTAGGAATCAAGGTGAAAGCGGTCAATCTCTCCCGCTGAAACCGGTTTTTCACACACGTTACACAGTGGTATAATGTGTAGTTCAGGGCTTCGTCTTCCACCGCTCGTTTCTGGAGGTACCGTTTGTTAGCATTAACATGAATATGATACTGCCGTGTGGTAAGAGCATCATACAGAACGATCACGTCCGAGACATTTACTAGACGCATAACCCGCATGCTTATGTAACTGATCTATACACTAAAGAAATCCTCCTTAACCGATCCTGTTAGACTGGTGGAGAGTAATGGCCTCGCACTACTATTTACCGATAACGCCTCAGCTTCAATCACCTCTGCACAGCCATGTAGTAAACGTTATCTTCTTTATTACAATCTTATGTTTTAACATTGTTACACTATTTTTCTCATTTTTAACTAATTATACCCCGTTTTCCACTATTTCACCCCATTTTCATACATTTTAGCACTTTTACACTGTTTTCGTCAATTTCTGCTATTTCTCACCGTTTTTTCAATGCTTTTAGTCCTTTCACACAATTTTCCTCAATTTTTCGCGATCTTTCTTACTTTTTTCTTCCAACTCTTTACTATGCCTATATTCAACCGCGATAACCTTCTCTAGGCTTTCTTTCAACCCCTCAGTCTCTACTAGGCACCTCACCCACTTAGCGACCATCGCCGCAGAAGAATGTTTTAGGTATTCCATGGGGGTCCTCACTTGCATATGGAGATGTACCAGTTGAATCAATCAAATCTTTGAGAGGGTGGTATGATGCATCAAATCGGGAGTTGTCTTCGGTTATTCCGCTGCTAGAGCTCCTCCCAACATCTTCAATGTGACTATTATACTGATGTGCGATAAGAGCGTTCATCAGTTCAAACGTGTCCTAGATATTGACTAGACATCTGCCCAACACGCTTATGTAACTGATCTATGGACATCTTTAAGCACCCCCTCTCCCCCGAAATCGTTCCTATTAGGCTGGTATAAGTAAGGGCCTCCTACAACCATTTATCAATTACCATGTTCTCGGCAATCATCGATGCACAGACATATAGGAAATGTTTTCCTCCTCATAATATTCTCGTGTTTAACACTTACACTGTTTCCATCATCTTTAAGTAATTATAAACAATTTTTCACTATTTCTCTACATTTTCATGCATTATACTACTTTTACACTGATTTAGACAATTTTTGATGTTTCTCACCATTTTCCTTTGTTTTAGCTCCTTTCACACAACTTTCTTCAGTTCTCACTGTCTTTGTAAGGTTTTTTTATTTCTTACAATTCTTAACTACATTATTCTTCGTATGCATATGCTTCAGGAATATGTTCTACTATATCTACAACAAATCAATGCTAATATAACTTGCTAACCTATGATATGATGCGGTGTGTAGGTGTCTGTTTATATGTATAGGTGAGCGAGGACGGGTGATTGTATATGTTTGTATGCTTTTGCGAGTGAATGTGGGAGTCTATGCAAGTGTGTGGGGGTGCGACATGCACGTGATTATTACATTGTTGTAGTCCTCGTCATCGAAGCATCATCATAATTATTATAAAAATTGTAAAAACATATTTGTCATCGTAATAACTGAAATTAACATTAGTACATTCCATCAGGCACCCAATATACTTTAGAGGCAGAGTTAAAATGGGATGCGGCCAGTGGAGAAATAGCCGTGACTGAAATCTCAACTAGATATACGGTTTTCATCACCAAATTTTAAGAAGATGTATATTTTTTCTACAAGTTGGGAATAGTAGTCTCTTGAATAGCATGCAAAATGTCAGAGCGACAGTTACAATGTGCAGGTCTATAAGCATGCTCCTTTTAAGCCAGTGAGAGCAAGGCACTCATGCAACTGCTTCCCAATCACTTCCAGCACATAAGCCTCAGTCGCATTCACTGTCATGCAGGAATTGTATCCATCATTATCATATTTTTATGCTTTAAACACCGCTTTTTCCTCAATTTAAATAATTATAGCCAATTTTCAACCACTTCTCCTCATTTTCTTACATTTTAGTACTTTTACACTGTTTTAGTCAATTTCTGCTATTTCTCACCATTTTCAAATTTTTTTACCACCTTTCACACAATTTTTCCTCAATTTTCACAATCTTTGTAAGGGTTTTTTTCCTAAATGTGGGTACTTTAGTCATAAATGGAGTAATTTTCTGCGTGAGGAGTACTTTTCAGCTCGACGTGTATACTTCGTGATATGACATTCAATTCATTATTAATCTATGTTTCAACAGGTTTGTGGTCGGTTGTTGGAGGTTTACAGAACTTTCTGTTGCATTGCTTATAGTATAATGGTTCTTGTGTGCTAGTGAGATGATGGTGTTTGGTTGGGAATAATAAACATGGGTAAGAGAAGGAGTGCGTCCCATCAAGCAGGGGGAGTGTTGCTTCGTAATTAACTTGGGTATTGCGCGCATTGCATGGCAGTTATAATATGCTCGAGCGAAAATTAGTCGCTGTACTCGCATGGCGTTCATGTTATTCATTAAATGTTCACACTGAGAGATGCAATGGGCTCATCAACTTATGGATCCATGCGATCACTTCGATTTTTATAATTGTAATATGCACTGAGCATGTATGTATTCCAACAAACCCATCAACTCCGTTACAGATAGTAATGTTTGAGGATAGATAGTGAAACGTTCATTAGAACATGAATGTGTATACAAAGTGTTGTTACATCACATGTATGTCATCAAATTAACTAGAATGTTGCGTCTATAGTAAAAAAAAAAGAAATGAGGGGTTTTCCCTAAGAGGGCGACTATAATAAAATTGATGCGATTTTAGATGGAAATGGGGTATTTTACAGTAAAAACGCTGTTTTGCACCTAAATGGTGAATATTCTGGAGGTTAAACGGTATTTTTCACACAAAATTTGATGTTTTTTTATAAATGTGGCTATTTTACTCCTACATGGAGTAATTTCTGCATGAGGAGTACATTTTGGACTGACATATATACTTCTTGATGTGGTATTCAATTCATTCTGAAGCTATGTTTGAACAGCTTGGTAAATGGTTGGGGGGAAGTTTACAGAACTTTTCTGTTGCATCAGTTATAGTATAATAGTTTTTTTGTGCTAGTGAGATGAAGGTATTTGGTTAGGAATAATAAATATGCGTACGAGGTGGAGTGCATCCCCATCAAGCATGGGAGAGTATTGTTTGGGAATTAACTCCATTATTTGCACACATTGCAATACAATTATAATCAGTTTTGGTCAAAATTACTTGTTGTATATCGTTCATGTTATACATTAAACATTCACACTGAGAAACAGACTGGACTCTTCAACATCAAGATCCATTATATACCTACATACATACATATATATCTACGTATATACATATATATATATCAACATATATATATATATATATATATATATATATATATATATATATCTACATCTTCATATATACACATATATATCTACATATATATATATCTACATATCTCCATATATACACATATATATCTACATATATACATAAATATGTAGTTATATGTATAATTTAATAATATATGATTATATACATATATATGCAGCAAAAAGTATGAAAGGGGTTCTTAGTCAGGGTCTGATATAATTCTGAAACTGCAAGTTTGGAGTGTTGATTTAAAGAATATATTCATTTTCATATACGCTATGCTTCTTAAATTTCATTAAAATTTCTGAGCAATTTCTTTGTTTATTTCTATTTGTAATGATTTGTTTCATGTTGAGTGTGTTAAGGGTATAGTATTTTATTTGTGTGTAAAGACTGTCGAAATAATTAAAATTATTTCGCATTACGAACTTTGTACCTTTGAAAATGTGCTGAAATACATCATAAGAGCCGTTCAAAACATTAAAAAATAGTATGAAACGTTTCAAATTGTCGAAAAAGAGTGTAATGATCGCATGGATCTTGATGTTGAAGAGTCCAGTCTGTTTCTCAGTGTGAATGTTTAATGTATAACATGAACGATATACAACAAGTAATTTTGACCAAAACTGATTATAATTGTATTGCAATGTGTGCAAATAATGGAGTTAATTCCCAAACAATACTCTCCCATGCTTGATGGGGATGCACTCCACCTCGTACGCATATTTATTATTCCTAACCAAATACCTTCATCTCACTAGCACAAAAAAACTATTATACTATAACTGATGCAACAGAAAAGTTCTGTAAACTTCCCCCCAACCATTTACCAAGCTGTTCAAACATAGCTTCAGAATGAATTGAATACCACATCAAGAAGTATATATGTCAGTCCAAAAAGTACTCCTCATGCAGAAATTACTCCATGTAGGAGTAAAATAGCCACATTTATAAAAAAACATCAAATTTTGTGTGAAAAATACCGTTTAACCTCCAGAATATTCACCATTTAGGTGCAAAACAGCGTTTTTACTGTAAAATACCCCATTTCCATCTAAAATCGCATCAATTTTATTATAGTCGCCCTCTTAGGGAAAACCCCTCATTTCTTTTTTTTTTACTATAGACGCAACATTCTAGTTAATTTGATGACATACATGTGATGTAACAACACTTTGTATACACATTCATGTTCTAATGAACGTTTCACTATCTATCCTCAAACATTACTATCTGTAACGGAGTTGATGGGTTTGTTGGAATACATACATGCTCAGTGCATATTACAATTATAAAAATCGAAGTGATCGCATGGATCCATAAGTTGATGAGCCCATTGCATCTCTCAGTGTGAACATTTAATGAATAACATGAACGCCATGCGAGTACAGCGACTAATTTTCGCTCGAGCATATTATAACTGCCATGCAATGCGCGCAATACCCAAGTTAATTACGAAGCAACACTCCCCCTGCTTGATGGGACGCACTCCTTCTCTTACCCATGTTTATTATTCCCAACCAAACACCATCATCTCACTAGCACACAAGAACCATTATACTATAAGCAATGCAACAGAAAGTTCTGTAAACCTCCAACAACCGACCACAAACCTGTTGAAACATAGATTAATAATGAATTGAATGTCATATCACGAAGTATACACGTCGAGCTGAAAAGTACTCCTCACGCAGAAAATTACTCCATTTATGACTAAAGTACCCACATTTAGGAAAAAAACCCTTACAAAGATTGTGAAAATTGAGGAAAAATTGTGTGAAAGGTGGTAAAAAAATTTGAAAATGGTGAGAAATAGCAGAAATTGACTAAAACAGTGTAAAAGTACTAAAATGTAAGAAAATGAGGAGAAGTGGTTGAAAATTGGCTATAATTATTTAAATTGAGGAAAAAGCGGTGTTTAAAGCATAAAAATATGATAATGATGGATACAATTCCTGCATGACAGTGAATGCGACTGAGGCTTATGTGCTGGAAGTGATTGGGAAGCAGTTGCATGAGTGCCTTGCTCTCACTGGCTTAAAAGGAGCATGCTTATAGACCTGCACATTGTAACTGTCGCTCTGACATTTTGCATGCTATTCAAGAGACTACTATTCCCAACTTGTAGAAAAAATATACATCTTCTTAAAATTTGGTGATGAAAACCGTATATCTAGTTGAGATTTCAGTCACGGCTATTTCTCCACTGGCCGCATCCCATTTTAACTCTGCCTCTAAAGTATATTGGGTGCCTGATGGAATGTACTAATGTTAATTTCAGTTATTACGATGACAAATATGTTTTTACAATTTTTATAATAATTATGATGATGCTTCGATGACGAGGACTACAACAATGTAATAATCACGTGCATGTCGCACCCCCACACACTTGCATAGACTCCCACATTCACTCGCAAAAGCATACAAACATATACAATCACCCGTCCTCGCTCACCTATACATATAAACAGACACCTACACACCGCATCATATCATAGGTTAGCAAGTTATATTAGCATTGATTTGTTGTAGATATAGTAGAACATATTCCTGAAGCATATGCATACGAAGAATAATGTAGTTAAGAATTGTAAGAAATAAAAAAACCTTACAAAGACAGTGAGAACTGAAGAAAGTTGTGTGAAAGGAGCTAAAACAAAGGAAAATGGTGAGAAACATCAAAAATTGTCTAAATCAGTGTAAAAGTAGTATAATGCATGAAAATGTAGAGAAATAGTGAAAAATTGTTTATAATTACTTAAAGATGATGGAAACAGTGTAAGTGTTAAACACGAGAATATTATGAGGAGGAAAACATTTCCTATATGTCTGTGCATCGATGATTGCCGAGAACATAGTAATTGATAAATGGTTGCATGAGACCTTTGCTCATACCCGCCTAATAGGAACGATTACGGGGGGAGGGAGTGCTTAAAGATATCCTTACTGTACTGAGTAGCTGTGTAAACATGCTGGGCCAGATGTCTGGTCAAAATCTAGGACCCGTTTGAACTGATGAACGCTCTTCAGCATAATAATCACATGGAAGATCTCGAGCGGAGCCTCTAGCAGTGGAATGATCGAAGACACCTCCCGATTTGATGCATCAGACAACCCGTTCAAAGATGTGATCGATTCAACCGTTACACCTCCATATGCAAGTGGAGAGCTCCTTGGAATACCTAAAACATTCTACTGCGGTGATGGTCGTTAAGCGTGAGATGTGCCTTAGCAGAGACTGAGGGACTAAAAGAGAGTCTAGAGAAGGTTATCGCGGTTGAATATCTGCTTAGTAAAGAGTTGGAAGAAAAAAAAAGTAAGAAAAATCATGAAAAAATGAGGAAAATTGTGTGAAAGGTACTAAAAGCACTGGAAAAATGTCGTAACAGTGTTAAACGCGAGAATATTTTATAGAGGAAAATAATTCCTACATACCTGCGCAGTGGTGATTGACGAGAACATGGTAATTGATAAATGGTTGTAGGAGGCCCTTACTTATACCAGCCTAATAGGAACGATTTCGGTGGAGAGGGGGTGCCTAAAGATGTCCATAGATCAGTTACATAAGCGTGTTGGGCAGATGTCTAGTCAATATCTAGGACACGTTTGAACTGATGAACGCTCTTATCGCACATCAGTATAATAGTCACATTGAAGATGTTGGGAGGAGCTCTAGCAGCGGAATAACCGAAGACAACTCCCGATTTGATGCATCATACCACCCTCTCAAAGATTTGATTGATTCAACTGGTACATCTCCATATGCAAGTGAGGACCCCCATGGAATACCTAAAACATTCTTCTGCGGCGATGGTCGCTAAGTGGGTGAGGTGCCTAGTAGAGACTGAGGGGTTGAAAGAAAGCCTAGAGAAGGTTATCGCGGTTGAATATAGGCATAGTAAAGAGTTGGAAGAAAAAAGTAAGAAAGATCGCGAAAAATTGAGAAAAATTGTGTGAAAGGACTAAAAGCATTGAAAAAATGGTGAGAAATAGCAGAAATTGACGAAAACAGTGTAAAAGTGCTAAAATGTATGAAAATGGGGTGAAATAGTGGAAAACGGGGTATAATTAGTTAAAAATGAGAAAAATAGTGTAACAATGTTAAAACATAAGATTGTAATAAAGAAGATAACGTTTACTACATGGCTGTGCAGAGGTGATTGAAGCTGAGGCGTTATCGGTAAATAGTAGTGCGAGGCCATTACTCTCCACCAGTCTAACAGGATCGGTTAAGGAGGATTTCTTTAGTGTATAGATCAGTTACATAAGCATGCGGGTTATGCGTCTAGTAAATGTCTCGGACGTGATCGTTCTGTATGATGCTCTTACCACACGGCAGTATCATATTCATGTTAATGCTAACAAACGGTACCTCCAGAAACGAGCGGTGGAAGACGAAGCCCTGAACTACACATTATACCACTGTGTAACGTGTGTGAAAAACCGGTTTCAGCGGGAGAGATTGACCGCTTTCACCTTGATTCCTAGAAAAGGTGTATAGATGTCATAAATTATCCTGTTGTAAAAGGTCGTAAATGCAGGTACATGATAGAGGCTTCAATAATGTTGCGGGTGAATGGCGAGACGAGGCGGTTTAGGTTGTGGAGCAGCGATTGTTGTTCTTGAAAACGAGCCTGATGTTAAATGTGTGCGTACAGTTGTATGCGAACGCAAAAAAAAAAAAATATTCTTCTGCTGAATAATGGTAAATAGCGTGCGACACATAAATGACCTTGAAGGTAAAGAACCCTCGCATACAAAGGCTGTCGTGTTAATGAGATTTATACCTGTAGAAGTTGTCAATTCCTAAAAAGAAAGACTGGAGGCGTGTCTAAAAACCGGTTTCAGTGGGAAAGATTGGTCGCTTTTACCTTGATTCCTAGAAAAGGTGTATAGACGTCATAAATTATCCTATTGTAAAAAAGGGCGCTTCATCAATAATGTTGCGAACGACCGGTGATGCAGCTTAGACAGCGGAGCAGTGATTGTTCTTGGAAATGTCGCCTGACCAATGACCCTAATGTTAAATGTGTGCGTATAGGTGCGTGCGCGAGCGTAAAAAATATACTTCTCTCGAATAACGGTAAATAGTGTGCGACACACGAGGGGCCTTAAAGATAAGCAATCCGTGCAGACAAAGGCTGGTGTAGCGATGAGGCGTATACCTGCAGAGGTTGACGATTCCTAAAAAGAAAGACTGGTGCGATTGCAGCAACGATGCTGTGAGTTCCTTCGTTTAATAATTATACTGAGATGTGTATAATATTAAAAATAGGACGCCTATAACAATTATTTAGTGATCGGAGATTTCCTCTATCGAAAGGCTAAAATTATTTTCACAGTGTAAAGTATGTATGATGGAGTGATTGTGTAGGAAAAATAATACCAGTAAAAATAATTAAAGATCGTTAATTAAAAATTAAATATATGAGGACGCATAGTGTGTGGGATGGATTGATGTGCTACGCTCCCGCGGCTAATGCAGAAAAAATGTACAGGATCAATAAAGAAACTATCGTTGAACGTGCCAGTGGGATGTGTATGAAGTCTGGGAGGGGATGAAAAATAAATAAATATTACAATCGGTATGGAAACGTGTGTGCATGGAAACGAATGTCGTGCAAATAAAAAATATGTACGAACGTGAAAAAATTTTAAAAAGGCTTTTGGAAAAATAATTTGACAATAATATACAATAACTGATGGTAAAATGGGTGTTGGAGACAGCGTCTATGTTTCTTTAGAGGTTTGATGGTTTGGGGGGGGCTCTGGAAAATATATTATGAAAGATTTGGCTTGGAGGGACTGGGAACGATAAAGGAATTTTTGGAAACGCTAAAAAATATAAAAAATGATAAACACTCTGAAGAAATGATCGGAAGCGAAAAAAAATATAGTTAGAATAATTCCATAATACTTGGAGTTGAAAAAAGTTATTATGAACGGTATGGGAACTAACGACGGCAGATGTGTGTGCATTCATCGCGTTGAAGACATTGTAGGATTTATTTTTAGAACCAGAGAAAAATAAAAATATTATGAACGGTCGGAAGAAATGATCAGAAACGAAAAAAATGTACTTCGGCTATTTCTATAATATTTAGGCTCGAAAAATTATTAAGATCGGTATGGAAACTAACTGCAGAAGATGTGTGCGCATTCATCGCGTTGAAGACATTGTAGGATTTATTTTTAGAACCGGAGAAAAATAAAAATATTATGAACGGTCAGAAGAAATGATCGGGAGTGAAGAAAATATATAATTGGAATAATTCCACAATACTTGGAGTTGAATAAAAGTTATTATGAACGGTATGGGAACTAACGATAGCAGATGGGTGTGCGGGAATGGACGGTGTGCATTCATAGCGGTCACATAAAAAAATAATTACCTCTCAATATGAGATGACGGAGGCGTCGGAAGCGTCGATCGGGGGTTTAATGGTCGTAGTAAAAGTAAATTGAATGCGATATATTCGATATTAAAACAACGAAATTGATCGGAAAAGAGGGTGGAAGGGGTAAAGGAGACTAAGGCTAATTTAGACTATAAAAATAATTGATTTGTTAATTTGTAAATGTTTTGGATAACCGGTTAGGTTTAGACAACAGAGCAGGGATTGGGTTATTATGTGAAAAAAAAAAATAATAATTAAAAAAATAATTGAAGCAGTGTAAACGGACGACACGTGCGGGGGATCGGCGTGTGCGCTATCGCGGCGTAGAACGTTATGTTAGATATATGCGCGCGATCGGGACGTGCGTCTTGGCATATGGCAATAAGATCGGGGAATCATGAAAATAAAAAAATATGCTTCGGCTAATTTTATATTATGTATACTTAGACTTTGAAATATTTAAGAAATAATCGCGGTATCGGGAGCGGAGCGCGTATGTGTGGGTGTGATATCGCGGCGGAGATGGGAATATGCGTGGGATCGGCGCGTGCGCTTTCGCATCGGCGACCGGAGCGTGCGCGTGATCGAAATATACGTGTGAGAGGTGTGAACTGGAGTTATAGGTTAGATTTACGCTTTAAATAATATATTGGGGTTAAATTTTGGAATTTTCATACTTAGGCCTCGGAATTTTAAAAAAAATCGTTGTAAAGCAGCGGGTGGGCGGGGCTAGTGGAGACTTGGTTTACTTTCGGACGTTAATTAATGTACTTATGTTAATTAATAATCTGTTCGGTTTATTGGAAACGAGCAGGACGCGTATGGGGGAATTTCAAAGAAATTTAGGGAACTTGTGGGAACTTTCAGCACCTGGACACTAATTGGGGTTACTTGCGCCCCCGAATAACACTTTGGATAGTTTATTGACCTCTGGACACTGTTTGGACGTTCGGTTTACCGGAGTGTAATATTCTAAGGGTTGGGGGTGTAAATAGTTCATGTTCGGATTACAAGGTCCGCTGGGAACCTGACGGGGGATTCAGGGAAAGTTCAGTGAACTTTCAGTACCTGGACGCAAATTGGGGTGAATTTTGAGCACCTGGACACAAATTGGGGTTCGGATAAGCGGAACTGACCAGGAAAATTGGGGGGAAGTCGGAGGAACTGTGGGGAAACTTGGGTGAATTTTGGACACCTGGACACAAATTGGGGTTCGGATAAGCGGAACTGTCCAGGAAAATTGGGGGAAGTCAGACGAACTGTGGGGAAACTTGGGTGAATTTTGGACACCTGGACACAAATTGGGGTGAATTTTGACTACCTGGACGGGAATTTAGGTTAAATTTGATCGCATGGATACAAATTGGGGTGAATTTTGAGTTCAGATTAGCGGTCTGGGGTGAATTTTGGACACCTGGACATAAATTGGGGTTCGGATTAGCGGGAGTCTCCAGAATTCCCATTTATTAGCTACTGCATAGACTACGAGAAGGCTTTCTACAGAGTGGTTTGGAGTGATCTTTTTCTGTTATTAAGCCGAATAGGATGTTCGAAATCATTAATTTCAACAATTCATAACTTATATAGCAGACAAAAAGTGGTTGTTAAAACCAATGGCATCGAGTCGGAAAAAAAAAGAGATAAGTAAAGGAGTGAGACAGGGGTGTCTGCTGTCACCAGATCTATTTAATGCATTTGCGGAAATGATTATAAATGAAACGTTCAGCGGATTTTTAAACAGGGGATTAAAATTTAAAGATTGCGTGTAATTAAATTTGCCAATGATCAAGTATTACTTGCAGGCAGTTCCAAAACACTTGCAGCAATTATTAGTAAATTAGATGTAGTAATGGAAAAGTACGGTATGAAGATTAACACTAGGAAAACAAAAGTGATGGCAATTGGCAAGGCCTGCCCGCAAATAAGGGTATAACTGAGAGACGACATAATAGAATAAAATTATTCAGATATTTAGGACAGTACATAACATATAACATGGATTGTGTTCTCGGGAGATTAACAATTGTATAGCAATGGGGAAAAAAGTTTTCAACGACAAATACACACTTATTATGCAGAAAACAATGTCCATCAGCATACGCAAAAACATGGTTAAAGTTTTGGTATGGTCAGTGGCGCTATATGGTGTGGAATCATGGGTAATGAAGCAGAGAGATCGCGATAAATTAGATTGGCGGCGCCTACAGAAAATTAGTTGGGTCGAGAAAATAAATAACAAATTAGTACTAGAAAGATTATAGGAAAAAATAAGTATACTACAAAATATCGGCAAGAGGTGACTTAAGTGACTAGGTCATGCATTCCGTCAGAACCAAAATATCCTGAAGGATGTAATCGAAGAAAAGATAATTAGGGAAAAGCCACGCGAAAGATCACGAATAACACTCATTGACAGAGTGCTAAAAGAAGGTGGAATAACGGCTTATCTGGAATTAAAGAAGAAAGCCCGTAACAGGCTTGGATGGAAGCAATTGATACATGGGGCGAACCAGCCGACAGGCTGATACACTGATGATGATGATGATGATGAGATGTACAGACAGAGATCTTAGTGTTCGTGACAATTGTTGTACGCAACGCTAGTGTACACACGGAAGACTGCGAAACTGGACATTGTGATTGTATTTATCTATAATGCAGTCCGCTATTTATGTCTGCCTGCTGCATATCAATTAGCGCGCAAAGGAGTGGTTACATCATTCCCTTTCACCTGATAATTATCAACGGTTAATTTAATTATTTATTTTGTACTTTCCGTTGTCACCTAGGATCGAACTCGAGACTTTTGTAACGAAAGTTAAGTGCTCCTACAACTAAGCTATCGCGACACATCGATAATATAGTCAACGATGCGAAAGTTAAAATTTTTACGCTTCATAATTAATATCATATTTTGTGAACACAGATAAAGAGTCTTTTCGCAAAATACGTTCTTCAAGGAAATACATGGAATGCTTATTTATATTTTCTCTAAGCGAAAAGTTTCTGCAATTTATGATTCAATAATTTCACGCTTTTACTAAAATAAAATATATAGTTGTATCACATCCGTATTTGCGAACAAAAGGTAGTTCAATTTTTTCTTATTTTTTTTTTTGATACGGATGATACGTTTTATAGCTGGGGATCGTTTCGCAAAATTCGTTCATAAAGCAAAAGTGTTGTTACCCCTATTTGCACAAGTAATAGTAACATAATTCTCGAACTGTAGTTTTATTTATCAGGTGAACCTTCCGTTTCCAATTGAGGCCGCTAACGTATTCCGATATTTTCTGTTGTTAATTATCACCTAGACGAATATTTCTTTTTCTTTTTCGAAGTAATTTCCAATTAAACACTTAAGGGTTGCATCGATGTTCGTGTAGCTAACAAGGAGTATGTGAAAAAACAGATATTCCTTTTTTTGTTTTATTACGAAGAAAGTAAAACGAAACATTTGCATATATTAAAATGTCAACAACTGACACAAAATGTCCGACGTAAGAACAGAGAATAAGGAACAAGCGGAAGATATACGTGTACATCGCAAAATCAGTTTGACCTAGTCGCAACGAACACACATAACGCTTCATAATACTTAGAACAATACCTCGACTGATAATCCGATAAAATCGATGTACATAAAGCGTGCACATTAGTAAACATTTTATCCGACTTGTGATCGATAGTTTCAAGCTTTTTTACTAAAACAATGTGCGGAATCGCATTTTACGCACCATTCGAAAGACACCTTCGTTTCGTACCGTATTTCCGAGCAAAAGGTGGTACGAAGGTCTATTGGTTTTATTTTTTTTTTCCCCCTTTAAATAAATTTTCATTTAACCTCTCTACAAATTACATATAACTAATGCGACGATAGCTTTTTTTTGTGAGATCCATTAGTAACTGTCAGAGAGTAAGAAGACGACATATTACGTTTGTTTTAATTTCCCTTTTTCCTTAGCAACAATTCAAGACGAAATTAAAAGAAGAATATTTTACTTTGTTGTCCAGAAAGAGAGAAAAATGATGAATTGACCCAGTACACGTTTAGAGTTGGAAAGTATTTTCACTAAACGTCAGTGGCGAATCTTAATTTTTTCTGCGATACTCTTCTAATAAAGAAAATTGTTGAAATAGAATTACACAATCGCACGTACTATTTCACAAAGAAAAACAAATTAGAAAGTCAAAAAATAAAAAATTAAATTTATTTAAAAGGAAAAATTTATATGAAGAAAATTAACGAATCTATTATAAATAATAAATCATTTTAAATTAAAATAAATAGACAAATATGACGTGGAAAATCGGGGTACTTCTTTTCTCATAAAATATAGATGCAGAAATCTCGAAGCCAGCCGCGTGATGTCAGAATAATATTTCGTTATTTGGAATAAGTGTTAAAACTTTAATTAGTTAGATGTAGCGTGCTTTTTATATGACGCTGTGTAGTGACAGACCTGGCTTATACGGAATGCAAATTTCCCGAATCAAAAAAAATATACATTGATAGCTCGGTTAGAGAAGTACCCGGTTTATTAAATATCCGATTTGCTGTTTGTGTTCTGATATGCTTCTCAATGCAGCCTCAGAGACTCGCCAATGTCGAAGGGGAAGTACTTATAGCGCCTGGCGAACAAATCACGAAAGACGAGCGGATCATCAAATCGAAATTCAACCATCACTCGACACTAACGGATCCGTTTTACACATTAAACTTTTTTCTTTTTTTTTCGTACGGTCAAAAAGCAACTTTACAGATTTTTACACTGGTAAGCTAAGTCTCTTTAGTTAATCTCTGCTGCTAGGGAAATACTGGTAGATTTCTTTCTTTTCAATTTGCTTTGGTACTTAGATGACTGGAAGTACCGAAGCAGTCGCCTCACTAAACTAATCATACTTTTTATTTTCGAACTTAAAAATCAATTACCTTTTTTCTTATTCGGTGAGTTGGACTCTGTAACTGCAGATGTGGCCATGGTATGGGACAGCTAACTCCTTTTAACCTTCGGCAATTTCATTCTTTTTCTTTTCAGGATGCATACGTTTGGCATTTTCCGACGTTGATTGTTATTGTTTCTCCATCCTTGGTATAGCGTTCTTTGTCAGATTACATTCCTTGTTACTCCCAATTGCTGCTATGTACACGTGTTGATCGGTAATCGTCTATTATTGGCAAGCCCAGGAAAAAACCCAAACAAGAAAAAAAAACTTGCCCACTTTTTTACATTCCTCAAAGATTTCATCATAATTTACAGTAGGGCGGTAAATTAAACTGGTCTTTGTTTCTACTTCTTCTTCTGAGTGGTTCCTTTCATTAAAAACGAACGGTTAAATGTGCATTTTCGTCGGCAATGCGTGTAGTGTGAATGTAGTAGATTTAATATAAATATAATGTAATTTTACGCTGAATATAGCTCTATATTTTATCAGCCTTATTAGAAAGCAATATTATAAAAGCGCTAGTTTTAAAAATCCCTTTATAATAAAATAATTATTTCGATTTTCACTCTATTAGTTTCTGTGGTCGACTACTGTGAAGGCTATTCCATCAGCTGTCGAATGCGATAAACCGGAGGTTTCTACGAGCATTATTCCGTGTTTTATAGTGGAAAGAGTGGGACGTGAACTGAAAAACCGCGCGCAGTTTTGTGTTGTCCAGATGGATAAGAAAGGTATCGAACAAGAGCAGCAGTATGTGATTCGTTATTATTGCCGGTTGCTAAAAGAGACGTTCGATTTATTAAAAGAAGCGTATCCTGATGATACTCGGTAATTCCAACGATATTTCGATGGCATAGCGCGTTTTCGAAAAATATTCGAGGCAAGTTTAAAGTGACCTTGCTGAAGTGGAAAGAGCGCATGGATCGTTGTTTTCAGGCCAGAGGTGCCTATTTCGAGAAGATTAATATGAATGATGATGACTCTGTACTAGACGAGTAATAATTTATGTAAAAATTTCGAAATACAATTCCTTCCAAAATGTTGTAATTTTTTTGTCTAAAAAAAGCGGTAGGGATCGACGAAATACTATTTTTTTCAAACCGATGCTGCGGGCGAACGAGGGGAGGTAGGAACTTCCAGTTTGTTGCATTCAATAGCTAATTAAATGGGCTTTAAGATGTGCCCGTAGCGAACGCGCTATGAGTGGTTGCCTACTCACACCAGAGTTGCTCTCATTTCCCGTGGTACAGACATTGTATATATATATAAAATTATTTGCACGTACAAAAATTATACAGTCGTTACATTATACTTGTAGGTTAGATATAGTAATGTTTCGGTTATGCATAGTGTTTATCTAATAAAGGCAAAACCTTACAAAACAGCCAAATTCAATGGCTTAAAAACTGACTAACCCAATTAAATTGAGCGCTTTTTTTTTCTTTTGTATATAATTTCACCGCTAATTTATTAAATGTTTGGAATTCCCCTTTTCATCATTCTAGAGAGGTTACTTAATATTCAGGAATATCATATAAAAAATAAATTTACCCACATTCATTCGATAATAAAATCGATTTTATTAATACCGAACACAGTTTTAAGCAATGTATGTTAATCGGTTTCTTCATAATTGTATATGTTATCGGAAAAATGGGAAATTCATTAACCGGAGAAGTCGACGTGCAACAACAAGTTGAAACGTTTTTTGTATTTGTAAATCGCAAATAAAAAACGAACTGATAATTTTTAATAAAGAAACAGATACAAAATTCATGTACAAAATTCCGAACTCACCGACATGGCCGAGCTTACAACTTTATATTCTGGCCCCTGGGGCGCCAAGAATTTGAAAGTTTTGAAAAAAATATTTTTTTCCCCGGACATGTGCGATCATCTGCTATACCTTACTTTTGTATTAATGGATTCCCGAACGCTGAACATTGGGTGATCAGAAGAGCAACAATTCCCGCCTTGCTGATCTACTTCTTTTTCGCTTCAGCGTACGCTGCTTGTCTTAATTTACCTTCATTTCTTAATTTATTCACCTTTATTCTGAATTGCATCTTAAAACTCGAACTATCGGTCTGTACACCTTAAAAAAATTAAGTGCCATCAAAAAAGAAATCGCGATCGAGTCTAGAAGAGATAAAGATCGGTTTTATTAAAATTAAAAAGTTTATTTGTTTAATTTTATATAGTTAATACATGTTCAGTGCAGCAGCGATCCAATTAATCCCCGTAATATCAAATTTTAGTACATTTTTACAAATTTATAAGCAATTAATGTGGAATATATTAGTCCTTTTTTCATATCGCAATATAATAATAAACTATGATCATCGCACCAGATCCGATTTTATGTTGCTACAAAATTGCCAGTTTTGGGGACTATATACCAAAGTTCCAATTAGGCATACTGTCCGACATTTGACTCTGTTCCCCCACGGTAATATCGTGTTTCTTGTAAAATACCGTCGGTGAATTTAATACGTAAGTTTCCGTTACTATCGTTCTACTTCCTTTTAATTTTAATAAAACCGATCTTTATCCCTTCAAGACTCGATCGCGATTTCTTTTTTGATGGCACTTAATTTTTTTAAGGTGTACAGATCGATAGTTCGAGTTTTAAGATGCAATTCAGAATAAAGGTGAATAAATTAAGAAATGAAGGTAAATTAAGACAAGCAGCGTACGCTGAAGCGAAAAAGACGTAGATCAGCAAGGCGGGAATTGTTGCTCTTCTGATTACCCAATGTTCAGCGTTCGGGAATCCATTAATACAAAAGTAAGGTATAGCAGATGATCGCACATGTCCGGGGAAAAAAATATTTTTTTCAAAACTTTCAAATTCTTGGCGCCCCAGGGGCCAGAATATAAAGTTGTAAGCTGGGCCATATTTTTCCTGTAAAGCGGTCCTTTATGCATATGCTTTTGGAATACGTTTTGGTTTGTTCAACGTTTTTACTCGGGCTATTACTTACCTGAACTTTATTTTACTTTTTTGCTGTTTTTAGCCCCTCTAAGGGAGGTTTAAATAACTTTCTAATTATAATTTTTTTGATTTTACAAAGGGATTTCTGCATTTTGTTTTAAATTCTAAATTTCACTTTTAAAGGTTTATCTGGTGGTGATTATGAATTTTTAAGGGTAATTTTTGAGATCGTTTTATATTCCATATTATATATTCTTGACAGATTTTTGGGGTCTTTTTTTTTGACGGCCAGAGTAATCGGTTAGCTTGAAATTATAGATATGGTTTTGAAGAGAATGTTAATTGTAATGTATGTTTCAGATTTCGGAATTAATAAGTCAAACCGTTCGCGGGTTATTGCATATTTTAATTGAATATTTTTGTCGGTTCTGAACCAAAATTATACGTGTAAGGAATCCCAAAAATCATTATGAAATTTTCAAACGTTTTTTTTTTTTTTTTTGGAAAAGGGGTAATGAGAAACCCTCATTTTCCTCTTCTATTTGGTTTTAGGTATCGTGCTGGTCTCGTAGGCAGCCACATTTTGAATTTAAAAAAAAAAAAAATAAATAAAATAAAGCTATACCATTAAAAACACGTTCTAGCATAACATATATTAAACAAACTTGGTTATATTATATAAGTCGAAGTTTTAATAAAGTAAACCAAGTCCCATATTTTTAGCAGGGCGCCGGGGATTATGAAATTAAGCTTTTCATAATGGTATTAAGCCTAATGGATCTGATGAGAATACTGGGGCCAGTTCCTTTCTCTCGACTGCCTTTACTTACCCAGATTTCGCTGGTACTCAATTATTTCAGGCTGAGTAAACCTGGGAGCGATGTCTCGAATTCGTGTCCTCTGATTTAGTAGCCAAGCACCTTAACCACTAGGCTTACCTTGAAGTTTTAATGGAGAATTTGAAATTGTAATCCAACTGATTTAGGCAAAACTATCGGAGTTGTTGCTTGTCATCGCCAACAGCAGGCAAATTAGGCAAATTACGAATGCTCGAATAAAATCAACACAAAAAAAAAAAATTTTTGAAAAATTCCTGTTTTCATGGAATAATTATAGCAAATTTAAAAAAAAAAAAAATGGTTTCCTAAATATTTATAAAAAGAAAGATAAAACTACAAAATATGTAAAGGAATCTTTTTAATCCGCAGAAAAAAAGTTTCTGGACACGACACTACTTCGGGGTACTCTTTAATATTCCGTTAGATAGCTGTCGTACGTGTAATTTTCGGCACTGGACATATCTCTGGCGGTTGTAATTAATATACATGAGAGGCGTTCTATTGCAGCACTTTAGAATTTGTAAATAACAAGTACAGCAAAAATTTAACATTATAGTAGCATTACCGAAAAATTACACTCCTTTAAAGGTGATCAATTTAAACAGCTCTCCTACTTACATCGTCATATTATTAATCTGTAAACTTGAAAAGTTATTAAAAAAAGACACACACACACAAAAAAAAAAAAAAAAGGAAGAAAAATACTACGCGTGAAAATCGGAAAACCGAGCACGACGGAGTTATTTTTTGGGGGGAAGAGTTTTTAAATTACCGAAAGAAATTTTTACAAAGCGAACGACATATTCGTATTCAGATCAAAAACTGTATACCATCTTCGTAAAATGAACGAGTTCTTTTTCGACAGTTATTAAGAAAAGGCAATTTAAAAAGAACGCCTTTTAAAAAGCTGCAACATCTCGAAGAAATGTAATTTTTTATCGATTCTTTTTGAGAATTTTACAGCCTCGCTCGCAACATTCTCGAAACGTTACAAAAAAATGAATTTCTAATGAGAGGCACTACAGCTTCTGTAAAATTAAAGTCTTTGGAGGAGAAAAAATTGCCCATAAAAACGAGAAAAAAACCCGGAGCAACAAAAACCCACTATCCGGTGGTGCCGATAAATGAAAACTAAAAATAGGGGACGCCCATCTATTATAACTTTACGTAAGCGAGCGCGCGTTTCACTTCGCGGAGCGACATTTAAATAATTATCATCAGCATCGTTGCGTTTAGTGAACCTTAACTTTACGGCCTTCGACATCCTGCCAATGATGAGAGACTTTCTTTTACCGTAGTATAACCGAACGACAGAAAAATGAAGTGCAATTAATTTTTCAAAACCATAACTTACCGACGGGCTTTTACCTGCATTAAGGCAAAATCACGCAAAACTATACATTTTAATTTCACGTTCCCGTTCAGATGTGCAGCAGGCACGGTTATTTTTTAATACGGGTAAAGATGCAAAATAATACAAAATGAAATATTTATACTCGACTATCGCGAAACATTCTCTTAATTTTATGCTCATCGTTTGGAATTCGACGACAAATTTATCTGTGTTTCACAGATTTTTTTCGAGAACACTACATTTAAATATTATATCAAATCGATGTTTCATTTTTGTCCGGATTTATACTTCATTATTAGCATTGGTTTCTGTTTTGTTTTTGGTTTTTTCTCTTCGCTAGTGCCATACATTGGCAAACAGATGCGTACGTAACCAGGTGTGTATTGGTTTTCTAATAATAAATTTAAATTCCGCGAATAAAACAGCTCCACCACACTATGGTATAGAATATGGAAGATATGAAATATGGCCAGAACGATTAGCGATTAATTCCTCCGAAGAAATCAGAGTCCTGTAATTCTCAAAACCGGTAGTCACAGCGAAACAACAGACAGCACACGGTTATATCGGATGTTCTTCACACATAACAACTTTTACGGATGGTTCGCATAATGGAGTTGGAACTTCTATCATCTCCTTCCGAGCATACATTTTTCTGAATCTTTTCGTATCCCTTCTTTTTGTACTATTTTTACGGCCCCGAGCTAATGGCCGTTCTATCTATCTATCTGCATGGTTCAGTCCTAAAACTGATCCTTCTCCGGTATTCCCGGCTTTCCGCAGTCCTCTTTAAATCCGTGTAACTGTTCAGCCCTCTGTATCTTTTAGTAACGTCGCGACAAACGAATTTCGTGGCCTTTCGCGTCCTCGTCTACCAGTTATTTTTCCTTCCAGTACAGCTCGAAGTAATCCGTCATGTCATAAAACACATGGCCCATCTTCTAATTTAGCCGTCTCTTGCATACCGGGGTCAAGTAATGACATCTTTTCAAATATTCTATTTAATATATCTTAATTTTTTACTTTGTCCATCCAACTTATTTTTTCCATCCTTCGCCAGCACCACATTTCAAAAGCTTGCAGTTTATCTGTGCATTTCGCTTGTTTATGGTCCAAGTTTCTGATAACGCTACATACATAAACCTTCATTAATTGTTTCCTTAAACTCAGTGCCAATGACTTTTGACGCAAAATATTTTGTTTCTTTCTGAAAGCAAGTTTTGCAAATCCAATATGAGCATTCCTGGTCGCAATACAAATCTTCTGTTATTATTTGCCCTATGTATTCGAATTGTTTCTTCGTTCTACGTTCCATAATTTATATTCCATCGATCTTCTTCTAAATAGTTATTTATTTCCGATTCCGTGTGTGCTCTTAAAGCAATTTTCTCACATTTCCCCTCTCACTCCTCCGATTTTTTTTTATCGCTCTCTTATTCGAACTTTTTCTTCACTTCATGCTATCTACATTGATATGCACTGGGTCCCCAGTCATATGGGGATAGAGAGTAACGAAACTGCAAATTCCTTGGCTCGTTTTTCCGTGTCCTGCCGCTTTTATTTCACTAAAATTCCTCCGCTTCTAATTTGCTCCCACTGTGTACAAATTTCATGCTAGATTATAGTCAGATTTTTACGTTGCCCCTCCTTCTCTCTAATCAACCTTCCTTTTATTTTTTCACCTAACCTAATTACCCGGCCTTGGTTTTACAATTTTCCTTCGCTTTGCGTCGTTCTGTTATTGTCTCTATTATTCGTTTATTAATCATACTCTTCTTCCGTCCTCCTCACGTTTTCGATTTCGTCTCGCACTATCTCCTAATTGCCCTCTTCATCCTGACGACGAAGCCGTCTGCGATCCATCTTCTTTGGATGTCCCTCGTGAATGAACGTACTTCTTTGTACTCCGATCTGTTATCACATAGGCTCCGTATATATCTTATCGTTTCCTTCCGATCCTTAGTTCTTTTATTATATCAATATCTGACCGAATCTACATCTGATTCTTTTCCCTCGTGTCGTTTCCGAGCAAAGATCCGTTGCTGGCATACTAAAAAGAAAAAAAAAAATGTCAATATCGAAGAAGGAAATCTTATTCCTTCGGCTGTCCTCTGCTCAGCAGTGCGATCTACAAAGTGATTCATTTAGATTTCAGAGATTAAGGATTAACACGAGCTAACCCCTCGACTAATTATTGCATTTCACGTTTGACTTCATAAACAGCATCAAGTTGTACTTGTAACCGAAAGAAGTACGATCCAACGTAAGACACTTTAACCGTTGTTAAAAAATATAAATTTCCCCAGGCGCCGAAGCATTCAATGTTAAGTCGCCGCCCTTGTCAAAGGCGATAATTATACGGTGAACGCCGATGCCTTAACACAAAATCGCAACGCTTTGACCGATTCGCCCTTTTAAAGTGTGGTGTATTTTGGTTTTTATTTTTCTTATTGTTTGTTTTTTTTTTGCTTTTTTTTTTTTGTTTTTTTGGCGTTAGCTTAGAGCATTCATAAATTACGAAGTAATAATAGAAAGTAACGGATGTAATAACAATAATAACATTGGTAATGATAACGATAACAGGAGTAAAATTGTTTTAATTATTGCACTCTGAATTTCAGGGAGAAAAAATTACGCGTCATTCGAAAGTTAACAGCGTTAGAAATGAAACTTTTTATGGAATGCAATAAATTTTAAATGAGGAAGTAATAAAAATACATCGAAGTAAAGAAAAATTTGCACTTAAAACTACAACAGAAATGATTTGCGTAATATAAATAACAGTGCGCAGATACTCTCGAATTAAACGCTACAGAAGTCTTATATGTACACATTTATTGTTACACATATTATTACATATCCGTGTAGAATAGGTACATGCGAGACTTCTTTAATGTTTAATTCGAGATTATCCGCACGGCTGGTCATTTATATTACACAAATCATTTCTGTTATGGCTTTAGGTGCAAATTTTTCTTTACTTCTATGTATTTTTATTTTTATTACTTCCTCATTTAAAATTTATTGTATTCCATAAAAAGTTACCCACTTTAACGCTGTTAGTTTTCGATTGAACCGCAATTTTTTCTCGCGGCCTCATTGACAATAACTAAAATTTCATCATCTTTATCTTCACTGTAACTTTTATTTGAAAATAAAAATAATTGTTTCATGATAACTATAATGCTTCTATAATCATATCAACTGTACATTAATCTACTGTGGGGGTTGAACTTTTAATGTCCAATCCTAACTCTTTATTTTGTTAGCTCGATGAGTTTTATATCAAAACTCCATAGTGTTATATAAAAAGTTCCACTTCAATAATATTAATAATATCAATAGGAAAATAAAGACAATTTTTTAAAATTTTGGTTATTATATCAAGTGAATGATTTTTTATTTCAGTATATTTTTTTTAAATATTAACGAATCTAAGTCATCTTACATGTTGTTTAACAAAAACTTAAAGGATAAAAGATTAAATTTGCTCCAATACGGATTAAATATTAGCATGGTTAGTCAAACCAAATACTTAGGCATAATAATAGACAATAACTTAAAATTTTATAATCATTTTCACTATATCACTAAAAAAATAAATACATTTTTAATTATATTTAACAAATTATATAATAATAATAACCGATTAAATTACAAGAAGGGACTAACCTTATATAAAAGCGTAATATTGCCTAACATACTTTATGGTAGTGTAATATATATAGACATTTTAAAAGTTAAACGATTTCAAAATATATTAAATAGTTTTCAGAGAACTATTGCAATAAAAATGATTAAAGCTTATAGAACTACCAGCTACATGGCAAGCGCTGTCATTGCAGGTATTAAACCATTAACTTACGAAATACAGAAACATATTAACATATTTTTAATAAAAAATAATATTAAAAATCATGAATTCCGTAACGTATAGTATCTTCAACCTTACTTCATACACGAACAAACCTCGTTAACGCTTAAACAGTTTAAACACTTATATATTAGATAAATATTATAATAATAAATTTCAGGCGCAGTGGGACGAATATAATAACGGTATAGCTAAAAAATTTTTTCCAACCACAGATGATAGACTACATAATAAAGTTTTTACGCCAAATTTTTTTTAATCTACAATTTCTAATTAGACACGGACTATTTAAAGATTATTTACATAAACATAAAATTGCACACTCAACTATATACCGTGTAACTTTCCCGATAATATTAAGCATATCTTTTCCGGCTGTAACCACAGTAATACAGATTTTAGCAATATTAGCCCTGATCAGTTAGTAACTAAGCTATTTACAATATTCAATAGTTTTACGATAGCTGAAATAAATCACCGTAAAGTACATGTACATCTGTGTTAATATTAAATTTATGTATACTAATTATTATTAACATTGTAAAACAGTCTGTCAGGGTTCCATAAACTTAAATGGAAGGGCTCAGGACAGACCTGTTATTTATATAAATTTTCTAAATATATTTACCCCATCGTATTACGAATTGGGGACAAAAAAAAAAAAAAAAAAAAAAAAAAAAGTATATTTTTTTTATCCGAAATTTATGTTTACCTTGGTAACGTTTTATTCAAGCTTTCCTATCTATTATGAAATAGTAATACCAAGAGCGTCGTCAGCCGATGAGCTAGGAGGAGCAAGATGATAGAAAGAGGATATGAGTTATTAAAAAAATAAAATTTATAATTTGTAAAGGCTTAATATTTTATTAAACAAAAATAAAATCTTAATTAAAACCGAATTTTCGTGGGTTTCTGGCAAATTTTTATAATAAAATTATAAAAATCTTCCAAATTGTCCATGATTACGCGCCTATGAATACTCATCATGGCCAGTTGATTAAAAAGTTTCAATATAGTCCATTGAAAATGGTTATTTTAAAAGAATTGTAGAAGAAAAGGATTCATTGTCAAAGGGGCCTGCTCCCTTGCGAGGTTCAAAGGGCAGAGTTTGTATTTATGTATATATATATATATATGTGTATAATACAATGGGCGGGCCAAAACAACTGCAACTACTCTTCGTACGGAGTATGGACGCTATGTAGCGGGCAAAAAACGAGTGAAACATGAAGTTCATTATTTTTCCGACAGCAGAACAAGCTCACAACGAGCGCCATTATAGCAATATGAACCGAAATGCGGCTGAGTGAACGAAGTATAGTTAAAATTCGCATACAGACGTTTTATAGTATACATTCGCATAAGAAATTTCGTACAAAAAAAGGTTTATTCGCTGTCTGATTCGTCGTCAGCATCCGCAGGCATCTTCTCAAAGTTTCAAAATACACTTGAACGTCCTTTCGGGTCACTTCGAAAATGGGATCAATACAGGTGTTTCATGACCATTGGTAAACGCGTTATGCTATCGCAATACTATGACCTTGTTTAAATTTTCCGTACCGTATGCAGCTGAGATATCTTGAATGGTGTCCACCTCGAATGCAATAACGAATTATGTTTGTTCGGTTTTGATTATCGACTGATGAGTGTGCCATACACGTATACCATAGTCTGTATGCGAATTTTAACTACACTCCGTTCACAAGCCGTGTCTAGGTTCGTATTGCTATAATAGCGCTCGTTTTACGCTTGTTCTGGTGTTGGAAGAAGACAAGACCGTGTCCACGGGGTGGGTATTGGGGGTTACCCCCCCCCCCCATGAGAACTGAAATAGCTTAGGTACTTCATTAATATTTTATGCAAATTTTTTTGTTACGAGTATAATCAATAACATATGTAATTTTTATTAATGTTTATACAGTAATTCGTTTATTTAAATTATTAATATACAAATCAAAATGATGGAAATTATTAATAGCATGAATATTAGTGAAAAATGTATTTTTATTTATAAAATAAATATGCTAAGAAAATTTTCAAACGCCCATTTTCCGAAATTCTGGGCACGGGCCTGGAAGAAGAATGAACTTGATGTTTCACTCGTTTTTGCCCGCTACATAGCGTCCATACTCCGTACGAAGAGTAGTTGCAGTTGTGTTTTGGCCCGCCCATTGTATATTCATGAAAATGAATGTAATAAGGTAAATACATGTAAACACAGTTGTGAAAGTAGCAGTAAAAGATAATTTGGAAACTATGTATAATGTAATAAATAACTGTGGGTGTTGCGTAAGACTACGGAAACCCAAAATAATACTAAAAATCAAACTTACGATGTGATTCTGAGTGTTCTAAAGTTGTTGCTCAACGAAGATAGGGTATATTTATTAGTTTATATTCTAGATCTTTATCGGAAAACAAAAAAAACTCAAAATCTGATTGCCACATCCCCCGTATACAGAGCCCTGTGTGATGGTAATTCGGCAATTAATAAAGATTCGTTTCTGTTTGTTTTCTTTGTGTAAATGAATTTACAAAACTTTCCGCGTGACTTTTTAGGGACGTTCGAATAGAAGTATAAAACACGATAAGTAGGAATAAATAAAGAGGCGAAAATTAATGGTGACAATGAGATGGAGGAAAATTTCGAAAAAAGGGGCTGAAGGTGTTTAAGAGGAAAAGAGATCATTGAAAAAAAGCAGCTTCGGTAAACGGTACGGCTGAGGAATCGGTAATTTTAAGTTTGCATCTGCGTCCAAGAGTCATTTTTAAGCTATCTCAAGGTAAATATAAACGTTAAGCTCATTAATAGCGAAAGAGAGATAGAGAAAGGGAACAGTCAGAGGAAATAATGTCGCGTGCGAATGTCAAAGGGAAAGGCGGGAAAAAAAAGCTCGAAAACAAGCCAACACAGGGTGCATAAAAGTCGGAGCTCTCGCTTTAGCCGTTGTGTTCGTACAAACAATTTGCAAAGTCCAACTCGCCGACGACAAAGTTTCATCACAGATCCGGAAATTCGATGGAACATTCTACGTTACCGTACAAACAAAAGGAAACTGGCAAAACTTTTGCGACTGTCAGCGAGCGTTTACTAGTTTTAAATATCGGAGAAAGGTTGAAAAATTCGAAAATATACCGGCCGACTTTAATCCTTTGCTGTTTTTTTTTAAATGCGCACATTTTTGCGACAAAAGCGAACAACTGGTATAAATCAAAAATTACGAAACTACATTCTTCGCCCTAGATTAACGTCATCAACAGCTTAAAGTCTGCATTTCCTAATCAACCTAAGTTAGAGTTCTCAGCCCTGCTGATGATGATGATGATGTCAGCTTGTTTCATCCAACTATTCATTTAGAATAGCTTGCTAATTCACTCGTGCTGGCCGGGTTCAGTTCGCCTCGTAAAATTTTTCCCCTTATGACCGACAGTGTACTGAGGAATGAAAAAATTGCAAGAAAAAAGTTACGTTCAGAACGAGCTGTAGCAATGAAAATTAAGTAGACACGCATTAAAAAATTGGTTAACAAACGGTGACAGTTTTTTCTACATACTGTTTTAATTAATGAAAAAAATTCGAAACCACTCGTCTAAATTTCTTTTTTATTATTGTAATCTACGACGATTATCATAAATCGTAACAACCATATTTCGATGGGAACATGTCGAAACTACGACGAAATATAGAAACAAAGAAAGGAGGGATATTTAGAACACTTAAAGGATAAGTGCGGAAATACAGAATAAGGAAAGTAATAAAGGGAAATTTACGTGAAATCTTAAAAACTGAAAAGGTAATTGCAATGGCGTTCCCTGGAACCAGATTCGAATTTCGCTGTTACAAGGTGAAACAACTTTTAAAAATTTCACTTGCACTGGGTTAATGTCCATAGTTGATGCGCGCCTAAGAACAAAAAGAAAAAATGGATGCACTTTAGGGTTTCCCTGGCGGTTATTCAAAATGTAAATACAATATGTACATTCGTAAATTCAGTGAAAACTCAGCAAATGTACACGTACGACACCCACACACACACACTGTTCACACCACTCTGAGTATTACATACAATTTTAGTCGGATTCTAAAATACGCGGTAATATCTATAGGTGTAAACTTAGAACCACAGAAGACATTCGAGTAGAGCTATAAATGCCGGAGTAAAACATCACGTATGATTTAAGTACATAGTCGTACGAGCATACGGACTACTCGTGTGTATACATTCTAGTTGTATGCAATATGTACGTGAGACTACGTTTGAAACTGATTTTTTTTTTTTTTTTTTTTTTTATTTCACACCTAGCTGTTAAGCTATAAATGGAAGTTACGATGTCCGCATTTATTTGAGTGCCACTCGTTCCAATGAAGAAATGCATAAGATCTTGGAATTATTTGACTAATAACCACCCAATAAAGCTTCATCTCTTTGGTGAAATGAGGAATGCAACATGTATTTCACTGTAGTCGTGCCAATTTTAGAACCGTTAATTAGATCCTACAACCAAAAACTTTCTTGCTCATAGGTGAGCGAACGTAAGAGCTTTAGGTATATACTTAAAGTCTCAAAGAGGTCCTCCTGGATAAATTTCTTTTCTTCATTCTCTAGGAGTACCCCTTTTTTCACATATTTGGAAAACGGATCGAGCTTTCAAATCCTCATCCGCTGAACTTTCCTCCAATCTCAACCTTTCTAAAGATATAGCCTAGAATCCTTTCTCGATTCCGTTGCTCCTGGTTATGTTCGTAATGTTGATGAACTATATCTAACTCCACTTCCGCATAATTCCCCTTCACGTTTCCTAACTTTTGCTTTCAATATTTATGGATTAAAATCTGTTCTTTCCAAATCTTCTAGTCCCACTCCAGGTCTTGACGGTATACTTTCTCTAGTCCTTAAAAACCTGTCTGAACAGTCCCTTACCTTCCTCCTTCATCTTTTTAATCGTTTCCTCTCCAGAGGTATAACTCCTCCAATCTCTTTGAATTATTTTATCATCATTTCCATTCCTAAAAAAAGTTCTTCCTTACGTCCAATTTCCTTGGCATCCGGCACCAGAAAACTGTTCGAAGGTATATTGCACAAGTGTACCTCGTTCGGTAGCTGGAGCATAATAATGCAATTCCTAACAACATGTTTGGCTTTCGGCCCAATATTGGATCTCCTGATTTTCGTTAGTTTTTTTGTTTCCCATATATACAAATATATTTTATCCAAAAACATTATAATTTGACTTCCTCCATCGATGTATCCTGCGCCTTTGATAATGTTCATTTACCCACTTAAAAAAATAATATGACAACAATTAACGTTCGAATTTACTTCTCGTGTTATCAATCTCATGCTGAATCGTTCTATCCACCTCTCTGAACGGTTTTTTGATGTCTTCCCGAAGGTTCCTCCCGCATTTATCAACACATACACTTCCAGTGTGGCTTCTCTTCCTCTAAATTCTTTTACTATTTGCTGATGACATCCTACTCTTTATCTCATCGTATGATATTGTATCAGCTAGTGAAGCACGTAATTTGTCTCTTACTGTGCCGGAACATTTTCTTTCCTCAATTAACCTTTCTATTTCTCCTACTAAATCTCGTTACGTCGTATTTACTCTACGACCTTATAATCCTGCTTTTGTCTATTTATCCCTTTGTCGTGTTAAATGATGTGGTGATCCTTATATCCTTATTTCTCTTTATAAATTCATCATTCGTTCCAAATTTGATTACTGTTCATTTATTTTTATGCCTCTAAGTCCCGGCTCTCTAAATTAGATGTAATCCAAAATTCAAGCCTTCGTCTATGCCTTGGTGCTCTTAAATCCTCTCATATTCCAGCAGTTCTTGCTGAATCTAATACCTACCTCTTTCTATTCGCAGATCCTATTTGGGCTTTCGCGTCCTCTACTATCATTCATTCCTACCTTTCTATTTCTAGGAACTTGGCGTTTCACACTGAGGAAAAACCCCTATTTTATCCCTCATCTCTCTTCGCCATAGTTCGTTTTTCCCTTACACAATTTTCTTTGACAATCTCCGTTATTTCTCTTTTAATTGCACGGAACTCTGGCATCCTCCTAAAATGTTTACTATACTTACGTTTCCTAAATTTCTTTCACAGGCCCCCTAATTAGACAAGAATCCTACAGTGCTATCAATTCTCAATTTCCATCTCATATAACCGTACTTACAGATGGTTTGAAGAGGTTTTTCATCCTCCCAGATTCTGATTTTTCAGAATCTTTTCGTCTGCTTCCATCCTGTTGTATATATTCATAAACGTATTAATGCCCATCCTACCTACCATTATTTGCATTTCTTCCAATCACTTTTCCTCTAAATTCTTAATTGCATCAGATTTCATGTCCGCCATCCAGGCCATCTATTCTTCCCTTCCTGATTATTCCTTTGATTTTATTACTCTCCGTATACGCTCACTTATCCACGTTCTTTCTTCCCTCCATTCCATTCGAATTGATCTGCTGTGGGTTCCCGGTTATTCGGGCACTTTTTAGGTAGTGAAGCGGTGGTCTCCTTGGCTCAGGTTGTTGTTTCCTCCTACCTCTTTTCTTAAGAAAAATCCCATCCTCTAATCTCCTTCCGATGTGTAAAAGTTTTTATCTTATGTTTCGGTCGGATGTGTGTGTACGTTACCTCTTTTTCTAACAATTGTTGCTTCTATCTGACTGTTGAACCTAGTCTGCCTGCCAATTCGTGGTTCTCTTTGTTTCCTTTAATTCGTCGTTTTGTATCGTCTCTATTATTCATCTACGCTTTGGCCACTCTCTGTTGCATTCTTCTCGTTTTCCTTTTTCGTTGGTTTTTCCTCTCCATACTGTCCTCTCTAACGAACAGCATATTTGCGATACCGATCGTGTGTTTATTAAGTGTTTACCTCTTTGTATTAAATTGGTATTCCTACTCCATATTCTATATCCTGTCTTTTCCTTCTTCACATATCGTTCCCATTGTTTGTTCCTTCCTACCAGCAATGTCTGACGGTATAAAAATATAACTGATTTATTTCCCTTTTGAATTGTTTTTGGGGTTAAGGTTCCTGGTTGATGAGCTTCATAAAAAAAAAAAAAAACGTTAAACCTTTTTTATATCAGTTTTTTGTACAGTTTGGAAATTTAGGTAACAAAGCGATCGGTCTGTATGAGTTCCATTCCATATGAGATTTACCTGTTCTTTTTATCACCATTATACTTGGGAAAATTTCAGTTGAATAGGATAATATGTCATTCTTATCATTGAAACATATAAGTTAGCTAAACCATTTACATGACAGTTCTATTAGCATATTGTTATATTAGATCATGATTAAGTGACTTTTTAGGGTTCGTATTTTTAATGTTCTAGTATCTTGCGGAGAAGTCATCTTTATCGGAAGATACACGTCCGTATTGAAGAACTTCAATGGTACCAACTCTTCTAGTATTTCATTTGCGTAATATATTATCGGGGAGCTTGCCAGTTTTTATTCGATGTGCTCAACCGTACAACTTGAAACTGATAGGAATAATTTGTTTTATCGATATTAAAAATGAAGTTAAATATCTGGGGGTCATCCTAGATCGGCGGCTAACTTTCAACAAACACGTTGATCACGCTATAAATAAAGCGCATGCAAGAAATTTTATGTTGAGGCACATCTTCAACAAAAAATGCAAATTAACAACAGAAAATAAATTACTTCTATACAAAGAGCTATCATTAGGCCTGTGCTCCTTTACAGCTCGCCAATAATGTCTCGAGATCTACATTTCAAAAAGTACAGCGATTCCAAAATAAATGCTGCAGAATTATTCTAAGCGCTCCGGCGTATACTAACATAAATAGTATGCACGCTGTATTAAAACTGCCCTTTATTGTAAACGTAATCCGTACGCAAGCTAAGAAATTCTTTGATGATTGCTCTACTAGTGATCACGTGTTTGTTAAAAGAATAGGAGACTACACGAGAACCTCTTTGCAGCTAAAATATAAAAAGTACAAACACAAACGCATTAAACATATGCTATTTTAATCTTATAGTGCACCGATCCGTCCGCAAGCGTTAAACAAGGTGTTGAAGCACACACGCGCAATGACACTCCAATAACCATCATACTTCTACTTTTTTTTTTTTTACAACTTACACTTTATTTATTTTTTCCAAAGCTAGGTTTTTTGTTGGCTTTTTTTTCCTAATATTATAACAAATGTAAAGTTTTTCTTTTTTCATATTGTAATTTAAGCATAAATGTATTTTTGATGCACGCTGGCAAGGGTAAATTGCTCGATACGCGTAAAATTTAAAATGTTTAAACGTACTGTTATTTTCTTTGTTTTGTAAATTTAGTAAATAAACTTTATTCAATCAATCAATCAATCGACAATGCAGTCTCAAATAATACATCGCGACCGTGTCACACTGCTTTATCACTATTACTGATTGTTTATTTTTTAATCATTTTTATAAATGAGTTACACCAGAATATTATAAACTTTTTATCCGCCTTAGTAACAAAATCTATCTTCCCGTTTAATAAAGAGATTTTTTTTACAATTATGAACTAGTATTAAATCGCATCGCGCCATATTTTGACTATATTGATGTTAAAGTGCTCCATCATTTCCCTCTAAAAATCAGTATTTATCAGTGATGTTTCGCTAAAGTGTAAACAACATACCTTTGTGTAAAACATTATTTGCAAAAACGCTGTTTTTTTGATTTAATTGGAAGAAATCGACTTCTGTGTGAAGCATATGAGGAGAATACTTCATCAATAAAAACATGCGGGTACGGTTCCGGCGTTTTAAAAGTAACTATTTTGACACCAGTGACGAAGAACACGAATCCGAGGCTAGTAAACTTTGAAGACGCTGAATTGGCGGCATTATTGTACGAAGATTCGTGCCAAACTCAAGAGGAGCTCGCTGAAACTTTGGGAGTAACTCAACAAGCAATTTTGAGCCATGGGTATGGTGCAAAAATAAAGAAATTCGGTTCTGTATGAACTCAAGCTAAGAGATATCGAACGCCGTTTTTTTACGTGTAAACAACTGTTCAAAGATAAAATCGGAAGGGTTTTCTGCATCGAATCATGACGGGGGACGAAGCACTCCACTACGATAACCAAAAGCGAAGAAAATCGTGGGGTAAGCCCGGTCATGCATCAATTTTAAAGTCCAAACCAAATATTCATAGCAAGAAGTTAATATGTTGCGCATCTGGTGGCATCAGCTCCGAGTGATCTACCATGAGCTATCGCAGCCTAACGAAAACGATCATTGGAGAACGTTACCGACAACAGCTGATGCAATTAAGCCGAGTATATTAAAGCTCAAACGCCCACAGTATGCTAAAAGACATGTGACAGAGTGATCTTTCAGCACGACAACGTTCGGTCACATGTTTCAAAAGTCGTCGAGGAAACTTTGGAGGCGCTTCAATGGGACGTCTTGCCCCAACCGCCGCATTCACCAGACATTGCTCCTTCCGGCTACCACTTGTTCCGGTCAATAAGTCGAAACCTGGCCAAGCAGCACACTTCACTTCTTTCGAAGAAGCCAAAAATCGGATCTATTCTTGGGTCACGGTAAAAGATGAGGAATTTTTTTGAAAGCGAAATCCGTATGCTGCCTGAAAGATGAGGGAAAGTCGTAGCTAACGACGGTACGAATAAAATACATCGTACCAATTTCTCTGAATAAAGCTTCGAAGTTACAACAAAAAAAAAACCAAAAACTTATTTCTACTCTCAATATTTTACACCCGAAGTAAAGAACAGATATTATAAAACTTTAGTCTGAATAATAACGAAAGCAACTTCAAGAAGAACCGATTTTCATGTTTTTTTTTCTTTTTCTTTTTTCGATTCGAGTAAATTAAACTATTCGGAACGATAAAAATTGATTCCCTACAAACGACCAATATCGAGTATTTCGATTTGGATACGGTCACTATGTAGACGATGAAAATAGAGGAAAAGAATTAAACAAATCGAACTATCTCACCTGAAGCATTTCTAACAATTAACAAATACAGCGCCAGTTTTCATAGACGCCCTGAAATCATTCTATTAATTTAGAGAATTTCGCCGAAGCGAATTGGCCGTATGGAAACGTAAAAGAGAATACTCACTCCTACGTTGGTCCGCTTTCATTCGATAACTGAATAAATCCTGCGCTCTATAAGCCATCTGAGACTGACGAGATGTTTGCAACCACCTTTATGCGAGTGATGTATTCGACAAAGATTCGATACAAAATTATATACACACAAAAACTGAATTGATCGTTTTTTAGCTTAATCCGAGTTTAATTATTTTGAAAATCCCTATAAAGTTGCATTTCATAATAAATTTTAATTATTCCACTTACGGTAAATGTAAAAGCTGCTTACTTACATTTGTTAACATAAAGGTCTTTAAACTTTTACGTATTTATATGTATGTGTACCTGGAAATATCGAAAATATGGACGTTTTATAAAATACTCTAGGCATTTTATCTCAAAATAGTGAAGAGATTTTTCCATTAAAAATAATTCGTGTTTTATAAATAAACATCTATAAAGTACACGCAGAATGTAAACACATCTTCACGAAATACTAATAATGTTAAATAGAATAATTAGATACGTAGTGGGATCGTATTAATGGAAAAAATACGCTTTTCAATGAAGCTTATATGACGGACATAATATCCGCGGGAATTTTTGCATCCGTAATTGTTTATAATACAGATCTTTTTAAAGAATGTTTATATTTAAAAGTCCGCAATTTTCGGAAAATAGTGCATTCGTTTAAAAACAAGTTAACGCAGACGCTGGCTTATATCACCCGACTGAAGCGGAGAATTTCTTAATGTAAAAAATGAAGGCAGCTGATGGACTTTCGTGTCTTTTATCAGCCCTGAAATAAGAACGATCTGTTCGAAATTTCCATGGAAGGTATTGCCTACTGAGATACATGGTGAATAAGTGCTAACATGTAATATCGAAGAACCACATCGAAAACCGCACTATATTGCATCGCTTCGATAACCCCGGGGTACAGAAACATTACCATAATTTATTAGCTTAAGCGTTTTGAACACAGTGTTATTTCTATTACGGGAAGTACATCGTGAAGGGCTCATTTTGGAACGCTTCATTTTCGTTAAGTTTCACGTGATTGTTTGTACAAATAAGACTTTTATTGCGTAGCTGGCAAGTATATCACTTTTAGTCGAATGTTCTTCTTCGACACACACACACACACACAATGTTGCTGTGAGCTCTATCAGGCCCCACTGTGTTTGAGTCGAAGACGCGTCTACGTTTTCCCCTTCATGGGATATTATAATTCGTGTCTGTTACCACTAATTTCTAATAATTTCACTTTATTATAAACACTTAAAACACTAAAAATACGTTATCGTATAATTTTATTTTTTTTTTTTTAATTTTTTAATTTTTTTGGGCGCGCCAGCGGCATTGACCCAACAACAACAGAAATTAAGGAAGGGGTTAAATAAAGAGACGATTAGAAATAGAGCTTAGGAAAGATTGAAATACAGGAATTATTATATGTGGAGATGGAAAGGAAAGGACAAAGGACGAAATTATACGGAGCAGAAAGACCCAGTGCCAAGATTTTCGAGTACAAAACAGAGCGCTCGGAATCAAGGGCAGGACATTCAAAGAAGATGTGGTTTGCATCACATATGAGGGGAAAGATGGAATTATGAAGGGGACAATCGGGAGAAGAGGACAGGGATAAACGAAAACGTGAAGAGGGTAGAAGGGAGTGATTAATACGCAGTCTGATTAAGGAAATGATCGCGGAGCGTTGATAAGAATAGGATTGAAACTGCGGCTGAGAAGAGGGAACCACCGGTTGAATTTGAAGATAATGAGAGGCGGGATTAGAAAATAGGGAAGGATAGATGTCCGACCATAGTCGGGAATGATTAGCTGAGGAAAGAAGGAGGATGTCCGAGGTAGGTAATTTTGCAGAATAAAGGACCATCGCGGGCGGCCGAGCGGGCTAAAAAGTCCGCTAACTCGTTGCCCTCGATGCCAGAGTGACTAGGAACCCACAAAAGGTCAATAGTAATGGAACGGGATGAAAGTAAATTGGATATAAGAAAACGAATTAAAAGAATGATAGAATTGGAGGAATGAGAAGGAGGAGAAGAGAAGATGGCTTGAAGAACACTTTTGGAATCGGAGACAATCAGACATTTATTAACCTCTCTTATGGATGGAATGAACGAGACTGTGCGTAAAATTGCGATAGACTCCGCTGTGAAGATAGAACAGAAGGAAGGGAGCTTGAAGGACTCAGAGTGATTAAGTGAGAGGGAGGTGGTAAACGTGCCGCCCACCCCATTTTCGTTTTTAGAACCGTCAGTGAAGAATGTTAGATGAGAAGGGAAAGATGTGTCCAGCATGTGGAGGAAGAATTCGGCTTGGATTGAAGAATGTGCGGTGGAGCTGGTTTGGAGAGGGAGAGAGAAGAGATTAATAGTCTGCCAAATGCTGGAAAAGTCATGGGAAAAGTAAGAAAGCTTGGAATAAGAAAAGACGTAAGGCGAAAAATTGGAGACTCGAGCTGCTACGAGAGAAAGGATTGGGATTTTGTGAGGAGCAAATCGCCATTGGTTTTTATCATATAATTAAATTATATAGAAGTAGCCGACTAGTTTCGAATATCAAAGTAATCATGACGGTAATAAAATGTTTGTTACATAAAGTAAAACTGGGTAAATATTTAATATACTATCAATTTAATAATTCATTTAATAAATTACCGAATGTTTAATTTACTAACAGAGATATAAAACTGGGCGAGAATATATGTATATAAATTAAAAAATGTAATTGTTACAATAAATTCTAGACCGGGGGGAAAACAAAAAGATCATTCATTATGCAATAAATTTATAAAAAACCTAATTTTGTAAAACACGTAATATCGCGGAAACATCATAGATTTAATGACGTCAGCAACGGTTAAAAACGGAAATATTAATCAACTGGATTTCGATGAAGACAGTTTTAGATTAATATAAATACAAAAATAATACTAGCATCTTAAATACGCAATTTCCGGATAATTCATTTCGAACTATCTGTAATTAATTTAATATTATCGGCTTTTCATTTGTGGATAGTTATGTCGATTGTTGTAATTTGTTTTAGTGTTACAGAATTTTATCATTGTCACGATTACTGCGAGACAAAAACTAGTCGGCTATTTTATCCAATTATATGAATATATTTTGCATTTTAACCATATTGAACTCGTTAATTATTATTATTCGCGTGTCCGGTCGACTGTGTACGATAATTCGTTCAATATTTTATAAATCTTTATTAAGTCGTTATATAAGCTTCCAAGTTGATATTTTTGCCGCTATGGAGACATGTAAATAGATTAAAACAATACACAAAAATGTGTGTGAAGACGTTATTATTAAATCGAGAGTTTTGAGAAACTATTGCGACTTTAAACGATCTCTACTGGCACTGTTCGCGCACCGTGCTTAATACCTCAAGTGCTAACGTCATTCCGAACATCGAAATCACTCAGGCGAATCAGTTTTTCAGTTGGACAGAATATATATCAAAAACTCTGCGGACTTGCGTGGATCTTTCTACGATCTTGGGACGTTCAATGTTCTACAGTTGCAGCGGTATATTTGAAGTTAATTTCATTATTCCGGTTCCAACTACTACCGAATAAGTAACGATAAAAGTTATTTTAGCTTTTTTTTTTTTTTGTCATCAATGGTAGGATCTCGGCTGGAAGATTTCTCGCTGCCAACGTTTGTCATTACCCGGCTTTTGATCTTCAGGAGCTACGATAGCCCGACCGCTCAGGGTTATATGACCATCGTGAAGAGTAGTCCAGAGGAAATTCGTGGTAACAGGAGAAAACCATTTGTCACGCAGACTCCACTAGCAGATCGGCTTCTTTGGTCATATGCGTACAATGCTGACGTTACAATAATGGCCATCTATCTGCGCTGGTCTTTTCGAGGACTTCTGCCACGAACAGCGTGCTAACTCCCGAAAGTAATTCTAGTGGTCACCGCCGGGGTCATTAGTCATCGCCGATCCTGGACGAGTTTTCGAGACTACAATTAACGTTCCGTGACAGGAACGTAAAGCTACCCGTTTCAGCAATCCGCGAACTTCCGACTACCGCGCTGACGCTTAGTGTTTTCCGTTAACTTCTTCGGTAGCATCTGCGAAAAGAAAGGTATTTTGTCAGCCGCCGATTCATTACTATAACAGCCCGGATTCACTTAAGACTGCGGAAACCGTATTTCCTTGATTTTCGCCGATCATTTTCTGAAACTCCATCGTTGCTTTTTAGGATCTTTTCATTCCAAAGTTATCTTTTCTCATAACTGCCGGTATGAGGCATCCGCTAGGCTAGCGCAACAATCCTCTTTCCGTCTGTTTAACTTGCAGTAGGAATCGACATCCGACTGCTGTACATAAATGCATAACGTTCCAAATCCGGTTCTCCAGATACCAGAATTCTATGTTTTTAACGCCGTGTAAGTGTAACACGGAAGATAATTGAAAATAAAGAAGTAGGTAATGAAGGCAAGAGAAAATGTAGAAGACCAGCTGCGTAAATTCGAGAGAGGAAGAACAAGATAGGATCGCAAAGGAACCGAAAAATACATTGTGTGTTTATGATGAGTCTGTTTAGCCGGCTCTGCGACTATGGTGGCACAAATGTTTACGACAATTAACAGTGCGCTAGTTTAACATCGATGAAAAAAGCCCGGAAGGTAAGAAGGAAGACTTGTTAGAGCTCTAGTCTCGGCATGAAGACCTCGACCGCAACGCAGCAATGCTTCCGGCAGACAAAAAATGAATTTTTTGTCTATTGGCCGATAGTGAAAATCAGTGGCATACACCGGATTAGTCAGTAGTGACGCAAATAAATAGTCAGTCTGAAGTGCACGACATAAAGAATCAACAAAATCTTGAACACGAGGAAAATTTTCGATTATAATTGTACGTTACTTTTTTTTTTTTATAATAAAAACCAACTTCAATAACAAACAATATAAGGAGGGTAAAAATAATTTATAATAATAAATTAAATAAATACCTTATTTAGGAACGTTTTCGGGTATAACCCATCATCAGCTAAAACTTAAAACTAAAAATACACGTGGATAGAATATAAGGAATACACTAGTAACTGCATAGGAGGAACAAACATAGAAGGTATAAAAATCAATAGTATTATACGAAATTACTAATACTCAATAAAAAAGTATAAAACAAAATAGAACAACCTAAAATTAAACTTTTATATTAAAAAGTGGGTTATTATTATTAGGTAATTGATCGTTTAAAATATTATTTTTATATTTATTTTATATTTTGTATCGAGTATTAGTAATTTCACATTATTGATTTTTATAGCTTCTATGTTTGTTCCTTCTATGCAGTTACCATATATGTATACATGTATTCCTTATATTTTTTCCACGTGTGTTTTGAGTTTTGATTAAGTTTTAGCTGATGATGGGTTATACCCGAAAACGTTCCTAAATAAGGTATTTAATTTATTGTTATAAATTATTTTTACCCCCTTATTATATGTTGTTTGTTATTGAAGTTGGTTTTCATTATACAGTTTACAACAAAAACAGGCATGTATTCACCTACATGTTACTCTATTTATTTCCGCGAACTGACTGTATTGAAATTTTTCCGAATACCTGGGTGCTGCGAAACAAATAATTTAACAGCGTAATTTGGAAATCAAAGCGGAAATAATTTCTTCATGTAAAAATGTCTGCAAGAAGTGGATATTTCCGAAAGCTGAAATTATATCCCTCGTAAAGGTGCAAGACGTTTTCAGTACCTTCCCTAATGGAGTGTATATAGTCGTACGTTAAAATATCGTTGTTATCATTGCCGGTAGGTCGTATTTTTCTCTTTTTTTTTCTTTGGCACTCTTTGCTTAGCAAAAATAAAAAAGGAGAGGGTCAGTTAAAAACTTATTCGGTCAGACACATAGCCAGAATGAAGGAAATAGGAACTATCGACTTGGAGGGAAGTGACATGTATGCGGAGCAACAAGGACCAGGAAGTCTAAAATGTAACAAAATAGAATAAAGTCAAGAGTATGAACATTCGAACAAGATACGGTTGGGATCATGCTTCGCGATCAGGATGAAGACGACAGTTAGAAGAGGGTGTTAAATGAAAAAACGGAAACGTAAGAAAAAGCAACAGCGTAAGGTGCCAACGAATAATAGAGGCGGAACAACGTAGAGAAAGAAAGTCGGCTGGATGGACAAATGGAAGGGAAAATTGTTAGAAAAGTAAGAAGCCAAAAATCATCGGATATCATTTGAAAAATGTTTCTTTCCCGGCTATTTTTTTTTTTTTCTTCTCTTAAATAGATGAGCTAGTAGGGGCATCAGGTTACTATCTGAGTGACACAGACCGCGACAATGTATGTCGGCCAATAATCCCAACGGCGCTGACCGAACAACGGTGTTTTATATTGATACATAAAGAGAACATATCTGTTAGATTACAGCGATGGGGGAATTCGAAGAGGCACGCTATAATAATGATTTCGCGCAGTTTGATTACTTACGATCTTCTTCTTCTTCTTCTTCTTCTTTTGTCTTATCCGCTTAAATATTGACGACCAATGTGTTCAATGATTCCCTATTACGCGCCACATCCATTAATTTTCCCTTATAGTATTGTTGATACCTATCCAGCTCTTTATGTTGTCTAGCCAAGACATTCTCGGTCTTTTCGTTTTCCGTCTACTTTTCCTTGTAATATTAGTGTTGCGCTAGCTCCGTATTGTGTCTCCTCGCATAATGTGGCTGCCCAGATAGTTGATTTTTCGCTTTTTAATTAGGGTCGGTAGTTCCTCAGTAGTTTTTTTGTAGACGTCGTAGCACTTCTTTATTAGTCACTTTCTCGGTCCAGCTGATCTTCAAAAGCCGTCGATAAATCCACCCCTTTCGAATGCTTCAATCCTCTTTGATGCGGCTGCCGTGAGCGTCCATGTTTCAGCTGCGTATGTCACTGTAGCCCAAATGTATAGCATCTAATCAGGCGGAGCTTTAGCTGTGTGTTAATTCATGACTACACAATATCCCTTTAACGTTTCATAAATGCGTTTCGTGCTACCTCTATTCTGCATCTCCATGTATGAGTTTACATCTTGTCTGTGATCCAACTTCCTAAATATTTGAAGGATGCAACTTTTTTTTTATCTTTACCCCTTTTTATTATGATTTCTTCATCGTTCCCTGGTTTTTCTCTAGATGTCTTCATATACTTTGTTTTACTCAAAATTAATTTTAATTCCGAAATTCTTTGTGTGTCTGAGCACATCCTCGATTAATCTTTGTAGGCCTTCTCGGGAACCAGCGATGATTGCAGTATCATCGGCGAATCTAATATTATTTATGAGCACACCATTTATGCGAATTCCTTCTACTGATTCGGCAGTAACCGATTCATAATCAATCAGAGAAGACCGGCTATCAAGCATTGAAAAGAAGAAAAAATTAAATTGGAAATAAAAAATTCAAAAATATGTTTTCCTTTAAGAGAGAAATGTTAGAACGTTCAGGCCCAGTTAAAATGCGTTGAAAAGTCTATCGAATCATATGATACGAATAAAATTGAAAAACGGAAGTAAAGACAAAAAAGGAGAAGAAAAATGACAAAAGTTGAAAAATAATCGAAAAAAACAAAAAGAAAAAAATCGAAGTAAAACTCTGTTCCGAGGAACGTTTTACTTCGATGAAAGAGGAAAAAAGAATAGAACCGGAGCGGAAATTAAACAACATTAGGTAAGACATATGCGAAAAGAAAAGACGCCGAAGGTGAGCCCCCGTTTCGCTGTGTAATTTACAGAAAATTCGACAAATGAAATAGAACAAATACGAACCGACAAAATTCTTAGTATATTAGATGATTAATAATCAGAATTTCTCAAGCGGAAAATTAACAAAAATGGAATGTTCTGTGTGACGCGACGACCGATTAAATCGAAATGACGAATGTTACCAACTAAAACCGGGACAAAGAAAATCGCAAAAGATTCAGTGGAAAAGCGGAAAAACAAAAGTTCATCAATTCGAACTTGAGTAAAAAGGAAAAGTATGGCGTTGAAAATTCAGCTGATTTTAATTGTCGTGGCTACAGCGTAACATTTTATTACGTATTAAAATTGAAATTGTTCGTTTATATTTCAGGCTGCGTTTCGCCAGCCCCGCCCATTTTGAGTTGGGAAACCAAAATAGGCTTATTCGTTTGTGCTTTGTTTGTGCTTTTTTGTGCCACTAAGTTTTTTGTTTGTGCTCTCCCCCTTCATAGTTTAATTAGAAAAGTCTTTAGGTGGGGCTGGCGAAACGCAGCCCCGCCCATGTAAAATTAAGGGATGAAAATTATGTCATTCGTTTGTGCTTCGTTTGTACTTCTTTGTGCACGACTTTTTTTTTGTTTGTGCTCACCCCCTCCCTGATTTGGTAAGGGTGGGACTAGCCCTTCCCATGTTGAGATGTGTTACTCATTTGTGCTTTGTTTTGTGCTTCATTAGGCACGGATTGTTTTTATTTTTAGTGAATTTGAATGGGCGAGGCTGGAGAAACAGTACCTTAAGGGTATGAAATGGAATGTTGTAAATACAAATATATACGCTTTTGACAGTATGGTGCGTGCTCTAATGAAATTTAACCATCAATCTTCTGTGTAATAGACAATTCGAAATTAGCTCAATTATTTGTTTCTTCCGCCTAGCGTTTTAAAATTAATTTCTTTCAGGGACAATAGATTAAGAAAATAATGCTACACACATACTAGGTAAAGCATTAATATACAAGAGTATAACAACGAGTCATTTTGATTCTAATTTTCAACTTCAGTTTTTCAGACTTCCTATATTTTATGTTGTTTTCTCAATTTTTCATATATCTTGTTTTAAACTGTAAACAAATTTTTTTTGTCTATTTTAAGATAAATTTTATATTTTGTAAATTTTTTTATTATTTCATCATTTTAAAATTTTTAGAAAATATAAAACTTTTTAGAAACCATAAAAAATGTACCTCTATTTAAATTTTAAATTAACAAAAAAGAAAATTAATTTTACTCAATTTAATGTGTTTTAATATAATGCGATTGCCATAGTTTTGGAATTCAACTCAATTAATTTAATTAAAATTGGTTTAAACTTAATTAAAATTTTTAATAATCTTACATTTATAAACACATTTTTTTGATTTTAATTCGATTTTATCTAACGTAATAATTCAGATTTAGTCTCACTTTTAATTTGAAAGCCACTGTTTTATAATATTCAGAAAAATTAATATAGTTGCTTAAAGATTACTCTACACATACCTTCATTAATATGAATGTCATATAGGTATATTTCGCTTTTATTTTCTTTTTATTTTCTTTTTATTTTCGAGTCTAGTGTTCTAATAGTATTTATCATTGAATGAATTTTTTGCATATATGAAAGTATTTAATTGCCGTTATATAAAATAAAAAAAGGAAAAAAACGGGCGCTAAAAACTTTATGTAAAAATATTAGAAAGTAAAGTATAAAATCTTCTTCAACAACAATAAAATTAGTGCTAAATAATAATGATGAAATATACCAATAAAAATTATAATTTAAATAAAATAATAATATTTTAATATAACATTTTATATTTCAAGATTAAAATTTGAAATTTCAATTAAAATATTATCACAAAAAGTAATTTGATTTATTTTCAAACATCGCATGTACCTAATGACTGTAGGTTTCAACTGTCCTCAAAAATGAGCAATTTTGCAGTCCCGACAGTTTTGACTGTGACGAGTCGTGTTTCGGAAATGTTTTTTTGTTAGTTATTATTAATATTCTTTTTGGTAAAAGTCGTTCAATTCAGTATTTAATTTCTAGCCATCGCAGTCCATCTGATTCATGTTATTTTTCTATGCTAACTGTCGCAGCTGACGATCTATTGAAATTGTATTTTATTTATTCTAGTCTGGAGCCATGCCAAAGTTTTCTTCTAATCGAAATTGCTAGCGTACTTATATTTTGTTTCTTCTACGTTGAATAAACATGTAGTATTTAGTAAATAGTAAACAATTTAGCCAGTTCGTTTCCATATGTATTAACTGTTTCGTCTATTCTAATTTTTCTAAAATGGAACGGGAGGAAGAAAGAATTTTAAGATTGTTAGCCAATATTGACGAGGAACCGGAATGTATTGCAGTAATTGTTCCGATGAATCTAATATTGATGTATCGGAATGCAGTGATCATGATTCAAATTCGGAAATTTCTAACAATGAAATATGTGAAAATAACGAAGGAAATGATTTGAGTCCAAATGATGCAGCGCAATTGGTGTATACTGGAAAAGTTGGCCACACTTTGTGGAATATACACTCACCTCCAAAAAATATTAAAATTCCGAAGAAAAATATTTTACGAATTCGTATACCCCGAGTAATTGATAGCGCTCAAGATATTAACACACCCACAGATATCTGGAAGTTATTTTTTACCAATGAAATTGTTGAAAATATCACAACAAACACGAATATATGGATTCAGAAAAATAAGGATAAATTCAGTAGAGAAAGTGATTGCAGCTGAAATACCGTCAGTAAAGTTTAAAGCTCTTTGTGGACTACTATATTTAGAAGGAGTTCATAAATCTTCGCACATTAATTTAAAGGACTTATGGACAACAGATGGAACCGGAATACAATTCTTTAGAATTTGCATGGCACAAAACCGGTTTAAATTTTTACTGCGAGCGATACGATTTGGTAATTTAAATTCTCAGGAAGAAAGAAAAGGAGTGGATAAACTAGCACTAATAAGAGACCTTTTTGAACCATTTATTAGGGGAACTGTAAAAGCAATTTCAATCTTAGGGAACATGCAACGAATGATGAAATGCTACACCTTTTTGCGGTCGATGAACTGGTGTGTTTTGATTTATTTGTATAGAAATTAAAATTAATTTTTTTTATAATCGTTGACGACATTTTTATGTTTTTACATGGTATTTTTAGAGAAACATAAGATGATGCATTAAAAAGTGTACAATATTTTTCGAAATGCTTAAAACTAATACTATCATACACATATACGCTAACATTTTTAGTTTTTCATCTAGAAGAATAACTACATAATGTATGTATGTATATTTCTATAACTTTTAAAACGTTAATAGCGTATGTTAAAATATAGAATTTAGTGACCCAGAGAAATCCTCCGTGTGCGTCCTCTCGCGTCATTTATTCTTTGCGACCTCTCGCGGGTTAAAATGTTTTCAAGGAAGATGGAAACATAGGGATGGAAAGTTTTTTGGGAATAATTATTTATGCCTTCAAATGTTGCGGCCGAAATGCTTGCAAAAACATTAGCAGTAATATAACAACTGATAAAAATCTTATACATACATAGTCTTTATAAATGAGACCGAATTTTAAAGTGTGAAAATCATTGTTAAAACGAAATGCCAATCGTTGTGTTCGTAAAACGCATCCTGCTCGGTTGCGGATGTGAACATTTTATTTTAGTTGTTTCCGAATAGTGTCGCTTTGTCGGTTATCAAAAACTAGCTGTCTTTTAAAAGTAGACCGTCTGGATAAATAATGTTATTACAGAAATAAATTATATGATATTAACCAACATATTTTTATAACTAAAAGTAAATACTGTAAGTGAATATAAAAAATAAAATAAACATATTACTTATTTACTAAAATCAATTTCAGATATAAAAAAAAAAAGGGAGTTACCAAACACGGTATTTAATTATCGACTGTTAAGAATATGTAAAAAAGAAAAAAAAAAACATACCAAAAATAGAAGATCTGAATTCGATATAATCCACTGTGTATTAAGAGAACAAAAATCTAAAATTTGTAAGCACTCAGTTTAATAAAATTAATAAATGATCATAAAAATTTACTCACAGAATTTATATTACAAAAGATTTGTACAAATGTTATACCTGCGAATTTTAATAACTAATACTTGGCCCCGTATTCTAGTCTAGAAATATGAAAAAATCGAAATTTTGTTTTTTCCATATTCTGAAAGTTTAGACATTTAAAAATATGTCTCTAAAACGACTTTTCAAAATTAAAATTATTTACGGAGTTATAGCTCTTTTCGTGACGCGGCAACTAAATCGGCTCAGTCGGAGTGGATCAAACAATATACGGTAGACATTCTTCAACTATCTGAGGATAATTCAAATACATTACACATATATTTAAAAATCGATCAACTGAAGGCCATTGTAACGTATGTTGTTGAAATCTTTTCTTGTTTAGTGTTCAGTTCAAGTCAGTATCGTTTCAATCTCCAAGCAACGTAGACGCATGTACTCTGTGTACAGTCCAAAAATATAAAATTTTAAGTGAATATTTTATTTAAGAATGGTAAAATAGATAAAAAAAAAAAAAAAAGTAACAAAAAAAAATGCTGTGCGTCTAGATAAACAAAAAGAAAAAAGAACATTTAGACTGTCAGGCGGGACTCGGATTGAACGCTCTGAAATTCGAGCTTCTGATGCTTCGAAGGAAGCTAGGACTGCTCGTCTAGTTTTAGAACTTTAGAAAATATACAATTTGAAGTAGCGGAAGGTCCATTGTATGAAGCAGGAATCGCCGATTAAGAAAATGTAAGTATAACGTACCGTTCTATGAATTCTTCTTCTTCTTGCTGTCCCGACCGATCTCGATCACGGGTGGCCATCTAGTGAAGTTTTAATGATATTCTGGTACCGCTCTCTGTCGTACGCGGAGTGTACCAACCACTCTCTGTATTTAATCCTGTCCACATCTTGATATCACAGAACCAGGTACGTTTCCTCCGACCAACTCTTCTTTTACCTTCAATTTTTCCCATCAAAATGGTTTGTAGCAAGGTGTACCTTGTCCCACGGATCAAGTGTCCAAAATATTTCATTTTTCGAATTTTTATTAAATTAATCAATTCGTGGTCTTTTTTTCATAACTCTAAGTATCTCCTGGTTGGTCTTCTTAGCTGTCCGGGGTACCCTCAAAATTCTCCGCTAGCACCACAATTCAAAAATTCAAAAGCTTGTAATCGATTCAGGGTATTTTTCTTCAAAGTCCACGTCTCACAGCCGTATAATAAGATGGACCATATGTAACATTTTAAAATTCGAACCCTTAATTCCAAACTAAGATCGTGGGCCGTCAAAGTTTTCCTCATCTTGTTGAATGCACTTCTTGACTGCTCAATCCGACTTTTGATTTCCACTTCAGATCCTCCTGTAATGTTCAGCTGCGCACCTAAGTATTTAAATGATTCGACTTTCTCCAGGTAATCTCCATTAATTTGTATTCTGGGACTGATGTTATTTCCAATGACCATTATCTTTGTCTATGAATTAGACTACCTCAGAACTTTACTTGAATCTTTCGAAACTCGAAACGCGTTTTTCTCGAGAAACTACTTTCATCAAACACGTTCATCTGAATGTGTTCGATTCAATCGGTCGTTTTCGTGCGTTTCGGTTTTATCTAGTATATCTGTTAATTTAGTTTAATTTACCTCGACCTTTATCGGATTTCGTATTATTATAAACTCCGCGCATCGCTATCAGTATGCAGCGGACCCCCCCGCCAACGCGGAAACAATTAACGGTGCCCGGTGAAGCGAGCTTATCAACGTCGCAGACATTACCTACAAAGACAACAGCAGCATCTCTTCTTGTACAAACCGGCCGGACAGTTACACCTGCAGCATCCGATAACAAGAAAAATAAAAACGCGGCACGCGGCTTCTTCATCAGACACAAGTAAGATCGTTCCTCTAAATATTTCTAACCCGCAAAACTCTTCCGCCTTTTCAAAAACAAATTTAACGCCAAATGAAACAAGTAAGCCTGTAAACTTAAAGAACAAGCTCGATACACCTATTCCACACACTCCAACCGCTACTACAATAAACTTAGCAGCAATAAATAAAACATTCCCAAGCACAAACATCGTGACCAACTCAATCTCTTTTTCCAACAAACTAAAATCTCGAAAACCTACTCCTTCTATAACAGATTTCGATTTTCCTACAGAAGACCAAGGCGTATTATTTCCATACGTCGGAAATGCGAATCCTTTAGACTATTTTAACGCCCTTAAAAACCTAGTAGGAGGTCCAAAAAACATAATTGCAGGCTCCAAAATTAGCAACAATCGAGTCCTCATTTTTTTGAAATCGAAAAACATCACAGAAAACCTCTTTCATAACGGAGCCGTTATTACCGTAAATAATAATACAATCACCGGTCAAAGGTTAAAAAACCCTACTCAAAAAATTATGTTATCTAACGTATCTCCAACCATCCGAAACTCTGTTGTCAAAGCCTATCTTGAGGGGATATTAAACTTAAAATTAGTCTCGGCAATTTCTCTAAATCCAAATGCGGTAGAAACCAGAGACAATGGAGCAAACGTAGATTTCAAACCTCCACCATCAAAACTGAAAAAACAAAAATTGCCTACTGTTGAACTCCTAAAGCCCGCAGAAAGCAACATCAACAATAAAGACTAACCATTGTCTTTCAATGACTTCGTAGCCTTAATGGAAACGATTCAAGAACAACACGACCCGGCGAGTATAGTAGCCAACTTCACTGAAGATATAGATGGATTTATTCACATGCTCTCAGATAAAATTACTCCTTACTTCAAAACCGATCAATGAAGACACGTTTCACTAAGCTAATCAACAAACTTGCTAGACAGTCGGATTCAGATCAAACAGCAGACTAAACATATTTGAAAAGCTAATAGTGGTCATGGTTCGTAACATTATCCTGCAGTGGAACTGTCGAGGATTCTACCCTCAACTTGCCGAATTAAAGCTGCTTATTTCGAATCACTCTCCTGCTGTGGTATGTCTACAGGAAACTCATTTGAAGCCCACAGATAACCCAACTCTACAAAACTATTCCCTTTTCACTTTCAGCAATGATCAAGGGTTTAGAGCAAACGGAGGGGTTACCATTATGGTCCACTCCTCTGTCCCAGCAGCACAGTTGAATTTTAGTACCCCCTTACAAATGATTGCAGTGGTCGTCCATCTTCCTCGGATATCTGCCACCCCCGATAACTCTATGTAACTGCTATGTGCCTCCGAATTATATAATCACTGCAGATATGTTTCAGTCAGTACTATCACAGGTCAGCCCGCCACTAATATTACTCGGTGATTTTAATGCCCACTCACCTTTGTGGGGAGCAACACTGGAAAACAGACATGGCTCTGTCATAAATAAACTGGTACTAGATAACGATCTGACACTGCTTCCCTCCCCAGGTTACACCCATTTCAATCTGTCCCATAATACTTTCCCAACAATCGACCTACAACTTGTTTCCACTTCCATCTTCCCTCACCTGAGCACTTCTGTGCTACAGGACTTATGCTCTAGCGACCATTTTCCTATACTCATATGCCCATCCAAAGCCCCCCCCCCACCTAAGCCTCAATTTCTATTCCACAAGGCGGATTGGAATATGTTTTCAGTTAAAGTAAACGTTCCCAGCGAGCCATCCGAATCTTTATCAGAGAACATCAACTCCTTTATCGACGCTATTACGAATGCTGCTCTAGCATCTATCCCTAGGTCTGTCCCAACAAACAGATCCCGACGGGTCCCATGGTGGTGCCCCGAAATAGGAACAGCCATACGCCAACGTAAACATGCCCTTAGGAAGTTTAAATCAACAGGCTTATATCCTGATTTGATCGAATTTAAAAAACGCCGTGCAGCTGCGAGGAGCCTCATTAGGCGCAAATAACAGGAATCTTGGCGGCAATTTATGCATTCAATCTCCATAAATACTTTTAGTCACCATATTTGGCGCAAAATTAAGGCACTGAACGGTATTAATCGTGCGACCCCTTCCTTTTCGATAAATCAGAATGGTTCCATGTTATCAGACCCGTTGGAAGTCGCAAACGCTTTTGCGAATCATTTTGCAATCGAGTCATCGTCATATTCGTCTGCCTTCTCTTTAAAAAAATATTCCACGGAACAACAACCAATAACTATCATCTCTGACTCCTCACTTTCCTACAATTGCCATTTCACCATTTCTGAACTAGACTATCAACTCCGGTACCATACTGCGAACAGCGCGCCTGGGCCCGATTCCATCCATCCATATAAAACACTTACCTCCATCAGCGAAAAACGTCCTCTTACATATCTATAACCAAATATGGTTCTCCGGATCGATCCCTGAGCCATGGAAATTAGCAGTTGTTATTCCTATTCTGAAGCAAAATAAAGATCCTCTTTTTCCACAAAACTACAGGATCCCTCATAAGTGTCCTCTCAAAAACGCTGGAAAAAATGGGGTTAATCGGCGTCTCCTTTTCTTCCTTGAACAGAATAATCTCCTATCCTCGTCACAAGCCGGAGGGCGTAAGAAGCGTACTACAGTTAATCATCTGCTGAGCCTACAAAGGCAAATATTAACAGCATTTCACAGACGCCAACATGTATACTCCGTCTTTTTCGATATAGAAAAGGCGTTCGACAGAGTATGGCGATACGGCCTCTTATCCAAGCTGACAACAGCTGGTATAAGTGGAAACATGGCCAAGTATCTGAATATTTTTTTAACAAACAGAACGTTCCATGTTAAGATTGGTTCGTCAACATCGAGCACCATTCAAACTGAGAATGGCTTACCACAAGGATCTGCCCTTAGTGCAGCCTTGTTTATTTTTTATATCAATGATATAAATGATTGTATTGCTCCGCCTGTAAACGCCCGGCTCTACTTTGACGACTTAAACATTTCCCTGTCTTCCAGTTTTCCAGCAAATGCTCAAAAAATCCTACAAAAAACTATTTCAAAACTGCAATCCTGGTGTAACAATAATGGTCTTGTGTTTTCTCCATCTAAGTCTATCTGTGTTGATTTCTATAGGGGACGTTAAAACTCTTCCAGCATCCGCCTCAATCTAGAAAATTCCTCACTTCATTTCCACCCTACTGCTACTTTCCTTGGACTACTGTTCGATCAAAAGCTAACTTGGCGATCCCACATATCCAATCTTAAAGTTAAATGTCATAAATTCCTATCTATTCTTAAATATGTATCAAACACGAAGTATAATGTACCTCCGAAAACTCTCCTCTCCATATACAAATCCTTAGTCATTTCCAGAATAAACTACGGGTCCCAGGCGTATGCGTCAGCCAGTCCCTCTTTACTTAAATCCCTTGATTCGATACACCACACGGCGCTCCGCACGATACTTGGCGCACATAGAACTACACCGTCTGTAAGTTTGTGTGCCTTGTTAGGCACTCCCCCACTAAAGTATTTCCGAACCTATTATTACCACCGTGAGACCCTCGCTCTTTTCTCTAGTAAACGTGCCTGTCCTATCGACACAAATGACCTCCCCAACACCCCAGAGTTCCCTAATGACCCTCTCCCAGAAATCCTGGCTCTCCTATCGCAACACAACGTGAGCGTAATCCCTTTCCCTAACCTAGCTCCTAGCATCATGATACCGCCGTGGGCCCCTTTAAACATTGATGTTAACTTTTCCCTGACGAAGTATAATAAACCCCTGCATCCGAATATCGTTCAGTTGACAACAGCAACAATGCAAAAATACCCCGACCACCTCCTTTTCTATACGGATGCTGCCAAGGCTACCCCAGAGGCTATTTCATCCCCAACCGCCTGTTCCTTTGAAGTCTGCGACGTGATTCGAAGCATTCGACTGAATGACAATTGCTCGGTACTGGATGCTGAAATATACGCAGTATTTTTCTGTTTGGAATATTTTCTTTCTACAGAGCCTACATCACAGAAAGCCCCGCTGGTATCTGATTCATCCGCAGCTTTATTGACAATTTCTAATCCCCTCACCAAACATCCTGTAGCAATTCGAACCCAGCAGGTATTATACGAACTTATTAAGAGACAGTGCTCCGTATCCTTTCTGTGGGCGCCCAGCCATGCAGGGATTCCTGGAAATGAACGCGTCGATACATCCGCCCGAGCAGAAATATATTGCCCCTTGCCTAGTAACAGCCCACCTCCACCTTATCTCTCGAACATAATCTTCAATAATCTCACGTCCTTATGGAAAACCCATTGGTCCTCGTGTCAGACTTTCTCGAGGTTAATTAAACCCTCAACCGAACCATGGTGGCCGGAAAAAAGCATTTCCCGCAGAGATTTCTGTGCACTTAGCCGCTTGCGCACAGGCCATACGGCCATGTCGCATAATTTTATTTTGCAAAGAACCCCCTCTCCTATGAATTGTCCTTTCTGTGGCCAAGATGTTGCTCCCTCAACTCCTCATACACTATGCGACTATCCAGCATTATCACCTCACCGGCCCCCTTCAATTAATAACAAAACAGTCACCAACATTCTTGAGAATTCCGCCGATGCAATTTTATCCATAACACAATTTATCAGAACTAGCGGAATAATCAGATATCTATAAAAACAAACAGCGCATCTTCGTACTGTAATAGCCACAGCAGTTAAACACGGTACAGGATGTTGATCCCCCCCCCCCCCAAAAAAAACAACAACACGGTTGACATGATATCTCAAGTTCTAATAAACTGATTTACTTTAAATTAGGTAAGGATTTTCTTTATATATCCTTCTATAGCCTTTACCAGAATAAAGTTGAAATTTTGATTTTTACTATTTTTAAAAAATTGAAAAAGGTCAAAAAACAGGTAAAAAATCTACCTTTTTTTTTTTTTTCAAACAGTCACCATTTTATGTAAATTTTTTTTTTTCTTCTTTGAGGTGGGAACTATAACCACATCCTTACTAATTAAGAATCTTTTCTTTTTCCTTTTTTTTTGTTTCAGATGACTAGAAGGGTTGGAATCGTGTCAACCAGGACAAACTTTTTTTTTACCCTTCCACTTCATTAGTCTGTAACTTTATGAATTTTGAATTTTTTTTTTTTTTTGATAATTTTTTTGTGTATTCTTAAAACATGAATAAACAAATGGTAAAAAAATGGATAGTAAAAATATTTATTATTTTTTTTTTATTGAGATTGAAAAAACCTCCTAAATTCGTGCCTCTAGACTAGAATACCCCCTTAATACTGTTTTCTAGTAAAACTATTAATGTTACGTTTTTATTGTTTTAAACGTAATTGTCGTCGATCTTTTGTTGCTTTTTTTTTTTATTTATTTTTAATTTTTATTTTGCAATTTTAATTAAAAATAGTTCAACGAGAACTATATACGTATATCTGTTTTACTTTCTCACGAATAAAGATAATTCGGATCGGATTACTAGTAAAAAAATAAAAAAGAAATAAAGTCTAATAAAAATACTATCGTTCTATTCTTTTTAGTCGTTTACTATTCAAGTTCTAAACTATCATTTTTTAGGTACAATTTTATAATTTAATTAATTTTTCACCTAAAAATAAAAAACAAAATTTAAATTAAATTGTAATAGTTATAAAGTTAAGTAAAGTAAGTTCGATATATCTTTGATAAGGTATCATGGATAGTGAAGTGTTAAGCTTTCCACAATAGTACTAAGCCTAATGGATCTGATGAAAATACTGGGGCCAGTTCCTTTTTTTCGGCTGCCCCTTTACTTCCCCAAATTTTTTCGATGCCAAATTATTTCAGACTATGTATTTTTAAGAAACATTTTTCAAAAATTTCTAAAGAGGCGGTCGCTGTTTGATTTTCTCTTTATGAAACAAGGTATTTCTGAAATCTACTGCCTACCGTTTAAGGGATATTACGTATAATTATATAATTTCCCTTCCGCAATATGTGCCTTCTGGATCCGCCCCTTATATACGTATTTATATGTGTACATATATTGATGTACAAGACTAACGATTAAAAATCAAACACATTCATAATAAGTTTAGTATTGTTCTCAACCGCGTTGTTTATGGAATTGTTTTGAACACCGCATTTATAATAACAAAAATGCGTGAAAAGGCAATCGCACTCAGAGCAACAGCTCCTAATAGACAGATGAATAGTTAGCACTACTTATTAGCACGATAGCTATTCGTATGTTTTCGTTATTATTAATATTAATGGAAATATTAGTAGCGGTTAGTAATGGCAGCGAGGATAACGATAATAGGAATATTATTATTGTCAATGTTAATGATATCGAATTGAGATACAATCTGACCTTATTAGAGGCATCGCGCTAAATTTTATAAACGTGAAACGAAAATATTACGGAATATTTATGAAAAGTTAAACGCAAAAAAGGTAAATTGAAGCAGCAGTAAAAAACTGCACGTTAAAATTCCCGGTTCATTAATGATCATTAAGCCTCTTCTCACTCGGCGCTAATAAATTCCGGTCACGTTTTGCTGCAAAAACGACCACGATAATTGTGAAAAGCTGTTTTCTTATCTTAGTAATCCGGAAATTAAATTATTTCAAGAGGAAGGAAAAAATAAGAAAAAAACAATAATCGCTCGAACTGAGAGAAAAAAAGAAACAGCAGAAAAATGGAAACCGTTCTAGAAGAGATAGCAAAACGAAACGACAAACTACATCAAAAATGATAAATTACGAGTAGATGGGCTGATTCCGCGTTCGAATTAAATTATTGCTCATTTTCTGGAAAATTAATTTTCACTATTTCGTTTTTCTTTTTGCTTTTTTTTATAGTTCATTTTTTATAAATAACGTAAAGGCCTGCGCCGGGCGAAAATAATAGGTTATTTACAGATTTACACCGTGGTGCGTGGATTCGGCCGAGTTTTTGCACGCATGCACTAACTAAAAATACATTTTCATCCTAATCCGAAACGGAATAATCGAAGAAGGGTAAAGTGCGTTAAGTTTTCAGCCGTGTATAAAACTAAAATACAGAAGAATATGTGAGATTATACTTCTGCGCTTTCAAAATATTTCATAATAACGAAAATTTATTATTTCTCTGTCGGTCCATCATATTCCACAATTCTTGCGGTCCCCGTGTTGCTATTAATAATTTACAATAGGACGCCTAAATGAAATTAGTTAATAACGTCGAAATTAATCGTAAACCTGTAAAATAACACACACCGTACACGGAAAAGGAAAAAGAAAAAGAAAAAAACGTATTTTAGTTATTTAGCACCGAAATGTTTTGCGGCCTAAAACTCCATGATGTACTAGGAATTTCAGTGCATCATGGTTACTTAGCTCCGAAACATGTCGATGATAAATTTAGTAATTAATTTCAACATTATCACGAAACAATTCGGCGAACGAAGGATGTCAGTGATAGTCAAATCAGTTAAAAATTTCACAAAGCCTTGCCTGGAAAACAGGAGCAATGTTCTTCTCTAACGATAAAAGGAGTAATAAATGAGAATGTTCTCTGTAGTATCCGAGTATGTAGTCTTCTTGGTGGCACCCTTGATGTGTTAAGCTTGTCTAATTACCAGTATGTTACTTACGAGTTAATCAGGAATTCGATTCATCAGACTTTATCATGGCGAGACTGTACTATAGTTTTCTATAAAATTTACGGAAGAATCGGTTTCAACTACGTTATTTTAGAAATTGTATACGTACAGCAGATACAAGAAGGTAATGCAAAAATGTTGCATGACTTTTCATATAACTCCCGGAAACAAACACAGTTATTAATACACATTTGTGTCCAAAAAATATATGCAGCCGATTAAAGCACGCCTTTTTTTGTAACTTAGTTCTATCTTTTGTTTTTTTGTCACCCCCTAGTTTTGACTCAAAACCACGTATTATTTAAGAAAATTCGACTCGACTCTGGGAAGAGATGGAAAGAACTTTCTTTTTTTTTAAATCTTGGGCTCGTCAATCAATTGCCTTAGAAACAAATAGTAAGGAAAGAAGTCGGTTTTATTTTAATCCGATCAGAAATCTTTGATAAAAAACAATCAATATAGCAGGAATAATAGGAAGAAAGCCCAAGCCTCAACAGATAGGACTATACAAAACAGAGTAAGGAATGAACACTGGAAGAACACATGATCGGGGTCGCAAATAAAGGATGGAGAGGACAGTGTGGGGAGGAAATCAGGGAAAAGTAAAATCAGGAGAAAGGCAGTAGGGAATGACTAAAACGCATACGAACAACGGAAATAACGTCGAAGAGAGGGATGCAAAAGAAACCATGAATACGAAGGAAGAGTAGGTTGAACAGGCGGGTGAAAAACGAATGATTACTAGAAAAGGAGGAAGCGTAAATATCCGATATCATGTCTGATATGGAAGCTTTTACATATCGATAAGAGGTTAGCGGATGGAATTTAAAAAAAAAAAAAAAAGACGAGAAGAAGCAGCAGTCCGAGCCAAGGAATCAGCCATTTCATTACTAAAAATATGCTCGAGTGGCTGGGTACCCACTGCAAATCAATATTAACTAAAAGGAGAGAGAGGATGATATGGATGATAATAAAGTCACACGAATGATCAGGAAATGGAGAGGATATGGCCTGAAGGGCGCTCAAGGAGTCAGAGATAATTAAAAACTTGGAGGAAAGGTGATTCGAGGGAATGAAAAAGAATAGTTGATTGAAGTAAGGGAATTATTGTCGAAGGTGAGAAGGAAATGATAAAGGAAGCATTGTAAGGAGCAACCAGGAGAACTTAATTCCACAATATAAGGGGCGAGTCGTGATTATTTTTGATTTTTTAGTTTTTCCCTTTTTTCCTTTTTTAGTATATTTCACGTTTATTTTATAAGACCTCGCGTACCTTTATCCAACTTTTGAAATCCGGGCGTGTTTAAAATGCTGGAACAGCAAAATTTGATTTTGTGAAGCATTCATTCGCATAAATTACTGGAATCACATAAGCTAAATCAAAAAATAAAATATACAAATTTTATAATTTTGTAATGTATATTATGCGGGACTGTTGAGGATGACAGACGTGGTGACGAAGCTCGACATTGTTGAGTGTACATTATTATTCGAGTCGTCAGTGTATTTTTTTCCTATCGACGCTGTGAGACCTGGTCAGCAGTTTGCGTTTATCATAGTTGCGTATGAATGTTTCATTCGCGATTTCGTTAATTTTGGGCTACTATGAAAAATGGAGCAGCTTTAATGAAAGTTAATTGAAAATGACGAGTTTATAAAATTATTACGTATTTAAAATTAATCGTGTTTTACTAAGCGTACGGCCCGGAATAAAGATCCATTTGGTCCCATTTAGGGCGAGTTTGTACTGCATAAAATCGAACTTTAACGTGTAATACGTAAAAATGACGAATAATTTAATTTTTACTTCTCTCTTCTCCTATCCTACGTCATCATTATGTTCTCTCGTTTCTCTAATGCGAAATTTTCTTCTTCCATTTTCTTTTTTATCTCGAAAGTATTTTCTGAGTTTCAATGAAAATTTAATTTAGGTCAAATTTGATTTGGAGTAACGTTAAAAGGTTTTAAACTTCCTCTTCCATGTATCCTATTAAGATTACTTTACGAAAACTGATTTCTTTCATTAATTCGGTTTCTTCTTTTTTTTCTTGCATAGTTCCGGCACTGAACAGCTTTTCCCTCCTTTCTATTCCATAAATTTCTGTTTACACTTTCTTACCTTAAATATATCCTACAATTTTCCTCCAGAAATAGATTTTATAATTTACCGCATTCCCTCTCGAGAACTTAACCGTCCCTTCAAAAATTCCTCTTGATTACCTTAGATTCTGTTTCCTCCTCAAACTCTCTTCCATTCTCTTGGAGTTCCTTTAGTTCCCAAACTTCAAAGAAATCCTTCTTCTTTTCGAATCTCTCGAAACTTTTTCGAAAGATTCTAAACAGACGTCTTCTGTTTAGACAAACAGTAACTGATCTTTCGGGAATGTTCAGTTTTCGATCTCTCTGGTTGTAATCATTTTTTCTTTTTTAGTATTTACAGATCATGTCGAAATAAAAATTACACATTAGCAATGTTTCTTGCGACCTTTTCGACACTTCCGACCATATGCACCTTGCCTCATTACAGAATCAGATTTTTTTCCCATCAACTTCTCAACTCCTTCCAATTGTCTGTCGGCTAATTCAGTTCGGCTACACATCTTTTTTCTAGTTCTAGAACTTGCACCGTGCTCTTTCTCAGAACTCTCATTAAAATCTTTCACTTTTTAACACACACACACACACACATACACGCACACCTTCTTAATACGAATTCCCTCCTCCTTTTTCCAAGTTAAGTTATTATCAAAATTAAGACCCACACAAGATGAGGATTGAATGCGTGAAGTGTTAAGTAGCGGATACATATGTTATTATTGCAGGACCTTGTTCTGCAAAAGTGAACTGCTTTTGTTGGTTTTCCGGAGAAAAAGTTTAACCGCTGTTTTCTCAGTTACTCTCGTTGTGATTTTGTCGATCATCTCTTGCATGGTGTGTTCACCGTGTTCTACGCTTGAACATGTAAGAAACCATGACTGCGAATAGATCAGCTTTTACCAGAGATTTAACGCCTTGGATGATCTCGTTAATAGCTATATATTGAAGAGGGTCGAGCTGAGTTTTAAAACTCGCATTCTCTTCTGGCGGTAAATTAAAATGTCATCGAAAGTCGAAATAATCCAAAGATTTTGCTCAAAATTTGTATCACAAAATTTTCCAAAATTTCCGACCGTTTGGGGCGAAAAAGACAGCTTTCTCCATAACGTGTTGGAGCTTCTTTGTAAAACGAATTTATCGTGTACACACGACAGCTTCAATTTTAAACGTCGAAAAATTCGACGTTTAGAAAAAAATATATATTTTTTATGTTTGCCGGGCGTGTTATATGTCGATAGAGAGCTCATTATTAGACATAAAAAAGCGTGATGAAATTTTTTTTGAAAAAAAATCAGCAAATTGCGATAATGTAAACACTACGCAAGAAAACAAAAAAGAAACAAACAATTAAGCATTCTATAAACATAGCAGACATTTACGGGAATATTGCATAAAAAACACAGCCGATATTAAAATTGCGAAATAACCGTTTTCCCCGGGTATATAAATGTAAATTACGGTGTAATCTTTGTTCGAAAGTGCGGAATCCTCAGCGCGGGAAACAGTATGCTTGACTGACCTTGTTTTATTGTATCCTCGTTTTTATCGATAAATTATACTTCTGCATATCTTTCAAGGAAATTTTACCAAAATAATTTTAGTCATTATTTGTTAAAGATTATATAGCGAAATTTAGTTTGAAAAATTTCAGAAGAAAATCTTCTACCGGTGGACTATATAATCATTTAGCCATAAATAGATATTTGAAAACGAAAACAAGATGCCGTATTTAATAAATGTGATCAGCTAAATTAACCCCGGGGTTTGTTGTACTTCCTACTATAGCTCCTCTGTCATTCACATTCTCGTCTACTTTATATCATCAGTATTTGTAAATAATTGTAAGTTCCATTTATCCTATTTTAAATTTTCACGCGTTAAGTTATTTGTGCTATTAAAATGAATCCTACATCCTTGACAGGATTGGTATTTGTCATAATGTACTTAACGGTCTAAAGGATCCGAAAAAGCAATATTGGGCCGTCGCGAATTTCTCTAGTATCCAATTATTTCGGACTACATGAATCGAGAGCAACTTTTAAGTCCAGTGTAAAACAATTATGGAAAGCGCAGGCAAGGAACTTAACTATGCTAACAAGCTTCCCCTCCAAAAAAAAAAAAAAAAAAAAAAAAAACTATTTTCTCTGTCCTGCACCATCGAAAATATAACTTTCCAGTTTAGAAAGCCGTTAACCATCTGTGAACTCTACAGGTCCTCAAATGAATATATTTTATTATGAAGCAAAGATATATATCTTTATCTGTTGTTGATCTACTGTTTACCATGATAAATAAACGTATATTACTTCGGTTTCGCGAAATTATCTAGGTTCGTGCTACAGTGGTGTGCAAAATATAGAATGATTTCTGCTAAGGCGATGTAAAAGGAGTTACAAGTAAATGTAATTAATAACACGAAATTAAATAAAGTTCGAATCTAAGTCTCGTGCCGAGAGCTTGCCTACATTCTTTGAATCCAAACTACGTTAGCCAGGATCATTCTTACTATTGATTGCGGAATCAGAGATATCGCTTAATGTTCTTTTATATTGCGTCTTCGGATTATTATATATGATTTTATTAAAACTACTGCTACCTGAACACTGCGACCACCTATCTCCACTGGTATGTTTGAATAAAAGTTCAAATTTACTTTATAAGTTTTATAAAATCGCGCTAAAAAGTAAAAAAAAAAAAATACTCGATGAAAAATAATAGTTATAAATTTTTGACAGCAATCTCATAACTGAGGACTTTACGACTTAAATAACATTAATACTTGTTAGCAACGTACTTAAATTGCAACAATAATACCAAAAACCACTCTAAATAAATATCATAATTTCTCGTTTTTTTATAACTTCGAGATTATTTAGTACGGTTGTCGTAATTTTAATTTGCTCCCGATTATAAATAACTATTAATATTGTTTGAGGATAATCGTAGTATATTTTACCGTATAAGATTATCTCATTTTTAGCGAAATTTTTTTTTTTCGTGCTTTCAACCCTCGTATTCGCACCCGGGTGCCCACCACGGTGCATTTTTGAATGTAACTTGTTCAAAAGTAGGAATTTCGGCAAAAACCTCCGGCTAGTCGTTATTTAACTCTCAATTGTAAACAGGTAATTTGTTTGGAATAAAAGATAACGAAAATTACTAAGAAAAAACCGAGCGTAGGGTATAGATCCTCAAAAAAAAAAAAAAAACTTTTCGACTGAATTATTGATTTGGGATAGTTTTATTTAATTTTTATACGTCGAATATGTTTTGGGATGGTACGGAATACAAAAAAAAAAAAGCGTGGAAAATTAATTAGCCTCAGCATTCGTGATATTTCGCGAAGGTTGTTGTAGCATGCTCATCGCAGACAGGTTTGTTACAATCGCCCTTCTCATTATTGTCGCTTTGTAGCAAATATGACAGGATAACTTTGATCCTCCCTGACTTATCTCGTTCATCAGCAGGATTTGGAGCGATTTCAACGGGGTTTAATGTCTGTCCGATCACACTTTTAATGGCGATTTTTGTGCTGTAATTTCGCCTTATTTGAACGTTTTGCGACCGATTCTCCATTTCTAGTTTTGCGAGTTCTGCACTCAATTGGCGCATGAATAGTCGTCGTTGCTCCTCGGAAGCATCTTGTTGTTTTCGTAATAAATCAAATAGGACGCGAATGATCCAGCATGTTGAAAAACATAGCTACCGGCCATCTCAGAGTACGACATTGTGTAGTATTATATCGAGTGCACATTTGATCCATGGTATCAACGCCAGATTTATACTTCATCATTTACAGCAGTGTCGGAATACATAGTCGACAACATAATTACAGCTTTATTTTTCTTTGGCACATATGAGCACATTGTTAGCCTCTCATTGAAAGAAAATTCACTAGAGTATATACTTTTCTCGACTTATTTAGAGCCATCACACTTGGGGTTTATTCGGTCTCAAAGTACCAACGATAGTTAAATTCCATGAAAGTAGCTCCACCGGACCAGTCAAACTCGCGTTGATTTTTTTGATCTCTTTTTTTTTTACCTACGAAAATTGCATTAGCGGAGAAAAATGAATCCTAAACAAATGGCGCCCGGAGGAGGAACAGCATAATCAGTGAGTCCAATTGGCGTCCGGAAACAGGGACATTTAGACTTTTTGGTAGAATATCAGTTTTTATCAATAGTTACGTCTATTTATGGAAATAAACGTTTAGAAAGCTATTTTAGGGTCGTAATATTCGAAAAACGGAGAAAAATAAGAGGTGGGTACCTGGATACCCGGGTGCGTAACAACGGAGGGTTAAAAAAAATTTTGAGGTCAATAGTTTTTCGTTTTTTTTTTTTTTGAAAAACAATTTTATTTCGCATTTTTCAGTGTAAATAATTTTAAGCGATAATATGAACCAACCTAAAATGATCTCTGTTTCCGTACTGCATAATATCAAGAATGTAACATGCAAAAATTTCGTCAGCGACGAGCTTTTGAATCGCGTTTGGTTTAAGTTCACCATCTTAATTGAAATTTCAAAAATTTCGGATGTTTATATTTTCCCTATATGTGACCGACTCCGAAGAAATCCGGCTTATGCCTAAAACGCGATATGCGAGAAAAACGCGTTTGAAGTTCAGGAACGCTGTTTCACCATTTCCAGCAGCTGTTGTTTTTTGCTTCTGTACAGTGATACCGCTTGTATATAGGAGTTATCCGGGAATCGAGAGCATGAGGAATCATGTGAGAATAGAGGGACAGGACGTGGTCACGGAAGAAGACGTCAAAGTGGCAGTAAAGGAAGGACGTCGGGGTCGAAGACGCTCTTAAAGCGATTACCATAAGTAAGAATGAAGGAATTTTTCGATTTCCCATTCATTTCATTTTTTGATGTACATATTTTAAGTAAGTTTTCATGTAATCTCCTATTAATTATTCGATCTATTTTTTATCAATTGTATTCTCATTTTTGTACAGGTTATTGGCAGTACGTCTTATTTTTGTAAAGCTTAAAATTGTAAATAAGAATCAAATAATATTTCAGGTATTTTTCCATTAACCTTCTCATATATATTTTTTGTAAATCGTGCTGCCATTTTTTGTAAGAGTCATTAGCAGCAGACGTCTTTATCCTTGTATAACTTGAAAGTGTCTAATTAAGAATTAGATAATTTTTCGTGTAATTTTTGTCAATTTCTTTTCACACATTTCATAATTCGTGTATTTTTGTAGTAAATATTGGCAGTAATATGTATCATTCTTGTAAAAGATGAAATATTTTTCGTTCTAGCAGCACCATGTCACAAAAAACAATTCATTACGAGGGAAAATGGGTTCAAAAAACTCTTGAATGTGTAATCTGTTAATTATTGAAAAAGAACGAATTTTCAACTACTTTGCACACGACAGGGGTGAAGAAAAACGGCTATATCATCGCTTATAATTATTTTTTTTCAATTTATACCAACGGCACGTCATAAAGGAAGGTTTGAAGACATGGAAACCGTCGAAATCCGATAATTGATTTTTTAGGCATAAGCCAGGTTTCTTCGGAGCCGGTCACATATTCTAAATTTTTTAACTTAATTTTTGTCTGATTATAATAAACAAAAAGAAAACATATCTCTTACGAAAACTCCCTTTTCCATCGCTTATTTTAATAACTTCGGTCAATAATCGCCGATATTCATCTGTGTCCATCCATTACGAATACTTCCGAATAAATTCGAATTACTTGACATAATGGAAAATTCTTAACATTTTCGTCAGTGGTTGAACTTGTAAATGATGTTTCAAATTCATTCGAATTTATATTTATCCGCATTAATTAACTGATTATAGTAATTTCTTTTTTGTTTTCCAATTTACATTGCTGCGGTAAATATTACCGATAATATTTTAAGTCAGTCGCGTTTGTTATACTATTAGTGAAAACTTCTCCACAGAGACCTCTTTCGTTTTGATTGACTACGCAGCCTCTGTGTTCACCGGCATTCATCGGTACTCGTATATAATATCACTGCTGGCCAGTACACTTTTCGATAAACAAGAAACCATTAAAATCGGCGAACGTAAATAAAAAAAACATCATCGATGGTCATGCAACCCCTCCTTCCTTTGAAGTCGCTAATAATGTATGTTCTTCACATCGCCGTTCTATCGATGTCTCCATTATTCAGCCACCTTTTTTAAGCTATACTCCACTATCTTCCTCCGGTTTCCGTATTTCGTTGACTCGTATTGGCCTCTCAAACGAAGCGCCTGTTTTCGTCTTTCTTTAATTATGTGTTCGTTAACTGGTCATCGCTTTCTGTTGAGCGTTCTATGTTCAAGTTTGCTGAGACTTGGTCGTCCTCCATTGCGGCGCTAATATCCTGGCTCTCCCTGCTCCGCACATTCTTCCGACTATATTGATTACTTCCTACTAACAACTTTTGAGGTATCGCATCAAAATATAATTGATTGCTTCCCTTTCTAATTGATTTTATGTAAAGATCGTTGTTTGGCGAGAAAAACAAAATTGTTATCAAATGTTTAAAGATTTATAGTAACACACAGTGTTCCTGAAAATTATTTAAGATGTGGAAAAAAAGATATACTTTAATAAATTTCACTGAAGCTGAATCTCACATTTTTTCGTAGCTTTAACTCTTCTTTAAAGTAGCGAAATAGTTTAAAATATCGCAATGTTAATTACTTCATTCTTAGCTCAACTCTCATTTCTGCCACAAAAATTTGTCCTAAAATGTCACATTAAATAAAGATTTACTTTTTTGTGGAAGAATGACGTTGTCAATTTTCCTACGAAGTACAGAAGTGATAGAGATGGAGGTGTTCCCGGTGTGGTGAAGGGGTAGAGTCCCCTGCGAGGCACGTGAGTTTATATTTTAAATAGATGTATATAATTTGTACCAAATACTAATTTCGACGGGGGGTCTTTCGTTCAGAATGTCGCAGAAGTGTTGCATTTCCTAGGGGTTTCCCGCAGATAATAACTTGAGCACCTTCACATATATATATATGTAGAATACTGTTCTTGCAGTAAGTTATCCCGAATTATTAAGCGTTTATGTAATTTTTTGAGACGTTTCTACTTGGAAACTGCGGAGATTTAAGTATTATATATATATATATATATAGTCATTTTGGAGACCATACAAAAACTTTCCTAGAAATCGTCCGTGGTTACTACAATCGTGAAAACCCGGTCAAAACGGTGAAGAGCGTTTGGTTTCAAGCTTCGCAACAGTCGAACGGGATTCACAGCGCCCACATTAGCTTTCGGAAATCGGTGGTCCGTCTGTAGCCAAACATAAATTTGATTTTTGGTAGAAGTACGACTTTTAGAAGATGCACCCCCTTATTCGCTTTCTTTCTGCGTACTGTAATAGCGTACTGTAAGCAACTGTATGAAAATAATCGCGAAATAATCTGTTCTTCAGGGCACAGACGTTTATCATTTCCTTTCCGAAATGTAAATCCGCTTATGTAAATTGAAATTTCTTCTTCGCGTAGGAAAACAGATAAGATCCATGACGTCTCGTGTATTAATAAAACATAATATTACAACAAACAGGTACATTACCACTTGCAAAATGTGTATCATCCCGATATTTTAAAAATGAAATATTCTAAAGGCGATAGCAATAGTTCGAAAAATCACGCGATATGATAAATAATGATTTCGTCTAATATTTTTTATTACATTCGAATGCAATCCACCGCTAGCGCAAATTATGTTCATAGATGAAATTTTACATAACGATAATAATAATAATAATAATAATAATAATAATAATAATAACAATAATGATAATGATAATGATAATAATAAAGATAAAGGTTTTATTCACCGTATAGTTGGGAATTATTGAAAATTAAATCCTGTTTACGAGTACGTTGATTTTCAGTCTTTCTCTGCTTTGGTTTTTTTATTTGCGTACCGAAATGTCTACTTGTGAGAGAATATTCGAGCCGTAAAAGTGGAAAAGTGCAACGATGTATGTGTGTACTATATAGTAATTCTTTTTAGTCGAAACGTACGTGTAATTCGAGTATAACGAATTAAACAGCCTCGGGCTAAAATTAGTACTAAAATTCGTACGAGCACAATGTAGTATTTACTAAATTATTTTCTTAAATATAAAAAGACGATGAATCGCTGTGCGAGTGTTCCTGCGCGGAACCGAATGAAAAAACGCCTTTTTCGAAATAAAAAAGGCCGGTATTAAATTTTTAATTCGTAACGTTTTATTGGAATTAAAATTAGACGATAATTTCGAAGGTTATTATTTCTTTTAAAGTATTTTATAAATTATATTTATACAATAATTAGTCGTTAAGCAGGGCCGTATCTACGGGGGGGGGGGCTAGAGAGGACTATAGTTCCGGGCCCTAGCCTCTTAGGGGCCCCGCGCTCTTGAACAGAAAAAATTTAATTTTCCACGTGTAAGTTTCTTTTCTCAAAATACTCAATAGTGTAAAAATGAAAAATTTCAAATTTGCGTTTATCTTAAATAGAGTTCGGTTAATTTTTATATATAAAAAAAAGAATATACGAATTCATTAATAAAATTATATACTTTTTCTTTATAAACTTTTTCTATTTTTTTTTTCCAATAAACTAAATACTACATAAAATGAATATTTATAGAAATTGTCTACGACAAATCTAATTTATAGCTTTAAAAAAATAGGAATGAGTTTTAACGTACGTATTGAATAATAAACAAACATTAAATAAACATTCGAAAAATCGATTAATAACAATTCCCTGATCGTTGTAAATTTTTCTATATAAAAACGTTTTACGATCTGAGATATTCTTAATTTTAACAATATTTTGTTTTTTACTTTTATTAAAAGATAATATAATTTCGAATTGCATAAAAATTATTTAAAATACAAGCGAGTTTTTATAATTTTTTTTTTTTTTTTTTTTTTTTTTTCGATTTCAGCCTCTATGGACTACGCTAAACAACTAAGTTTTCATTTTACATCTTTTCCTTCTTCCTTCCTTAACATCTTTCCAGTATTTCTTGAGACCCTCCATCAAGGCATTTTTATGGCTTATCGAAAGCGACCTCTTCCGGTTAACTTGTTCTATTTTAAAGATTGACGTCGCAACTGTTTTATGAAACCATTCCTTATTAAACATTTGTGTTTCAGTAACATCCATTAATTCCATATCCTTTTCACATTCATTGAACCATGCAGGTCTTATTTTCTTCGTTTTCATGAATTCATAAATTCTCTTGGTTAACCTGTCCTCTTGCATTCTGGTAATATGCCCGTAAAATAATAATCTTCTTTTCCTTATTGATATGGATAATGGTTCAATTTTGCTATATAGTTTATAGTTCGAAACCCATTTGAACTGTCCATCATTCCATTTAATTCCTATAATCTTTCTCAGGATTCTCCGTTCCCTTATTTCTAATTGATTTGTTAATATTTTTTTGTTTAGATTTAACGTTTCTGATGCATATAACCCTTCTGGTTTTACAACTGTAGCATAATGTCTTAGTTTTGCTCCTATGCTCATTGCTTTTTTATCGTAAACATTCTTCACCAAGTGATATGCCCGACCTAATTTAAATATTCTACTATTCATTGCTTCTTCTTCTAGTGTATAAGTTCCCCCAGATATTTGAACTTTTTAACTCGCGTTATTTTTCCAGCAGATGTATTAAAATAGTCTGGGCTGTTTTTAATATTTGTCATGTACTTGGTTTTTTCAACAGATATTTGAAGGCCTACACATTCCGAGACTTTTATTAGTTGGTTGATCTTATTTGTTGCTGACGTTATATCATTAGCAAAGATAGTTAACTCATCCGCGAACGCCAAACAGTCGATATGTATTCCTTTATTCTTAGTACCAAGTCTGAATTTATGGTTGTTATCCTCTTCATCTATCAGAATTCTCCATTCTCTGATAATTTTTTCCAAAATACAATTAAAAAGGATTGGTGATAAGCTATCTCCTTGTCTTACACCCGTAACAATCTCAAATGGATCCGAGATTTCCCCTCTAAATTTAACCCTGCACCTTGTGTTGATTAAAGTTTGCTTTATTATATTTCTAGACGTATCGTCTAACCCAAATTCTTCTAAAACGTCAAACACCGTACTCCTATCGACTGAATCATATGCCTTCTTGAAATCAATAAATACAGCTACATAATCATTATTTCTAATTGACTTAAACCTAATAATATTCTTCACATTAAGAATTTGTTCCGGGCATGATCTTCCTTTCCTAAAACCGGTCTGGTATTCCCCTAAATTTTCGTTTAAGGTGTTTTCGACTCTTTTTAGGATTGCTTGTGAAAGAATTTTATAAGCTACTAAGTAGTATAAAAATGGGGGTTCTGGGCCAGTGGGTGAGGGGGGTGAGGGGGTAAGTGTGACGTCACACCCCAACTACCCCTATTCTGGTGCAAAGGTCACCCAACAACCCCTATTCTGGTGCAAAGGTCACCCAACTACCCTTATTTTTAAGTAAAATTAACCCAACTACCTTTTAAAAATGCCAAAAAGTCACCCAACTACCCCTACCCCAGCCCAAAGGTCACCCAACTACCCCTATCTTTAAGCAGAATTTAACCCAAATACCTTTAAAAGCAGTGAAAACTAACCCAACTACCCCGCAAATGCCAACAAGCCACCCAGCTACCCCTATTCTAGCCCAAAGGTCACCCAACTACCCCCTATTCCCACCCCCACCCCCAAAAACTACCCCTTCATCTAATTTAATCTAGACCTCTTAAAACAACCAAACTACCCTCTTTTTAGTATTCCACCCCTATTTTCCACCCCCTCCCCCTTAAAAACTACCCCTTGATCTATTTTAATCCAGAGCTCTAAAAGTAACCAAATCACCCTCTTCCCAGTACCCCACCCCTAATTTACACCCCCTCACCCTCAAAAAACCACTCCTTCATCTATTTTAATCCAGAGCCCTAAATTAACTCATCTACCTTTTCCAGGATAATCAACCCCACTGTTTTCAACCCCTCCTTGTCAAAAATACCCATAATTCTCTTGGAACAGTTTAATATCTAATCCACCCCTCACCCTACAGTCTCTCATTACCATTGTAACCCAACCTATACTATAACCCAATCACTACCCATCACCCCACAGTTTATCATTGGTAATATAACACAACCAATACTATAACCTAACCACCACCAAACACCCCCACATACCCACTAAGCACTATCCTCTACACCCCATAGCCTGCTCAACCATAGCACAAAATGTGATGAATATTAGTGTGATAGATAGTACCAATACATACACAGCATCACACATATACACTAAAATTGACTGTTACAGGCCATTTAATTATCCTTTCCATAGTGGCATATCTAACTCCCCAATGCATTTCTCCAGATTTTCCATTGATGCTTTTATAGAACGTTTCAGTTTGATTGTGTCCAAAACATTGACCAGACGTCTGCCCAGCATGGTCACATAGCTACCCTATATAGGAAAAATATCTTAGGCACCTTAGTAACCACCTCTTTTAAGCTGGTCGGAGTAAGGCTCTTCTGCAACCATTTACTAATCACCACTTCATAGGCCATCACCTCAGTTTCAGTCGCTATTACACTGACATGTAGTAAACATTTTTCCTCATTTTTTAACTAATTATGGCCAATTTACCACTATTTCTCACCATTTTCTTACATTTTAGCATTTTTACACTGTTTTTGTCAACATTTGCTATTTCTCACTATTTTCCTATGTTTTTAGCACCTTTCACACAACTACACTAATCTACATCCTTAATGACCTTCTCTAGGTTTCCTTTCAGCCCCTCCACCTCCACCAATCACATCTCCAGCCTAGAGAATGCCACCGTTGTAGAAATGTTTTATGTATTCCACTACAGTCTCCAGTTGCCTATGGGCTGTATCGGCTGAGTCGGTCATACCTTTGAGTGCCTGATCTAGCGCATCAAACCCAGCTAGGTTTTATCTTTGGTCATCTAATGCTGGAGGATCCACTTGGCAGCTTCCACATGGTAATCGCGCAGACGCTTGAAAAGAGCATCCTGCAGAGCGATCACATCCAAGACATCAACCAGATGTCTGCCCAGCATGGTCACATAGCTACCCTATGCAGGGAGAATATCTTTAAATGCCTTGGCAACCACCCATTTTAAGCTGGTACAGGCAAGGGCTCCGCGCGACCATTTTCCAATCACCACTTCATCATCCACTACCTCAGCTTTAGTCACTACTGCATTGACATATAGTAAACATTTTTTTCCCCCAAAGTATTTGTAATTAATGTTGAAGTCCAAGTCATATGATTAGAAGGATGATAGTAATGATAGTAACAATGGTGGTGGTGATGGTGATGTTAATGACAGCAATGTTGACAATAATGCTAGTAATGATGATAACAATGCAGACAATTATAATGAAGGTGATTGTAGTAATAACAATGCCAGCGATGCTAGTGCTGATGACAACAACATTGACAATGATAGCACTGCTGATGACAGTAACACTGACAATGATGCTTATGATAATGACAACACTAATGATGGTGATGATAATAGCAAGGCTAGTGGTGTGGGCTGTTAGAAGGTTATAGGAATGGTGGTGGTGTCTTTGACATCATGCATTATTGTATATAGTATCAATCAGCATCTTTGTGATAGTAGTGTATACAGCAGTGTGTATTAGTGTATATGATGCCTTTGTGATGATGCTGGCAATGATGGTGATGATGGTGGTAGTAAAAATGCCAGTGATGCTTATGACAGTAACATTGACTATGATGATGGTGATGGCAGCAGTGTGCATTAGTGTATATAGTGTCTGTGTTATGGTTAGTAGTGATGGTATAAACAGTGGTATGTATTAGTGTATATAGTGTCTTTGTGATAGTGTTGGTGCTGCTTGTGTCATCAGAGGGTGTAGGGGGGTCGCTGGGGCACAGCAGGAATGTTAGGCGATAGTATACAGTTGGAATTTCCCAAATAACAAATTGCTTATGCTTTTTGTGTGCGCCCACATCCTGCACAGATGGAAGCAATGTACATGTTGGTTTGCTAGCAATTGGTCACTAATTACTAGTCAATTTCTCATTATATCTCATCAGTTTCTTGTGTATTAGCACTTTTTACACTATTTTTCACCAATTTGTGCTATTTCGCATCATTTCTTATGTTTGAACACTTCTTACACATTTTGTTTGATATATTCACCATTTTCTCATATTGTAACACCTTTTACAGGGCTCTCTCAATTTTTACCATCTTTCATCAATAATTCCATTAATTTGACTCTCCAAATCATCGTTCTACCTTATAAGCTAATTTTTACTATACCTCTTGTGCTAATCCTTTAAGTTCCTCAATGTTATATATTTTTGCTATAGTATCCACACAAACATTTTTTTTTTTGTCTTATGTAATTGTATAAATCCAGTTAGGGCCTGCATTATTTCAAGTATATCTCCACTCTGAAATGTGTTGGCGCATCTTTTTGTGTTAAAAACAAATCCATAACATGTTTGTCTGCTATTAATTGCTGTATTGATGCTACATTTGATTGCCTAGTCAATATAATACTTTCCTAACCAGTTCCTTCTGTTTATGCTTGTGTACACTTATGCATTACTATTGACCGTCTACCATTAAACTTTTCCAACCCCATACCAAATCTGCTATTTTTTGCATCTGCATGCTTCAGGGATGTGCTCCGCTATATCTATAACCAATCTGTGCTAATATAACTTACTAACCTATGCTACACTGATTTTGGGTGTTTGTGTATGTGTATGTGTATGTGCTTTTGCATGTGCACATGTGCATGTGCCTGCATGTGAGTATGTGTATGCATGTAACTATGTGTGAATGGGCATGCATGTGTTAATTACATTGTCGTCACCATCGTTGTTATCACAATTATTATAAAAATTGTAAAATGTACTTGTCAGTGCAATAATCAAAATTGACCTTGGTACATCCCATCAGGCACACCACCACAGCTAAAATATGCATTAGTGTTAGAGTTAACCTGGGATGTGAGCAGTAGATAAATAGTTGTGTCAGAAATGCCCACTAGATATACAGTTTTTCTTATTAAATTTTAAGAAAATGTATTTTTTTCTATAAGTTGGGAATAGTAGTCTTTTGAATAGTACACAAGACGTCCAAGTATTGGTTATAATGAAAAGTTCCAACAGCAGTAACCTTTTTTTTGCAGATTTTTTTTTTTCTTCCAACTCTGCAAGAACCATTTGTAATTTAGCGTCTAACTCTTTATGGTATCAATCTTCTTCTGTGATAACCTTTCAGACTCTAGACTTCTACTAGGCACATCTCCAGCATAGTGATCACAGCGGCTGTAGTATGTTTCAGGGCGTCCATGGCAGTCTTCATGTGAATATGGGGTTTATTGACTGAATCGGTCACATCTTTAAGCACCTGGTCTAGTGCATCAAGCCAGGCTTTGTCTTCAACCACCCGTTCCTCGAGGGCCTCCGTTTGATATCTTCAATATGGCTATTGCGATAATGTTTGGTATGAGCATCCTTTGGATCGATCACGTCCGAGACATTTACTAGACGCTTGCCCAGTACACTTATGTAGCTGGTCTGTATATTGATGTTATCTTTAAGCGTCTCCTTCACTGGTCCTTTTAAGCTAGCGAGAGCAAGGGACACCTGCATCTGCTTGCCAATCACCATATCGTCGTCCATTGCCTCAGCTTCAGTCACCGCTGCACCGACATGCAGTAAATGTTTTCTTCCTTTACCATTTTCTTACACTTAAACACTATTACACCATTTTCCTCATTTTTAACTAATTATAGCCAATTTTCCGCTATTTCTCACCCTCTCCTCACATTTTAGCACTTTTTATGATGTTTTCATCAATTTTTGCTATTTCTCGCCATTTTCCTATGTTTTAAGTGCTTTTCATAAAATTTTCCACATTTTTTCACCATTTGTGTTAGTTTTTCCTTCCAACTCTTTACTACGTCCATGTTCGTCCACAATAACCTTCTACAGGTTTCCTTTCAGCCTCTCCACATCTACTAGCCTCATCTACAGCTTAGCAATCGTTGCGGCTGTAGAACACTTTAGGCCTTCTATGGCGGTCTCCAGTTGTCTATACGGGTTTCCTTGTTAAATCGGGCATAGCTTTGAGCGCCAGGTCTAGCCCATAGAGCCAGGTTTTGTCTTCAGTCGCCCAACTGCTCGAGGTACCATTTGATATCGTCAGTGTAACTATCATGTTGCCATTTAGTAAGAGCGTTCTGAGGAAAGATCATATCTGAGACATTTACTAGACGTTTGCAGAAAGAACTTGATTTTATACATTATTATAATTGTGTGAGCGGTGCATGTGGTAAATTATGCGATAATTATAAGACATATTAAAATATTCAAAGTTATAAACATATACTGTATACCCTGAAGCAGAATAAAATAGTATTAAGCGGTAGAGACGATAAATTCGCTTATGGAAATTGTACATATAATGAATTCTGTGAAAAGTTTAATATTGTTTTAGCCGAACTAAGAGTGTGTATATTGGAGAAGAATAGGTATATTGCATGAGTGCGCGGAACTGTGTATTATTATATTAAGTGTGACATTAAGCATTATGTATTGTATTTTACTGTGTAATAAAATTCGCTACATCTGAGAATATGTAGGCTTAAAATAGTTTGCATAAACTTAGTTATGGTGTATTGAGATAGCGTCATTTCTAATTAAAATGTATTTGCAGTTAGATTGGGAGATCATTTTTCAATATATTTTGGTGTTTTCTGCCTAAAATTGAAGCGATTTTAGCCTAAAATGGGGTATTTTGCACTATAATTGCTGTTTTGTGCCTAAAATGACTGTATTTTTGGGCGAGATGAAGTTTATCTCCTAAAATTTGATGTTTTTGTCTAAATGTAGTTATTTTAGTCCTAAATGGAATAATTTTCATGTAAAGAGGAGTGCGTAACCTGAGCTGTATACTTCTTGTTACAGCATTCTATTCATTGTGGAATTATGTTTGAACAGATTGGTGACTGGTTGTGGGAGGTTTACAGAACTTTCTGATGTATTGATTATAGTATAATGGTTGTTGTGTGTTAGTGAGAAGATGTATATTATAGAATTCCTAGGAGTGTGATTGCGTCTGTAGAACAATAAACTGGGATAAGCGATGAAGTGTACCCCATCAGAGGGGCGGGGTGAGTGATACTTGATAATTAACTTGGTCTTTGTGCACATTGCTGGGTGGTTATAATATGCCTGGCCAAAATGAGTTGTTGTATACCATTCTTGTTATTCATTAAACATACACACTGAAAGGTGTGATAGGCCCATCAACATCTAGATTCCTACAATCATCTCAATTTTATAATTGTAATCTGCACTAAACAAGTGTATATTACTATGACTGCATCAAGTCTGTTATGGCTGTTAATGTTGGGAGGGCAGATATTGCACCATGCATTAAAAGATGAATACAGGCATGTACATACCTCTGCAGGCTCACACAGCATCATAATTAACATTGTTACATCACATGTATACATATGCGTACTATATAAAACATGCATAAGCATGTCATGGGCGTGCACATTACTATGTTGGAAGGTTTTGGCACTTCATTCACTGAAAATTTCATTAAGTCTTACATAATCAGATAGTAGACCCAGGATATGACAAAAGTACCCTCATAAAAGAGTATACATTGAGCGCATTCTTTGCAGCAATTAAACAGGCTGTATATTACTACATGTTAGTGGCCTAAACAGTTTTATTAGTCATCCACTATTTTAAATTAATTAGATCAATCTAAGCTCATTTCCAGAAATATTGTAAAGTGTATATGCCATTGTCATCATATCGTCATCGGCATCACCATTGTTGTAACTATTACAAACAGTGTAAAGCGTCCTTCTGACGCACTACCATTCATACAACCATCTTTGATGAAGAAACTTTTACTGTTATCATCTCATGATGAGCGTATTATCACACATGGAAAATGAGCATTGACATGTTGAGAAATGTATTTTTTAGATCTTTTACACTATTTTCATCAAGGTTTGCTATTTCCCACCATTTTCTTATGTTTTTTAGCACTTTTCATGCAATTTTCCTTGTTTTTTCAACATTTTTGTCAGGTTTGCACTAATTCAGCTCTGTCAACCATTATTATAATTTAAAAGTGGCTCCTCTGTTTAATTGTTAGCACTTTTCATGTATAGATCCTATGATTTCCTGGATGTTGTATATTTTTATTATAATATCCACATCAACGTTTTGTCTTGTTTAATGATGCGATATTAGTTTCCGTCTCTGTGTTAATCATAAATCTCATCGCTCTGAGGTCTAATGGTTCCTCTTTCCATTCACAGATGGAATCCATATACATGTTGGTTTGCTAGCAAGTTGCCACTAATTACAATCAATTTCCTGGTATTTCTTACCAGTTTCTTGTGTTTTAGTACTTTTTATGCTACTTTTTCACCAATTTGTGCTATTTCACACCTTTCTTATGTTTGAACACCTATTGTGCAGTTTTTCAGTAATTTTCACAATTCCTCAGTATTTTCTTATGCTGTAACACCTTGTATACAGTCTTCACCAAATTTTACCATCATTCATCAATAATTTCACTAATTCGGTCCTCCAAACCATTGTTTTACCTTATAAGCGATTGTCTATTTAATTTTTTATGATTAAGAAAGAACATAATGTATATTATAGAATTTTCGGAAGTGTGATTGAGTCTGCAGAATAATAAACACGGGTAAGAGGTGGAGCATGCTCCATCAAGTGGGGTAAGTGATGCTTAGTAATTGACCTGGTTATTATGCACATTGCAAAGCAGTTATAATATGTTTGGCAAAAATTAGCCGTTGTATGTCATTCTTGTTATACATTAAACATTTACACTGAGGAAGATGATTAGCTTGTCAACATCTGGATCCCTGCAATTATTTTGATTGTATAATTGTAATCTGCACTGAGCAAGGGGAATTTCATAAAGACATATAATTAGATAGTAGACACAGCACATGACAAAAGCAGCTCATAAAAGAGTGTACAATGAACACATCCTTTGCAGCAATTCAACAAGTTGTATATTACTACATGTTAGTGACCTAATTAGTTTATCAATCATCCACAATGATTACTTGTATGCAAAGCAGCACAGTAGAAACATATAGGCTAAAACACAAATAAGCCTTGTGAGGGCTAGTACTATGCTTATTTTGGTGTCATATATGGGAATGCCTATGAGACCTATAAGCTAAGACAGATCTCCTCATATACACTATCATCACAATTATCAACAACACAAATATATAGGCATACAAAGCAATTTGGCAGAGGTTAGCATGACATATCAGCTTTGGTATATTAGTGGTGTAATAAAGCACACCCTGATGTATACACACCCACACATATGTGTACACACACACACACACACACACACACATTCATATGAATACATACACACATACACATGCAAGCACACACATATCAAGTTTTGAGCATTGTCATTGTTGCTGTCTTTGTCATTATCATCAGTATCATCATCGTCATCATCAGTGGGTACAAAGTTCATAATGCAAAGTAATTTTAATTTTTTCAACAGTTTTACTCACAAATAAATTCATTTAAACAATTTTATTTTTAAAAATTATTACCACTTGACCGACTTTACCTGAATCCCCGAAATGAAATAAACACCTTTTCCTATATTTTTTAACACTTTTCACACAATTTTTGACCATTGGAGTAATGATGGTAGTAACAATGCCAGTGATGCTAGTGCTGATAACAACATTGCCAATGAGATAATGATAGTAATGATGTTGATGCTGATTACAGAAATGTTGAGGATGATGCTAGTAATGATGATAACAATGTTGAAAATTATGATGAGGGTGATGATAGTAATAAAAACGCCAGTGATGCTGATGTTGATGACAATAGCACTGACAATGGTGGTAGTAAAAATGCTAGTAATGATGCCAACAATGCTGGCAATTAATACAAAGGTGATGTGGTAATGGTAATGATAAATGTTATAACCTAAATGGCTCTAAAAATAGCCAAAACCCACCCAACTACCCCTATTCCAAGGACAAATTTAACCCAAATACCTATAAAATCTTTCATTTTTAACCCAACTACCCCTAAAATTTGCCCTACAGCCACTACTTATGTAATGCACATTATTTTCCACCTCCAACCAAAAACTGTCCCTACATTTCTTTTAATTCAGATCTCTAAGGTTAACCCAACTACCCCTTTCAGGACAATCCACCACCTATTTCCCATCACTCCTAGCTGAAAACTTTCCCTATAGTCTATTATTAGTATTGTAACCCATCAAATACCTGCTACCCCCACATACTCACTAAGCACTATCCCCTACCCTCTTCAACCCACAGCTTGCCTGACAATACTATATAAGAGCAGATTTCAAAGCACAATCAATAACAGGATGTATGTGTGCAAGAAACTAAATCGGAAAGCATAAACACTTTGTTATTTGGTCAATTCCAACTGTATTCCATCACCTAACCTTCCTGCTGTGGCCCAGCAACCTTCTGCACCTCCTTATGTCAGCACCATCAACATCAACACTATCACAAAGACACTATATACACTAATATATACTGCTGTTTATACCATCACCACTAACCATAACACAGACACTAATACATGCTGCTGTCAGCATCAGCACCAACACAATCATAAAGACACCATATAAAAAAATACACCATGCTGTAATTACCATTACCACATCACCTTTGTATTAATTGCCAGCATTGTTGGCATCATTACTAGCATTTTTACTACCACCATTGTCAATGCTATTGTCATCAACATCAGCATCACTGGCGTTTTTATTACTATCATCACCCTCATCATAATTTTCAACATTGTTATCATCATTACTAGCATCATCCTCAACATTTCTGTAATCAGCATCAACATCATTACTATCATTATCTCATTGGCAATGTTGTTATCAGCACTAGCATCACTGGCATTGTTACTACCATCATTACTCCAATGGTCAAAAATTGTGTGAAAAGTGTTAAAAAATATAGGAAAAGGTGTTTATTTCATTTCGGGGATTCAGGTAAAGTCGGTCAAGTGGTAATAATTTTTAAAAATAAAATTGTTTAAATGAATTTATTTGTGAGTAAAACTGTTGAAAAAATTAAAATTACTTTGCATTATGAACTTTGTACCCACTGATGATGACGATGATGATACTGATGATAATGACAAAGACAGCAACAATGACAATGCTCAAAACTTGATATGTGTGTGCTTGCATGTGTATGTGTGTATGTATTCATATGAATGTGTGTGTGTGTGTGTGTGTGTGTGTACACATATGTGTGGGTGTGTATACATCAGGGTGTGCTTTATTACACCACTAATATACCAAAGCTGATATGTCATGCTAACCTCTGCCAAATTGCTTTGTATGCCTATATATTTGTGTTGTTGATAATTGTGATGATAGTGTATATGAGGAGATCTGTCTTAGCTTATAGGTCTCATAGGCATTCCCATATATGACACCAAAATAAGCATAGTACTAGCCCTCACAAGGCTTATTTGTGTTTTAGCCTATATGTTTCTACTGTGCTGCTTTGCATACAAGTAATCATTGTGGGTGATTGATAAACTAATTAGGTCACTAACATGTAGTAATATACAACTTGTTGAATTGCTGCAAAGGATGTGTTCATTGTACACTCTTTTATGAGCTGCTTTTGTCATGTGCTGTGTCTACTATCTAATTATATGTCTTTATGAAATTCCCCTTGCTCAGTGCAGATTACAATTATACAATCAAAATAATTGCAGGGATCCAGATGTTGACAAGCTAATCATCTTCCTCAGTGTAAATGTTTAATGTATAACAAGAATGACATACAACGGCTAATTTTTGCCAAACATATTATAACTGCTTTGCAATGTGCATAATAACCAGGTCAATTACTAAGCATCACTTACCCCACTTGATGGAGCATGCTCCACCTCTTACCCGTGTTTATTATTCTGCAGACTCAATCACACTTCCGAAAATTCTATAATATACATTATGTTCTTTCTTAATCATAAAAAATTAAATAGACAATCGCTTATAAGGTAAAACAATGGTTTGGAGGACCGAATTAGTGAAATTATTGATGAATGATGGTAAAATTTGGTGAAGACTGTATACAAGGTGTTACAGCATAAGAAAATACTGAGGAATTGTGAAAATTACTGAAAAACTGCACAATAGGTGTTCAAACATAAGAAAGGTGTGAAATAGCACAAATTGGTGAAAAAGTAGCATAAAAAGTACTAAAACACAAGAAACTGGTAAGAAATACCAGGAAATTGATTGTAATTAGTGGCAACTTGCTAGCAAACCAACATGTATATGGATTCCATCTGTGAATGGAAAGAGGAACCATTAGACCTCAGAGCGATGAGATTTATGATTAACACAGAGACGGAAACTAATATCGCATCATTAAACAAGACAAAACGTTGATGTGGATATTATAATAAAAATATACAACATCCAGGAAATCATAGGATCTATACAAGAAAAGTGCTAACAATTAAACAGAGGAGCCACTTTTAAATTATAATAATGGTTGACAGAGCTGAATTAGTGCAAACCTGACAAAAATGTTGAAAAAACAAGGAAAATTGCATGAAAAGTGCTAAAAAACATAAGAAAATGGTGGGAAATAGCAAACCTTGATGAAAATAGTGTAAAAGATCTAAAAAATACATTTCTCAACATGTCAATGCTCATTTTCCATGTGTGATAATACGCTCATCATGAGATGATAACAGTAAAAGTTTCTTCATCAAAGATGGTTGTATGAATGGTAGTGCGTCAGAAGGACGCTTTACACTGTTTGTAATAGTTACAACAATGGTGATGCCGATGACGATATGATGACAATGGCATATACACTTTACAATATTTCTGGAAATGAGCTTAGATTGATCTAATTAATTTAAAATAGTGGATGACTAATAAAACTGTTTAGGCCACTAACATGTAGTAATATACAGCCTGTTTAATTGCTGCAAAGAATGCGCTCAATGTATACTCTTTTATGAGGGTACTTTTGTCATATCCTGGGTCTACTATCTGATTATGTAAGACTTAATGAAATTTTCAGTGAATGAAGTGCCAAAACCTTCCAACATAGTAATGTGCACGCCCATGACATGCTTATGCATGTTTTATATAGTACGCATATGTATACATGTGATGTAACAATGTTAATTATGATGCTGTGTGAGCCTGCAGAGGTATGTACATGCCTATATTCATCTTTTAATGCATGGTGCAATATCTGCCCTCCCAACATTAACAGCCATAACAGACTTGATGCAGTCATAGTAATATACACTTGTTTAGTGCAGATTACAATTATAAAATTGAGATGATTGTAGGAATCTAGATGTTGATGGGCCTATCACACCTTTCAGTGTGTATGTTTAATGAATAACAAGAATGGTATACAACAACTCATTTTGGCCAGGCATATTATAACCACCCAGCAATGTGCACAAAGACCAAGTTAATTATCAAGTATCACTCACCCCGCCCCTCTGATGGGGTACACTTCATCGCTTATCCCAGTTTATTGTTCTACAGACGCAATCACACTCCTAGGAATTCTATAATATACATCTTCTCACTAACACACAACAACCATTATACTATAATCAATACATCAGAAAGTTCTGTAAACCTCCCACAACCAGTCACCAATCTGTTCAAACATAATTCCACAATGAATAGAATGCTGTAACAAGAAGTATACAGCTCAGGTTACGCACTCCTCTTTACATGAAAATTATTCCATTTAGGACTAAAATAACTACATTTAGACAAAAACATCAAATTTTAGGAGATAAACTTCATCTCGCCCAAAAATACAGTCATTTTAGGCACAAAACAGCAATTATAGTGCAAAATACCCCATTTTAGGCTAAAATCGCTTCAATTTTAGGCAGAAAACACCAAAATATATTGAAAAATGATCTCCCAATCTAACTGCAAATACATTTTAATTAGAAATGACGCTATCTCAATACACCATAACTAAGTTTATGCAAACTATTTTAAGCCTACATATTCTCAGATGTAGCGAATTTTATTACACAGTAAAATACAATACATAATGCTTAATGTCACACTTAATATAATAATACACAGTTCCGCGCACTCATGCAATATACCTATTCTTCTCCAATATACACACTCTTAGTTCGGCTAAAACAATATTAAACTTTTCACAGAATTCATTATATGTACAATTTCCATAAGCGAATTTATCGTCTCTACCGCTTAATACTATTTTATTCTGCTTCAGGGTATACAGTATATGTTTATAACTTTGAATATTTTAATATGTCTTATAATTATCGCATAATTTACCACATGCACCGCTCACACAATTATAATAATGTATAAAATCAAGTTCTTTCTGCAAACGTCTAGTAAATGTCTCAGATATGATCTTTCCTCAGAACGCTCTTACTAAATGGCAACATGATAGTTACACTGACGATATCAAATGGTACCTCGAGCAGTTGGGCGACTGAAGACAAAACCTGGCTCTATGGGCTAGACCTGGCGCTCAAAGCTATGCCCGATTTAACAAGGAAACCCGTATAGACAACTGGAGACCGCCATAGAAGGCCTAAAGTGTTCTACAGCCGCAACGATTGCTAAGCTGTAGATGAGGCTAGTAGATGTGGAGAGGCTGAAAGGAAACCTGTAGAAGGTTATTGTGGACGAACATGGACGTAGTAAAGAGTTGGAAGGAAAAACTAACACAAATGGTGAAAAAATGTGGAAAATTTTATGAAAAGCACTTAAAACATAGGAAAATGGCGAGAAATAGCAAAAATTGATGAAAACATCATAAAAAGTGCTAAAATGTGAGGAGAGGGTGAGAAATAGCGGAAAATTGGCTATAATTAGTTAAAAATGAGGAAAATGGTGTAATAGTGTTTAAGTGTAAGAAAATGGTAAAGGAAGAAAACATTTACTGCATGTCGGTGCAGCGGTGACTGAAGCTGAGGCAATGGACGACGATATGGTGATTGGCAAGCAGATGCAGGTGTCCCTTGCTCTCGCTAGCTTAAAAGGACCAGTGAAGGAGACGCTTAAAGATAACATCAATATACAGACCAGCTACATAAGTGTACTGGGCAAGCGTCTAGTAAATGTCTCGGACGTGATCGATCCAAAGGATGCTCATACCAAACATTATCGCAATAGCCATATTGAAGATATCAAACGGAGGCCCTCGAGGAACGGGTGGTTGAAGACAAAGCCTGGCTTGATGCACTAGACCAGGTGCTTAAAGATGTGACCGATTCAGTCAATAAACCCCATATTCACATGAAGACTGCCATGGACGCCCTGAAACATACTACAGCCGCTGTGATCACTATGCTGGAGATGTGCCTAGTAGAAGTCTAGAGTCTGAAAGGTTATCACAGAAGAAGATTGATACCATAAAGAGTTAGACGCTAAATTACAAATGGTTCTTGCAGAGTTGGAAGAAAAAAAAAAATCTGCAAAAAAAAGGTTACTGCTGTTGGAACTTTTCATTATAACCAATACTTGGACGTCTTGTGTACTATTCAAAAGACTACTATTCCCAACTTATAGAAAAAAATACATTTTCTTAAAATTTAATAAGAAAAACTGTATATCTAGTGGGCATTTCTGACACAACTATTTATCTACTGCTCACATCCCAGGTTAACTCTAACACTAATGCATATTTTAGCTGTGGTGGTGTGCCTGATGGGATGTACCAAGGTCAATTTTGATTATTGCACTGACAAGTACATTTTACAATTTTTATAATAATTGTGATAACAACGATGGTGACGACAATGTAATTAACACATGCATGCTCATTCACACATAGTTACATGCATACACATACTCACATGCAGGCACATGCACATGTGCACATGCAAAAGCACATACACATACACATACACAAACACCCAAAATCAGTGTAGCATAGGTTAGTAAGTTATATTAGCACAGATTGGTTATAGATATAGCGGAGCACATCCCTGAAGCATGCAGATGCAAAAAATAGCAGATTTGGTATGGGGTTGGAAAAGTTTAATGGTAGACGGTCAATAGTAATGCATAAGTGTACACAAGCATAAACAGAAGGAACTGGTTAGGAAAGTATTATATTGACTAGGCAATCAAATGTAGCATCAATACAGCAATTAATAGCAGACAAACATGTTATGGATTTGTTTTTAACACAAAAAGATGCGCCAACACATTTCAGAGTGGAGATATACTTGAAATAATGCAGGCCCTAACTGGATTTATACAATTACATAAGACAAAAAAAAAAATGTTTGTGTGGATACTATAGCAAAAATATATAACATTGAGGAACTTAAAGGATTAGCACAAGAGGTATAGTAAAAATTAGCTTATAAGGTAGAACGATGATTTGGAGAGTCAAATTAATGGAATTATTGATGAAAGATGGTAAAAATTGAGAGAGCCCTGTAAAAGGTGTTACAATATGAGAAAATGGTGAATATATCAAACAAAATGTGTAAGAAGTGTTCAAACATAAGAAATGATGCGAAATAGCACAAATTGGTGAAAAATAGTGTAAAAAGTGCTAATACACAAGAAACTGATGAGATATAATGAGAAATTGACTAGTAATTAGTGACCAATTGCTAGCAAACCAACATGTACATTGCTTCCATCTGTGCAGGATGTGGGCGCACACAAAAAGCATAAGCAATTTGTTATTTGGGAAATTCCAACTGTATACTATCGCCTAACATTCCTGCTGTGCCCCAGCGACCCCCCTACACCCTCTGATGACACAAGCAGCACCAACACTATCACAAAGACACTATATACACTAATACATACCACTGTTTATACCATCACTACTAACCATAACACAGACACTATATACACTAATGCACACTGCTGCCATCACCATCATCATAGTCAATGTTACTGTCATAAGCATCACTGGCATTTTTACTACCACCATCATCACCATCATTGCCAGCATCATCACAAAGGCATCATATACACTAATACACACTGCTGTATACACTACTATCACAAAGATGCTGATTGATACTATATACAATAATGCATGATGTCAAAGACACCACCACCATTCCTATAACCTTCTAACAGCCCACACCACTAGCCTTGCTATTATCATCACCATCATTAGTGTTGTCATTATCATAAGCATCATTGTCAGTGTTACTGTCATCAGCAGTGCTATCATTGTCAATGTTGTTGTCATCAGCACTAGCATCACTGGCATTGTTATTACTACAATCACCTTCATTATAATTGTCTGCATTGTTATCATCATTACTAGCATTATTGTCAACATTGCTGTCATTAACATCACCATCACCACCACCATTGTTACTATCATTACTATCATCCTTCTAATCATATGACTTGGACTTCAACATTAATTACAAATACTTTGGGGGAAAAAAATGTTTACTATATGTCAATGCAGTAGTGACTAAAGCTGAGGTAGTGGATGATGAAGTGGTGATTGGAAAATGGTCGCGCGGAGCCCTTGCCTGTACCAGCTTAAAATGGGTGGTTGCCAAGGCATTTAAAGATATTCTCCCTGCATAGGGTAGCTATGTGACCATGCTGGGCAGACATCTGGTTGATGTCTTGGATGTGATCGCTCTGCAGGATGCTCTTTTCAAGCGTCTGCGCGATTACCATGTGGAAGCTGCCAAGTGGATCCTCCAGCATTAGATGACCAAAGATAAAACCTAGCTGGGTTTGATGCGCTAGATCAGGCACTCAAAGGTATGACCGACTCAGCCGATACAGCCCATAGGCAACTGGAGACTGTAGTGGAATACATAAAACATTTCTACAACGGTGGCATTCTCTAGGCTGGAGATGTGATTGGTGGAGGTGGAGGGGCTGAAAGGAAACCTAGAGAAGGTCATTAAGGATGTAGATTAGTGTAGTTGTGTGAAAGGTGCTAAAAACATAGGAAAATAGTGAGAAATAGCAAATGTTGACAAAAACAGTGTAAAAATGCTAAAATGTAAGAAAATGGTGAGAAATAGTGGTAAATTGGCCATAATTAGTTAAAAAATGAGGAAAAATGTTTACTACATGTCAGTGTAATAGCGACTGAAACTGAAGTGATGGCCTATGAAGTGGTGATTAGTAAATGGTTGCAGAAGAGCCTTACTCCGACCAGCTTAAAAGAGGTGGTTACTAAGGTGCCTAAGATATTTTTCCTATATAGGGTAGCTATGTGACCATGCTGGGCAGACGTCTGGTCAATGTTTTGGACACAATCAAACTGAAACGTTCTATAAAAGCATCAATGGAAAATCTGGAGAAATGCATTGGGGAGTTAGATATGCCACTATGGAAAGGATAATTAAATGGCCTGTAACAGTCAATTTTAGTGTATATGTGTGATGCTGTGTATGTATTGGTACTATCTATCACACTAATATTCATCACATTTTGTGCTATGGTTGAGCAGGCTATGGGGTGTAGAGGATAGTGCTTAGTGGGTATGTGGGGGTGTTTGGTGGTGGTTAGGTTATAGTATTGGTTGTGTTATATTACCAATGATAAACTGTGGGGTGATGGGTAGTGATTGGGTTATAGTATAGGTTGGGTTACAATGGTAATGAGAGACTGTAGGGTGAGGGGTGGATTAGATATTAAACTGTTCCAAGAGAATTATGGGTATTTTTGACAAGGAGGGGTTGAAAACAGTGGGGTTGATTATCCTGGAAAAGGTAGATGAGTTAATTTAGGGCTCTGGATTAAAATAGATGAAGGAGTGGTTTTTTGAGGGTGAGGGGGTGTAAATTAGGGGTGGGGTACTGGGAAGAGGGTGATTTGGTTACTTTTAGAGCTCTGGATTAAAATAGATCAAGGGGTAGTTTTTAAGGGGGAGGGGGTGGAAAATAGGGGTGGAATACTAAAAAGAGGGTAGTTTGGTTGTTTTAAGAGGTCTAGATTAAATTAGATGAAGGGGTAGTTTTTGGGGGTGGGGGTGGGAATAGGGGGTAGTTGGGTGACCTTTGGGCTAGAATAGGGGTAGCTGGGTGGCTTGTTGGCATTTGCGGGGTAGTTGGGTTAGTTTTCACTGCTTTTAAAGGTATTTGGGTTAAATTCTGCTTAAAGATAGGGGTAGTTGGGTGACCTTTGGGCTGGGGTAGGGGTAGTTGGGTGACTTTTTGGCATTTTTAAAAGGTAGTTGGGTTAATTTTACTTAAAAATAAGGGTAGTTGGGTGACCTTTGCACCAGAATAGGGGTTGTTGGGTGACCTTTGCACCAGAATAGGGGTAGTTGGGGTGTGACGTCACACTTACCCCCTCACCCCCCTCACCCACTGGCCCAGAACCCCCATTTTTATACTACTCTACTATTTTTGTATTTCGAAAAATTTAATAAATCACACTATACGTTTCTTTCACTTTTTTTTCCGATCACATAAACAATTACGGAATTTTAAACGTACATATTTAATTTATATAAAGTAAAGAACTTGATGATCCAATCAATATTAGTTTGAAAACCGCTGTAGCGATAATGCCGGCGTAACGCCTCCAGCTCCGCCCATGTAGATAATGCATTATAAATAAAGTTTTTGTTTTCATTAAAAAAAAAAAAAACGATTATTTTTTTGCCACCCACAATAATATTTAATTTTTATATGTGTACATAAATATTTTCTTTTGAGGAAAACATAATGTTATTAATAAAAAATTATAAATATTATCACAAAATTACTTTATTTTAAAATCCAATTTATGTAGGTATTTAATTTCTTAGAGTAAGAGAGTTGATTTTTTAAAGAGAGCGTGCGTACGCAGTGGTTTTTTTTTTTTTTTTACTTGTTTGCACATATATTATTTTTTCATCATTTTTTCTTCGACGAGGGCCGCCTCATTCAAGATTAGTCCCGAGCCCCATAAATTCCTAATCCGCCTCTGTCGTTAAGGGAATGAATTTGTATCATTACGAATACAAGACATACGGTTAAATCTAGCGTACTAAAACACTGAGATTATTCTAGTAGACGTTAGACGCGCACGATCTGTATGTTTTTTTTGTTGTTTTTTTTCTGTAAGTCAATATCTAGTATTACACGAAAATATTTTCCCGCGATAACTTCTAGCCTGCCGGACAGTGAGATGCGTCCTCGATATAGCAGGGTTTCGGATGGAACCTCGAGGTATTGACGAAAATTTCAAAAATACGAATAGAGTTATGTTTTAAAGAATAAATCTTTCATACTATAAAGAATTATGTTTTTTTTTTAAAATTTTTATTGTATTACAAACTAGCCATCTAGGCCATTTAGCAATATTCTTAACAGGGAAATATTTAGCATGAAGGGAGAAGTACCCAATAGTACCTACCCGATAAAAAATTATATGATTATGTTGGTTTTTATCAAATCTTTTAAAACATGAATCCGATACTTTATTTCTGTACGAAAAAGTAAATCTTCACTTTCTGGGCCCTATACATGAGCGATGACTGATAGTGCTGAATGACTGTCTATCGATAGGAGAAACAACAGTTATAACGTTCTTTCCTGTAGCTATTATTTTTTAAATTCCCACATCTTTTTCCCTTAACAGTTTTATTTCGTGATAAAAGACGTGTATTTTTGCGTAGGTTTAATTTTTAATGGCTGCCGATAACTACAGTAACTCCGATTAGAATAATCAGTGGTACACGTTAACCGTGTAACTTTTACTGATAACTGAACCGCCTGACCCCGAATATGGGAAATTCTCTTGTTCCGACGTGTGATTAATTCGGAGTAAAAGGAAACTTTACAAAAAAAAAAAAAAAAAACATTTCGCTTTTCGTAGGAACTAAAATCCCGGAGGAATGGGCTATTCTACAAGTTTGATCTCGGCCGAAGCGACATCTTTAAATTTTCTACTTTTTAATACCGTAAATGGGTCCTACAATGAAGTTGAAAAGGGGACAAGGAAGAAAAAAAGGATTTCTTGGCTCCAAAATATTAAGAAAGGACTGGACTTACAAAAGTATGAGAATTGTTCCAAATCATGGAGACGAGTTTCGTCAAATGGTTGTATCCATGAAAAGTGGTTATACCGGAACCGGGTTTCACGAAGAAGAAGAAGAAGAAGAAGAAGAAGATGAAGCTCGCTATCCTACCGGTCCAACTTATAAATGAATACATTTAAAAATAATTTGTAAAAACTGATGATTCTGTCGTGATTTACTCTGTTGGAAGATCGGAAGTTGTTATTAAAATCGAAATTGTGGAGGCGTGAATTTTTTACTTCTGGAAATTCGACAAATAAATAAAAAATAGCGTATTCCTAATTTCAAAAAAAAAAAAAAAACGTCAATTTCCTAAAACACAAAATATTTAATATGTGTAACCGCTGCAACCTACAGATTCTCAGTAAAATTTCTGTATATTGCCAGGGAATGAGCAGACAGGCCAAAGCAATTCCGATTATATTAAAATCTCGGAAACACTAGCGACATCCATGAAACCGATTAATGAAATTTTCTTTATATGACTATTATTCTTTATAATAATAATAATGTTTATAAGTGTTCAATGGATGTATTCCCTTTATTATGTCGCATATTATTAAAGAAAACTCCATGAAATAAGCAATTTTAAGAATGCAGTATTCATACCGCTGCTCGCCCACTAGTGTGACTGTAAAAGGCGCGCCCGCTTGAGGGTTAAACCGTTTACTGATTTGTTGCCGATTTTTTATTTCTTCTGGAAGAATTTTTTTTACTTTTCAAAATATTTTGAAATAGATGATATACTTTAAACTTCGACAAAAACTATACGAGTCCTCTTCGGAAAATAAGTCTCGCCATTTACTTCAACCTAAAACAGTTGTCACAGAATCTGCAAAATTGTAAAGCTTAATAATTGCAACTCTCGAAATTTTATTCCAGACATGTCGCGAACGGATTAGCAAACAAAAGTTACATAGAGTGCCAACGTAGTGACTGACGACAACGTGCTCTTCAGTCTCGTTCTATGAACGCAAACGGGATTAAGCTCGTTTTTACTGAAATCGGGAAAGTCCCGTTTTTCGAGAAATGTAAAATAAATAAACTAGCGTTGAAGAAGACTGTGAAAAATCATACAATAATAATCGGCAGAGAAAGGAATTCTGAATAACTCGGTGCGATTGCGATTTTATAAGATTTTACATTGCCCGATACAAGCGAAGAATTAGGGTTGAAAAGCTAAAAGAGTCGTGCGTAAAATAAGAAAAACGGATTTGCATTTCAATACGAGTTCGAAGAAAGGCAGAAATATAATGAACTTGACGAAATAGACGACAGAAACAGAGAGCGCTTCTGGCGAAGTAGAGATAAACAAGCGAGCCAAAGCGAATAGGAAAAGATGTAATCGTCCGAAAGAAACTGTTTATACAAATCGGTTCTAGACTAGCGAGCAATAATCGTCGCTCCGGAATTAAGTGTAGTAAATTTCCGACGACGCGGTCCATAAATCAAAAACTTTTCCATCCTTCTCTCGACAACTGACTGCATCATCGCCGAATCTATTGAACTCGTTATCGCAAAAAGTGGAAAAGTTGCAAACAGTTTTCACTTTTTAATTTTCCCGCGCCGATATTACATCGCAGTAATGTCGCATCTCTTCAGACAGATTAGCACAGTTCTTCTCTTAGCATCATGATTGCACAAAATTCCGTTAACGAATATTACAAATGCCTCTTTACTCGGGTTATGAATCTACAAAAAATATTTATTCCGTGGGGAAAAAAAAAAATAAAGAAGAAAAAGATCATCTTTACGCGTAATTTGAGAGACAAATATAGCTTTTTTCCACCCGGGAATGTGGTATGTGTCGTTGGAAAGATAACCGTATTTTATTTTCTAAACGAAACTCTTTCGATGTTGGCGAAAAGTTTAGATCAGATTTCTTTGTTTTGAATTTAAAATATTATGTGGGCGTATAAATTTTACAGTTGTGTCTTTAACTTAACATACGGAATCTTCAGCGCCTGAAACATGACTAAACTTAATCAGATTTTGTTCTTCGAGATTCCGCAGGAGGTTCCACTATTTCTGCCGCGCTGCAGAAGCCACCGCCGCCAAACATATCCTCCAAGAACGCTTTACTCCGAACTGTTGATATTTTTCTAACGTTGCTTCTGTTGAAATTAATTTAATCTATTTTTATCGAGGCGCTCTCCGTGTATGGCCAACATTGCACTGCTTGAATGAGGCCCGATATTTTACGTTAGCTATTGTACAAAGTACATTTATACGTCCCCTTTGAATGGGGTACATTTCTGACTTCACATTACTGCCGACTATATTACTCTTAAATATCTACGCGTAATAATTGTGTACGTCCATTAAGCCGTTACGTCTAATTATTCCAGCTGTATTGAACATGTTGCAGCAATTATCAAGTGTGAAAGTAGGTAAATCCCCCCTGACTCTTTGCCGCCATTAAATCATACTGTACTTTCGGAAATTCATTGTTTTCGAAAAATCCACCTATACGAAATTCTTTCATATTACATTTAAACTTCCATATTGTATAGTATAAAAAAGTGTACTTAGTTTGGGTCTTCGCGACACTAATACGGTAGCAAATATGTTCGACCTTAGTGATAACAAGAACCGGGATTCTTCTACTCTTTAAACGGTAGATATTCAAAGTGCTCATTCCAAAGTATAAAGCGCCGGTAATATTATTCTGGCGAGGAATTATAAAGTGTAACATGTACTATAATGGAGAAGTCTTTTCCTCTCTATAAAGTCTACTCCGGAACTAGTACTATTATTACCTTGACTCACTATCATTTCATTTCTGGATTGCAATTTTTTTTTATTAAAAAGTTTACATTCTTATTTGTTACGATAATAAATTCTCATTACAACACTTAGCCGATTGTATGCACATTTGAAAGAAATTTTCAAGGATAAATCTTTTTGGTATTTCACGGGAGGGACTCTTGAGAGGATATTTAATGACTGTTTATTTTCTACGAGAATAAAAGAGAGTGCGCGTAGGCTGCAGCTGTTCCGAAAATTGACTGTTCAATTTTATCGTACTATCTCGAATTACACACTGTGTAACCTTTTTAAAAATTTGTATGTCTGTAGCATTTCGAAAATTTAAGTTGGGGTAACATTTGCTTAAGATGGGGATTTTGACTTGGAAATGAACTTTTGCAGAGCATTCTGCGGAGGGATGACTACACTAGCATATAGGGAACAAGCGCTTATACTACGGCATGAAGCACTGAAGTAGCTAGAAAACGTCTAAAATTATTATCGCGTTTTTTCGGGGATCGTTGGTTCAATAATAAAAAAATTAAAGGAAAGATCTTATAAATTTAGGCTCAACAACGGAAATGAAATAAGATTTGTCAAATGCACGTTTCTGCAGTTTTCAGGGTATTGCAGATCTGAATATCGGTTGGACAGTTGCGATAACATTCTTCAACAGTAAGATCGACTGCTATATCAGTACGAATAAATGCTCCAATATAGAGAGTTCCTTACGGATGTCGTCAGTTGTAAAATTTAATTTAATTAACTTTTTACCCGGTATGCGATATTAGGGCGATACTGCTAATTTTATTATGAAAATTTTTAGCTAGGGCACACGGAGAGAAGTTGTATTTTTTTTTCAAAATTTTCTAACAAAATGACAGTTTGCCGACGGCAGTTCTTGGAAAAAGCGGTGATAGTAGGGTTAAATTCAATATATCCGAGTTATTAAAATTAGAAATATTATTATTCCATCAAACAGAGAAATATCTAGTCTCTCTGCCGGGAAATTATTTTCTGTTCGAATAGTTAAATAAGAAGATGAGAAGAATGATTACCGAAATGATTTAATCGATAAAGCGGAAGTTTTAACTTGTGCTACACCACTAATTGTGCTTTTACGAACAGATCGTAAAGGATTAGAATGAGATAATTGACAAATTACCGAAGAAAATAATATTTCAACGCGAAAATCAAATAACAACGACCGAGCAAGAAGTACAATTTAAAACTATAGAAATAAAAATAAAAAAATAAATAAAAAATACACATAAACAGATGAAACCATCTCGCTGATTTGTACATATTACACGGCTACTTAAAATTAGAGAAGGTCGCACACATTCGAATGAAATGTGATCAGCATCACAAGGAAAATATATGGAAAATGGATGAAAGGGACAGAGAATGAAGTAGATTTCAATTTAGAAACGCTGCTCATCCAAGGAAAAAAGGTCAACGACAGAAGAAGTCGAGGTCGTGCGCCAACTAGATGGTCGGACGCAGTGTGCAAAGCTGTTGGTCGTACCTTGCAGGGTTGTGTGCACATCGCAAGGGATCGGAATTGTTGGCGCAGTCTGATCAACCGGGTGACAAATCACGGTCACGATACTCCTCCTACACGGGGTGTGACGATTCGATAACGATGTACCGCCGCGAATAGAAATTTAGGTTGAACTAATAACCGAGGAATGTTAACTGATCGAGTTCATTTCCGATAAAGAGAAGTTTCCTCCAGAACCTCCAACAAACGCTTAAGGAAACAATTTACACGGTAGACTCCACGATTAAAAAATTAATCTTAAACCCTTAACGTTTCGGAACGCCTACACTTACCATCGTCAGAAACATCAGAAAGGTTTCTGATGATGGTAAATGTGAGCTTTACGAAAATGTAAGTTTTCAGTGTTCAAACGCGAAGTTATCCAGCGGCGGCACGTTGTGACAAAGAAATTTTTGTCCATCATTTTTATTTATTATCGATACGGTCACCTTCTTTTTCGAAATACCTTGACAACGATACTTCCGTACCTTTAATTTGACATATATGGACACAACAATAGTTAACGGCCTATATATGTTTGCACATCCACGAAAATACAGATTTATCGATAGGTCGTCAAGCAGAATTTACTATTGGAAAGTTCTAAAGTACCACCGGCAGAGGAAGAAAATACTTTATTTCCCGGATGGTAGGTTAACATTTTTCCTCTACCATTTTTCTAATGTGGTCTGGCTGCCCCCCCCCCCACCCCCCGGAAGAGCGCACCGTAACAATGAAAGCAATTATATCGAAAAATGATTTTATCGGAACGGGACTAGCGAGAATAAAAAGCTATTTCGACGAAAATATAACGCGGAACATGCCCGCCGGTGCGCTGCTGGTAACAAGGAGAAAAATCGGACGGTGGGCGCTACGTGGACCGACTCTGTTTTCTCGAATTGTCGTTTCGTCCAAAACGGAAGCCCGCTTCAAAGTTCCTATTGGACGACTAGAATCCTTGGACTTAAAATTTTCAATTTACAATTTTGTTTCCCTGTAGCGAGTACGATTCTGAAATGTTCCAAAATTCCGTACGATTTTACTTCCTCGCATTTCTTCATTATTGGAATGTCCCTTCAAAGAACTTACGTTTTTTTATTTTTTTGTTTCGTTTCTTTTTTCTGTTTAACTTACCTCATTCTGCAGATGTACCGTGAACGCATGTATCAAAGAGCGAATGACCGCTGGTTACTAATACACTGCTGGCAGCTATCGCACGAGAATACACTTGCTTGTTGGTCGATTTGAACGGTTTGCATGACGAACGAATAAGCTTCTCCGTACCACGATGTAATAGTTGCTGACGCAACGAGAAGGTGGTCCGTTGATCGGCGGAAAACAAATCTCGGTACGCTGGTTATTCGTCGCAGAATTCTCCATTGTGAATTGACTTTTGCAGGAAATCGATCATTCTCATCTTTTAAAGAACATTTTTTTTCTTCGATTAATGATACTGGTAGTGCCGTTCGCGTTATGAATATAATCCGAAATCACCCGCTACGCAATCAATACACATCTTTCATTATTTCTTTTTTGTTTCAAATAATACATACATATATAACTAATATTATTAAACGAATAAGGAAGTCCGTATATATGTGTACGTCCCTCGATCTCGAAAATGGCTCCAAAAATTTTCACAAAATTTGCAGACTAGGATTTTTTTGATTTTTTTCTACAAAAAAAAAAAAAAAAAAAAAAAAAAAAAGTATCAACTTGGGCTCGTCAACCAAGGACTTTTACCCAGAAACAATTAGAGGAAAAGAAAAGTTATATAATAAGACGATCAGATATCGTTAATAGGAAGGTAACGATGGCAGGGATAATAAGTATAGAAGGAGGAGACAGGATATAATGGGCACAAAAAGGAGCAGGAAGCCGAAGCCTAAGCAAGCGGGAGTACACTAACGAAAGAAATGAACACTTAATAAACATGTGATCGGCATCGCAAACAACCGCATCATTCAAATGAAGAGGACAATATGGTGAAGAGGCTAACGAGGAATGATTAAAACGCAAACACACAATGGCGACAACAACAAAGCGAGGAAGTGAAGCGAAGGAACCACGGATCGAAAAGAAGACCAAGTTGAACAGACAAATAAAAAGAGTGACAATTAGAAAAGGAGGAAGTGTACACATCCGACAAAAATCTGAGATGGAAATTTTTACACAACGGCAAGAGATTAGAAGATGGGATCTGTTTGAAGAAGAAAGAAAATTCAGTAGCAACCCGAGCCAAAAAATCAGCCATCTCATTACCAGAGATGTCAGAATGACCAGGAATCCACAGCAAGTTAATATGGATTCTATGGAGAGAAAAAAGAGTATATATGTATACGGAGAATAATAAAATCACAGGAATGATCAGGAAAAGGAAAAGAGATGGCCTGAAGAGCACTACTTCACAGAGAGTAACATGCGCCGAGCATTCAAAGAGAATCAATATTTTATGTTATTTATGTATTTACCGTTGACTTGAATTCCTTATTTCCCACAGCTCCTCTTCAAATATTTAATGGGAATAAACATTAAACACTAGCGGGACATGATCTTGTCGCACTATACAGCTTGTTTCCATTTTTTCAGTATCTTTCTTTTCCGTCTATTAAAACTGCTGTGGCTGCTGGTTTCTGACACGCGTTCTTAATTATTTGTGAGGTCGAAGGTGTTAAATCTGCGTCGTTCCAGGGCTTTCATTGAATTATGTCTGACTTTATCGAAGGCCTTCTCATGGTGCAAGAAACATACATGTATATTCTTCCTATAATCTCAGTATTTTTGAATGAATATATTTAAAGTTGGAATAGCCTCTCTAGTTCCGAAATCTTGTCGGAAGCCGAACAGAGTATCGTCAAAATCTTCCTCGTACTTTGTTCGAATTCTGACTGTATTATCCCTAAGAATATTTTAAGTACATGGCTCTCTCATTTTGTAATTGACGTCGACTTCTTTAACAGTGCGAGTCCGCCGAATAGAAAATTACCATCCTTCACAACGTGGATGTAAATTACTGAGAGTTAGACGAGAGCGAACAACCGGAGTCTAAAGACAATTTAAATGTTTTATGAGCTGAAAGACGGGCAGGAAGGAAAGTGCAAATTTAGGCGAAGGAAACAGAATCCTCGTGGGTGCGTTGGTTATATGGGTTGGTTTAAACTTTTTAGTTGTTAAAAATTTTCATTCATTCGTTATATTCCGCGTGATTTATGCACAAAAACGTGGGAACAGGCTACATGTTAGCTGGGTTCAATATGTGGTACTTGCAAATAATGTGGGTTCAAGTTGTGTGTGTATTGCGCGTGGGCTGGGTTTAATATACGGCAGGCTTAAAACGGAACTTCATTCGCCGGTTTATTTTTCTCACATAGCATAATGATCTAAGTCGTTTTGAATCAGTCGCTGAATATATCTTAATCTGAGGTATGTGTTAAATATGTACATGTTAGGTATATGATTGTTTCGCAGGATAATTTCTTAAAAACTACCGCTGGAATACCAGTAGTCCATTTCATCGAACTTAAAAGAAATAATGCACTTCAAAAAAAAAAAAAAAAAAACAACTTTTCTTTGTCCCTTTACAGATCGATTGCTAATTGTCTGAAAAATTAATTGTCTTAAATTAGAGCATCGATTTAGTGAAAAAATTTAAACTTAGCTTTTTGTGGGTCGCGCACCTCTACCCAAACGTCGTTGGTCGCTCGCTGAGGAAATCCGCGCAACGTAACTGCGACGTTGCCACGTCAAGTTTAAAGTTTACGCGCGGAATTTTGAAACAGTTATAACTTTTTAAAATATAGTTGAATAGCAACATAATAGATCAAAAATCAGTTATGTTATTAAATTAAAATTTCTTTATTTAACTAGATTTTATATTCGTCATTTTTTAAATTATTAATTAATTAATAAATATTATAAAATTTCTAATAATTTTAATTATTTTTCTACATATTTGGCAACGTTGCGAACTAAATTTTACCTACGACTATGGTCGCTCAGTGAGAGAATCCCCGCGATTTCACGATCTACTCACGATAAAAAATTATTATGAAAAAAAACTAAACTAGTTACAACTATATAAATATTTTAGATCGACTTATGATATTGCAATACACGAATAACTAAACTATTTTATGTAAATTATAAGTAGTTTGTTAAATATTTACATTGCAAAAAAAAAAAAGCAGGGATTCCCTCTTAGCGCGACCAACGAAAGGTTAATTTAGCAAAAAAAGAATAAATATGAAAAAACTAATAGCCAATTTGAATATAATGAGGCAAAAAATAAAGAATATGTGGGAAACGGTGACGTTTAGAAGTGACCAAATATATTGCACATTAGCAGGCAATATAGCGATAGTTCTAAATATAATTGCCCTGTCAGCCGAATGTTTTATGGCCGAATCCCGGTTATGGGTCCTCCAACAAAGATGGTGATAATGATGCGTTAACGTACCGCATTGGAAAGTGGACGCAGGTTTGACAGGTAATTTTTCAAATTCTATGTAGGGAACGCTGTGACACATGTTTCAACTGATAGTGTCGCATTGAATTTTCCTAAGCGACCGCTTACTGAATCGAATGCAGTAGTCGCTGCGGTAATGAACATTGTATTTGAAACTACATTTCTATATTCAAAACGGACTCGGTTAATATACCATTACATTTCCCCTCGTTGCATTTCGTGTAATTACATTGCTTAACATTTTTTTCATCAGATCGTTACTACAGTTATTGCTTATCACAGGCCGTTCCCCCCGTTTGAGTAGTAATCTCGTGCCATGGTTTATTTTTACATTTTCAATGTGCATTGACAGTGGAATTCGAATTCAGCTTCTTATGTTGCTAAACGTTTGACAAGTATGAGGTTATGTAAAATTTAGAAAACAGCACAATGCAAACTGCAACTTGCGCTAATAAAGCTAAAACATTTTTCAGCTGAAGTAAGATCGCATTCGTTAGATTCAAGTTAATACAAATATTCAGTATCCCGTGGAAAATAGCCATTTAGGACTTTATCGCTATGGAATGCGCCGCAGTTACACATCTTGAAATGAAAGCGCGCATATAAGAATGATTAACATTGAAATATATAAATCCCGCAGATATTTACTATGGCTTTGCCGTACAAAAGGATCACGAAAGACTATAAAAGTAATTTGAATTAAACGAATTTATATTATGGGCGTATGATATCAGTTAAAACCTAAATTCAGTCGAAGCCAGTTTCAATCGATGAAAGATTTCCAACTATACACAATCTTTGTTAGAACCGGAGTTATTTCTGGTTAGAATTAAATTAGTATAAACACAAATTTCAATAACAATTATATACCGCAGATTTGACTAAACAATATGTAAGAAAATGAATACACCGAATAGATACAAAAGTAATCGTAATAATACTAAACATACAATTAAAGGGAAAATATAAAAGGAAACAAAGAAGTGTCTCATATTGAATGTGTTAGGCGATTTAAAAATTCAGTTTTGCTATAGTAGCAGAAAATGGAAATGAATTAAAACATATCTTAAATGTAATGGAGAAAACCTCATGAATAATTATTAACAAAAATTATGTGGTATGCTACAAAACAAAAATTGACACGGGACTTACCATAAACTCGGAAGAAATAGATCAAGCGGAAAGTTTTACCTATTTAGACAGCAAAATGTTCAACAGTGGTGAGAGGCGTCGAAAAGCGCAAGCAAAATCAGCATTTAACGAGAAAAGAAAATTACCTAACATTAAAAAAACTCAATTTAGCCTTAGCAAAGAAATTTGTAGAAAACGGTTAGGTGGTAACTTGGACATTACAGAAAATAGACGTCGCAAAGGTGGAGGCTTCTGAAACTTAGTGTTGGAGAAGAATGCTTAAAATAAAATAGACAGAGAAGATTACAAAAGACGAAGTTTATAACCGAATTAAAGAAGAAAAACATCTTATTAAAACTATCCCCCCAACGAAGAAGCTCTAAGATATAATGAGTTACTAACAGAATTAATGGAAGGAAAATTAGAAAAAGAAACACGCAAGAGGAAGACCGAGAAGAAAATTTATGGAACAAGTTATGGAGGATATGGAAGCAAGGAATTATCAAGAATTAAAACAACGAAGCAGAAGAAGGGAGGAATGGAAGAAAAGATTGCGAATTTTTGATTTGCTTCTATCAATCAATCAATCGGTAATTTGATACTACCGATGATGATTCAGTTAAAATCGATTTTATTGGTTACAGTTCTTCCTTTTACAATAAACCGCTTTTACTAACTATAATTAATACGCAAGCGTCTGGTTAAAACTGTTTTTCCTCAGTTATTGGTTTTGATATATTAATGATTACACCGAAAGTACGACAAATTCTGATATTTGCGTTTTACGGAAGGTATAATGAAAATTACCACGAAAACCGCAAATTAAATTTATCTGTTCTGTTTGATTATAAAAATAAAATAAAATAACATCGTTGTTCCGCAATAAGAGTTACGCAGTCCATTGAAACCGACTTCCCTATGAGAATTATAGCGAACTATTGTTTCAGGAGTCCTTCACAGCGAGCTCGGAAGGATCAAATTTATAAACATGTGTAAAATTATGCAGTATGATAATACAGATTGCTATGACTTCACCGGGTCAGCAATAGTATTCGTTTAATGAAAACATAGGAAAAACCATACATTTTCCATTAATCTAAATAGCAAAATTCGGTACCAGTTTCTGAACTATTCACATATATCTAAACTACAGCCATCTTGGTAGTAATTAGTAATAGGTGAATCGTTTTCTTATTTTGTGTTTGTTTTCGTCGGTATGGATATTTTAGTCCAAGAGTTGAAGAAGAAAAGGAAAATGCGGTTACATCTTTCGGCAATCGAAGATCGCAGACAGAAAGGATAGAAAATGCAAAATAAAAAGAACGAAAAAGAAAGAGAGGTCGATAAGGAAGCAAGTGTATCAGTGAAAGTGACGAATAGAAAGAGGAACGTTCAGCGGTGACGGAAGAGCATTCAAAAAAAGGATACAATCAGCATCACATATAAAAATAGAAGTAGAAGGACGCAGAAAATGGAGAAGATATGAAAACGAAATGCAACTCATTTTTAAGCGATTTCCTTTTTATTTTTTTCGCATAATATAGTTTTAAGTGATGGCGCACTGTCGTGCGATAATTTTTCATTATTAAAGATGTTTTTTTTTTTCTTTTTTTCTTTACACAAATGCAATGGAAATAATTTACTGTCAAGTCGGACAGCTTTGCTAAACCGTAAATATCTGCAGTGAAAACCATAAAAAAAAATAATAAAAAAAAAATAAATAATAAAAAAAAATAATAATAAAAAAAAAAAAAATAATAATAATAAAAGAAAATGAATAAATAAAGAAGAATAAACAGTTTAGTGAATCTGAAAAGGAAAAGAAAAAATAGTAGCACTTCTGCAAATATTTACGCGTGGCGATGACAATTTTAATACATTTTTAACATCTTCCCGACAGAGAAGTCTACAACAGTCTTCGACTGAACAATGAGCTTTTATCATAGCACCCTTTACCTGTACCGTTCGGCTGACAGTTTTTTTAATTGGTACCCTTAAATTCTTCTATTTACTTCCGAGATTATAATCATCTTTCTGAACTAAGATAACGTCATTTTCATAATGAAACACATCGAAAAATGTCATTCTATATTTTACGATATTTAAGTGTTTTCTCATATCTGTTTTAGACAATGTTGTAGATTGTTATTTTTTTATTTTGGCTTTATTTTTTGATGTTTTCGTAAAATTATTTAAGGTCTATCTCGCACACAAAGAAAATACTAATGGTTTTTTTTTTTCTTTTTACCCCCCCTTGGGTTTGCTACCAAAGAGCATTATTAGCCCAGCAAAAAGGAATAGATACGTGGAATAGAATAGAAATTAGATTTTTATTTTGTCGACAATGGAATCAAGGAACACCCCTAGGACAGGAACAACAGAGAGAATAGGTAGAGAAAGAACATAAAAATACCAATGTTATTTACCGAATACATTATTTACTGGACTCGATACATGTTTTTTTTTTTTTTTTTTGTTAATCTTATACAAGACCATGGGCGTATCCAGAAATTTTTCCAAGGGGGTGGGTAATTTTTTTATAAGTTCCACTATGATTATACAAGCGTACGTGTAAACTTTGTGTTCGGGGAAACTTGGAAGACTAGGTTGAAAATTAAGATATGCTCCGAAAGTCAAGAATTTTGAAAACAGATTTCGACCCGATTTAGTGGGGAGCTTGAAAAACTGTCCTTAGATCTGAATATTTTTTTTTACCGGACACCACTGGAATAGAGCAAACAATTCCTTCCATTATATCTTCTTCCGTAACTGATTGATGTACATCAGAGATAATACCGTACCGGTATAAAATGGAATTGGAGATGAAAGCTTTTAAATTATTCCCTTCGAAAAAGGATTTCTCGTTAAGAAAAAGGGAATTAGCGGATGCTGTAGAAGAAAAAAAAGCATGTTTTTCCGGATGAACTTAAAAGGTATGTCTCGCTTCAGTTTAGCATATAATAATTTTGCGACCGCTAATCGGTGTAAACTTCCGAGATTTTTCTAGATTGTGACGACGTATATGGAGGTTCTGCTATTTTACTTAAGTTTGGTATTCATTTCACCAATCATTGATTGAACTTTTCTTTTCCGGATTCTCCAAACTTAAACCTTGTGCATATTTCGATTCCGACCAGGAATAACAATTATTCCTATAACTTTTTTTCAGCGTATATTCCTCCTAATTATAATTTGAATGACCTTTCCTTATCTTTCTTTTTCAATTCCTTACCACGTCCCTATATTATTGGTGGCAATTGGAATGCCTGTTCTCCTCTATAGAGGGATGTTCCAGATTAAACAGAAATGGCTCGGCTTTGCAAAATCTATTATTAAATAATAATGTTGTTATCCTTAATGATCATTTTCCCAGCTATTTTCGTAATTTTTCCATTTTTAACACCATTGATCTTACACATTTTCCTTTCCCGAGATAAGTTTAAGTTGCGCTTGGAACATTCTCGATATCAAAATGTCATTTAATGGTTTTTCTCCAATTGCTCAATCCGAGTCTTTAGGTTTTTCCTTGCCTGATACATCTAGGACCGACTGACACAAATTCCTTTTAACTCTTGATTCTTCGATTAATCTTCTTAATCGTCAATTAGAACCACAAGTTTTTATCTATTTGATTTCCATCGTTCTTTCTTCGTCCTCATCCGGTAACCATCCGGGGCGACTGAAGCAATCTTACGCATCATCCTTATGGCGGAACTCTGATAGTAGCACCACCGACCAAAATAGTCTTTCTACTTTCAGAGCATTTCTTGTTGATCTCCTTCTTAATCCAACTTTATCTCTTACATACAAGCCAACGCTAAGGTAAGATTCATGCTCAAATCTTCTAAAAATATATCCTGGACAAAATTCTGTTCTTCTTTTTCTAGATCAACACCTCTATCTCAAATCTGAAAAATCGCTACGGTCTTTGTGAATAACCGTCCCTGTTTTCAAGATCTTCCATCAAAAAAGTTACTTTACTTCCTTCATTCAGTAGCTCCTTTTTTCCAAATAGATTTCTTATGTATTCCCGGTCACGTAGAAATCGAAGAAAATGAAAGTGCTGATACTTTAGCTCGCTTTGCTGCTCTCTCTGGAAATGTTTCGATCAATTTTTTGCCAACGAATTACTTAGTATGGCTAAAAAAATACAATTTTCAAACAGGGAAAGCCATTTTCGTTCTTCCTTTTCTAACCCCTATTCATTATATCTCCCGGTACAACCTCGTCTATCCATTCCTCCTTGGTTTTCTGATTTTCCACTTCTCAGTCATTCTAGTATGTCGCCCTCGACTTAACCACAGCTTGATTCCGGCTTTTTCCGTTTTTTACTTCTCCATGGTACCGTCTCCGCTTTGCGTTCCTCATCGTCCTTCGAATGCAATTCCGATCATATTTTCTTCGAATGTTCTTTCCTTTCCTTACAGTATGTTAAATTTTATTCAGGACTTTTGTCTCTTAGCCTCCTTGGTTATGGACGTGGCCGTATCGCTTTAGTATAATTTTTAATGTATAATGTTTACGGTTCAGAGCTGTGTGGGCTCTACTTTACTGCAGTTGCGACCATGTCGCTATAGCTCTTTTCAGCTGTCATATATTAATATAATTGCAGATGCGGCCATGCTGTTCTGGTATTATTTTTTCCCCTTTAGATCCACATCATGAATATCGTTCGGAGGCAGCGTTGGCCCAAGCGTAGTTGAGACCATAATTCTGCCCATTTAATTTTCATGAAGCATTTTAGAATCGTAGCATAGTGCTCCCTATTTCCTATTTTGATAGTCTTTTCTCTTTTGTTCGTATTTCTGGTTGTTGACGTGTCATTAGTACACCAGTAATTATTCTTATTTCATTCTTCTCCTTCTGTGATCGTGACAATTTCGATATTAGCCATTCTTTCCTTATTATTTTCTGCTCTTTCCTCATATGGAAATTGTTGTTGATTTAAAACGTTAACTTCGATTTCCTTGTTTCTCTTATTAGTTCATCAACTGGGATTTATGGGCCAGCAAAAAAATGCTGGTAGGGGGTTGTGGGGGTAAAAAGAACTCGTATAATTCAATTATTAACTTTTACATTTCCCTTTTGTGTAATGTTAATCCTCTCTTGACCATTGATGGTGTTACCATTTGCAAGTTATTTAATCATATAGTAAAAAGAGTGTAATATTTATTCTATAGTCTTCGGTTAACCGTTTTCTTTCTCTCTGTCTCCCTACATATAATGATATACCGCGATGGGTATTTTGCTAAAAATGGACCGACCGGAATTATTATAACAAACTTGAGACGAGTCGATTACTACAAGATAAAATAAAAATTATCTAATAACTTTTTTAGGAAACTGTGACTAATGTGTTCGTAGACCATGTAGGAGCGGCTAGAATACGTCAGGAAATAAATTTCCTATGTAAATAAGTGCGATGGAGCACTTTTTTTTTCTCAATTTATGTATTTCACTTTAACGCTTCCATCACAAAAGAAAAAAAAAAAGAACATATTTAAAATGTCTTTTGAAAAGCATAATTTTAAATTTAACAAATATTAACACGTCTTACCACTGAAACCATTTATTTACATGTGGAATTTCCATTTGATTATTGTAGAAAAATTTTAGTTATTGAAAAAATTCGAACAATAATGAAAAAAAAAAAAAATCGCTCTACTATAATGATTTTCCTAAAATAGATTTTAATTTAGTTTTCCCTATGTCATAGAAGAAAAGCTGGTTTATAGTAATTATTTTATTTTCAAATTAAATTTGCGTCACTAGTTTCTTGAATGTGTCTTTTATTATGCTAATTTCATTATTATATTATATATGTATATAAAGCTCGGACCGCCGGACTTCTATCATACTTCGTGTAGAACGAGGAAAATTGATGACGTCATTCTTTTCGACTGCGCGACAATAAAAAAAAAGAAAATAAATCTTTATTTAGTGTCACATTTTGTGACAGAAACGATAGCAGAGAGGTCGGGTTAAGAATAACGTTGTGTCATCGATATAAAAAGTTTGAGGGGTATATTGTACAAGTATATTTGCATAAAAAAAAAAAAAAAAGGTATCTAATAAAACTGAAAGAAATCAATTTAAAGAAGCAATTCTGTAATTTATATTAAAAAAACCTTTGTCGTGTTCAAATAGTGTTCCTTCTCTTGAATTTGAATATAACGGAACAGCTCGCAATCAATATCCTTATTCTAATAAGTAATCGGATAAATTTAACGTGTCTGAAAACGAGCGAACGAAAGAGACGGAATAATAATCTCAGTACTACGAAGTCGCTAGACGCATTTTAAATAAATTCAGGGCATCCGAAGCAAAGAATTAAATTGAAAAAGGTACGTATCCTCATTTGATTTATCAAAAAAGTAAAAGGTACGTAAATTCGCCCTGTCCGACAGTGTCGGGTGCTGCGGGGAATACAAGTTAAAAAGGCGACCTACGATAAGCCATGTTACAACTATTATTCAAAAGCGCGATTGAATTTTCTGTCGATTGTCTGTTTTCGCTCATCGAACTTGACAATTTCCGGCTACTGCGCAACACTTCGGTACCGAGTATGTTTATTGCGATTGCCAATACTCCAGCGACCACGCAATTGCTTCCCTGGTACGGTTTATTTATTGCAAACAGTTCCTCGTCACGTAGAGCTGGAGCGAAACTGTTCAAAACGAATTTTCCAGCTTATTCCATTATCTTTTTCCGTTTCTCTTCTAAGACCCGCTGCTGACTTGTCGCAACGGACAAGCGGTCCGGCGAAAGAGCCGTTTAAAGTTTCCGGCAAACGATGACAAAACAGCAGCAGAGGAAGACGAAAATGCGAACACGAACTGAATTTTAGATACGGTTTTAATCTAGTCCGTCCCGGGCCATCGCCGGTTTTACATCTTTCCCGACGACAACAGTTGCCCCTTAACACCGTCCACTATTTAGCACGGCCTGAAAATATCTAAGACAAAAAATCTCCGCCGGACCTTAATATAAATATTACCGAGATAGCGAATAAGGCGCTAATGTGACAGCTGACAAACAACACAGATAGACACGAATGCATACTTTGTCGAATAAAGTAAAGAACAGCTTGCTTTTTTATGCTTGTCGTTCAGCCTGTAGTCGCCGAAGTGAAAATACGAAGCCGGCCAACGTCAAATAAGTGAGCCTTAGAGCGACACTTCGCCGAATGGGTAAGAGAAAAATTTTAATGCACCACCACCCGGTTCCCGGTTGTTGTTTTTCTTTTTTGATTTTATCGCATAATATAAATAATAATAATAAAAACAATAATTAGGTTTGGTGCTGGTATTTTTATAAATATTTTAAACGAATATAAAATGCGGCGAGGTACAGTGATCTTTATTTTTTTTTTTTTTTTGAATACATCCGAGATACCTTACTGCGGTATCGTAAAAGTACCCTGAAAATTCGAGATGTGCCCGACAACTGATTTGCGGGAGCAGCTCGGCCCGGATCAGTTCTTTGAAATGCGCAGTGATATTATTTTAATGCTTCGCTGAAGCAGTTGCTCCGGAACAAAATTATTATTATTACTACCCTCACAACTTACGTGCGAAACGTTTGATTAATAGATAATAAAGATTAATACTTTTTTTACATAATTAAAAATATCGTTATACTAAGATTTATTAATAATTCGCGACTAGGTAAAAATTAAAAAATTTAGTCACTTATGTTACTGCGCCCCAGAATTTTTATCGGAAGAAACTATGTTTTACAATGAGATTAAAAATATAAATATTTTTAAAACGGTATTTATAGCTCAAAAGAACATGGGCCGGTGACGCCCTAAGCGCCAGATGTGGTAGATAGAGCATCGTCGTTAACATCTCGGATGTGAAATGAATAAACTCCAGCTCTATAGTAATCAGTTTTTCCGACCGACTATAATGCTTATGCTGCCACTAGGTAACTGGGCATGGAAAAAGAAAAAAGAAAAGAAAAAAAAATATTTTAAGAAATAGAAATAACTGTAAATCATATAACGTATTTTAATGCAGCAGAAAAGAAGAAAAAAAAAGTTAAAAACTGACTGCTTAATGATGGGAACTTTAAGGAATTTAAAATAAAATTGAAGCAAAATATTTTAAATATAAACAATTAATAATTTAATATTAGATTTTTGATTTGTTTTTTAGACAGACCACTGTTCGTATTTATAATAGCAATGAAACAAAAAAATAAAAAACAATAGCACTCAAAATGTAAAAATAGTGGAGCTTCCGGCATCGCTACATCTTCTCCGTTTGCCCTCTTCGCCGTTCTACTTGTTATTTCATACGCGACATATCATAGTTTTTCCGGCGCTGCCAAACGCTATTCTTTCTACTCGTCACTTTTACAGATAGACCTATTATTCCTTATAGCACGTTGCCTTTCATCCTCTCTCTCTTTTACTTCTCTTTCGGTTACACCGACTCTTGTATCATTTCTGTCCGCAATATCCTAATCACACTTACCTTTTCTTTTTCCCAGTTCTTTGGTCAATGTCCATGTCAACGAAACTAAAAAAATAAAAAATAAAAAAAAAACCTATCAGCCATTAATTTGGCATATAACGTCGGAAGATCTGAGGGAGATTCAAATCCATCTTTAATCAGAAAAGTAAATCGATGAAGAAATACATTTTTTTTTATTTTTTTTCTTTAAAAATAAGTTGTTGTTCTCACAGGGCAAATATGTCCGCTGTGTGAGTGCACAACACTCTCATCAACGTTTATTAAAATAGATATATATTTCAAAAATTAAAACTTATTCCATAAATAACAATAATAATAATAAAACTACCATTATATTAAAGTAATTGTATATATATATATATATATATATATATATATATATATGTGTGTGTAAGCCAATAAATAACATGCCGCGTAATATGCGTACACTAATACATGCGGACAGCTTAATATTTAGAATCGAAATAAAACATGATCGGTGAGAGTTTAAAATCCAGGAAGGACACGACATGGTCAAAAACCAACAAACCCCGTAAACAAAAAAGCACCTTTAAAGAGTAGCGAGACAGAGCTTCAGTCTTTGCACCATTCCTTCAACAACCTTTTTTGCACCTCCTTTTTCCATACACTAATCCCCCCCCCCCCCAAGTATATGATTAGGGATTGTACTTATTTAAATATTAATTAGCACTGAGTCATCAGTGTTGTCAATTCGTAGATTTACCCCGCGGCGGGGATAGATGTAATATGTATTACTTTGGTTTCGTGTTAACCGGATCTGTATGGTAATTTTACATTATTGACATTAAATTCTAGTAATCTATAATAGAAATAGTACATATCTTGGGAGGGGGGACATTTCATCGTTTTCCTTCCATACATAATTGATCCAGAGTCGTTTTTCTTACAGTAAAGAAGTATAAGTTTCAAACACATCTTCTCTGTATTTTACTTATTTTATTTATTTCTGTTTTCTTCCGATAAAGATGAAATGATTCCACACTTGTCTCTGCTAATATATCTTTCTCTCTCATCTAGTTCCGAAAACGGGGCATTGTTCCCCAAAAGACGTTTCAAGTGTCTTTTATTTAATGTTTATTTATATTTATATATAAAATGTCCTGCCCCGATTATAAATTAACAGATAAACAAAAGATAACTCTGTTTAGTACGTACAAGAGATTGAATAGATAAGATAAAAACAAAAATAATATTATTACGATCCTAATATTGCTTATCGCTGAAAAATCTTCCTGCAAACAGTAAACTCTGCTTAGCCCATAAATGAGATTGAATAAATGAGATAAAAACAAAAAAAAATATTATGATCCTATTATTACTAGCTTATCGTTGAAAAATCTTCCTAAAACAGTACGTATCGTTTTGTTTTCATAGGAGAAATTGTCAATTGCCGATCGGTATTAAAGCTGTAATGTGCCCCAACAATAACAACAAAAAAGCGTGTTTTCCTTATCGCTGCAACGAAAAAAGTACGGCCGTCAAACAGAAATAACATTCCGAAAATTGTCAATCGATGCTGAATTGAACACGGTAATACGTTATAATTTACTTAGCTATTGCAAATTTGAGCTGCTTTGACGGTATTATCCGCAATTTTAATTTAAAATGATAACACCGTTTTCCTTTTTTCTTTTTTTTTTTTATATAAGATTATAAAAAATTTTCCCGACACCTATTAAAGTAGTTATAAGTTATCATATTTAAGTTTATTGTAACAGGAAATATTATTATTATAGATGATGGTATAATTGTAATATAAATGAGATAAATAATGAGAGTGCGGGTTTTATAGTATAGTAATATATAAGTTAATACTTTTATGCTGTAACAGAAAGTAGTACTTAAGTTAAGTTGATGTTATAAATGATATAATTATGTTGGGAACCCACAGACGGGCTAGTGCCTTGTTTGACCCGCAAATTATTAAAAAAAAAAAAAGAAAAAAAAAAGTTTTTCAAAGTATAAAAACATGAAGCCAGTCTTCGCGAACCTGGACGACTGATGCGTACGGTATTAATGAGTTTTCGTTAATTAAAACAACTCCTTAAGAGAACTCTCTGACGACTATTATCGGATTAAAGTTATTTCTAAATAAATAATATATAACTAAGATTAACACATGTTGCTATACTGTCTATTCTTTGCTATTTTCATATATACACACATACGTGCAACAAATATTTTTCAGTCCGACTAGGTCGCTCGATTTAAAAAAGGCGTTTCAAGTCTTATGACTTCCGGTGAGTACCAGTGCCTCTCCGGATTTTAAATAGTTACAAAGTCTCTAAATGACGTGGCCAACTCGTTCGCACAAATCGAAATCATTCAGCGTTGATTATTTATATTATTTTATTTGCAATATAATTCGGACATGTTCTAAACAGGCATTAGCCTTATTGTTCGAAACATGTCACCCGTAATACAATTACTTTAACTAGTAATAAAATTATAATAAAAAAAGAAGTACAATATAAAAGGAAAAGAAAAAAAAAAATTAACTTGAATACAAGGAAAAAACGAAAAAAAAGGGAAAACAAATACAGTATCACGCTGCACGTTTAAAATGTAAAATTCATTGGGTGAATAGACGATTATTTAAAATTGCGAAACAACAAACCACGCGCGGTATTTCCTGGTGTATAACACTCACATAGAGTAGTGCATGACGGAGTGATATATATATATGTAAATTAAAGTTGAATTACATTATGACCTATATCTGTATGAATGTATAACTGGGAATAACAACTTAATAAGGAATTGTACAGCCTAAAAATTGAGGTTAATGGAGCATTAAAGCCAAAATTTGTACAGTCGCCCGGATGGTTCTTAAAAACAGCGTCTAACCATATGTCTTGGTACTATGTAGTAAACAGTTGACAGCAAATAATCATCATCTATATGTCCGGCAGATTGCGGCTCTGATCACAGATTGTTCATGGCAAACCTCAAAATAAAGTTGAGGTTTAATAATACCAACAAGATGCGGAAACAATCTCCAATTGTCCCGGAAACTTTCAGGAAGAAACTAACTGATTTGGAGATACCGCGAACGACTGGAAGCTCCGAAGAGACATCGATTAATATTAAGAGTAGCGCCATAAATAAACAAGTCGGCAAATAAAAACAGAAGTAAGAAGCAAAATCATTGGATCTCGGATGAAACTCTAAACTTCGTAGAAGAAAGAAAGTTTCTCAAAAAAAAAAAAAAAAAAAAGGCAACAAAACGAACAGGTTAACATAAAGACAGCACAACTGGATAAAGAAATAAAATACACTTGTAGACGAGGTAAGAATTAACAAATTACTAATCTATGTAAAGAAATTGAGGAGAATGCAAATCGTCATAAAATAAAAGATCTCTTCGCGGTAGTAAAGAGTATCTTGCTAAGGATTTCAAATCAGGAACACAAAGTAGTATAAAAGACGAGCAGGGAAATATGATTACTGTGATCCAGTGTCAATACTAGAAGTTTGGTGAAGGTACTGCAGGGCGCTGTACGATCATCCAGAACATGGTGCAGAATACAGGCTAACTGAAAAAAAAAGAACCAGATGTTCTGAAATCATAAAAGCAATTACGAAACTGTTGAAACACTAAAGGAAATTGGAGAGGACAGATTTCGAGTAGTACACGAAATATGTAATGAGATATGGAAAACAGAAAAGTGGCTGAAGGACTACTGGTGTGAAGCCATTTTTGTTCCAATCTTTGAAAAAAACGCACCGACTGAATATTCTAACTACAGAACAATATTACCCTTGTCGCATTCCAGTAAAGTTTTGCTGCGCATTATAAATGAAAGACTTAAAGCTTTTCTACTACCACAAATTACCGAAGAAAAGGCGGAATTTATACCTGAAAAAAAGCACCCGTGATCATATTTTCTGTGTGCGATAGATAATAAAGAAGCGGCGAGAATTCAACTTGAAGTCGTATTTATGCTTTATAGATTACACAAAAGCCTTTGATTCAGTACTGTGGGGAACACTGTGGGAAATTTTAGACAGAAAAAGCGTTCCACTGCTATTGATCTATCTAAAAGAACTATGGGAAAACACGGTTGGAAAAATAAGGATAGAGGGTATATGTTCTAATGCATTCCCGATGAAAAAGGAAACGGAGAAAGGATATGTGCTGTCGCCTATACTCTTTAATATATACACGGAATCTGTAATGGAAGAAGTACTGAATGGATGGCAAGGAGGTTTACAATTGGCGATCGGAGAATCAACAACCTTAGATACGTGGATGATACTTTTATTTTAGCAAATTCCGGAGAAGAACTACAACGTTTTATGTTAACTTTAAAAAATGCCAGTGAACAATATGGTCTACAGATAAATGCGAAAAAGACCAAAGTTATGATTATCGATCGTACAGGAGACAGTCAACCAAAGGAAAGGAAGACTGGTGGTTACGAAGTGGTGGATAAGTATAATTATTTAAGACCTCTAATTGTGAGTAGTGGAAGCTGCGAAGAAGAAATCAGGAGACGCGTGGCACTGGTAAGATACGCTACTGCAAAATCAGTAAAGATCTAGAAAAACACGGGAATCATTAAATGGACTAAAGTTAAATTGATTAATAGTGTTTAATATTTCCAATAACGACATACAGGTGTCGGTAGCATGGAGCATTAAACGTGCAGACGCCAAGAAGATTGACGCTTTGGAAATGTAGGACAAATGTGTCGATATTAAATTACCTGGAAATTGATGTACAATTACGAAAACGAATTAACAGGAATGCGGTAAAATTTTCTAAAGTTAGGCAGGAGACTGTGATCTCACCATCAAGGAAAGTAAAACGAAATTTATGATAATAAATCGCAAACTATTAACTAATCGAGCGATCGATATAAGAAAGGAAAAAAATGATGTTGAAATTCGACGTTTATGCCGTTCTTAAAAGAAAGGCGTAGAGGCTGCAACATACACCGCCTAGTCTTTCAGATATCTAGGAGCATATGAAATGCGGTTTCACCGTAAAATATTACGTATATCCCCCGGATTAAAAAATTAACTAATGACGAAGTATTGAAAAGAAGTCATACAGAAAGGTGTCTGGTAGAAGACATGAAGAAACGTAAAATAAGTCATATTGAACAGATAACTAGGGGAAAAAAGTACGAGCTACTAAAACTAATAATTCAAGAAAATAAAAAAGGTCGAAGAGGATCTGGAAGAAAGAAAACGACATGATTGCAAAATATAAAGCAATGGACGGGACTGAAAACCACCGAAAAGCTGATAAGGGCTGCTGAAAGTAGAAATGTCGATGCTGCGATGTCAACGCGCAGTAACGCGTACGACACATAAAGAAGAAGAAGACATAACAAGAAGAACAGGCTCACTCCTACATGCAGTACTGCAGGGAATACCAGCAGGCATAGAAGTAGAGGAAGATGTCCTATGGACTGAAGGAATAAAACAAACAACTCGACTCACAATGGTAATGGCTACCAGGATGGTGGGATGCCGTAAAAAATGGACGAAAGTGGTCCAGAATGTTTCGTATTGAAGTGGTTGTGATGTTACTGAATACCTTTATAGTAGACTGAGAAGTTAAATATGCCCAACACACATATATCATACAAATAGCTTACATATTTTTCTACGCATATAAGTGTGTTTTAACATTAGAATAACTGCGCAATGTGAGATAATTTGAATATTTAGAATAATTTGCGGTCAAGCAATACAAGTAGCTCGGAAACTTGTTCTAGATTCTTTTAATTATCTTAATACGGTGAAATTATTTTGCATTGTTAGAAAATAATTTTCCCGCTCGATGCTACGATATATGTTCAACCTTCAAAATGGGTCTGATGATAATTTGTTGAATGAGCCGCTTATTGCTTTTCATTTTCGATTGCTGCTCCATTAACCAATACATTTCGTGTGCTTTTTCTCGAATTTGTTGAACTTTTAAGAAATAGTGCGAGTGTACTAAATCAGCTCTTTCTTCCGTTCGACAAAAAACGGAAAAATGAACATAGTCAATAAGAAAAACGTAAATTCAAAAATCGTCGAAATTTATAACAGACGAAGAAATAATTTCGGACAACAAAGACCAAAAACAAAAAAAAAAAAGAAATTCTCGACGATTGTAAATCGGACAGCGTATAAAATACAAATATATTAACAAACGAAAATATGACTGTGAAATGAATTTTTTCATAAAGGGCTAAATGTCTAAAATATCGGTGGTCCTTTTTATTCAGATCATTATAGATCAGATATATAGAGTTTATAGAACGACTTAAGTGTCTTCAGAACGAGACATGTCTCGAGTCGGAATGTCCCCCGTTTGGCAGTCGAGTATAATACGCCAGTCCACCGATTATTTATTTTTTTTGGGTGGGGGGCGCGTCAACTACGGATATTAGTGAATTATTTTCATAAGTTCTAGTGTCCTACCCGAACGACACAACTACTGCCTACTATACTACGGTAGCTGTTGATAAACTAATAATTACTGCGATGTTGAAGCTCCCGAAATTGCGGTTCCGGCTTCTCCGGACCTACGCCGGTCCAAATTTAAGTCGTTCTCGAGTATGTGTCAATTCGGTCAATTAAATACCAGGGAAATCTTGTTCAAAAATGTGAGCGGGAATCAAAAATTAATTAATTCTAAACTTTGGCACTTTGTTAACAGTAATAGTTGCCTCGAAGATGCCGGAGTTTGTACAGATTGTAAAAGCCACCCAATTTGTACGGTAAAACCACACCTCCCGTTAATCTGTTTCCAACAATGTCCCGCGAGATTTTGCAAGAATGCTGCGTTACTGCTCGACAGAAGTAAAGGTGATTTTCCGTTTATTTCTGCTCTTTTTTACGTTTTTACCGGGATAGGTTTGCCGGAAACATATATTTACAGTATTTTTCGCCATTAATGCGTAATAAAAATAGGGAAGTTAGTTTTATCGTTATTAAGTACATAAAAAAAATATTTTTATTTCTTTCTTTTCAACAAAAATTAAAGAAAAAAAAAAAAGGCAAATACAGGTATGCCACATGTTGCTTTATTTTGGAAAATGAGATCTCATAAAATTACCTACTAGGTAACTTTTGTGACGTTTGGATTATTGCGCGGCGCGAATGAAGAAAATAGAAGAAGAAATTTTTATGGAGAGGAAAAATTGTATACTGCTTTTAGCCGTCGATTAGAAGGTTTTACGGTTTTTGGCAATTATTTTTCGAATTTCTCGATAGGCCATGCCTATCATGATGCGATGAAAATCGCAAAAAAAGTTCAACGTTTACTTGTAGGCCCATCAGAAAATTAAATAATTATTTATTTATCGATATTCCCATTGCGGTTTTTTTGTATCGTCCGCGTAAGCTGCAAAAATCTACCGACTCCCTTCTCTTTCTTATTGTTTCCACGGTTGGTCGCAAATTAAAAAAAGTCAGCAAATGGTTAGTGTCTAACAACAGTGAAATGGAAAAAAATTGTTTTTAACTCGATTTTATTCGACTTAGCTTTTTAGTTTCTTTTAAATCCTTCAAGGAACATCTCGACGCCCCCTATTTAACCAAAGAAGCTATTAAAGCGGTACGGCTAGTTCTTAATTCACTGTTCCGTCAATCTTAATGAATCGTAGGGCAGATTCAGTCGCGGTTGAAGAATTCGCGAGAATTACTAGGTAAATTTTAAGATGAACTTCGGAGCTTACGAAGTATGCAGGAAAGAAGTTGAGTTTCGGGAACATAAAGGAAAATTTGTAAGGAAAAATATCAGACAGGGCTCATAGGCAATTGAGAGTGATTACGCAAAAATACTTTTCTTCGGCCAACATACTGTTAGTTGAGTGTTTAATGAATCGTAAAAAAAAAGTCCGCCAGGAGGACCGGTGTACTTTCCCTGAGAGCAAAGAGTTGTTCGGGAACACACATCCGATTAATAAGGCAGGCAGGTATTTAGTTTGCGCGGGGAATTGAACGGACACAGATGCACGTTCGCTTTCAAGATGTGCGTACCTGTTGAAAATTTTATGCAATATCTACTGCATTTCGATTACCGAAGGTTTATTTTTTTTTTTTTTGTGAGCGAGACAGCGGCATTGACCCAACAACAAGAAATAACTAGGCGGTCCGAAATGGACGCAACAAAGGACAGCAGTGCAGACACCACAGAAGATGAAGGAAAAGAGAGGATAAAGGAAGAGTTATAGGGAGTAGGGAGACCTAATGACAAGATCTGGCTGTATAAAAGGGAGCGTTCGTTACGAAGAGCAGGACACTCGAAGAAAATATGATCACCATTACAATCGTGAAAAGAACAATCAGGAGAAGGCGACAGAACAAATCGAAAGTCTATTCGGTAATCAAAGAGTAAAAAATAAAATTTTTCACAAGAGCCGTCTAAAGTTTAAAATTAGTTTTTCGATTTGTGGTTCCTGCGCATTTCACGCGCTAGGTATCGTTACATGTCCTGTGGAACTCGAACTTTCGGTGGAGATGCCGCAACAATTTTGTGCGCTGTCTTTTACACCAGATTATAAAAAAAAATAAAAAAAGATCGACCCTTAGGTCCCTTTCTCCATGCGCCGTCACACGCATGCACACGCATGCACACGCACACACACACACACACACACACATATATATATATATATATATATAGGGTGATTACAATTAAAGTTCAAGTTTCAAAACGCGATAAAAAAAGAACCAAGGGGCACAGTTGCAACAAGCGAAGGAACAATAACATCAAGTTTACGACGGATGAATTTCGCTAAAGTAAACGATTCCTAGGAAATCGATGAAGCACTTTTAGTGTACTAATGATGGCCGAAGCTTGCAAGTTCCAAAGTGGTAACTAGTAGGGTGAAGTCGAATTGCTTATAAGTGCTAGGAGGAAGGAAAAGAGTGGAACAGGGAATTGTGTCGCCATCGTTCTTCAACTGTCCGGCGAACTTATTAGGAGGATGAATTTCCGAAAACCTGAATGGCATAACAACTCCACAAAAACTAGAGGTAATAAATGTACGCTGAATGAGCTTATAACTCCGGTAACAGTAAAGAGATAAAAATGAAGAAGATGTTAAATAGAAGAAGACAGCCAAAGTTTCAAATGTACTAAAATCAGAAGAACATACGGGTACGAAACTGTAAAAGGAAGATTTGAAAAGATTCATAAAAACTTATTTCGTTATTTCCGAATACGCTACGAGTCGATTAAATAAATTACGAGGACAAGACTTACATCGACCACAAATATGGGTCAAATATCGTGCTTTTATATACTCACGAGTTTTAGCTTACATACGCATATCTCTGGATAATGCTTTAGAGATGAGAATTAAAATGCTCGGGTACAGTGCACGTTTGATTTATTCTGATACGTTTAAAATATTCGTGCGCAGTTGAACAAATAGCCTATCGCGGGAATAGTTAAACATAACGAAAAAACAAAAAGAAAAACAGAAGAATACATACAGTGAAAATCGACTGCAGGCACATACCGGTTACAAAGACGTATGATGAAAAAATATCACAAAGTTGTATTATAGAAATATATTATGGAGACGTATTAAAGTGTATAAAGTAAGTCCTATACTCTTGATAAGATAACGGTGATTGTGAAGTTAAGCTTTCCATAATGGTACTAAGCCTAATGGATATCTGATGAGAATATTAGGGCCAGTTCCTTTCTCTCGGGCGTCTTTACTTTCCCAGATACCAATATTCAATTTCAGATTACTTGGGAGCGACGTAGATCCGGAACAAGAAAGTCTCAAAAATCGATGATACCTCTGGTTTGGTAGTGGCTACCGCACAGAGACGAATATTGCTGGAACTAGCCTAACCTTTATCAGTTAGAACGACAATGATTACAATGAAAAATCGGTTATTGTAACCAAAATTTTGATACGTAGATAAATAATTGTCGTTTACAACGACCGACCGACACAAAATTTAACTTCGAAAGGTTTTTCTAGATAAATTTAACAAAAACAAAACGCATGAAAAAATAAAATTTTTTACCGAATCGAAAACAGATAATTCTTATTCTCCGTTCTACTTATGTTGTTAATAATCAACCGGTTAAATGCTTATTGCATAATTAACGAAACTGAGGAAAATCTCCTGTACAGATGTTACAAAAAGTATTACAAAATTGCTGTACTATTCATCTCGTTATAATAAAAAATCGAAAACTATAAATTGAACTACGGTTGATGTTTTTCTCGATTTTACACTTCGTTTTGTATTGGAAAAAAATCGGTACTTACGCTTTAGAATGTATTAAAAATTACACATAATTATGATTATAAACAGTATAAACGGAGCCGGATCATAGTCAAATGCCTTTGTGAGCTCAATAATTTCTGCCGCCCTTAGAATAATTTATAAATTATGTAATAAAAAATACAATCGAGTAACTCAATTTAGACATAAAAGTTAAAAATTAATTTTCAATTAAAAGTTAAAAAGTCTTCAATTAAAAAATTTCATACATTTTTAAAATATACCTAAAGTTTATTAGAATTCTATACGTGCATTATTTTTACATGTATCAATTAAAGTGTTTACCTTTTTTTTACGACGCAATTTTAAAGATGCAAATTCATTTATTATATCATCTAATTTTAAATTCTTTACTAACTGTTCTTCGATAAATAAAATAGATAAATCATTTAACTCTTTTGGGGTGACACATTGTTGATTTGAAAAAATTTCGAATTGTTATCATTGCAAGAAAAGAGCATTCTGCTGAGCAGTTTGTTTAAAATAATGAAAGATAAATTTTAAACGCCGCAATGTCTAAATTAGGAAATACATTCTGCAAATGTTTAGTTCGTATTAAATTGTTGCCATTTGAATAATAATATTTTCTTCATTATGATTATTTCCAGTTTTAGGGTTGATCCTTAGACACAATTTTTTGTTACTATTTCCGTTTAAGTTCTTCGAATTAAATTTAACTAAATGAAGTTTATCACGTATGTATGTTATGAATGAAAATGAATACACATTCTGAAGTTAATAAATAAATCTTCGAAATCTGTAGGGCAATTATTTATGAGATTTTTTGCATATTCTATTAGATTTAGTTTCCTTTTTTTTTATTATTATTGACCCATGTTCGACAAGAAAGAAAAGTATTGCTGAATTAATTTTATTTAAATTCGTATGCGGTCAGATATCGCATCAATGAAGGATACAAGGGGAGCGACAGGAAAGCAAAAGAACAGATGCAGCGCTATAGGGAGCAGGAATATTAAGTCTCAAAAGTTGAGAGTAGAGAAGTAAACGTTCAGACGACAGAGTGGAATATTCGAAAAAAATGTGGTTAGAATTACATTCTTGCATATCATTTGAAGGATGTAGCGGACAGTAAGGAGAGTTTGAAAATCGATGGCGAAATGAAGGAAGCATATTAATATCGGACGTACTTAAAGTTCACGCACAACTATTCCTAGCAGCACAACTCTTTGAAATATTTGCTGAATCAATAGAACTAAAGCTTACGAAACTTTTTGAAAGAACTGCAAAGCTGAAGAAATAGAAATAATTATGTAAGTTTAAAAAACATTAGAAACAGATAATTTTATAGGTACTCTTTAATTTCAATAGATGCTAATAATATTAAATTTCAAGATAATGTTCCTAAATAAAGAGGGAGTCCCTATTTTATATATTTAACAAGTTCACAGTAGGTGAAACAACGTAGTACATGTTTACATTAAGGCGATTTAAGGATAAATAACAAAACGTTTTATTAATAAAATGAAACACTTCGTAAAGCAAGTTTGACATACGATATAAACTTGGACGGCTTCGGCGAATTCATTATTAGCGAATTATGTAAATACCTTTCAATAAATTAGTCCCATTATGTATATGGAAATAATTATATGTATATATATATATATATATATATATATATATCGTTAAAGGAAGAAAAAAAAAATACATATTGGTATAACACTATGACAGAGAAAAACTGCGGTACAGGGAGTTGAGTAAAAGTAAAAAACCTAATTTTATCGTGTGCGAGACAAATTTTTAATTTAACATCAAGGATAACCGAATGAATATAAAACAAAGCATCGTGCGGCGGTTTATATTTGCAGACTTCTATAAAGAAGCAGCATGTAAGATAGCGAGAAAAAGTTTAAGGCATTAGAAAGAACAAGAGCTATTTAGAACGAAAAGTAAGATAAAATTTAAAAACGGCCAAATCTCAGAACCATTCTAAATCTCAGAATTATTCAAAATTAGGACCGCAAAAAGCAAATGGGCTACGAAGAGTTTTAATGTTATGGAAAAGTAAACGAAACAATTCGAAACAGAAGGAATAAGTAAACAAGTGCGACTGGGGATGTAAAGAAAAGGAATAAAAAGTACTATGGGGATAATTTTATCGAAAGGTAAAATACCCTTGACAATAGATTGAACTTCTGGTAGAAAAGTGAACTACAAATCTTTACTTGAAAAAATAAATAAAAAAAAGAAAAAAAAGAAAGGAAAGTAATAGTAAATTTTTTGAGTGCCTGGGAGAAAAATTATTGCTCAAAGGGAAACAGTTTATAGTAGAAGAAGAAGAAAATAAAAGTGGTGACACGTTCGAGTGAGGCGGATACAAAACAAAAATCGCCGAGATTATTACAATAAACTGAGAATGTATCTGTATACAGCTGTAACGCTAAATTATTATAATAGAAAAAAAGGAAAGAAAAAAAACTAAGCGAAATTTTTATAGGGAAAATCAAACAAAAGAAGGCAAAACGAACAATAGATCGAAAAGTACAGAAGGATGGAAACATTGTCGGATAGAATGAAAAGGCGTTGAATGAAATACTAACCGGTTGACGGAGGAATTTTTGAACAGTTCGATTAAAAAAGTGCCCTAGTTGGTTCGCAAACGATACATAAAAAGAAGGGAGGAATAAAGAACGAAAGAGAAAGATGGATAAAATGAAAAATACCGCCTGATATAAAACGGAGAAAATGATTTCAAAGACGACGAAGAAGAAGAAGAAAATGTAAATCGTATTCATCGACGCGGTAAGCTGTAATATTATTTTGGGCGGCGTCGATTTTTCACTAACTTTTTCACTCGCGCACGCCGAATTACACACATTTACCAGAGTAACCTGTCGCAGATTTATCTCGCAAATTACTTAATTTCACAGCTTGTAAAAATTCCACTTTAGAACATCTCTACTCGATATTTTTCCCGATAAAGCGTGTCTTCAAGGGCCGAATAGAGAGCACAGCGACCGAAGAAATCGATGAACATCCGTGAGCGGTATAATCAGCGTCCCTCTCTTTCTCTTTGTATTGTTAACTGAAACGTTGCAAATGTCCCCGGCGATAGCGTTAAATTTCCAGACTGAAACAAAAGACTGCCAGCGAACCGTTATTAAAAGCAAAACATTACAAATTGACGAGCGAGCAAATCGCAATACAGCTGTGCCTTGCTTCGGAACAATGAAGCGAATTTTAAACGTTTAGCCGAAAACGTGAGAAAATGAACGAAGAGAAATGGAAAATGGCAGACAAATCGGTGAATTTTTATTAATTTATTTATAAAATGTTGCAAATTAAAGTGGTTACGAGAATAAATTTTCCCACTGCCGTCCGAATAAACGAGGCATGTAGCGGCTCCAGCGACCTGCATGTCTGGCGATGATGGCGCCACTGATGACAAAGAAAGCAAAAAATCCTCCCCATTCGGCAGAATTTTTACCAGGCCCCTCCGTTAACGCACATTAATGAAAACCGACACGTGACACTTTCGTAACAACAAAAACCGTAGCTAGTTCTGTTGCAAATTGCTCGCTACTTGTTAAAAAATTACCTCGCCGTTGAGCGCCGTTGAGCGCCGTTAAGCGCCGTTAAGCGCCGTTCGCTTCTTTTTTCTTTTTTTTTTTTTATCCTCCGGAATTCCTCTCGTAACAACTAGAAAACGCAAATTGTACTCTCCTTAAGCCTCGCGCTTCACGATTAAATTTATTTTTTGTGATTGCCCGCCCGTCTCCTTTTCAAATCGCCATTAAATCACGACGCAGATGAATCGAAAAACTGTTTCCTTGTAATCCTCGGTGAGGATTCGGCCGTAATATTTGAGGCTCGTTCAAAGTGCAATATCCCCCCCCCCCTCCACGGTATCTCTGAACGAAAGAGAAAAATTACCGGCTAATCAAATCTCGTTTTAGAGATAATCCCGTACAAATTACTAAAAACTTCAATCGATTACTTTTCCTGGTTCCGAATAATTTGCAATCTTATGATCGTAATTAATTACAAAATGTCAATGGCGGACTGCAACTAAAGCGTAGAGTGTCTAAAATGAAATATGTATTGTAACGAATTAAAAGGAAATAATAATAAATCCGTTAGTTACCTCGGGCTTGGGTACATTGTGAACATTCACAATCCCGACGCCCCATCAAATAGGGGTGGATCCAGAGAGACAATTGGGGGGGGGGGAGATTATCGAAACATCTTCTACGGTAGGCGGTAGATTTGAGAAATACGTTATTTCATAAAGAAAATCAAATAACGACCTCTTTAGAAATTTAAAAATGTTTTAAAAATACATAATTATTACAATTTAGATTTTGTTTTATTTACAGGTAAAAAAATAAAACGAAATTATAAAATTCTACCTAAAATGGTTGTTTGGAATTTTGAACAATAAAGCATTTTTATTAGACTTTACTTCTTTTTTATTTTTGTTAGTAATCCGATACTCGTGAGTAAGTTTAAATATATACATATATATTTCTCATTGAACTCTATTTTTAATTAAAATTGAAAATAAATAAGAAAGGCAAAAGATGTTGCGTTTAAAACAGAATAAAAAACGTAACGTTAATAGTTTTACTAGAAAACAGTATAAAATATTAGTTATTAAAATCCGCAGGTATAATACAAAACTTTTATATGATATAAATTAAGTTTTTTTGCTATAGCAAATTTTTTCGCAGAGGCTTTGGTTCTTTAGGGGAATGGTTGTCCCCTATCCCCCCCCGATCCGATACACTTTCTAAACCGTTCCGGCGTAGTCGTCATCTTCAACGGTTCAAAACAGTTCTCTAAAGTACTGCGACATGCTCTTCGCCTCTGTAAACATCGGAACTTCATATTGTAGTAAACTTTATAATTTTGGTTACAGTTCTAATGAAGGAAGACAGTTATGAGATTAAATTGAAGGTTATAACGACAAAGCGATTAAGATAAATCGTTGATGGTTGGAAATATGATTTAATCGGACTGTCGTGATTTACGTGAATGACGCCTTGGAAATGTTGAAATAGACGATAAAAGGACCGAACATTAGAAACATGATTAAGGTAATCAAACTAACACGATTTATATGATCGGCGCTTTGATGAAAAAAGTATATTGTGAGCACGAAATTTAAGTTCAATTGTAAGCCGCAATGATCAATTCGAAGAAAATCGATTTGAATGTAACGAACTAATGGTTGAAAATTAGAAAGCGAAAAATAGAAAGAAAAATATAATCAGACGAAGAGGAGATGTGTGGCGCGAAATTTCCGAATCGGAACAAATAGGGAATTATAACGAACACTGCACAAGAGTCAACCGCAAAAATAGAACAGAAAAAAGGTTAAAACATTTGAATAAAATACAATACAAAAGTTCCGACTGTGGGCCAGAAAAAGGAGCAGGAAGCCGAAGCCTAAGCAAGCGGGAGTACACTAACGAAAGAAATGAACACTTAATAAACATGTGATCGGCGTCACAAACAACGGCATCATTTGAATGGAGAGGACACAACATGGCGAAGAGGCTAACGAGAAGCGAAAACGGGAGGGATGATTAAAATGCAAACGCATAATAGAGACAACAACAAAGCGAGGAAGTGAAGAGAAGGAACCACGGATTGAAAGGAAGACCAGGTTGAACAGACAAATAAAAGGAGTGACAATTAGAAAAGGAGGAAGTGCGACCAAAATCTAAGATGGAAATTTTTACACAACGGCAAGAGATTAGAAGATGGGATTTTTTTTGAAGAAGGAAGGAACTTGGTTTGTTCAATTTCAGTTATGTGACACCATTTACCACTTTATCTCTGTTTCAGCTGTGGAGTTCTTTTGTTACTAAAGCCCTCCATTAGTGTCGCAAGATTTTGTTAACATATCTACTTGCATCATCGGGCGCTAAAGTGGTCTCAAGGTGCTCATATCGAAAGCTTAAAAGTAGAAGGAAAAAAAAAGGAATTTCAGTTTCGTACGTTCCATTATTTTTAAAACGTATATTTTGATTAGCGAGGTTTTCCTTAGTTTTACGTTTCACAAATTCCCTTAAAAATTTTGAAATCTGGAAACTTTTCATTTTAACATTTACGCACACACACACACACACACACAACATTCACTTTCGTCGCGGTAAAAGTAATTTCTATTTTTCAGTACTTTCGCCGTTTCCCTTACAGTTATCGTTCGACCTTTCTTTCGCACGATATTATTTTTGTACTATGGAAAAGCTGAAAGACATTCTTCGAAAATTAATGACGATAAATCGGTAGACCGCCTCCTCTATTCGTAACTACACCGTTTTCATATAATTAAGTAAAGTAAAGTAAGTCCCCCATACCTTTGGCAGGGCGTCGAGATTGTGATGTTAAGGGCAGAACCGGAACCTTAATCTGCCACAGACCAGTCGGTACCAAGATTAACAAAGGTGCTGAGGATGAAAAAGTCGTACCAGAGAGGAGGAGCCAAGTCAATCTGATTCGCCCGAACTTCGAAAGTTGAGAAAGCGCTAAATCAGTTTTCAGAAAATCTGTTTCGCGGCAGAAATATCATAATAACTCGCGTCCTAGGAACTAACTGTTTCGGAAGAAAATTATGGAATACCATAAATCGGTTTTTCCGCATTTGAAATACTTCACACGGAAAGCTTATAATTGTCAATTGCCTCTTTTTTTTTGCACATTTCCGGGCTTACTGAAAAGCAAACTGTCGTGTGTGTACATAAGGGTCTGACCGGATTCATCTAAAATTGAATTGTTGGCTGAATTATTATGACTGAATGGCGACTGGACTGTTACGCGTAAATAAATCTTTATAAACGTATTATATATTTTCCGCGTGTTTTCCGAAAATTCCTTTAAATCTCAGAAGGGAGAGCGTATATGTCGAAATTTTGCTGAAGAGGAATTTTAAAGATCGCTTTTAGAATCCCATCCGATAGAGAAGAATTTTGATACGCGTTATCTATGTATTCGGGAAATATTCTAAAAGAAAACGAGAAAATGAAAGAATGCGACGAAAAAGAGCGAGTATGAAAAGCGAAGAAAAAAAGCGGAGGTGGGGGAAAAATATAGGCAAAAAGGAATCGAAACGCATAGAGTTGGGCTGCTGCAAAAAGCTGTTCGAAAAAAGTGCCAGTTAAAAATAAATGAAGTCTCATTTACAATCAACAGCAAATGTAATTAATCAAACCGAGCCGCGTCCTAGCGGCGCCGGTGGTAACGAAAAAGAACTCGAGAAACTCTTAATTTTCAAATTGAAAGAAAAAGCGAAAAAAAATCAGTTCACGAGGCAGATTCAAAATGTCTAAAAATAAAATAAAATAAAAAAATAAGTGAAAAAAGAAAAGTCCGAGTTTAATCAAAAAATTCTCAGGAAATAAAACGAATGCGAAAATTTTAGCATGGAACGAAAAACATTAACCCCCGGTTTTACGGGGGGAAAACTCTATAGGCTATCCAAGTACGACACAAAATGGAAATAAAGTAAAATGATTAATCGCAGTCTAATGACTAAATAAATACCTGTAATTGAAGTAAATAAGGCGCTGTTGTCGTTTAGTGCAATCGAACAGTTATCATCAAATAATATTGAACAAAACCGGACCGACTGCCGCTATATTCCTCCTGCTAGAACAAGTGAAATGTTACTAAATACGGTACAGCCATTATGCAAACAAATTGTAGAGCTAATGTTTGAAGAAAAAAAAAAGTGCTACTAGCGATTCAACGGGGGGGTATTCGTGTTAATATTGCAGCACGAGGATACACATCTTGCGACACCAAGCGCTATCCTGCTTGACGAGGATACTTTTTAGACTTTAAGGTATGTGTTGCATTTGGTGACTAAAGTCGACAAATATAGTTAATTTTTTTTATATAACGAAATTTTACGCGAAATATTTCGGAACAATAAAAATTTTTTTTTATAAAATGCCGAAAGTGAAGTTGAAGAAAAAAAAGTGACGTGGCTCAAAGGAACGTTGCAATTTTCAAGATAAATCAGCTGATATTTTTGTAGAAAAGATAACCCCCTATTAAAAATTTAATTAAAACCGTACACACATCTGATATATGTAGATGACACCTTAATAATCTTTAACGAAATTAACTCTTAGTACGGAAATTGAAATTTTAAACGAAATTTAACAAAGTACATAAAAATATTCATAATAGAAACGACTCGAGAAATTAATTTTAACAATACAACGCAGATATATTATACAGAAAACAGATAACAACAGACGGAATAATTCATCGAAACTCCTAATTACCCGAATCAACGTAAACACGCCTATTTCATGCTATGAACCGATTATTTACATCGTAATAAAAATCAAGAAAAAAGCCACTAGGGTACAATGAAAACATTATCGATACAATATTTCTCGAGAGGAAAGAAACATAATGATGACCCATCAAATAGTATTGCTGAAAAATGGATAATAAAATATACAAATTAAACAACGTTTTAAAAAAAACAGAAGGAATAATAACTTACAAAAACAAAAATTACACGCCATAAACAAAAACAACTTCATAAGTAAATTTGTGTACCAAAACTGCGATGTTCAACGACGTAGACAGCAGGGGGATCGGCCAAAAAAAAAAAAAAAAAAAAAAAAGTATATTACTATATGTAATAGTTATTTTTAATAGAAATCCAAGAGAGAAAGTTAAACGAATGGCTAAATGAACGAAAATGGAAGAAAATTCAACTTTTCAATCGTATTAAATATTATAGAAGTGAAATATTATTTCAATTAAACAAGGACGATACAGATTACTGCCCTTCAAAATTTATTCAAATCAGTATTTCGAAAGAATTCGAATTGAGTATTTTAGTCGCGGCTTACTTATTCGTCTTTATTTTTTATTGTAACGTTTTAATCGTAATCTGCTTAATTTGTAATAAATAAACAAAAAACAAACCAAATATATACCTTATGTATATTGCAGCTACGTAATGTCATTTTGAAAATTGCACGAATTAAAATTCACAATTCACAGAAATGACATTTTGAAAATATTAAAAAAAGGGGAAACATTAACCGACGCATAATCGAACTTTCTAAAAATAATAAAACAAACAAAAATATAAAATTCTGTCCGACCGGTTTCGCGCCTTATTTACTGCTTTTTTTTTTACTTCTATCAAAATTTACTTAATGTTTAATTTGTTAATATAATCCACATATCATTTTTGTGAATTGTGCACTTTAATTCGTGCAATGAAAAGTAACATTACGTAGCTGCAATATACATAAGGTAGATTTTTGGTTTGTTTTTTGTTTATTCGAGTTTTTATTTTCTTTATTTTTTTGCAACGTAAATATGAAAAATATACATATATGTCTTTTTTTTTACTTTTGCTTACACTATGGTCGAAAATTCGATTTACTTTCGAACGGATACGTCAGTCATGGAACAGCGACCAGAAATACCAAAGGAAGTCCCTCGGTTAAATCTTGATTAGGTTAGATATTAAAACAGATGACGTCGCATTGATGGTGGAACATGCCAATGTGAAGTTTGCAGAAAGTTTGCTGCAAGAAGATCAGAATAACGTATGCAAATGGACACGTGATAAGAAATTGTTAATTAACGCTACAAAAACTAATGTATATAAGAACCTCAAGTCGGTGTTCGTGCCTAGGATTGCTTTACATAGCGCGTTGTACCTACGTGTGGAGGTGATATGTTATAATTACTTAGAAACCGTCGACGAATTTAATTGTTTTTTTTTTTTTATTATTTATTTAATTATCTCGGTTTAACTTTTGAAAAGGCTTTAACATGGAGAATCGAATTGATAATACTGCTGGGAAAATCACGAAATCTATGTCAGCGCTATTCAAATAAAAACAGATGATGACGTACAAAATTTTAAGGCTATATTTTGCATCTTTGATAATGTCTACAATTAAATATGAAACAAAAATTTGAAAGGAAGTAAAAACAACCGAAATGAGGAAAATTAGCAGGATATAGAAAACCTGTTTGCAAAAATAATTCTACCAAACCATAATATAATTCTAATCTATACTATTGTGTTTACTTTATTTTACCAAAAACTGGGGTCACATGGTAGAATGAGAGCAAATAAATGTCACCGAAACATGGGAGTAGCTAGAAATTTTTTCTGGGGGGGGGGGGGGGGGGAGCTGACTAGCTGAATATATATATATATATATATATATATATATATATATATATATGTATATGTATATGTGTGTGCGCACATATAATCGTATTATATTAAAAAGTTGATATAAAATTAATAACTTAACTAAATATATAACCGAAATCAATAACAGCTTATTTAAAAAAGGGCTTTATTTATAGATCACTTCATTTTCAAATACTATAAAAATCCGTACCAAAGAACTGAAATACTCGAAAATAAGATACAGTTTATTATAATATACTTTACTGATTTATAAATTTCTTATATAAGTTTTTCTGTGTTTGTTTTTCTCTGGTGGCCAGGGCCGTGCGGGGGACATTTTCTTTGCATATTTAGTTTAGAAATAACAATACATTTTTCACTAATATTCATACTATTAATAATTTCCTTCATTTTGATTTATATACTTATTAATAATTTACATAAATGAATTACCGTATAAACATTAATAAAAATTACATATGTTATTGATTATATCAGTAACGGATTCAGCGGGAGGTAGAGGACCCAACCAAACCAAAGACTATATGAAACAATTTTTATTATAACAGAGAAACTTAATTTATACCATATAAAAGATTTGTATGAAAGTTACCTATGTATTTAATTATAACTAATATTTAATACTGTTTTCTAGTAAAACTATTAATGTTACGTTTTTTATTCTGTTTTAAACGCAACATCTTTTGCCTTTCTTATTTATTTTCAATTTTAATTAAAAATAGAGTTCAATGAGAAATATATATATGTATATATTTAAACTTACTCACGAGTATCGGATTACTAACAAAAATAAAAAAGAAGTAAAGTCTAATAAAAATGCTTTATTGTTCAAAATTCCAAACAACCATTTTAGCTAGAATTTTATAATTTCGTTTTATTTTTTTATCTGTAAATAAAATAAAATCTAAATTGTAATAATTATGTATTTATAAAACATTTTTAAATTTCTGAAGAGGTCGTTATTTGATTTTCTTTATGAAACAACGTATTTCTCAAATCTACCGCCGTAACAATATAATTTCTCTCCCAAAATGTACTCGTAATAAAAACCTTGCTGGGAGCGACTGCCCCTGTTTGCCCCTTCCCGTTTGGCACGCCACTGGCCTACCCTCCTGCCTTCCTGCATTTTCCCATCTCGAACTGCTACATACATAGTAGTCACGCAAGATATCTAACAGTGCTGACTTTAAATTATTTAAAAGTTCTCCTCTATTAGTGACTACGTACAGACGGTGCAACTTACTCCGAGACGTTAAGTGAGTACGGTCTGAAAGTAGGCAACGAGGGAACTTTTGAATAATCATTTCGAAGTATAGTACATTGTACTTTTAGACTTTTCAAATTTTTCTCCGTGTGACATTTAGACGATTCTTCTAGAAGGGAGAACGAGTTTTTTAAGGTGGACAATGCCCACTCTTGCCCCCCTCTAGCTACGTCCATGTACTGAAAAAAATGATTTACCTTAACAATAAGATGCTAAGGTTGAAAATCCAATATAGAGAAAAAAGTAATGGAAAATGTACCGAAGGAAATTCAAGAAGAAAATATTATGAATGGCTGCGCTCGAATTACCGTTGTTTACCTGGGCCGACGGTTAAAAAAAGGGTCCAGTGAATTCCATACTCAAATTGCGCACCGAACGTTTGCAAGTATGAAATATAAAAAAAGCGAACGGAAACGGCATTCGGACTTTGATATTTGTTGAACGCAGTGGTTCCAAAACTGATGGTCGCTTCATTGTACTGCATTTTTAACGTTCAATAGCTTTCAGAGTTTTTACGTATCGTATTTTTAAAATGAATGTTGTTTAATCTGCCAACGAAAAATACTACATCTATTTATGTATTAAAATATATTCTGTATAACGACGGTTTATTAAAAAATACTCGAGAATACGCCAGGTTAATTTTTTCCAGTTTCATTTTTGGTTTTAAAACAAATATAATACTTTTGATAAATAAGTGTGATATATTTATGTTCTTATTTATCTTTTAATCATTAAAAAATGAATGATTCCGGGTTTTGGAATTTACCAGTTAGCTCAACTTTCAGTTATTTAACATGCTCCTTAATTTTCTATTTACATTTATGATATTTTATCTTTCTAGTTTCAAAAGAATCATATTTGTGATTAAAGGTGGTGTGTATTCTGCTTCTTGACACAACGATAGCTAACATTTTTCTTTATTTACAAGTTACTCTATTTTTAATGAAAAAATTTTGCTTTCATGTATTTTAATGTTAATTCCGTATTATACCATTAATGTCAAGCAATTATCAATGTCGGTAGTTTTATTACAGAGATGAATATTTCTGGAACAGTTGGAATTTTACAAAAAATCATGCAGACTTCGGAGTACATAAAAACTAATGTAAAACCTACAATGACCTGGCAAAAATTAACTAATACAGTGTCATATGCGTCGACTTTAGATTTAAATTTAACAAAAGTTTGCCTGCAGAAACGCGGCGATAAGAACTGCATTCGGCATATGTCTCTCTTTTTCGCTTTTATTATCACGAAGCGAAAATATGAATTTGGCTGATATATCGATGTATACTAAAAATTTTATTCATAAAATGCAACTTTAATTGTCACATATTTTTACCGCATTTATAAATTTTTATTCTGACGGTATATTTCTCTCTCGCTATTACGGTTATATTACTATCTTTTTTTCTCTTTTGGAAAAATTTACAATTATTTCTTTCTTCGAATTCAATTATCACTTCAGCAGTGAGCGATATATTATAATAAAGCATTTCAAGACGGAGGGTTAATAGTTATCCTCCCGGGTTTCGTTCCGCCTAGACATTTTATATATTGTACATTCCTGCATTCCCAGTTTCGTGATTTAGGTCTGCTTCGGATTCCGATCATTCTGCATTTACTAATACTTTTTTGATTTTCATTCAGGCGAAAAAAAAAAAAAAGAAAAAAGAATATTAGTTATTTCCGAAAGAATCCAACAACACGTTCTTCATGTTTAATCAAATAATTCCATCATACTGCTCCTTCAGCATTAACGGTTTTTGTATATATATATATATATTTTTGTTTCAGCAAATGTTCGAATGATTTAATATTAAATTTATCTCTTTGTTCTTTTTGCTTCTAGTAACAAAGATGGGAGATAGTCCAAAAAAAAACAAAAAACCATACCAGTATATTCATTTACTATTCCATCTCAAGATGTTTGTTATAAGTGTGTTCATAATTTTATTAGTTTATAAATTTACCGGTTTTTACGAAATCGTCATAGATCAGCAAGATTATATACCGAGAGAAAACAAAAAAATAAAAAGAAAAAAATTCTCGAAAAATAAGAAATTCCATTTTTAAGTGATAGCACCGAGCAAAACAACACCATGCGCGTGCTCCTCGCTTTCTATTAAAACCAAAAAAAAAAAAAAAAAAAAAAGAAGAAAAATTGTATTGTTTTTGCAACAAATTCTGCTTTATTTTCGGTGTTTTGTCATGAATTCCGAAAGACAAACTCCTTATCAATATTCCGCTGATGAGGATTTACTGAAAAATTACACGATAAAAATGTTTAAAATTATGTAATCTTCAGAAAAAAAATTAAGTTTAGCTAAATCCCATGAACTCTTGAAAAGGTATAGCGGAAATTATGAAATTAAGCTTTCTACAATGTACTTACGGATGTAGTTGATCTGAAAAGAATATCGCGCACCAGTATTCCTTTCTCTTTCCGATATATGCCTTTACTTTCTTCCGGATAATTCCGTGGTATAACGAATATTAAATTTCAGATTATAGGTACATACTTGAAACTGACTTGGGCCCGGACTAAGACAGATGTCTCGATAGATACCTTTCATTTGAAAGCGGAGCACTGAAACTACAGTAACCAAAAATTCCTGGCCTTCCGTTGATGTAACACTAAGGCAGATGGCGTTGCGAGCTGGTAATTAATCTACATTAAAAGTGTAAACAAACACCGATTGAAACTGAACGAAAATAGAGAAGAAATGTTGAAATTTTAGTGTTAGGAAAATAATGTTGGTTGTTCTAAAACAGCTCGCACAACTAAAGTTTTCAACGGTAAATAGAATTCATTTTCCACAGACCTCACTTTTTGCCGTTACCTATAACGGCGTCGATCGTTTGCAGACCGGTTTACACCGGTAATCGGGCGGTAGCATATTTGACAGTTCTTGACGAAATAAAAAAGATGTCTCAAGCCCCCCCCCCCCCCTATTAGAACTGAAATAGTTATTATAAATGCACAAAAATCTGAAAAAAAATAAAAATTTAAAATTAATATTGATGATATTTTAGGGTGATCTTACATTAAAAAGAAAAAAAGAAAAAAAGAAAAAATACACTCCATATTTTTAGAGGTACTTCATTAATATTTTATGCAAAATTTTTTATTACGAGTATAATCAATAACATATGTGTAATTTTTATTAATTTTCATATACGGGGGCAACTCATTTATGTAAATTATTAATACACATAAATCAAAATGATGGAAATTATTAATAGTATGAATATTAGTGAAAAATGTATTGCTATTTATAAACTAAATATGCGAAGAAAAACTATATCAAAAAAAAAAATAATGAAATGGCATAATAAAAGTGAACAACGTCATCTAGAAGTTGATCTCGTTAAAAGAGGAGGGCTTGACCGGAAGTCCTCAGAACAACCACTTTAGCACTGTGCTTTTCAGCAGGAGAATATGGATGTTCATCTTGGGGTCGATCTGCAGGTGCAAGGAAAGTGGATATAGCTCTAAATGACACATGCCGCATTATAACTCGATTGCTTCGTACCAAAAAGATTGACTCATTATACCTGGCATGCGATATTGCTCCCCCGCTCATAAGAAGAACTATTATCGTTGATGCTGAAAGGACGAAAATTGAAACAGATCCCTGCCATCCAATGTTTGGCCAAACAGTCCAAAGGTTGCGATCCCGGAAAGCCTTCGTGTACAATAGCACTATGTTGACGAGCAATCTAACCACCGTACTGGAAGAAAGATGGAAGATTAGTAGTACAGGGCCTGCTGTATCTCCAATGGAATACGGCCAAAAAACGTACTAAACTAGCCACAATGGAGAACATTAAACAGGCTACGCACTAGTTGTGGTCGTACACAAATAAATCGCGTAATGTGGAAAACGGACACCAACGATAAATGTCAATGCGGTGAAAGGCAAGATCACAAGCACTTGTGTTCAAATGTACACTTGTGGCGCTAACAGTTGGCATGTAGGACCTACGGACGACGATGTTATCAAACTAATAAATGCATGGATTTTTTGTATATAGAGCGTCTAGGACACGAAAAGAAGAAGAGAAGGAGAAGAGTGTAATTAATATGAAAAAATGCAATTTTTTCTAATTTTAAATTATTGCAACCGGCCAAGTCTATAGAAGGGCGTTTAATTTTACGCCGATTAGAGTTCAAGTGAAAAATTAATGTATCTTCGAATCGTATTTAAATTTTTCATCCATCGCGCCGAACTTCAGTTATGAAGATATTCCCGAAGCGTCTACATCCAATTGGAAATAGAACTGGATAATAGCGGCGACAGAAATTGGTTTCTTCGAGAGGATTTCCACTCCACTCCTATTTTTTTTTTTCTATACTCATTTTGGTTCCATTATTTGTTCTAATACACGCCAAGGTTTGGGCTACGGCTCCAGAGGTATTAGAGGGAAAGTTTAGATTACAGAATGACTGAATAATTTAGAACAAATAAAAAGTGTATGGTAGACTGACGGATAGAACATGGTTGCTGTAGAAAAGCAGGAGAACAATATCTCGACCAGGTGTACACACTCGGATAGCTACCGAGGCTTAGTCGAAGAAAACTTAACAGCGTTTAAACAATGTTTATTGGAAATCGCGGTGCGGCTTCTATTCAAGTTTAGTCTTTCTATTGGCATAATTTGACGGCATCCGGAAGCTGTTGAACAATAAATTGTTACTCGAATAACCACGCCACCTCTTTCGTTTATAGGCGCCACAACATGACCTGCAATCCGTAAGACGCAGTTCTTATTTAAGTAGTCAACTAAAATCTCTTGAATTTGACTCACAAGTGCGAGTCTTTGTACCGATTGTTATATACAGAATATCGCGATTAGAATCAAAATTTCATAGAAGTAAATGCTGCCAGTAAATTTTTATAAACACAGTAGTTTAGCATATGTTTACAATATAAGTTCTGTTCTCGTGCGAATGTAACTGAAATGAGATAAGTTAAATTTACTTTCTTAAAATATGATATACACATTTTTTAAGGAAGTAAATTTAACTTATCTCATTTCAGTTACATTCGCACGAAAACAGAACTTATATTGTAAACATATGCTGAACTACTGTGTTTATAAAAATTTACTGGCAGCATTTACCTCTATGAAATTGTGATATCTTTGAATATCTAACACATCTTTAGCATATGTATGTAAATCTTATATTCCCACTACTTCCGCAACCGCTGCGCATAAGTAGTCTAATATTTAAGTAAATTCAGATGTTACATTGTATATATTTCAAAATAAACCTTGATTTAAACCTTTATTTAAACTAATTCCTCTGTAAAAGGATAGAAGTAGGCACCAAACATGTACACTGAGAGATCGAAAAGTTCTATGGATGACAAAAATGGTTCTGAGAGATATTTTTTTTCTTGTTCTTCTTATTAGGTTGTATTCGATGAGAACGTATTATCTACAATGTAAAAAATGATTCCATGGTCGTATTCCCGAGCGTTTTTACGAATTTCAGTAAAGGTTAATAATATTTTATCACTAATTTGAACTTATGCGATCTATATATTATTTAATAGAGAGCTGTGTGTACACACTCGTACGTATTTAAAATGTTCAACCGCTCTTAAAGTGTTCTCGATTAAAAAAATAATTTTGATACTGTTGCTTTTAACATTTCACAAAGCTATATACGCGATAGCCTAGTTGCTAGAGCGCTTGACTTCCGATATGGCGGTCACTGGTTCGATCCCGAGCGACGACGAACTTATTACAAGAATTAAAATTAAATAAATACTCTACTAATAATCACGTGTGGAAGGCAATGGCAAACCACCACGTACAACATCATATGCGCGCTAGGTAGTACACAGCAGACACACTCGGGACTGCATTTGTATATCGATAAATCAAACGATTACTAATCAGTTCCGAATGTAGTCTTGCGTGTGTACACCTGCGTTGCATATTACAATTGCCTGGTACACAACCTATATCTGTACAGCTAAAAATGTACGAATAGGTTGCGCCAACGCGCTATGTAGCGTACGGCACCTGAGACTGAGATATACCTGTAATTCAACAGGCGCTCACAATCTCTTAGAACAGACGTGTGCAACGTTTAAAACTAACCAGTTATTTTTAATTTTTTTTTTTTCCGTTTTTAATTTTAGTAGGCCGTACTGATGATGAATTCAAAAAAAATACATTTCCGAGCTCAGCCATATTTAAATAAAGTGTAAAACCCCTTTTATCGACTTAGTCAATTTTTTAAAATTTATTTTGCACCACAACTCCGGTTAATTTTATTTACACATATTATGGATATCTTATACTACTCCTATTTAAAGTTTTAATCGTTTACGTGTATAGAGAACGGAGGCAAAAAGTTTTACAAGAGCAGTGAGGTTAGGAAAATTATTTGCAATATTAAACGATGAGGGAAAACATTACATAACTCCATTAAAAATTAGCGCTCTGTGTAGACATATATTTTAGATACATCGCATGGGCAGCGAGTCGCAGGTTACGCATAGGCCACATCTCTAGAACTTTTAATATTTCTTTGGCATTTCAGTGTAGTGGGTTTGCCAAATATTATGAATAATAAGTGGCGTGCGCATGCGCGTAAAAGTTACTTTGTAGGACTTTGTTGAATACAGTATTCCAAAAAAGTGCTTCTAATGCCCTAATTTGTTACGGTTACTTTTTATTATTTTACAGAGTATTAAAACGTAAACGGAAAAAATAAAGCTTTTATTCGGAAAAATGCATAAATTTAAAACATTTGAAATTAAATCACCGAAATGTTCCGGGAACACAGTCGTCCCATAATCACGGTATTTTACAAAATAAAAACTATAATTATTCGGAAAAAGAAAAACAGAAAAATGATCGATATAAAATCTAATGACAGTTTTTCAGAGTGTTTTGCCTCGCTACTTGAAGTGTTACTTTTCCATCTTAAAGCAATGGAAACGTTAGGAGACCTATGTATTCTGTTTACTAATTAATTAATAAAAATAATAAAAACTTTTAAACATAAATAACGAACATTGGATAAAAATCTGACCAACTTCAGCTAAAAAACAAACAAAAAAAAAAAAACACACTTTAGCAAAGATGTATAATATACGTTGTTTGAGTCTGTGACGTAGATGTTAATGAGCAGATGTAAAAAAAAGAATGAACTTCGGATTAAGGATGAAAAAAAGACAATTTTGTGTTTCGAACAATTTGTGAACTATATGATTACGTAAACTTTGAAAAAAACGGCAATTTCACAACAAATACGAAAGGAGAAAATAAGAAGCGATTATTTAACAGAAAAGGGAGTAGAAGGGGGGTGCCGGTTCTGGCGCACAAAGGGATGCCGCCGCGTTAATTAGACCCCCTGGGGTGTGAGAACTAGAGTATATTCTTTTCCGCGGTCCGCTGGTAGCCACTGCCGCCGCCGCGAAGTGTGCCGCTGGTTCCCACACACGCATCGGCCGCTACCGTGCCTTTTTCAAAATTCGGGGCGTAAGTATTCTAGCCGGGTTCCAAAAATGATGATATCCGATCGGGCGCGCGTCTCCATGCACCCGCATTCCCACGCACGGCGCGTTCTACTATTATGTGTATGTATTATACAGGAGTCTACATGTAATATATGTATCATAATTTTTAATTTTAATTTCCGGGGGTTGGGAGGTGTAAAATTTTGGCGGAGTGTTAAAAACGTTCGAAACTCAACACTTAGAACCCAAATTTTGACGGAATTTTCCGAGTCGCGCTCCATTCCAGCATTTTTTTTTTTAAAAAAATTTTATTTTTCAAGAAGAATATCTGATGGTTCCAGCGACCGAATGAGGGCAGGCGGGTGTGCTGCTACGAGGGGTGAATTCCAGGCGTTCGTTCGATGTTTTTATTATTATTATTATTTTTAACGGAAATTTTTGAATGTTCCAGAACCGAACCATTGTGATTTTTCGTTGTTTTATTTTTAACGGAAATATTTGAACGTTCCAGAACCGAACGAACCGCGATTATTATAATTATTATTATAATTATAATTATAATTATTAATTATTATTATTATTATTTTTAACGGAAATATTTGAACGTTCCAGCAACAGGTTGCTAGCGGCGCGGCGTGCAGCGCGTTCTACTATTATGTGTATGTATTATACAGGAGTCTACATGTAATATATGTAGTGTAATTTTTAATTTTAATTTCCGGGGGTTGGGAGGTGTAAAATTTTGGCGGAGTGTTAAAAACGTTCGAAACTCAACACTTAGAACCCAAATTTTGAAGGAATTTTCCGAGACGCGCTCCGTTCCGGCATTTTTTTTTTTTTAAATTTTATTTTTTAAGAAGAATATCTGATGGTTCCAGCGATCGAATGAGGGCAGGCCGGTGTGCTGCTACGAGGGGTGAATTCCAGCCGTTCGATCGATGTTTTTATTATTATTATTATTTTTAACGGAAATTTTTGAATGTTCCAGAACCGAACGATCGTGATTTTTCGTTGTTTTATTTTTAATGGAAATATTTGAATGTTCCAGCAACCGGTTGAGGGTGGCGCGGGGTGCAGGGGGTGAATTCCAGACATTCGTTCGAAATTAACTACCCGATCATCTTCGAGACCCTCGACGCCACCGATGGAATCCTGATCGCTACACGTTCACACACACGACACACACGCACACGTCTAATATTTTTATTTTCAACGAATATTTTTAAATGCCACCCGCGAGGAATGGCGACTTTTAAATGGCTGATGTATGCATCATCCAGGGGGAAGATAGTTACATCGGTCGATTATTCACGGCCAAATCAAAGGTCCACATCTAGACGTACACTATTTGAACCTGTTCGACTATCTCATTCATTTATACCCTTCGCGTTGTTCGGAGCGGCCGTGTTTGAGCGACATTGCCAAATACATTGTGATAGCAAGTGTTCGAAAGCCATCTTGAACAGTATGTCTGAGAAGATCTATATTCCCGCGGTGTATAACGCCAATCACTATCGTAAAATTTTCTGTTATTTTCGAGTGTTACAAGAAAGGAATAGAATACTCACCGTGCACTACGCCACCACATTTAATTTATATTCAAACGTCATTCATTCTACATCGTTTTTTCAAATTCTAAGCCTAAGTACAGAAATTTTAAAAATGACCCTAAGTATAATATTTAAAAGCCTGAATCTAACCTAATCAGCGTTCACAACCCACACCTATAGACGATCCTGCATACGTTTAAGTCGACACCACGCCATTAGTTTCCATATCATTCATAATATTATTTTCTACATCTAAGTATTATAGAATTAGCTTAAGTATTTTTATATTTTTCTGTATTCTCCGATCCCTTTGCAAAAGTGCACCGTCCATTCCTACGCTTCTATTCAACATAACGTTAGCCGCCGCGAGAGCGCACGCACCGTTCCCGCGCACGTTTCATTTATTCAAACTACCATGTTTTTTCTTTCATTTTTTTTTTTTTTTTAAATATTTAGAAGTCTAAGTATAATATTTAAAGCTTGAATCTAACATAAGTCTCCACTCACCCTATCCCACCTATAGTTGGATCCCACGTATATATCCAACATAGCGTTAGCCTCCGTGAAAGCACACGCATCGTTCACTCGCACTACCGCGATTTTTTTTTTTTTAATATTTCGAAGCCTAAGTCTAATTATTTCAAAGCCAGCAGCCTAAGTATATTTTTTACACTTCCAAACATTTCTTCCGACCGTTCATAATTTTTATTTATTTATTTTTTTTCCTGACTCTAAAAATAAATCCGTTGAGGCCTTCACCGCTAGGAATGCACACACATCTTCTATTGTTAGTTTCCATATCATTCATAATAATTTTTTTTTTTTTCGACTCTAAGTATTATAGAATTAGCCTAAGTATATTTTTATTTTCTTTCGCTATACAAACATTTTTTTTTTTTTTTCGAGATCTTTTGTACTATATTTTTTCTCAAATATATTTACACACATGCAGGCAAGTTGCCACGCCGTTGATTTCGATCGTGCAACGCTGTCATTAAGTCTGCTGGGATATTACCCCTCGTATCTTTTCTTGTAAAATCCGGTTCGCATGTACACACCTACACAATCATACTTAAGCCAAAAAACACCTGACAACGTCATTCATCTGTGTATATAACCAACTAACATCAAAGGAATGTGGTTTTTCTAGTGCAGCCCTCCCTTTTCAAAGGCCCCCCATCGAGCTAGAAAATCGAACGGATCTGTTCAGGCAGTCAGTATTAGTGTTATGTTAAACGTGTGGAATTTGTTGAAGCTGTGTGCTTCACGCGTTATTAAAAAATTGACAAGAACGTTAAAGTCAATAATTTCATACGTTTTTTCTCTTTTTTTTTCTCTCTTTATTTTTTGTCTTTTTTCTCTCATTTTCATCGTTATTTTTTTCTCTCTTTTTTTTAGTAAAAATATTAAAATAATAATCAAATATGAATAACAATACCGAATCGATTGATATTAAAGCCGGTGAATTTATTCAGAATTCATTTTCGAGTGTTAGTGGCTCGCATACGATTTCGTCACCTCCGACACCGCAATATGATGGTTATACATCAGAAGAATCCACATCTTTTGTGCGTAAAGTCGTTGGTCCTGTATTATTATCAGAACAAGCGGATATAGCGGAATATTTTTTAGATATCAGCATCCATATAGATTGTGATTATAGTTTTCGAGTAACCGAACTAGCAATGATCGATATGTCTGGCGGGAAGTGTTTGCATACGCTGTATAAACCAAGCAGAGCATGGCATGCATCAAAAATGCCGCATTTACGATGTTCTTCGGTAAGTCATTACTTGAAAAACCCTTCATTATTTCCCTGTCGGGAAGAAATATTCATGGCACGCGATATATTCACGATATTATCACAAAAACCAAGGGCTCGCGTATATATTTTAACGGCATATGCTAAACTTACACTAATGGAACTTAACGAAAAATCGTTGCATGACTTGGACTATGAAGTCGTTAATATGGATCAAGTTTTTCGAGTACCTAGTGTTGAGGATCTACATGAAGAATACTTTGGTATAAGCAATTTGGTAACTTGTAAACACCATAATGAGAATGATAGTTTTCATTGTGTGGTGAAAAACGTTATGGTGATGAAAGCCTGGTACGATCATATTATCCATCCGCTGAAGCTTATGAATAATCTCAATATAAATTATTTAAGCCAGTTGTTCATTACAGCCACCAAAGAAATGATAATTACATTATTTCCCAGTTGCGTTGGAGACATTTATACATTTTTACCAGATAAATTAAAACAGGATGATACGATAAAATCACTTCTACCATGCTACGAACATGAACATGATGAAGAATATTATATCGATGATGATACATTGAGACAGAGTACTCGAAATTTTATGAAAGTAAAAGATTGTATCGATTGTCAACGTAAAATTTGCACGGATTAGAAATTCGTTATTTCGATCGTTTAACAATTTTGCGTATATTTGTATATATTTTGTAAATATATTAATGTATATATTTTTCCCCAATCATCCGCCCGTTCGCTTTTTTTTTATGTTTTGTTAATCTTTTTTTTTTGTAAATATATTTTTATACATATGAAAATTTTGTTTGTATATATTTGTGTATATTTTTTCCCTCGATATGTTTCGTTCTATTATATATATTTTTCTTAATTATTTTTCATTTTTTTTTTTCCACTCCTTTTCAATTCCGTTTATTTAATTATTTCTCTATCTCTCTTTCCCTCCCTCTTAACTTAAAGTACTGGTAATGACGAAATTTACAAAACTCTGAACCAGTTGTGTATAATGTATATAATTATTGTTTAATTTTCGAATGTAATCCTGCATAATTTGTTCGTATCTTTTTAGATTAAAAAAATTATATTTTTGTCTGTAATGCACCATTTTTCTGTAACAAACGAATCTAACTGTTCAACTTTTTCCACGTACAACAAGTATTTTCCGCAGCTGTGTGAATTTTCATTAATTTGTAAGATACAGCTTCAGACTCTGGGTGTTCTCTCAAAATTTTTAAAATCTTTCGTAATCACAGTTTTATAAAAATACACGTTCAGTTTTAATATTTTTTATTTCGTAAATATTTTTCGCATTATATATGAGTTCGTCTGTGAGGTGCTGGTCAACTGTATAGAGAGAGAAGGAGAAAACATGGTAGTTTACAAGGCATAGCATGTTGAAGAAAAAACGCGATAGCAGGAGCAGATCAGGAATTGCATCCGCCGACGCTAGAGTCCCTATAGTTCACAATATTTTTCTCTCTGTGTTATAAAATTAGCTCAAGTATATTTTCATTATTTCGTTACACAAAAATTTTTTCAAATCTTTTGTAATATGCATTGCACACAAATGTACGCTGCAGACAGCTGTTGCTTCATTACCACGAATATATCTTATAGATTTTCTGGAAATTGTAGAGAAATTCTCTTCGCTCAATTCTTCCAAGGTGATCTATTTTCAAAATTCAAATCACGCGTAATTATTTTTTCCGAAATTAATCATCACTTTACAAATTATTAACACATTTTTCCGATCATACATAATATTTTTTTTTATTATTATTATTATTTTATTATGTTTCCGTAAAAATTCTGGATATTATTTGCATTAATCGTTGAATTTCACATTATACCATATATCACAGATCAAACAATTTATTTTTAATCTATCATACCTATTATTTTATCGCTTAAATTTTCCTCAATTTGCAAATGTATTGTTTTATACATGTAATGCGACTCCACCCCTTATAAGTACATTATTAAATAATTTTTTCTTTATTTCCCATACATGGCAAAGACAATGAAATCACAGCATCTATGAATATGTACTCTGTACGCCTTCACTAACCTATCATGAATTTTTTAAATTAGCCCAAACGTACTATTTTTCAATATCAAAAATTATCTATTCACTTTTACCACTTTCCCGATCATCTCTGTAATTTATTTTCTATATAATCACTAACCGACGAAAACGCTTCGTTCGTTTTACTCATACTGATGCAATCACTTCTTTTCCCTCATGCTATCGATCTTCAAATTTATTAGTACGACACGAAATTAATCTAAATATACGTTCATGCTAGTAAAATTGATATATCAAAGCCTCTTTCTATTCCTTTATACATTTATGAAAAAAGCCTGCAAAATGTTTTAAAATTAGTCAAAGTATACTATTTTATTACCAAAAAAAATCAGCTATTCCCTTATACAGTTTTACCGATCATACATAATTTTTTCTTCTATATTATCATTATAGCAAAGTTGTACAAAACCACAACATAATTTAATCATATTGAAACCTTCATATCACCCCTTTCATGCTGTACACTAACATTCAGTTCAACGATACGAAAATAGTCTAAATATACATCCATACTAGCAGATTATTATATCACCCCTTTTTTCTACTCAATTGTATGTTTCTGAAAAAAAAAATCTTGTGATATATTTTCAAAATTAAGCGTAGTATACGCTACATCGATACCTAAAAATTAACTCAGGCCCGCATATTTATTTTTGTTTCATTCATTTACAATTTTTTTTAATCAAATCTGTTACAAGACTCTATAAAAGAATACAATAAGTTCCAGTATACATTAATACAGTTCTTAGGCATTCATTTACTTTATATTTTTAACATATACATTGTAAGTTCATAATGATCGATCTTCACAACTGAATAACAGTCATTTTAGATGCAGAGACATACAACTTTTAGCGAAGCAAACAATTCTTTGCTAGACTAATGATTGAAGACATCCTTTTTTTCCAAAAACATGGAATAGCGAAGATTTTCACTCATTCAAAATAGAACGAGATAATTGTAACATTTAATCACATCTTTCCTTCATTCATCGATTTCAAACTGTGAAGGAACTTTCTACACCATGCATTCCTAAATCCAATCGCTTGAATAGCCTGTTATATGTCTGGGAGATAGTAAAGAATTTGATTTTATATGTGAAGAATGGATGAAGCAGCTCAGAATCCGATGTAAATTTGCGAGTCTAATTATTGAAATATAAAATTGAAGGAAATTTCTGTATTATGCATCATTTTAAAATGTTTATTTTTACATTTTTTTATTTTTAAATTTCCCTCACACTAGTATTTTCTTAAATGCATACTGATGTCTATGATTAGTATTCGTGATTAAAAAGAAAGAGAGTAAGATCGTATTGTGATTGCATATGTGAGACAGTGTGTGAACATGTGTGAGTATGCATGTATGTAAAATATAAGAATGCACTAATAGAAAACATCAGCTCAAGCGAGAACACAGGTACACATCAAGTTATAAAACAAGAGAGATAAAAATATGTATTTTTTAATGATTGGCGTGTGTGTATGATAAGGAGGTTAACAACATAGACATTGAGTTTACCTTTGTAGTATTTTAAATGTAAAAGCAGTGTACATACCAACACATTTTCATTACTAGAAGAGACTTTTCATTTTTGTTTAACTTCAAATATATAGGTTAGATTCTTTTTTTCATTTGGTAGTGTAAACGTTTTATTTTTCTTTGACTTATTCACAAGCATTCAAATGTATAACACGCACTTCACTCAATATATCACTCTTACATGATATTCATTGACTTACTTAATAGTGGAAATAAACTCACTAGGACAAGTATATTATATTTTATTTCTACATATATACATCTATACAAAGCACATGAAAATATTAGATGCTAAGAATGTGTGATAATATAATTTCAATTATTAATTTTTTTTGTTTTGTACAATCTGTAGCAAAATCAGAAGCATGCGCAGCTTTTCATTTAAGTTTAAATATTATTTTTCAAATGTATCATGACTTTGAAGATTAAATGTTATTACAGATATTTGAATAGTTTCCCTAGCTCAGATTGAAATGATTCTTCAGTTTCTTCATTCATTTTAGAATTCAGAGCAGTAAATCATTTTTTTTTTTTTTTTTTTTTTTTAGCATTCTTCAGAACAGATTATCGATCTTGTATAATAGAAAATTATTTCATTTGCTATCGTCATCAGTTTCATCCACAACATACATTATACGTCTGAATATGTCGATTAACCATCCCTTAAGTATATTTAATAATTTGATATGATCGTAGATAATAATAACGAAGGAACTAATTCGATATTGTGTACAATTTATTCAATAAATTTTATTACATTCATCATAATCAATAAAAATAAACTTTGCTTCAGTGTTAAATTCTAATATATCAGCTGTTAATAATATACAGCATAAAACAGCTAATTTAACTGAATATATCCTTCTTCAACCAACTTTTCTTCTATCATATGAATTTCAGTATCTACACTAGCATTTCCCGATTGTTTAGATGTGTGTAGTATCAATAATCGTTCAACCAGTTCATTAGGGTCGTCAGAATAATTGATATGAGGATCTTCAAGATATACATTGCGGCCAGTACTATATGCACGTTTCTTTTTTATTTTACCAGAATAAACTTTTACACTCTGTATGTTAGATTGAAACAGCGGTCGTATTATTTTTCTGTATTTAGGAAGTGGAGTACCCTTTAATACACCAGTAGCACGTAAATGAGCTCTAGTATACTCAAGTATTTGTTTATATAGATCTAAATCATTATTTGTATATTTATTCTCATCAACATTCGTTTCCATTAGTAAATGAATCAGTCCAGACGTGTAGGGGAATTTTATTTGCTTACTTCCTTTTCCTAAATAAATTTCACCGCATTTGCGATCCCAAGAAATCGGTGTTGATCCCATCATATATTCACAAGTGTTAGCATTATATCGTATTCCATAAACTTGATCATTTGGTACAGGTTCATCACTATCTATTTGAAATGGATCTATTTCACATGTATTAATCGAGTTATATCCAAGCTTATTATCAATATTTTCACAATATTCCTCATTTTTAACATCAGTCTCATCATCACCTTTCATACTGTCACTAGGAAGTTTCTGCTGTTTTACTATTACTATATCACTTATTCCATCATAATCCTTTTTCGTCCTTTTATGTTTTTGTAATGCTTCCTGAATACTCAATAACTGTTTTGTAATAGGTTCAAGCACAACAGCCGAAGTATTTGTACAAGATTTCCACTCGGACCGTAATGCATTATATTTTTTCAATATATCATTGCGTATCCTTTCCAGTTCACTTTTAAGATTTACTTCTTCATTTGTTCTGTTATTACTATCATTAGTCATTGCTTTACTCATTGATATCATTATTACAGATAATTAAAAATTCATCAAAACTCACATGTGAATTTTCTCTGTGTGTACATTTCAACATTTATATTGTTCACAGAGATTTCATGTTTATTCATCAACAGTAATTTATAGAAAGTTTTAAAGGTTTAAAGGAATATACAGTGCTAACATGCTCATTATATACATACTGTACTTAGAACTAATCCTTAATTACACTATTCATGAAACAAATTCTTGTTGGAAATTTTAATAAAATTTAAGAAACACATTATTTATTTTTTAGTATATGTACTAATATCTCAAATATGTGATATCATCTAAACTTTTACCAAATGACATTACAAATTTAGTTCAGTGTAATTTACACATAGGATATATACATCTACATATATATCTATATATATATCTATATATATATATATATATCTACCCATATAGATCTACATATATATCTATATATATATAACTATATATATATATATCTACCCATATAGATTTACATATATATCTACACATATAGATCTACATATATATCTACACATATAGATCTACATATAATATATATCTACATACTTCTCTACATATATATCAACACATATATATCTACACATATATATCTACACATATATATCTACATATATATTTTTTTTTTTTGACATTCTACTCAAAATTACTCAACTGCACCAGACTTTAACTGTTTTTATCGAAATTGAATATACTTTTTTTAATATATATTATTTTTAATACTTAATATATACTTTGCGTTATATAAGTTATGCAAATTCAATATAAACAGTTCTGATCATATAGCATTTTAGCTTTTAGGAAGTCGTTCTTGCTACTTTCCTTTATATTCACCTCTGGATTACTGTCCTTGGTTGACAAAACACTTGGTGAGTATAGTGATATATATCTGAAGACTGAAGTGCTTCTTCTTGCAGATGTTTTTGAAAACTTTGGAAACGTTTTACCATCATCTCTTGAATAACAGTTGCAATGATAAATTTTCTATCAGTCCATCAATTTGTGTTAGCCCAATGTTACATTTATAGCAAATCCAGTCTAACTATTTATATTGAATTTGCATAACTTATATAACGCAAAGTATATATTAAGTATTAAAAATAATATATATTAAAAAAAGTATATTCAATTTCGATAAAAACAGTTAAAGTCTGGTGCAGTTGAGTAATTTTGAGTAGAATGTCAAAAAAAAATATATATATGTAGATATATATGTGTAGATATATATGTGTAGATATATATGTATAGATATATATGTGTTGATATATATGTAGAGAAGTATGTAGATATATATATTATATGTAGATCTATATGTGTAGATATATATGTAGATCTATATGGGTAGATATATATATATATATATATAGATATATATATATATATATATATAGATATATATATATATATATATATAGATATATATATAGATATATATGTAGATGTATATATCCTATGTGTAAATTACACTGAACTAAATTTGTAATGTCATTTGGTAAAAGTTTAGATGATATCACATATTTGAGATATTAGTACATATACTAAAAAATAAATAATGTGTTTCTTAAATTTTATTAAAATTTCCAACAAGAATTTGTTTCATGAATAGTGTAATTAAGGATTAGTTCTAAGTACAGTATGTATATAATGAGCATGTTAGCACTGTATATTCCTTTAAACCTTTAAAACTTTCTATAAATTACTGTTGATGAATAAACATGAAATCTCTGTGAACAATATAAATGTTGAAATGTACACACAGAGAAAATTCACATGTGAGTTTTGATGAATTTTTAATTATCTGTAATAATGATATCAATGAGTAAAGCAATGACTAATGATAGTAATAACAGAACAAATGAAGAAGTAAATCTTAAAAGTGAACTGGAAAGGATACGCAATGATATATTGAAAAAATATAATGCATTACGGTCCGAGTGGAAATCTTGTACAAATACTTCGGCTGTTGTGCTTGAACCTATTACAAAACAGTTATTGAGTATTCAGGAAGCATTACAAAAACATAAAAGGACGAAAAAGGATTATGATGGAATAAGTGATATAGTAATAGTAAAACAGCAGAAACTTCCTAGTGACAGTATGAAAGGTGATGATGAGACTGATGTTAAAAATGAGGAATATTGTGAAAATATTGATAATAAGCTTGGATATAACTCGATTAATACATGTGAAATAGATCCATTTCAAATAGATAGTGATGAACCTGTACCAAATGATCAAGTTTATGGAATACGATATAATGCTAACACTTGTGAATATATGATGGGATCAACACCGATTTCTTGGGATCGCAAATGCGGTGAAATTTATTTAGGAAAAGGAAGTAAGCAAATAAAATTCCCCTACACGTCTGGACTGATTCATTTACTAATGGAAACGAATGTTGATGAGAATAAATATACAAATAATGATTTAGATCTATATAAACAAATACTTGAGTATACTAGAGCTCATTTACGTGCTACTGGTGTATTAAAGGGTACTCCACTTCCTAAATACAGAAAAATAATACGACCGCTGTTTCAATCTAACATACAGAGTGTAAAAGTTTATTCTGGTAAAATAAAAAAGAAACGTGCATATAGTACTGGCCGCAATGTATATCTTGAAGATCCTCATATCAATTATTCTGACGACCCTAATGAACTGGTTGAACGATTATTGATACTACACACATCTAAACAATCGGGAAATGCTAGTGTAGATACTGAAATTCATATGATAGAAGAAAAGTTGGTTGAAGAAGGATATATTCAGTTAAATTAGCTGTTTTATGCTGTATATTATTAACAGCTGATATATTAGAATTTAACACTGAAGCAAAGTTTATTTTTATTGATTATGATGAATGTAATAAAATTTATTGAATAAATTGTACACAATATCGAATTAGTTCCTTCGTTATTATTATCTACGATCATATCAAATTATTAAATATACTTAAGGGATGGTTAATCGACATATTCAGACGTATAATGTATGTTGTGGATGAAACTGATGACGATAGCAAATGAAATAATTTTCTATTATACAAGATCGATAATCTGTTCTGAAGAATGCTAAAAAAAAAAAAAAAAAAAAAAAATGATTTACTGCTCTGAATTCTAAAATGAATGAAGAAACTGAAGAATCATTTCAATCTGAGCTAGGGAAACTATTCAAATATCTGTAATAACATTTAATCTTCAAAGTCATGATACATTTGAAAAATAATATTTAAACTTAAATGAAAAGCTGCGCATGCTTCTGATTTTGCTACAGATTGTACAAAACAAAAAAAATTAATAATTGAAATTATATTATCACACATTCTTAGCATCTAATATTTTCATGTGCTTTGTATAGATGTATATATGTAGAAATAAAATATAATATACTTGTCCTAGTGAGTTTATTTCCACTATTAAGTAAGTCAATGAATATCATGTAAGAGTGATATATTGAGTGAAGTGCGTGTTATACATTTGAATGCTTGTGAATAAGTCAAAGAAAAATAAAACGTTTACACTACCAAATGAAAAAAAGAATCTAACCTATATATTTGAAGTTAAACAAAAATGAAAAGTCTCTTCTAGTAATGAAAATGTGTTGGTATGTACACTGCTTTTACATTTAAAATACTACAAAGGTAAACTCAATGTCTATGTTGTTAACCTCCTTATCATACACACACGCCAATCATTAAAAAATACATATTTTTATCTCTCTTGTTTTATAACTTGATGTGTACCTGTGTTCTCGCTTGAGCTGATGTTTTCTATTAGTGCATTCTTATATTTTACATACATGCATACTCACACATGTTCACACACTGTCTCACATATGCAATCACAATACGATCTTACTCTCTTTCTTTTTAATCACGAATACTAATCATAGACATCAGTATGCATTTAAGAAAATACTAGTGTGAGGGAAATTTAAAAATAAAAAAATGTAAAAATAAACATTTTAAAATGATGCATAATACAGAAATTTCCTTCAATTTTATATTTCAATAATTAGACTCGCAAATTTACATCGGATTCTGAGCTGCTTCATCCATTCTTCACATATAAAATCAAATTCTTTACTATCTCCCAGACATATAACAGGCTATTCAAGCGATTGGATTTAGGAATGCATGGTGTAGAAAGTTCCTTCACAGTTTGAAATCGATGAATGAAGGAAAGATGTGATTAAATGTTACAATTATCTCGTTCTATTTTGAATGAGTGAAAATCTTCGCTATTCCATGTTTTTGGAAAAAAAGGATGTCTTCAATCATTAGTCTAGCAAAGAATTGTTTGCTTCGCTAAAAGTTGTATGTCTCTGCATCTAAAATGACTGTTATTCAGTTGTGAAGATCGATCATTATGAACTTACAATGTATATGTTAAAAATATAAAGTAAATGAATGCCTAAGAACTGTATTAATGTATACTGGAACTTATTGTATTCTTTTATAGAGTCTTGTAACAGATTTGATTAAAAAAAATTGTAAATGAATGAAACAAAAATAAATATGCGGGCCTGAGTTAATTTTTAGGTATCGATGTAGCGTATACTACGCTTAATTTTGAAAATATATCACAAGATTTTTTTTTTCAGAAACATACAATTGAGTAGAAAAAAGGGGTGATATAATAATCTGCTAGTATGGATGTATATTTAGACTATTTTCGTATCGTTGAACTGAATGTTAGTGTACAGCATGAAAGGGGTGATATGAAGGTTTCAATATGATTAAATTATGTTGTGGTTTTGTACAACTTTGCTATAATGATAATATAGAAGAAAAAATTATGTATGATCGGTAAAACTGTATAAGGGAATAGCTGATTTTTTTTGGTAATAAAATAGTATACTTTGACTAATTTTAAAACATTTTGCAGGCTTTTTTCATAAATGTATAAAGGAATAGAAAGAGGCTTTGATATATCAATTTTACTAGCATGAACGTATATTTAGATTAATTTCGTGTCGTACTAATAAATTTGAAGATCGATAGCATGAGGGAAAAGAAGTGATTGCATCAGTATGAGTAAAACGAACGAAGCGTTTTCGTCGGTTAGTGATTATATAGAAAATAAATTACAGAGATGATCGGGAAAGTGGTAAAAGTGAATAGATAATTTTTGATATTGAAAAATAGTACGTTTGGGCTAATTTAAAAAATTCATGATAGGTTAGTGAAGGCGTACAGAGTACATATTCATAGATGCTGTGATTTCATTGTCTTTGCCATGTATGGGAAATAAAGAAAAAATTATTTAATAATGTACTTATAAGGGGTGGAGTCGCATTACATGTATAAAACAATACATTTGCAAATTGAGGAAAATTTAAGCGATAAAATAATAGGTATGATAGATTAAAAATAAATTGTTTGATCTGTGATATATGGTATAATGTGAAATTCAACGATTAATGCAAATAATATCCAGAATTTTTACGGAAACATAATAAAATAATAATAATAATAAAAAAAAATATTATGTATGATCGGAAAAATGTGTTAATAATTTGTAAAGTGATGATTAATTTCGGAAAAAATAATTACGCGTGATTTGAATTTTGAAAATAGATCACCTTGGAAGAATTGAGCGAAGAGAATTTCTCTACAATTTCCAGAAAATCTATAAGATATATTCGTGGTAATGAAGCAACAGCTGTCTGCAGCGTACATTTGTGTGCAATGCATATTACAAAAGATTTGAAAAAATTTTTGTGTAACGAAATAATGAAAATATACTTGAGCTAATTTTATAACACAGAGAGAAAAATATTGTGAACTATAGGGACTCTAGCGTCGGCGGATGCAATTCCTGATCTGCTCCTGCTATCGCGTTTTTTCTTCAACATGCTATGCCTTGTAAACTACCATGTTTTCTCCTTCTCTCTCTATACAGTTGACCAGCACCTCACAGACGAACTCATATATAATGCGAAAAATATTTACGAAATAAAAAATATTAAAACTGAACGTGTATTTTTATAAAACTGTGATTACGAAAGATTTTAAAAATTTTGAGAGAACACCCAGAGTCTGAAGCTGTATCTTACAAATTAATGAAAATTCACACAGCTGCGGAAAATACTTGTTGTACGTGGAAAAAGTTGAACAGTTAGATTCGTTTGTTACAGAAAAATGGTGCATTACAGACAAAAATATAATTTTTTTAATCTAAAAAGATACGAACAAATTATGCAGGATTACATTCGAAAATTAAACAATAATTATATACATTATACACAACTGGTTCAGAGTTTTGTAAATTTCGTCATTACCAGTACTTTAAGTTAAGAGGGAGGGAAAGAGAGATAGAGAAATAATTAAATAAACGGAATTGAAAAGGAGTGGAAAAAAAAAAATGAAAAATAATTAAGAAAAATATATATAATAGAACGAAACATATCGAGGGAAAAAATATACACAAATATATACAAACAAAATTTTCATATGTATAAAAATATATTTACAAAAAAAAAAGATTAACAAAACATAAAAAAAAAGCGAACGGGCGGATGATTGGGGAAAAATATATACATTAATATATTTACAAAATATATACAAATATACGCAAAATTGTTAAACGATCGAAATAACGAATTTCTAATCCGTGCAAATTTTACGTTGACAATCGATACAATCTTTTACTTTCATAAAATTTCGAGTACTCTGTCTCAATGTATCATCATCGATATAATATTCTTCATCATGTTCATGTTCGTAGCATGGTAGAAGTGATTTTATCGTATCATCCTGTTTTAATTTATCTGGTAAAAATGTATAAATGTCTCCAACGCAACTGGGAAATAATGTAATTATCATTTCTTTGGTGGCTGTAATGAACAACTGGCTTAAATAATTTATATTGAGATTATTCATAAGCTTCAGCGGATGGATAATATGATCGTACCAGGCTTTCATCACCATAACGTTTTTCACCACACAATGAAAACTATCATTCTCATTATGGTGTTTACAAGTTACCAAATTGCTTATACCAAAGTATTCTTCATGTAGATCCTCAACACTAGGTACTCGAAAAACTTGATCCATATTAACGACTTCATAGTCCAAGTCATGCAACGATTTTTCGTTAAGTTCCATTAGTGTAAGTTTAGCATATGCCGTTAAAATATATACGCGAGCCCTTGGTTTTTGTGATAATATCGTGAATATATCGCGTGCCATGAATATTTCTTCCCGACAGGGAAATAATGAAGGGTTTTTCAAGTAATGACTTACCGAAGAACATCGTAAATGCGGCATTTTTGATGCATGCCATGCTCTGCTTGGTTTATACAGCGTATGCAAACACTTCCCGCCAGACATATCGATCATTGCTAGTTCGGTTACTCGAAAACTATAATCACAATCTATATGGATGCTGATATCTAAAAAATATTCCGCTATATCCGCTTGTTCTGATAATAATACAGGACCAACGACTTTACGCACAAAAGATGTGGATTCTTCTGATGTATAACCATCATATTGCGGTGTCGGAGGTGACGAAATCGTATGCGAGCCACTAACACTCGAAAATGAATTCTGAATAAATTCACCGGCTTTAATATCAATCGATTCGGTATTGTTATTCATATTTGATTATTATTTTAATATTTTTACTAAAAAAAAGAGAGAAAAAAATAACGATGAAAATGAGAGAAAAAAGACAAAAAATAAAGAGAGAAAAAAAAAGAGAAAAAACGTATGAAATTATTGACTTTAACGTTCTTGTCAATTTTTTAATAACGCGTGAAGCACACAGCTTCAACAAATTCCACACGTTTAACATAACACTAATACTGACTGCCTGAACAGATCCGTTCGATTTTCTAGCTCGATGGGGGGCCTTTGAAAAGGGAGGGCTGCACTAGAAAAACCACATTCCTTTGATGTTAGTTGGTTATATACACAGATGAATGACGTTGTCAGGTGTTTTTTGGCTTAAGTATGATTGTGTAGGTGTGTACATGCGAACCGGATTTTACAAGAAAAGATACGAGGGGTAATATCCCAGCAGACTTAATGACAGCGTTGCACGATCGAAATCAACGGCGTGGCAACTTGCCTGCATGTGTGTAAATATATTTGAGAAAAAATATAGTACAAAAGATCTCGAAAAAAAAAAAAAAATGTTTGTATAGCGAAAGAAAATAAAAATATACTTAGGCTAATTCTATAATACTTAGAGTCGAAAAAAAAAAAAATTATTATGAATGATATGGAAACTAACAATAGAAGATGTGTGTGCATTCCTAGCGGTGAAGGCCTCAACGGATTTATTTTTAGAGTCAGGAAAAAAAATAAATAAATAAAAATTATGAACGGTCGGAAGAAATGTTTGGAAGTGTAAAAAATATACTTAGGCTGCTGGCTTTGAAATAATTAGACTTAGGCTTCGAAATATTAAAAAAAAAAAAATCGCGGTAGTGCGAGTGAACGATGCGTGTGCTTTCACGGAGGCTAACGCTATGTTGGATATATACGTGGGATCCAACTATAGGTGGGATAGGGTGAGTGGAGACTTATGTTAGATTCAAGCTTTAAATATTATACTTAGACTTCTAAATATTTAAAAAAAAAAAAAAAATGAAAGAAAAAACATGGTAGTTTGAATAAATGAAACGTGCGCGGGAACGGTGCGTGCGCTCTCGCGGCGGCTAACGTTATGTTGAATAGAAGCGTAGGAATGGACGGTGCACTTTTGCAAAGGGATCGGAGAATACAGAAAAATATAAAAATACTTAAGCTAATTCTATAATACTTAGATGTAGAAAATAATATTATGAATGATATGGAAACTAATGGCGTGGTGTCGACTTAAACGTATGCAGGATCGTCTATAGGTGTGGGTTGTGAACGCTGATTAGGTTAGATTCAGGCTTTTAAATATTATACTTAGGGTCATTTTTAAAATTTCTGTACTTAGGCTTAGAATTTGAAAAAACGATGTAGAATGAATGACGTTTGAATATAAATTAAATGTGGTGGCGTAGTGCACGGTGAGTATTCTATTCCTTTCTTGTAACACTCGAAAATAACAGAAAATTTTACGATAGTGATTGGCGTTATACACCGCGGGAATATAGATCTTCTCAGACATACTGTTCAAGATGGCTTTCGAACACTTGCTATCACAATGTATTTGGCAATGTCGCTCAAACACGGCCGCTCCGAACAACGCGAAGGGTATAAATGAATGAGATAGTCGAACAGGTTCAAATAGTGTACGTCTAGATGTGGACCTTTGATTTGGCCGTGAATAATCGACCGATGTAACTATCTTCCCCCTGGATGATGCATACATCAGCCATTTAAAAGTCGCCATTCCTCGCGGGTGGCATTTAAAAATATTCGTTGAAAATAAAAATATTAGACGTGTGCGTGTGTGTCGTGTGTGTGAACGTGTAGCGATCAGGATTCCATCGGTGGCGTCGAGGGTCTCGAAGATGATCGGGTAGTTAATTTCGAACGAATGTCTGGAATTCACCCCCTGCACCCCGCGCCACCCTCAACCGGTTGCTGGAACATTCAAATATTTCCATTAAAAATAAAACAACGAAAAATCACGATCGTTCGGTTCTGGAACATTCAAAAATTTCCGTTAAAAATAATAATAATAATAAAAACATCGATCGAACGGCTGGAATTCACCCCTCGTAGCAGCACACCGGCCTGCCCTCATTCGATCGCTGGAACCATCAGATATTCTTCTTAAAAAATAAAATTTAAAAAAAAAAAAAATGCCGGAACGGAGCGCGTCTCGGAAAATTCCTTCAAAATTTGGGTTCTAAGTGTTGAGTTTCGAACGTTTTTAACACTCCGCCAAAATTTTACACCTCCCAACCCCCGGAAATTAAAATTAAAAATTACACTACATATATTACATGTAGACTCCTGTATAATACATACACATAATAGTAGAACGCGCTGCACGCCGCGCCGCTAGCAACCTGTTGCTGGAACGTTCAAATATTTCCGTTAAAAATAATAATAATAATAATTAATAATTATAATTATAATTATAATAATAATTATAATAATCGCGGTTCGTTCGGTTCTGGAACGTTCAAATATTTCCGTTAAAAATAAAACAACGAAAAATCACAATGGTTCGGTTCTGGAACATTCAAAAATTTCCGTTAAAAATAATAATAATAATAAAAACATCGAACGAACGCCTGGAATTCACCCCTCGTAGCAGCACACCCGCCTGCCCTCATTCGGTCGCTGGAACCATCAGATATTCTTCTTGAAAAATAAAATTTTTTTAAAAAAAAAAATGCTGGAATGGAGCGCGACTCGGAAAATTCCGTCAAAATTTGGGTTCTAAGTGTTGAGTTTCGAACGTTTTTAACACTCCGCCAAAATTTTACACCTCCCAACCCCCGGAAATTAAAATTAAAAATTATGATACATATATTACATGTAGACTCCTGTATAATACATACACATAATAGTAGAACGCGCCGTGCGTGGGAATGCGGGTGCATGGAGACGCGCGCCCGATCGGATATCATCATTTTTGGAACCCGGCTAGAATACTTACGCCCCGAATTTTGAAAAAGGCACGGTAGCGGCCGATGCGTGTGTGGGAACCAGCGGCACACTTCGCGGCGGCGGCAGTGGCTACCAGCGGACCGCGGAAAAGAATATACTCTAGTTCTCACACCCCAGGGGGTCTAATTAACGCGGCGGCATCCCTTTGTGCGCCAGAACCGGCACCCCCCTTCTACTAAAGGGGATAATCGGAGAACTAATTGAAAGGCTCAAATAAAAATCGGTTTACGGAAATAATAACAACAACAACCATCATCGTCGTTCCTACTGAATTGTTCAGATCATCGAGCATACTATAACGGCGGGCCGAAATCGTCCCCTACTACATATTTCTTTTACTCTAACTTGATTTCGTCGTATCTTTCCGCCTCCATAACAATTATCCTCTATGTCGAACTCTGCGGCATATAGCCCTAGAGTCTCTATTGTTCAATCATCTCTGTCCAGCTATTGTATCTTTCCTCCTCTTACTACATCTGATTCACGCACTGCCTTGAATGCCCTTTCTCAGCAGATTTTGATTAATAGTATAGCTATTTCAATCTAATGCTTAATTCTCTAGCTAGTACTGTCCTCCCACCAGATCATCTGGGTTTCCTAATGGCCACACTGGACTAGTGGGTGACACTTTGGCTGACACTGCCGCTAAATCAGCTTTATTATAACGTACTTTTCTACCTTCCTTTGACATGACACGCAAAACTTCCGAAAAATTATGCGCGGTCCCGATAGAAGCAATATGTTAGCCCTCGCATCAAGTATGCACTTTCATGGGATCGTCCCTGGTCTTCAAACCTTGCTAGAAACCGTTTTGTAGCTATCATACAGTTATCGAATGTATTTCTTTGATGCACAATCATTTCTTACTTAACCTCGAGCCTCCCTTCGTTTTTTTCCCAATGCAAAACATTTACATCCCCTTTAGTGTCCCACTTTCGCTGCTCAATTTTCTAACTTTCATATAGCGTCTTTCATCTCAGTCTGACTCTCCTAATAGTATCGCGCAAACACTATTTAATTTCTCCGCGCAACCAGTTTATTCCGCGTCATTTAGGAATCTTACCGCGATGATTTAATAGTTCCTGTAGCTTCACACGACACAGAAAAAAACAAAAACTTGCAGGATAACGATCACCTAAATTAACTATATGAGAGGTGTCGAATAAAACTATTTTTCGCCTTTTTAATTATGAAATAGCTTTTGACTATTAATAGCACAAACTTAATTCACTTATCTTCAAGGTGGTCGGTCTCCTTTAGATTCAGACAGAATGTAAAGATACATCTTTCTTAATGTGTTTATAGCTTCGTTTCCAGCAAATGTTATATTTATTCATCATTTTTATACGGCTAAACTCGTAGAAGAGGCAAAATACCGTCGAATTTGATAAAAAATTACTATCTGATTTTTCTTCAACAGTTAATATATATTTCAGCGCACAATTATTAAAACATAAAGGTAGAAAATACGCGCGCTGTTTTAATTAGCTTGTTGAGAAAAGAAAAAAAAAGTGGCAAACTTGAAAATGACGTAATATTTTAAGATTGTTTATAAGAAGAGGGAAAATGCAGAAAATGAAGATAAGGACGGCGACGCAGTTACTATTAGCAGACCAGCGAGATAAAACAGAACGCGGTTCGCGATACGATGTCCAGAGACAGAGAAGAAGAAAGTCTACTTAAGTCGTGTACATAGGAGAGAAACGAATGTGCCGCCAATAAAAAAGTTGAACTTGGTGTGGGAAACGTTAAAAGCATATGCATGCGCGCGCATACGGACAGGTTTTTTTCGGCAGAATGTTTGTAAAAGTTTCTTCTAAAACGTATTCAATTTTGAAAAATAATCTGTAGCTATCCGAAAGCTTCCTACTCAGTTCACGCAATTTTGACATTTTGCCATTTTTCATTAGGGCGGCAATAACTCTTAGCAGAAAGGACCGAAATTTCTTTGCCTTTTTGAACATTTTTAGGCTGTTCGGTTTTTTGTCTCAGCCGCACCGTCGATCGGTCAAAACTAATTTCGATCGACGCACTCGAGCAGACATGTAACGATTAAAAGAGACACATCTTTCGCCGTACAAAGCTCTCGTGTAAAATCATTCAAAAAAGATAAAAAATAAAATTCGTAACAATATTTAATTGGCGCTAAAAGTGGATTTCAGGCTTGCACTGCTCGGGACAGTTGAAAACGATTGAACTGTATGTAAGTAATTGTCGGTATTTTTAAATTCGCTCGGAAGTGCGTTACCTAACCAACTACGGCTACCGGCTAAATTATGTTTGCGCTCGACGATAAAGTTTAGTTTTTACCCGGGCCAAGAATAAATTCTCTAACCCTCTTCAACTAAATTAATTGAAAATAGCTCTGGCTAGGCATATTTCGATAATAAATCGTCTCCGAGCAAAGAGAAATTTACAGATAATACGCCGACTGAATATATAATCACATCGCCGAAGCGGTGCTAAATCGGCTAGTCCCCAGCGTAAACGTCTTATTACAACTGATTATGCATATAAGTCCACGGATTACAGCTTCCAATCAAAAAAATAAATAAATAAATAAAACAAAAAAAAAATGATTTATAATCTAACGATCTACCTCGGTCACTCGATACACACAAAAGAACAATGACTCGACAATATGAATATTTAAAACTGCCATCGTTAAACGCGATTAATACAAGTATATTATTTTGTACAGTCGCGCTAGCGTCGTGACTATATCCATATACCACTCTCGTCGTGTAAACGTATGAAATTCCAAGTCGGTATGCAATAAGAATTAAGACTAATATTGCGTACATGTTTGATTAATATTTCCTATTTAACTGCGTTTCCTGTAATATTAATCGTGTTAAATTTATAACATTCATCCCCATGCAAAGTTTTATACAAGTATTTTATGACACCAAAAGGATTATGAGTATATAAAACGATGATTATCGGTTTCTGTACATTATGGCGTTTTAGCCATAATAGGGCATAACAGGAAATTATAATAAGTGTTGTAAGGTAATAAGTATAAACAAGAAGTTCGGGAAATATTAATAATAATAATTAAATAAAAGTTCGTATACGCGAAATATACAAATAATTTTAATATTTTTCTGGCCAATTATTTTATATAATTTCTGGCTAGTCCATACTATCACGTAGAATAAGTTTTTTTTAAAGAATTCATTCTATTCATTCTTTTCAAGATGTTCATTCTAATTTTCATTTATATTTAACTCAGTCAAATTTTTTTATTTTTTCACCGAATCCGTTATAAACTCGGTAGTATTTTAAATGAATTAGTTATATTAATAAAAGTATTTATGTTAAAAAAAAAATCAAAAAAGGGATATTGCTTATTTTCATCAATGCGTCGTACAGTAAATAATATAGATTACATAAATTCCGACAAATACTCCGGAAATTAACGATATAGAGTCAACGAAGATATCGGCTGCGCAAGATTTCAGAAGCGATCGAATAGCATCAGTTAATATAACCAGAAATAATCGGCGAGGGATGTAGAATTTGGATAGTCAGATAATATAGGCTAGAGAATAAAAATATTATAATTATTTTTATGTATGGGCGTGTATATGTGTGCGATAAATTGAAATTTTAATTATAATTTGTATATAAATTGTAGAATTCGTTTCCTTGAGCAGCTGCCAAAATATTTTCAAATCTTGTAGAATTATATAAATAATAATAAGAATAATTTGAAAGGTAAATACGAAATTGTGATTATTCTGAGAATTATCCTTAGAATGTATCTTTTGAGTTTTAGATAGAGATTTGTAGTTTTTAAAGGAAACAATTTTATTACGTAACTGGTCATTTATGGACATTTTTTGGAACATTATTTTTGGGACAATTTTTTTTTAACATTTTTTTGGAGCATTTTTTTAGAAAATTTTTTCTAATAGAGGGTGGCTTAAGAATAACGTTATAATTAATATATATATATATATATATATATTATAATATGGTATTAAGGGTCAGGCTCTGAGTTACTTATCAGCGACCAGTCTGAGGAGCAATCGTTGAACAATCGTTCAGTTCGTTAGAACAATCGAATACATTGAATGTTACGGAAGTGTGGCTACTTGGAAGTAGTTACAGCGGAAGTAATCGGTGCCATGATATTCAATATAATTTTCTCCCACATGTCTGTTTATTTCGTTTGCCGTTATATGTGAATATGCACAAATTTTGATAAGTGATCGTTCTGTTCGTTAGAACAATCATATATATTGAATACCATGTACTTTCGCAGTAACTACTTCAAAGTAATCATACTTTCGTAACATTCAATGCATTCGATTGTTCTAACGAATAGAACGATTGTTCATCAGAGTTCCACTGCCTGTAAATACTCTTTCGTTTTATTTTTATCTATAACTTCGTGATCCATGTTAAATTCACTCAAAACTAACTTTTTTTCTGTTATCACTTATTTCTAAAATACAGTACTGTTTAGGTGAAGTGTATGTTTAAATGGTAATTATTTATAAGATGTACACCAGTTCATTTTACCCCTTTCTAGTTCATATTGATACGCATGACATCCTAACTTTTAGTTCATATCAAAGTATTTCATATTTTATTAAAACTTAAATAAAAATATTAATTTTTTAAAGAATAATTCTTGGCTAGAATACGTAAAGGAACTCTATGACGACGATGCAAGACCTACCCAAATCGACTGCGCAACAAAAGAATCGGCCCCAAAAATAGAAATATGGGAGCTGAGAAATGCAATCAAAAGAGGTAGACATCACAAAGCTGTAGGTAAAGATCAATTGTCGATAGACTTAATAAAACACATAACGCCAGAATATGAAAAAGAACTATTACAGATCATTAATAAAATATACGAAGAAGGCAAACTACCTGTAGATTTCAAAGAAGTAAATTTCATACCGATACCAAAGAAATGCTCCTCCCAAGTATGCTCTGAATACAGAACCATCGCATTGATAAGCCACTCTCTGAAACTTCTATTGGCAATAATTAACGCCAGAATTGAACGGAAAATCGATGAAAACTTAAGCGAAACACAATACGGATTTGTCCCAAAAAGAGGAACCAGAGACGCCATTGTGCTCCTGAAAATAGTTATACAAAGAGCTTTGAATGCAAACAGAGATATCGTCGCGTGTTTCATTGATTACGAAAAAGCTTTTGATAGTGTAAAACATGAAAAATTAATCAAGATACTGAATAAATACAATATTGACGACAAAGATTTACAGGTAATAAAGGATTTATACTGGGAACAGTACGCGAATATCAAGATAGGCGCAGAATACTCTACTGGGCAATGCAGTATAAAGAGGGGTGTAAGACAAGGATGCCCACTCTCTCCGCGGTTATTTAACATCTACGCAGACGAAATAATAAAAGAGGCACGAATTGAAGGAATGGGTCTGAAGATCAATGGACAAAGAATCAATGAAATAAGCTATGCGGACGATAAGGTATTTATAGCTGAAACAGAAGCTCAAATGCAGAAAATGATCGATAGGATAAACCGTGCGGGAAGGAAATTCGGAATGAAAATAAACACGGAAAAAACGAAAGTCATGAGATTTTCGAGAACCAATGACAAAAAAGCAGTAATCATGATAGACAATGAAAAAATCGAGAATGTCACTGAGTTTAGATATTTAGGTGCTCTCATAAGTAAGGACGGAAGAGACCTAAAAGAAGTCAAAAGTAGAATCGGTATGGCAAAGAAAGCCTATTAAATAACCTTAGCAACGTCTTAAAAAACAGAACCTTAAGCATGAGCCTGCGGAAGAGAATAATGAGATGCTACGTTTGGACGGTATTAAAATATGCGTGTGAAACCTGGACAATGAGTGCGGATATTGTAAGAAGACTGAACGCGTTTGAAATGTGGTGCTATCGGAGATTATTAAAAATACCTTGGACTGATTTTGCAACAAACGTATCAGTCTTGCACAAAAGTAAATGAAGAAAACAAAACGATAGTTGAAAATATTAAGCACCGAAAGCTGAAATACATAGCACATAAAATCCGGGAAAACGGTGTTTTCATGTTGGCATTGCAAGGACGAGTTCAGGGAAAACCTATTAAAGGAAGAAGAAGATTGGAGCTAGCAACTACGAATGCACCAGCCAACTTTCCATGCAAAAGTATACAAGACACGATTAGATACGCCAGGAATCGAAGAATATAGGTGTACGCAACCTCTTGAGGCAAGAGATGCGACCCCGACGACGACGAAAGAATAATTCAAATTAATTGTTGTTAAAATAGTTCAAAATTTGTGAAATATTTTTCACAATTTATTAGTCTTGAAATGAAATATTTTTCCCAATTTATTGGTCTTCAAATATTTTAAAGTGTTTGAAATATTCCAAATTTCCAAATTTACTCGAAACAATGGATGGCTAAAAATCCAAAAGCTAAAAGCTAACCGCCATTCATTCTTCATATATCCAAAAGCTGAAAGCTGACAGCCACTCATTCTTCATATAAATTATAATTAGAATTACGAATAATTTAACTTACAAGTGAAGACATAATTTTAGAATAATTAATGTGATTATTTGCTATCAATTTTAAAAAATACTAATAAAAAAATTATTTTTTTGTTTTAAAAATTTTAATTTACTATTTCAGGGATATTTACAAAATTCTACGCTAATAAAAAAATGATAATTTAGTTTTAATTATAATTATAAATTTTGAAAACAATGTGATTTTGTCCGTTACAATTATTGTACCCACGCCTGCTGTAGATGGCGTGATTTATTGTCATCACATGTCACCGGTCACACTCATTTGCATTACAATACTCCTGTAACTTTTTGCGCGGGTGACTCGTATTGTTGTTTTGCGGAGTTTTCCGGTTTTCTTTCTTCTTTTTTTTTATGTGCTATCAGTTATAATAATGTCCACCAAAATCGTATTGTGCGACGCGCCTTGTGAACCCACGTATTATCGTTTAATGCGGTTTACGGAAGAAGAAATTACCGAATTTTACATTCAACATCGCGTTCTTCCGTATTTCAGGTTAAATTAATTGCGCCAAATTTATTTTTTATTTATTTATTTTTTTTATCATTTCTTTCTTTTTTTTTACTCTTCTGCCGTATCTTCATTTCCTACTTTCACGCTTTTCTTTCTTTTTTTACCCCTCTTTCGTATCCTCATTACTTGCTGCTTTTTTTCTTTTTTTTAAATTACAAAATAAGGTTTGCTATATAATTTAGGGTTTGCGAAGCGTGCCAGAATTTGTTAACCATTAACAAGAAGACTTTACTATTTCGGTGTGGCCGGCGGATCAGCGGTGTTAAATGCAATTATTAAAAATCGGCGAAAGTTGGCACGTGGCTTTCTCAATGCAAAGTATCCGTGTTAAATTTGTGGTTGTTTGTTGTTACAGTTCTGTATATCCGTAATCCTTGTACATATCTTTAACATGTTCACATACTATGAATAACAGCGAAAATGAACGAACTAAAATTACGACCAAAAATGAACTGGTGTAGATGATGTAACGGCTTACCGTTTAAATATTTACTTACATAAGAATCAGAAAAATTAAGTTTAAAATTGTGCAAAAAAAAAAAAAACTTAAAATATGAATTACGAAAAGAAAAAATAGAAAAGTGATCCTGAGGCATTCGTGAATTATTTAGTTAGAGGAATAGACCTGCGTTTAACCTAAATTGATTAATAAAAAATCGTATTACTCATTTCCTTTGCATAACGTTAAATATTTACATTTCGAAACTTTTTGAAGTAAAAAGGTAAGAGGTACAGAGTTTTTGTTATTAACTATTTTTCAATGAAAAATTCGATAGAACAATAATAATGAAAATTAAATTACTCGTAATAAAATGTTATACTATATTCAAGCAAGACTCAAATTTAAAATCTAGAATGTAAATTTTTGGTAAATTTCTATTTGTAGGTATACATACTTCTTTATATTTAAATGATAAGTGTCCATTTTCTGTTATTATTTTCAAAATATTATTATTATATATAAATATGGTGTTCATATCGTTTTTAAACTTTTAACTTTATTTATTAATGCCATGATTATGGAGTACGTGACTCCGAAACATGTCGGCAATTTTTAATTTTTAATATTTTTAATATATAATTTCCTGTGATAAAAGTGACTTTTTTATATATGTAATATTTTAAAGAAATTTCTATTTACCGCATAATTTAAAATAGTATATTTTGCTTCTTTTTTTACGATTGTGAAATTTACATCTTGAGTATTTTTTAAAACTAGCGTTGACACATTCATAATTATTATTAAAAATTTGTGGAAAACTTATTTGCATATTTCGAGAAAAAAAAAATATTCTACTCTTATATATTTTTGTTCATTGCATATCTGAGAATATACACCTTTAGAATTATACTTACAGAACAAAAGAGTTCGGTGCCATTATAACCGAATAAAAAATAAATTCAATAAAATAACAGTAAATCACAATTATTAAAAAATTCTCATTTATTGATATTAAATGATACCTTAAGATTTAGAACACTGTAAAAAGCCAATAATGCTGATTATTAAGAAAAATTAAAACATTTTAGTAAGAACAGATCTATTAGCTATACACAGCAATTTCTTGGAGCACTTTTTGTATTCATTTTTTATTTAATTAAAAAAAATATACATACATATATAACTGTTTACAAAATGTTTTTACTGATAACACTAAAGATCGTCATAGAGAATACATGAAAGCGCAACCGTGAAATCTAATTCAATATGAAACAAGTATGAAAACCAAAAAACGTAACGTTTACGCATCGGTTGTTTAATTTTTAAAGAAATTTGTAATTTTCGATTTTTCATTAAGACGATATAGCGATATTTTCTAATATTTTAAATTTTCAACTAAGTTTAGAAATATTTAACGCATTAAAATAACCAGAAACCCAAGTAGAACAAAGAATAGCAATTTATCTATTTTACAAAGAGTTTTCATTTTCGTGCGTTTTTTTTTTTTTTTTTTTTTTTTTTTTGTTAAATTTATCTGCAAAAACATTTCAAAGTTAAATTTCATATCGTTAGGTTGACATTAAAGTGGCTAACATTAACATATATAGTTTTATGGTTTTTGTCTGTTCCAGCAAGATTTGTCTCTCTAATAACCAATTTTTTTACTGTACTTGTAACTTTGACGGGTAATCGAATTGAAAACTGAAATGTATAGAGCTGTATTTATAGTTATTTCTCTTTCGCCAAAAATCAACACCCTAAAACAAACATTAACAGTCTTTTTTTTTTTTTTTGGTTTTATTATTCTATTTTAAAAACTAACGCGCCCTTTCGAACTATTCGAAAAAATGAACTACAAGACGAACGACTAATTAGATGCCTCGGCACGGAAAAAATGAACTGCCCTCTAATACTGCCGGTCGATTTTAAAACTTCAAACGAGTTACCCCAGTCATTAGCGACGACGAAAAACGAACTAGACCCGAAAACCTAATTTTCTCAAATTTTACTACGTGTGAGGTTATAAATTTCGCAGTGCACAAAACTAGTTACGAAAAACAAAACACTTCACTTACGTGCCGGCATGGTGCAAAACAGAGACAAAGAATCGCGGCGGTCGAAAGTTTCCGGCCTTTATAAGAACTAATAACGATATGCGTGAACGGCACATTTTTAACCGCTGCCACCGCTTCAGGAACGTTCTTCGGTAGTTTGAGGACAAAAGCGTTGTCAGACTTTTCCGGAATATTGCGGAAAGAAATTGCGCATTACAGCGAAAACTTTTACCAATTGCAAAACAGTAAATAAATCATGGAAAGCAGACAAAACTAGGCCGTTAAGAAGTGTAGGCAACCCATATCGAAAACATTAATAATATCTCAGCTGCAAAATTTTAGCGACAGAGTCACATATGTCCAGCTCTCGACATATTCTGCCCGGTGCTTGATGTGTCAGAATGTGCCACAAGGCTATTAGTGTACTTAAGCGTCGAGCCAACACGACTATTGTTGCTCGGAATAACCCTGAAAAAGATCACAGCTGTCAAACTAAAACAGCACCATCTACAGGCATTCGGTTGAGAATGCGTTGGAACTTTTAAATGGCAATGACTTTTTAAGGGTCGTTATTATATGTTTCTCGTCTAAAGTTTAATGAAAAATATAACTACAGTAATAACCGACGCTTGACTATAGTTAGGAGCCAGCCGACTTGTTTCTTTTTGCTTTTTTCACCGCTTCTGCAGCTAACACTTTACAAAATCCATTTCTATCTTAAAATAGTCTCTTCTAGCGACTATCTAAACCCGCAGGAAAACAGCAACAACTAGAGAGTGACGGAAGTATAAAGCCGAACAACGACTCCCTATAAATAGACATTTATTTTATAAAGCAACCCGACTAAAGTCAAGAAAACCAGTGCGTGCACTACGGCAAATGTCCTTATTGCAGAGGACTTCGATAGTAAAAAAGGGAGTGGCAAGAACAATGGACCAGTTCAAATCCAGATAAACGGAAACTGGTCACATACGCTGTGATCATAAGGTGAACGGTTTTGACCTAACCGGAAGAGAACGGGTGCAACTAAATCGCATTCGGACTGAAAATGGACGTTATAACGAGTTGCTAACGCGATGAGAAATTAAAAAAGGACGCTGCCTGTGATTGCGGATACCCTCGACAAACCATTGAACACATTGGTCGTGGATGTCCAAGTCGAGCTTTTAACGGAACTTTTAATGATATTCACGAAGTGTCACCATTAGCGCCGACATGGATACCTGGACGTACTGCTGTAAACAACTTCCCGCATCGAACCATACGATAATATATACCCCTACTCGATATTCATAAATCCCTTCTTCAAGGATCAGCGAATGTCGTAAACACGCTTCACCTTCCGGCGTAATAATGTGTATTAGTCGTTACTCTCTTCCGTCACACTTAACACCATTACGGATTACGAGGTGTGTATATTCATTTATCCCTTAACAGTAGTCACCAGTTCGCAAGCTGTCTTTACGATCTCTTTTTTTCGCGAAAAGTTTTTTTTTTTTTTTTTTATATATATCTTGCTATTTTAATTTGGTAATCTATGGAATAAGTTAAAATAACATGAATAAACAACCCATCCAGTGAAGGGTGCTAAAATTAACTTATATATGTATACACAAAATGCATACACACATACTTTTGCATTCTCACGCACACGCACATACACCCTCACACATCAGCACACACGCATATTATTTATACATTTTTAATTTATATGAGATCTTGAGGTCGTTTCCTATTCAGCCTACGTCCCTCGCTTGGGTTGCTCAGCAGTTCTTTTGTTGTACTATTAGGATGTTTTTTCAATCTGGCAGCATATCGTCGGGCAGCCGGTATCTATTTCATTTTTTACACTCCAAGATCTTCATGGATCGAGATGTTGGTTATGTACCATGGGGAGCAGAGATGATCGTGCGTAATAACCTGTACTCTTTGCAATTTTATTTTTCAACCAAAACGTGCTCCATTAATTTTAAATGCGTTCTCCTCACCTTGCAAATAGGAATTCCCTGGCTGCACAGTCCCCGCTATTATAATTTCGAGACAGGCCTTGCAACGACCAACTCATTCGAAGCATTCCGACACGTTACATTTCAAATTTTGTGCATTCTACGGTCAACAATAGTCACACTTCTTAGCGCTAAGAGTTCTGACAAAGTGTCACTATGTTTACCTAATAATTTTGCTACGAGACGTGACGGCGCATCTTAAAAATTTCTTAGTTCCTTATGCTGACACTTACCGGAGTCCATTACACCGTATAATTAATTTAGGAGAAGGCCTCTAACCGTTCAAGCGTACCCGCTAAGGAACACAAGTTTAATACTTCTCGACTGGTAACCCACCGTTCAATATAGCTTTCTTTTCTTCATAAATCACTGTAAAACCTACTAACGTCGTCATCAAGAACGTAATTGAAAAAGAAAAAATCGTTGCTTGGAAAGCAAAAATATTCTACACGCTGATTTCTTCGAATTCTCATTCGGTTCCCGAAATCCTGACCTACGCTAACCATTTTCATACCGCCCGCATGGAAAATCATTTTTGTAGCCGTCCACTACCAAATGAACAGTGGCGCGTACTAGTACGCTCTCAAGTGTAAGTCATTTGACCCAAACGGCGGACAAGATTGACGAGAAACCAAGAAAAATGATCGTACCTGGCACATTTAAATGTGAACTAATTAATCGTATGTAAACCAGCGTAATCGAGGCAGTTAAAATCGAACTGTATAAAAATACATGTGGAAACAATTAATTCAGAGTGTACGCAATATTTAACCTTTACGTTTTCGAGTCAAAAATTAACAAATTATTCCTATTTGTACAGTATCATTGTAGACCTGAACACACATAACGTTGTTTACATTAAACATGTCGGTAATTGTTTCATTAAAAAGCTAAGTTATCCCGATCATTTCTTTTTTTCTTATGTCAGGATCAAATCGAATTAAAACTTAAAACCTCCGACTAACTTATAATTCCGAGTCTGGGTAGTGTTAGCTATTAGAAAACAAAAAAAAAAAAAAAAAAAAAAAAAAAAGAATAGGTATTTTAAATGTACATATAATAATTAATCAGGTTTCCGGACGAATTTATTTAAAACTTTCGAATCGACCATAATAAAATGAGATTCTTCTGATCTGAATGATGCTAGTTTTAAAAACTGAGCGAGACGACGGAAATAGGAAAAGCTTCAAAAAAATAAAAACAACCGATTTTCAAATCGGGTGCTGGGAAGAATATATCGAGGAATTGTTTGATGATATAAGAACTACAATGAATAGCGTAATTGAAAAATCTAATCACAGCGATGATTCTGCGGACGATATCGAAGTAGGTGAAGTCATTGGTGCAATCAAAAATTTGAAATCAGGAACAGCTGTTGTACCGGATATGATGCATGGAGAATTACACAAACTTCTGCAAACAAATCATCCTGCATTAAGCTTTGTAGTCAAATTTTTTAACGAAATTTTACTGATAGGTAGCGTGCCAAAGGATTGGCTCAAATCAGTGTTTATTGCAATACCGAAGAAGAGTAATGCAACCGACTGTAAGGAGTATCACATAATGAGCTTACGTCGCACATTCTAAAAATATTCCTTAAGGTTATTCGTTTTCGAATTTATACCAGGTGTGAGAAGAACTCAGATGCAGCCCAATTTGGACTTAGAGGTAGCTATGGTACACCTGAAGCAATTTGCCGAAGATGTCGTGATGTCAACCACAAATTATATTGTGGCTTTATCGATTACCAGAAAGCGTTTGATTGTGCCAACTATAGAAAATGAACGCATATCTTGGAAGGCATTCGTATTAATCACAAGATACGAAGAATAATTGGGATACTATACACGAGACAATCAGAAACTGTGCGGAGTGAGGGAGAAACTTTTAGAGAAATACCGATAAAAAATGAGTACACCAGGGGCGCATTTTGTCTCCACTGCTTTTCAATCAAAGAAGCTCTCTCAGAGCAAGACGGTATTGAAGTTGGAACAGAACGTATCTCTAATATTCGACACGCAGATGACACTATTTTGAACTCGGATAACATACAGAGAAACTTCAAAATATGATAGACCGAGTAGTAAGTGTTAGCACAGCTTATACGGTCTAGATATAAATATAGACAAGACAAAATGGGTAGCTGTATAAAGACATTCTGATAAAAATACCCTTGATAAAAAGATGTTGTTCGTTAAAAGCCAAACTATTCAACATGTTTTATAAATGAAGTACCTCGGTTCCACAAAGAAACTGACCGGTCGACAGAAATACGTACAAGAACACAGAGAGCAAGAAAGGTATTTCTGAATATGAAGAATATAATGGTCAGGAAAGATCTAAACCTCCAATTACGTCTACACTTCGTACAATGTTATGTCTGGGCAGTACTACTCTACGGTATGGAGAGCTGGAGATTTACGCAGGCACTAAAAAAGAAAATAGCAAACCTTTGAAATATACGTGTATCGCCGCATGCTTAAAATGTCATATCGAGATCATATTACAAATGCGGAAGTACTAAACTGCATTTCAAAGGATGCCGAGCTGCTGCGTACAATTCGGGAAAGGGAGCTCAAATACTTTCGATATGTGTACAGGCAGCAAGAAAAGTACCATTTAATTCATACCGTACTAAATGATGAAAAAGTATTACACATTCGGAACTATTCTAAACATAAGATACGTAGCCCGCGAATTGTCCTTCATAATAAGGATTGCCTTCATGAGCTTCATGTAAATAATTATACCCATCTATGTTTTTGTCCACCGCTTGAGAATGTAGAAAATTTTAAATATCTAGGTATATATATATATATATTGATAAATCCTTGAATTGGAAAAAACACATTCAAAGTTTAAACTCGAAAATAAGACAGACAATTCCAGCTTTATATAAAATAAGACAGGTACTATCGAACATTATGTACATATATACTATAATTCAATATTATATGGAATTCAAATATATTATGTGAGGCTAAGAAAACGAGAATAAGTAAAATACAAAAGAGGTGTTTGAAACTTACGCTATATCCTACTGGAAGCAAAACTGCTCTGGATCAATTATGTGTGGAAGGAAAGCGATGAAATATCCCACCCTGATATATATTATTTCTATTATAGATTACTAGAATTTAATGTCAATAACATAAAATTACCATCCAGGGAAAAAATACGGTTAACAAGAAACCAAAGTAATACATATTACACATCTATCCCCGCGGGATAAATCTATGAATTGATAACACTGATGACTCAGTGCTAATCAAATTCATAAGCACAATCCTTAATGATATACTACAGGAAAAAAAAAATTGGAGTGTGGAAAAAGGAAGTGCAAGAATCGCTGAAGGAGTGGTGCAAAAATTGAAGACCATGTTACGTTCTATATCTCGCTTTCTTTATTTATGGATTTTGGTTTTGACTTTATCGTGTCCCTCCTGGTTTTTAAGTTCTCCCAGAGGATTATGTTTTTCGATCTGGAAATATTAAGCTGTCTGCATGTTGTACAGATGCATATTACGCGATATGTTATGTATTGTCGTATGTATACTTAGATATTATGTTAGGTTTATTAGTACTGTTATTTATGGAATAAGTTAAAATAGTTGTAATTGTTGTAATTTGTATCTTTGTTTAATAAACGTTGATAAGAGTGTTGGGAGCACTCACACAACGGGCATTTTTGCTCTGTAAGACCCACAGCTCATTTTTAAAATAAAAAAAAAAAAAAATTAAAGGTAAAAGAAAACCTGGCAGAAGGAAAATGTCCTGGACGGGTGATTTAAGAAAATGGTATGGATGCTCCAAAACGGAACTGCAGCAGGCCAAAACATCAAAACCGATAATATCCAAGATAATCGCAAACATCTAACGGAGATGGCTTAAAGAAGATGCAACGTCCGACGAGAATGATTTAAACCATGATTCGGTCGAATTATTTCAGTGTTCCACTATGAGCAGTTAGAGTCTACTTCGTGAGTTTATACTGAATGTTCAGGCGTGAACGTATAAGAAATGCAAGTGTCATTCTCAGCAAAACATAATGAACCCCTTTAACACTTTTACACTTTTGTAACAATTATATAATTTTTTAAAACCCCGACGCGTTTCGAAGCAAACACTTCATGTTCACGGGAGCAACTATAATATAAATAAATAATGAAGATCGATAATTACATTTTAAAAAATAACAGAAAATGTAATTATCGATCTTCATTATTTATTTATATTATAGTTGCTCCCGTGAACATGAAGTGTTTGCTTCGAAACGCGTCGGGGTTTTAAAAAATTATATAATTGTTACAAAAGTGTAAAAGTGTTAAAGTTTATTTTTATCATAATTAAAAAAAAAATGTTAACAATGAGTAATAATAACAAATACAGTGATAATGAACCCCATTATACAAGAAATCATTTTATCGCGGCTTTTATGCCTCAATTATATGACGTTCAGTCAGTATAGCAAGCCTCCTCGGCGAAGGGATAAAAAAATTAATAAAATTGTTACGCATAAAACGCAACATGTCAGTAGAAAAATGAATATTATAAATATACAGCTTTTATGTCGACTGTTTTGAGATTTTTTTCTCGCGATTTTGAGTTTTTACCGATTTGGATGGTTTATCTACGCAATTTTATACTTGTATTCTTAATCGTTTATCCTTATTTTCATCCTGCTTCATACGCCGCGAATACGAAGTTCACTTTAATTAATTATAAAGCCGTATAATCTAGTAGGATACCCGTGGAATCAACGATTTACGGGAAGAGTTATAATGATAAAATATGAAGATTCGTTTGCGGTGTATATACAATATATATACATATATATATATATCTATATATATATAAAAATCCCGTGTCTTTATGTTTGTGCAGGATAAACTCGGAATTTACTTAACCGATTTTTATAAAATTTTGAAAGCACATGCAATTTAATCCAACTCTTAAGAGATGGAATACTTTTTGTTTTAATTATTTACATAAATATTTCTTATATTAAATAATTTAATCAATCAATTAAAAAAAAACAAATTTAATTGTTGGCTATTATGTTTTAATTATTTACATAAATATTTGTTATATTAAATAATTCAATCAATCAATTAAAAAAAACAAATTTAATTGTTGGCTATTACTTTTTGCTTTAATTATTTACATAAATATTTGTTATATTAAATAATTTAATTAATCAATTTAAAAAAAAACAAATTTGACAATTTTATTATTTTTTGAGTACCAACTACTCTTTTCGTGGCGACTTTTGTGTATCGTGCGATGTTAATCAAAATGCAACCATGTTTATCGCTGGCGCATGGCGTTATTATCGATGAATGATAAAATAAATTTTTTCGCTGTTGTTTACAAAAAAGTTCGTGGAATATATGTAATTATGAATGTAGAATTATTATGTGTTGATGATGCAATAGTTCCCTATTATGTAAAATACATAGATAGGGATGGTGCATCTTTGTTTTCGTCTCTATCTTATTTATTATATAATAATGAATTATTAGGAGTAGAAGAAAATGTATCGTACAATATGTTTGTAAAAACTGGAAGAGATTTAAGCAATATACTGTTGGACTTAATGGGGAACATATAAAAATAAAATAGAGTATTTAACTGATATGTCAAATATTCAAACTTTTGGGCCAAAACCGCCGTATAAATTTTTTAAATTAACCGTTTAACTTTTTTTAAATAATTTGCTACCAGAAATATTAAAATCTTTACTCAACTACTGTTATTTTGATTTTATAGTAATAAACTAATTATAATACAACGCTCGAGACAGAGTGGTTGAAATATATGAGTGAAGATGTTCTCTTAAACGTGTAATTATGGGAGATCACCGTGTAAATATAACTTGATTTCTTCAAAACGATGGCTATGTGTGTTGTTTAGTTGAGCAAAACTTTTTGTTAGATTACGACGGACAGGTTATAGAACAATCGACAATCTTCAGCTAAACGTGAAACATAAAGACTATTTTTTGTTAGACGGTGATAAACATCTTTCACCCAAAAGAGAGAGAACGAATCTTTACGTAAATACAATTCCAGATAAAACAAAAACTTTTTAATAAATTTCCAAGTACAGATTTCAACGACACTGGCAAATCCGTGGGGCACAGCTAGCATATATATATATATGTAATATGTTTATTTGTTTTCCATTTGTAAATAAGTGAGGAATGCCGGTAGCAAGAAATAAAAAATTAAAAATGTTAAAGACGCCTATCACATCGACTGCTAAATGCCCGTTGCGTTTCAGGCCTAAAATAACAACAGAACGTGTAAGCAAATATAGAAAACAACAAAATAATATTTGATACTATATTTAAAAAAGATTTGTATACATTTTGTTTTGTTTTCTTTTGTTCAATCGTTTAGATTATTCGTAAGTTAAAAAAAAAAGAAAAAAAAGAACTATAAAAAGGTCATATGTAAAAAGATAAAGAATCGAAAAAATGGACTGCTGCCCCAGTCTAAATTGTCTACCTACCATATGTGTTACTATCATCTAGCTGTTCATTCCAGCTGTGTAGGCCCTCATTTTACGATTTCATTAAATTTATTTGAAAAATTTTTAAGTTTCACGAGAATTGAACGGCGCAGGATAATGAGAAATTGCACTTAATTTTTGGATTTTGCTTTGAACAACCGTAGAAAATTAGAATATTGAAAAAACGTTTCCTCAATCCGCTAATAGCAGACAATCCAACATTCAGGCAGGACAACGTCTGCCGGGTCCGCTAGTATATATATATATATATGGAATTATAAGAACACCGATATGAAAATCGTATTAAGCTTTTATAATTATAAAATTTACATTTTAAATTGAAACGTAACAAATAATCGGATAATATTTTAGCTCGAAAGGATCTTTTAGAGGTTGATATAAATATATTTCTACTTTCTAGTCCCTCATCTCAAGCGTTCGACGAGGTATCCTCGCAAAAAATAACAATAAAAAAGCAACAAAAAAACAATTTCCCATCATAGATACACACACTACGTACCAGTCCATAGCGAAGCTGCAAAAACGGATATTATACCGAGGGGCAACAGCTTTCTCTTTTCAAGCTTTTAATTCGATTTATTCCTTTCGGCTAAGAGATCAGTATACGATACATGCAGTAGAATTATACGGTATCACTAGTTGTTTGCAGTACATTTACTTCGCCAGTCATTGTCCACAAAAAGTTCTTGTAATCATGGATTCAATGGAATTACAATTCTATACTGAGCACTCAGTCCAAAAACCTCCCCCCAATTGTGAGCCAAATCCAAAATATTTTAGTTGACTTCTCAAATGAAAATTGCGTAGTGTCACTGTATGGGTTGCAGGTCTTATTAAGGTGTCTAGAAACGAAAAAGGGGAAGGCCGCGCTCGAGCGGACATTTATTACCCAACGGCATCTGATGCCGTTGAACTATTGCCAATAAAGGCTGTTCCTACTGAAGTCTAAACTGGAGAGAAAGTCTGAGATTTGCAATAGACGCATTAAATTTTCAACTACGCTAGCCACCTGAAAGTATGTTGAGACTTCTCAAGCGTCACTAGTTTGAGAATCAACCATATGTCTTATAATTACGTGTTTTATAGAACTTAGCCACTTTCAACCCGCCCCGTTCGTTCTTTATGCGTTATCCGTCAATTCGTCATAATCTATCTACCCTAAATTTGCAACATCCGATCATCCTCTAATGTAAACTTTCCTTTACGTATTAGGTATTCTCTAATGCACCCTGGGGATTTCGGGTTATATCAAAATTAAAAAAATATCTTTCGGTCATTCCGTTCCCATAAAAATTGTCATCCGCCGTAATACCTATGCAGTTATACAGGGCTAAGCAAAACGCAAAATAGTGCTGATAGCGGCGGAGCTGCTGGTGGTGGAGGAATAGAAAACGAAGAAAAATGTTAAAAGTAATATTTCAACATGTCTGGAGAAAAATAATAACGAATGCTGCAATCCTCCGCTAAATATTAATATCGGCTTAGTAATAATATCTTCAATCGTCGGAGCAGGCAATTTTGCAAAATACAATTATTGAGGGTTCGATCGATTGGGCATTATTATGAGGTACAAAAAATATTTTTGGTCGGATATTTAAGTTTCTCGTTTTAGTCGCTTCTTTCATCCATCTGAATCTTCCTGCTAATCCGCGGTTCCTTATGATTCCCCCACTTTGCCGTTCTTTGGTTGTCTTTATTAGTTGCTCACATTCTAACGATATATCCTACTGTTTTCATTTTTTGTTGCCTCCCCTTGCCTCTTTTTATTTTTGATTCGCCAATTGTATGTTTTGTGAATATTCGTCTTCTTTTTGTTGTAGTCTTTCTATTCCAATTTGATAATTTGGTGAGACCCGTACACCTTTTATGACTACTTGTCTTCTCCTTTTCCCTTTCCAATATATGGATTACTTTTTTTTTACCCAAACAAAAAAAAAACAGAATCAAACTGGGCTCGTCAACCAAGGATCTTTACACAGAAACAATTGGTGGAAAAGGAACGTAATATAATAGCAGATGTCGTTAGTAGGAAGGTAACAATGGGAGGGATAATAAGTATAGAAGGAGAAGACAGGATATAATGAGCATGTTGAGCGTCCCTACGCTCGGGTTATTCGAGACTCAATCTGGAGTTGACGAATTGCTGCTGGAGCAATTCGGTCCAGATGACCAAATTAATTCCCGGAGGACCACGTCAAATAAATGACGAATTAAAAGGAAAAGAATTATATTTCGAAAATATATACAATTCGGATACCGAAAGAATCAATGTGATGATGGCTGGAATCGAACACGAATCTGCAGCGACGCTGCCCGACAGGAACTGACTACGAATCTGCAGCGATGATGCTGCCCAACAGGAACCGGACGCGATGAAGTGGCCGCTACGACGACTGGAATCGAACACGAATCTGCAGCGATGATGCTGCCCAACAGGAAACAGATGACAAGGGATGAAGTGGCCGCGACGATGGCTGGAACCGAACACGAATCTGCAGCGATGATGCTGCCCAACAGGAACCGGGAACCAGCGACTGAGTGAAGAATCAGCTCGTAAAATAGCGGCAATGATCAGGTTGTTGAAGACAACGCTGATCACCACGAACGCGGGTGCGCACCTTGGTGGCGCGTAGCTCTGAGAAGAGCTGTTGATCTGCAGCACTGTTGTGCTGCCCAAAATGGAACTGGAGCGCTGAATGACCGCCGACCGGTGTCGCTTTGGAAACGCGACTGAAGCGTGCAAAATTGAAATGCCAATAATTCGAGGGATGAAAATGCGGGTGTATATACATATATCAGCCGCTAGGGCGCTCTGCCGCGTGATTGGTTATTGGCTGCGACCGAAGCAGCCAATAGGAAACCGGTTTCGTTTTGTTATTTCGCGTCTCGTTCGGAATAAAATAAATTAAAACTAAATAAAAATATTTATACTGGATATCGATATGGTCGACCAGCGCGTTAATCGATACCAGATAGCGTTCAAGTCGCGGGTAAAAAACTCTCCACTGAGATGTTTTTTAAATAGTAAAATGTGGCCATGCGCGCGTATCGATATTACGTTCGAGGGTGATGGTTTCTTGTATAATAAAATTATACAGAGCAAAAAAAGGAGCAGGAAGCCGAAGCCTAAGCAAGCGGGAGTACACTAACGAAAGAAACGAACACTTAATAAACATGTGATCGGCGTCACAAACAACCGCATCATTTAAATGGAGAGGACAACATGGGGAAGAGGCTAACGAGAAGCGAAAACAAGAGGGATGATTAAAACACAAACGCACAATGACGACAACAACAAAGCGAGGAAGTAAAGGAAATACAAGAAACCATGAATTGAAAGGAAGACCAGGTTGAACAGACAAATAAAAGGAGTGACAATTAGAAAAGGAAGAAGTGTGCACATCCGACCAAAATCTGAGATGGAAATTTTTACACAACGGCAAGAGATTAGAAGATGGGATTTTTTTTTAGAATAAGAAAAAAGCAGTAGCAACCCGAGCCAAAAAATCAGCCAAAATCATTACCAGAGATGCCAGAATGACCAGGAATCCACAGCAAGTTAATATGGATCCTATGGAGAGAAGAAAGAGTATACATATATACGGAAAATAATAAAATCACAGGAATGATCAGGAAAAGGAGAAGAGATGGCCTGAAGAGCACTCATGGAGTCGGAAATAATCAGAAATTGGGAAGATTAGAGGAGATAAAAATAATGGAACGTAAAATAGCCGTCAGCTCGGCCGTAAATATATGTAGAACAGAAAGATTCAGAGAAGTTAAAATCTGAAAGAATAAAAGAAGCACCAATACCACCCGGCCCTTTAAAACCATCAGTGAAAATGTTTACACAAGAAGGAAAGAGAGAATTGACAGTACTGTAGAATTCCTATTTAATTACTGCCGGAGGAAGAGATTTTGCAAGTGCGGGTAAAATAAATACTCTGGGAGGATGACAGAGATCGCTGAAGTTAAAGGAGAAATAGGGCAGACTATTAAAGAAAATTGTGTACGGCCAAAATGAACTAAGACGGAGAGAAATAAGAGATAAGATAGGAATTTTCCTGGGCACAAAGCGCCAATTCCGGGAAATTGAAAAGTATGAGAAAATGAGAGTAGAGGATAAGAGTGAAAGACGTTTAGCAAGGAAGCGATAGCCCAAATAAGATCTGCGAATAAGTAACGGTGTATTCGATTCAGCAAGCAGTGCTGGAATAAGAGAGGATTTAAGAGCACCGAGACAAACTGAAAAGGAAGAGTTTTGGATTACATCTAGTTTAAAGAGTCGGAACTTGGAGGCGCAGGCATAAAGGAACGAACAGTAATCAAACTTAGAACGGACAATGGGTTTATACAGAAGCATAAGAATGTAAGGGTCACCACCCCATTTAGTAGGAGATATTGATTACTTCTTATCAGCAATATCCGATCATATTAAAATATAATTGACTCTTTTCTTTTCTAATTATTTCTCGACAAAGATGCCCAGTTGTCGGGGGTGGGGGGGGAGGATAAAATTAAAAAGAAAATGAATATTAAAAGGAATTAAGTAAATTTCTGTTGCACTTTTAAAAACCAGAATTATAAAAAAAAGAAATACGAGAGAGAAAAAACATATTAATCAGAAAATCAAATAACAATATACCTTTCAAATATGAGCTACAATGTTTTTGGAATAAAAAATTAACATTAATTCGAGTTATTTCGGGCGTATCATAATCAAAAAAACAAACCTCTAGGTATGCAAGCGTGGCTGTTGGAATCTACACAGTATGTCTGAAAAATTTCCGAACTAATTTTCTATACACAATGCAAGTACAAGGAAGTATGTAGTATGAAGCCTAAAGAGTGTGTATACAAAATTCCGGCGCTGCCAGTCTCTTAGTTCTCCAGTAGTACGCGGCTACGTATTGTATGTTCATAACCCCTTGTGTAAGCTCGCGATACGGAACAATGAAGTGCGCTGCTCTCAATAGTCCTTTCTTTAGCCACTTGGCAGCGGCTGGCATATGTAGTTCTTTCCTCAATCAATCATTCCAGACTTTAACTGGATAGATAAAGTTAAATATCATACCCTTTTAGCAGGGCGTCGGGGATTGTGGAGTAAAGGTTCACAGTGTACTAAGCCCAATGGCACTAACGAGAGTAGGGGGCCAGTTCCTTTATCTCGGCCACGTTTACTTTCCCAGATTTCTCTGATACCTAATTATTTCAGGTTGGATAAACCCAGGAGCAACATGGATCCGGAACGAGGCAAGTCTCGAACCCGTGTCCTCTGATTTGGTAGCCAAGCACGTTAACCACTAGGCTACCGCACCGTCTATATATATATATATATATATATATATATATATATGTATATGTACAATTTTTTTTAGCAGACTGCTGTTATTCAAAAACTTTCTTTGTTAGAGTCATTGTAACAACTCGTTTAATTTTCATTAAAATTGATAAATTCGGGCAATGTTCTTTAACTGAAGTGAGATAATTGTGGGTAACCCTTCTTCTCCGCGGGAAGCATTAGGCTTATCTATGACTACTTATTTGTTAGTTTCTTTTTTTTAATGGGCTCGATGTCAACACTGACCCAGCTACATGGACTTAGATCACCTATTCAGATTCTGAGGCGATCGGGGACAGAGAGTATAAAGGAAAGAAGGAGGGGAATAACGGCCAGAGATGAGAAGGAAAGGATGCATTGAAAGGGGTAGAAATATCCAACGCCAAGAGTACAGCGAATAGATGAGAGCACTCAGGAAAAATAGCAGGGCATTCAAAACGGATATGGTTGGGGTCGCATATAAAGGAAGGATCAGTAGAGTGGAAAGGGCAAAAGGGAGAAGGTGAAAGAGAAAAAGAAAAACGAGAAAAGGGAAGGAGGGAATGACCAAGTCTTAGTCTGATTAAGGAAACAATAGCCGAGCGCCGAGAAAAGGGAAGAAATTGATACCAAGGCTGTGAACTGGGGGTAGGCTGTAGGAGGTGGTAGAAGGAAGAGCGATTGGCAAAAAAGGAAGGGTAGATGTTAACCCATAGTCTGATATGGAGACTTGTGGAGAGGAAAAGGATGTCTGAGGCAGGAAAATGCGGGAGGAATGGATCATTGAGCGACGTCGAGTGAGCTAGGAAGTCAGCTGCTTCGTTGCCCTCAATGCCAGAGTGGCCAGGAACCCATAAAAAGTCAATGAGGATAGAACGTGCTAAGCGGAAGTTGGAGATCGAGGCACGAACAAAAAGAATGATGTCATTAGTCGAGTGGGAAGGAGAAGACGAGATAGCTTGTTTCTTTTCTTTCAACGATTTCGTGGAGAAGAGGAAGAACCCCGGAAGCCAAAAATAAGCCAAAATCACCGTAACTTCAACTACTGTGTCCTTGCGTGGAGAACGCCTACCACGCGGTGACTAATTATCAAATTTGCATTAAAAAGTCAAAGAAAAGAATTAGATTAAATAGTGTATTTTATTTTCTTATTAAACGGAAGTTTCAAAAAAAAGAAAGATAATAAGTAAGCTCTTTTTTAAAAAAGTTTGTATAAAAAATTTAACGAAATTGTTTATTATTTTAAGTATACATATTAATGTGTATAATATCCAGAGAAAAATGGACGCTGAAAGGCTTTTTCTAAAACGGGTTCAGTAAGATGAAAAAATATTCGAACCTTTACTGTGGACAAAGTCGATTGCACCAAAGTAAATAATATGAGACCGCGACGAACGTCCTCTGGGAAAAAAGTTTAAAACGGATACTACTTTACTTTGTACTTACCATAAATGTCATACAACACATACACACCGTGCGTGAGTATACACATCTATATAAAGACAAGTAGGCAGATGTATTACAGCAGTTTAGCTCTAGCTTTTCGTTAAAGAGCAGTTCAAACCAAAAGTGAACTAATGCTGAAAACGTAGATCTTCGTTCCGTACAGTAACCGTTTTAACACTGAATTATACTCCGACGACTCTGTTCTATGACATAACCCCGTTTACAAGACCGTTATCTTTTCACTGGTTGCATGTACTCTATTTTGTTCCTTATATTGTAATATGTATACACACACACATAGATACATATACATATATATACATATACATAAACTTTTCACGTTATTCTCCATCTTACTTAGTTCAGTAATATAAAAAAATACCTTGAATTAAAACCGTTCTTTATCTTTCGCATCGGTGTGACGTGCGTAGATTGAATTTCTAAATGTAATTTTAAATTAGAAATGGAAACGTCACAGCTAGGGGTTTTTTTTTTTTTCTTAAAATATACATAAATAACAGCGATAGCTGCGTAATTAACATCGGGGCAAATCACTATTGCGTGAAATCTAACAACACACAATGCTAAAGTGAGTTAAGTTTTTGGGATCCACAATTAAAAAATATTTCTATAAAGAAATGGCAACGGTCCACGGAAAGGTGATATAGCGGAAAAACTGCTTCAAATTTTTCTTCATTTCTAACCTTCGGAATGCAGCGCATGCTATGAAAATCGAAAACACCATATAATGGCCAATAAAGATTCGGTGAATAATGTTCATTAATGAACTGAAAAATTCCGGTTGAACAATCGATGGAAATATACGGTGAAATTCGATACGACATGTATTGAATCGGATGTTGGAAATTGAAAACCGAAAGACACTGGCGAAAACGAATATTTTTCACGAACGATTGAAAACTATGATGAAATTATTTGCACAATTATTTATAAAGCTGCCTAGAAAATTGTTTACAGAATTATAAAATGATTTACAAAGTTTTTTTCTCAAACGCAACTGAATCGCGTGTCAAATTACGTTCACCCGAAACTACGCTGATTAAAAATCATCATTTACCATCATAACTTTTTGAACTGAAACGAAAACCGAACACCGGGCGTCAATCCGTACGATAATTTATTGCTAAGAGTCGACTAGACAAAAAAGAGACAGGCAAACAAAACAACATTTGCTTCTTACTCAGACGCCAGAGTTACAGTCCCTGTCTTTCGCGAATCGTAAAAAAAAAAAAAAAACAAAAAATAAAAAAACAAACAAACCTTTGTTCAACAAAGGCTTGTGAATAAAAACAGATAACCGAAAACTAAAGCGACCTGGGAAATATTTTATTCGACTAGGTGGTACTAGAGATATAAATAAATGATAAATCGAAAGTGCCAACTGGCGGTGTGGCCAACGCCAGCGGTAATAATCCCTTTAGACACGACTAACCCGATTAATTTTGATTTTACGCCTCGAAGAACCGATTTAGCAACGATCGAATAAACTTCTGAGTACCAATTAACTAATTTAGGATAACTACTCATGACGATATCTTAACCAGATGTGGCATGAGGAATTGCTTTCAAAAATCAAAAAAAAAAAAAAAAACCCACCACATTCTTATTATCCACTACTGTCTTCATGCTTGACAGATAAGTACTTTCAAGTAAAATCTGATGACGATGTGTCGGCATTCCTCGAGGTTCTGTATTGGCACCGATTCTCTTTGTTGCGTTCATACATGATCTTCCAGTTGTGCCCAATGTGTAGAGGTCGCGAGATTTACTGATGACATACAGCATTGTCCGCGGGGGACAGCCGATCCCCGGTGGCGACGTCGGAGAATTTGCAGGCTGATTTAAATGACCTGAAAAAATGTGCGCAACAATAGAGGATTAGGATCAGTTCGCCCAAGTTGGCGAATGTTACATTCACAACCAGACATAGCACATGTCCTCCGGTTGATCTTGATGGGGACCACGTTTCACAGGGAAATGATTCCTGGGCATGTGGCTTGATCGCCGTTTGACCTGGAAGGAGCATATTAGGATCAAGGCTGAGGAAATAAACCTGAAGCTGAGGTAGATATACTGGCTCCTGGGCAAAACTTCCGTGATTTCACTGAAGTCAAAATTGTCGCATTATAATGCAGCTGTTAAATCGGCATGGACCTGTGGTATATCTATTTTTGGGGGACAACGTCAACGTCTAATTTGAAAATTATGCAGCGATGCCAGTCAAAAATACTGAGAATGCGCCATGGTGCACGCGTAACGATAACACCTACATCAGGATCTGAACGTACCGGATGCGAGTAAAGTAATTAAAAATTATAGCCAGTGTTACTTGCGTATGTTAGTAGGCCACCCAAACCCCCGGCGGTTGATTCGTTAGATTCAAGCGACGACAACCATAGACTAAATCGTTATACCCCCCAAATATCTTTCGCACCGGTTTGATTGCCTGCTGAAGTATTAGAGATTAAATGTTAATCTCGTCAGAGATCGATGAAAGAAAAGCGACAAGAATAGGAACCACCTTTGAAGATGGCAAAGCTAATATGGAAAAAGCATTATATGGAGTAGGAAAATTCAGCTTTAATAGCCGAACGTACAGTGTATTACGTTCGGAGGAAAAACTGGAACATTCGAACAGCACGTAGTCAGGATCACAAACGGAAGAACAGTCGCCAAAGTGCAAAGGGGATAATAATGGGACGGGGAAAGAGCAAAACGATACTGTGAAGATGCGAGCAAACTATGACTGAACCACAGGCGGAATTAGAAATAATGAAAAAAGCGTTTAAGAATAGGAAAATAATAGAACCAAGAACAGGAAGGGGGTCTAGGCTGAATAGAAAGGTAAAATGAGCTAGGATTGGAGAAGGGACAAGGATACACATCTGACCAAAGTCTGACATGCAATCTTTTGGAGAGGGGAATAATGTTGTGACCAGGAATCGTAGGGAGTGTAACGCTGAGCGTGCTAAGGAATTCGCCGTCTCGTTACCATCAATTCCCGCATGACTTGGAACCCAAAGAAGGTTGATGGAAAAGGAATGGGAAAGGGAAAGACTATAGATAGGAGGACGTATACGGAAAACAATAAAGTCAAGGGAATATAAGAGAAAGGAAGAGGATATAGCTTGAAGGACACTTTTTGAGTCTGAAATGATTAGGTATTTATCAGAGTATCGAGTTGAGGAAATAAATATAACTGCTCGAAGAATGGCATAAAGTTCCACGGAGAAGATGGAACAAAAAGCCGGCAGTCTGAAGGATTGAACGGAATTATTCGCTAGGGAGAAAAAGGAAGCAGCTACCCCTACCCCCCCCTGAACTTTTCTAGCCATCGGTAAATATTAAGGAATGAAGAGGAAATGAGAAATTAATAAGAAAATTAAATTCTTGATTAGCAGCTGGGGAGCCAGAAGTTTCATCCATTAGTTCCCCTTTATATTGTCCATATCTGACCGAATCATAACTGACGGCTCTTTTCTTTCTTGCTGTTTCTGAGTGTAGGTCCTTAGCCGGCGTGCCCAAAGAGGAGTTTAAAAAAAAAAAAAAAAGCAGTTGAACAAGAATAAGAAACTTTTCTTTACGCCCAACTTCTAGTTTTGGGTCTTCCTACTCCCTTTAACGCTACCTATATTCTTTCCTTCCCATTGCCTTCAGTTATTCCATTGCTGCTGTCCTTTGTCTTTTCCATTTTTGACCGCCTGACTATTTAGTTATAACTCTTAATTTTTCATGTTGTTGGGTCAAGGCCGCTGGCGCGCCCAGGGTAGGAAAAAAAAAAAGAAAGTGCTTTCTTGTTTTTTCCCTTTTGTTATTTTTTTTTTATTTTTGTTGTTGTGCGTTCAATCTAATGTAAACGTTAACTTGCTGGCCAAATGTACATTGTTCAGGCCAAAAAAAAAAAAAAAAAAAAAATGACATATACAGCTAATTTTTATTTTTATTCTTCTCATAAATATAAGAGAAACGGGCGAATCTACGTTTAAAATTCATATAAATACACATTTTCTCAGGTAAAATCGGCTTTATTCCCACAGCGTATTACAATAGCTGATGCATGTCATATGACTACACGCTATTGGTTGAAAAATAAAATGGTAAAATAACTCGATGAACACAAAATCGGATAAAATATTTACTACGGTAAATAATTAAACGTCTCATCTATTTGTTAACTAATTTGAATGAAATTCCTTTTGAACGGTTGATGATATAGAGAGCAAAGGTAGAGTGCAGAACGTATTATTTGTTTTTTTGTTTTCTTTTTTATTTATTTGATAAGTTTTATTTTTGATCATTTAAATTTTGCGGGCCATGTAAAATGCTGTTCTTGGCATCTTCGTTACATATATTTACACGATGGAATTTCGTAAACTTTTTTCAATATTTAAAACTGAAGCTTACTACTGTTCAATGTCAATGTAAGGTGCTTATTTGTTCCTCGAATGATTTTACAAAAAAAAGATTTTTTACTTACAATTACATATTAAGGATGCTTTTGCATATGCATTTACTTTAATTTTTTCAGAATCCTACTAGTAATATTTGTCTGGATTTATTCCGCTGCTTTTCACGTTAAAATGCCTCGGCTTTGTTTTGTTTTTGGAATGGGTTGATTTACGTTTCACTGCGTTGATCATATTTTTGTGTACTTTTTTAGTTTTAAATAGCAGTAAATGCTTCGCGCAAAGCACTGAACGACGTTCTAACAGAAACTTTTACACACTAATACGACGCCTGTTGAAATAGGCTACAGTCGAATCTTGACTGAGAGGCGAACCTAGTATCATTAAATGAGCAATTCTCTTTGTAAACATATGAAATTGGTTTTCGGACACGTTTCTAACGATTTCAATGAAATTGGTGAATTTTTGAGGTTTAGAAATTGGTTGGTCAATTATCTTCGTGAAAATTTCATTAAAGGAGCATAAATGAAGGCGAACGAAGTTTTCGGTGATGGCGCTTATACATATATGTATGTATATTTAGGATTTATTAAAAGGTAAAACGCACGATAAATAATAGATTACAGGTAGAGAGATAGAAGTATAATAATATCTTCGTTTCGTGTGGCGGAATATAAATTTATTCACGATATTTATACGGCGATTTTAAATATTACATCGATTACCATTGGGGTCGTTGCAGAAATATACGCGGGCGATAATAATATTTCTGACTAATCAGTTTTAGTTTTATTTCGTGTAACGCGAGATATTTTATGGAAAAATCGCGCATTGCACGCGAGTATTATTACGATGTTTCTATATGGTTGTGGAATTTATTAATACTTTGATTTACTACGAGCTTTATAACAGCAGCTCGGTCCAAGAAAGTTTTATATTAATAATAACGAGAAAATGTAAATTAATTTACAGGTAAAATGAGCAAAATTCTGCGACAAGGGTCGGATTAATGTAGTCCGAGCCGAAATAATGAATCACAACGCGACGCAACAGGTTAACATAAATGTACGGATTCGTACAAATTAATTCCAAGTAGTAAGGAAGTTTATTAGGTATTCATAAATGTATGAGAAGAAACTTTTGCGGTTGTACAATGGAAATGGCTTGAAAAACGACTGAAGGTAATTTATTAATGAAAAAAATTCTTCGACGAGATATTTTTGAAAAGTAATTTAAAGAAGTAAAAGGAGAAGACTGTAATTTTCGAACTTTTCCTTTCGAAATATCAAACTTTTCGATGCAACGTATTAAACATTTTTTTCATTTATTTACTGAAAATCGACCATTTTTCTGTTTTCGCCCGTGTACATTTAGTTTTCGACAGGCCGCTACATCTACAAATCCTCTAACTGCTCGATTTCTCATAGATTAGGCTGCATTAAAATTTCGCTGAATGAGACTGCCCCCACCCCCCTCTTCCTTATTATTTGTGCAACTGAAGAAAATGGAGATAACGATGTTTTAACCGTGGTTTCGGTGTAATTCATGATTTTATTAGATTCTGATTATCTTTTTGTTATCTTTATAACTTAAAAACACTTTAGTAATCGTCCTTCTGCAAAGGTCTTCTCGGAAAGCATTAACATTTAAAAAAAGAAAAATTATTAATTAAAAACGTGTTCCAGTTCGAAAAACTAATTACTGAATTTGCGAATGTGCGTATTAATGTAATAAACGCTCTTAAAGGGTATAGCCGGGTTTATATGGGAAATCTGCACTTTCGGCTTTTTCGACTCGCACTTGGGGGATATCATTTTGGTGTCGAATAAAAAAAAATTAGCCAAATTTTCAGCTCTTTATCTCAAACGACCTTCGAGTTTTTCAAGAAAAAACTGTTTTTTCGATTTGATTTGATTTTTTCATAGTAAAATTCAAAATTAATGAATGGTGATTTTTTTCCTTATTCTTCGGAATAAAATACATGAAAAAAAAATATTATGGTCATAATTTTTAAACAAAAAGTCGATTTTTGGCTACGGAAATAAAATTTAAATATTTTTTTTTCAATGCCTTTTTGGAGAGTGTCACACACCAAATTTTGTCAGAAAATGTCTTTTATACTCCGCTACAATCAGGATTTTTTTCGAAATTTTTAAATTCATGGAACAATACGAAAAAAATTAAAAAGTAATTTTTTTTCATAATTTTGCGTTTAAACAAATTTAAATATTTTTTATTGCTAAAAAATTCATAACAAATAATTATTTTTTATGAAAATTAAGAATTACATTGCTAAAAACAATTTTTCAACATTTTACTGCCAAGCGATTGCATGAAGACCTTTAGAAATTATATAAAATATAGGCTAGCGCACTACATTGCTATCTACGAAGATTTTTTCCTTGTTGATAGAAGATTTACACACGCAAAATAAAATCTTTATTTTTGTTTATTCTTAATATTTGTTTAAATTCCGTATATCAATTCCGCTTTTAGTGTTATTTCTTATAAAGACACAATTTTTAGTTGTTTTCGGCTATGGCCAGTCATTTTTATTTACCGCCGCGTAACAAAAAAGGAAAGGTCGTTTGCGATCGAGTCTTTTTGCCTGTGTTGTTGTTGTCCGCTCGCTGTTGAAGTAACTCCTTGAGTCGTCCGTGTTTATTGATGAAAAAGTCAATGTCGTTGTGAATGAAGACAGTGACGAAGACTAACTTTACTTAAAACATCATCATAAATTGTTGAAAATTATTATATCTAATGCCAGTTATTTAAAATAATTATATTAAACGATATGTCTAAATTATAATAAAGTTACTTTAATAATCGAAATTTTTGCCTTTATTGGATCGAGACTGAAAAATTATTCCCAATAGCATGGAAATACTATATAATCGTCTTTATGTACAATTTAGCATGGAGTAATATTTATTTAAAAACTCTTTAATCATTTATTACACTCCTTATAACTTTATGCAGGATATGTCTTAGTTTTTTATGGTCTTCTTTATGTTTTTTCCCTGGTAAAATCGTATTTTCGTTAAAAATAATTATTTTTTATGAATTTTTTATACAATAAAAAATATCTAAATTTGTTTAAACGCAAAATTATGAAAAAAATTACTTTTTATTAAAAAATTCGAAAAAAATCCTGAGTGTAGAGGAGTATAAAAGACATTTTCTGACAAAATTTGGTGAGTGACACTCTCCAAAAAGGCATTGAAATAAAAATATTTAAATTTTATTTCCGTAGCAAAAAATCGGCTTTTCGTTTAAAAATTATGACCATAATATTTTTTTTTCATGTATTTTATTTCTAAGAATACGGAAAAAAATCACCATTCATTAATTTTGAATTTTACTATGAAAAAATAAAATAAAATCGAAAAAACAGGTTTTTTTGAAAAACTCGGAGGTCGTTTGAGATAAGGAGCTGAAAATTTGGCTAAATTTTTTTTATTCGACACCAAAATAATATCCCCCAAGTGCGAGTCGAAAAAGCCGCAAGGGCAGATTTCCCATATAAACCCGGCTATACCCTTTAAAAAGAAAAAATAGGGAAAATATCTTATATTTATTATCGCAAGTAGAATTATTACTCTTCTCGCCTACTTTGTTAAAAATTCACACGTCTTTTTGTTTTTTTGTTTTTTTTTGTTTTTTTTGCAAGTGAAGCGTACATGAACGGAAGAAAAATGGAGATATGCAAAATAGCCGGGGCAATTCGCCAACTATCTATCGAAGCCATTTGAGCAAGATATTACTCTTATCAAAATGTAAATTGACTCACGTCTTTCTATTTATGTACACTTTTCGTTCGTTAAAATGTTACGTTTATATTAATCTTTCCACTAAGTAGGCATAGTAGAAGGTATATTTAACTTTTCCTTACTCCAATGTTAATTTCCGTTATAAAATTTGTATTCTTTTCGAATTCGACTGTAACGTTTGTTTTTATTAATTTATTAAATATTTATGGGATAAATGTTTTTGTGTTTAATACCTACAACACGTTCAAATGAATTACTCGAGAGCAGTTGGCAGGGTGTTCATCTAAGAAAAAATTTTCAATGAAATATAAGATTTTACGAAAATTCAAAAAGCTCTATTAAATTTGGGCATATCCTACTAAATGTAATAATTTAGATACGATTATTTTCGGGCAACTTTTTTATTGAGAATTTTTCGTGATCAACGTTCGTATTCGGTGACAGGAGTGGCTGCAAAATTTTTAACCTACGAGAAATCGTGTCGTCTTGTTATTAACAGTGTGATCTTGCCTTGTGCCTTGCCACTGGAAAATCTTTTTAGACGACGGAAATAGCATTGTTTCCGCTCTAACTTCCGTGTTCCTTTCTTGCGCCGCTGACAGGGCTGATTATAACAGGAAAAATCAAAAAGCTCCTGGAAAATAAAAAACAGTCTTTTATCAGCAACCGAATACATCAAAATAAAACAAAAAAAAACTAACTGCGATGTTTTACACAAGTAAAGGTCTCTAAGGTAGGGACTGAAAAACGAACGGTGGAAAGATGAATCATGCCAAATTCAGAACTACGCCGATTTCAAGACATACGAGGTTATTATGGCGCAATTAATGCTATATATAGATTCTACAATTTTGAGTGAAGTTTACTGTTAAGCATGATAGGAAATCTAGTCCTTAATGGACGAGAGATAACAACAAAATGGAAAGAGTATTTTTTTCACCAGCTGCTGCATGAAAAATTAGACGAGCCACCAAGCATAGAAGAAATTCACGAAACAATTAAAAGTCTAAAAAATAACACAATTGTCCTTGATACCGGCGGATATCTATACGATTAGAGGAAAAGATCTTAGAGGCGTGTGCGTTGTTTCACAATAAAATTTGGAATGAAGAAGTAATAACACAGGATTTTAGAGAAACAGCGGTAATACCGATTTGTAAGATTAAGAAAGTGGATTGTGCTAATTATAAAGGCATAATTCTCATATATGTCCTGCGGGTGGTAAAGTTTTTCAGTAAAATTTTACCCCGGGAAGGCTGAAAAGCCCAGTCCACTGCTCTCAAAAGACCAGTGTGATTTACGATAAAAAACTGCGGTGCAACAGGCATGATTTTCTTTATTACGACAATCTATCGAAAATGACAATGCCTTCATGTTATATGTAGGGCTAAGCATTTAGTTCTGTTAAAATAAAAAAAAAAAGAATTATTACGCCTTAGAGCAGTGAGTTCCCCGCCAAAAGTGCTATATATGTTACTACAACTATGATCTAAAGAAGTTGTATGTAGGTGAATACATACCTTTTTGTTAAAACTGTATAATAAAAACACACTTTAATAACAAACAAATATAAGGGTAAAAATAATTTATTGTAATAAATTATTTTTACCCTTATATTTGTTTGTTATTAAAGTTTGTTTTTATTATAAAGAAGCTGTAGTTTATGATGCGCAGGTTTAACTCAACTGATCAATTTAAATGCAGGTATAAAGCATTTATAAAAGCATTGCCATGCGGTAACGAAATATTAATAAAGAGCGCTACAGGACAGGTTATAGTGGACAAATGTAAGAAAGCGCTCTGAGCACATTAAAAACTAACAAAGCCCCGGGACCAGATGGAATCCTGTCGGAGATGATTACACGTGGTGGAAATATGCTGCTAAATGCTATCTGACAACTTTTCAATCGATGTTTGGAAAGAAACAGTTTCCCGACAACATGACCGAAGCAGATATAGTGCTTATACATAAAAAAGTAAATGCGCAAAATTTGAATAATTATAGAACGATTAGTTTATTGTGGCGCAAATATACAAATTATTTACTCGTGTCTAACAGAACAAATTGACCTCAATCAACTGAGAGAGCAGGCGGCTTTAGGCGAGGATTTAGTACAAACGACCACCTATCAACAATTACAACATTGATATAGAAGTGAGTACAATATGGAATTATGCACAGCTTTCATGGATTATGAGAAAGCGTTCAATTCAATAGAGAGGTCTGGGCAGTGCTAAATTCGTTAAATCTCATATTATAAATGTAAACAATTTTAAAAAATGACCATTAACATTCTGATGTTATATTTTTGTTACACGAATGACATATATACATTCAACAATTCACACAAGTATATAACATAATCTAGATTGTGAAAATATTAAAGAATATTAAAAAATGAACCACTGATACATATATAAAACAATAAATATAATATTGGACAATAAAAATTCAGTCCATGAATATGTCGAACAATTGACGAAACCGGTCGGACTAATTTATTATATTTATTGTTTTATATGTATATTAGTCGTTCATTTTTTAATGTTCTTTAATGTTTTTACAATCTAGATTATGTTACATATATTTTTGTGAATTGTTGAATGTATATATGTTGTTCGTGTAACAAACAATATAACATCAAATCGTCATTTTCTTTAAATTGTTTACATTTATAATGTAAGATTTAACGACAGAAAAATACTTATAATCGTTAAATCTCATTAGGATCAATGATAAGTATATTAACATTATTAGGAATAGTTGCAGCTACGCTACGATGCGAATAAATCTATGAAACAAAACGGAAAAAAAAACCAGTAAAACGAAAAGTTAGACAAGGTGATACTATGTCCCAAAATTATTTGTCTACGCATTGGAAACCGTATTCAAGAATTTAAATTGGGATACGGCCTGTATTAAAATAGACGGTGAATATCTAAATCACCTCAGATTTGCGGATGACATAGCACTGGTGAGCACAAGCGTAGAACTACAGACGATGATACAGACCTGAATCTACATTCTAACAAAATAGGGTTAAAGATAAACCTAGACAAAAAAAATAAATAAATAATGGCAAACACCGAACGACGAATAAGAATAATAATAAATTCGGAAGAAATAGAACAGATGGATAGAATTACATTTATTTAGGTCAGAAAATCGCGATGAATAAAAATAATATAACGAAAGCGGAAATAACGAGAAGAATATCACTTGCGTTTAGAAAATTAAATGGCGTATTCCGGAGTAAACAAATACCGATTAACTTGAAAAGGAAATTGTATAAACAATGTGTATTTCCGATCCTGCCATACAGTTCGGAAACGTGGCCATTCACAAAAAAGGATCAGAAAACCCCAAATTGCGCATGAAAGGAAATAGTTAAATATAAGGCAGTTGGATCGTAGTCGTAGTACATGGATACACGAACAAACAGGACTAGACGATGCAATGGAACAGATGGCCAGAATGAAATGGAGTTGGACTGGTCACGTAGCTAGAAGAAGCGATAATAGATGAGATCGGAGCATGTCTTGCAATGGTGGCCAATAGGCAAAAAAAAGAGAAACCAAGGATGACCACGGAAGCGTTGGCAGGATGATATAGTAAAGGTGGCTGGAAAGAACTGGTGGAGGAATGCAGTTGGGGAAAGCCTTCATACAGGAGTGGATTGACAAAGGCAAATCTTATGATCGTGATAAAACAGAACTGTATATTGGGACCTACACTTTTTAACTTTTACACGATTATAGTATATATTTTATAGGCAACGCGTGCCTGATGCAGGCGTCAGATTCATCGCTATCAGATGGTGGACTATAAAATTTTGCCAAGTTCAAATTTATCGGCTTAATAATGAATGTTTCATATTAATGAGCGTAAAATATACAGGTGATTATGCGCGATAGTTATCGACAGAGCAAATGAATCAGCCGACTTAAAGATAGCGTATAAATATTTTCGGCGTAGCATTGACAAAACGGAAGTTTTGCGAGTTCACGAGATGACATAAAGGACGGTATATCGAGTATAGAAACATGTTACCTAAAAAGTGTGTGATAACAAATGATAATGGAAGCGTGACAGAGATATTAAAAGAAGAATAGTACAGGTTAAGTGTATATTCCGTACCGTAAGAATCTTTTAAAATTCCAGCAAAAATTTATTAAAATATCCGTTTGAAGCGTTCTTAATTACGGCTGCGAAAATTAAACTTTAACAACACGAGAAATAAATCATTTGCAGGTAAATGCGGATAGCGTAGAAAGAAACGAGATATCGTGGACAAAAAGAAAAATAAATAATAAATAAATGAAAAAAGCGAAACCGAATAAACAGTATAGAAAAGCGTAAAATAAAACTACCGAGACGTATATTAAGGCACGGTAATTTCATAAAAAAGTATTATAGAAGGAATAAAATTGCGAAGAATAGGCCAAACGGAAGACGCAGAACTTCTGTAGTGAAAAGTGTATACGACCGGCTGAATATAAGTAAATATCACGAAATTCATCGACAGAACACAATGGCCGCAGCGGCAGGGTGCTGCCTTTAGTAATTTTTTATAAAATAGACATTATAGCGCCGCGATATTTTTATTAAGAAAAATATCTAAAATTGTCGTGTACGAAGCAATGCGGCCGTACCACCGGTGCTTTGACAATGAATTAAGCAACTTGGGAAACTTGAACGAGAGATTCCTTTAAAAAAGAATTTTTCGAGTAAATTGGATGAATCGCGTATCAAAGGAGAAGAGAATTTTGGGCCAGAGAAACCTGTCGATCAATAGAACAAAGATGTTAGCGAAGAGGTGCATGCAATGGACGGGACATTCGCGGAAGAGGGAAGAACACCGAATTCCGAAAATAACTGACTGAAAAACGTTCACTCCGGGAAACCGCGGCTTCGTTTTAAAGCGTTACTTCAACCATAAAAGATTGAGGGAACTAAGCAGACTATAAACAGCCGGGAAAATAACGCTCGAAACTGAAAAAATTCGGTCAATGGCGAAGTGGCTGCATTTAAATTGTCCAGCAAAAGGAGGAAAAAAATTTCGGCTAATAATACCGTTAGAGAACAGAAAATAGTTTGTCAACTGTGCAACAACTTCAGCTCATCGCATAGGTTTCATGTCTCATATGTGAGATATAAACATTGGAAAAGTAATTATGCGCAGACCCCCTAATATCCGAATTCGAGTGGAAATATTTATTTATTCTAATTGAAAAACGTTAGCCTATCAATACCAGCATTGTTTTTGATTCGCATCTTTCCACTGACGACTGGTCGCTGCCAAAAAAATATATATATATATATATATATATATATATAAAATCAGATACATGTTTCTGCAACGAAAACTGCTTTTCTTTTGTTTTGCCAATACGTGCCCTCATATTAAAAGTTGTTTTTACAGCTCGCTAGTTTTCCTGTTCCGTTCCTATTTCACATACGTTCGACGTAAAATATCGGCGACCATCTGAACACGGCGTGGCGAAATTAGAATACTCTGCTTTTGGTCTTTTTTTTTGTATTTGCACGACAACAAAAGCCGACTAGTCTAAAAGGCAATGAGAACCTAGAATCGCGAACGGTTTAGAAATCGTTCGCAGGACAATATTTGTAGAAATGAAAATATTTAACTAATAAAATCTCTGCAAAGTCATTGCATTACTATAATGACAGTCGGACAATCGTTTCGAATGGATATAAGATGAGTCAGAGGTGTAAACGAAAAGGCAACACATTCGACAACAACATGAAATATGGTTCGGAAACGCCAAAAGTATCATTAATTTGAAATTTTGCCGTAAAAATATCGTAATTAAAACGCTCCTCGGGGGGTCAATGTACACACACAACTGTGAAACAACCGGTTGCGTAGAAAAACGCCAAAAAAAAAGCGTGTCGAAAATATATGATGTGGAATTTAAAAGGTCCCTAAAAAATCGCTGGAAAATGCTTAAAATTAAATTCGTGGCGTGTAACAAAATCCAAATAGTTTTTTCGGAACAAAAAATTATCGATGAATTTTTCTTTTCCGTTATCGGGCGGGGAAAAAAATACAAAAAAAAAACACAATAAAACAAAAAAAAACAAAAAAAAACAAAAAAAAACAAAAAAACCAAAAAAAAAACAAAAAAAACAAAAATAAACATTTTTTTTTACAACTGTTAGCAGAAGTATAAAAATTGAAGAAAACAAATCGCGCCAATTAAATATATATGCGTAAAAAGGAGCTTTAAAGAAAAACACTACAATTACTGTGTAAATCCATCCTATTTGTTAACAATAAATCATAACAAAGTAACAACGAATATCAAACGAATTTGAAAGGAACGTTTTCAGGCACAATCCATCTTCAGTAGTTTAACGTTATAAAGTTAATTTCTATATATCATTAAGCTGAAGATAGGCGCTCTGCCTGAAAACGTTTCTTTCAAATTTGTTTGATATCTATTTGTTATTACTTTGCTTTTTATAAAAACTATGGAGTTGATATTGCACATTGGTAGAAAACACCCCATGCGGAGGAGGAGGTAACACTAAAATTTTAAGAAGGGCGATAATAAACGTACGCACGTACGCGCACCCCAATAAAATACAAGAATTTCAAACACTTTGTAAATATACACGTATATTTGTCTACGATGTTACGATTTTGAGATGAGAAATCTCTATGAATTACAAAATTGATTGTATTAAAATACCGATTCACTCTGTTTCCGTTTTTAATGGTTTTTGGGTAAAGCTCCCCAATGGATGAGCTTTAAAAAAAAAATACAAAAAACAAAAAAAAAACCTTTCGCCCGATTTTGCCTGTGAATATTAATTAAATTCTCGAAATTTACATCTCGTCTTTTAGGACGATTATAATAATAAATATTTAAATTAATATTAATAATGGACGCATAACTAAATATATTTCCGTTGAAAATAAAGTGAACCGCGCTAATCGAAAAACTTTCTATTTGTATTTCTGACGTGCGTAGCGTCCGACGTAACGGCCGCAGATAAACCGTATATGTAGGTTAAATTAAAAATGACAAAACAGAAAAAAAAAAAAAGATAATGTTCCGGACAGTGATGAACCGCAAAAGAACCATTACCCGCCGGCAAAGGATGAATGAATGAGAAGCAGTCGACTTTAAGTTTGTTCTAAGCTACGGATTTTTGTGGATATAAAGACCGTCCGTCGGTGTTCGTGATATTAAATTTCTTCTCCTTAACACTTTCTTTTCTCTCAGACATTTCTTCGTCATTTATCCGTTATCGAATTTCCCCACATGCCTCCGTGTCCCACTGTGTCCTGCCAGCTTTAATGCGAACAATACCTGAAATCTGACCAACGCGGAGAAAACGTGTTATCATCTTAAGAAGCCTCCGTTTAAAAACCCAAAATAATGGCACGCCCCGCGCGCCAAAAAAAAAAAAAAAAAAAAAAAAGCACTTTGATGAGGAACACTCAAAATTACGCGGGAAACGACATTTTTTGGAGGGGTTTACTTTTATTTATTTTTTTTTTTTTCACTTGAGCTCGCCACAGCCAATGGTGCTTTTTTTCAGTGTAAAATGGCGGGATGCGAATCATCGAGCTCTCTACAAATTTCTTTATTTCAAATTTTACGGTCGTATAATATGCAAGTGTAAACAAAAAAAAAAAAAAAAAAAAAAAAAAAAAATCTAACATTAACTTATTTGACGTGATGTTTCGCGTTTACACATCTCTGGTTAAGCCGTCATTCGTCTTCAAAATATCTGCAAATAATACTATAAGGGTTGTAAAACAAATAATGAAACCATTGAACAGGTAGACGTGGCGGCATATGGAAAGAAGTAAAAGGAAAAGCTTGAAAAAAAAAGTAAGAATTATCGTAATGGCCCAAGTTTTATAAAGAGAAACACGCCGGGGGTGATAATGCAGTTTGCAAATTGAAGATGTATAACTTGATAGCCTAGAGTTGCTAGAGCGCTTGACTTCCGTTACGGAGGTCACGGGTTCGATCCCGGGCGACGACAAAACTTCTTATTACAAAGAATTATTAAAATTAAATATATTCGCTAATAATCAATCATGTGGAAGGCAATGGCGAACATGCATACGAGTATCATCATGTGCGCGCTAGGTCAGTACACAGCAGACACACACACCGGACTGCACTTGTATAAATCAAACGATTACTAATCAGTTCCGAATGTAGCCTTACGTGTTGTGTACACCTAGGTTGCATATAATAATTGCCTGGTACACAACCTATATCGGTATACAGGTAAAAAAGTGTACGAGTAGGTTGCGCCAACGCGCTATGTAGCGTACGGCACCTAAAGAAGTTGAGAGCATCGATTGAAAAAAATAAAGATCCTTATATTAAAAAATCGTCATTGGAGCTAGCGTATTCGGATAAAATTCACGCGGGAAGTAACGGGGAATACACGCGACATTCTTTAGGGTAAATGAAGACTCACTCTCCAGTAAGTTCGAATAGCTGGTTACAAGTCCCGTTATCCTGTAATACGAAAGCACACTATTCTACTACAACATACTTTATCAGATATTTCTTTTTGGTATTTCCCGCTAAAATTACGCCGTACACGAGTTTTCAAATTATTAATCGCTGGAACCATCTTCAACTAAACGTCATTTCATTAGCCACAAGAACGATTATAGTTAATGGGCCCGAATATTGCTGAAATAAAAGTTGTCAAAGGATTTTTAATAAAAATCGCAATTTATGTTAATTGGAGGAGAACTAAGGATAATATAAATGTATCCTTAGAAATATCGCTCGGTTTATCATCAAAGCGATACTTATCTATTTATTTGTTTAAACTAACGATCGATTAAAGAATTAATGTAACTTTTACATATAACATGTTAAAATCCACCATCGGGACTAATTTAAAGATTGCTAGCTTTGAAAAACGTGTGTCCCATGGACAGCCAGGAGAACCAATGTCTCCATAATAAATGAGACTGGTAATCCGAAGAGGCTATATCATCTGTGGTGCTCTGCAGGATACTGCGGTATTTTGGTCATGTGATCAGAGCGAACAATTTGGAAACGTTGCTCGTCCAAGGAAAGGTCAACGGAAAAAGGAGTCGATGTCGTGCGCCGACTAGATGGTCGGACGCGGTGTGCATAGCTGCTGGTCGTACCTTTTTCAGGATTGTGTACACATCGCAAGGGATCGGAATTGTTGGCGCAGTCTGATCAACCGGGTGACAGATCATGGTCACGATACCCCTACATGCGGTGAAACGATTCGATAGATAGATCTTATCGCTCGAATAAAGTGTTTGTTTTACTTAAGCTTGCTCTTAATTGCATCGAGTGTGATTTTAATTTTTAAATTATAGTACTCGAGATAGAACTCTCACCATTTATCAGGTTTGGCAGCCATATGTAAGAATGGGCTGAACACTACTATTTAAAATTACACTTTTTAATATCTGTTATTATAAGATTTTTCAAGATTTTAGTGATCAAAATTTTTACCAAGCTAACGTTATTCAACAAGTTATTTCCTCTTCTTCTCCCTTAAACGCTCCGCAATCTCGACTTCGGTTTAATCATAGAGTCCCTTCCCTGCGTTATTTTGCCGATTGTCGTCTGTATTTTGTTCACTGCCTTTCCTTATGCGTTCTTTATGATGCTAATCACATTTTAGTTTGAATATGCGGCCTTCTCGGCTGAACAGTCGTTTATTAAAACTTTGTATCCTTACTCCCTCTATCGGTGCTTCTTACATTCTCTGATTTCCTTACCTTTGAGTTATTTTTATCCTCTCTTTTTTTTAATCCGCATAAAAGTATAAATTTATTTTTCCCTCCATTATAACATCGAATTGGAATTTTATATAGTTTCTCTTCTACATCAACTTTATATACGTTAATTTCTTTTTTTCCCCCGTCCTTTATCTGCATACAGTCTGTTCATTTGAACAATAAGTAGCAATGCTATTTTATGTAAAGGTACACTGGGCATTATGATTTTTTGCTGCATTCCACACATTATAGTCAGTTGTTTTGATCGCAGACCAATTGGCTATGTATTTTCTAAATGCTATTTAATGTTTTGCTTTTAATAGCGCCTTCTTCAATTGCTGACCTGCTCCATTTAGAATATTTTTTATTTTGCCGTATTCGCCTTAATTTTCTCTTCTCCGATATCCGATCCCTTACTGCCTTTGGATAATATTATTACTTGAGTTTTCTCTTCCTTGCCGGGCGTAGCTAAATACGCGGACTGTTGTATACACTTCGTAGGTTTTTCCACGGCCATTTCAATCTCTTTCCCAGTTTTCAAAGACACTCTCAAATCCATACCACTTTTAGACAAATTACTGGAACGCTACCCAGTCAGTGCTCCTGTTTGTTTGTTATACTGGTTTTTCTACTACCTGCATTACTGCGGTATCCAGATTTAAAATTTTAGGTGAATGATCTCAGAAGTAGCGTTCCAAGAAGATTCTGCAAACGTGTAATCATTATTAATTCGTTTACTGACGAAAAAGTCTTCTTCTTCTTTATCCGCCGTCTCCAAATTGAAGATTGGCGATCCACGATTGAAAATTTTCTTTTACAATGGCCGATCGGAGGAGTTGTATAGAAGGGCAGCCGAACCAGTTGATAAGATTGTCCATCCATGAATTTTGTCGTCTTCCTCTCGATCTCTTCCCATTTATCTTTCCTTCCAAAATGACCTTCAGAATTTCGTATTTGGGGCCTCGTATGATGTGTCCGAGGTACTGCAGCTTCCGTTTCTTGATGGTAAGCATTAATTCAAGGGTCTTTCCCGTTCTTTGAAGTACCTCGATATTAGTAATTTTTTTCACCCATGATATTTTCAGAATACGCCGATAACAGTACATTTCAAATGCGGTAATCTTTTTTTCCAATGATGCATTCAGGGTCCAGCTCTCGCAACCATAAAGCAAAATAGAGAAGATGTAACACCTTAGCAGTCTGATTCGAAGTTCGAGCCTCAGGTCTTGCAGTTGTTATTCTTGATCCAAATGATGTATGCTTGGCGTTGAAGTCCTCACCAGATATAAACGTACTACCTAATGTACTGAAGTATTCTTCAACATTCGCCTGTATGCTATGCCCGGGAGGACATATTTGTTAAATCAGCTCTTCCATTGGGCAGTTAATGTCCTCTATTTTGCATTCAAATAATAATAATAATTTTTTTTTTATATTACCGTAATATTTCGTCCTACTTCCACTTACCACAGTTACGGTATTCATTCGATTAAATATTACCCGACCGGTTTTATTTAATTTTACAACTTACTGACCTGATTGTAGTAATATAAAAGTATATAATCAATTTGTATAATATTTCACATTAGGGGCGGTCGAAATCGAAAAGTTTGAAAAACTATTTAGAATTTTAAAATTATTCTCAAACGTAAGTTTACTATCAGGACCTTCTTCCATTTCTTTTGTGCCATAATTATAAGAGGCCGGCCCCATTACTTTCGTTTTCTCCAATCTTCCATTCCTTCTTTTTGGCCATTGAAATCCTCCGTAACTACTAAATCATGAATCATACTCCTTTTGTCATTATAATCTCATTAAAATTGTTTACTAAACTCATTTATTTTTATTACTGCTTCATCTTTATTTTAGTCGGTTCATTTTCAGTTTCCGGCCTCCCAATAATACTCATTATATTATCAACTTTGTAATCGGCAGTGTGGCATACACTGATTTTTTATACAAATCAAATTTGTTTAAATAATTACTATACGTTTTATTTTCCCGTTTTAATGTGTATACTAGCGAGAAAAATGTATGTACATTAATATATAAATAAACAATTTTTACTGACCGGACTCTATTTCCGTTACCTAATAAAAAACAATATTTTGCATTTACTTTGCGTAATTAGTTGTCTACTAATTTCGATGCGACAATATACCGCTAGTACTCTATATTCGGAATGCTGGGAATAACTCAACCGTATACCGGTACCTTTCACTGTCGAAAACTCTGATTAAAACGATATACTCTACGGCAAATCTGTGAAATACCTAAGCGAAATTTGTACCGAAATTATTTCAATTTTTTTTTCTATTTTTGTTCTGGGAACTATATTCGGCAAAATTGAATAAGAGCCGAAACAGAAGATACTTAAAATTACATCGATATTCTTATAAGTGTTAAATAAAAATATTCTTAAAAATTAAAAAAAAAATATTTATATTTTTTCAAAAAATAAAAAGATCCGCACCAAAATTTACCTTAAAAATTTAATAAAAATACACTAAAAAGTAAAAAAAAAACAAAACAATTAGTTGATACAAAAATAATTATTTCAGAATAATACACCTTAAGGAGGATATTATAGCAATTCTTAAACAATATTTTGTACTCAACACTATATTAAAAAGTACAACAATATCTAGAAGCATTTTAATGAGTAGAACAGAAAACCCCGCTCGTTTTCTATAAACCGAGATTAAAAACGTCAAAGAAATATTTAATGTAATTTTTAAGAGTATAATGGTCGCTGTTATTGGCTAATTTTCGTCTGGTTATATTAATTCATGAATATGGAGCAAGTGACTGCGAAACATGTCGGCACGTTTTAATTTTTAATTTAAAAATAATTTCTGTTTAATAAAGATTTTATATTGTTCAATAAAGTGTTAATATAGAAATGGAAGAAAATAATTTTAACCTAAATATTAAAAAGAATACTTCTAAAAAAACTCCTCTTTTTTTTTTTTTTAAAGTTTATTTTAATGACTGCTCAGCAAATTACAGATATACTCATATAAATCCACCACTAGCTGGTAAAATTTCTAGCAAACAAAGAGTATCCATTCAAATTTCATTGTCAAAAGTTATACGCAGTAATATTAAGATGCGTAATATTTCCGTCAGTGTTGAGAAATCTATGGTTGTTTCAATTTTCTTTATTCGAATCTATATTTATCCGTGGTTAAGATTGGATAATACTTTAAATTTTTGTTTTTTGGTAAAAATTAACAAAAATTATCTTCTTTTTTCCAAATTACGTTTCCATGCTTAATATTGCTAACACTATTTTAGGTCCATCGCACTTATAATAGTTATTACTCTAATGAAATTTGATCTAAACAAAATCCGCTTTAATCCAGATTAATCGATGACTACTTTACTCGTATGTGCTCATCGGTCCTCACATCAACGTGACCGAGTGTACCACTTTCGAATAAATCAAGAATCATTAAAATCGGTTGACATGGTTATGCGCCAACAAACGCAAAAAGAAAACGAAATAAGAAAAACATACACAACGAACATCCTAAAATCGGTAATAAACATATTTATCGTTTTTGGAAACATTTATGCCGTTGTCATTAAACAGTTCAAGATGACAACTAAATAACATGTAAATTGAGAATTTTAAATAATTTCTTTCGCGTTCTTTTTTATCACCATCTGGAAATAAAAACAACTTTTTATTTCCCAATACGAATTTAAACCGAGCATATAATTCAGAACTTTTACATATACATTCTGCCAATGCTAAAGTCGGTCACAATGATTAGTAGTGACGGACTATTTTCAAAATTTCTCGTCAGCTGCGTCGCCTACTGCAAGTTCAACTGAACTTTCCGTGCTACCACCGTCTCGCTAATAACACCCTAAATCGGTGAATTCAGTATAAATTAGTTAATAATGAAGCTTTTAAAATAAATGGAGAGAAAATGAAACGGAAAAGTTACCAACTATGTACAGTTAAAGAAGAATTAAAAGAAAAAAAATGTTAGCGACTCTTCGACTTGTTCAGGCACTGCGAATCAAAATAATGCGACTATTCTCTCGCCCAGCTGATATTAAGCTTTCGCTGTGTACTAAGCCTAAGGACACTGATGCCGGTTTCTGAACAACCCGTTTTTACTTCCTCCTAGATGACTTCTGTCGTATATAATTAACGTTCATTTTCAGGTATTAATTGTACATTTCGATAACTTGACTATCCGAAACGAGGCGACTCCCGAAAGCCTATAACACACACAATTCGTTAGCCGAGTAAAATAGGGTACCGCGCTACCATCACTGCGAATTTAAAATCGGAACTGTCGCCGATAATTTGTGGTGAAAATATGAATAATTGTCGATTAACCGCACGCGCTTTAGATTGCACTTTTTTTCTTCTTAATTCATTTTCAGTTTTGAATTTTTTTGATTTCTGTGTGTTTTTCAACGATAAACATATTTTTATTAAAATTCCTTCATCGATTTCCGACATTATCTCGAAACCAACTGACAAAATTACGTACGTCTTACCTGTAATAATAGCGGCTTTGTGTGGGTTTCTCGTAAATAGGATTGTCTCAACGGGGCGGTAGGTTTTAATAAAAAAAAAAAAAAAAGCGGTCAAAATGTTCCAGAGTAACGCCTATTATTCCCCTACACACATGCATAAACAAAAAGAAGAAGAAGAAAAAGAAAAAAATGTATCGCTGTCAAGGCAACTTTGTGGCAGTATCTACCGATATCGTGGCCGGATGTCATCACAGTCAGCGCGGAAGCTTTTACACTAGTGATCGAAATCTCTGAATTAGGAGAGACACGGCTTCTCGTTTTTAATCAGGAAAATGTAAACATGCCCGCGTGAAGGGTAAAAATTCCGAATAACTACTAGCGCGACTGCTGTCTATACATGATGAGAAAGCGAAAACTCAAACAAAAGCAGATAGTGGTAAAATTCTGTCACGTAGATGGCAAAGAACGAGAATTGAGTGACGCGTTTTACAAACCCGCGCACAGGTAAATTAGGCACAGCGAACGGTTATTTCCCAAATCAGGCATCGAAAACAACCGTTTTAATCATTTTTCGACAATTATGTTGCCGAAAACGACAACGTAGATCACACTTACGCGTGTATATGCTAGACAACTCTGCGCTCGATTAATTCTCGATTGTTCAATTTTAAACGTAACCAACGCCGCCATTTGCAATTTTAGGTTAATTAAACCTGACAATATTCTAAGAGCTGGAAACATTTCCGTCTAGTGTCAAAAGCATCTGTCGCACAGCTTACGCGTTTTACTTTATCACCGCTTTTTAGTGTAGATTGAAAATTTTACGTTGATGTGTGACACACTGATTGTTTATCTTTGAGATTACGAATTGCAGTATTACATGACAGAAAAGTATAATAAAAGTAGGAAAAAAAAAAGGGCAAAAAATATTTGAGACAAATTACAAACGAAAAAACACGAAGTTAATCGTGATCCGCAATTACGGCGGTGAATATTTAAAACGAAAATAAAAGTAAAAACATATCGATATACTGTCGAAATGTTTGAAATAAATAAATCGATTGTAAAGTTGAATAATTTAAAAAACTGCTAAAAATTCAAGAACTGAAATGAAACAAAATACTAACATTCCGAGTATATACTGAATTATTGCTCTGAATTTGATAATAAGGTTCTTTCCTACAAACTCTGCTGTCAGACTACAACCTCGTGATTTTCGATGATGGCTCTCCTACATATTTCAAAAATCAAACTTCCTACAGTTCTATAGATTTAACTTTCTCCTCTCCTAATTTAAACCTGAAATATGCATGGAGTAGACTGAATGGAACTTTTGGTAGTGATCATGTTCCTATTATTGTGTCCGTTCATGGGATTCCTTCCTCTCATGTAAACAAAGAATTCCGTTCTTCTAGTTGGAATTTTTCAAAGGTTAATTGGTCTGATTTTCGTTCGTTCCTGCATTCCTCATTCGATTCTAACTTACATGTTACTCCTCAGTATGAAAACTTTGTTCAATTAATATCATCGGCGATAGATTTGTCCTCCCCTCCACAAAAATCTCCTTCTGGGGGCTCAGGCGGTCCTACGCCTCGTCCTTATGGTGGAATGCGGAGTATTCAATTGCACATCAAGTCAGTGTATCCCCTGCCCGTGCAACAGTTTATGAATTTAACGAGACAGTTTCATCATTTTTTGCTAGCCGTACCCTAATTTTTACGAATGGGTCCAAAATGGCGCACGAAGTGGGTGCATCTAAGAATTTAATAATATTTATTCACGAGGATATGACTTTGTCGCTGAAGTACTCTACATTATAGCAACGTGAATGGCAAATTATGTGAAGAACAAAGAAGAATTGTAGGTACCGATGCAGTTTCTGTTATCTTTCCAGAAAATATCAAACTTTTTGAAAATAGATAAGTTAGTTGAGTCGAATAAAAGAATTATAGTCTTTAATGGCGAAGATGCTGGAAAAATACAAACGAGGGGAAGGAGTTTTTTGTTTCGACAGTACTTCGAGAAGTTGCTCAAAACAATTTGCCCAGCTGTTCACTATTCATGTCGATATTGGAAGCACAGAGAATGAGACGAATATTTGTTTTGTTTTATTTGCTCTGCTACTAGATAAAATGGAATCGACGTACGTGCATTTATTGACAGTTAATAAAAGAGCGGTGTCCGGTATGGTCGCCTCTGACAATAAAGTTGGATTTTAAGTTCGCTGTAATCGGAGCAGTAAAGAAAGTCTATCCACAAAGTAAAAATTCTGGATGCGCTTTTCATTTTTCGCAGTGTTCATGGGGAAAAATTCAGAGCACCGGTTTGACAGCAGATTATAAAAACAACAATGAAATTGGGAAAACTTTGTAGGCAATATGCTGCTTTAGCTTATTTACCATTGAATTTGATAGACGAAGCATCGATTTTGATTATTGCTGATTCTCTGCGGATAACGAAAAATTACGATTATTTTTCTACTATTTCTTTGAAAACTGGCTCGATAATTCAAACATTTTTATTGAAATGTGGAACGCGTAAGTTATCAACAGCACAGAACAAACAATGCGGTAAAGGAGTGGAATTCGAAACTGAACTCAATGGTAGGAAAATACAGTCGACATATGTAATAACTGATAAATTAAAGCAAGTTGTAACGGAATCATCATTCAAATTAAAAGCCATAGAATTAGGTCAATAAGCAGAAGGAAAACTTTCATTAAACTCGATCGGCAAATTAATAATGTATTACAAGATTTAGAACGAACTGGAGATTTCAGAAAATGCTTAAATGCATTAGCTTAAGTAAATAGATTAGACGATCTACTTTTACATAATTAATGGTATTTACATCGAAAAAAAATTAATTTCAACAAAAGTTAAAAATATTATACAATTATTAAACTGAAATGGTAAACTTTTTGAAGAATTACTATTTTTTTTCGACGCTATAAATAAAATATATATTAATTAAATCATTTTACCTTTATTTTCCAGTTATTTCTTTTTATGTTAGTGCATTAAATCGTTTGAATTTATTTGTTACCAAGTTACAGTATAGTTAGTTTTAAATTGAATTTTTCCAAAATGTTACATTCACCAAATACGCGATCCGTATCGTCTTGACCAGCAGTTTCTAAGGTTTTAAATCTTTTTTAATACGCCCTAATATTTCCGATTCCAGAAATAAACTATGCATTAAAGAAATTCTGGATAAAATTTGTATTGCTCAAGTACGTCGTTTATTACAAAGCAAAACTATCCATAATTCTGTTATTATTACGGTTCTCTCATAATCTATGTAATTTCTAAATTCGTTATTATTTAAACTTAATATTTCTATACTAATATTAACATTAAAGCGTACAATATTATAAAAACGTTATTTGATGCAAAATGTCTAGGCGGTGTATATAATTTTTTGTTAATGTGCTTTAGTATATTGGCGAAGTACAAAACAGAATAAATCATTGTATACACCGAGTTATTTTGTTAAAACTGCTAAAAATTATAATAGATGAATGGAGACGTACTCGCATTCAGTTCAATTTTTTTAACAAAATTTTAGTTAAAAATAAACTATTAATGATTAAACTGAATATGAGTACACTTCTAATCATGTATTATAATTTTTAGCAGTTTTAACAAAATAACTCTAGTTCGCATATAATAATAGTAATGAAAATATCTATGGGTCGTTTTGAACACGGTCGTCCATGGTCACTCTGAACACCACTTTTGGTAGGTCGCTGTGGACACGACATCATGTATACATTCCATGTCAAAAAAAAAAAATTATACAAATGTTTTTTTCCCAAAGCGTTTTAGTTATTTCTTTACATTATTATTTTTCTGTGTGTTCGCTATTTTTATTACTTTTTAATTTAGAAAATATTCGCTATATTCGTGATATTCGTAATACCAGTGATCTGTATGGGTCACAACCGCTATATTGTTGTTTTTTTTTTAATCCATGTTTCATCAGTGCACGATAAAATTCATTAATATCTCCTAATTTTCAGTTTCCAGATCAGTTTTTAATTGCGCTCTTTTTGATAAATTATACAGTACTTTCCTTTTCGAGTTTTCTACTAAAAAATTTAAGAAATACAAAAATTTAAAAAAAAAAAAATCCACATTTTTAAAACTGAAATTTATACCCCCCCCCCCCCCCCCCCCCGGGAAATATACATCTCTTACAGTGACATTGGTAACTTCGTACCGAGACACTAACGGAAAATTGCATTGTCTAACTGACTGAGCCGAGCTAAGCTAAAAATCAATTTGCCAAATGAAATTGTCTTTATTTTTTCGTTCCGGCTAGCATTTATAGACACACACTTCCGGACGAAAACTTATCTGCCAATCTTGAAAGAAAAATACTTATTTACGGGTAGAGAATATATTTTCCCAATACGCGCGTATAAAAAACACGTTCATTCGATAATAATTCGAACCAATCAGACGGGCTCTATCACACAACTCCCTGTCATCATCTCATAAGAACGTTTTTCATGACATAGCCCATTATTTACTTCAGTGATGCAAATTGTTATCTCTATCACGTTAACCATGGCCAATTCGCTCAAATTAGCCCCGTTTACTCTTAAGTGCATATCGACTACTCCGATATCTTTTGTTGATACTGACACTTTTCCCCGTTAGCCAGTTCAAATTCCATAATCGGCCCGCATTGCGGTTTCTGGAAGTCACGACCTCGGTGTTGACTAAACTATTCGACGCATTTGGCCTGTGGTATGTTGGTTGTTTGTCAGGATGTCCGATACGAAAATTACCGTGAACACTATATCTACTGTATCGTCAAGTTGAGCTTACTTTTTTTTTCATCGAACAGGTTTCTTTTGCGTCAATATACTACAAACCGAATTTTACCGTTGTCGTGTGTTTTTCAGTTTCAGCTACCCCGATGGTAATATCAGCATGTAAATAGAACTGTTTTTGTGTTTAGACAGTTTGATGTATACAGTAAAAAAAAAAAAAAAAAAAAAATGGAAAGGAAGAAAGTCTCCGAACGTTTGAACTACACACTTTCACTAGATTACGGGGTATATTCTTCGCAAAAAGCTCCGAGTGGACTTCCATTGTAAGATCACCGAACAGGTGTTAATGATCTTTCCAAAAGATTTTCTAGTAGCGTACACGGCCTTATGCGATCTTGTTGAATTTTACGAGGGTTCAAGAATATTTCTACCAACTGGTAAACCGTTATGATATATTGACGTTAACGGTGTTTCCTAAAGATCATTAGTTGTAACTTACCAAATTAAATGAGTGCTTTATTATTTTTAAGTCGCGATTAATTTTGCTGTCTTCTCAAATCTGGCCGTCGCATATTGAAAATATCGAAAATTACCATGACCTGAACTGGATTAATTTCCGTAGCGGATAAGTTTAATTAAATTAAAAATTAATGAATAAATAAATAAAAATACTTTTGCGATCCCCTTAAAAAATGGCGACCTAATTTTACGCGCAATTATGCACGTTAACGATATTTTTTACATCCACCGGACGTGTATAGCAAAAGACTTTTTCTTTATTACTACATAGGACATTTTTAATCAATGGCGATGGTTTACTTACACCAAAGACACTACCTGATTTGTTGTATTAATTAGAGATTACGTAATTTCAGACGTAAATAACGATAAATTATTCAAATTTTATAGAAACAATTAAAAATTCCTAGAAAAATAAAGGAATTACTCGGGAAATTTGAAAAATTTTTAACAATTACAAAACAAAGAAAATGAGCGAAAACGATTCCAGAAATAAGTCCATTAATTAAATGAATTTCATAGATGAGCAATGCAAAGATGAGAAACGGAAAAGAATAATTCAAAGTTTTCCGGCCAGAATGAACAAACTGAATAAACATAAACAAAACCCTGGACAGTTACAAGAAAGTGCCCCGGAACCATTTTCAAACTATTTATTCAGCAAAATTTAGTGTGCCCAAACTTCGCAAACTGCATAAATAATTAATGAATTGTAATCATGATAATAATATTAATAATAGTAACCATCAGTCGTAGTTTGACGGAAATTAATCATAATAATAACATTGATACGGCGACAAAAAAATTATTTTCACCGCCTATATCCGTTCTACCTCCTTTTCCAATCCTCATTCCTTTTACAAACTCTTGCAACCTCTTCCTTCATCACGTTCCTGGTTTGCTGATTTCCCTGGTTTCAGTCGTTCCGTTATTTCCTCCATAACACGTCTTCGTCTCAACCATAATTGTCTTCCTTCCTCTCTCTTTCGTTTTTCTATTGTTTCTTCCCCATACTGTAATTTTCATCCCTCGGATCATGACTGTGTTTGTGATGCAAATCATATCCTTTTTGAATGCTCTCTTCTTGTACAGCAGCGTTCCCTCCTCTGCACTAAGCTTCTCCACCTAAAACTACCTACTCCTTTTTGTGCTTCCTACATACTTTCCTTTCCTTCACCAGATGTTGTTCCAATCTTAGCGGAGTTCATTTCTTCTATTTCTTTATATATCAAAATTTAATCCTGTTTTCGTAATTCTTTGATGATGGGTCATTGCCCTTGGTTGGCGTTCCCAAAAAAAAAAAAAAAAAAAAAAATATATCCGTTCTATTTATCGATAACTTCATTACTGCATTTAGAGGCAAGAGAGATTTAGAAACCGTTTATCTTTCTATTTCGATTATTGTTTCAGTTTTGATTTGTAATATTCATTTTATTTCGTACAGTTTACTCGTCTCATTTATTTTTATTTATTTATTTTATTTCAGTTGTTTATTTTTTTTTATTTATTTTTTTTTTATTTAATTATTTATTTATTTTATTCTAATTTACCTATTTATCTGCGTATTCGATGAGCTCGTCTAGTGGGGGCCGCCAGGCGGTCTCCTCTAAAGATACTAAACTGTTAAAGACGGGGTTATCTCTTCCCCTGATGGAAGATGACGTTTCCATGAAACGCAAACCTTCTGATCCTCTCTCGCCAGTTACGTCATTCCCCAATAAGGATTTGCGACTGTCACAGTCCGATGTATCCAAACTTCCCAACAAAATTAATAGCAATAATAACAATAATGCAAACAATAATAATAGTAAAAATAGTAATAATTCTAATGCCTTTGAAGCAATCAAAAACTTTAATTATGTGTTATTTCTTCCTGTAATCGTTTGTCTCAATAATATGATAAGTTATATATTTTAAAACCTTAATTTACGTTACAAAAGTTATAGTTTTATATATTACACGGACACAGAGTACCTTTCAATTTATTAAAACATATAACATTTATTTATATTAAATTATTACTTAAATTAAAATACAAGTTTTACAAACATTATTAATTCACAAAATATATATAAAAATTCGTCCTACCGGTTTCGTCTACTTGACATATTCATATATATATTTTGTGAATTAATAATGTTTGTAAAACTTGTATTTTAATTTAAGTAATAATTTAATATAAATAAATGTTATATGTTTTAATAAATTGAAAGGTACTCTGTGTCCGTGTAATATATAAAACTATAACTTTTGTAACGTAAATTAAGGTTTTAAAAACTTTAATATTAGCAATTCACAAGAGAACACTAACAATAGTGGTAATAGTAATAATAATAATAATAATAATAATAATAATAACAATAACAATAATAATAATAATAATAATAATAATAATAACAATAACAATAATAATAATAATAATAATAATAATAATAACAGCAATAATAATAATAATAATAATGATGTCAACGATATGGTCAGTAATAATATTAATAAAGAACTTACCTTTCCGTTAGACCACCCTGGTCCTTTTTTAATATATTTTTCAGGTATCGCCCAGTATTAGATCTCCTATTCAATGTAATAAGTGCCATCGTTTTGGTCATATTTCTAATCTTTGTCGTAGTACCTCAACTTTCTGCGTTCATTGCAGCGACAAACATTCATTCTCAGAATGCCCTTCGATTAATTCTGCTCCCGTATGCCGAAATTGCAGAGGGGATCATCGTTCTTCGGATCGACGCTGCCCTGAATGGCTTCGACAAAAGGAGATAAAACGTATTATGGCCTATGAGAACATTCCGTTCCAAGAAGCTTGCGATATGAAAAGTAAATCTTTCGCATCATCAGCCTTTTCTTACGCTGACAGAGCCGCAGCTCAACCCAGGGATCCAGTCTCTTCATTAACAAATCCTTCATCTAAAAAAATGTTTTCTCAGATGAGAGCACCAAGGCCAATAAAAGGCCAGTACTTTCACCGTCAATCTAATAAAAAACCGCAAACTAAAACTTCTCCTCAATTTCCGTCTCTACCGTGCAATCGCATACCTTCTCCATCTAATGGTTGGGCTTTGAAATCTAATGCCATTAATTTGAATAACTCTGCTGATCTTGTTACTTCTGATGATTCTTTTAATGAGACGCCCTCGCAAATTTCCTCCCCAGTTGAGTCTTTCTCCTCTGCATTTATACAGCTCTTAGCTAGACATAATATTGCAGCTTCATCCGAACTTGAAAAATCTCTTCAATTTTTGCTCCAGAGCTTTATGCCTCATACCTTGTAATATATTAACATATACAACATTTAAAATTTTGTTATATTCTGAACTATATTTGTTTATTTGTTTTTGTTTTTTTATTCTCTCTTTTTCTTCTCTTTTACATTTTTTCATCCTTTATAAATTGTACATTTTTCCTTTCCATGTGTTCCATTCTCTTACTCTTTTTTTTTTTTTTTTTTTTTTTATCCTGTTCCCCTACTGCCCTGGCATATTATTTTTATATTAACCCATTATACTTTTTTACCTACCCTCACTCTCATTATCATGTCTTCGCCTATCTTAATTTACTCCTGATCTATATTCATAATGGCTTACAAACTTAATATTCTGCAATGGAATTGTCGCAGTCTTAGAGTCAACAAGGATGCTTTGGAGGGTTTGCTGGACTTTCACAAAATCGGCGTGGCTTTGCTTTCTGAAATATGGTTAAAGGATTCTTCTGACATCAACTTTAAAGGTTTCACCTTAGTCAGTTCCTGTCGAAATGATGGCTATGGAGGAGCTGCTGTTTTGATTAGAAATGACATTCTTTTCTATTCTCACAATATTCGCTTATTCAGTTCATCCTCCTCCCTACTTCCTAATTTAGTAACATATTTCCATCCCTAACAACTCTGCTTATCCTCTTAACTTTATCTCTGTCTACATTCCTCCTAATTTTGATCTTCGGAACTTTCCTTTTTCTGGTTTTTTTGATTCGTTTCCTTCCCCTTTTATTATAGGAGGAGACTGGAACGCTCGTTCTCCTTTTTGGGGTTGCTCCAATTATAATAGTAACGGTGTTATTCTTGAAGACATTTTCCTCCGTAATAATCTTTTTTTGCTGAATGATAATTCTCCTACCTTTTATAGGAATCCAACTACGTTTAGTTCAATTGACTTAACCTTTACATCTCCTAACCTCGGTTTTAACTGTTCGTGGAAAACCTTAAATGGCACGTTTGGAAGCGACCATGTTCCCATTATCATATCCCTTAACAACTTTTCTCCTCCTGTGCAGCCTGAACTCCTTCATACTCCTCAATGGTACCTTCCTAAAACCGATTGGTCGATGTTTCGTCGTGTTGTCGATTCATTTCTTCCTTTTATCAATGTTGACAGGAATCCTATATCCCAATATCAGTCATTCACTCAATCTATTTCCTTTGCTCTTTCCTTATCTGCTCCTCCGTACCATTCTTCATTAAAAAATAGATCTATATATGCTTCATCCCTGTGGTGGAATAATGATTGCAAGTCTGCGTTCGATCTCTGTACTTCCACTTTTAGATCTTTTCGCTCCTTTCCTTCTTTCCCAACTTCCTTGCACATAAAAGAGCTAATGCTAAGGCTAGGTTCGTTCTTAAACGCTCAAAAAGAGCAGCTTGGATAAAGTTCTGTTCTTCTTTCTCCCGCTCTACTCCAATGACTCATGTCTGGAAAATGGCTAAAGCGTTTAGAACTCCTTTATCGGAACGACCTTCTTATCTTAATATCCCGAAAGATAGCCTCATTTCATTAATGGACTCCGTAGTTCCTTCCTATGTCCCTAGCCTCGAAGAGTTTCATTCTCCTTCTCCTTCTATTAATTCTACTTCTGACTTTTTATCTTCTAGCTTTAGTCTTAATGAACTTCGTGCTTCTTTAAGTAAGTCCTCCTCCAAATCCTCCCCTGGTATTGATGGTATATCTTTTCTCATTATAAAAAACCTCTCTATTCAATCTCTTGAGACTCTTCTTAGTATATATAGTTCTTTTCTTCTTTCTTGTTCCACTCCTCCTTCTTGGAATGCCTTTATCGTTATACCCATACCAAAGAAAAACTCCTCTTCTTTTCGTCCTATCTCACTTGCTCCCTGTTTAAGGAAGCTCTTTGAGAGCATGTTAAATAAACGGCTTGTCTGGTTTCTCGAACACAATAACTTAATTCCTAATAATATGTTCGGTTTCCGTCCCTGTCTTGGTCCTCCTGATTGCATTAGTGTTTTCCTTTCTGACATTTATGATTCCTATATAAACAAAAATTTTACTATCGCAGCCTTTATTGATGTTTCCAGTGCATTTGACAATGTTCACCTCCCTACTCTCAGAAATATAATGCTGTCTCTGCATCTTTCGGACTGTGTTGTTTCCCTTATTATTAATCTCTTCCAAAGCCGGACTGTACATCTATCCACTTCTTGTTATTCCACTTTAAGAAAAGTTTTTTGTGGTCTTCCTCAGGGTTCCTGTCTTAGTCCTACTCTCTTCAACATCTATACTTCTCATATTGCTTCTCTTCCATTAAATTCATCGTCTCTATTCTATGCTGATGATATCCTTATTTACTCTTCTTCTCGCAACTTAACAGATGCTGTCTTAGAACTAAATAGGTCATTAGCCACTATAGAAAATGCTCTTTCCAATATTCATCTTTTTGTCTCTCCTCATAAATCCGCGGCCATGGTTTTTACTTTCCGTTCATATAATCCTTCCTCAATCAATCTAACCTTAAGTCATTATCCTGTCCCTCTGGTGAAGAGTTTCTGTTATTTGGGTGTGCTTCTTAACGGCCGTCTTTCCTTTCACGAACATATTAGTCGCCTGTATACTTCGTGTCTTAAAAGGATTAATCTTTTAAAATCACTCTCATCGTACAGGTGGGGTGGTGATCCTTACATTCTTTCCTTATTGTATAAGTCTCTTATTCTTTCTAAGTTGGACTACTGTTCCTATATATACGGCAACGCTTCTAAATCTCTTCTGTTAAAGCTTGACCGCATTCTAAATTCCTGTCTTCGTCTTTGTTTGGGTGCACGTAAATCTACTCCAATTCCTTCCATCCTCTCTGAATCCAAATCACTCCCTTTGTTCATCCGCAGATCCTATCTAGGCTATCGTTTCCTAATCAAACGCCTTCCCTCCTTTTCCTCTAGAATCATAGCTGCCTATTGCTCTATTTTTCACAACTGGCGTTTTTCTCCCAACAGAATTCCAATTTTATCTTTCATTTCTGTTCGTCTTGCCAATTTTTCTCCTTATATTTTCTCCTATGATAAATCTCCGTACTTTTCTCTTAATTATTTCAGTCTCTTACATCCTCCTCACGTATTTCATTTGTCAAGTTCCGCCAAATTCCTTCCTCACTCTATAGTTAGATCTGAATTTCACATGGTTTTAAGCTCTTTATATCCCAATCATTCCGTTATTTTTACTGATGGTTCTAAGAGGGCTGATGGGGTTGGTGCCGCCTATGTTTTTTCCTTCTCACAACTACTCGGAATCCTTTAAACTTTCTTCCTGCTGCTCTATATTTACTGCTGAATCTGCTGCCATACCGTTCATGCAATTCTTTTTATCTCTTCCTCTTCTATCCTCTCGGATAAATTTCTTTTAATAGCTGACTCTGAAAGTATCTTGAAGGCGGTCTCTTCTCCCTTACCGTTGCCCTCTTTTGATCCTTTCATTCTCCTTATTCGCAATCTAATTCACGAATTATTCCTGTTCCGTTCGATCCAAATTGATTTATTGTGGATTCCTAGCCATGCTGGAATTGAGGGTAATGAGGTGGCTGATTCCTTGGCTCGCTCAGGAGCTCCCAATGGACATCCTCTTCATAAATTTTCCGCTCACAATATTAATCATATTTCCAAACAGTTTCACCTTAGATTATGGAAGGATATTTATTTTTCCCTTTTCTCAAATCCGAAATCCTTTTATCTTTCCGTTCAGCCCTTACCCTCTTTGACCAGATGGTTCGACATGTTTCCTTCCCTTTGTCGTCCCCTGATCACCGCTATATGTCGTCTTCGTTTCGGTCATACCTTTCTTCCTTCGTCACTTTATCGTTTTTCCCTCGTCTCTTCTCCGCGGTGCCCTCTTCACCCAGAGGACTCCTTTTTTCTGTGTGATATCAATCACGTCTTCTTCGAATGTTCCTCACTCTCTTCAGAACGTTCTCTCTTTTATTCTCGGCTTTTGGATCTTCGTCTTCCTACTCCATACAATGACTCTTATGTTCTCTCATTTCCTTCCTTGTCAGTTGTTCCTATTCTAGCTTCTTTTATTCATTCAATCTCGCACCAGATTGAAATCTAATATGTTATTCTCCTTTTGAACTATTACTTAGATTCCTTGGCTGATTGGGCTGTTGCTCTTCGTTGGCGTACCCATAACAAAAAAAAAAAAAAAAAAAAGAGAAATTTATCGAGTTAATACAGGTATTTTGACCTCCTGTTTTATCATTATTACTATTATTGTTACGTCTACTTGTGATACTGGATGAATTTTTTGATTGTATGTGTGTAGTAGAGGTTAGTCCGTTTATATACATTCTTATACTTTTCATAAGTTTCCAGTGATCTTGTAAATACAAGCTTCTAAAGAATGAAATTGGCTTCGGATGTAAACACTCTGAAATTATGTAAACATTGGTCAAGCAAAGTCGTACTACAAAAATTGAATTTAATAACATACTTTTTTTTTTTTTTTTTTTTTATTAAAACATAGGTACAAGTTTGACCAATATGATTTTTTGATATATATTCCGCTGTTCGCGCAACCTTCGCGTATTCGCGGTTATATTAATTTGATTATAATTTTTATATTTTAATTTATACGTAAATGAAATTGAATTGAATTATTCTCCAAAGAATCATAGCTATGCTGGTTAGATTTAGGTGCTAAGTGTGTAGTCATAAGAAGATACTGTACTAAATTAATTAAATTACTATAGCGATAAGAAATATTATTTTAGATGTATTGAAATGTTATTAGTAAATTGTAAATTTATGTCAAATAAACGATAATGAGGGTGACGGGAACTCACGAAACAGGAAAAATTGCCTTGTGAGACCCACAACTTTCTTATTTAAAAATAAAAAAAAAAAATACGACTAATGTATTTAGCAAGTACCACAAATTTTCTCCATATTGATGATTAAGGAAGATCTTAACAGTTCCCTCTGTAGCAATAATTGATGATACTCTTTCACTTGATGTTTTGATAGCAACACGCGTCAGTTATAATACATGTTTTCCAAATTAGTTCGTCCTTGTAGCTTACCCTCTGTCAGACTGAAGCATGATCTGGCTTTGTTTTTCTACGTTTAAATTCATGGCGTCTAGTTCTTTATACATCATCTGTCATACTGTCGTCTAGTTTTCACTTTATAACAATATCCTCGTTCAAATCAATATCGAATGTAGCGATAATAAACAATTTTACAATACCTACAGTGCACCTCTCCAACATTTATTTCCCATTCGCTTCTATATTATCTGCCGCAAGGTGATGAGATCTTATTTAGAACTGAACACGTTGATTATGTCTGAAATTTATAGTCCCGATTAAGTTGCAGATATTGTTGAATATCAATGTGATCAACCTACCAGAAATCATTCCATCCGATTACTCATACACATTGTGTGAGGAATATTTTTCAGCCCTGTGCAGTTCATGTACTATATACTACTGGAATCTGCCATTAGACGACATTTGTTTAGATAACATAGTAGTGTAATTGGTAGATGTAACCAGCCTCAGTGAAGTCCTCTTCGACCAATGAAATTTGGTTTTCTGCACCCGCATTACCACTTCTTCCGTTAATGTGTAACAATTGTAAACGTTGGACTAATTCGTTGACCTCGCGTCTCAATAACCTAATCCCGAATCAGGTAGCACGATTTGCCCTTTACCAGCTTAATATCCTTGACTATTCTTCTTTACTTTGTGACATTCATTATACTGCGTATCTTTCATACTATTTTAGCGGAATGCAAGAAGCGTACTTTTGCGTTTTCCAACATTTGTTTATTTTCAAATCATTCAACGTGTACTCTTTACTGACAACACTCACGTGCGCATGAGTAAATGCAGTACTCATGGAGTAAAAAGAAAGGTTTTCTTGTTTCGAGCATGTGGCCCAGATATGTACCTTAGCTCTATGCAGACGTGCTCAAGATTATGCACTTTTTATTTCAACTAGGCTGGCTCGTTTAAAGATTACCGGTAAACAAATACACCTGTTATGTTGTATTAACACTAAGATCTCGCAAGTTATTTATTACTACGCAAAGTCGTTGACAGGCCCTTAAAGCCTGAGATACGTCCATGTTGCGGAATATACAACCTATCTATCCGTTCGTTTGTCGATGCTCTCAGTTATAAATAAAATCTGTACGCGTGCTGTTACAAAATAGATTAGTCTTTCTCCAGTTTATTAGCAATTACATTCTAGGAAAACCCCCCCAGAGTACTGGTGGCAGTGTGATTTTTGGTATGTTTTAAGAGACCTATTTGCCGTTTGTTTAGCCAATTCTTAAGGTTAGGAACAATGCTTTACATGTAACGACGCATATCAGACGATCAGTGCACTGTTTTTTTTTTTGTTTTTTTTTATAATGTTCAAGAGGAGCGAAAAAAACCGGCATACTCAGTGTAGGGTAAGAGAACGATTAAAACGTCCGAAAAAAAAACAACAATTTTGAGTGGGGCACGTAGTGTTCATGGCACGGACATGTAAAAATGAGTTCGCGATGTCTAAAAAAAGCCAGCGACGTTGACGAAATGCAGTAATAACAATTTGTCACGGCGCTACTACCGGAGAACAGTTCTTTACTTTGATGGGACAAGAGTCACAATCAATTGTCCTTCAACTCTGCCAATCTACGATAAACAGTCTTAATGAGCATATAAACCGATTTTATAAAAACGTACGTGATGTCCTTTATTTGGTAGATAGATTTAATTACTAGAACAATTCAGAAATGCGTAAAAATATGCCTATAAATTAAACACATGGTCGGTCAGAAAAAAATCGAAAGTCGAAAGGAAACATGATTATGCTTATTACGGCAAGAGTTGTCCTATCCATTTTAAAGGTTTTTATTTTCCAAGAAAGTATCGGTAAATAAATTAGATTTATTATTTTACTAAATTAATATCATTTTTCCACCACCACTCCTAATTTTATATTCTCAACCTGTTAATTGACCAAATCGCTGCTTTTAATAGCATTAATAATTTGAAATTAAATTTTTTAACGCTACATTTAATTTTGTTGTAGTTTACCAATCTCTCGCACTACAGACAATACTGAAGCTGAACATATACAAATGAACAAAGAAGAAGCAGTAGATTAGTTAATATTATGTATAAAGAAAACGTAAGACTGCCGAATGTATGCGTGTATCACAACTACCTAGTCAGTCCACATTACCATAGAGATATCTTCTAAGCTCTATTCTTTCCACCCTTCTACACACTTAATAGCTTCGAAGGAGGAATCTCCTTTCCCACGCATCCTATTCTGGATACATCTCCTCCAATGTGCGCGAGCATAGCTAAAACTTGAAATTTAATAGATAATAATAGGCGCTTATACTATAAATAAATTATTAACTGCGTGTGGAATAGGACCGCATTTTCTTTCAGTAAGCGTATGCGTCAATGTATTTCTAAGTGATAAACATAAAGTAATTTACAAAGTGTACAAAACCAAAATCAGCCGAATGAGCAAACTATGTAGAAGCACACTCGCCTAACAATTTACATCCATGTACGTATATTTAGTGTATACTAAAGAAGGAACAAATAATTTAGGGGTGATCATCTTAGCACCGAACAAGCAATTTCACCCAAAAACACAAAACTTACGATTTCTCTTAAATTACACATTTTTACGAGCATGTATGAACATATTTGCAAGTGTTTTTACATGATGAAAAGACACATAAAACACAAAGATGAAAACTGTATAGTGTTCTAGTGTTTATTTTCATGCGTCTGCTGTAATAATATCCAAACACATGTATAGTGCATAGCGTTTAGGGTTAGTCATACTGATGGTATGCAACTAAAAATCTATCGCCTATAAGGCAACGTTTAACTTCAAAAGTTTTTACAGATGAAATTAACAGAACGATTTTTCCCCTGTTTGAAAAAAAAAAAAAACTTTATTCCGAACCATGTTCCGTAACGATTATTTTAAACTCACTAGCAAAACATGCCAGCGACAATTTACGACTGCCATGTTCTCTGTACGCAATTAATGAACACTGCTCATCATTTGGTACTTTTGACGTACGCCGCATTATTGTTGACACTAATGTTTTCAGAATTAATAAAAAAGCTAAAAATGATATACAACTTCAAAATATAACCAGCCAGATTCTGTGAAAAATATAAAATTCTTTTACCTCGCAGAACATTAAAAATTCTCCTATTCAGTGAACTTTTCGCATTCCCCTGTTCCCATTATTAGAATAAAGCCCTGTATACACGAATAGACTGGTATTCATTTCTGAACTAATTCGCACCCTGTATTAAGCAGAATCCCACTGCATATTGTTCTTTTTGCTGTATTAGTATGAAGACTATGATGAACGCGTTCTACATGTATTTTCGAATCTCACATTCGAGCGTAGTTCATTTTATAAAAAATATTTTTCAGATTTTTCAGTCTGTCTAAAAGCATAATAAAGAAAATATTTGCATTATTTTACATTTGGAAAAGAACATTAGTTCCTCGTATTCTACAGATTCAACATATTTAAAAAAAAATCCGGAGAAAATTCTCTAATGAAGTAATAATATTTCTGTCTGCGGATTAATTTTACAAAAGCAAGCCGGCGATACTATTGTGAAACTAAGTATAAATGATTTCCCGTGTTCGATGTGTTGAGTGCAGTGGTTTCGTAATTCTCTTCGAAGATCGGTGGAAAAACAGCTCTCCTCCGGTGTTTCATATGGAATTTCAGGAAGTTCGTTGTAATCTCAAGTTGTTTTGAAATACCAAGTGCGAATAATTCAGTCTTACAAAAACCGTTTACAAAATTTCAAAATGTTTTTTTTTTTTTATGTCAGCGCTCCGAGCGAATATGTAATTGTATTCGTTTTCGTCTAAAGGCGATTTTAACGTATTTCCCTTTAACAATTTGACAATTGTGTTTTTCTTTTTTTGTTTTTTTTTTTTTAATGGGTCCGTCTACAAGGACAATGGTCCAAGAACAACGGAAAAAAGTCGCACGAGACTCAGATCTTTACACGACGAGAGATAGCCGACAAAAAAGAATCAAGAACTTGGACAACAGAAGGAGAAGGAAGGGAGAGAATGAACGAATCACTTTATGGAGTGGGAATACCGATTTGTAAAAGGGAGGAGTAGAAAAAAGCTTGAACAGTTACAAGAGACGAACAATCGAACATTATGTGATCGGGATCACAAATAAATTGAATATTGGAGGGGTGCAATGGACAATAAGGAGACGGCACAAGAGAGTAACGAAAAAGCGAAGAAAACTGTGCTCAAATCGCAGATAGGTTGAAGCGACGCATAGAAGGAAAATCAAAAAACCGGGGGAATCGAGGAAGGGAAGGCTGAATAGACAAGAAAAAAGAAATCCGGGTTGGAGAATGAGGAGACGTAAGAGTTAAACCATAGTTTAGAATGAGCAGCTGCAGACAGAAGGGCAATATTAAACGATGAAAAAACAGAAAGAAACATACCGGAAAAATAATTGAGCGAATAAGTCAACTCGTTACTTTTGAGCCTCAATATGTGCGCCATTTTCTTTTACGTTTTTTATTACATAACAAATACTGAATCGTGTTTTCTTTGTGTCGTAAAATTTTTACATAATCGCTAACCTACTCAAGTATTTCTGACCAACGGGATGTTGTATACATATGATTTTTGAGGCGCTTTCGGAAACGTCGCTTCGGATTACAAACTTAAAAAATTAGGTTGTCCGGGAGGGAACCGTAAAAAGATGAAATGATGATGTTTTTTTTTTTTTTCAGTTAATTATCAGTAATATTTAATAGTGTTTTTTAACACTTATACCACCGTGAACTACGCCGTCAGGATGGTTTTGCAAAGTAAAAATTACATCTTGCAAATGTGCAAACTGTATAATCAGTTAAATATACTTTTCAAATATTACCAAGACATCGGAATGCAGTTTTACGATAATTATATATTTGAAATCCCGAAATTTCGTACGCTACTCGCATTATGGGCCATTATTTTTTTTAAAAAAAGTAATTTTTCACTAATTAATGCCGATTAATATCCGCATCACTTAAGCGACCTTTTTTTTTTTCGCTGAGTCATGTAAATAGGATTTTAATTTCTGACAGAAATGCTCGTAACACATGCACCACTAACGTTGGCATTGGCGATTGTTAATATTTCGTAATTTATAATAGGCGATCTGAAATAAGTGTTGCATTAGTTTTCAACGTTTGCAGTGTTAACGGTGACCGATAATTAAATTAGCAGAATTTTCGGTGTTACTCTGTGACAAATTATGTTACTGCTTCGGAATATTCACTTCTGCGCTCTCTGTACTTGGATGCGCTTCGCTATTACCTGCGCAATTATGGAAGCTTTACACAATTATTGGAATTATGATTCTCACTGCGCATCAGTTACTGTACGATTTAGTATATTCGTATGTCTGACAGCTGAAGCACCGAAAACTGTTTCTCTTTCGGGGAATTCCTACCAGCTTGATCCGTGTATGCAAAAACGTCTGTATTTTCTATTTCACCTGCTTTTTTTTTTTTTTTTTTTCTTTCTTGGCGGGGGTTTAAAATAAACAAGAAATAACCGTAAATGTTGTTTGCTGTCTCTATGTTTGGATATTAACACGACATGCCCGACACGAAATCCTTTTTCCTGAAGGATAGCAGCAATGTCGTTAGTGTTGACTGAACGAAGCAAATACATTTTTCAAATTTAATCTGATATACTACGACGATGTTCATTCTCTTTCTAAAAGTATTTTATAAACGTGCGATAGCTATTAATATCAATTGTTTTGACTTCAGCCCTGTTATCAGTGTCAAGCAGACCTACTGTAAGATAAAAGTGAAGAAAAGAAACGCGGCTAATTCGAATAAGAGAAGAACAAAATGAAATAAATCGAAAAAAAAAAAAAAAAGAGTTAGCAAACAATTTATTCCTTTATGCGTGGCACATTTTAAAAATCGGGAAAAATATTTTTATAAAGATGAAATATCTCACGGAACAGAAAGATTTTTTAAGTTAGTATCGATAGCTGAAAGTCTAGGTCTGAATAAACATTTCGAAGTGGTTATTACAAACGTCAATCCTTCAGGATTTGCGGAGTCGATATTAAGCCCGTAATAAATTTACACATAATTCGCACTTTTTTTCTTTTTTCTTTTCTCCTTATTAATCTCAAATGTGATTATTATGCGACCAAATATTTTACACACACCTACATAAAAATTTAACTCAATCGTCTATAGATAATATTTTTATTTGAAGCTCAACGAAAAAAATTTATGCTGGAATTATCAATTCGAAAATATCCGATCATTATATTATTCGTTGCGTATTTCCCATTAATAGGTACTCTTATCAAAACGTGAAAGGACAAACAAAAAACAGAGTAAATGAAATGTGGCTGAACCATAAACTTAAAAGTTATGGGGCATAGTCTTGAAAAGATTGACTCGACCGAAAATATGTGCTCGCAAATACAATCTAAATTTAATAATTTATATAAGGGATGTAGAAAGTAGGTGAGGTACACAAAGGAGAACCATTTTATTCATTTAAAAATGACCGGATGAATATAAAAATTTTAAAATTGATGAAAATTAGGGGCATTTATTATAAACGCTGTAAAAATAATACAGCAAACGCGAGCTATAAAATATTGTATAAAACAAACAGAAATATGACTGAAACTGAAATTAGGAAAGCGAAATTAGAATATTACAATAAACAAATGCAGCATAGGCTAATGAGAATATCAAAAAAGTATGACAGATAATCAATAATATCGTGTATACAATAAAAACAAATCCTCAATTGATGAGGTCGCCTTGAAACATTTTGCAAGTGCAAGACATGCGATGAATAAATTTATCGATCACTTCTCCCAACCAAAACAGCATTGCGCTCAAATGCGCAATACACAATTATTGAATAGCGATAATTTACAGCTGACACTCACGCCATTCTATATTCCAATAGTTACAAACAAACAAGTAGAATAAATAATTTACACAAAGCCCCAAGATAGGATGATATTAAAGCTTCGGATATTACAAATAAATATGGATTTACCCCACTATTTACAAAGATAACTAACTGTTCGATTAAAAAAGGTATGATTTCTGAGGAACTAAAAATTAGACCTATATATAAAAACGGCTTGGTGCTTGTGACAATTATAGATCGATTACTATAATCTCAATTTTAGCAAAAATTTTGGAACAATACCTTACGTTTCATCTGAGAAATGATTTTTAGAAAAGCGAGTTGTTGTATAATAATCAATTTGGTTTTAGATAAGAAAAATCAACCGTCTCTTTGTTAAGAGTACTAACAAATAGGATAAACAAGCGGTTGGCAAACGGTAAACAATGTATTATAATTTTTATAGACATTAGTAAAGCATTCGATGCGGTAAACCATCAAATGTTAGTGCGGGATATGAAAGGTATTGTGGTATTATAGGCAACCAAAATAAATGGTTTGAAAGTTATTTGTATAATAGAAAGAGGCGTAGTAAAAATCGACGAAGAATTAAGTAGAGAGGAAATAACATTAAGACGCGTAGGGCAAGGAACTATTTTGACTCCGTTGTTATTTTTGATTTATACTAACTTCCTTCATAAATTTGTTAAAAACTCGACAGCTTTTGCTTATGCGGATGATATAGTATAAGGCCGAAAAACTTTTTCAAAAGGATTTGAATAGTATGTGTAGGTAGGCGCATGATAAACATTTAACTATTAATGTAAAAAAATCGAAGGCTTTCCAGTAGATGTAGAAAACATATAATCCATCTATTAAAATACATAACAATAATTGTTTACATAACTGCTTGACTTCTACTTCGAACTGTGGGTTTACATAACTGGAAACGACTGAAGAGATTAAATATTTAGGATTAATCATCGACAGAATCTTGGGACAAGCATGTTATAAATGTATCTAATAACATTAGGCAAATGCTACCGGCACTTTTATTAGTCAGCGAAAGAAATGCTTAAAGACAATAATCGCTAATAAAGATCAGGCTAACGGTAATATTAGCTGGTGGAGAGAAAGAAATGAAATGTCTCTAAAGATGTGCATCACCAGTCGCTTGCATCTAAGACGATGACAAGAAGCAGGTTAACGAGTAATAATAGAGAGGTATATTTTATTCGACCGAAAGACATAAATAGTATAAGATTGATAATACGGATGAAATAGTTTTAGTTAAGCTGCTAGAACGAATCCCAGAAGACATAATGCAAAAAGAGATAGGAACTTGCAAAGTATTAATCAAGCAATGGTTGGTGTGAATAACATCAATGACATTAAGTTAGATCAATTGGGAACTGGCTGTGGCGGAGAATCGACGATTCATATTCGTCGAAGATTGTAGAATGAAATTGTTTGTATGATGGTAAGTAGTTCTTTTTTGTTTTTTCTTTCTCACTTTTTATAGTTATGAAAACTAATTTTAATGAAATATTGTAACATATTTTTCGAATAAACGATGATAAGCGTGCTGGACATCCACAGTCGGGCAGTATAAAAAAAAAAAAAAAAAAAAAAATTATAACAATCTTTAGTTAGCATAAAGTTGAAATTTTTAAATTACAGCCTAGTATAAATTGATGTAACGCTTTACAAACATTAATTTGGGAATCGGCAAGGATCGAAGAGGTAAATTTTCGGTACTCTTTAAAGCACTTGACAGCGTTGAACGTTGCGATCTGTATTTTTGACACTGTCAGAAGACATGTGTCAGGTCGCGCACGAAGGCGGTGCAATCACAAGCAAGGTTAGTAAGAATGCCGACTCGAGCCAGAGAGACATTTAGGCTGTAGTGATTCGCTCGACATCTGTTTACGGTACTTATAACTTTTCTAGGGAGGTTAAGACCAGCGAACCAGGGCTTGTTGCGGGGCGATTGAAGAAAAAGTATTCGCTGCCTTTGCTTTGATCAGTGATTGTGTTAGGTGTTCGGAGGTGTTACGAAATGCGATTTTTTCGCTATTATAGTTGAAGTCTATAAAAGCAAACTTAAAAGATGTGTTTCCTGTTCGACTAGATGTCTCCCTTAGCGGGCGAATCGGCCATTTCATTGGTCTCAATACTTTGGTGCACTGGAATCCAGACCGGACGAATTTTACTACCGTTAGGACTCAATTGATTAAAGTTTAGTCACTCTCAACGATACCTTTCCTATCTTAATAATTAAGGATTTGTATCTTTTATTTTTGTAAATGAATAGCAACTGACATGAAACCGAAATTTATCCATCGAAAATAACAGAATTAGGTAAATTATAAAATATAGCGCCTTCACAAAGAAAGAAAAAAGTAAACAAAAGCAAGCAGACATAGATTTTGGTTTAAAAAATTTAGTGTGTTACAAGTTGAATATCGTCTGGAACAATTGCTCTCCGAGTACGTTTCTAATACGCAATTGTTAACTTCTATTATGACGACGTTTATGTATTACATATTTATATTCATTTTATTTAATGAAACTAATATTATATATAATCATTTTTTTCTCATAAAATTGAAAGATCAAAATGCATATATGCAACTTAACGGAATCGATACCATGAGATTTTGAGCCATGAATTGTAAAAAATTCCGTGTGATTATGACAATGGTTCTTTTGCGAGTCGGATGATTGAATCGATGTGTGAAAATATTATATTTATACGTGTTATAGCAGTGAGAAAATCCTCTCCTCGGTTTTCTAAATACTGAATATTCATTCCCTAAAATTACTCGCCAGTTTCTTAATCTACAATCGGCTACAGCAATAAGATGCATTGTTGCCGAAGAAAAATTTACTTCTTATTCGTAAAATCGGATGCCTCTCATTTTCGTCCTTTTTAAAGCGAGCCATCGATCATTTCGAAATAAGAAACTTGTTTCGCTCAAACGCGGTGTGCCCGGGGATCAGACAGATTTACAAGAAAGAACACAGGTTTCATTAAGATTAAAGCGTTTTTAATCCGTCTGTCAGGGAAAGATACTGAGAAACGTTCGTTCCGAAATCATGGTTAACAGGTAAGAAGAGCCGTCAATATTATCGAATCTATATTTGCATTCTTTTAGGGAAACAAAAAGAGAAATTAGTTTTATCAGTTCAGATACTTTGAAAAAGTTCTTAAACATCGTAGACGGCTGAACGAACTGATACATTAGAATTCGAACGATATAAAGAACCTTTTCAGTTCATTCCAAATAAATAAATTTGAATAGCGGGAAAGAACTTTAATTCGGAGTAACGGTATGTTTTATTCATAAGCGGCCCGAGATCGACCGGAATAATAACAGCGATAAAAAAGAGGGAAAAAAACAACGTGAAATAACCTTAGAGAACGTAAAAAACTATATAAACGAAGAAAACATGAAAACATAAAAAAATCAAATATTCTTTACTTTCCACTTCGGCTGATGCAAAATAAAAAAAAAAAAAAAAAAGAAAGAAAGAAAAAAAAAGTGTTGTTACAAAAAGAATCAAAAAAGAGTTAGCAAACTAAAAAAAGTATACCATCCATGCTCATGAGAATTTTCCCAGTGAAAGTTGCTGTTTTTAAATATTTTCAAATTATTAAGTACCAGCACCCCATTCATGAACGAAATGACATTTTTTTTTTCGGGCACCGGGAAATAAAAAAATAAAAAAAGCCAACATTTTGATTCGGTAAGGCGCAATATATTATTCTTCCTCCAACATTTTAAATTGGCATCTCAGTTCTTCATGTAACGCTCATTTGAAAAGCTGCAAGCCCAATTTTGGTTTCCATATACTTTCATCGGCCATTTCTCCTCGCCGTATTCGAACGTTAACGGTAGTTACTGTTAATTTTTACTTGCCTCGACAGCAGCAAGAGGAAGTAAGACTCGATAGTAAATTAATTTCAAATAAAATTCTTGTTACGCAAGCAGACTTAAATATCCTCTCTGTGCGATTTTTTCAGGCGCATCAGGTGGAATTAACAGAGTAATTTCAGAATGCGTTTTAACTTAAAATCGAATAAATAATATAAATAAGAAGGAAAATCAGATGATATCAAATTAATTATGGAAACGAAACGGATTATAGTACACACCACTAAAGTGAGCGCGTATCCCATGGACCAAGGTATTAATTAAAATTTTCGTGAAGTGCGTCTAATGTATCTGAAGTAAATGTGAGGCCGGTAATTTCTTTTGTCCTATCTGCTTTTACTTTCACCATAGTGATTATGTAGCCCTGGACAGCGACATAATTCATTAGAGCTGTCATCGATACGAAATTTTCAATTCCGCGTGGTATCATGTGCATCGTATGCCACCAGGCGTCCGCTCTTATCCTCTTCATCTCCTCAGTCCTGAAATTGATGGACGAAATGGCTATTCAAGAATTGTCTGGCACATGAATGTAGTTTCGAATCGTCTTTCTATCCTTCATAAATGTAAAAATCTTAGTCTATCACTTGGCCGCTTACCCTCTATCCTCCTCCCGTCAATCAGCTCCGTTATTCATGGAGAATGGCGGATTAGATGACCGACCGTGTTGTTCTTTCGGTTCTCTACAGTTAATGCTAGTTTCATATTTTCATCTAATCTCTCTGTAATTAGGCCAATGAAGTTTTTAACATTCTTCTGTATCGCCATATTTCAAAATCCCTATTTAAACTGGTCCAGGTTTCACATTTGTATAGTGCAACGTTACGAATGTTTTAAGAAATGTTTTCCTCATATGTGAAGAAACATATTTCGATGTAAGCACAACGATTTCTTTTTCTTAGAACAACTTTCTACCTGCGTTATTTTTCACACCTTCCATCAGATTTAATTGCACTTGAAAAACAAAATTTAAGCCGTTAATAGGTATAAATCGGACTTCTTTTCCGTTTTATTGTAAACGGCATTGACATCTCTACAAGTTAAACCACAAAAAAAACAAACTATAACACAGTGATAGCTGTAACGACAGTTGCGTCGAAACAGAAAACCAACACAGCCAGGTGTAAAATCCCAGCTTTACTATACTCTAAAACGTCAAGGCTCGCAACTTAATTATTCGTCGCCGATCTCGACTGTAATAAACTTTTCTACAGAAATTTTCTTTATATCTTTTCTTTCATTTTTCATTCTTTCGCTATCCTTGGTTTTTTCTAAATTTGTAATGGAAGAGAAAAAATATTCTACATAATTTTACAACTCCATTTGTTGAGAAGGCGATTTGTTTGAACATAAACTATTTTTAAGCTGGTCTGCACAGTTAATGAAATTCGTGATGCGAAAATGTGTGAAACCAAAACGCGTAACACTAAAATACGTCACACAGAATATATGAAGCTTCAGGTAAACATATACATATACGTGCATACGTATACTATAAGGTAGCAAAACTGCTTAACCCTTTCGGGATGATGGAGGTCAGCGTAAAAAAAAAAAAGAACTGACTGAACGAGACGGAAATGATTTCACACGTCTAACCGAAAAAACAACATAATATATAAATATTTACAAAATTCATTTTCACATTTGCCAGCTAATGTATAATAATTACTTTCTATTAATTTTACTGTTTTGTTCGCTTTTCAGCCATAAAATATAAATAATTGTGCGCCTTTTTAGTATTTTGTTTCATTTGTAATAAGGAAGAGAAAGGGGTGAGCATTTGTAGGCATTAAGAAGATTGGCTTCTGTATGCAATCACCGACACACTCGCTTTTTTAATATCAGCTGATAAAAAATTAACCGAAATATTGATTAAGAATTAACTAAACGCAAATTTAACGCAGACATTTAAAATCGACCAACTATTGGCCACGGAAAAGTGAATAGTAAATTAATAATTTGATCACCGAATCCCCGCATATGTTCTTTCATGATAATGAAATGTGATTTTAAGACTATCGCAATGAATTTTTTTCAGTTATTATACAAATATTTTATGGTTTTTTTTAAAGCTTTTCAGGGCTACTACTCCCAACTTTATTGAAATTTTACCTTTATTAGCAAAATTCAGTAATTAATTTATTTGGTATAATACTGATAATCATTATCAGAATAGTATCGTAGTTAATAATAAAAACAACAAATACGGAGCAATAATTTTAATAATATTAACGAGGATAAGAGTAGAAATAAGTATAAAACTCGAACATGCTTGAAATATCATTAATTAAATTTCACTAAAGTTTATTATAATAGAAAAACGTGATTATTTTATTCTTTTAATTTTAATTATAATTATAATTTATATTTATAATCTATAATTGAAATTATAACGTTGGTTATACTCCTAAGAAAAGTCCGTTAACGCCTTATCATTACAATCAATTCGCGACAATTTTCAAAAAGGAAAAAAAAAGAATTATTCTTAAATATTTTATTTTAACTTAAAAAGCTACTAATTAATATATATATATATATATATATATATATATATATATATTCGCGAGATCGAACAATAAAATTAATGTAATATTAATTCAGAACATACTTCTATTTAGGTTTAGATATAATATTTTTATTCTTCTTCTTCTTTTTTAGCGATTTCCCGGCACGGGGTCCACTTGGTCGCACGTTCTTCTTCATGTCTTACGATCCCCGACATGCTCTATCGCAACACCGACTTCCACCATGTCTTTGTTGACGGAGTCTATCCACTGTCTTCTCAGTCTCCCTCGTGGTCGCTTTCCTCCAGGGTCATAATCCATTAATAACCTGACTAGGCTATTGTCTGCTTTTCTTAGAACCCAATTCTTCTTTGAACCTATCTTTATCAAATTTTTTCTATCTTTACTCCTTTGTTAATTTTTTTGTCCCGTACCAGGTACACGGATAATGATAATTTCCTTTCTTTTAATTAATTTTAAAATGAACTTTTTCTCTTTCTTATTTATCCGCATTACGAAGCAGTTAGCAATCTGTAACTATTTTACTCGTGTATGTGTCATCATACAGTTGCAGCTGTGGTTTAATCGTGTCCAACGATATATTTATGCGTAAGTAAATCGTTTGTATCGGTTTTACCTTTTTTTCTTTTCTCCCATTCGCAACGACTTCTAATTTCGAGAAGCAGAAAGAGTAAATTGAAAGATGAGAAGGTCGGTCGTTCGAACAGAGTTTTTTATCGTGAATTAAGTTCGACAACGACCGAAGAAAATGAAATCGGGCAGCGTTTGGAGTTCAGCAAAACGAACACAAGAATAAAGGAGGTAAATGGAAATTTTTTAAGATATCGCATAAGAAGTCGAGAAAGCTTGCTTGTTGACGAATGAACTCGTAATAGCAGAGTGGCGGTGCGTGAATCGAACGAACAGGTAAGCGGAAAGTTGCCGAAGCTGCACGCACGGAAAGAGACGAAAAATGAAAATAATCGTACGAGGTATTATATGGTTGAAAACATATCCATGGTTCGATGCTTGAACGATGAAAGCATTTTACAGGCGGATGATGTTTACGGTGTGATGAAAGCTGAAAATTTGTTATGGAAATTTGCAACGAAAATAATAACACATGTTCTTGTAAATGGTGGTTTTATTTATCGGCGAATGGTTTTGCTCTCGCTTGGCTAAGATGTACAGTTCCGAAACATTTCGGTGCTGAATTAATAAAATACAATGATGTTTCGTGCCCATTATTACCGGATTTATAATTATTTTCAACATTATTACGAAATGGCACGGAAGATGCCAACGATGTGGCAACACTTATTCGTCTTATCCGATTCCTTAATATTTCTCGTCGAGACAATGTATTTCATTTTTTATATCGAATAATAGTGGTGCCCAAATGTTGACCGAGCATACATAATAAAAAGCTCTACGCAGTCGGTGTCGCCAATTAATTTAAAAAAAATAAACGATTACAGGAAATATTTTACGACCATTCAAATGGTGAGAGAGAGAGAGATGACTTCGTAACAACTTTTTTTTGTTTTTTTTTCTTTTGTTGTATACGGTTAACAAAGAGCAACAGCCGAGTCAACCAAGGAATCTAAATAATAATAGCTGAAAAGGAACATAACATGTCCGATTTTAATCTGGTGTAAGATAGAATGAATGAAAGAAGCTAGAATAGGAACAACTGATAAGAAAGGAAACGAGAGAACATACGAGTCATTGTATAGAGACGGACGATATCGAAAAGCTGAAAATAGAAGAAAGAACGTTCCGAAGAAAGTCGGGAACATTCGAAGAAAACATGATTGACATTATACAGAAAAACAGAATCTTCGAAGTGAAGAGGACACCGCTTGGAAGATACGAAGGAAAAACGAAAAAGTGACGAAGGGAGAAAGCTACGAGCGAAATGAAGGCGGCATATGCCAATAATCCGAGGACGGCAAAGAGAAGGAAACTTGTCAAACCAAATGGTGAGAGAAGGTAAAGAGGCTGATTCGGATTGGAGAAAAGTGGCAAAATAAATATCATTCCATACTCTGAGGTGAAACTATTGTGAGCAGGAAATTTATCAAGAGGATGTCCGTTGGAAGCCCCTGAACGAGTCAGAAAATCGGCCACCTCATTACTCTTAATTTCAGCATGGCTAGGAATCCGTAGTAGACCTATTTGGATAGAACGGTACAAAAATAATTTGTGAATTAAATTGGGAATAAGAAGAACGAAAGATTCAACAGAGGACAACGGTAAGGGAGAAGAAATCACTTGCAAGACAAGAAATTTATCCGGAAGGAAAGAAAAGGAAAAAAGATAAAAAGATTTGCACAAAGTATAACAGCAGATTCAGCAGGAAGAAAGTTTAAAGGATTCAGAGTAGTTATGAGAAGGAAAAATAAAGGCGGCACCAACTTTACCAGCCCTCTCAGACCCATCACTAAAAATAACAACATGATCAGAATATAAAGAATTTAAAATCATACGAAATTTAGATAGAAAGGAATTTAACAGAACTTTATATATGAAATACGTGAGGAGAATGTAAAAGACTGAAATAATTAAGGGAAAAGTACGAAGATTTGTCATAAGAGAAAGCATAGGGAGAAAAATTGGTAAGACGAACAGAAATGAAAGATAAAATTGGAATTCTGTTGATAGTAAAACGCCAGTTGTGAAAAAATGAGCAGTAAACAGCTATAATCCTAAAGGAAAGAGAGGGGATGCGTTTAATTGAGAAACGATAGTCTAGATCTGCGGATGAACAAAGGGAGCGATTTTGATTCGGAGAGTATGGCAGGAATTGGAGTTTACATACACCTAAACTAGGACGAAGGCAGGAATTTTGAATGCGATCAAGCTTTAACAGAAGATACTTAAAAGAGTTGCCGTATATATAGGAACAGTAGTCCCTACCCCGGGGCGTACCTTAAGTACTTCTCTGGGGCCCGGAGCTCTAACCGGGAAGGGGCGCGTCCACAGGTAGTGGATAGTGCAGGGCCTATATATATATATATATAGGTTAGCTGCGAATAACCAATAAGAAGTCGTGAACTAAGAGCAGCTACTGGCAGGAAATTCCAGTAAGGACACGGCAATAAGTTATGAGGGAATAGAGGGAAAGCTGTAGGAGCTAACCATAAAACTCTACCAAATCCTAAGGATTAACTCACCCTCGGCGAGTTGAGACCGCCACAAAGGTCTCTGGCTAATTACCTAGTAGCAAACTGGCGGAGGGCAGCAGTAACCATCAGTACCACCGGCGGGCGGAAACCATAATTTCTTCGAAAATTCATCTTTGCAACAATCCAATTCGAATGTTTTTTTTTTTTTTTTTTTTTTTATGGGTACGCCAACGAAAAGCAACAGCCCAATCAGCCAAGGAATCTAAGTAATAGTTCAAAAGGAGAATAACATACTAGATTTCAATCTGGTGCGAGATTGAATGAATGAACGAAGCTCTAGAATAGGAACAACTGACGAGGAAGGAAATGAGAGAACATAAAAGGCATTGTATGGAGTAGGAAGACGAAGATCCAAAAGCCGAGAATAGAAGAGAGAACGTTCTGAAGAGAGTGATGATGAGTGTCTACTAGTTTCCTTTGCCATCGCCGTTGTCATCATTTTATTCAGACTCCCTGATAACATCAGCCCCGAATGCCACGTAGACTGCCTATTAAAACGGCAATTTCGTAATACCATCGAATTTATCGTTTTTTACGTTTTTTGTGCAACATCACTAGCCCGTGTTTACGTGTTTTAGCCTCCTTAATGACCAAATTTTAATCTATTGTTTTCATTATCAGCCTAATCCCTATGTACCTCGGAGTTGTTCGGATTGTTGCTTTTATTTAGCATGCCCACAATCCTCCGGTTGATTACAAAAAATGTAGCCTCCCGTTTCTCGCTCTTCTGGTTTGAGTTGTGAGAGATTCATCCAGCTTGAAATTAAATAAATCTGGGAAGTAAATTTAGCTCAGACCACGAAACTGGCCCACTTCAAATCCGTTAGATTCTTAAGACATTGGCCAGCCTAACTTAACAATTTCCGGCATCCTACCAAGAATATCGAACTCACTTTATTCCATATATTCCTTTAAAAAAAACAGCCGAATAATATTGCGTAATTATTTGGTTATAGTTTTACGATTTAAACCTGTTCCATTCTAAAAAATGTTCACTTCACGCAAAGTGAACGATTTTAATTCCTCATTTCTCAATTACCATCGATGGTCTACTACTTCGTAGCACTAAAATCGAGTTCAGTTAAAGTGTAACTTACGTTATTTTCAGATTCCAGACAGTTTTTACTCCACTCGTAACTGAAACCGATAGATTTATAATTCTCGTGAAATTTTCTAATAGGTAGAAAAACATTCTTTCTAACGATTATAGCACGGACACGAATTTCCTATATACATATATATATGTATATATATATAATCGTGAGAAAGCGTAGAATGAATTGGACATTTAGGCTATACGTGTGCGCCGTCAAAGAACCGTATTTTGTAATTGCATAGACTATTATAAAGAGGCATTCGACCGAACGAAACGTATCTCGCAGGCACTTGGTGAAATGCGTTAGCGACCGAAGGAAATTACAATAATGGACAATTTATATTCTTCAAATTCGAAGAGAAGGTAAAGTGCACTTCGAAAGCGAAACGATATTGCAACGGTTCAGAGAGAAAGACCTACAAAAGACGGCATTGGGTGCTCTTAAAGGAAATGGGAAGATCGCGAAAAAAAAAACTCGGATTATTCAAAGCGAATTGACAAACGCATGCGCCATGCAATAGTGAAAAAACTGTTTCTAAGATTAAGTAACCTCGCGATTGGACACCGAGTAATCGATACAACGAAATTAACCTGTTCGGCGGTACATCGGAAAGATTTTTTGTATTAAATCTGCATTTAATATTGAACCAAACCCTTCGGTCATAACTGCGCCATCCTAACGTTTTTTCTAACTAAATATTTGCAACACATAAAGAAATCCGTGGGCGGCAAATCCATAAAGTGATGGTTTTCTTGGTCCGCTGAAAAAACAATGAACGCCTATATATGTGTACATAGAGCATCCCACATCAAGTAAATGAACAATAGCCCCCGCTGCGGTAGGATGTATTAAAAATATGAAAAATAAAAAACCGTTACGATTTAACCAAATGAGAAACCGTAAATAATTTCCATTGCTATTGTTCCAGATGATTGTTGATAAAACCGAATAGACATATCCTAGTCAAATAAAGTTGTTTATTAAATGAAATTAAACGAGAAAGGAAACTCTGCTGTATTGATGACGCGAGTATAAAGCAACAAAAAAAAACGCAACCAGCTAAATTTAATGATCCCAAAAAGGGTAGTTTTGGTAGTTCCAACACACGAATACACAATAAAATCGACAAGAAGCACTGAAAGGGGTTTATTTCAAGCGGATAAAAGAAAATAAGAAACGAATTATAATAATCGAAGAAAATAATCGAAAATAAGAACAGGGTAAATTTGAACAAAACAAAAATAACAGAAATAAAGTAACAAGATCTAGAAGTCGAGCGTCTATAAATAAATACTTATACAAAAAAATATATAAAGTAATAAGAGCACAACAAATGATAACGAGCAAAAGTTATTGACAGAACCAACAACATCGAACAACGAGACAAACTGACGTATGTAATTTTATACTGCAACGATGAAATCACGATCACTACAAATATAATCGATAAACTTTCCACCGAACATAATAAAAAATACGATTTTTTTTCGGTTCTTTTTACGGTGTTTGTCAATTGGGACGTAAGAAATGGGAAAAAGTAGAATAATATTATATTCTTAAACGTTTACGAATAGAGGATGAAAATAATTCCGGGACAGGAATACTACTGAAAGGAGAAAAAAATGGGAGAATATAAGAAGTACCGTTAAGGGGATACCGAATTTCAGTAGAGAAGAGTAGAAGGACGATCGTTCAGCAGAAAAGGGACGAACATTCGAATAAAACACGGGCATTAATGTCAGAAAGAAAGTAATGAGAAAGGGTAGAGTAGAAGCAGACGAAAACAGAGAAAATGATGCAGAAAGAGAGAACTATGATTAAAGCGAAGGTGACAAATAGTCGAGATTGTGAAGCGTTTAAGAGAGGGCAATTAGAAAACCGTAGACGAGATGAAAAAGATTGCTAAATCGAGGCCTGTAAAAGGAGGCAAGATTAGAAAATGAAGAACAATAGGAGCTGAGCTATAATTTGAAGAGAGCGACCCGAGGAAAGAAGAACGATATTATGAACTGAAAATGTGCCCAAAAATCTGCCACTAGAAATGGAAGAACGGGCTAATGAATGTTCACTAATTGATTACGTTCAATACCTAAATGGCACCGGGAATTCACAGAAAATCTATCTCGACCAAGTGAAGGAAGAAAATATCATGGATGAGGGAGCGTATAATCGGAAGAGGTAGAAGAAAGATTAGCTGCGATAGCCTATAAAGCACCTTTAGAATCCGGATTACGTGGGAAACTAATTAATGAGGAAACAAAGAGTGTAGAATAACGGTAGATTTCGTAATAGAAAATTCAGCAGAAGAAGAGAAGTTTAAAAGACCTAGAATATAATTCAAAGTTAGGACAAAAAAAAAAAAAAAAAGACCGAACCAACTCCATTTGGCGTTTTGGAACCGTCGGTATAGATGGCGGTGTGTGTAGGAAAGAGAGAACCAAAAACGTTGCAAAATTCCATTCCGACGACACATGCTGAGGGACAGATTTAGAACAGAACGGTAAAGAAAGACATTTTTAATCGGATGAAGGTAATTTACTGAAAGAGAAATATAGAAATTTATCATAACTATAAATAAATGGCGAAAATTTAAGAAGATGAACGGAAATATAAGAGGGATAAAATATTGGAGTTTTATTAGAGATAAATAGAGTAATTTATGAAGGATATAGCGACATGAAGAAATAAGTGAAGAAGGACAAATAGACAAGGTGCTTAATGAAAACCCGATAACCGAAATAGGATATCTATGAATGAAATAATTTAAAATACAAATAAACAAATATCGAAAGTACTACATGTTTCGGAGCGACTACTACATGTTCCATATGCGTCATAAACATGTGATTTTAATAAATATCTGTTCACTTGCGGGATAAATTACTTAATATTAAATGAATAAATTCTGCGCTGCTCCCAGTCTTAAAATTGTCCACGAGAGAACTAAATTAAATCCCAGTTTAAATTTTTTCGACTTGTGAAAACGATGAAGATGCAAAAAGTTTGGGAGCATCGTTCCAACGGATCCCAGACATACGCGTACAAAGAAATTTATTTTTATACGTAAGCAGTATTTTGAACAAAAACACCATTAGGCGCATTTCGTAAACTGTTTGAAAAAAATATGTTTACTCTATAAAAGTTTCCGGATTCAAAAGTTTTTCTTATACAGAAAATATGATTACAATGCGCATAATTAAAGAAAATAAGCAAAAATCTTTGTGCAAGTTTCATAAATTGTTTAAATATTTTCTTCCGATACAAAAAGTCACATTAATATTCAGGCGCAGGTGTACAAAAATGAATTTTTTCAAATACAGAGATTAAAAAAAGTTTCATTAAATTCTTCTTTGGTAATACATAAAACATAAAAACCCTAGGCGAGCAAAGGTGGTAATTTAAGTAAAACTGGCCAGCCTAACAAAAGTTAAAAAACGAATAAACGAAAATAAAATTAAAACAAGGCAAACTTGTTTCACGGAAAAGGAAAAACACGAAAATTAAAACGCCACGCATTAATATTCTAATGCAAGTCGGGGGTTGTAAAAATATATACTTCTGAATATTTTACGTGGCTAAACTTCGCGGTATAGAACTGATCTGTTGTCACATTCTCTTTCTTCAGGTGTGTTTCAGATGATTTCGGCTGAAAATGGAGGCTTCATCAATTTCTAAGTAATCCCATAGGTTTTTGATTGGCTTACGAGATCCGGTGGCTGAGATACCAAAACTTTTTCACAGTTATGCAACAGCCATTTTCATGTGTTTCATAAACGTCATGTTTTCGGAATTATCATTCCGGTTAAATTTAAAAAAAAAACAAAAAAAAACAGCAGATAGCATAGTTTTTCGGAATTCTACCGAGAAGATTTTTCTTCCAAGGGTCGTGTATCCGTCCGCGATGTATTCTTCAGCAGACCCCAGTGACTTCCTTTACCGAAAAATAACTCCGCGCACCATGAAATACGTGCCACATTCACCGGGTAATAATAAGGAAACAAACATGCGTACCCAGATTCGCAGTTAAAGTTTCTATGTACTTTCTGCTTGTCACCGTTCTTGAAAATATCAAAATTTCGACTGCTCATATTATTTTTCAGTATAGATCTCGCCTTCGAAAATTTATGTCTTAAAATAAATCGTAAAAACTTATTTATATATTGGTTTAGCTGAATCATATTCTTCCGATTTGTCAACTCTACACCTTCTTATAATCGGGCTTACGTTATTGTCAACCTTACTATCGCTTCTAATTATAAATATACTTGTAGAGAGGATTATTCAAACGCATATTATCGGTTTTTCTCTTTTTCAATCTTCTTTCTTTTCCTTTTCCTTTTTTTTTCTAACAGTTACATACACATTAGTAATTAATTAAAATACAAAATAATACACAATTATTCCAATTTTAAAGTTTTTTGATTGAACAAGGGGAATAATTTCAGCTGAAACTTTTTGTTGACTCCTCAAGTGCACATCTTAGCGATTAATTTTGAATCTAACCGCCTCCGATTTTGCGCAACCGTTCGCATAATGAACCGTTTGACCTGTACTGCGATGGGTTTTCCGGCGGTCCTTTTTATATTGTATGAGTTTGATTCAATGTTGCCCCTTTTTTGGAAAGATTCGAATAATATCGACGTACTGCTCGGTATAGCAAAGCCGCTATTTTACTTGTTGACAGAGATTTCTCCCATGGTTGACTAATTGTCGCTTTTCGAGAGACGTGTTTATTCATCACGAGAGACACCATAGCATGAAATACTCTTTTAAACTGTAATTATTCGACGAGTACTTGAGACATGTTTAGTTGCGAAAAGTGACGATTACGGCCAATAGAGCAAGCTCGTGCTATACAATGCAACGTGTAGGTGGAAGGAAATGCAGCGACCTTATTAACCTACTCGCCGTATCGAAATATCTATACGGCATATGAGTTTTCTCTTTCTCTTTTTTTTCATTTTAACGGGGGTTTGTCGACGAGGACATTAGCCCAAGAAATGGGAAGGAGGAGCAATAACTTTATATTCTAATACGTTTAAGGGCAGAGGATTACTTCAAGGGCACGCGAATAACCGAAACGGGAAAAATGAGAGAATGTAAGAAGCACCGATAAGGGGAGTAGGAATATGAAGTTTTAACGGCGAAGAATAGAAGGACGATTGCTCAACACGGAATGCCACACATCTCTTTCTTTTTCCTTTTGACTTTTATAACGATTCTGAAAAATTTGACTCTTTTGCCTTGTAAAAAGTTTGACTGATTTTTTTTTTTTTTCTACCGACCGGAACGAATTCGTGTAATATCCGAACATTAATCGTGCGTTGGCAATAATGTTTACGTTTATTCGAAGAAATGGGATCATTATTTAAAGTTCATGGATAGTACTGGTGCAGTTAGATGTAATAGCGCAAAGGAATTTCAGACTATAAAACAAGTATAATTTTTAGTAGTGATAATAATAATATACATTTAAAGAAGGGGGAGGAAAATTGAAGAGAGAGAAGAAAAGGAAATTAATCTAAAAAAAAAAAAAGTATTATTAAATCCTAGCCACGAAATAACAACACAGTGCTGCTACATTTTCCCTTGCTTGTTTCCTAATATTTTTGCTGCTCAGTCGTGATCAAGTGCTACTTCAGTCACCATATGGCCAGTTTATAGTGTTCTATTTATCTTATTTCGGCATCCGTGTGATCCACGATGACCATGGTTGTTGCAAAGGTCTATTACAAAAAGCAAATTCCGCAATTTATTTTCGTGTTTTCATAATGGCACAACGGATCCTTAAATAGCAGCATAATAATAACAGTAATAATAATAATAATAATAATAATAATAATAATAATAATAATAATAATGGAAAAGTAAATGGTAGAGTGGAAAAGTTGAAATTTAATAAAAGGGTAGTTAAATTAAATGAAAGGTTTGGTTGATGGCCAAATGGTTTTGCGCCGCCTGCAGGCAGTCCTTTTTATATCCTCGACAAATAACATGTCTTGATTCCTCCTATCCTCGGACTCGAAACGTGTTTTATTGGCTATCTCCTCTCCCTTTCATATTCATGTCACTAATCCCATTATTCTCCAAATTCGCTCCTTAATTTCTGATTTATTTGCATCCCGTTCTATCGTAATCGATCTACTATGGATTCCTGGTCATTGCGGCATTTCTGGCAACGAGTTGGTACATCATGCAGAGAGAAATGAAATTGGGGTTCTTTTTTAAAAAGTTTTAAAATTTTATCCAGAGATTTCAAACAACGAAATTGGATAGTAAATGATGGGAATGGAGAACTGATCACGAATTGCAATGAAGTCGCGAAACGTTGGCGGGAATACTGCGAGTCAAATTGGATGCATGGAAATTAGAATAAGATATAAATACAATGGAACACGAACTAGATATATTGATATCGGAAATAGAAGACGCAGTTAGGAAGTTAAAAAATAATAAATCAGTCGAAAAGGATGAAATCTGCGCAGAAACAGTTAAAGCGCTTCCTCGAGAAGGAATAAGGATGATTCACACACTATGTAATCAAGTGTAGAGGAGCGGAATATGGCCGCGTGACCGGGTAAAATCAATTTTGATCCCGATACACAAGAAAGGCTCTACGAGACAATGCGAAAACTTCAGAACTATAGGATTAGTCTCACATACTAGTACAGTGCCCCTACAGGTGATCAATAATAGATTGAAATATTACTTAAACTAGCAAATATCAACTGAGCAGACTGGATTTACTAGTGGAAAAGGTACGAGAGAACAAATCCTGGCCATTCGGCAACTAATCGAAAAAAAGTATTGAACATAACAAAACTTTATTTCTGTGTTTCGTAGACTATCACAAGGCTTTCTCGATTGTGTTAGCTGGAAGAAATTATGGAATGTATTGGCCAGTATGGGAGTACCAAAGCATCGAATATTACTAATAAACAATGTGTACCCTTGTATAGAAGCGATGATAAGAATCGATAAGATACCGTCAGAAACATTCCACCCGCGGATAAGGTTACGGCAGGGATGTATACTGTCTCCCGTACTGTTTAATGTATACGGAGAGTTTATCGCGAGGAAAGCCTTGGCTTCACGGGAGGAGTCAGGATTGGTGGTGAACATATAACGAACTTGAGATATGCGGATGATACCACGCTCATCGCCGAGTCAGAAAAAGAAATGAAGAACCCGTGGAACAGAATTGAACAAACAAGTATTAGGCTAGGTCCGTCTATCAATGAAAAAAAAGAAAAAGGCCGTCACGGGACGCCCGGCAGATGTGAAACATCATAATAGATGGTTAATCAAAGAATTTATAATTATTAAATATGTGTAATAATAAAATGTAAAATAGAAGTACCCGACTGGTATGATATGTCTCAAATTAGATGTATTTTGGTAATTGCGAGTTTCAGTTATATCACCTATCGCTTGTGTCAGGGCTGTATCGGAGGGGGTTCAGGATTCACCCCGCGCCACCCAAAATGTCTGCGAAATAATAACTACTTCAATTAGATGGACCGAAATTCAGAATAAATTTATTTCTTTTCAATTTTTGACAAAAAAAAAGAAAATTAAAATTTTCATGAATTCTATGGAAACGACTATTTTTTAACCGACTTCAAAAAAGGAGGAGGTATTCAATTCGACTGTATTAATTTTTTTTTTTTTTTTATGTATGTTACCGCAGAACTTTTTTCTAGATAAACCGATTTTGATGATTCTTCTTTTATTTGAAAGGTGGTATTTGTCATGTGGTCCCATTTAAATTTGATCAAGATCTGACCGATAGTTTTTGAGTTATCCTTAATAATGCGGGATATTGAAGCTTTTTGGATGCGTTTCATTCATGATTGTTTTCACCGTCGGATTAGATTTATTGACTTAAAATACTATAAATTTGCCAAATTATCATGGAAATGTAGCTTTTGATGTTTTCACACCGTCGAAATATCTGTTCTTATTAAAATGTTTTAATTTTAAATGCACTAAAAATGCACTAAAAAGTAAAAAATAAAATGCTTTTTTACAAAAAATAAATACCGACTTCAAGGTTTATTATAAAAATTTAAAAATGCACTAAAAAGTAAAAAATAATTACTCCCGATGAGAAAATATATATATCAGAGTGATATAACACTTAAGTGGTGATATCGTAATTCTTATACAACATTAATTTGTTGGAGTTGGCATCAAATTCATATTAAAAGAATAATTAAAAACTGCATTAAATGTTCATTAAATTGTTCCTAGATATAGTAATATGAATTTAATTCCAACTCCAAAAAGTTAATGTTGTATAAGAATTACGATATCACCACTTAAGTGTTATTTCACTCTGATATATATATTTTCTCATCGGGAGTAATTATTTTTTACTTTTTAGTGCATTTTTAAATTTTTATAATAAACCTTGAAGTGGGTATTTATTTTTTGTAAAAAAGCATTTTATTATTTGTTTTTATTGCACTGTTCAAATATTGCATGTACAATTAATTGACTACAAGGCTTTAGTATACTATTTATAAATAAACATATTTCATGATAATACACACACACGCACACACGCATATATATATAAATATGAATATAAATATATATATGTGTGTGTGTGTGTATATATGTATGTCCCCCCTAGGGGCACTTCGGTACAACCGGGGACCCTGAGCTCAGGGGAACGGGCGCGTCCACAGGCGGCGGATAGTGGAATGACCATCAGGTATGATGGTTAGCTGCGAATAAGTTTCGTAAGAAAGCAGTCGCGGACCATGAGCGGCTATTGGTGGAAAGTCTCAAGTAGACGATTCCAATAGTGGCAGGACAATGAGTTGTGAGGGCGTGGAGGGGAAATCTGAGAAGCTGCCTGATAAAACTCTAGATAAGTCTGTTAACCAACTCATCCTCGGCGTGTGGAGGCCGCCGTATAAGTCTCCGTTGCTACCTTCTCAGTAGCAAGCTGCTGCCTTGCTATTTGAGTTTTTACTCAAAGGCTAGGGTGTCACCTTGAAATAGTGACCACTTCCTTGTCCTTCCTCTCCTTAATTCTTATCTCTAGTCTCTTGTTATTTCCATTCACCCTTAAACCTTTGTCTGGCTCAGTTGTCGCGGAACTCTCCGTGCCACTGATCAAGTCTTGCAAAGCTGGGTAATGGGGGAATCAACTGCGCTCTGGTTCCCTCATTCTTTCCACTACTACTAAATTTTCTTTTCTTATCCTTCCCCTTGCGCATAAATCCCGTTCTATATTCTATATACTTGCCCTCTCCTTCTTCTTTTCTCCTACTGCACGTGTTACCTTTTCTTTTTATTTCCTTCTTATTCCTTTTCGTTTCTCAAGAGTCCCACGGCGACAAGATGAAAGTGATGGTAGCAGGTTTGGTGAACTGGAAGCTATCAACTGAAGTCTTGCACGATGGGCGGTGCATCCTATATGGTCGCTCTCAACTGGAATGGAGTAGCAGCTGAATTCGGCAGTCGGATGTACGACTGGGCAGGCCTATTTAGGACTCCCGCTGCCTACCGTAGCCACGGAAGGGGTTAAAAAAGGTACCCTAAAAGCTGGAAAGAAAAAAACAGCTCAAAATGTTTCTCATTTGAGCACAGCCATCACTTTTATCTGCAACATTTGTGGAAAGGTCTGCGGTGCCAGGATTGGCTTGATAAGCCATCTAAGGACTCATCAATAAAAGACGGGAATCTATACTCGGAATTGAAGGGATTTCATCATCATCGTATGTATGTATGTATGTATATATATTTATAAAAATGTTTCCGTAACCCCCCCCCCGGTATTTCGGTCTAGATACGGCCCTTTGTTGTTGGATAAAATAGAATGGTAATATATTAATATTAATAAATAATATATTAATTATAGATGATTTACTAACCTTTGGTTTGAATTGGTAGACAGTGTTTTGTCAATCAGTAGATTATGTGTCGGCGTATTTGACATTGTATTGCAGCCTGCTCTTATACATATACAAGCGGCGATGCGCCAATATACTGTATCAAGTATATTGCAGACGAATAGTGGCGCGGCGCACACAGTACACATTCCCGCGTAAATCCAACGGACGGTATAGTATACACGCTACACACACACACACACACACACACACACACACACACACACACACACACACACAAGCGAGTAGGGTGCAGGGGCGGGCCTAACGGCATAAAAGCGTCACACCGTTTGCCATCCGTTTTACCCCCAAGACGCGCCATTAGATGTTTCACATTTTCAAGAACTGCTACATAATACAAATAAAAAATATAATAATAAAGAAGCAAATAACAATAATAATAATACAGTATCGATATAAACTAAATGGAGGGAACAGCAAAAAAAAAAACAAAACAAAAAACAAAAAAAAACCTTTTTCACCCTTTTGGGAGGGGGCAAATTTTGGTAGCTCATAAACCCTGGTAAGATACAAAATGGAATAAAGAAATCGGAATTTATCAGAACAGCAGTAACAGAGAATGTATAGCGATATCAACCAAAAAACCCGATATTCAAAGGAGGAGAAAAATAAATAAATAAGGAAAACTTGGATAGTTGATAATACCTTAAGGAAAATAAGAGGTCGGAGATACCATACCAAAGAAGGACTATCGGAATTAGAAATATCGGATGGGATAGAGATATTCAAGGAATTAATGAATTAGTAGATGTTTCACATCAAAAGAAGACGCAGATTATGACCATAAGCAAAAACTATACGCCCCGGGAAATCTACAGATATTTCAAAATGTTGACGTGGTAAAATAATTCGAATACCTCGGATCATTAATCACCGATAAAGGCAGAAGCGAAAAAGAAATCAAGCGTAAAATTGCACCGGTAAAGTCGGCGATGGCACGACTATCTGGAAAAACTGGTGTATTAATACAAGAACAAAACAGAGACTGGTAAGTACTCTCGTGTTTTCAATATTCCTATATGGAGTAGAAATATGGACCCTGCGAGAAGCTGATAAGCGAAAAATTGACGCGTTCGAGATGTGGACTTGGCGAAAAATGCTGAGAATCCCATGGATCGCGAAGCGCACAAACAACTCGATTTTAGATCAATTAAACATAGAACAACGTCTCTCGGTTACTTGTCAAAAGAGAATTATGAAATACTATGTGGTCATATACCATGAGAAGATAAAGAGATAGCCTTGAAAAATGCATTACAGTGGGTCCAATAGAAGGCGCAAGGCCTCGTGGAAGACCGCCTCGACAATAGGTAGACACAATAACAGCACTAAGCGATCAAACGCGAACTACGGCAATGAGAAGCAGCCAGAACAGAAGTCACCAATACTTGGTAGATTAAAATAGAGGTCACAATGAGCAGTTATTGCGCAAACGACTATGAAGAAGATACAGAATAGCACACGATAATAAGCCGAAATACATTTATATTTGATTATTACTACGATTATTAAGATTTACGCGCTAATTACTAGAATTTACTGTACTTAACTTTAAGACGTATTCGGAGTAACTGAAATATCTGCAGACAGATACCCATAATTTATTAATACATTATAAAATATTGTTCGAAAAAAAAAAAACCTAAATATATTATTTTAATTCAATTAAAATACAAGAACAAAAGAACTCCTTAGTTTTTAATTCTGCGTCAGGTGGTAAAAAAGGAGCCGATAAAGATACTCATTTCTTCAGTTAGCATCGATGTTTTCTTTTACGTTTTTTTTTTTTAAATTTTATTAAACAATGAACGGGTGCGGGTGATCATCATTGGACTCGAACGACCAGAATACGACCTCGAACCTCTATGAAATATGGCACATAACGAACGATCGGTTTTTAATAAACCAAGATTTCGTACTTCATTGCGGAAAAACGGCAAGCGAAAACGTTATCAGAGCAAAAGACCAATAACAGCTGCAAAGAACGTTGTTGCAAGGTGTAGTATTTCTTCAAAAGGTTTTCAGATTTCATCGACTGCCAAACAGAAAAGAAAAAAGGCAGATGCGGAAAGGAGCAAAAACGGGCGTATTGAAATACAGAGCGGTAAAGTTAATAAGCGGCAGTTATCGCTAAATCCGAAAACGGTTGACACGCGGCGTCCCGTTACAACCAAGATTTCAGTTTGCTCGCGTTCAGCGCCGAAAAAAGGTGGTAAACAAGTACAAGCGCAGAACTTATCAATTTCAAGATAAAGAGTAAACCGGATGTAATCACGGTGCGTTTTTCTTCCGAATTTGAATTAATAAAATACACATTCAGGCACGCACACTTGAAGACTTATGTATATATGTATCCTTTCTCATCGTTCGACTGTTGTGTTCAAACAATATAACGGCGGTTTTAAACGAGGCAATTTCAGGTTTTGGGGATGCGAAAAATTTTTGGGCGGAAACCACGATTAACAGTAATTACGAGTACACATCGCTCCTCTATAGTGGCCAACTATTTAATTAGCGTCTTCGTTTCAGACCATTTATTAACACCATCATTATCTTTATTAGTTGACAAACATTTAATTTTTAACTCTGCTAGATTCATAAAACGACTTTTTCCATTTAAAAACCCCTCCGGAGAAACTTAGGGCCAACTACGGCGATGAAGAAAATTTTTCACTAAACAAACTGCGTGGTGCCATCCCTGTGTAAAATAATGCCATTTTGCATTTTCCGGAAAATTATCTAAAAATCCTTCCATCAATCGTGCACACGGTTTGTGTGCCACGAACAAAATACGAATACAATATCAACTGAATTATCTACAAATATGGCACATATACGAGGGTCCTCAATAAGTAAACAGACAAATCGCTCCGGAGGGGGAACTAAAGGTGGTAGCGACTTCCACGATAGCTCGTTTTGTTAGTTAGAATGTTCGTTACGCACTGCAAATGTTTTGTTACCGTTATGCGTCGTCGGTTGTTCACCAGTAATTCCCAAAGTGGTCCGGCGCCACTCCAAGAAAGTACACACTACGAACAGCGATGCGATGATATTCGTTTTTTGATGTCAAAAGCGGTTAAACCCAGCGAAATTTATCGGAGAATGACCGAACAATACTGTAGTTCGTGTATGAATCGCACGAGTTTTTATTCGTGGGTGGATCAGTAAGTACAGCGACGGAACCGCGTAGTGGGCGCCCAGCTGAAGTGACATCGCCGATCCTCATAAAAAACATTGAGAAGATGATTTTAGCCGATAGGCTGGTTACAATCGAAGAAATATCACTCCAGTACGATGTGAGTGCCGGTACCGTCCATAATATCATTCGCAAACATCTGAATTTCCAAAAAACCTATGCGAGATGGGTTCCCAAAATGTTATCCGCAATGCATAAGGGAAATCGGCTAAGAATTTGCGAGGAGCTCAAAAATCGGTTCGATATTGAAGGTGAGACCCTTTTAGATCACCGGTAATGAGACATGGGTCCATCATTACGAGCCTGAAACGAAAAAACAAAGCATGGTGCGGAAGCATCCGGAGTCGCCTGCAGCCAAAAAATTCAAGTCGCGTCCCTCAGCAAACAAAGTGCTTTTGACCGTGTTTTGGGATACGGACATGTTTTCGAAAATCCTAAAATGGTTCCGCACTGAACCTAAAGAATTCTTCGCCAAGGGAATACGAAGCCTCGTAGACCGGTGGAACAAGTGTATTCGTGTAGAGGGGGATTACGTCGAAAAGTGAAGAAAAAAAAATTGTACGTATATTAATAATTTAAAATTTTATAGCGATCTGTCTGTTTACTTTTTGAAGGTCCCTCGTATTATTCCATAAGTGTTATATATACGTGTATATTTGCTCAGATTTTTTTTTTTTTTTTTTTTTGAATAAGTTGCGACTCCCACAAGGCATACTGTCCGTCTGTGGGTGCCCAATACTATTATCGTTTATTCATAAAAATGTACACGTATCATACAATTACACTTGACGAACATCTGTCTTAATTATATACATATGGTCGATTCCCCACCATTTGCCCGTATAAAGTAAAGTAAAGTAAACCAAATCCCATATACCCTTGATAAGGTATCATGGATTGTGAAGTTAAGCTTTCCATAATGGTACTAAGCCCAACGGCACTAATGCTGCTTAATTATTAGTTTCCAAAGTCCTATCTCTGTGTTCATTAAATCTTCTAGAATTCGTAACAGCAATTTAATTAAAACTGCCTGATTCGTGTTGTCCATCTTGCTGTTTATACCTTTTGGTCGGGTATAGTACACTTCCCTATGAATCCTAGTTGTTTTATCTCTTTTTGTCGAAGATAATGTAGTATTATTAGTCTTATACCCATGTAGTCGGTGATAATAATATAACATCTTTGAGGTCATTTCTTTTTTCTCTCTCCGCCAGCTAATGTTATTGCTGACCTGATCTTTTTTGGGGATTATTATCTTTAAGCATCTTTTTTATTGATTACTAATCCTTCTGATTATTGTACTCTTTGTTTCCCCCCAAACTGATATTCCACATATAAGATTCGTGACAAGACTATATAGCGTTTTTTTTTGTTTTTTTTTTTTTTTTTTTTTTTTTTTTTTTTGGCCCGAACAGAACAGTTCATTTGGCCAGCAAACTACGACACGACTAGATATTAAAAAATACTAATAATAGAAAATTCAGGAAGAGAAATTTCATTCATTCTACATTATGGCCGCAACTGCTGGCAGTGCCCACAATGCTCAATGAAACAAAACAGAAACAAACAAGATTTTTCCATTCTGGAAAAAGGAGCAAAAGAAAAAATAGATAAGTAGATAAATATTTCTATCTCACATTATGACCACAGTTGCCTGGCAATGCTCACAATGCATTATGAGAAAAAGGAGGTAGTCACAGCCACACTGGACAAAGACTACAATAATGTAAGAAAAAAAATAAGTAAAATAATGGAGAGAAAAGAAAAAAAAGAAAAAAAAAAAAAAATCAAACAACAATCCTGTTTCTTTCAATAAACCTAAAAAGGACAAATAAAATTTTATCACTGGAACAGAGAAGATGAAAAACACACAATGGAGAATAAACACCACAGGACATGAGGTCCTTAGAAAACGCAAGTCTCGCGTCATCGAACTGGGTGCAATTAAATAACAAGTGATTAATGTCTTCTCTAAAATTTTGTCGACAATAGATATTACAACCGGTGCAGTGCCCAGTGTTTGAAAAATTTAAACCCAATCGGCAATGGCCGGAGCGGAGCCTACACACAACGGTCACAAACCTACGGGTCAAACTAACTGGGACACTAATGCGGTAAAACCAAGGTATGGACGGCAAAGATGGTTGGACCATATGAAAATATTTACCAGGTCCTTGCTCTCTACAAATAAGACTTATCCAATCCGCATGGTTATTTCTTTTGGCTTTATCTAGAAGATCGAAGGATGGGATAAATGGAAACTTAATACCTGATCTAACACCTTCTTTTGCGATTAAATCAACACGGTCACCAAGTGGTACCCCACAGTGACCCGGAACCCAACAGAATTTAATGACTCCTCCAAGTTCGGAAATATTAAAATACTTTTCCTTAATTTCATAAATAATTGGATGGCAATTACATTCAAAGTTACTATAGCGTTAAAGTATACACGAAGACCATCATATGGTATTGATTGAACTTTTTTTTTTTTTTTTTTTAAAAACGTATATTTAAATTTTAACATTTTATAATCTTATATTTACGTCCGTCAAGCTTGCGCTTGTCGACGGAGTTCTTATTATTTATCTTATTCTAGGTTTTTAAAGTATATAAGCGCTCAATCATCCATCACTTTTATCCATCCATCCACTTCATTTACACATAGTTTCCTTTATTTAATTTTCCCTTTCGTTTATTTTATTATTTTGTTTATATTCTTTTCCATTTGTAACCACTTTCTAACACCCTCTTTCAGCTTCCTCTCCATTTTTTCCTTTATTATTTCTTCCGGCATTTTATTTAGCATTTGCGCCAACACATATTTATCCGTTTGCTCTCCATATTTTGTTCTGACTCTCGGGAGTTTATATCTGGGTCTATTTCTTAATTCTGTAGTTATCTCTATTCGTTTTTCTATCTTTGCTCTACTGTCTATTTTTAAGTGTTCCCAGAATTTTATACTTAAGTACAACCCTCTTACGCTTAATAAGTTTTCTATTTTTAAAGTCTCTTCTGAATTTACATAGTTTTTTGTTTTTTTGATATTAATCTTATACATTTCGTTTGTATCTTGTTTACTTTGCCTATATACGTTTTCCCGGCTATTCCCCATGCTTGTACTCCATATCTTAAGTGCGATTCAACCAGGGCATAATATATCATCTTTAATGTTTTATTACTTACATATTTCTTCAATGTATACAATGATGGTATTACTCCCCTTACCTTTTTTGCTACATAATCTGTATGTTTATCCCATCTTAAATGTTCATCTATTATGACTCCTAAGTACTTGTAACTTTGCACTCTTTCAATTTTCTCACAATTTATCCTTTGGCATTCCTCTTTGCTTTCTATATCATGAACACATTCATTTGAGTGCATTGTAACTTTCGGCTCAAAACTTTCTTTTGTTTTCTTTGGCGTCAACAGCATCATTTTGGTCTTAATTATATTAATTCTTAAGTCATTGTCATGCGCCCATCTACTTATTGTTACCAAATCCTGCTGCATTTGCGTTTCTAATACCTTGGCATCTTTATGCGCTGCCATTATGGCGAGGTCATCCGCAAAAGCAAATAACTCGCACTGCTTTAATAAATTCTGCAACCCGTTTATGTATATTATAAACAGTTGCGGCGACAAAATGCCGCCTTGAGGCACCCCTTTGTTTCCTACTATTTCTTCACTTTGTTCCCCTAATATCCCAACTACTGTTTTCCTGTTTTGTAAATAGTTTTTAAACCATTCCTTTACCTTACCAGTTATCCCAATATCCTCTAGTTTTCCTAGAAGCTTCTGGTGGTTTACTGTGTCAAATGCTTTTGTCAGGTCTATATATGTCACTAAGACTTTATTTCCTGCTTCAAAGTTTTCCCTAATTTTCTCTGCGAAATCTCCAAGTGCTTTGGAGGTTGATTTGTTTTTCTGGAACCCATATTGTTGTTTATCTATAATCTCATTTTCTTCTATATATTTTACTAATTGCTTATTTATATATTTTTCCAAAATTTTCATGATCGCATTTATTATCGCTATGGGCCGATAGTTTTTGTAATCTGTGTGTTCTCCTTTTTTATAGATTGGTCTCACTATCAACGTTTTCATTTTTTCTGGAATAGTTGCTGTCTCAATCGTATCATTTATTAATTCTGTGATTTTACTTGCTACACCATCTTTCACTTTTCTTAAATCTTTTATTCTGATTTTGTCTATGCCACTTGCCTTTTGCGGGTTGAGTTGCTCAATTATTTTTTTAATTTCTTCTACATTTGCCTTTGGGATATACATATTTACGTTTATCTTCTCTTTTGCCTTTCTCAGTAGATCTTTATCACATTTGTGCTCAATTTTTTCAACTTCCTCTTTAAAAGTTTGGTTAAATGTGTTTGCAATCTCCTTCACGCTTTTATTTCTACCTATGTATTTCCTTATTATTTGATCTACCTGTAATGGTTTCCCTTTTCCTATCAGCCTATTTATGTTCATCCAAGTTTTCCTTATGTCCCCATTTATTAGCTGAAATCCGTGCTGTATAAATTTTTCTTTTTGCATCCTTATTTCTTTGTTCACTTTGTTTCTTAAAATTTGATAGTCTTTCCTCATTTTCTCATTTTTCGGGTTTTTCTTATATTTTGAGTACACTTTGTCTCTTAGTTCTATCCTTTCTAATATTTCTTTGGTCATCCAGTTTTTTATCCCTTTTCGTTTTCTGCTTTTTTTTTCGTTTTTCCTATCCGCGCATTGTTCGTAGAGCTCTTCGAATTTTCCTTTTATGTCTTCGTATATGTCTTCCGCTCCCTTTGTTTTTTTATCATTCCAGCTTACTTGCAATAGTTTATTTGCTAGCTTACCCTCTATCAATGCATTATTGTTTTCCAGTCGTTCCCTTTCCTTTGCAATATCAGTGCCTAGTAGAACTTCACACTGTATCATATTATGATCCGCTACTTTTTCTCCAATATTAGTATGTTTGAATTTTATATTTTTTTTATTTTTTTTCGTGTAAATGTGGTCGATTTTAGTTTGCGTAAATACGTCTCCCTTCCACTCCTCTCTAGTATACCCCTCCATCTGGGTTTCATATCCCATACCGGCCATAGTATTCTCATACTCATTTGCTATTCTATTTTGCACTTCTGTATTTATATTTATATCTCCTATGTATACAGTTGTTTTATTCTGAAAATAATTTTCGTCGGTTTGTAGTATCTCTTTTAAGTATTCCTTTACGTTATATGACGGTGACCTATATATTGTCCATATAGATATTTTGCTTCCGTCTACCTCTATTTCTATTATTATGCTTTCTGCAGTATTCATGCCTTTTGCTACTTCTTTTGCACTTATTCTTTTTTTTATATAAATTATTATCCCATGCTTTACCTTCTTTTCTGATAAATTGTGTATTTTCTCATATCCTTCCATTTCGTATAAATTTACTTCGTTTTGATTTATATTTACTTCCCCTAGTATTAGTATGTCTATTTCTCTTCTGGCACATCGTAATTCTATTTCATTCCAATTTTTCCTCAATGATCTTACATTTATATATACAATATTTAAGTTCACGTTTTCCATTTTTTTTTTTTTTTTTTTTTTTTTAAATATATATATTATTTTATTTTATTTATCATTCTTAATGCACACACGTATCACTCTGCCTCTTTCAAACACGCTATACTCCGCGAACTAAACGTGTATCCTTATTCTTATCAGTACTATACGCTGCGAGGCAGAATATCTTATCACAGTTTGCATGTGTCTTTACATATACAGCATTTACTCGCGCACACGCCGACTTAACCGATAACACACACGAAAAGCTTGAATAAGTAGTGAAGTATACTAAAGTATCGTAATTGCGCTCGATCTGTAACAAAAGAAATGATAAGATTTATCGAATAAGAACGGTTTTGCCCCCACCGCCCGCCGAACCTTATAATTACCAATACGTCAATCTGTATAATGCTGGAATCGTTTGCCTAACTTTGTTAGATAAATTTTTAATATGTTTGTTCCAAGATAATGTTCTGTCAGAAGTTAATCCAGCGTATTTAACCTAATACGTCGTTTCCAACAGAGCACAGCCACGATTCAAGGTAAGAGTTAACGGTTGTGTAAGCAACTATTACTATGCATTATAATATAGAGTTTGTGTGTTCTAAATATACTGGATATATATAAAACCTTTGATTTTTTATATTAATCCGAACTTACATAAAGTATTCGTGAGTTCTGCAAAAACATTTGAAAATTTAACAAAGCACGTAATACAAAAGTTACAGTTGTATAACTCTGTTTTTCAATTTTGAAAGTGTATATTTTAGTTTTCGTAATATTTAAAATCACCGTATAAATATATCGTGAATAAATTTATTTCATTACGAACATTTTAATTTTCTAGCGAATTGTTAAATTTACTTTTTTTTAAAACTTAAATACAAATTTGATCACTAACATGAACACACTGTTTGCCTCCGAATTTTCTAAAATAATCAGTTTTTAAACATTAAAACTCCCCTTTTTGTGAATTTTATCAGAATCACTTCCAGAACTAATTACGCATATACAGGAATTTCTCATTCAATAATATAAATCGAGCTTCGCATTTACGCAAAACTTGCGAATCAATTAATGAATTAATCAGCTTCACAAATGGTTAAATATTGAACAGTAATACGTACGTATGACGCGAAAGCTAAATTTTTGTACACAGGGCACTATTCGTTTTTATGTTGAGGTATTCTCGACTTAAAGGCAATAGAAACAAATATTCGCAAGCCGGAAATATCATTACACATTATTAACTCTATAACAACCCCCTGTATATTTCAATTATCATAATATTTAAATGCAAAGTGTAAGTAAACATATTTCATCACGAAACGAGCATTAAGTATGCCTACATCTATTTTTAATTAGCGATAGTAAATAAATTTATTATATTTTACACAATGATGTAACTAAGCGAATTATTCACTTTTTCATAAACTCTAGAAGTACGATAATTACTTAAACACCGGTCGCATCCATTTTAACACCGCTCGTTTCGTAGAATTTTCTTGACGATGTTACTCTGACCAATCGACTTCTCAAAACCTCTCTAATTTGTGAAATTCATCGAAGTCATTTCATTTCCAAAGACTCAGTTACTTATAATACTTCAATATATATATAAATATATGTATATGTATATATATATATATATATATATAAATATATATATATATATATATATATATATATAAGCCAGTGAAGATGACCACATTTCTTTTTTTAATAGTACTGGTGGCAACACTGCTACAGTGACGAGTGCACGCTCTATTGGAAGAACTAACCATAGAGTTTTCTTAGCATATGTTGTCAGTCACCATGGATTGTTATATTGCGCAAGAACGTTCGTTTTGTGTAGCACTGTATTTTCAAGAAAAATCACGTGTGAATGTTCAAAGAGTTTTTTATCGCGAGTTTAATGTGTCGGTTAGTAAACCTGTACCATCGCAGAAATCTGTCATGAGATGGGTTGAAAATTTTCGTAATTCGGCTAAGGCGACTGATAAAAAACGTCCGGGTAAGAAAAGATCAATTCGTACACCTGAAAACATTGAACGACTTTGGGAAGCAATAAAGAACAATATCGTTCTGCTCGTCGTCACGCTGCTCCTTTACAATTATCGAGGGAATCTGTTCGTCAAATATTGGTAAGTGACTTAGACTATCACCCATAAAAACTAATTACAAAACAAGAATTGGAAGAAATCGACTACGGGCAACGTTTAACCTTCGCTGAAACGATGTTACAAAAACTGGAGTCGAGCTCTCTGGGTTTGTTAATAAACAAAATTGTAATTACTGGTAGAGTGATAACCCGAAGTTAGTTTACGAGAAGCCACTACAAAGTGAACGCGTAATGGTGTGGTGTGCTGTAGCGCAGTCAGGAGTGATCGGGCCTTATTTTTTTACCGATACAGTCAACGGAGTACGCTATAAACACGTTTCTCGTTCCTCAACTTCGCCGTAGAGATCGTCTAGGCCGAACTTGGTTCCAGCAGAACGGTGCAACGTGCCATACGGCCGGGAAAACGCTTGAATTGTTGAAAAAAGCATTTGGTACTCGCTTACTGTCTTCCTCTTCCGATTTCACCTGGCCTCCGCGATCGCCCGATTTGACGGTTTCTGATTTTTTTTACAGGAATATTTAAAGAGCCGTGTCTATCAAATACGCCCCTTCATTTAGAATATTTAAAAGCGCGGATTCGTCAAGAAATTTTGAAAATTTCACCCGCTACATTGAAGGAAGTATATAAAAATTTGGTAAAAAGATTAACCGATTGTGTAAGCCAAAACCGCCATCATTTAAAAGATGTCATATTCCATAAATAATTTGTATAATCTATATTTTTAAATAAAATTTATTTCATTTTTATACATGGAATAGTTTTGAAGTTATTAAAAAAAGAAATGTGGTAATTTTCATTGAGTCATCATATATATATATATATATATGTACAGATGTTAAATTTTTGCACACTTTATAACATACATGTACTAATACGGTACATTGTCACACTGCTGCACCCACTTATTTTTCTCTCCAGCTTATTCTGTTTTCGTCTTTCTGCTTAAATGATACCATAACCATTCGTTTATATTTTCCCGCTTAACTTGACGGTAACATAAACACCAACTCGTATTTTATTTTTATTTTCAAATTATTCTATTTTCATCTTTCTGCTTACTTTAGTGATAACATAAATCGATTCTTAACCTCATTTTAACAGTATCTAGCGCTATTTCTTTTCTTATTACTTGTATTTTTTCAAACTTCAAAGAGATAAAAATTTCGGTAAAAATGAAAAAAAATAAACGCTGTAGCCGATAATGCGTTTGCATACTCGGTGTGTAGTTAAATCCCTTATATGAACATAACCGATATGCCAGAAATGCTAAATAAGGAAGCTTTCCATAAAAATATCAAATTTTAATGGGTACCATAAAGAGGTTTTTCAGAAGTTCTCCGAAACTGGTAGGCGCTCTATAAATTTGAACTTTTCGTGCAATTTTCTAACATAATCCACTGAAATGCTATACAAAGGCTTTCACAAAACTTCAAAGTTTAAGGGTTGGGCTGGGAAAATCAATTTCACATTATTTTAAAATGAAAAATCCGAAATGAAGCTACACATGTAAAACTAATCGTACGTTCGATAATTAAATTCAATAATTAAAACGGAGAAACACAAAGTGGTTGAAAGATACTTTCGAAAAATTACGGAAAACACGATGTTTTTGAATAAAAGTATGGCGCGGGAAATTTAAAATTAAAATTTTTCCTAAAATGTTTACTCTAACGATTAAAAGCGGGTACGTTCGGACTTTTCACGCAAGTGAAACATAAAATTCACATGTAAATAACTCATGAGCTCGAGTAAAGTCAAAATTCGAACTTTAAGGAGGAAAAGAAGGTAAACACGGATTCAAAAAATTAAAAATTCGCGGTCTTTTTGAAACTAAAGGAGAATTTTGATAACCATAATTTCGCGCGAAAAACCATAATCCGGAGTCCACTGGAATCACATAAAAGCATTTTTGCAAATTCGAATTTTTAAGGCAGTAGAAATTATTATGACTTTATTTTGAGGACAGAAGTGAACATTATGCTAAAACCGAATTAACAGTGCCTAAAACAATCATAGATTTTAACATTGCGAAGTATGTGAAAACGTTTTAAACGTTAAATAGCGGATGGAAAAAAAAAAAAAAAAAACAAAAATCGATAAAACGTGGAGTGCAAAAATAACTTTAAATTTCATGATGAAAAAATAATTGAAATTAAAAACATATACCGATTTCTTCCGCAATTAATGCTAATAAAATTAAACTCATAAATTCTGTTTGACCACATTACTTAACGTTTTAAGACCTATATTTAAATTCTCCAACCTCCGAACACATACTGCATATTGCTTTCGCTGTATAAATTAAAAAATTGAAGTGAGAGAACGTAGCCCTGTCTCGTTCCTTTCCATAACACTTGAAGTCATTTAGTTCGATACTTCTGCCGATGCATACAGATGTTTTTATTCTAACCGTAAAGTTTTTTGATTAAATGTTTTCCAGCTCCTGCAATTTTTATGCAATTTATGCCCTCGACGTTTACAATATCGGAAATTATTCAGGAAGCTTTTGTGCAACTGCATACCATGCAGCATGAGGTGTGGCACTCACTGTTCCAGTACTGAACTTTTGTTTATCCGCCTAAAGTTGTTATGGTTGTAGCATCACGAAAACCTTGCAACCTACATGAAAGATCCTTAGTGCCGAGGAAACCCACCTTTATTTCTCTCTCTTCTTTCCTTTTTGAAAATTTTTTGAATTTCGATTTATACACTAATCATTTTACAGCTGTTTGCTTTTAGCTTTTCGTACACTCTACCTTGTTTTATACGCCAGTTTTCTTGAGGGGGCAGACAACGCGGGGTTATTGAAAAATTTTTTCAGGCGCCACATTTTAAATTTGTATATAAAAATCAATTTGGATAGAGCGACGAAGAAAATGGTGATGAGTAAGAGAACGTATGAGAGGAATTATGTAGATTGAAAAGGAGGATAAAGGAGACGAGATGGCCTAGAGGACACTTTACACGAATGCCTGTACTTGATTGAACTGTGAAAAATCAGGCAGTAAGGTTTAAATTTTGCCCCTTCAAGAATACAACATTCTGTACTGTAAAGCAAAAAGATGATTGCATCATTCGGTACACTTTAAAATCGAAACACGGACGTACTGATCTCACAGGTTATTACGTCCGAAATTTTCATCGGCAAGAGGCACTACAGTTTTTCGGAATTTGCTCATTTCGTTACGGTGTTTAACTGACTTTAGATTTTTATGTGTCTCTTTAATGTTATTGTTGTTGTTCTTGTTGCTATTTTTGCTTACAATAAATAAAAGTAAATAAAAATAATCAATGTAAATAAAAATAAACGATATAAATAAAAATTTGTTTCATACGGTGTACATGTTCGCATAAGATCCAAATTACTTTGGAGCAAACTGCTTTTGTAAAGGCTACGGCTTTGTCTTTAGCCTACTTTTATTTTTGATCCAATTGAATAATGTAAGAAACAATGAAATCAAGTTTTTTTGCGGTTTTCTTAGCCACCTATTAAGTTAAAATAACGGTTCTAAAAATGATTTCAGGGAAAAAATTACGTGACAGCTGTCGATGTGAGAGATGATCATTGTCTAATCGATCAAAAAAAGCAACAAAAAAAACAATATCTTACCGATGGATCCGAATTCTTGTATCGCTGGCAACCGTTTGAGGTGAATATAAATTTCCAAAGCAACAATTAAATTAAAAAGAACTAAAAAAAATAAAAAATAAATCGTAAAAACCGACTAATGAGGAGTGCAGAAAAAATGTAGCCATTTTGGGGAAAACAAACAAAGAGAAAGTAACCTTGTTCCCAGTTGAAATCACCGGTTAAAAAATATTCTATAGAAATGCAGAACGCTTGCCACTAACGTTCTAAGATTCTGAATAGAAAGAGTGTTTTCATTCTGAACGAGGGAATGGTGCCAGGAAGAAACAGACAACTGTAAATCATGTTTCAGGTGATAATTCGAAAATTGCTATCGAAAATAGCGTTTTAGAAGAGAAGTCGTTTCCACTTAACAGAATTTCGGCTAGTTCCGGTAAAATGGCTGTTTACAATGTCATAGACTTTATTAAAAAGCTTTCTCTCCGTTGAAACCAAAATAAATAGATGAATTCAGGAACATTTTTCAGTTAACTCGGGGTTCAGGTAAATTCATCGTTTTTTGTTTTTTTTTAAACAGTAAAAACGTTTCTAGAAGTAATTCCAGTAAATTTAGATATAGAAAAAATAAATAATTCATTTTTCTTTTTTGCAAAAAGTTCAATTATCGCTGTACGCCGTTACTACAAAATTGGTTGAATCTTTCGCTCTCGTAATCTGCAGTTAGTTTTTTTGTCAACAAATTTTCAAACTATTCGTAACAAGTTCATTTCATATTATTGTTAATATTAACTAAGTAGAGGCGCGTTTAATTTCCATTGTTAAACTAATAATAATTGCATCGCTAGTTACACAAATCTGCTTTCCCTTTTGGATGTCATTCGCTTTATCACCCGAAGAACTAATTATTAAAAAATCATTGCAGCCAACTACTTAATTCGCCGGCACGTTTATAATTCTACTGTTATCACGATAAACTCCGTTCGCTATAAAATCAACTACATCGAGTTGCTGCTAAAATTTATATTATAAAAATAAATTTTCGCCTCGAGAAAGAGCCGACCGCAGTAGATAAAAACGTTCGTTCTGGAACAATAGCCCATCAGGAGCGAGTATTTAGTCGCATGACCACGCCTCCTTTTACTCAGCTAACTAAGAGTCAATATACTTAATCAAATGACCAAACACCTTCTTTTACATCAAACTCTCCGGTAAGAGTTCAACAACACGCCTCCATGTTCTACACCAACTACATCCTTTTGCTTGTTGTACATATACATTTTCAGTTATTCAAACCAATAACCACATATCTCAACCCCCATCACACCTCAAATCAATCACGTGCTTTTTCTGTAGACACCTGTGCATGAAGACGAGGAGCACTCGATGAATACAGAGATTCGGGGAAAGGCTTTAGCAACTTATAATTTTTCTAACCTCTACTAATTTTTGCTTTGTGTGATTGTGTGTTTGCATGTGTGTTGATGATACATCTCTCATTGCCTAACCAATGTAATGATTTGTGCTACAAATAATTTGTGAAAAAGTTACTACACTGTAGATGCATAAGAGTTGAATAATATTTTTACCTTTCTCACAGTTTTTAGGACTATCTAAAATCCTATGTCTATTTTCATCGACAGTTTACGGGTTCTTAATGATTCTATAAAGTATGTTTTATGCTCCTTTCTCTTGACGGTCAGTACACAAAGTATCGATATTAGCAGTGTATTTGCGTGCGCCCGATGATTCTATAAAGTATGTTTTATGCTCCTTTCTCTTGACGGTCAGTACACAAAGTATCGATATTAGCAGTGTATTTGCGTGCGCCCGAAAACATTGATAACAATAAAACTTTTATAGCTACATTAAGAACTTTTCTTATTTCCTCATTACCTTAATTCGTAAATTATTGTAGTTCTTATAGTATTAAACATGCAATATAGTTATATGCAAGACTATACTTGGAACTAATGGAACTCATTCGTTCTACACCAATATAGTACAAATATTTATACGCCCTACACATTAAACGTTTGCCGCTGTTTTCTAATGTGTAAATCTTTACGATTACTTCATTTTTTGAAAAAGTTTATTTAAATAGTACTCTTAGGTTTATGTCTCTGCGTAAACGATTTCTCCGTAAATTAATGCATCATGCCACGTACATTCTAAAGATCTATACAGAGGCAGACTTGGTTTGCTAGAAGAATTTAGCTGAATTTTTCAAAAAAAAAAAAAAAGAATAAAATAATACATAAAAATACCCGAAAAATATAAAGAACAATTTCTGCAAAAATTTAAACTTCAAAAGTCATTTCCAAATATTTGAAAAATTAAACGATAAAACTAATAAATAGGCCAGACAAGAATCTAAGCAATGTAAATGCATATTAATAATAACTCTGCTTTTAAGATTAGGAAAGGTACATGAAAAAATAATCAGATATTATTTAAACCTCGAAATCACGAAAAAAAACATCTTACACAAACATCAATATTAATACAGAAAAGAAAGTTCTACAGAACTGGCTTCACCCAAAAACTGGCAATTACAGAAAAATGGAAATAATAAATGCAGTACTAAGTGAACTAGGTCTGGACTTGAATCTTTTGAAAACACAAATGTTCCTTATACCTCAAGAAAACACAATAAGAAGAGATTCCTACAGAAAATAAAGAAATAAAACTAAATCAACAAAATTTAATATAATTTTCAGTAAAGAAATTAAATATTTTAGAATAATAATATAACAAACATGTACAAGATATAACCTTTAAAATAAAAAAAAAAAACATCATAATAAGTCGAGATCGCTGTACAGTGATTAATTTTGATACAACACAAAAAAAAAAAAAAGATACTATTTTAACCTACTCCAAAATCAATACCACTCCAAAACCAATAATCGGCATATACAATACTGTATCATATAGACCCGTTTACGCAATAGCCGTTATATAGCTTCTGCAAGTTTTCAGATGAAACAAGTTAATCAAATTAAGTGGAGAGTAGGGCCTTGAGGGTAAAAAAAAAATTGATTTTTTTTTATTTCATAAAATAAATGTACAACATCACAAGAATACTGTGTCAAAATTTCAAATAGATCGAAGCAAAACTGACAAAGATATGACATTATAACTGTGCGCCGCTCTAACTCTACTAAAAGAACGAAGACGACTACCTGGCCCTGGCGCACAGCGGGATTAAAGAGCATATTTTTTTGTCCCTTTTGTATAATCCCTTAATTGATTTTTTCGAAAAAGATTTACGCAGTTAGGTAGGTGTTTATAACTCTATACATTGAGACGGATTCGGTACGCATAGTGCTATCTCTTGACGACATTTCAGTTAGAAATTAATCTCTGTTTGTTCATCTATTCACGATCTCTCAAACGTCGTTCTAGGCTGCATCGCTGCTTTGTCGTGTCGAGGATGCTTACTCCGCTAAAACCAAAAATCCCTGTGTTCTGTTGTAAGTCCGGTCGTATGCACTGCTGCATCGGGATAGAGACGCGTTTGTGTCTGAGTGGTAGTGGTCGAGGCACTGGCTTGTGCTTGCGGCGGAAAGCGCAAAATTGTGTGTCAAGTAACGCTGAGCTGAGCAAAGATTTTGTATGTTAAGAATGTGTAGGACACGCCCAGAAGAGAATGGGGACCCGTTTGCGCGATTTAGTAAAAAAAGGTGTAATAGATACTGAAACTAAGGCTGCAAAAAAAATACAAAGAAAAACACTTTCCGGTAAAGACAAGCTCACTGCTAAATTGATTGATAAACTAACGCTTTACTATGGTCGTGCCATCCATTACAATTCTCATTCTGTAGAAGAAATGAAGAAGGCCATTTGGGCAATTTATTATCACTACGCCTCAACTGATAAACACCCACAGCAAAACTGCCCAAGCGGAGAAAACTCATGGTGTGAATGGCAGAGAGCCGCAGCTGCAAACGAATTGCGTTTATTCAAGTACTCTTACTCTGCTCTACCAAGTGATGTTCTAGAAGGGATTAAACACCAATTTATGAACGTTTGAGCAAAGATGCTCTCCTAGAGCGATGTATTGGCGGATTCTCTCAAAACAATAATGAAAGTATCAACCAACTTATTTGGAAAATTTCGCCAAAAACTGAGAGTGGTTCGACAATTATTGTTGAGTTTGCATCTCCTGTGGCTGCCTCTACCTCCAATGAAGGCTGTGTAGCTCTCCTGACGTTTTTGAAACAGGCCCAAGTTCTCATGGATGGGCGCAATCAGTAGACAATACACGAATAAGCAAAGCGGATGAGCGAGCAGCGGAACATACCAAAGAAGAGAGAATTCGTCGTAGGCAAGAGCAAGAAGATGATTTGGACATTCTAAATCAAAGTTCTTCATTTTATGGGCCTGGTATTGATGATTCTGTTTGAGTGTAGACAAAAATCTTATTGACGTTTAATTTGTGATTTTATACTATAAAAACCTTTAAACGCATTTTTCTCGAAACGTTTTCAAAGCCGGCGCACTCATTAATTCAAAATCTACTGCACCGATCGTTCTGAAATTTGGTACACTATTTTTATAGACAATTTGCAAGGTAGCAACGTTGAGTTTTTTTTTTTTTTAATTATTATTATTTATTTTACAATAACAAATGGCTAATTTCTACTCGAAAATCGGTATTTTCACTTCCAAGCATTACCAACAATTAAAAAATAAACAAAAATAAAAAAACTCACCGTTTCTATCTACAGAAACTCATTAACTAATGAAAAAACTTTGGTTTTTTCATTTCCGATAATCCAGTGTTGAGTTATGTGCTGCACCGCAAAACAACTTTTTTTCGAGGCGCCTACGAAGGTTTGCTGCCATTGGCTTAATTTTTTATATTTTTCAATGAAAATTTAACACAATATTCTTCAGCCGTTACTTTATCATGTACCAATTATGTAAACTTGCATTAATCATATTCCCAAAAAAAATTATCAAAAAATCACTTTTTTTGACCTCCAAGACCCCCCAAGAAACTTAAGATAGAATAAAATAATAAAAAAAAAGAAAAAAAAGATGCTAATAAATCATATACGCAAATACAAAAAAGAAATAATTAAAGAAGAGAAAAGAAAAACAATGGAAACCTAACAAGAACAACATAAAAAAGATGGTACAGGCAGACCCACAGAGACGTCGATATCCGATACTAAAATTAGATTAGAAAATAAAAACTTACAATCCAACTACTTTTTAACTCAGGTAATTTCGCAGTTTACCTAAAAGAGTATAAAATCGCCAACAACCGCTTTTGCAGATAATATAAGATTTCAGGATGCACCGGACTCTACATTTTAGATATATAAAAAATAATAAAATATCGAAAAATAATAAAACATCAATGGAAAATTTTTTGAAATGATTCGAATTTAATTAGGTAGCTATTTACAATGATCACAGCTGTCTCGTATTAAAACGACTATTTTTTAATTAATATTGCAATGATGCTTTCAGCCGGTTAATTATTACCAAGATCTTACCTCAGTAGTTTATATTAAGATTCTGTTGGGTCTCTTAGGAAATTGCCTAATAGCGGGTGGACTCAGTCTCCACCAATCGACAGAGTGCTTAGTCTGTTTGGAAAATTAATTCCGAAAAATAACTGAATGTTTTTTGTCAAAAACTTTCAAAAATCTCTTGACTAGGGTCTTCGAAAATATCTATCGAATACTCTCCTCTACTCGTAAATCGATATGTTTGGAAAATTCGAAATCACTTTTTTACCCGCTTTATCAAAAGAGGAATGTACACTTCTAATTTTTAAATATACACGTCTCGCACGTTTCAGAACTGATTTAAATATCTGCTACAACTATAGCTTGCCTAATTTATCGTCTGCTATTTTATGAACGCTGAAATTTTTATGAAATTACTGCCGAAACTGCTTTTCGCTAAAAAGTTTTTCTTACGAACGCTATAACTGCAACGTATTTTTTATTCGCGGAAACGCGATGACAGGTAACTCTGCTCTTCGCACTTTACTTTTATCACACCTGTCTTTAACTTCTCTCCCGTCTGCTTGCCATTTTTGAACGACCGAGGAACCGTGCAAACTGCTATTATTACTTATCTTATTTTTAACATGTTATTTTTCATTTCGCTCTTAGCTAGCTTACAGCGGCGAGAGGAAAATCTTTTAAATTGACTGTAAAAATAAAATATCCCTTCCGGCTCTATTGGCGTTAAATCTTTTTACATCGACTGCTACCGTTCCGAGAAAAAACTAATTATTAAATAGCTTTTTCCGCTCTATTATTCTAGCTGAAATTACTTTTTCGCTATTTTCTGCAGATAATTTCATTTTTCTTAACTGCTCTTTTCACGAACTTCAGCTTAAAATTACAATTTTTCGTTCGGTAAAGTTAGATGGTTTATATTGAAGAAAAAAATACTCATTTTTGAAATTTATTCTTAAAGAACAGAGTCGACTTAATAAATTTATATCGCTCCGCATGAGCCTAGCGCACGAATAGAATAAACAAATGGTCAAAAAAAATCATGAAGACGTACTTTATTTATTAACTAGCTGTTACCCACGGCTTCGCCCGTCTATTGATACCCGTTTAAATCTGTAATTTGAAATTTAAACAAATTTTTTATTTCATCTAGAATTATATTTATGTAAAGATTATTTATGTCTTTGAGAAACATTTTTTTCATCTCCGTCCAACAAAAAATTGTCTTGATGTTTCAAGATTAACTGGCCATCATATTGATCTTTCTATAACTTTTTCAACTTTTCGGCAACTTTTGTAGCATAATTTTTTGATTTTATGAAAGGACTCCTGCAGTTTAGTTTAGATTTTGAATTTCAGCTTTATAGGTTTATCGGGCGATGAGTTATGATTTTTTAAGTGATTTTTGAGGTCGTTTTATGTACCATATTATATATTCTAGAAGGTTTTGGGGGTTTTTTGCCGCCCAAGATAATCGGTAATCTTTAAGTTATAGATCGTTTTAAAGAAGATTTTAATTGGGATTTATGTTCCAAATTTGAAGTTTATAAGTCAAGATGTTCGTGAGTTATTGATTTTTATTTGATATTTTTGTCATTTGTGTACCATCTTATTAGGATTCCGTAAGTTATTACGGAATCCTAATAAGTAAATTTAAACATGCAGTCAGAAAGTGCTGCACAAAAATGCGAGTCGCCGATAATATCTATTTGTCTGGTGAAAAATAAACACTAAAATATTTACACTTCTAACGTCGGACAACCAGCTTTCCTCAGGCATACCTGTTCCAAATGTTGTTGTGGGGTTCGGTCCCATTTCGCCTAAATTTAGGATTCCGTTTATTCAGTAAATTAAAGAGAAAAAAAAAAAAAGAAAAAGCAGGCATGCGTACGGGACAATAGTCGTAAGACGTTTCCAATGAGGATCCGTTTCGTTTCGAAATAATCTCGAAATTTGTGGGGTTTTTGGATAGTGAAATAAATCAGTACTTGTGAAAATGTTAAAAATAATATTACAAATGCGAACAATAATATTTTTATAAATGCATCGTTATGTATATATGAAAACAATTATAATATGTGTATAGCGACCATAATTAAAGGGAAATATTTTAAGGAAATTATTATTTTTTTTTTTTAAAGGATATTTTAATAAATATGAATGGAACTAATTTTAGCTTTTAGCGTGATTCCTTTCGGGTAAATTTAAATTAAAAAGACGCATAAAAACGAAGAAAATGTGATTTAAAGCGACGTATAGAAGAGAAGTCAAGAAACCGGGGACAGCGAGGAAGGCAAGGTTGAATGGACAAGTAAAAATAATGCGGGTTAAAGAATGAAGAAAAGCAAGAGTTTAAAAATGCGCAGCAATAGAAAAAAGAATAGTATTTTGATTAATGGAAATATAGTAAGAAACCTGTCGGAAGAAGAAAATAGACCCAAGCTAATGAGTCAACTAACTCATTTTCTTCAATTCCAGCGTGACCAGGAGTCCATAAGAAATCAATCTGGATTAAATGAGAAAGGAAGAGATCTTGAATACTGTATTTCACAAATCTCACCCGGTGTCTTTTGTTAGTCAGTATATAGAAACCTCATTGATATTTAGTGTAATATGTACATTGAAATATGGAATTCCAGAAAGAAAAACAGAAAAAGAGAAAAGTACTTCAAATAAAGAATGATTTGTAAGTGAACAAATGCTTTTATAACAAACTGGAAACAATATATACTCTAACTTTTTTATCTGAATTCCTTATTAAATAACAAACTTCACATAATTATTTTTTCCGGTTTGGGAATTTATTTTTAATTTTTTTTTTTTTCAATCTTAAAATTAAGCGGGAAGTATATTTAAAAAATTAATAAATGAAAAAGTTAACGCGGATTTACTAAGTATAACTTAATGACTTAATTGTATATTTTAGATCTTTGTAATCTTTAATTTTTAATTTTTGCTGTTTTCTGTTTGTTTGAAGTTTAATTATAATTTTTATATAAAGAAATTAAAATTTTGCCTCGTTTGTTATTATAGAAAATATTTACTTAATGTAATTTACAAGTTAATATACCTAATGATCAATGCACAATTACAATATTAAATTTTTATATGATTATACCGAAAGGTTGAACGTATGAATTTAAAAAAAAAAAAAAGCATTGAAAGGAAACAAAGATTTGAGTAACACATAAAAAGACGTAAATAAAATTAGCGTAGTATTAAAGGCAGTTAATAACATTCAAAATAAATCAACTAAAAGAACAGAAAAATCAGTTACATTTATAGCTTTAATGTTATTATCTGTCATCGTGGCAATAATTTATAGTATGTAAAAGTGATTATTATTTTAAACAATGTTGTAATAAAAAAAAAGAAAAAAAACATTTATAGCGGAACAGTGTGAAATAGAAAAAATAAATAAATAAAAAAATGAGGAATTAAAAATAAAATAAAATAAATTGACTCTAAAACTAAAAAACTATTTGAGATAAATCATTAAAGAAGTGATTAAGTAAACAACTCGGTAACCAGGGTGATCTAACGGAAAAAGAAGGCAAAAATGTTAAAATAATTCTAACGCTAATCGCTACAACTGGAATAGAATAGTAGATGGTATACAAGTAACGCATCGACTACTCAGTAAAAATTGAAATAAACCAAGACCAATCAAAATTGGACATTTAAGAGCAGATCAAGTATTAAAAAACAGGAAGACAAAAATAACAGGTCGGCAAATAGTAAATAATGGTATTCAGCTGACCGACTGATTTAAATAAACAAAAATGCAACTGTGTCCTTATGACCTCTCACAGCTCAACTATACTTGCGATGCGAATCAATAGCGTTTAGATTACCGAATTAAATTGTCCTGACATTGACATCCTTTTAATTAAATTTATTTTTTCATTCATTTTTTTTATATTTAAAATGTTGCAGTTTCGATTTGACAACCATTTACTAACTGACCCGTTCGGTATCTTCTTGACCAATCCATTTCGAAATTAATGTTAAATTAAAAATTGATGGGGATAGCTAACCGCGCCTATTCAATTCTTTTTTATAGATGATACATCCATTATTATACTAAAATGATTCGAAATTTTTGTTTCGTACGCAAGTGACAATTACCAAGAAGAACATCAACTATTGAAGAATAGTTTCCTTGAGTATGATAATGTACACAAGTCCGGCTCAAAGTCACAGCAAATTGAGACTTCACGATACATTGCTGTAAACCATTTGGTACACAGATGTGGTGATTTGTTTCACGTTGAAAAAGGAGTGATCAGATAAGAAATCGGAAGGGAAGTCATTTTTTCGAGAAGTTTTGCACTAATTTTTTTCGTACACTACCATTGAGCAACGTTAATTATGCCGCCGAGTGCCCAAAAATCACATGTTCCACTTTTCAACTGCCTATTTGTCAATCGCCTTTGTTTCTCTGACCGATATTTTCCTTTTTTTTTTTTTATCCCCTGCGACGAAGCATGCCGGTGTTACCGAGTTAATTTTTCCCAAGTATTATTACTTTTTTTTTTTTGTGCAATTTCATTTTTAAGCGAAATGGGAATTAAGCGAAGTAGAAATTAGACAAATTAAGAATTAGACAAAGTTGGAATTAGGCAAAATGGGAATTAGACGAAATTAGGAGTTACCCGTTATAAAGTCTTCTACCTAGGACGAATTATTATGTTTGAACCGTCTAAGGATAACGCACCTGACTCTTGATTACCTTCTGGAATTTTTCTATACCTTCATCGCGAACGTCTTCACGAATTATGCCATACATTGAAAACAAAATTTTTCTGGAATACAGAAAGAAAAAAAAATGCTGCAAATCCGATCAAAAAAACTCGAGTCGCCAAGCTCTAAAATTAAAGGTGGACCCTGAAGACCGCTGACAAGGTTTTTCGAAATGTTTTCATAATGTATTAATCTCAATACGAATTGGAAGAAAATATTGCGAGTCAGTTTTTTTCTTCTTGAGATTCGACTTCCCCAGATACTGCCCGGAATAATAGGTCAAAAAGAAAAAATTTCGAGTACTTATTTTTGCATCATAAAATTTTACGATTTCCCCCCCCAGTTATTCTACAAAGTAGCCATTTGCTATATTAAATTATGAACAACTTTAAATGTCCTCGCTAAAAAGCAACGGCGCCTCATACGTCAAAATATTAAAGAATCAAAACGTTCTTTTAGAATAGCATTTTAGTCGCAGAATTTAATTTCGAAAATAGGTATGAAAAACTAAGACCAACAATTCCGGCATTCTCGTTTAAATGTGATCTCCGTGTGAACGGATTAGTTCGATATGTAAAATGGGGCCGATGCGGCCTTAACTGGAGATAACGGGGAAATAAGAATAGGAGACGGTCAGACGGTCTTGTCACCTTGGCTAGTGGCGATGAATGTTTCTGCGAAAGTATTTTAAATAGCGAACGTGTTCGAAATATTCAGTGATCTCTGTACGAGTGAAATTGTTTTTCGGACCAGCGGTCACGTAGTATGCAATTAAAAAATTCCTTTCCTGCACAATTATAACGCTATTTACATTGAATAGTGTCCCGTTAATGAATAATAGCGGAACCGTCGAGGTTTTAATAAAATCGCGGGTAAACTCGAGACGAGCCGAAAAAAGATGGAAGACGTTTGACGGAATCTAAACTATTTCTACGGCCGAAACAATAGTAGGAAAAAAAAAGAGTTCTTCTAATCGATATTCGGTGGGAGGTCGTTTACAGAAAAAATATACATCGAAACTGTAATTACCAATCAATTGATTTTGAATTGCATGCCTGAACTAGGTGATGCGCAATTAATGCAAGCGGCTAGAATAACGCGGGTCCCGCTTAAACGTAAATTAGCTCTAATGTAGTCGGGAAAATAGTTTGAAACGGCTAATCGGCGACTTGAAGGAGTCGGAAATTTATTCAAAGGGCAACTACTGATGGTTAGGATATTACGCGGTTAGGGTGCAGACTGAGGTTTGTAGCAGGGGCCCGATGTAATCAATTCGATATATAAGAAAAATTTTGGGCATATTTAAGGACCGCTTTCGCTAAATTCAGAACGGCCTACTCGATTTATGCGCATATTTAGCTGAACGAAAACGGTTTTTTTTTTTCATTTTTACGGAAACTTTAAATAAATCGCTTTCGTCAAAAATAATAACAATTTAAATAATCGAATTAAATCCCGCGCGATAAAGTAATTAATTAGAGCTTGTTGATCACGCGGTTCTTTCTGCCGGCGATGTTACGAACGAAAGAACAAAAACAATTTCATTTTATTCTAATGGAACAGGGTTGAAGAGACGCATATGACATCCGTTCGTGGTTCCGTCTTACCCCCGATGTTATCTAATTACAGTAAAAATTACGTTAACATTTCGCGATGTCACATACAGTGCATTTGAAAAAGGAATTAGTAAAAAAAAAGTATATAATAATTTTAGGATTAAAGAAGAAGAGAACGATACAAATTTGAGCAGGTACTAGGCGGAAAAGATGAACACAAATGAATCAAAGCTGGAAGTGGTGGAGGAACATACCTCGCCGGATGAGGATTGAATGTAATCTAATTTGTTGAGCGCGAAAAATTCGAACGAATGCCATATTCCGGCCTAGCTCGGAATAAGGTACTGGAAATGGAAAAGTGATTATTGAAGTTAGACACCATATATAGTCAAGCAGTTTTCGTTATGGCTGAAACAATTTCCTTTCGATAGGTTTATCAGAACGCACATAAATAAAACGAAAAATTATCCCTATACAGAAACGGACATATAATATTTATATGTGCATGTATATACATATATTTAAATATATTAAACTCATATAGTCTGTAAATGGATTTTTACACGAATAATTTTTTTTTTTTTAAATAGACCACCCCTTAAGGGAGTTAATCTGAGCCATTTAAAGTTTCTACTTAAATAATCAGTACTTATAAACTATTAATATATAACATGTTGCGGAACTAGTCAAATGACTAGTTCTCACTGGTATTTAACAAAAATATTACTATAGGGGATAATGTTTTAAAAATAATTACATAACGAAATCGAGAGGAAATGCGCACTTGAGGCGCCTGGTGCCGTTAAATAATTAAATAGCCTCTATATTTATAATGCAACCGTTTTTCATGGCCAGATGGTCACGAATGATATCGTCAACCAGCTTCATATGGAGATCGCGATAGATATCCTCGTTATGCTAAAACCAACAAGCGTTTGTTATTGCACGAAGAATTTCATTGATGTTGGATGACATTTCTGTCCAATCGGGAAGTACATCTCCATAACTCGACTCCACATGTCCAAATTGGACGCAAGATCGCTTGATACAGAAGAGGTTTATTACATAGTATAAGTGGGGATTTTCTGCCAATTAGCTAATAATACATCTAACTAAGCTTCCGCTTCAGTTCTAACTTTTTGTGTTTGATAGGCGTCTTTACATGAGTCGTGAATCGACATTCAATTCGAGATACTTCGCTGATCTAGACTGTGGTATTTGGATGCCGTTAATACTAATCTGGTTCTGTAAGTCGACTGAGCGAAGTGTATGTGTAACGTGAACTGTCTTCTGCTCGTTGAGCTCTTTTCTTGCAATCCTACATTCACCGCACAACTCGGTCAAAATGATGCTGGAGAATCATAACCGCTTCGACTTGTGTTTGTCCTATTGCCATGATGCCAGTATCATCAGCGTAGGTGGCTCTAAATATATCGCTTGAGAGTGGAATATCAGAAGTATAGAGAGTATACAATACCGGTTCAATAACATTGTCCTGTGGTACACTAGCCTGTATGGAATGAAATGCGGACTTTGCATCTTCGTGCACAACACGGAATGTGTGTGTGTGTTTTTTTTTAAATTGATGATATCTGGAAGCTTATCCTATGTATCTGGTTTAAAAGAGTAGCTTTTCACATAATTTGGCCACAGATGGTAACAGCGAAATTTTTAAGATGTTACCAATTCTTGTGGCTTGTCTGATTTTTTCAACATGACAATCCGTGTCGTTTAAAATATTGCAGGAACATTTTGAAAACATACTGTTAAACAACTATGTTATGAACAGTACTGCTTCCCGTGGCAGCTCCTTAAGTATTTCGATGTCGTTCGTTGCTCTTTCCTTCAAAGGCTGTTTTTCCGATTTTGACTGTGATTACCTGAATTGTTGTTTTAGTTGCGCTAACTATAGAGACAATTGTGAAGTTGCGGTTGTTAATGTAGGAGCAGAAATTGCAATTTGTGGTTTTTGATACATTCTTTCCAAAACCGTCACTTTCTTGACCATAGTCTGAGCTACTAGCTTTTCTCGATATACTGGGCAAGCTTTCCAGTTTTTCAGTATGTGTTCTATCACAGTTAGCACATTTACATTCTTGGATTTGAGGCTTTTGGCACTGTATCGTATGATGTTCTCTAACACGCATTTAACACAGCGTGCTTGCCATGTACAATATTTTTCGGTGTGTCCGTACTGTTAACAATTTTTACACTGAACCACATCGTTTGCCTTTTGGCGTGGTGCTTCTAGTAGATAAAAAACCTGCGTTCTGGAACACTGCTGTTTGCGAGTTGCATAGCTTATTTTTTGTTTGTTGCAGGGGCAGTTTTTAAGGAAATATAAATTTAAATAAATAAAGAAAATAATACTGACTACACACTCTTTTCCCCTAATTCTCGAACAAAGTTTACCATCATCCTAACATATTCTACAATCTGCTCCATCTACATCCTTTTGTTTGCTACATATTCACTGTTACAAACCAAAATCTATATATCTCAATATCCACCACACCTCAAATCAATCACCTGCTTTCTCTGCAGACATCAATACAGGAATACCCATTGCCCTGCAACAATACTCAGCCAAAACATTGGATTCGGAGGAAGGCTTTAACCAGCCACTTATAATTTTCCTAACCCCTACTAAGTTGCTTTGTATGCTTGTGTGTTTGCATGTGTGTTGATGATACATCTACCATTGCTTAAACAATGTAATAATTTTCTAATATGCTTGTGTGATCGCATATGTGTTGATGATACTTCATTTTTTCAAGCGCATTCTACACCCTTTTTTCTCTCACTGCAATGCCGAAAATCCCTTCGTTAGTGAACACTGAATTATTCCAAAAACTTATTAATTTTTCACTAAAACATCCTTCAGAAATCAATCCGGAACAAAATCGGTCCAGTAGTTGCTGATATTAGCAAGGCAGACAAACGTGAAAAGTGAGTTTACTTTTTTACACCTGACAGAGATTAAGCCAAACAATTTTTTTTTTTTTTTTTTTTTTTTAATAAAAGGGAGTGATAAATCTAAAAAAAAGCAGGAAATTTTAATCTAAATTAGATACTTTATATATCTGTAATCTTGTTCTGCAATGGATAAAGGAACAGGCCAAATACAACTGAAAAAAATTGTTGATCAATCGTATATTCATTAATAGGCTGTTACTGCAACAGCAGCATCATTTCATTTTTATTGTATTTATCGTTATAAGTGCAGCTGTACCAGCAAAACTTCGCTAGACGTGACGAAATAGCTGATAGTGTCCTATCTTCTATCAGAAACGAAGCCAAAAACGAGTACCAATTTTTTTCTGATTCTCATTTATATCTCTTTTTACGCCAGCAGTAATATTTAATTTGCAGCGTTTCTGTATGTCCCAAAACGAAATTTGTAACCGCAGCCTTCTCTTATCAAAAAGACATTTACTTTATTTTGCGAAAAATTACGTAGTCAACAGAAATCCGATTAAGGCTTGACTCTGCTATAAAAATTATATAGAGTTATCATCAGTACGGGGAACGTATTCAGAGGGTACTCTCTATAATGAAGTCCGAAGGAACGAATTTTATACATATATAAATATGCAATATATATGTATATATATATATATATATATATATATATATATATATATATATATTGTTACGATTTGGAATCTTTCTGGTCCCTGCTTCAAAATTATAATAAAAAAAAAACCTTCGTGTAGACGACTAGATGTTACTCTTCGCGAAAAGCTATAACCCGCGGGCGCCAGTAGCACAACGTGTCACGAACTGACCAGCTCTCGGTCGAGCTTAGACTTTTCAAAGTCCACAAACTATTTATTGTGTGTGTTTTTTTTTCTATTTGGTTTATCCGTTGGGACAGCACGCTCATTTAAAACACCGAAATAAATCAAAAGAAACACAAGATTCACTGGTGCCGCAGCACTTCTCCGCAAGGGAGATCTCACGGTGGATCACCACGTGTTCATACAGAAAAAAAATACGATAAAATGTACAAACGTATCACACGAAAATAACATTAACCAAACACAGATCCTGACTAGATTGCTTAATTATTTTTTATTCACAAAATCAAAAAAAAAAAATCAAACACGATTAGCCAAGGCGATACGGTGATGCGGACTAGAATGACTCAAAACCCGCGACACACGGCTTAGCGTTGACTAGTATAAAAACGGTAAACGAAGACTAACCACTATCCGCGACTTTCGGCTACAACAATTAAACGGTAATTCAACGACGACGACTCGCGACTTTTATCTACCTAAATCGGCTCCATATATTATTAATTAACGGTACATTACCGAAATCCTTACCAATTATTCACAAATAGCCTCTACAGCGCTGATCTTCTCACACGGCTCACGCGGCCGACAGACGCTATCCTTCTGTCGCAGACCGCACACGCCAGGACACTTACACCACCCCTTAACACTACCCGAAATTCGACGAAAATCGGAAATTACCTACCTGGCCGTGTAAATGTCCCGGCCGTATTCTTCGCCGACAACGAACAATACGATGATGCCGAGAAATCGAAAATTAACGATTTTAATCAGAGAATAATTTCTAACTCGACATCATCACTAGATAACGTCGTAAATACCGAATCCGTATCAATATATATATATATATATATATATTAATTACAACGTAATTTTTAGGCTACCCCACCATCATTAGAAAAAATGCCTCGAAAAAATGTCCCAAAAAATGTCCCAAAAAATGTCCTAAAAAAATGCCTCAAAAAATGTCCCAATTTTATGTAACGTTTGTTATATTTTATAGAATTTCTGTGATTATGTTATTATATTCATATGGACCGATTTAGAATTACGTTGTAAATTTTGAAATTTGGATCATTTTATACAAAGTATAGAAGAGAAAGAGATAGAAATGTAAGCAAGAGGGGTCAAGGGGCACAGCCCCTTGTGAGGCCAGAATGGCCCTGTTATATATATATATATATATATATATATTATATAAACTCGGCCACTTTGACCTCGCACTCTTCCTGCTTACATGTCCATTACAACATCATTCTTACCGGAATCGACACGAAAGAAAAATAACATAATCACAAAAATCTTAATTTTTAAAAAAAAAAACGTTTTATTTTACAATTTTTAGCATTACACTTGAATTTTTTTCTTGCCAAAACTCAACTTTTCTATCACATTATTCTTAATATTTTACGCTTAAAAAAAAAAAAAAATCAATTTCTTTATATTGAAATGCATTTCCACGGTAATTTGGCAAATTGATAGTATATTAAGTCAATCGTCTCAGTTATTCTAATAAAAAATAATAAGAAAAAAAGATTACCCAAAGGGACCACATTTTTTCACGTTTTTGGACGAATACTCAGTTTATGTTCACCGATTTTCATAATTTCTCACATGATACCTAAGTTAAATGGTACTCTTTCTAATGAACAAAGAATCAATAAAATTGGTCTACATAAATATGAGTTATGCGTGAACTAACATAAAAAAAATAATAAAAAACAACATGTTACCAACGTTTTTGGGAGTCGGTAAAAATTAAAATATTGCAAACGTTACATAAAATTGCGACATTTTTTGGGACATTTTTTTGTAATGGAGGTCAGCCTGAGAATTACGTTGTAATTAATATATATATATATATACACACGTGTGAATGAGTACTGTACTGGAATGTTTCATTTAAATTATTTTCCTCCCGTTTTAATAAATTTCGTAAGCGCCATGAGCATTTGCATAGGGGGTCATTAGTGAAGATCGTTGCTAAAACAAAAAAAAGTTAACGCTGAAAACGTATGAAAAATGAGACTGGTTTCATTCAGTGATAAAATCTATGCTTTAAAAGAAAACTTGTGTGCATCTAAAAAAAATGTTTGCATTAAAAGAAAATGTGTGTATAAAAAGAAAATGTGCACTAAAAGAGAAACTTTTTTTTTTTTTACAATATCTTTATAAAATAAAAATAATGTGTTTATTTTTGGCGCAATTAAAATTATTCACAACTGAAAAATTTTTAACATTTTCATAATAAAATCAACAGTAAATTAATTAAAAAATAAATTTCCTGCTTTTAATGAAATAATGAATTGCGTTTTTTAAAGTCAAAATAACGTTTCAATCTTGCCTCCTCTTAGGGGGAAAAAAAAAGGAAGTCACGCGGGCGCGGCCATTTACCGTATAAATTGTTAAATACTTGAATAGGCTATTTTATTACCTGTTTCTACAACCTATTCGCTGTTCACTGATTTTATAGTGCTCCTTTGTAAATTCTGACCGCAAGAACTTTTTCGAATTCGCTACTCACTTCGAATTCCGAATCGAAGGTTGCGACCATTTGCGCACATCGTAGCGGATATAAGAAATAAAAAATAAGGACAACATTTTCTAATAGCTTCGCAATAAACTGAAATTTCGTCTACGCGCATCCGAAGAAAAATGATGTTTATCATCATGAATCGGAAATGACTCCCACGAAAGCGAAGCGAACCGTTAACGGTAATAAATAAGATAAATATGAGGGCATTACAGAAAGCATTCGAAGGGAGTTCCGCTAAATATCATTACGGGCCCGTTACAGATTCGCCGTTACAGGTAAAAACGAATACGCGGCCAATGTGTGCTGTCCGGTTCTGGATATTACAAGATAGAGAGTGATGAAGTGGATAAGAGGCGGGGAAAAGAAAATGGCCGTATAAATAATCTGCTTAATGTCCGTTAACAGGGGAACCGGAAAATATGTTGTCGTTACGGCAAATGAATTTATCAAGGCGGCCTGCAGTCTGTTTGTCGGGCTGCAATTCTGTATTTGTCGCGTGACGTCTTTTTCCAAAAACTACATTAAGCCTTTTTCTTACCGGGGTTCGTTTTCTAAAACGCGTAATTGTAAATTTCATTAAAGCTCATTTTCCTGTTCCTTGTCGGTGTCTCTTTGACAAAAGGACTACAGCATTAGTACGCGTTTAGCAACATACATTATCTCCGAACGATACGAAAATATTCTTCAACTGTGCTCGTTAATTCTCCGACTAAGACGTCATATCAAGGGAAAAAGAAAAGAAAAAAAAGGTATATTAACACCCCCCCCCAGGTCTTTTTAGCAATATTGGACATACTTTAGAATTTCCGCTAGGCGTAATAATACTACCAACAACAGCAGTTGGGGAAAACTTCATTAGAATTACGAGATTACGGCCAATGGACGTTGGAGACGTTTAGCATATCCGAAAAAAAATAAACAAAAAAAAAAGAAAAATAATAAAACCTGTCACGTTTTATGAAATATTTTTCACCTCATCTTTCCACTTTTTCAACCTTTCCATTGTCGTGTAGACAGTTCGCTCGTTGCTTTCTACCGGACGACATTGCTGTTGTAATATTTGCAATCTTTTCCGGCCACAAATAGATGTCTCGACCATTTCCCAAGTTTTGCGGTATATTGAAAATTCGAACGATGCCCGCCATCATAAACGAAATAATAATTCGAATAACGAGTGCCAGTCGATGGAAAAACATCTCGAAATTGCACTCTGTTTAAATTTCAAACGTCCTGTCTAACAGCAGGTGAGGGAGAGCCGTAGACATAACTGCGGCAAATCTCGAAATACCCGGAACCATTCGGGGGCGAAAAAAAATTTATCAGCCCATGCCTGGTGTTTAAATGTTTTTAACGTAATAATGCTCTAGAATATTTATCCGCTGCTCAGGGCCGTGACCAGAATTTTAAATGGGTTGGGGCGGGGGGATTTTCTTCGCATATTTATTTTATAAATAACAATTCATAATAAATCAATTTTCAGAAACAACTGTGTTTTAAAAGATATTTATTCGCTTAACGTTTCGACCAGCTTACTAAGCGAATGAATATCTTTTAAAACACAGTTGTTTCCGAAAATTATTTATTATGAGTAGTCACCGTGAAAGCTTTAAATATTTAATAACAATTCATTTTTCACTAATATTTATACTATTAATAATTTCCATCATTCTGAGTTATATATTAATAATTTACATAAATGAATTATAAACATTAATAAAAATTACATGTATTATTGATTATACTCGTAATGAAAAATTTTGCATAAAATTATTAATAAAGTGCCTAAAAATATGGAGCATATATATATATTTTTTTTTTTTTTTTAATGTAAAAACGCCCTAAAAAATCATCAATATTTATTTTAAATTTTTGATTTTTTTCAGATTTTTGTGTATTTATAATAACTATTTCAGTTCTAATAGGGTAGGGGGGGGGGTAACCACCCCCGTGAACACGGCCTTGCGACTGCTACTTCTCGAAATAAAGAAGCACCTCTCTTTTATTAAAAAAAAAAAAAAAACACTCCATTTGGGAAAAAAATTAAGCATTTTTTTTTTTTTTATTGGCTTAAATGATGTAAAAAACCATTTGATATCTCATAGCAATTATAGTTCAAAAATTTTTTTAAATGACTCTCAAAACTAAATTTATAAATCAATCTTAGATGCTTCGAAACTTCTTTGAACGCTTACAATACTCGTTACACAAATTATATAGGCGACGAAGGTTCTAAAACGTACAGAGAGATCGCTGATGGCAAGCCATGTAATGATGTAACAATTGTAAAAAAAGAATGTACGGGGCACGTCCAAAAAAGAATGGGTTTTTGGTTACGAAATTTAAAAAGGGAAGCTGACTGCGAAGTTGATTGACGAGCTGCCAATTTACTATGGGCTGACTATTCGCAGACACCCAGACTTAATTGAGGACCTGCGGAATAAAATTTCTACGGATCGAAATGCGCAGCATGAAATATGTCTCCTAGCTGGAGAAGATTCTTGGTGCTCTTGACAGAGAACTCGCGCCAACAACACAGCTTTAAGGAATACTCGCATAAACCAGTTTTACCAATTGAAAATTGTGAAGAAAATTTCTGATGATTCGAGTGTCGAAGAATTACTTTCACGATGCCTCGCAGCGTACACACACAATTAGCAACGAGTCTTCCAACTCAGTCGTTTGGACCGCAGCGCCTAAAACAATATCTAAAGTAGGGGTGGCCAACCCGCGGCCCACCTTGAACATTTTTGCGGCCCGCGAGATGGCCAAAGTAGTAAAACATTATGTTCTGCGAACTCGTAATGTTGGAATTACATGTAAAAATAATAGTAAACGCAATAATAATAACTCATTATGTTTCAATTTTGCACTATAAAAAAATATTTCTATAGTGGGTCTAAATCTAATATGGAGATATATGATTTTATATGCGACCCCGGCGGAGTTATGATACATTTCCAAAATGGCCCGCAAAATCATTTGGATTGGCCACCCCTGATCTAAAGACAAACGTACCTTAGATAATGCGACATAGCTATACAGTTTTATACAAGGATAGTTTTCAAGGATTACTCCAAATTATGGAAGTGTTGCATTTAATAATCGGTAATGAACTGTATACAATTATTGCTCTGAAATCGATGAGTTCCGCGTGAAAGCCGCGAACCGCTCATCATCGAAAACGAGCGAAAACGTTAGGCAGGGCGTAAAATCCTCGTGGAAAGAAACCGAGGACGAAAATTTTAACTTGAAAGAGTTGCTTTATAGTCCTAAGATAGTGGAATAAACTTTGAAAAATCAACAAGATCCTATTTTAAATTTTTCACGTAGCAAATCGATTTCAAAAAACGTCAATTTTTTTTAAAAAAAGAAAGAAAAAAAGGTTCAAATTTATGTCAATCCGCGAAAAACGATTTTTCTTTTTAATAATCGTGTGTACTTCTCTGACGAATTTAGTGTAAATTATGAAGAAGAAAAAATGTTTGTGCTAGGTACAGATGACAAAAAGTTATTCTGTATGCCGAAGACCTCCTCCAAAAAAAGACATGCTACTCCAAACGTCTGTACTGCCGCCATTTTGAGAAAAAAACAAATTTAAAAATATTTATTCTACACCTCATTATATGTGTAATAGATCCTTAAAATTTCATTTTGATTGTTTTATTGTATTACGAAAAAAAAAAAAAAATCCCAAAAAATGCCTATTCTTTTTGGGCATTTAAATAAGTGTAACCCCTCAAATGAAACACGCCGAAAATCATACAATTAATGTCTAATATTTTGTATTTTATTCTTTTAAGTAATTATAAAAATTGATCAAACAATATGCGACACGGGTCGGTCGGAATACATACGAGATAAGCATATTACGCTTTTGAAATATACATCCGGTAAGCTTACAGAGAAAATCAAGTTTAGGATAGAAAATAAAGTATTTATGTCGTGAGCCTTTGAAACTACTGATTACAACATTTTTTTCTAGATAACTTTGAGGTACAAGTAGTACCAAGAAGTGGTTTCGGAATTATGCTAGAATGGAAAGGATAGTCCCTGCCGACAAATGCATGAAATAAAATGAAAATACGGAATTACCAGAGTTTAATTAACTTCTTTTTTTTACCGATGACATTAGAAACAACTGATAAAGAAAAATCGAAGAAAGTTTAAAAAGATTCAATCGCATAATTTTTTTTTTTTTTTTTTTTTTTTTTTTTTTTTTTATATGATATTCCCTGATCTTCAGTATGCCGTATTTAACTGCTGTGGCTATCACGACATACCGAAACGGGATTTGCGGTTATATAGTTTTAGCTATCCTGTTTATGTTAAGAAAATTAATGACGGAATCTATTGCTGTTTGGGTGTTTGATAGCATATCGGGAAGTGTTTTATATGTTAAGAGTTTCTTAGTTGATAGGAATGCTGTGCATTCTATTAATAAGTGTTGAACGGTTGGCATGAAATTTCCCATACAGAAAGGGCACTGTGTTGGTGGAGATGTCCCATTTAGAAGGTGGTCGTGCGAGATTGCGGTGTGGCCTGTCCGCAGTCGGCTGATTATACTGAATTCTCTGCGGGAACAATTTGTTGGAGGCCACCATGGCTCGATCGTTGTCTTTACCTGGGCCAGAAAAGTCTGACAGGCGGTCCATTGTCCCTTCCATTCTTGTTTGCTTATCGCTAGAAAGAATTGTGCCATGGATGAAGGGGGAGGCGAGTATCTGTTCTGCGGAGCTCGTAGTGCTGATTGTGCCATTGCGTTCGCTTGTTCATTCCCTCGTATTCCTGCGTGACCAGGGACCCACATAAACGTCACCTGGCCCTCGGACTTTTGTATGTCGATGATCATACGAAGAATTTGAGTGCTTATTGTATTTCTTGTTTTAGGGCTGGATATGGCTTCTAGATAATTAAGCCAGCGGTAATAAATTTTTACTGAGATAAAAATGAAAGGAAAAATGAAATATATGTATATCTCTATTCGGTAAATATAATAATAGGTACTGATGAGAATGTTCATTCCGTGCGTCTGAAAGAAAACGTGAAAAAGTTGGAGCAATATTCTGGCGTTTAAAACATTACAAATATTATCTCGTATAGTGTCGGGACATTGCGATGCGGAGAAACCATGGCAAGAGAAAACAAAACAGTTTTGGAGAAAAATGCCTAAAAAAAGTTAGTCGGACAACATCGTGATAAATAATATAAATTGTCTTCAAATGAAAATATATTCGAGTACATCAGAATTGTTTGATGAGGACATGATCAGAATGCAACATTTTTTCCTTAAAAAGTTATATGTAAATAAATAAAAAATTATTATCTAATTTTGATCCATCCGAGAGGGTAATAGACCGCATCAAGGAATGCCGATTTCTCGTGAGTATACTTCTCTCCGGACTAAGGATGAATAAAATAGCGCCCCTCATGTCACGCTTTACGGAAACCAGTACGCGCTATCAGGACCGAAGCCTCACAGTTATAACCTTATCGGTGTTTGTTTTTTTTTCAATATATTTATTTATTGTTACTCGATAATGGAGCCGTTTACGACGAATATATTACGTCTTAATAGTTAACTTATCTAGATAATATTATACATATTTACATTTTTTAGGTATGTTAATACATTTTCACAATTTTAGTCTATCGTTGTAAAGAAGTGTTCTAATATAGGTTTTCCTATCATGTCACAGGCTGTCCGCTGTGTTTCCCAGTTTTTACATGTGAAAAGGTAGTTCGCCGAGAAAGTCTCTGCGCAGAAATGGGCGCCGGCTCCTTGACGAGGATGTACTTGTGGCTAAATGAGCAGTGGCTCTATTCTAAGTCTCGAAATAACTGTTTCGTCTTGTCTTTTTGATCAATAGTTGGTTTCCCAGTCGGCAATTTCGTTTTTGATGCGGCGTAATTTGTTTTCGATTGGAGAGATTCGATTCCACTCATTTTTCCAAATTGAGCGAGTCACCTTTCTGATATGTCTGGTTAAGGACGAGTCCATTTTTTTGCGTCGGTTCAAGTGTGCAATGGTTTCGTGAAAGGACACGCGGCCTTGGTTTCACGATTTTCCTTCGCTTCGCCGCTCCGTTATTATCCCTATTATCCATTTACGTCTGAATCATACTCTTCTTCCTTCTTCACGTCATCCTTTTCATTTCGCTTTATCCCCTTGTTGCCCTCTTCATTCTGACAACGCACATTGGGGTATTTTAACAATCTGGGCAGCCAAAAGTCAATTTTCTAGAATTTAACCCAGGTGGGAAAACCAATGATTCTCAGAAAGCTAGATATTCCCGGAATACACAATATAATACATTTCTCAATCTTACCTAAATTTCTTCCTGCTGTGGTCAGTCTGAAGTTGATAGTTATTTTGAGTGCACGTATAATCTTTTGTTCTTCTACGCGTTAGCTTATATTGGACATATAATATTATCTTTTCTTGTGAATTGTGCCACGTGAAAAACATGGATTATGATAGAGCGGGTAAGTAAGTCCGTTTTTATTTAATTTCATTAAATCTGTAATCCGAAAACTGACTACATAAAGTGTTTTTGAATAATTGATATTTTTTAATATTATTTTTTCACAGTGAGTTTTATTCTTGAAGCTTTTGGTTATACTTCCGGGCAATACCCGGCATAAATTTTGGTATTCATGAAAAGCTAACAATTTTTGTAATACATGTATTTTTTTTTGCGGATTTTTACAGTTTTTATTGATATAGTTTATTCAAGAACGCTAAAAATAAGTTTACAAAATTAAAAAATTTCACTCTTTACTCCGAGTAGTTTATTTTTTGTTATAGAATCAGCAGAAGTCAGAGTTGTAACTCAAAATTACTTATTCACTATTATGCAACAAGCAAATTTAAGTGATATTAACAAAAAATTGGATCTTTTGGAAAAACACTTACTTCAAATGGATGAATACTCATAAGAAAAAAAGTAAAGCACGATTTTTCTCGTTTTGAAGCTGATATTAAAAAACGATGGGCTGAAGCTCTCAGAAAAGAACATACCTTTCTCAAAAAAAGTAAGGAGTGGCTAGAGGACACTTTTAATATTCCAAGAGTATCAAAAATAGTATTGCGACCAAATAAATTATTTGCTGAATCGAGTGAAAGGAGCAAAAGACAGAAAACTGAACACTTGCGCAAAAATATCGAGTTAGATCACTCATGCCACTCAATCAAAGTTAGGTGAAGGTGGGAAAAGAGATGCCTCGTTCGTACTGAAATAAATCACCGCAACACCAACAAGAGCTAAGTAAGTAAAAAAGTAAAGTGAGTTCCATACCCTTGACAGGGCGTCGGGATTGTGAAGTTAAGGTTCACAATATACTAAGCCCAACGGCACTAATGAGAGTAGGGGAAGAGCTACCAAATATAAAAAGGCGTTTTCCCATGATAAACACACCACGGCTAGACAACTTACTCCTACGCAGGCTTTATCCATGTTTGCGGAAGCTGATCTTTCAAGAAAACAGTACGAAATAGTAAGAAGCACAAATAAAATAATGTACCCATGCTATAGTATTCTACAGAAAGCAAAGCAAGAGTGCTACCCAGAAAAGCATTCATACCGGGTAACTAAAACGTATGTAGAAATTAAATTGCAGAGTTTAGTGCATCATACGGTTACGCGATTATTGACTTACGTGGAAGAAACATTACCTTCTAACAAAGAAGAGCGTAGCGCATTAGTATTAATGTGCAAGTGAGGTTGTGATGGGACACAGCAAGCTCAATACAAACAAAAATTTGAGAACGATTTCAACTCTGATACAAACTTATTTCAAAGTTCTTTTGTGCATCTCCAACTTATTTGCTCCACAAATAATAAGATACTTTGGCAGAATCCAACTCCCTCTTCACCGCGTTATTGCCGTTCTATTAGGTTAAGATTTATCGAGGAAACCACAGATGTTACAAAAGAGGAAATCAGTTATATTTAAAATGCTGCAAATAAATTACAAAATACCGAAGTAAAGTTAGGAGCTAAAACATATTCAGTAAAGCACTTAATAATGCTTACAATGATAGACGGAAAAATTTGTAATGCTGCCACCAACACATCATTAACAATGAGATGCTACATTTGCGACTTGACTTCCGAGGATTTTAATAGTTTAGAAGTAAAGCAGCCAGTTAATCCGGAAGCCCTTGATTTCGGTCTATCACTTTTACATGCTAGAATCCGTTTTTTTTTAAATGATTCTGCATATTTCTTACAAGTTACCCGTTAAAAAGTGGCAATTGAGAACGGATAATGATAAAGAGATAGTAAAAGAGAAGAAGTTAAAAATCCAAGAGGATTTCCGAATAAAGATGGGCCTCATCGTGGATATACCAAAAGCTAATTTCGGGAACACTAATGACGGCAACAACAGTCGAAGGTTTTTTAGACACCACAAATTGGCTGCAGATATTACGAATATTGACGTCAATTTTATATACCGCCTGAAAGTAAATTTAGAAACACTAGCGAGTAGACATAAGATCAACAAAGAAAAGTTTTCAGCTTATGCAAAGGAGACGGCAGAACTGTAGGTAAATCTTTACACCAACTTTGCATAAGATATTAATATATGGGCCAGAAGTGATAGAAGAGGCGTTACTACCAATTGGCCAGTTGTCAGAAGAAGCTGCAGAAGCAAGAAATAAATACATCAGATTATACCGACAAAATTTTGCAAGGAAATTTTCAAGAGTAGCCTGCAATATGGATGTGCTAAACAGACTACTCCTGAGTTCAGATCCGGTTATAACAGGAACGAGACCAATACCAAAGAAAAAAAAACGAGCGTTTTTTGAAAGAAACGATAGCCATGCTGCTTCCAGCTGAGCCTTTCAAAAGTGCTCTATCTGACGATGAATTATCGGATGAGGAATCAGATTTCACAGACGAAGGCGAAGAACCATGGAACACTTCGCCTTGAAATTAACAAAATATATTATTTTATTCCGCCTGGTTCTTAATATGAAAAAGTAGTAATAAAAAATGTACAAAAACCTATCACGTGTGTATTCATTAGTTAACGAACAAAATCTACACCATATACTTGTATAGGAGTTCGAGATAGTATAAAATAAGCAACAATTATTACAACAAAGAAACAGATTTTTTATGATATACCTATTTTTATTCCTAATAAGTCTATAATATTATGTATTAACATTAAAAATATGGATTAAAATGATAAAATAATTTTGGCCGCCCAGATTGCGAAAATACCCCATTGTGCGAAAGTCGTCTGTGATCCTGACCATATCTTCTTTGAATGTCCATCCCTCGTGAATGAACGCACTTCTTTGTACTCCAATCTGTTATCACTCAAACTCTCTACTCCTTATTGTGCCCCGTATATGTTATCGTTTCCGTCGATCTCCGTTGTTCCTATCCTCAGTTCTTTTATCTTATCAATAGCTGACCGAATCTACATTTAACTGATCCTTCTCCCTCGTGTCGTTTCTGGGCGAAGATCCTTTGTCGACATACCCGGGGGGGGGGAGAATTGTATGTAGGCATCGTATTCCCAATGGTTTGGAGTTTTGGGGTTAAAAAAGAATTGTATGTAGGCATCGTATTCCCAATGGCTTCGGAGTTTTGGGGTATTTCTCATATAGTTGAATAAAATTTGGAGAAATATGCTCCTGTAATGAGTCTTAGAGCTGAATTTTGAACGGTGTCCAGTTTTTTCAGGACATTTTCTTTAGCACTACTGTAAATTAGGGAGCGGTAATCCAACTTGGGAGGTGTTTATATAAATATTTTTAATATATTTTCTAATGATAAAGTTTAATTAAAAAATTTTCCAATTTTGAATAATAGTGAAATCCTATTAGTTGTGTAATTTTTTTCCTTAATCGTTTTATTTTTTTTCCGTTCCTCTATAAAATTGAAATTTTATAAAAAAATGCGGCAAGAAAAATTTCACAAGTAAAATACGTTAATTTGCGTTTTGAAAAATTAATCTGTAATTATTAAATTGTTACGCTCTATTCGCAAGGAAACGAAGACTAGAAGGAAAAAATCGAACAGAAATAAACAAAATAATGTGATGCGTAACACATTTTGAATAGATTAAGGTAAGAAACTTGAAAATCCTCTAAGATTAATTTATAATTTCGTTTTAATTCTGATGACAAATATTTTCATAAATGCGTCATAATTCACTCAATATACCAAATTATTTACAAGTGGATCGCCGAAAGAAGATAAAAAGACCCGGAGAAATATGACGTAAATTTAATGAACATAAACTGAGAAGAGGGAAAATTTGTCGTTATTTACAGTGTTGTTTTTTTTAGAAAAATGCCGTGGAATGTAATAAAAGTGAAAATTAAAAAAAAAAAAAAAAATGGTAAATGTTTTTGTTTGAACATAAAATTTAAGATCTATAGTTTATTATTATTTATCAATAGAGTCCGATTAACTTGTCTTGAGTTAGTTTATATTCCTTGAACCTCATAAAAGCAGTTCGTACATATTTTTTAATACGCTTCAAGTTCGTTTACACATTCGATTCTGTGCTTCACTGAAGAGTGAACAAAATTGCCAATCCGTTGGATTTTATACCGGCTTACTTTTGTTGTTAGTTTTCTGAATTTGCTTAAACACATATTATCTCTCTCTGCGTAAAAATGTCTCACCGGTTCGACCTCGAAACGCTGATCCAGAGCAAATGCTGCACATTATTTAAACACCGTTTACGCGACGAGAAGCTAAATTAAGAACACATCCATCAAATGAGCTCAATGTCTTTCTACCTGGACAAATAAATTAAAAAGCTAATCAGTCCCAAGTTAAACGTTACCTACTAAATTAACGAACACTTTCTCATCTCTCAGTAAAAATCAACAAATTAGAGCCGACGCCTAATGCTTCCCATGTAGAACTATCTGTTTGCCGGGAACAATCAAATCGTCCACTTCATCTTCATTACCGTGACAGCGAAAATAAAATTACCGCCCGTGCTACCGTTTTTTTCACAATAGCTACACCGAACAAAATTTTATCTTTGTTCAAATACGGCCGCTATAAACGGTCAATGGTGGTCAGCGAGTAAAATTTTCAAAAGTTTCTTCAAAGACTGGAAAAAAAGATAAAATTCAGGCCAGCGCGAACCTGTTCATAAAGTGCACCGTACAAAAATTTATGGATGAACAATTTTTTTGAGTGGTTAGTCAGTGCATGACTGCGTAAATAAACCGCATTCTCCATCCGTCCACTTGGAAAAGCGGAAAAATGGACCACCAGTCTCGTTTAGCTTACTAGCATAATTCGTTGCGCCTTCTTCAAGCCGAGCTAAATTCATAAATTTCGACGTAAAGACACACATTTATTCTTCTTCATATCGCTATTATTTTTATCGCACCGCGTTCTATTGGAAAAAAAAAGTGTACATACCAAAAAAAATTAAAAAAAAAACAAAAAAAAAACAAAACTCGAATAAAAAGACTTGTTTTTTTTTGATACCTTAAATAGCTTATCAAAAAACGTTTCACTAAAATCATTTTATTCATGCCAAAATAATCATCGTAAATGAAGGTAAAATTCACAAAATCGCATTGACAAACCTAGAGAAACGCATTCAGCGGCGAAACTCAAGCGAAAGGTTTTCGATGATTAGAACCTCCTCGTCTCGGTTCCTGAAAAATGTTTGTAACATTACTTAATTGTTTTTAATACATTTTTAATAACACTCCAAAATAAGAATATTAAATATAATTATAGACATTAACATTATTAACCGTCCCGACCCTACTGACCGATTCCGAGTATACTACTCCGACTCTAAGGGTTTAATTGGAATTTGCCCCAAATGTTTGTCTTGTCAAAAAAAATACGATCCCGAAAGTTTTGAGGCCCTAACCTTAAAAAATGTGTTTTACAGTTTCCCTTAGCCGTATCTTTGCGAGGTCGAAAAGTAATCCGGATAAATATTTTTTAACGTATTTTTTAGGTTTTTTTGTACTCAACTGTGAAATTAACCTCAAAAAACTTTTGCTGGTATGCCCGAAATAAATATTTACGTAAAACTACTCATCCTCTACCGTTTGAACGACATACATAGAGTTGAAAGTAACCTTAAAATCACATGTAGCGATAGAATAAGTTCCAGGAAGATTATTTGAAACTGAGATCAAAACATTTTTATTTCTGAATTAGACTAAATTTTTCATATTTAGAATACATTAGTGAAATTTGTTCTAACTAATTTTGTTCGAGTCAGAAATAAAAATGTTTTGATCTCGTAAAGCGCTGAAAACCCCTCCAAATACACTATCGTATGCACGTGAAAAAACGGTTCAGTCCATTAATAGCAGAAGGCTCCACCAGTTTAACTGCACTATACGCTTACAAGTAGCACAGTTTTATGCCATTTAATTTTTACTCAAATTAAAAGTTTTGCTAATGTGTATTTGTTTTTATTTTCAGTTTACAAGTGTATTTTCGTTAATTCCAAAAAACAAGAGTTAATTAAATTTTACAATATTTGAATTAAGGGGCCTAAAAAAAGGCCATTTTTCATTTTTTTTTTTATGAACTCGATTTTAAATAATTATTAACAAATGATATATTAAGCAACTCTTCAGGAATATGAAAACATTCTTTTTATTGGCATAAATTTACAAAATGGCGGCTAATGATCAATAAACTAAAAACAACATTTAAAAAAGTATCTCCCCGGCACGCAGTAGAAATCCCTTGGATCACCATCCGGAACCATAAATTTTTTTTTTCATAAACTACATGAGTTTTGTTAGTGAAGTACACACGATCTTCGTTATAGAACTTTTTTTTGCAAAATGGCGATTGTTTAAACAAAAAATTGCGTTTTCCACGAAAAAAATCGACTTAAATTGTTTGTATTTTTTTTTTCTTATTTACCGATCGTTAAAATCGTGTGTACTTCACTAGATAATCAAAGGAAGAAGCTACAGTTGAAATTTCAAGTCAATCGGATGAAAACTCTTCGAGTTCTGCTGCGTGCCGATTTCAAAAGCATCGTTTCGAGGAAAACACATTTAAAGTTGAAAAACGCTATAACTTTTCGAGATCATAACAATATGGCCAATAATCATTTTTTTACCTTCACCCTGCTATCCTAGCACTGTATAATTGCCCGTCCAAAGTCATATTCTGCTCCTCTAGCTCTTTTCTCGCCGATGTAAGGTTGCGTCTAGCCGTTTTCTCTATCTCGGAAATGGAGCGCTCAGCGGCCTTGAGCGTCCGGTTCTATGCAAAAATCGAATACTGGACGTCCAACCGTTATTATTCCTATTGCATCGTAGATAGAACATAAGCCTGATAACCCGTCGTTGAAAGTGATCGCAGCGATATCAGTCGCTATATCCAGGACAGAGTCCGTAAAAAGTAGTAAGTTCATAATGGACTCACCCGTCAGTTTACCTCGGCCCTCGAGGCCTTTGGTATTTTTTTTTTTCCTGTTACGAAGGCGAGTTCTTATTTTCTTTCGAACATGGCCGATACACTCTTTTTTAGCAACAGAAACATTTCCATACGGATTGGCGTCCATAATTCCTTTATAGGTTTTCGTGTTCCCATCACCAATGTAATTGACGTATTTCACATTATGAAGTGATTCAAAGCGCTGGAACATGGCAATGACGGCGTCAACCTTCATCTTGCCCGCTGAACCCTCATGATTTGCTTGGCAATGAAATTCATGGTCGGCAAAACCTACTTCATATTCTGCAGTTCCTTCTTTTTTCTTCCAATATTCACACACTTCACAACACTTTGATTTGGCACAAACATCCAACACTTCACCAGTATACCAACCAATTAGCGTAACGAGCCCGAAAAGAGAAGTAGTCGAAATTTGCTTTTTTTATAACGAAACAGGCGGCCTTCGCTCTCCTTCTCTTTCACTCTGTCTCTTTCTATTATACACGGATGTATGTGTGTGCGTGCGAGTATCGAGATTCGAGTAGCAAGCATTGTGCGCGGTCAGCTGTATAACCTCAATTCTAAACACGTGTAAATTTAATTTAAACTTATTTTTTTGTTTTTGTTTTAATTCATACGGGATTTATATCGCGTCAAATGATTTTATATAATTTATAATTCACTATTTTATATTTAATTTATTAAATGAAATTTTTCGATTCAAATTCTTACTTTACATTTTCACATTGAAAAAATGATAAAAAATAAAATATACAAATTAGAAAGAGCGAGGAAGAGGGAGAGAGAGAGAGTTAAATGAAAGAGGATAGCGTTTTTTGGCGTGACAAAAATACACTAATAGAATTAACAGAAATCTGCATATTAAATCACGTTTAAAGTTCAAAAAAATAGCGTAAGGAACTCCGTTCCTGGCGGGGGTCCCCCAACCGCACGATCTTTTTGCATGCTTGGACGTTATTGATTATAAATCTAGGGATGTTTTAGCGTAATTTAAGCCAATAAAAAAAAATGTAAAAAAAAATTTCAAACAGATATAACCCCTTAAAGTAAATCATTACACATATACAGAAATCGAATTAAACTCGCGGATACAAAACGTCGCGATGGCCGAGTAGAACCATTCCGCATCGAAGTCACAAGTTTCCAGCGGCCGCGAATAAAAATGATTAAAAAACAAGTAATAATCGGTAATGCTGGAAGGCAATGACAAACGGACATATACGCAACTGGAATTGCGTATTGATAACCAAATCAGTTACAAGTGTAGTCCTACTCGTGAAAGATTAAAAATCAACAAAATATTACGGTATCACCGTCTGCAATGAAACGACTATGCCGAATGTCGTATTTTTCGTCCGAAGAAATAAACACCTATATTTCGTCGCTCCCTTCTTCGTTCTAATCTCCGCAAAAATTTACACGACCTCGAGTAGTATTTTGGTCGAGTTTTGAGGTATCTCATGTGCCGATTACGATTAGAGATACACTTTGATCTTGACATTAGGAACCTTAGTGACTTGCTCGGCTATCGACTTTCTACTCTGAAAAAGACGAGACAAATTCTAATACAGGTAATACATGTAAGATGTTGAAATTAGTTTCGAATACATTTATTTATACATCCTGGTCAGATTACAATTAATTTCGATTATTGGACGAAAGGAACTTAATTCAAATTAGCAAATTAATTTACAGCAGACGATCTGCCCGGACGATAGTCGGAAAAATATAATTTAATATCGAGTATTATTTGTAACGAGTTCCAGGAAACCGGGCGATACAAGAACAAAAAGTTAAATTAATTGATATCGATACATTAAATGGTTATAATATCTTTTTGATTTCATCGTGAAAAACGTAATAAAATACTTTTTTCGAGTTAAACTATAACAATATATATATATACGCCATGTGGGCAAGCCCTGAATTTCCAGATGATAATTCTTCCGTAACAAAAGAGTAAATTTCATCATCAATCATCAATCACTGAACCGTTTTGGTTGGTTTTGTCCATTCGATCCTATTCCTAATTTGTTGTATGTTGTACACGTCATATATCTTTAATTATTTGCGACATGTAACTCTATTTCTTGGTCTTCCTCTGTATCTGATCCCCTTGTTTTTCCTTCTATAATTTTGGTTAATATTGCATCATTTCTCAGTATATGTTCCATCATTATGATCCTACGTTTCTTGATAACGTTCCATAAACTGCGACTTTCCGCCACTCTGTTAAGCACATTTTCATTTTTAACCTTTTCAGTTCATTTTAATTTTAAGAGTTTCCTCCAAAACATTAACTACATTTTTTTTTATAAAGATTTAATAATTACGCTTTCTCAGAACCTAGTAAAAAAATTTTATTTATTTCATAACGGATTTTTTGCAACTTTTTTTCCCGCCGTATTGCCCCCGGCGTAAAAATAACATTGTGTCATTAATACAATTGTAACATAGCCTACTTAAAAAAGTAATTGTAATAATGATTTTATGAACAATTCGAAAAACACGTTAATACCTTTATTTTAATTTTTTTCGACCCCGGCCCCTCGCAGATTTAAAACCATTTAAAATAAGTGTACTATTTAAATTATTATCGTTATTGGATCATGATTTCGGCGCACAATTTGGCTAAGACTATTCCGAACAGCATAATATAAAGTAATCTGATTTGAGGTCAGCTAGAAGGTTGAAAGATGAAATATTCCGCGACATTTATGAATTCGCGCCAATATTCACAATATAAAAGAATGATCAAAAATAAAATAGGTGTTCAGAGGGCGAAATATTTTACCAAATAGTAAAGAAGGAAATAGAAAACATTAGCTGATGATTTCTTTGCGGCAATAGCCTTTCCTCTTTTTATTTTTATTTAGCTCCTAGAGAACCAATTTTTCCCTTAATGTTCGCAATTTTCCGCGAAAAAAATGGAATCTAGTACCGTATTTCTTAAATCTCGAACAGCAGAAACTTCGATAGTTAACGAATACACATCCATGTTAGATATGTCGAGGGAGAAATGTTGAAAAAATAAAAAAAAATGTTATTGCTTGTAACTTCGTCACAAAATTATCTTGGCACAGCCATAATGGTCACAGTTGATGGTTTTTCTTAGTAGTGCATGCTCTTACTGCTTAATTCCAGTCGTCAACCAGTTACCGCAATAATAATTTATGATATTATTTAAGTTTCCAGCTGCTTCTGTCACGAATTATTTCACAAAACGCGATACACGTAATTAGAAATTTCCGTGCATTAGTCCATTGAGCCAATTAGAAAAATTTAATTATTCCAATTTGTCGTAGTTGTTGTTGTTGTTAACATTTTAATTGTTTTTGTTACTTTTTTTCATTATAAAATGCCTAGACAACCAGTTTTTTCATTTAATTTGAACATACGCCCGATCGTATTCGGAAAGAATACTTCAATTTTCTTTTTTCTATTATGGGATTGAACAGCCTAAACATGGATAGAAAAAATAATACCGCGTCCGCCATACGCTACTCATCCGAACAGAATAAATTGTAACAGTCGGTCAGTGGAGGAACAAGGTACAGATCTCAGCGATGTACTGATACTACAATAGATATAGGTGTATATACCCCGACACACCTAAAATTGTCCAAATGTTAACGCTTTATTAAATATTTCAGGTCCATAAAGTCGAACACCGACCCATGGTGGCCGCCGTTCCCCATGTCACGTAGGGATTTCTTGATCCTGTCGAGACTGCGCCTGAGGCATACTGCACTGTCACACAGCTACGTCTTTAAAGGAGCTCCCCCTCCGTCTACCTGTGCTCTTTGCGGGTTCATGGCTCGCCAACCGTAGAGTATCTGCTGAAATGGTGACGGCATACTTCCCGTACTTCTAATTATACCTCGCTCCACCATCTGTTGTCGAACAACCCGGATTATGTTTGGGCAGTGTTGAATTTTGCAATATCCAACAGACTGCACCGCCTTCTATAATTTCCAATGAGTGTAGGTGCCGTAATGGTCCAGATGGAGCCTAGATTTATATTTGTAAACTGATATAAAAAAAAAAAAGAAAACGGAAAAAAAAACAATTATACAAGTATCTTAAACTGCAGCGGGCGCTCCACATAATGTATATCTATACATACGCTGACAATGCTACTTTTATTTAACATCTACCTAATTTTACCCAATTTGAACAGCGTGTAATACGCGTTCTCGATAAATCTCGCGAGCAATTATAAAAATAAAAATATTGAACTTTCTTTAAGCGATGTAAAAAAAAAAAGCAGATTTTTGAATAACATCCTTCGCAGTAGCGTACAGCTAGAAGTCAATTTCGAGTTAATGGATATTAAATATAGCTAAAAAAATTGTTGGAAACTAGTTTAAAAAATATAGCCTAAAAAGTGGTTCTACTATTACTACTTGCAGCAGTAATAGATTCATTTTATTCTTTCATTTAAAGGGTTATTTATTTATTTATTTTGCAATTTGCCAGTGCAACAGTTTACGCCAATTACTGCACAGCGCAGTATGATAAAAAAATAAAATAAAATAAATCGTACGGTTGACAATACATAGCTAAAAGGAATATATATATATATATATATATATATACACTAAACATACACGTGCGCAAATAATTTATGTAAAGTACTAGTTAACACACACATACGCACACATGCAGATATTACCAACGAAAGCAGATAGGACAACTCAGCTTTACGTTGTTCGGACACCTGAAATGGGTAATTTAATAAATATTTTCTCCGAGAGATTGGGACAATTTATTTTACCAACAGATCATGCAAAAAACGAAGCGCTATCTCCTTCCTCCTCCCCGCTAGACTATTACTGTTTAATTGTCTAAGTGTTTTTCCGTATATTCAAAATACCCATCACTGAATTTAACAAAAATCTATAGAGTAAGTATTTTATAAACTCTTTATCTTCACTCTTTCGATTCTATTTATTAAATCAGCAGATGTAGGATTCCAAATCAACGAGCCAAATTCTAAATGCGAACGAACCAAAGCGGAGTACTATAAGAATAAATAGGTTTTAATATATCTGAAATTCATACTGCTTATTGTCCAATACGGTGTGAATGTATAATTATACAAGCGATAAATTGACTAGTAATATATCAAAAATTATAGCACCAACGTGTTTTTCGGAGACACTCCTCCATAATCATAATGAATATAGTATAATATTCACCGTGATTATGGAGCAGTGTCTCCGAAAAACATGTTGGTGTTATAATTTTTAATATATTACTAATATAATTATATTAATTTTAAAAGCATATTTATAAATAAAAAAAAAAAAAAAAAACACTTTATATATGGTTTGAACATATTGAACACTATAATTTTAGTAGAAGATTGAATTTAAGGTGAAACGTTAGCTTGCTATTGGGGTATCTTTCTAATTTCGGGAACGATTATCTCTATAAAAAATCCTACGACACCGCATTCCTTCATAAAACGTAAATTCAAGTTAGATTGTGATTTATGTTAAATAATTCGAAAACGAATGCAGCCTTAAAAAGCAAAAATGGATCTCACCCGATATATTACGATTTTAGACGTTAAGAAAAGGTAAAAATTATTCTTACCACTGATAGAAGAGAAAATGTTGGCTAACAAAATTGAAGCTTAAAAATACTGGTTCTAACGTTCGTTTTAAACTAAAACGTGGAAAATAGTCTATTAAGCAAAATCCGACTTTGGTAAACAACGTTCTAGAACAAGGCTATAAAAATTTTTGTCGACAAAAAATTACTAAAAACTTCTCCTTAGGAACGTCCATTTGGTAAGTTCCACGGATTGAATTTCTTCTTTTTTTTTCTCTCACTTTTTTCTAAGTACAGCAATCAATTTTTCCTATCGTTAAAAAAATCCGTTAGTTCAGAATGAATATTTTCAGATAAAAGACTCAAATAAGGATGAAAAAAATTCCTGTCTACAAAACCGATCCGGGTTTTGTATTACCCAGTTATTGGCAGCATTCCCGTTCGTAAGACAGAATCTCAAAGAACACGAAAAGATTAGAAGAATTCCTGTGCCTTCGAATTCTCCGCTAGCTCCTTTAAATTCCGGCTAATAGGATAATCTGTGGAATGCATGATGTAGAATGCTATTGGTTAAGGGAAAATGTGTGAACGAATTTCGCTTCCGCAGAATTCAATGAGCGAAAACTCTTTGTTTTACGGTAGGAATCATTATTAGTTAATTTCAGGCAATAGCATTATGAAAGAGTATTCTACATGCTGAATTTAATTTTCACATTTTCCATTTTTCCACTCTACATTCCTCATTTCATTTCACGCTACAAAAGCTGCTTGCGACATTTTAACTAACATTAAGACTATACAAAAGTCTCGTTGTTTTTATCATTTAATAACATTACGAGCATATATACATATATATATATATATATATATATATATATATATATATATATATAAAAACTCGACTCTTCGTGCACTGAAAGGGGCTCCGCCCGTTGACCCCGTCTGGAAATACCCCCGGACCCTCCAGATTTATCACTTCTATACTTCGTATAGAACAAGGAAAATTGACAGTGTTATTCTTTTGAACAGCAACACCTTTTTCCTAGACATCAATTTCACGTCACGCTTTCCGCAACACCATTCCTTTTTAGGATTCCATACACATATAATGTGAGGAACGTCAATTAGGTGGTTCAGAATGGCAAAAATATCAAATAAAAATCAATAACTCACGAACGGTTATAAACATCAAAATTGAATCATAAATTACAATTAAAATTCTCTTTAAGACAATTTTTCAATTACGCATGTGCGAGCTTGACCACACATGTGTCACTGTGCGAGCGAGCTTGCAACACACGCCTGAATGAGAATTAGCAATACAAATTGGTGGAATCTAACATAATTTTGTCCTGTAAATACTAATATATGTAAACTCCGGAAACAAAGGCGCACTCAGGATTTTTTTTTGGTCCGGGCTAGAATTTAGAAGATGAGTTAGAGAGTGGTAACTCGGTAACTCGACTAAGTACCTATCTATTTCCGTGGTCTGTAAATTAAAATAAAAAATAAATAATTACAAAATCAATGAATTTTATCAAAATACAAAATTAACGAATTTTATCAAAAAGAAAAATAATAATAATAATAAAAACGTAACATTATGTTTGCAATAATCATAAACTAGGTAAGCGCAGAATTTAATTTAAAAAAAATTAGGTAAAGGTATATAACATTAAGCAAAAAGTAAATATGTATGTTTTTTTAAAAAAAAAATTGAAGTAAAACAAAACATTACAAAACGAAATTAAGTGTTTTCGAGGATTTTTTATAAAGATGTCGGCAATTATACTTATTTCATGGTGTATATTCAAGAGCGCAAACTAGTATTAGTGTTGAGTGTAAAATGTCAGATCCACTTGGGTCCGTTGGATACGTATCCGGGATGCAGTTCCGGATCCGTATCCGAAGAAATAACGAACTTACCCGTCACTACCATACACAAACATCGAATTCATTTCTTTTTTCTGTACTATCCCGCATTACGGTACAAAATTAATTTTGGAAAAAATTTGGGGAGATTTTTTGGGGGGAGCAATGGCCCCGTGGCACCCCCCTTGAGTGCGCCAATGTCCGGAAACACAAATAGGAACCATCTTGTTCTTCTTCATCAAACAGGTATTCCCTAATTTCTTCCATTAATAACGATCGAGTTTGCATTCAATATGTCCTTTACGATATTTGAATGATGTTGTCTACCCACCGCACTGACAATAAGACACTGCTTCTTTGATATTCATAAGGTTTCCATCATATCATTTTCTTCCTTTATCTTGAATGATCACCCACTACCTATATATCCGGAATAGTGGCTGTCACTGCAATATTATTTGTCCTCGTGATTATACGACCTTTCAACACGCCGGTCGTTTATCCTCCCTCTATAATGAATTTGGTTCACGATTTGTTGTTTACCTTTTAAGCACCAATGAAGTTTTATCTTAACGATAATACAGAAAATGCGGTGTATTTGCAGGTGGTGACACGGGGGTGGAATCGCCTAAAAGTTTCTTTTCAAAAATTGACATTTGCGGACGTCGTGGATTTTCCAGAGTTGACGGAAAAAAATTTGGAATTAATTTTTACTGGCATTTATCAATGACAGTTCGTAATTTCATATTTAGGTGAAATGATGGGCGATTCGGAAGAAATCGATTTTCGGTACCTGAAGGGATCACCAGAAGTTATCAAAATTTAAGTACGATCTCGTTACATGAGTAGTCAGACGTATGACTGCTACATACAGTATATATCGAACAGTACTGAACAGTATTGGACACAGATATTACTGAACAGTGTGCTAATGGTATGTGAACCATTGGCTTTTATGCACATATCGCTGCAATAATATATTACTTATCACATGCGCGAAATCTATCAATGTTAATAAAACCTGCTGAACATGTTACAAAAACTTTTCGATGCCGTATATCATACACCAGTTATACAAGAAGACAGCGATGAACATGATTAGAGTTGTAACTGTACATTAAGATTATCAGCTACTATATTAATTATTTGTATATTCTTTATATTTAAAATATATGACAATATTTGCAGTTAAAAAAAAAAAAGGATACAAATTCTATTGCTTATTTCCAATTTACTTTATTTTTTACATCATTGTAAGAATAAACCGATCCAAAAACAAGACGGAAATTAGTTTCTAAATGTATCTTTTCATATTATTTATATTTAAAATATTGTAAGGAACTGTTAAATCGTTTAAGTTTAAAAAAAAAATAAATAAAAAATCATAACATGTGAACAAAGTATCCGAAATAATTTATTCTTTGATTTAACTGTTGATCTCATTTATTATTTTGTCGCATCAGTTTTTTTTTAAGATATTAAAATAAAAAATCCAGTCAAAATCCAGTAGGAAAAGAAGTTAAAATTTTTTCATTCCATATTCCTTATGTCCAGAATACTGGAAAGTACTTGTAAAGTTTTTTGTATAAACTTTAGACCAAAAAACTTTTTTCAACCGCTTATAGAAGCTAAATCCGACCAAAAATGCCAAAAAAAATGGGTTTTTTAGTTTATAATGAATGTCCACAACTTTTAAAAATCTAGATAAATTCAATTGTTCTTAATACATTGGAGGATACTTATACGTCATTTTGCTTGAAAGTCACGACGAATATGGATCATTTAGTATTTAGTGAGTCACAAAAATGGAAAACCAGTAGAAAAATGTGATTTATATGTTTCGTTCTATATTGCTTGTGTCCAAAATACCGAAAAGTACTTATTCATTTTGTATAAATTTGATGCCAAAAAAAAAAAAAAAAAAATTATCAGCAGCTTACGGGAGCTGAATGTGGTTAAAAATGCAAAAAAAAAAAACGTTTTTTTTTAGTTTTTAAAGGGTATTTACAACTTCTAAAAATCCGAATGAATTCAATTGGATAGTTTTTCGTAAAATACTTTGTTTTTAATATATTGGAGCGTATTTATAAGTCGTTGTAGTTGAAAATTAAGACGAATATCGGATTATTTCAGTATTTTGTGAGCCACAAAAATGAAAAACCAACCAAAAAACCAGCAGAAAAATGAGATTTAAATGTTTCGTTTCATATACTTCGTGTCCAAAATACCTGAATGTATTTATTATGTCATTCTGTATAAATCTGAGGTCAAAAAAAAATTTCATCAGCTCGTAGCAGCTAAATATGGCTGAAAATGTAAAAAATAAAGTTTCTATTATTTTTAAGGTGCGTCCAACCCTTTATAAAATCTGAAAAAATTCATGAGGGTAGTTTGGCACAAAATACATGATATATAATTTTTTCAGCGAGGTGTTTGTTTTAGACCTTTTTTTATAGCGGTTTGAAATTTTCAAATGGATTTTTAGGTTAGGTTTTGTTAATGAATAAGTCTGATAATATTTTTTAATTGTAGTGATTTGGAATATCTTCAATTTGAACCCAACATGAATAATATAGGTCAATTGGTTCTCAAGATATCGTCAAAAAACTCGATTTTAGATTTTTGCCCCTAGAGGTGCTCCTCAAAGGGTAGCGGGCTGAAACTTTCAGGATGATAGTATTTTTCGATGCCTGACACAATGGTATAATTTTTATAACGATTGGTTTGGGGGCATTTTTTAACCCTGCTATGTCCTTTAACCCTGCAGCGGTCACGTGGTCTACATTTTTGTAGACCACGCGAGATAACTTTGTTATCAATGACATGTGGTTGCACTGATTGGTCTGTGTCCCCATGTACCCCGCCCCATTGATCCATCAAGCCCATATTATCTGAATTTAGTATAATTTATTATATTTGTTTTTATGCACGTGGTCTACATTTTTCAGGTGACCACTGTGGCATTACACAACTTTTTTCAATTTTTTTGTTCGATTTCTTATATTTGTTTTTTTCGTTTTTGTTTTGTTGTTTTTTTATTTGTTTAAGTTACTGCTCGGGAATATAGTTTGGATGTTTTAATAATAGTGTTATACCTAGCTGTTTTGTTTTTTTTTGTTACTTTATTATTATCGAATAAACAAATAATGGAATGGCTGTCTGAAAACGTAGACGACGATCAGTGTTTTATAGCTCTTTTTTTTTCCTTTTTTTTGGGCCTTTCAACCGGGCACCTTTACCCAGAAACAATTAGAATAGAAAGAAATCAATTATATCTTGATACGGTCAGATATTGTTAGGAGAAAGAAGAACAGATAATAGGAACAATGTGTGGCGCGGGAAAATTTAGGACATAAGAGGCGCAATATAGAGTAGGAAGACCAAATCTCAGCAAACTGAAGTAGAAAGCAGAACACTCAGCAGAAATAAATTAACACTTAATAAACTAATGGTCCGCATGGCGAACATGCTCTTCGTTTGAGTGAAGAGGACAATATGGAGAGACAACCAAACGAAAACGAAAACGAGAGAAAGATAATCGATGGCTTAAGAACGCAGACGAATAACGGAGACAACAACCGAACGATGAAGTGAAGGAAACAAAGAGAACCACGGATTGGCAGGAAGACTAGGTTGGACAGACGGATAGAAAGAACAATTGTTAGGGAAAGAGGAAACGGTACATATCCGATACCATAATCTGAGATGAAAACCTTTGCACAGCGGAAGTAGATTAGACGATGGGAATTTTTAAAGAAGAAGTGAGAAGAGACGGCAACCCGAGCCAAAGAAATCCCCATCACTTCATTACCGAAGATTTTTTTAATTTTTAATGTTTTACGTGTAATAAGTTTTATAATTGATGTTATATATTTTGTGTAAATTGAACGCATTTATGTTTGTATAATAATAAAAATATAACGTTTGTAACTGAATTTAACAGTTTTTAAAGAGTTTTTTTAAAATCTTATCATTTAAAAGTGCGGTTACGGGAAGAAAGAACAAATATAATAAATCTAATTCTTAACCATTTATTAGTAAAATTCGAGCAGCCACCACTGACGATATAACTACGTTAGTAACTGCCAAGGTTGTTACCGCTTAAGGAAAACCTGTATGATTTAACGCAACGTCTTGTCAAATCAATTCGTTTCGTAGAAATTCCTTCGGAATTAACCAGATGTTGCGCTTCAACGCGAAATTTAAACTTCATACTTACGTAATACTTTAATTAAATTTTTTCTTCAAGCCGATACAACAGTTAACCAAGTTGCTTACTAGGACCACCGGGTCCCCACCACCATATTGTGGTATTTTAAACTTTACCGACGGTTGCCTTCTCAATTCGCACTCTCAACTTTTGTCTGCAAAGTTCAAACTCCCCGAAGTTATATTTCCATTTTCTCGGCCGAAACCACAACCATTCTAAAAAAACTGAACCTTACTAGACGCGGACTTCTGGTTAAAATGGGTAATTCTAATTATTACGCGAATCCTTGTGTATCTTTTCCGGCAACTTATTTAATTTTTTAAGGCGAAGAATAGAAAAGTCCGTTGGAATCTCATAAAGATTAATTACACCGGCTGGGGAACCTAAACGCCCTGTTACATTTCTCACATACATCGAATGCGATCAATTTCTTCTCATCAGGAATTTTCGATTCATGAATTCGCTGATTCTTGCGTCATAGTTTTCGCTATATCTAACTGATTTCCGCCTAATAAAACCTCTCGGTTTCGTGGCATCTCGACAAAAAACCGATTATATATACTTACCGTGTCCAATAAAACTAGAATGCACCTTATTATCCTACTTACTGCGACGACTGCGCCAAGCCGGAAACCGATCGTGCCTTATGTTTGTGGTTGCCGCTGCCCGATTAAGAAAGTCCACTTCCATCTCATTCGATACTGACTGACGACCCACCAATGTAATATTTATGTATACAAGATCTTAGGTGTAACTAATTTCCTCAGTTAAAGTACCTAAGTGGAACGTCGAAGTCCATTAAAAAAAAAAAAAAAAGAAAAAGAAAAAAAAATCGACTGAGCCTAGACTTACCCGATTTGAGAATCGACCGAATAGCGATTTAAATTTTCTCAAAAATATTCTTAACAAAACGCAACTATACTTACACCGTCAGTAGTGCGTAACTCTCGATAAAAAATGCAATTTTCCCAGACTTTTTATGAAATTTCGATGATTTCTGCCTAATTCGAAATTTAAATGTACACGTTTACTGGCCGATTAGAGCACTCGAAAATCCTATTCATCTGAAATTAACTTTCCCGCGAAAAAAACGTACATTAAAAAAAAAAAGCTACCGCCGAGAAAATTGCCAAGTGCTCGCCGAACGAACATTTCGAAATGTCAGTAAAAGAATTTCGACAATGTTTAAAATTTATAGATGACCCACGATGGCCCCGCTATCCTTTTCAGCAGTTCCCATTCATAATGACGACCTAATTAACATACGGAACAGAGAACAAGACGGACGGAAAGAAAAAAGTGTGTCCATTACATTTCAAAATGACACATCGGTGCGATGTTTCACGATAATTTAATTGTCGGTGACTCTCGTATTCAAAGCAGATATCGCTCGAGCATAAATTAGAAAAGTAGGAATGGTTTTCGGCGAGGCTAGTTGCTGCATCAAAAGTTAACTGCGAAAAGACACTGCGACATATGTGCGCATAAATTAACAACAGCGTCCTGCATAATCGCGTCTGCAGGCATGTACCACCGCTCCGAGTAGAGTTATACCTGCAGACGATTTATCCGACCGGGCAAAAAAGACCGTATGTTTTTACCGCGGCATACTATTGCCGAAGAACTAGCGAGCATCACTTTTAATTATTCGTACAAAACGATATTCATCAACATACCGCAAAGTGCTGGTATACTAGAAGCCCTTAGGCGTTTTCAAAAAAAAAAAAAACAAAAAAGAAACTTACCATCAAAGATTGATTAACGAAGCTTTAAAATTGACTGAGGGGAATTTTCACTCATTAATCTTAAACGGCTCGCATGTGTAAAACTGTGTCGTTAATAAACACGGCAGCAACACTGAAAATATAAAATTTTAATGAAAACACGTCAAAAGTTAACCAACTTTTACCGGCATCCGCTCTTTGAATTTAGAGTTCAGTTTAAAACGCACTTAAACGTTCCCCCGGTATGTATCCGCGCAATCCGGAACTACGAACGACATTAAATCGCGCGTAACGTCGCTGGAAGGAGAAAGTGAAAAAAGGACTAAAAGCTTCGGCGGAGTGCAAAAACCTAAATTCACTCGGAACCGGTTAACCAGGTCGGTCACGTGTAAAATCAAGCTCTCGAAAAGGACACAAATAAAATTACAAGTAAGAGCCACGAAGATTTAGCATATTCTCGTTCTTTCGAAGAACATACGGCAAGAGCGGCTTTTTTTTTTTTGTAAGTTAATAAATTACGGATGAAATATTTTCAAGTGGTTAGAATGAAAATTGAAAAAAAAAAAAAAAACCCCCGAAGATTACTGAACATAAAAAGAATCCGCTTATTCAAAGCGACGATACGGGAATACGTTGAAAACGGGAGATTAAAGTTGAAAAATAGAAATAAAGTGACTTGAAGAGGACACAAACTGTAAAAGGAACAAACTGATCTGCTTACGACTCGAGCGATTAAACTACAGTCGAATATAAACACTAAGGTAGCGAAATAGGGAACCGAGCGGTTGTATGAGAAATAAAACAGAAAAAGAAAAATACAATAAAATAAAATAAAGAGAAATAAAAAATACGATCGTACGAAATTAAATTATCGAAAAAAGTTGTATTCGTAACATCGACGTATATAAAGAAGGGTTTATTAGGTTATTGACTCCCCCCTCCCCTTATATCATGCAAAAGCCTGAATATTAACCGAATACACTATCGTAATATATGACTACGCATTATCGTTTTGAATTGGATTTAAAATAGTTCGAATCTTTTTATACTTTTTATTTAAGTTAGTTGAATGGAAAAAAATGTCCAAGCTTATTTGTTAAATTGTCTCTAGAGTCCTTCAAATAATAATGAGGAAAAAAGCTGAAAGCCTTGGAAACTACCGGATACTTTCAAGTTTCCGGTCACTGGCAAAAGGAATTTTTCTTTTCAACGTCGTTGGACTGCGAGGCACTCATGGCTTGTGTATTTAAATGTCGTATAGGGCAGCACTTTGCGAACTATATGTTCTATTTGGATCAGCGCAAGCCGGACATGGTTATCAAGATCTTGGAATCCTTGTTAATAAGTCATTTACTAACTGGAAAAACGCTTTAGAGAACTTTGGTTAATTCGCAAATACAAAATACTACAAATTCGCTTTAGAGCAAGCAGCAAACTTTGTAAAGTTCGCGGAAGGCAAATCTATTGATCTCGGGGAATCCATAGAAAGGTGTTATAAAGTTGCTAAAGATAACCACGAGAGACTAAAAGCTATTGTAGAAACAGACCTTTTGTACAGAAGACAGGAAATGGCCCTAAGAGGGAAGCCATAATTATGAAGTTGGAGTAAACTAACCTAGTCACAATGACGGCAAATTTCAAGGTACGTCTCCGTTTTCGTGCACGATCTGGCGATGAAGCACTTAAGAGTCATTTACTTACAAAAAAGCATATACACAATAGAGCCTTTTATACTTGGTCAGAAATTTAGAATCAAGTGATTGAACTATGCGGTAATGTTATTCAAGTGCGAGCACTTTAAAGAGCCAAATAGACAGGTTTTTTTTACTGTATTGGCAAACAAAACTCAAGACATATCCGTGCGAGAACAACTAGCGTTATATTTACGATCTGAAAAATCAGTTATCTGGAAGGACTTTCCTTAATTTTTCTATGTAGAAGATATTTCAGCTTAAGTACACACATTGGCAACGAAAATTATAACGCATCTCGTATACTCTATACAAATTCGATATGGATAAATTCATTGGACAAGGCTTTGAAGGCGCCGCAGTACTAAGCGGCCGATTACGAGGCGTGAAAACAATAACTCTCATTAAAATACCCGAGAGCGTAATTCGTGCACTGTGTGGCTTACGTTCTCAACTTACTTCTAGCGCAGTCATATGAAGTACCTACGATTCGCAACTGTACAGAGACCATAAAGAGTACAATAAACTCTTTTTTTTCGAAAATCTTCACTTCGAGACAGCCTTTTGGAGAAAATTACTGATCAGATTACCTCATCTCATTCAACGCTTATCTCTCTTTGTGAGATGTGCTGAACTGAAAAGCATGCGGCTATAAAACGGTTTGCTCAAATATTTTCCGCAATACACGCAACACTTGAGGCACTGTAAAAAATTGCTGGTAGGAATATCGCCCCTCAAGTAGTCCAATTGCAAATCGCCAAAGAAAATTGCCAGTTTATTGTGTTGCTAGTTATACTGAGAAAAATGTTCTCATATACAACAAACCTAAACAAAGCAATGCAAAAAGTTAATATCGATTTGGCCAACGCTTGCAGTTATGCAAAAACTACAACAACGACATTACAAAATATTCGGCTCGAAAGTCAATTCTCGGTCTTTTTCGAGAGCAAACAAAGCAGATGAGTTCAAATGACATAGTCCAAAAACGAACAAATAAGTAATGTTCCGAGAGAAACTGCCAAAATATATTTTACCCTTTTGTTGACCATGCCATTACAGAACTCCATGTCTACTTTAAACCACATGAAGAAACAATCGAAGGAATTCAAATGCTTCTGCCATGAAGTGCCTCTCTCTCTCTTTGCAGCGGGAAAAATCAGATTCTTTTTTTTTTTTTTTTGAATTTAGTATTATGTAAATGTAAATTAGTTATCGTTAACTTAACCTACGGAATCCTCAGCGCATGAAACATCATGCTTGACTGAACTTGTATTTTTTCTTAAAAGGGCACTTAATTTTTAAAATTCTAACCCACTCCTATTATTTAAAAAAAAACAATCAAATAAATATAAAGTTAGAATATTTAGAAATAGTTCTTTAACGTCTGCTTGAAAAAAAAAAAAAAAAGTTAACGAGTAAAAGCGAAAAATATTCGTTGACCGTTTTGCCCCCGCCTGCCGATTAGCTAACTGCAATTCTGATTTGGCAAACCGGCTCCACTTTTAGGATAACTACACAGATAGGGATAAAAAAAATATCCTTTTGCGAGAAAATGTTTAATAGAACTTCTTTCCAAACAATGTTTCAGATTATTTTCGAAAATTGTCTAGAATTTTTAAATTCAGACAATACAGCGTGGAACTTTCGCCTATGACCAGATTAAAGAGAATAATGAGAGCGTGCATTCCGTCACTGTGTCAGAAAGCCTTGTGGCTTACTGACGAGAACCACAACAAAACTATTAACCCACATGCAACGGTACCAATTGCATGCAATTTTGTAATTCGACGAAAACCAAAAATCTGCGACATCAGCATTGGTCTAATATGTTTCTTTACTGATAATTAAATAATTTATTTACCACTTTCTGTAAATGTATACAACGCACGCATAGCTGCCACATTTCAATTTTGAATAATTGATTCTACTTTCAGGATTACAAAATTTAGATAGAAATGAAATCCGTAATTGTGACTTGGCGCTACTTTTAATTTCATATAACTTAAAACGCAAAAAAAAAAAAAAAAAAAATGAAATTAAACAGTATCGCTTGATTTTTAAAAGAACGATACCACAAATACATGAGCTCTCCGTTTTGATGGGTTCCATAAAAATGTATATAAAAACGTCAAAATGTTTCGAATGTGTCTCTATATTCTTCTTTCTTTTTTAGAGAATAATATTAATTATAACCAATAACACACATGAATCAAATCATTTTCAAAAACGAAAGGAAACAAAACAGGATATATATCTATATATCTATATATCTATATCTATATATATATATATATATATATATATATATATATATATATATATATATATATATAGATATAGATATATATATAGATATAGATATATATATATATAGATATTAGTTCAAATTCATTACACTGTACCTTGCTAGAAAAACAATAAACCAAGCTAGATTCTTTGGTAATTTACACAATTAATTAAATTGCTTCCTATTTTTCAAATATGATTATTTTTAAGTTGTTTTTTTTTTCAGTAATCAAACTTTTAATAATGTTTAATATTTTTCTTTTTAATTTTTGACTATTACGCATCTAAACAGTTGCTGTTCTCAGAGTGAACTACAGAATGAGTTATTAAATTTACCGGACGAATATACCACGGAATTCGTATTATTACACATAAAACTACGTCACATGTCGTAATATGGACCGAGCAAAGTGTACCGGAATAATACATTCCACTATATCTTGCAGGGCAGCCAGCGATTAAAACTAAAATCTTAATACGACACGAAGACCGACATATATTTCATCCAATCTCGTTCGTTCGCTACCCCTTATCGACGTTGTTCAACAGTAAATCACGGTAAACCGAACTTTTCGCTACCTGTGCCTTTTATCTAATGATGTGCATACGTCTCTATACGCATAGCCTATTGTCCCACGAGCAGTGTACTCGAGCTTAAAGCTATATTTTCTCACGATGCACACACACACTCTAACCTTCCGATAAAGCTTCGTCAATCTATACGTGAGCGAAATTACAATTATCACAACTAAAAACAGTACAGTATATATTTATTTCGTCGCCTATTTAATAAAAGAGATAGCGCCACAAACGACTAATTCGTAAACCTAAACGTTAAGACTAACTTGATCGACTCCCTAATATCTATAAAATTTTCATACACCGATGTGAATAATTAATCTACCGAACAGAAAATCACACTTCGCCTATCAAGTGGCTAATATTATCTTCGTAAACCTCGTTATAATTCCTACCTCTTTTTCGCCAGCGAGGGCTTCTCAACTAAACTATTGGAAAATCACAGTCAGCAGTCGCCGTTTTTTTCATTAACCACTTAAGAACTGTCACCGTATTACAGTAATACCACCCAATACATTTACGGTATTTTTATTTCTATCAGCTTAACCATCATTTTTGTTTGCTCATTTATCGTATTTCAGCATACTGATTAATTTATAATAAATACAATTCGGTGGCTGTAACACCGCCACATTTTCATTTATTGGGATTACAGTGTAATTTTTCATCACTTTAGGCTCTATTTCGTTTATTTCGTATCTGCGAAGTATTTATGCATCAAACGAGGACGAAACTTCTTCAACCGATCGATTTATAGAAAACAAATATTATATAATTTTCTTAAACTTTCATTTAAATCTTAAATGCTTTTTCTCAGTTACCGCGACTGCGTTGAAAAATCGCACTGCATATTACAAATTCCTTAATTGATATAACTGTTTTGCGACTCACTAACAATTTACGGTTTACACCTGTGTAAATGGTAATTATTCTTTTTAAGCACTGGAAAAAAGTCAACTAACAAATTAATCTGAAGAGACGCTTTATACTTAAAAACCTTACAATCGCGGTGTTTGTAATATTTCAAAAGTTCAGTTTGAATTTGAGTAGTATACACTAACAACTCTACGACAATAATTTTATATTTTAAAATTACTAAATTTAAAATATAGTACATATTTTTGTTTACCACTTTTTATAAAATTTATCTACAACAAATATCCTGTTACTCGCTCAGCCTGATATTAATACCGTTCCGGGTAACTCGACGTAGCAGTAGTTCAGAGTTTACGTCATTCTAGTAAATTACGAAACTTTATAAAAATAAAACTAATTAAGAACTTTTTTAAATTAAAAAACTTCGTGTCGTTTAAATATTAAGACAAATACTTCGGAGAACTCATGAAAAATTACGTTTTCATAAAAGTGATATGAGCTTTTAAATTTAAATTAATCGACATAATTATCAGAAAATTACGTGCCGTTAATCTCAATACTATTTTCGGACGATTTTACCGAATCTTACGATTAACATACACCAATGTCGAGGAATATATTACACAGGATTTCTTGAATGTGTAATAATTATTGCATATTATTTACTTACTTAGTCATAATTACAATATGGACGATTCATTGCGCTTTTTAACAGTTATGTGTTAGACGCATATATCAAAATAATTGTTTATTTTCAAAAAAGATAAACTCATACAATGCATATACTTGCATAATGTCGGCAATACACCAGTTACCAGAAACGTTTAAATACTACTACTAGTTTTAATACAGTTGAGTAATCATATTTATAGCTGAATAAAATGACAGTGGAGACTCTAATTTAAAACTTGAAATTACTGCAGATAATCGAAATTATCTGAAAAAATAGCTTTAAAAAACCTGTTGCAAGTTCGAAAAATCTTGATATAAAACTGCTTCCTCAACTGTAAGAATTTTATTTAATTACAGCTTTTTCGGACTAATAATGAAAAAAAATGTATCCAATTTACATCTTCAACATATATATATATATATTTGTATTCAAAGATCATTATTGCATTTGCCGTGAAATTACGAATCAAAATTAATTCTGTGTCAACATTGCTTATTTTAACCTTTTTCAGATTTACATAGCGATATTTCTCTAAATTTAACAATAGTTAAATGAGGTTACTGATACTTCCGATGGAATTTAAAAAACTTCTTCATTTTACCCGAATATAAAAAAAAAAAAACAAAAAGTAAAGGCAAAAATGAAATAAAACCTGAACCGGAAAAAAAAAATGATAATATTAAATCCCCCCAAAAAAATAATTGGAAAAAAAATTATCCTTGAAAATACTAATACATCTTTTCCATCTTGTTTTTCATTTTCAGGACAGAAAAACAACCATGTATAAAGAAAACGAAAACCCGATAGATGGGCAAAGTTCACTCGAAATGCAGAATATTTCTTGTGCGAGCAACGACAGTGAAGTTTATATTCCGTATCATCAGCGAATCGAAACGTACATGGTACCGATACTTTTCGCGATAATTTTCTTGGTCGGAGTACTGGGCAACGGAACGCTTATAATCATATTTGCTCGACATCGCAACATGAGAAACGTACCGAACACGTACATAATCAGTTTAGCACTCGGCGATCTCCTGCTAATTCTCACCTGCGTTCCCTTCACGTCGACTATGTACACGTTCGAATCGTGGCCGTACGGACTGTTTATATGCAAAGTGTCCGAATTTACCAAAGACATCTCGATCGGGGTCTCGGTATTCACGCTGACTGCCTTAAGCGCCGAACGGTACTGCGCCATATCGAACCCGATACGAAGACGCATCTCCTCTAAGCCGTTCACCATAGCCATTGCGATAGCCATCTGGATAGTGGCCATAATTCTGTCGCTGCCCTCTGTCGTCTTCTCACATTTAGAATCGACCAAATTAACAGACGGACAAGAAATCCTCTACTGTTGGCCGTTTCCGGAAATTTACGGGCGAGCTTATCGAAAAGGCGTGGTGCTTTTCAAATTTCTCACCTATTACGCGGTGCCGTTAAGCGTGATAGCCTGCTTCTATATTATGATGGCGAAGCATTTAGAAATGACCACGAGAAATATACCGGGAGAAATACAAGGGCAATCAGCGCAAATAAGGGCCAGGAAGAAGGTGGCCAAAATGGTCCTATGTTTCGTCATCATGTTCATGGTGTGCTTCCTGCCGTATCACGTATTCATGCTCTGGTTCCATCTGCATCCGTCATCCGAGAGCGATTACGACGAATTCTGGAGCTCTTTCCGTATACTGGCGTTTTGTCTAAGTTTCATCAATTCGTGCATAAATCCGATCGCGCTTTACTTCATTAGCGGTGTATTCCGAAAGTATTTCAACCGTCACCTGTTCATCTGCTGGAAACACCAACGAACCATCAGCATAGATAACACTTCTACGCGTGCCAACAGCGTTTCGTTTCGGTACGCAAACTCAGTTCTGACGCACCAGGTAACCATCAGCAACGGCGACAACACTTGACGTTTACTAACCAACTTTCCCGATCGCTACATCGACTCCTATTACTCGTTTTCAGGTAGCAAATTGCAACGAAAATCCCGTAAAAAACGAACCCGAAATTCATTTATTCAAAAGTAAACAATTCCAACTGTACATATCCCCTCAGACCGTCTTTTTCCTTTTTGCCTTCTTCTTTTCCAGATCCGTAACGTACCAAAGGGGTTTTTCAAGTTAGACTCCGTTACGATTTTTAAAATACCGTTCTAACTACCGACACTTTTTTTTTTTTTTAGTATTTTCTTAATAAAGTTCCGGTATAAAATATTAAATATAATCGTGTATATTCTTACAAATTCCCATATATGTATATTCACGTTTTGTAAATATCGCACTAGCATCTTCATATTTCATCATTATAATTACCCCTACCCCCTTCCTTCTCCTATCAACGCCGTTGTTCCAAATAATATAATTTTCGTCCAAATTGAAATTTATCAATTTTCCTATAATTTTCAATACTTACGTTAGTGTCATACGAGTAATGTAGAACGTCTAACATATTCTAAAGCGTTCGAATAGAGAGTTGCCTTCTCGAACATTTCCCCCTCTATAAAAATATAAGAATGCAACCTGAGCATTTTCCGGTTCCAGAATATATTATATCGCACATCCGCTGTAAGAAAAACTGTAATCGAATGCGATTGCAGAATAACATATCTTATGAAGTAATATTTCGATACCCATAGCAGCGAAATCGCATATAGAAACAAAAGTTTGTCCTTAAGATAAATTCTTTGTGCGAGTAATATTCGTATTTTAACAAAAAATAAGAAATGTATTATTTTTCAAAAATTAAAAAATCATTATCCCATCATTGCTATACCAAAAAGTTACAAATTTTTTTGCTTTCAAACATTTTCGGTGGAATACAGTTACTTTTTTTTTTTTTATAGTTTATTTCGTATTGCGAAACATTTTAACTTCCGATACTTTCATCTAATCTCGTTTTCACCAATTTTACTATACAATTAAACAATTTATAATTACGCCAAAGAAATTGTTTTCAAAAGCCGATTAATTACATTTACGTCGATGTTTACACGGACAATAATCTTTTTCACAAATCATTACGACGTACAACTGCATTGGCGCACTCAAGGCGGGTACCACGGGGCCATTGCTCCCCCCAAAAAATCTCCAAAATTGTTTCCAAAATTAATTTTGTAGCGTAAAGCGGGATAGTACAGAAAAAAGGAAATGAATTCGATGTAGAAATGTAAAATAATTTTGTTTTACGTTCCTTCGTTGGGTTGTATTTAGTATTGATGAGTAAGTCCGTTCTTTGTTGTTGTTTTTGTTTATCATGTGTATTATTTGTTTTTTCCGTTGCCAACTTTGTTGCGCATCCCCCGTATTTTAACCTTTCTTTAAAATCTGAATTTCGTAATTATTTTATTGAAATAGTCCTTTTCAGGGTGCTAAATACTCCATTTGCGAAAAAAATAATTTCTTTACAAAAATCGTGGAGCAAACCGGTAGAAATATGGCTGACGCGATTCTGTCAACTTTGCACAAGTATAACATCGATCCTAATAATATTCGTGGCCAAGGATATGATGGAGCAGCTACCATGAGTAGTAAGTTTAATGGCGTTCAAGCCATTATATCTGAAGAATATCCGACCGCGATTTACGTCCATTGCATGTCATATAGTCTGAATCTTGCGGTTTCGGATGCCGTTGAAATTCTTTCAATTCATGCATCGCTGTAGTGGGAAAGATAGCCGTATTTTTTGAACAAAAATATCTAAAAGAACTAGGTCCAACTAGATGAGTCGAGCGACACGATGCTACTTTAGTATTCGTTCAGTTATTTCACCCAATTATTGTTTCCCTTGAATAGATCTCGAAATGGGATGATAGAGATTCCTCAAGTAGTTCCTATTGTTTTTATAATTCGATCGGAATTTATAATATCTCTACTATGGCGAAAAGCTGCTTAGTTATATTTTACCTTTGAGCCAAAAGTTAGAAGAAAAAGATTCGGATTTATCGAAAGTTGTTGATTTGGCTAAAATTGCAATACGAACAGAGTTATGACTGAAAGAGAAAATGCTGAAGCGTGTTTTGCAGAAATATTTCAAACTGTTCAAAATACTGCGCAAAGGTTGAATATTATGATCGAATTTCCTCGCCCAACTACTCAGCAAACTACGAGAAGTAACGTTTCAGCAGAAAATACAGACGAATATTTTCATTCCAATATTTATATGCCTTGGGTAGACATGTTTATCCAACAATTCAATGCACGTTTTTTAAAGCATAAAACTATTCTTTCCAGTTTTTCTTGTCTATTTCCTACCGGACTACCAATCGATCAAAATCGAATGAAGCAATTTCTGGAATTTTGTTGATTTTACTCAAAAAACCTTCCCCAATACTCGGAATCGTCGTTAAAGTTAGGTATTCAGCTGTGGTACATCAAATTTTGTGGTTCCAATCAAGATATTTCAATTCCAAAAAACGCTATGCATATTTGGCCGTGTAAATACACTCTTACGCATCCTCTGCACCATCCCAAATACTACGGCCACCGCAGAAAGATCATTCTCGACGTTGAGAAGATTGAAGACGTATTTGCGAAATCACATTGGTCAAGTTCGTCTTAATAGACTTTCGATATTGAATATACACCATGAAATAATTATAATTGCCGACGAGGTATTAGATATCTTTGTAAAAAATCCTCGAAAACTTAATTTCGTTTTGTAATGTCTGGTTTTACTTAATTTTTTTTAAAAAACAAACATATTTACTTTTTGCTTATATTACAAGTATAATATACCTTTACCTAATTTTTTTGTAATAAAATTCGTATGCTTACCTAATTTGTGCTTATTACAAACATGATGTTACGTTTCTATTATTATTATTATTATTTTTTAAATAAAATTCGTTAGTTTTATAATTTTTTAAAAAATAAAATTCGTTAATATTGTATTTTTTTTTTACTGTAATTTACAGACCACGGAAATAGATAGGTACTTAGTCGAGTTACTGAGTTTCCACCCTCTAACTCATCTTCTAAATTCTAGCCCTGACCAAAAAAAAAAATCCTGAGTGCGCCTTTGTACAACTACGTTAGTTACAACATTGTTGATTTCTTACATATTGATATTCTGCATAATGACGTATACGCTCTCTGTAGGAATTGGGAAAAACTACCTTTACAGTAGTGACGAGCAGGCCCGGGAGGTATGCTTTCAACGACGCTTATCCGAGAATATAGCTCGATTTTGAGTATAAGTTTACAAGGTTAGTAATCGAATGCAATTTGACTGCAGCACACGTAAAGAAATTTTCCATTTTTCAGCGCCAATTTATAACGATTGTTGGCATATCAAATTCACTCAGTTTTTTTACTATTTCCGCTGTATTTTTGGGCTTAAAATACCTCGAAGAATTAAACCGAAAAACAAATTATTTTTGAATATAATATAATAAACAAATAAAAAAAAAAAAAAAAAAAACATCAAAAATTATATCTCTGTCAAACAATAGTTTTAACAGAAAATTTTCCGTTGTAAATTGCTTTGTATTTCAATAATGTGTGAACATTTTTATTGTATTAATAATATAGGATTCGTGAGTAATAGTTTTCGGAGTATTTCTTTTTATAATGTGATTTTTTATCGCCATAATAAAGAAATCATTAAAAATTGTCAACTGATGGCACTGTAATTGCACAATTACCAATCCTAAAAATGTATACTTAAAATCGAGCTACATTCGGGGACGATCCGTATTATCATAAAACTCTGGTTCCGCTACAAAAGGTAAAATTCTCAAGAAAAAAAGAACAGTAGTACCAACAGATCAGCCAGTGAAATGAAAAATGATATCAACACACTACTGGAATTCACTGAAATCAGAAACATCGATTGTTTTATAAACACAATTTTATATATCTAACTATGTGTACGTATTAACTATTTTACTATTCTGTCTTTCTTTTTTTATCACATCGACCGATTGTAACTTTTCCTTTTCGTTTTAGTTCTCTTTATTCTCATTTAAACGCCGCCATTCACGATAATGTTTAATTACTTCTTTAATGTACCATTACATGAACAACGTATACATGGGCGTCGCCAGCGGGGGACAGGGAGGGGCAGCCCCCCCTTGGAGCCTTGAAACTTTTTAATCAACTGGCATTGATGAGTATTCATAGGTGCGTAATCATGGAAAATTTGGAAAACTTATGTTTTAATTAAGATTTTATTCTTGTTTAATAAAATATTAAGCCTTTACAACTTATAAATTTTATTTTTCCTATAACTCATATCTTCTTTCTATCATCTTGCCCCCCCCCCCCCCCCCGGCGGCTGGAAACTCATCTTGCCCCTTCCTGGCTCATCGGCTGGCGACGCCCTTGAACGTATACAAACTGTAAATTTGTTTACGCAGCTGACATTATACAGTCCATTTCGACATCGGTAACAGTACTACTGTGTGTAACATTTCGGGATTCTGGGATACTCGTAATTCAATATCGAATATGTATCCGACAAGTGATAATTTTACATTATTCTTCCGAAAATAATGAACTAGTTCTTGCGTTCCGATGTACTCAAAAATAAAAAATTTATATTGTTATTCCTTCAACAGATGCGCAGTATGTATATACTACTTAGAAGTTTTAAAAAGGTTTACATTAGTTTTTTGTTACGATGCCGATTAGATTGAAGTACACACTAAACTCTCACTGTATTATATATTTTGTAAATAATAACTTTACATATACGTATTTATAATAATATTAGTTTAGAAAATTTTTATCAGTATTTCTATCTAAAATAAAACTCGGAGTATTGTTTTTCATCGAAAATGTGTAAACAGGAAGTAAAATTCGAATCTATACACTCACAAAACGTAAAACGTATTCAGATCGTTGAAATGATACAAAACGTAATTTTTTAGTTGTTTTTTTACGCCTAGTTTACATTACAAAATAAAACTGAGGAATTCGAAACAAATGCAAATTTTAAAAATAGACGAACTTAAATTATTTTTTCAAACTTTTTCGGTCATTTAAGAGTATAAATAAAACGGAAAAAAAATAAAAAACAAAAATAGAAACTGAAAAACTTTAATATCTGAAAAACCCACAGAAATTAGGGTTCCTTGAGTAAATACAAAAAGCGAAAAAAGCATATAGAACATACAACAGCCAAAACTAAAATATCTGCCAAAGACCATTTATGTATATAAAAATTCTATGAAAAAACTATATGAAAAAAAATTATTTCTATTTAAATTCCTGCTTGAGAAAAAATAACTGAAATTCATATTTGGTACTTATAAAACAAAAATTTAAAGTGTCGATTTGCTGCCTGAAACGTTTATTTTATTATATTACGTTTCGTAAATTCCGATAATTTCGTAATTACGGGTAAACCGAAAGTATAGTATACATTAAAACAGTTATTTACATTACTGCACTCAGAAATATGCGATACGAAATTAACCAAACCGCATTCTATTTTTTAATTGTCAGCGAAACTGATATTTTTTGTATTCTTTATCTGTAATATATTAATTGTAATTTCATATTTTATTTAATACAAGTATATACGACCGTATTTATGTTATTCTGTTTTAATTGTTATTTTGATGATGGAAGCTGTATGCACTTTGAAAACATTAGGAATACATAAATCTGACACAGTTAATTCTGAAAATCATTTTAGTATAAATTTTTCTTAATTACTAATTCAACGAACGTTTCATTCGTTAGCTAATTATAGAATCTGTTAATTAATTTGTTCGACGAAAGAAGGTAAAATCTACAGGGACTCAGAATGATTTGTCTCGTTCACAATAGAGGTAAATCTAATCAATAAAGAACTTATTGATCATTAGTTCTACCCGCATTTACCGCCTCAATACTTACAGATACACGACTGAACATATATAAATATAGGCTTTTCAAGTGAAAAACAATTTACATATTTCATTTAGTTTGGCAGAACTATTCTATACAACGTAGCAAAATAAATTAATAATCGCATTTTGCCTGAATGTCCTTTTATTTCTTCAGAACGTGTGATACTGTATTCTTGTCTTTTGCGTCTTGGCCTCCCTGCGCCTTACAGTGCTTACAGCATTCTTTCTTTTCCTTCTCTTTCGGTTAGTCCTTTGCTAGCGCATTTATATGCTCCATTTCTAATATTTTTCCTATATAATCATTAATGCTGGCATACACCTTTGGATTGGATAAACTTTCTTAGCCGACATGCCCAAAAATGAAAAAAAAAAAAAAAAAAGATCAGGCTGATAGTGCGGTAATCTGCGCATGTTTTCAATGCTTTCTTCTTTGGGATGGGTATAATTACTGAGAAACAGTGTTCTAGCTGCCATGTCCACTCAACATTATTTCGAAAGTCATTTTAAATAATACCTCTTTGTTTTTCTACAACTCTGCTGAAATATTATCAAATCCAGTCACCTTGTTATTCGGTAGGAATTGAAAAGCTGCATCAAATTCTTCACGCAGTATCCTATCCTCATCTTCTACCTAATATTTTCGTTCCTCCGTCTCCAGAACCGATCTAGCTACTTAAGAGGCCTTCCACAGAAGTTTTCCGTGCGTGCCCGATTTCCTAGGATCACCTTGCCTGTAAATTACCCGGCTATGAAGAGCTCTGTACGTTTTCGACAATTTTGTTTTATTTTCCTATATGCTGTATCTACATGTCCCTGCGCCACGTCTTTTCCGATTTCTGCACATTGCTCCTTGAGACATTTGCACTCGTGATTTATTGCATTTCTTAACCTACTGTATTTGCATCAAACATGGAAAGGATTAAGCAAACGGATAAAAAAACACGTTCCATATATGGCCAACAGCCAATTAAATGGGGACTTAGATTTCGCGAAAAATTTTCTGAAATGTACAACGAAATTACAGAGAACGCTGACAGAAAAAAACTACAAATGGCGAAAATCACTAATGAATATCCACAAGAATAACTAATGGAGCATATCTCCCATGGGAGCTGTGAAAAACCCTGAATAGGAATAAAAACCAATTTACGACGATCCAAAACAAACCTGCGGAAATAAGGATAATACTCTAACTACGACAGATGAGAATGCAAAGCAATACAGGATATGACCCATCTTCAAAAATACCTTGCTTGTCCAGTAAATTATGATGAAATTGACTGATATTTACGAAATGGCAATGCCTGAAAAGTAGCTACTTATTGGAAAATTTAACTATGCTTTCGTGACCGGTATAATAAAAAAGAAAACCGTTTTTTTATTTCGATTCAATAAATTAAAAAAAAATATTGTCACTGTTTTACACTAGATTTAAATTTTATTAAGCACAGAAAAACTATAAATATAACAATTTTATAATCGCAAATAAATTTAAAAATACCGTAACTTACTAATTATTTTTTAAATCAAAAAAATTATAATAAAATGTATAGCACGAAAAGTTAATTTAATGTTGACAAAATCATTCGAATTTTTATATATTAGTTTGAATCTCCCTATGATTATAGTTTTTAATTATATTACATATTTTACTCGTTATAAAACTGAAAGAGGATCGTACTACAGTAAATTTCACATATAATAAATAAAATAATCATTGTTTCCTGGCAATATTTATGTTTTTAATATAATTATTTAATATTGTAAAATTTTAACTTAGAATCTATTAAAATAAATCCGTGTCACAAATAATAGCTTACACAAGACGTATCGAATTAAACGAAACTAATAAATACAAATACTTGCGGTAATAAAAAAAAAGAAAAAAATGAAATCTTCAATAGTGTAAATTGGAGAATTTTTACTACCATTTGCCCTTCACAAAAATTATGAAATTTTCGACATCGCAATCTTCTTCAATTTTATTATCAGTTGCCTTTTAGCGTTGTTTTATCAGTTTTCCAAACATTAAGTTGCAGTTGCATTGTATGAAAGAAGGGATACGAATTGGAGTATTAGTTAAATTGAGTCTTTTATTTTTTTTCTTTTTGTAAATTGTACAAAGTGTCAATTAGCGTTAATATAGCAAATTTATTAATTTGACAATTATTGTTAATAAGGTAATTATCCTATATATTTAGACAGTAAATTTTATCCTTTTCTATATACAAAGGTTAATTTTTAATTTTTACTTTATTTGTATTTATTCTGTTAAAAGGGTTCTATGTTCGAAATAATGAGATAATAATCTGCTAAATCTTAAAATTTTACAGTACCGTTTAATTTTAAGTAACTAACAATTTCAGCCAGGCAGTGATGCTTTGAGACAATATACTAATTTAAACGATATTACTTATCGTTTAAAATTGTTTACAAGTATATGAAAAACATTTTACATTATTTTAAACTGCAATTTGAAATTATTTAAAATTTTCGATTTTTCATTTTAAGACAATTATTGAAAATCGCTTGTTCATAACAGTTCGTTTCTAGTCAATTTACTAATGAAAACGATTTAATTTTAAATTATCTGTAATTTTAAATTACTTGCAAGTACGGCTAAGTTAAAATTGCGAAACAAGAAGCTTTTGGTTAGATTCTTTTTTTTTTTTTTAGTAAATTTTATGTAAAACAATTTAAAATTACTTTAGGGCAAAAAATTAACTAAAAAAGACCTAACCGAAAACCTTTTGGTTCGAAACTTTAACTTGGTCATACTTGCGAGCAATTTTAAATTGTTAAACATTTTATTTTGAATCATTTCAAACTGTAAACAGTTTAAAATAATTTTGAGTTCTACGTAATTTTAAATTAAATTGTTTTAATAGTATAATAATTGAACTAGAAGCAGACCAATTAATCGTGATCTATCCGGGAAAAAAAAAAATATATATATGTAAACGTTAACCCAGTTTATACCAATATATATTTATATACATATATTAAGGAAACGTGCAATCGTAGACATTAAAAAAGTAAAAATGTCTAAAAAAATTGGAAAAAATTGCTATTTTGTGATAACCCGAAAAAATAGGCACACTACAAAAAAAAAAAAAAAATGTAAGCGTGTTCGGAAATTAACTCGAACCTAACACGGCGAATTTTTTACTTTTTCTTTATCTGATTAAGCGGGTTAAGATAAATATTATCTAAAAGAAGAGCATAACCGTATTCGAGCCACTTAAACATTTCTTTACAGTTTATAGGTTGTCTTGGTGTACAAAAGTGGCACCATTTTATAAAAAGCGTATATCATCGTAGTACTACAACGCATTTGGACTCGGAAAGCGTCGCAATTAAATTTATATTGCCTTTTCGGTCTCGCTCGAGCGTCAGAATATTTTTTTTTAATTTACCCTAATCGGCAAAAAATAGAACCGTGCTGTGTCCTTAATATACCGTAATACTTATGGTGTATGACTTTGCATTTAATCCTGTATTAATTGCAACCAGTTATTTCTATTCCGAAACGATAGTTTAAATGTAAGTACCTCGCCTATCAATTTCTTTACCCTTATAAAATCAACTTTTTTTTAGTTAATTAATATTTCCTTTAGTACTTTCTGTTTAAAATATTTCAAAAACGATCTTCGCACAGATGTCAGAAATATAGATTATCAGAATTACAGATTCTAATTTTTTTTCTCGGTGAATTTTTTATCCTGTGTTAAAAATTAAGTGGAATATATTAAGACAAGTTTTTTCAATAATAAGATATTCTATACCATACTCTTTCTAAGATCATTTTCTAAAAAATACTAACGTTTAATCGAATTTTCGTTGTTTGTTCTGTTTTTTTATTATTTTTTACGCTTAAACCAACTGAAAGGGCTTCGATATTATAAGTGGCGTCTCGGAAGTAATATCCAGTGCACTTATGCAATTGCGCCCGCTGAAACTTTAATTTATGAATTGCAGATATTTTAAAGAATACGAGTCGTCGTGAAAATGGATGTATTTGTAATTAAGTACACAGTCTTAGCTTTGCTTGATTGCGATAATTATTCGACAGAAATGCCGATAAACAGTCCTGCAGACAAGTTGACGCAAGTGTGTTACTGGTGATTAATGATCTTGGGTTTAATCTCAATATATACTGTAATGGTGGGTAGAACTTAAGTGCGTCATTTTATCCCTAAATTCACATACGAACCATTGGCTTCGGAAAAGTGAAAGAAAGTGAAGGTGATAGGGAGAGTCGTATGAAATAATGAAGACAAACTACTCGTTGGATAACCAGTTTAAAAGGTATCAGTGTAAACTTTACACTTCATGATTTTAAAAAGATCGTGTTATGTCGTTCAATAAAAGATGCCAAACACATTTCTCAATAAAGTAAGAGATTGCTGTTTCATGTCAACGCAAGGTCACTTTTATGCAACGACACCCTAAGAATTACATTACAAATTAAACACCGAACCATTTTCCGGCATCTACTCTACCATCCTAATTGCGGTTCTTACTTTTTTTTACTGTTACAATGTGATCCACAAACGACACAAAGCTAGATAAAGAAGTTAATTTTTTTTTTTTTTTTTGAACATTCAATACAGTTCTATAAAAAGATCAAAAATCTAGATCAAGCAGGCGGTTGTATTGAGAAGTAGTTAACTTAAATATGTAAATACAAAATTTCAAGTTTGTACGTGTTTTATCTTTATTTTTTTTTACCGATTTATAGCGACAGTAATTTAAAATTGTTTTTGAGCGTTTTTTTTTTTTTATAAATGCGTGCTATATTAGAATATAAATACAAAAGCCAAAAAAAAAAAAAAAAAGTTAATTTTTACTGTTATACATAAAAATATATTTCAGTTGAAACGGGATGTTGGAATATTGATTTTAATAAATTTAAGATATTATTGACTGATTTAGATTATGATATTTGACTCATTTTTATACGATTTCTATCATCTGAAAGCTGTTTTTATTATTGTAAACTAGGTGTTTCTAATGTTTATAAGTGAGATTACTTTTACAGCAAAATATGTAAAGTAATAGACGCCATTGTGGGGAAAAAAACATAAAATCTTCCATTCGAAATATGCGTGATGATTTAGATTTTTAATCATTCGTAAGATTAAACTTAAGGATAAGTGCAGGAGAATTTATCACTGAAAGGAGGATGTTGTTGTAAGATTTAATAAATTAAGAGGATAGTTAATTTGTTTATGATATAAAGTATGTAAGCAGTGCCAAACAAGTTTTCGTGTTGTACATTACTCATATAAAAGGTCATTATGCCGCGGCAATTTCAGAGTTCATATCGAATCAGAAATTATGTTTGGGGTTATGTAAATCTTGTAGACATTGCAGTGCTACAAGAGAATCTGTACAGAGAATATAGGAGCTGATTCTATCCTCGACGATGGTATCTGTAATGGCCATTTTGATAGAGTACAGTTCTGCAGAAAGAATTGAAAAGTGCGGAGGGAGGGAAAAACGAAGAATAATGTTGGTTGAAGAGGCAGCTCCGCATCCGACTCCATATTTGCTTTTTGATCCGTCAGTAAATATCTTTTTGTGGTGAGGATATTGAGAAATCATATCGTTGAAGGAGTTTATTAGGATGTGTTTAGGAGTTCCGTGTTTTGAATACTGTGTAAGACTAAGATCCATTGTAACTGTATAGTCGCTCCAATCCAACAGCAAACGAAATAATTCACTCTATTGTGTCATCTAATGTTCAAGTCATATTCGCATGGATACCATCTCACGTCAACATCCCCGGAAACGATCTAGCCGATTTAGCAGCTAAAGAAGGATCCCAGTTTAAACCATATCCTCAACTACCTACACCGATTAATAATCTTCAAGCAGTTATAAAACAGTCAGTTCAAGACTTTTGAAATCTCAAGTGGACAACGACACTATCTTCCAACAAGTTGCGTGCTATACGGAACTCTACGTTTGGCTGAAATACTTCTTCGTCAAAAAACAGGAAAGAAGAAGTCATGCTCGCCCGTCTGCGTCTAGGTCACACTAAACTCACCCATAGTTATCTCCTTAAAAATCAACATGCCCCCATTTGTTCACACTGCAATGTTCCTATCACTGTACACCACTTCCTTATAAGCTGCCCACAATATAATTCCCAAAGAGCACTTCTCGACCAATCACTTATACTCCAAAATATTCTTTCCGACTCTCTCAAAGCTTTTAACAACCTAACAACCTTTCTTAAATTAATCCACCTATACTCTCTGATTTAAGCTCTCCCATATTCCGATTGTGCCTCTGGCCTAGATGCAGTACACGGCACGTAAATCAACAAAGTAAAAAACAAAATAAAAGAAATTATGTCTTTTTCTCTCATTTACTTTGCAACGGTACAAAGCGCCACATATAATTCATTACGTGAATTAGTTCTTGAAATGTTTTCAAGCGTTCTAAGTCTATCTTCTATTATTGATCACGAATTCGAGACAGAACTTTCATTTATTTAAAACCTAAGGGAACAATGAAATCATTACTTTTTTCCGATGGTGTTTAAACTTTGCTCTCTCTGTTACTTTACATCAAGACTTCCTCTTTTTTTTTTCTTTTAAGTATAATTCTATTGTTAAAACATGTTTATGGCTATCATCCTTCAAAACTAGCAAAAATCTGATAACCGTCAATTATTATAAATCTGTCGCCCAATTTTCAACTTGTACTATCAACTTCGGTAATATAATTTTAAGTTCTACTGGACTTATGAGCGGATAATTAGGTTCTTTTAATTCACTACACATATTAATTGTTTAATATTAGATTTTCTTACCGATTGTATTGTACTAAGAAAAGATCTTGATAAATTTGTTAGCTTAAACGAAGTAAATATACTTTTGATTTTTCGAAATATATATATATATATCTATAATTTTTGTCGTAGAAAAAATAAATTCATGTTCAATTATTTTGTAAATGCTACTATTATAATCAAAAAAGATTATACTCGAGACTTGGACGTACTCGTTGACTGTAATCTTTCCTTTTTTTTCCAAATTAACTTCATTTACAGCCAGGCACACAAAATTCTAGAGTTTCTCTAATAAAACATTTACATTTATTCAATATATTATATTTTAAGTGCGTATATTGCTGGAATATTACTCAATTGTTTGGAATCCATATTAAGATGAACGTGTAAAAATTATAGGAAAAGTTCAGTCAAAATTCTTTAGGTACTTGCAGTTTCTTTTAGTCTTAAGGGGGTCCTCTAGTTTCTCGGCTGTTTTTTTACGTCTTTTTCAAAAAAATTTTACGGGCAAACCATCGAAATAATAAATCTCATTGTTTTTACATAATCTTTAATAACATTTAAATGAGCTTTACAAATTTTTTGAAGACAAAATATATAATAGAATCAAAGTTATAGTGGCTGACAGGAAGACATCAAGTAAAGGAGGTGCTTGATGGTGACCAGGATTGCGGCTGTTCTACTTATCCGAAATCAAAAAACCAAACGGCATGTTAATCTTCATATTTAAGACTAGCGATTGAACCAGAATGAATTCTAAATTACAAAAATTAATTTTTTTATACACGTTTGAAAATTAAATTCTATTTTTTACTCATTTTTTCTTAAGTTTTTCGCTCGTAGAAAAAAAACTATCGAAGTAATCATGATAACCCTGGTTCAATCGCTGGCTTATAACATATTAAAGATGCTGTATAAATTTGAACAAGATCGGTGCAGTAGTTTCTGAAATATCGTGGTCACCGTTTTGAAAAATAGTGTTTCGAGAAAAACGTGTTTTTAAGTTCGCGCATGTGATTTATAATAAAAATTTCATCTCACCGTCAATCTGCTATGCCTGGACCATACAGTAGGCCTTCCTCTTCTTCTTGGAAGTCACGCAGAGCTGCTCCGTCTTCCCTTTTCGCGATTCGGGTCTATTTTACAACATCACTCGTGCGCCTTTCTGAACGGTCGATCCGAGAGCTATCATGCTGTTGAACGTATCCTTTAGCTTGTGGGCCGATTTTCACTCCCAAGGTTTCCAAGGTCTTCAGGATAAATTCGAATCCTTCGTTGAAGATCATGACAGCGAGAAATGTGGTGATTTCAACGACGTTTGCCTCAGAATGGAGGTGCTTTGGAGCAAAAGTCCAGATTAACGAATTGAGCGACTCATTATTATTTTGAGTTTCCGCTCCCAGGCATCTGCTTAACAATTCTTCTCTGGATAAATCCTCATAAATTGGCTTTATAACCTTTTGAACTGCTTCAGAAAGAGGCGGTTTATCGTGCTTGAATTGCTCAGCCTCTTCGAGAAACTCAGCTCTGCGCCATTTGCACCAACTAGATTCGCCTGCAGGGCAATTTTGATGCTGTGGAAATCTTGTGATAGATTGTTGCCCAAATTTCCTTTCTCATCTTCTCAATAGAATCTGGATGTCTTCGAATAGTTAATCCATAATACTTTGTCATCTCACCAATCAATTTATCAGCGAGTTTTCCTACACCTTTTCCACCAATGCCTTTATTAGATTTTTTGAAATTTTAAAGCCCAATCCTCGTACATCATGTTGATGGAAAGTCACTGTACTTTTGCACTCTTTACAAATAACAGCCGGAAAAATAGTTGCGAAATACACTCGCGAAATTCAAAATACAATACATAAAAGTCTGTTCAACGTTCACTTCTAAATTTTTATTTTGAACAAGTTTCTTCGCTGACGCCGATGTAAACGACTTGTCTTGTTCAAAAGTGTGTCGGTTGCCTGCGAATTTTTGCTTTTTAGGTCGATCGTAACGAGCCAGGGCGTCTCTACTTCCTTTCTTTAACATTTTAAAAATTATTTTCAAAAAATCAGCTACGTGCGACTCGCAAGAGAAAATATACAGTACGCTTTGCAACTGCCGCAGCAAAACTGAACTAACCGACGCTTCACAGCGTCTCAGTCAATATTCGAACGCGCTGCTCCGTTCCAGGGCTGTAACTTGTGAACCGCTTCGAATATCGAAAAATCCTTTGGCACACATTTTCTACACATGTTGTAAATGTGATTTATGAAAGAAAAAAAAAAATCGATTTTTTCGACCCGAGAAACTAGAGGACCCCCTTAAATATAGAAACGATTATATTTCATGTAAATTATCGGATATTTTTGTTTGATTTTCGATCAAAATGTTAAATCGAAAGAAACGCTATAATTTAATCATTAATGCCGGGCGGAAATTTATATCTGGTACTATATTTACGATGTAATGTATTATCAATAAAAAGTTGGCAAAAAATAATTAAGTTTTGCACAACAGTAAAACAACGGACTGTACTCTTCACTGGAATTATTTAACTTGAAAGCTGGAAACTAATCTAATCATTAAAAATCACCAACCAAAAAAAAAAATTCATTGTCAATACCAGCGTAATTTTTAACTGATTAATGATCAGATTTGATAACTGGCTTTTCTTTTTTTCTTTTTTTTTTTAAAAAAAAAAGAAGTATTGAACGAAATTATTTTTTTATTATCACGGAAAATCAATGTGGAACATGACGTCTTACAAACCAGTTTTTTGTTTCGGTTATTTTTATTTTAATTATTGAACCTAAAATATAGAGTTGTACATCTGGCTAATCGCATACTGGAAGTGATCATTATTAATTAACTTTGTCGCGGGAAACAAAATTAACGTGATAAGCATGCAGGGAGATAAATTCCCCGGATTATGTTATTAATGTATCTGTTGTTTATAGCTGTTACAGTAATTTTCGCTTTTTGTTTTTATGTTCATTCTTCGATATATACACATATATGTATGTATATATATATATATATATATATATATATATATATATATATATATATATATATATATATGTGCATTTAAAAGACCGTTTCATTTTTAATGTTACATTCTATTTTTATAGACTTCCGCGAAGTGTAATAAATTCACTACCATATTTTACAACAAAATATAAACCGCCACGGGCGGCTTTCTTTATTTTTCTTGTCAGTTAAATTATATAAGGAACACATTTCATTTCTGCAATCGATGTTTAAATTAATCAAATGAATTATCTTTAATCGCGTGTGTTCCATCGCTGTTATTACGCTACACAATTTTGATGAATATCGCGATTTGTTCAATTTTTCGATATTATTCTGATCATTTTTTTCGTAATATTCGAAATAACTTCCAGAGATCTCGTAAATGATGCAGTTTTAATTGAAAGCGATATTGTACATTTAATAATTTAATACTGATTTATAACACATATCGCCGTTTAATCGTATTTGCATACATTTGAAATAGCTGCGAGCGTTCTTTAAAATATTAATTTATTTCGATAATTTACCATGATGAAATTAGAAGCATTCATACTGAGATCCGAGTTTCTAAATTTTAATATTTAAAAGCGTTGGCATAATTCGGTATTTTAACTTAAATTACGTAAATACGAATTTAAAATAATCTAAAATAATTACATTTGATTATCCTGCTGTTTAGTAGTACGGGTTTATATATACTTTTTTCGTCTTCTTAGTTTTTATTGATGTGCGTCAATGTTTAACGACGCTTTAAAGTTTGGGCACTCTTATATATTATATTAATTTTTCAATTGCATTTTTTGGCATTGACAACTTTTCGAGTTTAATTTTATTTATTTTCGTTTAAGGGTATGGTTGTATTTTAGCGTGATAACGTAAATTAATTAAAGAAAAAATTAATTAAATACCTTGCAACACTGTCGTAAGAAATTTGTATTATTTGGACACATTTATTTAACTTAGCTCCGTGTCTGTTTATATCAACCAAATGTTGTAATTTAAAATTGAACTACTTCCCCCGATAAGATAAAATGCAATTTTTCTTTTTTTTTTTAATCGATTCGTCTACCGAAATTATACAAGAATATGTAATTAGTTTTACGATTTTCGATAAAAAATATTGTTTCATCATTTTTATATACTGACTAATTTTTTACTACATGTCGGAAGTAGGTGTCTCTTGAAGGTCCCTTTATAAGGCGGGGCCCGGGACTGCAGCCCCCTCTAGACCCCCCTCCAAACCAGGCCTAATAACAACTCGTTTACCAAGTGCTAAGTCCTCTTTTTTTTTTATTTTTTTTTTTTTTTTTTTACGAGCTGGGTAGTTAAATGAAAACACACTGTTTTAGATTTATTGAGCTAAAGATACTGTCGCTGAAAATACTCTAGAATTTTTCTAATGTCTCCTTCTTCAAGTTTTCCATCTAGATCAGAAACATCTCTACTTTATAAGCAAAAAGGATTGTTTTCCTTTTCTTAAAATTTTCAGACAATATTGGTTCCCTTGCTTTCTAGTTTTTGATAGTGCCCTTGTGTAAATTTTGCTATACTTACTATAATCTGACTACGTGACGAATTTTGTGATATTAAATAGTCTAATTTTACAAGTTACCGATTATGTGAAACATGAAAAGGTGTATATCCCCAATTTAAAAATTAAAATCATTTTCGATTATATTTTACAGGGATCATGATGGAGAAGAGGAAGACAAATACATTTAATGAAATGGCAATGGAGTATTTATCACTTGTAAACTGCGCAGAAGGTGAGCAAAAAGTGTGCACCGTGTGTAATGAAAAATTTCCGGTTATCGGTGGTGATTCTACTATATCACAGAAACTACATGAAATGAGCCTATCTCATATTTCCGCTACGATCAGAGTGCAACAAATTAACGGTTCTGGTGGAGCTTTCACTGTAGCCAATAATGAACTGGCCACAGTTATCTCATATGTTCAAATACCTCAAGATGGTGACGCTTGGACGCATGAATCTCTCGATGCAGAATTAAATGAAATTTTTAAAGTGTATAATAAACGCGAATTATTAGGAATATTCACTGCAAATGGTATAAGCCAGAAATCCATTGGGAAAACGGAACGCAACACGGGTCTGAAGTATTATTGCTGCAGTTATTGTAGTATTGAACTTAATGGCACACTTAGTGCATTTAAACATCTAGAAGATGAGGAACACGAGAGAAAGATTAAAATTCGAAAATTATCATGACTTCCGCTGGGTTAATGTCCCGTATTTAATAAGCCCAAATAAATTTTAAAAAAATAAATGAATAAAACAGTACACCTCTATGTAAACACTTTTGGTTATCGTTTTTGTGTAGACAAACTTAACTTCCCAACAACAGTGTACTTAATTGTTGCCATCAGAAAGAAAGGTCTTGTCCAGAACTTTGTAGCGATTTAATTCTAAAGATAGTATAGTTACAAATCGTCGTTTTATTATAATCTATTATAATTTAAATGAAAAATATTCTTGTCGGGTCCCAAACGATAAAACAAATATTTTCTTCTTTGACCTAATATTTTAATTATACATCTATAAATATTCACAATAATTCTGTAGCTGACAAAGCAATAATTATTTATTTTAAATATTCTCCAAAATTTTTCAAATTAATTTTAGTTCCCCAATTCAAAACTCACAAACTCGTTTTTCTGAGAAACCCAATTTTTAAAATATTACAAGCTTTAGACTTTTGATAAAATACTATAATGCTGACACCAGATCGTTTTGCTTCCTCCTTAATTTATTTTGATACATACTACACTATTACTTTTTCGTTCATTTACAATTTAATCAATGAGTGCATACAATAATTTAAATTCGAATTTTACAAAAAATTAAATACTCGTATATAAAATTGTTATTTAACGTATTTTATAATCAGTTAATATTTTAAGTGATTTGGAATTGTTTAGAATTTAAAATTAATTACAAGGTAAAAATGTTGAAACACTAGGTTCCGTTAGATCTTCTTAGTGTTTGATGCATTAGAGTATAGTTGGTAATTTACACAATATATTAATAATGACTGCATTCTTAGCCCAGAGTACATTATATTTTTTATCTCATGATTATGTCTCCTTAATTTGTATGAGATAACAAAGATTGAATAATGCTGTGTTGTACAATTGCTAAGTTTTTTTAAAAATAAAAAATAGGTAAGGATTACATTGTTAATTGAAAACAATTTTTCTAAAAAAAACTAGAAAAAACAAGATTGTGGATCAGGGGGGCTCGTCCACTTACAAGGCCCAAAGTGCAGTTTAAATGTATGTATGTGTGTGTGTGTGAATAATTTTCAGTTGAGCATAATTATTTTAACCAAGGCAGATATTAATATAAGAAAAGCAAGTTTAAAATATTAGAAATTATTATATGTGTTTAGACGTTATTCATGCGCAAATTGATTTAAACAACGGGTAAATGAAATTCTAAATATATTTATTACTTACATGCACGATTACAAACGGTGTACTCGGGTTGCCTTGAAAATGGCTATTTCCAGTTGCTAACAACAAGAAGAAGATAAGGGGAATTGCGAATAAGATGATAACGAGTATAAAAACATCAGATAAGGAACGGCATGCTCAACTAGACTGGGATTTATACCAAAAAATGACTTTTTCAACAAAAACACACTAAATATCGGGCAAGGGAGAACAATAATAATACAAAATTTCTAAAACTAAACTGTTTACAAATCGAGATTGTGCATTGGGGAACGAAAAATTAATAAAGTACTAAACTTCTCGACTGCACTTTTACTAACAATAAAATAAAATAAATATTAAAAATATTTTACGTATCTACACTCAACATCCCCCCCCCCCCCCCCCCCCCCCGAAGACCCGAAGGGTCTTCGGAGATGTGGCGGCCTGTAGCGTCAGCAAACTTCTTAACACTGCCCCTAAAGGCAGCGTATTTTGCACCAACCTTCCCCATTGCGCACACGCCCCTGGGAATTTGAAAATATGCTCACCATTCGCTCCAGAGACCATTTGAACACGTCCGATTCTTCCTTGTAAAACTATGTTTCCTCTTTGTGCCAATATGATACACAGATGCTTGATGAATGATTCCACACTTGTGGTAACGGATTTTTTTGGCTGTATCTTATATGGTTGCTTGGACGATACCATCAACGTTTTATGCAAGCTGTTTGCTGCATTCGCCTTATATATGTATATAAACCATCCGGCAGTTTGTTAGGATCGTATGGAGCCTCTGGTTTATAATTTATCCTCGACGATGTACCGGTCAACTTATGCGGATTTGTCACATTCAAATTCTGATTATTAGCGGCGGGGTGGGTGTGCGACTTAAGAGGTAAGTTTTTAATCAAATTAGATTTGGTGTCAGTCGACAATGAAAACGACAAAGATGATACAGGCAACGACGATTTGGACAACGAAGATGATGAAGACGACGACGCTTGAGTGGCGAAGATGATATGGACGATAACAGTTTGGGCAACAATAATTTGGACAACAACGATCTTGCCAACGTGGATGGCAAAAATAACGACAATGAGGTAACTTTAGCCAACTGTTTATGTTGCAACGGCGAAAGCGGAAGTATTTCCTTGGTAAACTTAACTTTAATGCTATTCGGTTTAACGTGGCGCACTGCCTCAGCAGAATCACTTTGTTGAAACTTTTTGGCCGACTGTTTCTGTTCACCGATTTTTTGACTCGCTGGCTGGCTGGCATATTGCTTATTCGTGGCCTTAGCCGATGGTACCAGTGAAACATCTTTACCAGCTGCAGAAGTGGTAGCAGCAGCGATGGACGCGCCAGCAATAGAAGCTGCAGAAACAGTAGTGGTGCCATCAGTAGCGGGACTACTGGAAATGACCATATTCGATTTTTCATCACGGTCTAGGTGCCCTTCAATGGCTGCGTACGATTTCGAGAATATTCGCTCCTATTCTTTAAGCTTGTACAGCGATCTTTGCATGACCAACTGCCCGGTGATCCGTTTTGAGGATTCCCTACTGTCCCATTTCTTTATGACGATCTCATATATGCATGATTCACATCGTTGATGGTTGCTCTGATGCATTTCTAAAGTTGTCATCTCCTCCACCTACCATAACTTATGTAATACGTGCTCCACTTGTGTTGTTAGATTGCAACATCATTTATCGGTTGACGGTTCTGGTGACAATGGATCTGCCACCACCAATCCAAATGGAGTTTCCTCAAGGCACAGATTCCCTATAAAGGACTTCTTGCCAAGCAATATCCTATTGCCACGTTGTCTACCAATAAGAATGTCAACTGTTAAAGAAGGCAGTAAACATTCCACCATTTTGAGATTGCAGATTTTCAATCTGTGGGCGGCAGGAGAAACTTCATACAGAATCCGTCCTACCGCATCTGCCTCTATTTTCAATTCGTAATGGCTGAATCTAGATTGAAAAGACAGAGAGATCTCTGCATTCATTGGCAAATCCACCAGCGAAATGCAATAGCCCTTATCTTGTTTTTTCTTAGGAATGATTCAAACGCTAGATTTACTTGTGAACAGGCATCTAAAAAGACACGGGCCTGCACTTTCCATCTGTCAATGAGCACAAAAACTACCGTACTAGGTAAAATAACAATGGAGGTTGTACCCAATGCACAAGCTAATGATGTTCTAGCTTTCGGTAATCTTGGTTCGACGTAATCGCTCGAATACACTGACACACCCGTTGCCGATGATAATTCGTTTCGATGTAACATTGTATGATGTGGGCCGCCACATGTCCTGCGCCTTGACGACTTGCAATCATGGGCGAAGTGATTTTGCTGAAAGCAATTGTTACACAACCGTCTATTCCTTCAAAATGCATTCGTTCGGCTATGGTTTTTGCTATGAATTTTGGGCAATTCGATATGTAGTGATCTTTGCTACAGAGAGCACATTGCAGAGTAGCCAGTTTCAACTGTCCCGTATCTATGGTTACCACTATAAATTTTCTAACAATACCTGAAACTTATTGAACAGTTGTTGACTATCTGGCTAAATGTTCACTCTCTCATGCACAAAAAACGATTCTGAAGAAATGTGACCAGCGGATTAAATGAGGGATATGATGAATTGTCAGAGATTAAATTTTTCCATTCTTCATGCAGCTTTTCCGGAAGCCTGGATATCACAAGATAAGTTATAAGAGGAGACATCGCTTCTGTACTGAGATCGCACACCTTAAATCCTGTTATTATGGCGTTCAACCTGTCCAATGATTCACATAGAGTTAGCATGGAAATTTTTGGAAATCCGATTAAATCTTGAAAATGACTTGCAATAATTGCCCTTTTGTTATAATACCGGTTCTTCACAGCGTCCCATGCTTCTTCGTAAAGACCCTCTTGTAAGGCATAATCCTTTAACAGATTTTCTGCTGCACCAATCATTACTTGTTTGAGGAAGTACGGTTTTTTTATGGATCTCAGATTTTCATTATAGTGAATCATTGCTTCAAAAAATGCATACCACTCTGTAAATTTTTTTATGTCTCCCCAAACTTCGGGACTGGAATATCTGGCAATTTTACCATTGGATTCGCCGGAGCATACTCTGCTGTAAATGAAGATTCCAAAAATTGTTGAGGGTGCCCTTTAGCCTTTAGTCGAGCAAAAATTATATCCATCTCGCCTTTTGCCATTGCCCAGTCTAGCTCACTCTTTTGTAGCTCTTCAGCTATTTTAGCTTCTATAATTTCTACTTGTTCGGGGGTCTTTTCCTTTAAATCAGTAGCTTCTGTGATCTGTGCTATGACTTCCTTCAGTTCCTTCAGACTTGTTCTCCAGGTCTCTAGGAGCATTGCAATTTTGTATGCTTGTGGCTCCGTCGGACTGCCCAGTAGCTCAGCGTCCACAGCACCTTTGGTTACATTTATCAGACGCAATACTGCACGCTTATTGCTATTTAGTGCGTCTAATGAATTACCCTTTTCTGCCATGATGCTCTGATTATTATATATTTTAAATTTACAAACGCTATTAGAAACTCACATAGACCTGCTGAGTATTCAAGCAAACAATTTCCAGCTAAAGCTAACTCAAAGGGGGATGCGGCATAAAATTTTAAAAATTATATAATCCTCGATTGGGAATAGATGGTTTCACAAAATTTGAACGATAGTATTGGTACGATTAGTTAAAGCCAATAACGAACAAATTATTAATAATATAAATTTATATCGCACACACAAACGCAGATCTGCTTTTTACTTACTGCTGCTGTATGAATAAACAAAAAACTAATAAATCAATGCGAATAAGCTACCGAACTTTAATTTAATTGACACGAACTAAACTAAAAATTTTTAAATTACCACGAAACAAACTATATTTTAAATTTAAATTATTCAACTACACTACTATATTTGCTCACGACTTACGATTAAAATTTAAAATTTCTGAAATGGATAACAGTAATAATTTAAATTATGCGAAATGAGCTATAAATTTTAAACTAAATTAACCAACTGAAACACTAATTTGATTTGTAACATATGAATAAAACTGTTATTAGAATTTCCCTTTCAATAGACGTCGAAGATAATAAAATGTATATGATAAATAATCAAATAAATTACATGGAATTTGAAGAAATGTTAAGAAATTATGTAGATTACGAATATTTATACACTCATGGATCAGTGGACAAGGCAAATATTCAGCCGGCTTTTACTACAGTAATCTAAAAATTAACAGGGTTTATAGGCTCACGTACACTGAAACCTCGTTTATGATGGAACTTTATGCAATATTCCTGGCACTGGAATTTCTGAAAAACTGACAAAATAAGATTTTAATCCTGTCAGATTCGCAGGCCAGTTTAGTTAAATTGAAAAAGACAAGCCCAAATAAAGCGTATAATAATAACTGATATAATAAACAATTATAACAATATAAGAACAAAATAAATTTCTTACTTAGTAACGTTTTCGGGCATAACCCATCATCAGCTAAAACAATTCACTATATGTGATCAGAGACAGGTTCTAAATCACACCAAGGTCAACTAGGGAATAAATAATTGAAAAATTAATGCATAAAATAAAATCAAAATTGAAATATAAACAAAAAAATGATATACACAATAAGAAAGGATGGATAACGTTTACTTTTATAAATAACAATTAAAACCAATAATAAACTAAAAAATAAAATAATTACTATAAATAAAGGAAATAATAATATATATGAAAATAATGGCACATATAAAATAAACTGTAATGACTGTGAGAAAACATACATCGGCCAAACATGTAGAAAAATTAAATGAAGATATGATGAACACATAAAATCATTTAAAAACAATGAAATAGAAAAATCCACTTATGCCAAGCATTTAATAAAAAAAAAAACATAAACCAAATACCCAAAAAAAAAAAAATGTTACACTCTTAGCTAAATATAACAAAGGTAATGCCATGAACATGGCTGAAAATTAATAAATAAATAAACATATAAGTAATGTATATTAAACGACCAAATCCCAAATAACAATAACACTTTTTAATATAAAATTTTAAAATATGTTACATATTTATTTTTATATTTATATTATTATTTAAATTGATCATTAAATGTCTTAAATATTATATATTATAATCGAAATAATAGACAACTTATGTAAAAAAGGGGAATATAAAAACAGGAAGATTAAATTAAACTGGGAGGAATACGTTCCTTATATAAGAAAATATTTAACTAGAAGGTGGAGCGCAGAGTATAAAAACAGGAGCGAAATAAAAGGTAAAATATATTACTCTACTAAGAGCAAAATATAGAAGGATTTTTGGTTTAAGGGAAAAAGTTTGGAGCGAGATTATATCTGTACAATATGTCGTATAAGATTGGGCCATCACCGGACACCATTACACATGGCAAGATTAAAGTAAGTAAAGTCAGTTCCACACCTTGACAGGGCGTTGGGAATTGTGAAGTTAAGATTCACAGTGTACTAAGCCTAATGGATCTGATGAGAATACTGGGACCAGTTTCTTTTTCTCAACCGCCTTTACCTTCCCAGATTTCTCTGGTACCCAATTATTTCAGGCTGGGTAAACCTGAAAGCGACTTTGATCTGAAACGAGACAAGCCTCAAACCCGTAACCTCTAGACTACCGCACTACCTTTGTCAAGATTAAGAATAATAAATAATAATAACTGTAATGAATGCGGGTAGAAGGGGTCGATCGAACATATAGTGTGGCCTCAGTGTGGGAGATATAAAAAGGAAAGAGAAGAATTGGTGAAAGGAATTTTAAGTAAATTTTACACATTACCGATATCTGTATACCAAATTGTAGAGGAGACAGTTTCTTTAGAATGTAAGGCGTTATATGTTTTTTTTTAAAACTATTAATGTTAAAATAAAATAAGGGACAGTCAATTAATTAGATCTGGGTCTATACCGGGGAAAATTCTGCCAACGTACGCATAGAAAATCAATACTCAGCATCGTTTAGAGCTACAAGAGGCATACAACAGGAATGTGTAATATCACCACTCCTATATAATATATTTGGAGAATGGATCATTCGTTGGGCGACCGATGATTGGAAGGGAGAATTTGCAATTGGTGGCAAAAAAGTATGCAATCTACGGTATGCAGACGACACAATTCTACTAGCATCCTCATACAAGGAAATAAATGAACTGTTGGAAAGAGTTGAAAAATTAAACGCGGAAAATGGTCTTTCCTTGAACAGACAGAAAAATCAAATCCTAATTGCGTATAGAAGTAATGAACTACCGCCACTAACCCTGTCAAAGACACCCTGCAGGATCAAAATGAACGATCAGCTGATCTATTTAGGCGCACTCATATCGAACACGGGAGGCTGTAACGTAAAAATTAGGAGTAGATAAGCAAGAGCCCGGAAAGCAATGGTGCACTTAACGCGTATATGGAAAGACAGGCACATCTCCAAGTTTACTAAGAAGATAATATTCAAAGTGCTGGTGTTCCCTTTTGCCACATATGCGTGCGAAACATGGACAATAATAAAATACAAGCTTTTGAGATGTTTTGTTGGCGTCGCATGCTAAGGATTCCATGGACAGAAATGCGCATAAACTCGTCTATATTGACCAGTCTGGAAGTCGAGGTATAAGAAAGACTGTTACCAACAATCCATCGCCGCATTTTACAATTCTTCGGACATGTTATGCGCCGCGGACTGGAGTCACTCGAAAAAATTATAATGCGGGTCCACGGAAGGAGAGGCCGTGGTCGACCATCCAATGCTGGAAATAACAGGAAAAAGACTGGAAGAATGCTTGCAAGCAACGGCAGACCGCGACAAATGGCATAATTGTATTTGGTCAGTGTAGGATGATTCACGGCGCTCGGAATCGAACAACACGATGGAAGAAGAATAGACTAGCCAAAAGGCGAAATCTGGGCTAAAAAAAAAAAAACAAGTTCACAAACACTAGAGTTAATAGAACGGTTACTATAATTCGATAAATCTACCCACAAAAAAAGGGAATAGGAAAAATAAACTAACTAAAACATGTATAGATCATATGTATATAAGAAGTAAGAAACTATTAATTGTACCAAGGGTAATAGGCTGTAAAAAGTGTCAATAAAGTGATGTGTAAGAATGTGTGTTCCCTGTGTTTCAATTACCAATCTCGGATAAGATCTTTTCATATTTTATAATTCTTCTAGACTGATTTATAATCGTAAAATCATATTATCGCTTTATTTATCAGCAGGTGTAAATATTTATTACAGCCTCTGTTGCCGTGGTTCTTTCACAGTGTGCCGTGTAGCAGTACACACACTATTCGAGCACACTGATATGCCATTAACTACTTCGGTTCAGCGTCAAGCCGTTATTAAGCAAAATGTAATTACCACTACCTGCACTAATACTGATATGACTGGCCAACCTAGTCGGTCAGATAACACTGATTTGAGCAGCGATAACAGCCTGGAACAAAGAAATCCGCATAATGAAAATGAAACAAACCCGATCCGTTTAGAATTGTCTGACGAAAATAAGTGGAGCATAGTAAAAGGTGAAAGGAGAAAAAATATTACACTTCTAACTTTACTGATTCATTCCCAACAATCGTTAAACGTAACATTTTCGAATTTTTATCGGTAGAAGATGAAAATAGAGAATAAAAGAATAATGAAATGCAGGTAGATAATAGCATTAAGCTAATTGATGAGAATAAATATCCTGCGAGAAATGTCAGTAACAACGACAACAGTAATGTTAGCAGTGAAAATCATGCTACGAACGACTCTTTATGGAAAACCCAAAAGGTTGAAAACATTGCAAGCAAATATAAAATGATTCTTCCTATTTTGGTTAAGAATATTAAAGATATTAAAAATTTGTGGGGTGACTTAGCAACCAATGTTGATATTAAATTTATGGTAAAATCAATTATAACAGGAGTAACTATAGTTGTAGATAGTGCGGAGAGTTATCGTAAAACTGTTCATCTGCTACAAGGTAAAAACTACTTCTATACCAATTAGCAGAAGAAACGCCATTTAAAGTGCTAATAAGAAACTTGCATCAATCTACCGATTTGACGGAAATAATAACAGAAATTGAAAATAAAGGTTTCAGTGTTCGGAATATCGTTAACGAGATACATCCTAAAACCAAGCAACAACTGCCGATGCATTATGTTGACTTAAATCCTTCTCCAAAAAATCATGAAATATGTCTGCTTACTAGCTTGTTGTATGCAAAAGTTGAAGTCCAAGAAATTCGAAACAAACATCAATTAATACAATGTAAAAGATATCAGCTGTACGGACATTCGCAAAGTTACTGCAACCTACCCTTCCGCTGCGTTAAATGCGGCAATAAGCTGTGACAAGGAGGATAGCGTTAAACCAATATGTGCGATTTGTTGTGGAAATCATCCCGGAATATAAAGGCTGCGCGTCAAAATAAGCAATCGAGTGGTTATTTTCACTTGAATCATTAACATTTCCCAGCACTAGAAAAAACTAAAGGAAGACTAAAGCCATGGTTAAATGAGCAACGAAATAATAGCATTAATGCTAAGTGCAACCGAAATTATGAAAATAGTTATACTGTAGAAAACAGTAACGTTAAGCTAATAGAACAACTTTTAATGCGCGTGGTTAGTACGTTGGATAAACTAATGAATGATTTCAAATTACTACTAAGTCCGCGCTCTTTAGTATCTTAAACAAACTATTATATTAGATAAGTTAAATTAATGGATCGTATAAATTCTTTAGCAGTTGTGGAACGTTAATGGAATCAAATCCCAAATTAATGAGTTTGAAATTTTTTTACATCGGTATTGGATAGATATTGCGTTAATAAACGAAACGCACTTAGTTTATAATGATAATTTAAGGATATACTTGTTATGGAGTGTCACATTTGGACGGTACAGCTCGCGGAGGAGTAGTTTTACTAATACAATCGAACGTTAAACATTTTTTAATAAACTTTAACTGCTCAGTCACGGTGATGTATTTGTCATCTTGAGGTAATTTTACCAAAAGAAAGAATCAAGTATATATTGCTTGATCTAAATGCTAAAGTCATTATAAGCACAAGCTGGAATTGCAATAAAAAAGATCGTAGAGGAATTATGTTAGAAACAAATAATTAAAGATAATAACTTACTTATAGTCGCCCCTTCTGAACCGACATACTGATCGGTGCAAGGGAATAGGTCACCAAGTGTTCTTGATTTTTTTATAACTAAAAGCTTGGATCATATGCGTGTTGACTGCAAAATGGTTCTGCACTTGAATTCAGATCATGCACCAGTTATTGCTTGTTTTAGTGTTAAACCAATACTCGCACATTATAGTGACCAACTTACAAATGCAAAAACCAACTGGGAAATACTTTCTAAGGAAGTAAATAAATCCGTCAATTTAAATATACGCTTAAAAAGTCCCGATGACATTGATACAGCCATTCAGGCTATCACATTAGATATTCAAAATTCTTGTAAGTTAGCTACTCCAGTTCAGACTGGGTTATCTTCTGATCGTGTATATAATATACCCTTGAGGATAAAAAACAAAAAATTAGGAATGCGCATTTCAGGTGGCAACACAGTAGGACACCGCATTATACGTGCGAATATAACCAACTGCGCAGGCAATTGAGGACCGGAATAAATGCATATAAAAACGATAAGTATATTAAATTCGTTTCTTCGGTAAATTCAGAAGACGGATCATTACGGAAAACAACCAAATCATGCCTTGGACAACTAAAAAGGTCTCACTCAATCAAAAATTCAAATGGTGACTGGCCGGAGTCGGATGAAGAGAAGGTAGAGACTTTCGGTGGACATCTATATCAAAACAAACGCAACAGTAATTATGATGAAATAGTTAATGATTACCTATGTTCACCTATCCAGTTAACGCTTCCAACTAACGAATATTGCCTAGAGAAGTTCAGGCTATTATTGAAAAAACTGCCACTAAGGAAAGCTCCAAGAGACGAGAGGATAACTAGTGAAATATTGAAAAAGTTGCCGCATAAGAGAATCCTTATGTTTACCTATATCTTTAATGCCATCCTAAGATTAGGTTATTATCCTAGATGTCGGAAAGAATCGATTGTACTTCTAATCCTAAAACCGAACAAAAATCCTAGTGAGCCGTCATCTTATAGACCAATCAGTCTGCTAAATATCTCATCAAAAATGTTCGAAATGATATGCGACCGGGTGGTCAAAGCGATAACAGGAACTAATATTATTCCAAACCACTAGTTCGGACTGTGCGCCAATCATTCTACAATCCACCAGGTATATAAATTAACGGATCGAATAGCTGGAACGTTAGAAAAAGGGTGGGATTGCAGTGCGGCGTTTCTCGATATTAAGCAGACCTTTGATCGGGTATGCCACCAGGGCCTGCTATTCAAACTTAAATAAAGGATACCTAATGATATCTTTCAAGTAATCGCAGCATACTTATCCCACAGAGTTTTTCAAATTAGGATAGGCTCAGTTGTATCTAACAAATTCGCTGTCAGAGCCTCCGTTCCGCAAGGCAGTATATTAAGACCACTGCTGTACTTACTATACACATCTGATACCCCTGCTTTAGCAACAACAGTGATAGTAACGTTTGCTGATGACATGTATATAGTAGGGGCGCATGAGGATCCGGCTTGCGCTTTGGCTACAGTTTAAGAATATCTGGACAGAATTCACGATTGGACGGATAAATAGAAAGTGAGTCACTAAAAAAAAAGTCAATAGGTCTCTTTCACATTAAATTGTAGGACTTGCTTACCCCCCTATATTTAAACGGACAAGCGCTGGCTAAATGCAACACTGTTAGGTACTTAGGAATGGTTCTCAATTGTCGTCTCACTTGGAGAGCTCACATGGCTCACTGTAGACAAAAACTAGGCTGTATGTTTAATAGAAAATCCAGAGTCACTTTAAACTCCAAAAGGCTAGTATACATGAGACGGTTGTAGCCCCAATTTCAGGAGATATGGGATTGAACTGCATGGAACTTCTGCAGAGTACAATATCAAGCGATTGCAACAACTGCAGTCGAGGATATTAAGGAAGATATTTTAACATTTATTTATTTTGAAATACATTAATAATTATGCAATGTTAAATTTTGGCGAAAACTATTATATCAATTAATATAAGAATATTTGTTTTAATTATAAATTACCAACATAGAATATTCAATTATTAAATATTTAATATAAATTACTATCTAATAATACAAAATTTAAAAATATTTATTTTAATTTAGCATGTTTACTTAAATTATATTTTTTACATTACCGTTACCATTATTTTAATCGATATATATATATATTTTTACAGTGTTTTCATTTTAAATTAGCATTAGTAATAAAAAATAAATCGAAATAATAGAATCGAGAAAGTTAAAATACCGTGGGTGGAATATATACCACATATTGAGCAGATGATAAATGATGAATGGCAAGCATAATATGAAAAAATTAGTGGGAATGTTAGGAAGAAATATCTCGAAATACAAAAAAAGCCATACAGAAGAAGACATGGTTTACAAATAAAATGAGCGAAAAATTTATACGTTATATATGTCGATTACATATGGGTCACACAAGAACTCTGGAAATATTACATAAGCTGGGTATAATAACAAATAATTTATGCGAATGCGGAGAGATTGGCTCAACTGAACACATTATTTAACAATGTGAAATATGTAATGATCATAGAACAAATTTTTTAAAAAGAATATTACCATTCTATAAGACCATGCCAATAACCTTATTACAGATGGTGCGCAAACCAGATCAGGAACCTGCTTACATTTTGTACCAATATATAAAACACCGTAACATAATTAAATAAAATGTAATTTATTTTAATAATTTATAAATAATAATAACTTTAAAAAAAAAAAAAATGTTGAATGCCCAGATAGCGAAATCTAGGCACAGCGGGGGGAGGGGAAAAAACATTAGTAATATATATTGTGATCATGAAGCTGTCAGCTTTGAAGCGCATCCGTGCTTAATAAATTAAATATATTGCTACATGTATTATTTTATAAAACGTATTTACATTTTTCATATGGTTTATTTGATAAGACATTAGCTTATAAAAGAAAAATATATTAAAATATTTCAGTAAAAAACAACTAGTAACAAAAGTAATATATCTATGAGGGGAAGTTTTTTGAATGAGTTTTAAAACTGGAATTGTACGACCTATACATAAGAATGGTGCACATTAAAACAAATAATTACAGACCAATTACTACTATTAAACATCGTTCGAAAACATTTTGGTCCTTCCCGAGCCGGATATCGTCGAACAAAGACTATTCATCGTAAAATTAAGAAAGTCCGTTCCAATTTGTATACGATTAAAAAAAAAAAACGTTGAAACTAAAGTCGTTTCGTATTCGTTGTTCATTCCGGTCATTAAGATTTTTCACATATTACTGTTCGGTTGAAATGGATAAGTTAGAAAGGCAACGTCGCTATATAAAAAAGTAACTAGCATCAATTCGAGCTCTTGTCTTAGATTTCTTAAATGAAGCTTCAAATAGCACGAGATCGTAGTAAAAGCTGAGATCGAATCCGAATCATTTAAAACTTATTATGCGCTATTTCAAGAGATTTCTAAACAAATTCTCGAATTAGCTGTTGAATTAAATCCGGAAAAAGAAGAACAACTTGAAAATGCTCATTTTAAAGAATGTGAAGAATTAGTATCTATATCGAATTCGGTCGAAACTGCGATCGCAGTCGCTAAAGATAAGTTCTCAATGCAAAGCGGTAGAGACTCGATATCAAATTCCACATCGATTTTTCACAGTAATGTTTCGGCTCAGCCGAGACTTCCCTAAATTAATATACCCGAATTTAACGGCAACCCTCGCGATTTTTTAAATTGGAAAAATGTATTTTCTAATCTTGTCGTTAATAATTCCGATATACCTAATGTCAAAAAATTATATTTTTTAAAACAAACTTTAAAAAATAAAGCAGCTCTGATAGTTCGTGATTTCGAAATTAAGGATCATTCTTTCGTCGAAGCTTGGTCGATCATTTTAAATCGTTACGAAAATAAACGGGCGATAATCGAATCGAATTTTCTCGATCTTTTTCATTTTCGACGCATCAAAAACAACTCCGACATTCAGGAATTAATAGACTGCGTAAATGTAACACTTCGGGGTTTGAAAGTCGCGAATGAAGGTCGTGACAATTGGCAATCTTGGATTTTGTTTTTGATATCGATGAAATTGGACGACGAAATACGTCGCGATTGGGTAAAGTCTTTAACGGATAACACTAAGTATCCTTTGTATGCAAGGCCGTGTCCACGGGAGCCCCCCCCCCCCCCCCGAGAACTGAAATAGTTATTATAAATACACAAAAATCTGAAAAAAATCAAAAATTTAAATTAAATATTGATGATTTTTTAGGGTGTTCTTACCTACTTTAAAGGAAAAAAGAAAAAATAAGTTTCCCATTTTTAGGTACTTCATTAATATTTTATGCAAAATTTTTTATTACGAGTATAATTAATAACATATGTAATTTTTATTAATGTTTATACGATAATTCATTTATGTAAATTATTAATATATGAATCAACATGCTGGAAATTATTAATAGTACGAATATTAATGAAAAATGTATTATTTATAAAATAAATATATGAAGAAAACTTTCATCCCCCCCCCAAAAAAAAAAAAAATTCTGGGCACGGGCCTGTTTGTATGAGGAAATAAAAAAGTTCTTCGAAACTCGAGTTCAAACAATTGAAAGTCAGCACTCTCGTTGCAATGAAGTCAAAAAAAAGCTGAGAAAACGCGTAAATAACGCTACTATATAGTAGGTTTGGTAAAATGACTGCCTTATATAAAATAATCCCTTTAGTATAATTTATTTTGCTATTATTATTATAAAATATTTCAAAAAATGTTAAGTTATCAAAGGTTACTAACCATTAAATTAATTAAATCATATAAAACAGTAAGTTATTTAGCGTCAGTGGTTACAGCTGGAATTATGCCACTGCAGCTTGAAATTAGTAAACACATAAATTTATTTTGCATTAAAAATAATATTACTACCTGCTCGCCTAACTTCAATAATGCCTATTACGAAAATGGTAAATTTACTTATGAGAATAAAATCACTTTAAACGTGAAGCAGTTTAAAAGATTATTACATGACTATTACCTAACGCAATATCAGACCATGTGGGATAATTTTAACTAAGTTATACTTTCTTCCCTAACATATTAAATAGAATGAACAATATAAATTACATACCAACATTTCTTTAACGTACAATTCTTCACTGGGCACGGAAATTTTAAAGACTATCTACACCGATTTAAAATTGCTGATTCGCCAAATTGTATTAAATGTAACTTTCTCGATACAATTTCTCATATCATAGTTGGATGTAATAGCACTGATTTCCATGTTCAGTGCTCAGCAGAAGACTTAGTATCTAAGAATTTTCAAATGTTTAACGATTTTACCGTCACAAAAATTAATTTCTGTAAGCAACGTATACACCTGTATTAATTTACCGCAGTCAATGTAAGGTGAGGATGATTTGACACCAAAAACGTTTCAACCTCACTATCATAAAAAATGTGGACTACTACTTTAATACATAAAACATTTCCCTCATCGGTATTATCCGAAGTGAGGACCCCCCCCCCCCAAAAAAAACAAAACAAAAAAAACGAGAAAATGCATATTTCTAATTCAAAAAATAAATCGATGTTTTCAACAACCACATTCGTAATTTGTAAAAACTTTCATCCACTTTGGAAATATCCATAATTTATTAAACGAACTCCGAGTGAACGTTTCGATATCGTAAAAACTAATCGCTTACGTATATTATGTTTTGCAAAAGATCATCGCGTTTTCGAGTGCAGAAATCGAAAATGCACAAATTGTAATCAAAATCACAATACAATATTACACCGCAACAGTTTTAAAGCGCATCCCAAAAAAAATTCGGCGGAGTGTTTTAAAATCGAAAATCCTTTAACAGTCGAGTGTAATCCAAATTCACAGAAATCAGTTGAGTTAGCCAGTTCCTCTAATAAAACTTTTCAGTACGTTGATCAACGGCGGCTTTTATGGTCCGAAATAATCGCTACATATTAGCAAGAGCATTTCTTGATTCTGCTTCGCAAGTTACGCTAGTTACCGAAAATTTCGTTCGAAAAAATAATTTACCCACAACTCAATTGAAACGTCTATAGGAGGTATAGCTTCAGATACATTATCAATTATGGAAAATCTAGTTTCTTTAACATTCGCTCTCGATTTTCGACATTTGAAATCCGCATAGACCAGATATCGTTCCATTTATATCATATAAATCACCCGTAAACATTGTGCGTTAAACGGCTAATAAATTTAAAGATCTACGAAAGGCGGTAACAATAAGAGCGCCAATAGTAATATGTATGTAGATATTAATAAGCATTACAAATTGAGAAAATTGCTCATATTTTTTTCATTATTTTTTTTTTTTTTTATTTTTTTTTTTATGGGGTAATTTAATCGGCAATGTCGTTGTGACCTCAGAATATTCTTACGAACGAGTGTATGGTTCACATTAAATAGTTCAACAGTGTACCTCACTAATTTAACACGTGAGTAACATAAAAACTATTTAAAGGCATATTTTTACTTTACATAAGAATTAAATATTTGCGGTGGGTCATACGAATTTTTAGTATATCTGTTAAGTTAGTGGGAAGTGAGTTAAATAATACTGCTTCCATATACATTGCTTGCTTTCTTAAATGATACTTTTTAAAGTAAAAATTGATTGCCAATTAACATCCAGACTAACAACAATTATTTAACAATGGCCTCCATCCATTGTCATCCCGGGTTTCACATTCCGGAAAGCCAGTTTATTTCTATCTTCAAGAATCGAGGAAACCAATTTATCTGCGGAAGAGATTACAGTGCAAAAAATCACATGTGAGACTCGAGAATAACCAATAAATTAGGACGAATACTAGATAACGTAATACGTAATAAGTTACTTTCAGTTCTCTCCCCAATGTCTCCCGCTTATTGGCCTGGGCACACTAACAGACTGCCAGATATCCTGGAATTTTTTTGTATTTCGGAGTTTACAACGATTTTACAAAACTTACGAGACTATAACAGTGATCTGTCTTCTGATCATGTACCAGTTATCGTAACCCTACATGTTAATCGTATAATAAAGTATAGGCAATATAAGCTATGTAATCCAACAACAAACTGGGATAATTTTTCCGCACTGGTAGAAAATAATATAAATCTAGCGGTTAAATTAAAATCTAAAAATGATATCGAAACAGTTGTTAATAATATAACCGATCTAATACAAATTGCGTGTGCTAGTTCAACCGAATACAAAACAAGGCGCACACGTAAAAATAACTATATCCCAACGGAAATCAGAAAATTATTAAAACTTACTTGGGCAGCAAGAAGAAGGAAGCAGCAAAATCGGTATCCGTCATTGAAAACAATATACAAGAAATTCAGTTAAGAAAGGAAATTAGGAAATACAAGAATAATACATTTCAAAATTATTTAAACACCCGAAACAATTGAAATGACTCACTGTAGATGACAACCAGAAAAGTATTATAACAATCCCAAGAGAAGACCTATAATATAAGATTGGAAAACGGTAGTTGGGCTAAAACGGATAAGGAAAAAGCAAGTGCGTTTGCTGCTCATCTGGAAACTACTTTCATTCCTCATAATGATAGCAACCCAACACACTCGAAGTTTATTCAACATTCACCTTAAGAGCAATCGTTGCAACGTCATCTGTATAGTAAATCATTTTCCCCGGGTGAAGTATACAAATGTTTAAAGGAAGCTCCTGTGAGGAAGACACCTGGATTGGATGGAATAGCTGGAGAAATCTTGTCTCATTTGCCAAAAAAAGTTGTCACTCTGCTTTGCTATATATTCAACGCTATTCTACAAATAGGTTACTTCCCAAAGTTATGGAAGAAATCAATTATACTAATGATTTTGAAACCTAACAAAACTCTTATTATCGAAAATTCTGAAAAAGTTAATCTTACGAAAAAATCTATCCACTGCTAACAAATAATATCATTCCAAATCATCAGTTTGGATTCCGGGCACAACATTCTGACCGGTGGACGCGATTTTTTTATCTTTTCCATTTTATTTTGTGCATCCGTCTGTACGTCCACATTTCAAACGCTAGTAGCTTTTTCTCTGTGTTTTTTGAGAATATTCCATCGCGTAACGTGCAACAGACCATACGTAACATGAAAGTAATTTTAGCCGGAGTCGGATCTTCATTCCTCTGTCCCGAAATATCCGTTTTAAATTATTAAACGTTCTCTGTGTCGTACTGATTGTTATGCTGATTTCTCCGCCATCCCTTCCATCTTCTATTATCGATACCCCCCGATATATTTGAATTTTGAAATCCGTTCTGATGATACTCCATATGTTTTTATTACTACTGGAGTTTCGTTCTGGGTTTTTTGTTTGGCGAATTTCATCACTTTTGATTTATGAATGTTCACCTTCATTCCATATTTGACATATTCCTGAGTAAATCTTGTGATTAAGTTCTGTAATTTATCTGGAGTATCTGAAATAAGGACTTTATCATCAACATAGTTGATCTGACCGATATATTATAACCATTTATTCTGATTCCGTCTTTTTCAAATATTCGATGCTTTGTTATTTCCTCGAAATACATATTATAAAAATGGGGGGATAGTGGGCATCCTTGCCGGACTCCGCGTTTAATCGAACATTGTTCTTCGCACTTTTTGTGCCTGCCGTAACGATTGCAGTTTGTTGCCAATATAAATTACGTATTATCTATATATCTTCTTTATCAATATTGTATCTACTCAGCAGTTTTATTATTTGAGTATGTTGTACTCTGTCGAACGACTTTTCTCGAGGTCTATAAAGCAAGCGTATATACTACTTTCCTGTTGACTGAAATATATCGTTGTAAAAGGTTCCTAAAACATTAATGTATGTTCGATTGAAATATTTGTTATTGTATTTATAACTTTATTATTTCATTCCTAACATTGATGTGACGATATTAATGTACTCATCGGTACTGGCTGACAAAAAAAAATCTTCCCAGTTAAGGTATAATTTAAAGTGTGGAAAGCAGCAGTTAAAACTGGTATCTTTATTCATTCTTGTTTGACGAATAGAATTATAGGAATTTTAAAATACGAATATAGAACAGAAACAGGTACCGCAAACGAACCTACTGCCGCTCACCAGAAATAAAAACATTCTCTAACGTAGCATACCTACAGAAAGAAACGGTCTGGCTTCATTTCACAATGAAAAATAGAAGAATGATTTTAAAATAGTTTTGTAAAAAATCTTTCTAAACGCACGTAAACATTTCTTAATTTAACTTTGTGTATATGTAACGTCTGTAATTTTAAGATTACCTTTTTTTAATTGTTTCTTTATTTTATTTTTCGTTCCATCTAGAAATCGCCCGCATTAGCAACCGATTTGACATGCCATTGCTTTGAATCTCAATTTTAAATTTAAAAAATTAAAATTCGATCAAAAAAATGCCTTCTTTGGTTTCGATATCGCGTTAAGAATTTGAAGTAGAATGGAATCTAGCGTTAACATTTTCGGCATCCATCAAGAAGCGCATAACTTGCGGTACTCTAAAAATCGTTTGACCATCTCAAAAATTGTACCGCGTGAAACGCGACAAAAATCGTCATAAATTCCGCTAATTTTTACTTAACAATCCTGTTTAATTCGTTCCTCGTAGCAATTATTTTGCTGATAACGCGGAAAGAGTAATCGCTCGGATCTTCGTTATGTAGCCAAACCTCACCATTCTGGAATTGTATACTTGTACCATTTCCAGCACACCGTGAAACGTTTGTTTTCCGGTTTTTTTTTTTTTGTCCTCGTCAGCTATGTTCATTAATCCAGCGCAAGTGAAATTGTTTGAAATGTCAATGTGCAGCAGCGGGATATTCTACCTGAACGAAACACCATTGCCTAACTAACTACGCCATGGTAGCTTTTTTTTATTTTTTATTTTATTGGGTTCGTCAACCAAGGACCTTCACCCAGAAACAATTAGAAAGGGAAATGAATCAGTTATATTTATATGTGGTCTGACATTGCTAGTAGGAAGGAACAAACAATGGGAACGATGTGTGGAGAAGGAAAAAACAAGATATAGGAGGCATAATACGGAGTAGGCAATTCGCAGCAAATTGGAATAGAAAGCAAAACGTTCGATAGAAAGAGATCAACACTTAATAAACGCATGATCAGCATCGCAAATATGCTCTTCGTTTGGGTAGCGACCGGAACACGCCAAAATATTTGCTTCATCATTTATTTCTCTTAGCTAACCCAAGCACATCGATCAGATCAACCCGTTTGGCACGTATAAAATCCGAATAATAGTTCATCGGTAGCATTTGATAGCTACAAAAGTGTATACAGTTACTTAACGTTCATCTCGCTCACCTATACGACATTATACTGAAATCAACTACGCATATTGATTCACGTAATATAACATATATATGTGTAGGTAGTAGAATCGTACGATTGCGGTAGTGGGACGTTCATAGTTAAAGGGAAATATAATAATAGAGTTATCAGGCTCCCCGATGTGCTGAATATGAAAATTAAAATTAGTTTGATCGAAAAGTTAAGAAATTAACGAATTAGGGGTAACTTTGTAGTTTACAATATATCCGGTTTCTAGTTTAAATTTGTAAAATTATATAAAAGTATTTAAATTGCTTTTAAACAATTTTAAACTGGTTTTTATTAATTGTAAAGCGTTCTCTATTGGTGACGTTAAAAAGCAGTTATGCTTTGTTTTCTATTAAACTGTATAGATAACGCTCCAAAATCTGTAAATAATAATGAGTTTTTTTTTGTTTTTTTTTTTTTTCTATGAACTTCCTTCTTCTCTAAAAATAAATAATTGCATTGCAAAAAATAAAAATTTAAATAATTTGTCGCAATAATAATTTTTTCTTTTTTCAATAATGGTTTTCGATTGAAATTGAGACGTAAATAAATTAAAACAGTATTAAATAGTCTTAAAACGCTAAAACCTCTGTTTATTTCACTCGCTTTTTCACCGGATTATTTAAAATATTATTATTTAACAGATAAAAATAATCGACGCATAAATTATGTTGAAAAATATTATCAATTATAAAATTCGAATTCCGCAGTGTTTTCTTTTATTTTTTAAGTATATCTAAGTGGTTATATCTTTTGTTTATTAAATAATTACGCGAAACATATTCCAATTAAAGTGTAATATTATTATCTTTTTTTTTTATTATTATTACATTAGAAGGTACAGGCGCCAGCTGCTCAAACGGGCCATTTGCGCCCAGGAAACGGAAGGGATACTAAATTGATTTTAGAAGGTTAAGGGAATGAAGGAATTGGAACGCACTGCGGATATGACACGGAGAATCAGCTAGGAGTTTTGATAAGGAAGGGGGAGGCCATGCTGGGCTCTAAGTGCTATAAGGGAATGACAAGATGTTAGTAAATGGGGAATGGAAAGCTGGGTTCTTTGGCAAAAGGGACAAAGAGGGGGATCGGTGCGTCGAAGGAGATACGAATGGGTCGGGCAGGAGTGGGAAATCCTAAGTCTGGTAAGAATAATATTTTTCTTCCATGAACGGAATGGAAGGAGGATCTGAGATAGAGGATCAGGTTTAACAAGGAAAAGGTTTTTTTGTTGATTAGAACTCCATACTTGTTCCCAGGATTTAATTATAAGGGATTTCAGGAAGGATTTCATATCGCTGGTAGAAAAGAAGTACGAGGATATGGATGGAAGCCGGGATGCCTCCCTAACAGCTCGGTCGATGGCCTCGTTACCAGGAAAACCAATATGGCTGGGGATCCACATGAAAGATATAGAAATTTGGGATCGAATAAGGAGATCGTGAAGGAGATGGATGCGTTGTACAATTGCATTACCTGCGTAAAGATTGTAGAGAGACATTAGAACATTGAGTGAATCAGTAAGGATGAGGTATTAGAAAGAGGCGGAGCGGAGGAGAGGAACTCAAGACACTTGAAGATGGCGAAAGATTCAGCCGAAAATACAGAGCAGAATTTCGGAAGCCGGAAGCGATGAGTGGTAGGATGAACAAAAAAGGCTGATCCAACATGGCCAGTGGATTTTGAGCCATCCGTAAAGCAGAAGATGTAGTCAGCGTATTTAACAGTTTCGAAAGTAATGTATTGATGAAGGATGTAGTCGGAATATATGGATTTGGGTAAATGGATTAAGTTAAGATTGATATCTGGGGCTAGGAAAAGCCAAGGAGGAGGGTTAGTGTACACTGGAGAAAGGGGAGGATTGAGAATAAATTTTCTAATTTGAGGAAAATGAGATTCGAACTTATTTTTTATGTTAGTTGCACAGTTAGGAACACGCAGAGTAGTCTGACTCTGTTGCTGGGAGTTTAAAAGGAGCTCATTGATCGGAAGGTTTGAATTGACAAGAGTGGAAGTCAGAAAGTTAGCCGTTAGGATCTCCCTTCTGAAATATAGGGGCAGCTGTCCGGATTCACAATTAAGACTGGCTGTCGGACTAGTGCAAAAGGCTCCAGTGGCTATTCGGATGGCTGAATGTTGGATAGAATCTAAGGATAACAATAGACCCCGAGCCGCCGAACTGAACGCTTGCCAACCGTATTCTAATCTAGACTGGATTAACGATTGATATAGCAGTAATAACATTTTCCGGTCGCTTCCGTTACTTTTATTATTGATCCGCTTTAATATACCGAGAGCTTTAGTGCATGTCTTTTTGCGATCCTTGATATGTGCGTTCCATAGGAACTTGCTGTCTACTGTTACTCCAAGGTAGCGTACCTCCTCTTGGAAATGCAGTTCTAAGCTGTTCAGGAAAATTCGAGACCGTTGACAGTATTTAGTGGTCCGATAAAAATCTACATTTGTTGTCTTTTCTGCAGAGAATTTGAAGTCTCGCGCAGACGCCGATTCGGAGAGGTCGTTAATGCATCGTTGAATGACTTTACTTGCTCTGGTGGGTGAAGAGGATTGAAATGTTATCGTCAAATCATCAGTAAACAGACTAAATTGTACGGGCGCTCGGACGGCTAGCTGGATGTCATTGATGACTAATAGAAAAAGTGTTACGCTAAGGACACATCCTTGAGGCACCCCATTTTCCATGGAAAACAGCTGCGAAAAAGTGTCCCCTAACCGAACTCTGATTTGCCTGTTCGTTAGAAAGCTTTGGATAAGACTGGCCATGTGACCACGGATTCCTCTGCTCTGATGTGATATTTTAAAATCAAATATTTCTATCGATGTATTTTACTATCACCAAGGGGCCGTTATGGTAGAATCCGGTTAATTTTATTCTTTTAAAAGTTTCTTTTTTTTTTTTTTTTTTTTTGGAAGTCTAATGTATTTACAAAAAATGTTTTTAAAATTATTTTAAGAATTCAAATAATATCTAGTGTCAATAAAAAGTTAACTGTTGTAGTTGCGTCACAACATTTTTGTTAAATTAAATCCCGATGTCGAATGCACGTTAAAACATTTGTACACAATTAAATAATTAACTGCATGGACCTATTCAACAGTTATGAACCATTGTTATAAAATGCGAAGTTATTTTCAAATTAAGGCGAGTTAATTAATTTTCTGATGCAACAGCTGCTGATTTACTGTAATTTTAACTAAACCACATCGAGGTTGTTAATTAAGCCTCAATTATTTTCTACGCGATTCGTAATTTTTTTAATTTTCAGAACAGTTAAGCAATGCATACACTTACATTGAAATATCGCAAAAGGAGAATACAATTAAAACGGTATCGGCTTCAACTAGATAAAGAGAGCCGTGGCTTAGTTGGGAAAAGAAAAATGTAATAAAAAAAGTAATAACTCTTACAGAGTTTTCCCTACAATTTTTAAAACTGAAATGCGCTCGCATATGTATCATCTTTATCAAAATTACCAAAACATAAAGTTCGAAGATAAATTAGTCAGCTACCGTGGTCTTTCGTTCGGGTAGCTACCGCTCTACATTGGCACTTCTCAAAATTGTCGGTAGTCGACATGCCCATGGAAACTATAATAATAATAATAATTATGCTGCTACCAATATCGAGCCACATTGAGAAAATTGAATTTAGTGTCTAGAGGTGTCTGTCCATTAATAAAATTACTTTTACAATCTTCAGGCTTTATAAATGTAATCAGTAATGCTCATTGAGCTCGAATTAACTTTCTATAATTTTTCGCGTATAGTGTTAGAAAAATTAAAAATGCTTTCCTTCTCTCTCTCTCTCTCTCTCTCTCTCTCTCTCTCTCTCTCTCTCTCTCTCTCTCTGAATTCTTAATCTTTCGTTTATTATCACATACGTTCTGCTAATTTTTTGAAGGTATATTAAATTTTGTAACCTTTTTAGTATCAAAATTTGTTTAAATTAAAAAATAGCAAACAAAAAATTGTTTGTTTTCTTAGTTGAAAAATTAATTTCTGACAACTGTTGCCCACCATAGCTTTACAGAAAAACAAGGTACGGCATGAAGAATTTTTTTTTTAGAGTTGTTAGAATCAATTACATAAGGTAAAATAATAACTGATACAGGGCGTAGACGTTTAAGTTAGCAGGTTTTTGCTTAATATTCTGGTTAAATTAAATTTACGTTTCTTACACCTTTGTAAATTCGATACAATTGTTCGCTTTATTAGTGCTACTACGTCAATGATGATTGTTCCAAACGCGTATTTATATATCATCTCAACAGTATTTGGTACTATTGAGTTATTACTAGGGATGGCTCAAAAATCGCAGCGCTGTTTTTTTGTCGCTGATCTGACAAATAAACAGTTTCGATTCGGAGCAGTGATCAAAAAAACACTGCTCACTGCTCCGAAAATTACTTCGATTACTGTTCCAGTCACAATTGCTCCGACTAATGGTTTGGTGACGATTGCTCTGACTACTGCACCAAAGCAGCGAGTTGGAAAACGGCGTTGTCTCTTCGGCTGAATGTTGCCCTGCCTTTACTCATCCAGGCGCACTACACACGCATACACACATTAAAACACATAGCCAGACGAAATATATACCACTGCTGGCGCTGTAGGTTCTTTTCTAGCGCAAAATTTCCTTCATAATCATTTTCTGAGAATTAAAATAAATGATACACAAACGATATTTGGTATTTATCGCAAACACTAACATGACTACGCTTTCTTCCACTATTTCTGCGTGTAAGTGGTAAGTGCTATTGTTTTTTTTTCGTTTCATTGCTATTATAAATACAAATAATGTCTGTCTAAAAGACAAATCAAATTTCTAATTTTAAGTAATCAATTGTTTATCCTAAAATTTTATTTTAAATTCTTAAAAGTTACCTATCATTAAGCAAAATGTATGTATACATATTGGAAAGAGTCAATTTTTAACTTCTTCTTTTTTCGCATTAAAATGCGTTATATGATTTACATTTACATCTGCTTCTTAAAATCTCATAAATACCGTTTTAAAAATATCTATCTTTTTAATTTCATTGTAAAAACGTAGTTTTTTTAAAAAAAAAAAAATCTGGGGCGCATTTAACATAAGTGATTCAATTTTTTAATTTTTACATCGTCGCGAATTGGTAAATCTTAGTATAACGATATTTTTAATTATGTAAAAAAAGTATTAATCTTTATTATCTATTAATCAAACGCTTCGCACGTCAGTTGTGAGGGTAAAAATAATAATTTTGTTTCGGAGCAACTGCTCCAACGGAGCAGCAAAAAAACACTGCTCATTTCGAAGAACTGCTCCGAGCGGAGCTGCTCCGGCAAATCAGTTGCCGGGCACGTTTCTAGTTATTACATTATAATAAAGTTCTTGTATTACAAGAAGTATTTAATAAATGTGTTTATAAACGAAAACAGTGTATGGAAATAAGCTGCGAAAGAATTAACATTTATGTTAAATTTACAATATCTGATGAGAGACCTCAAGCTGAAAGTGGGAAACAATACCTCATTGTAAGAAAATGGAGAAAAAGTATGAAGTGTTCGGCTACCAAACCAGAGGTCGCCGATTCAAGATTTGTCTTGTTCCAGATCCAAGTGGCTATCCGAGTGGTATATACCTAATCTGAAACCGAGTACCAGAGAATTAGCCGGTAGAAAATAAAGGCGGATCCCAAGTAGGAAGAAACTGGCATTGATTCTCTTCAGATCCCGTGAGAGAAGTGCGTCATGACCCTTCACTCCATAACCCCTGACTACGTACTATTAAGGGTATGGTACTTACTTGACTTTACTTTAATAAATATTTAAAAAAACAAAATTATAATTTACGCACTTTACAACTGGAAAGGCTTCACTCTTGTATATATGTATATATACGTATGTATATATATATATAAACTTGGAGTTCGCGCAGTTAAGCGACAGTTACGAGGATATGACCAAAAATACTCGTCAACTACTGCTGACAACGAAACGTCTATGTGGAAGCGGAGAAATAGCAGCAACCTGGTGTCGATCTGGTATTGTTTACATAAAGATGCAGGAACGAAGCGCAAGTAGAAGAGTGCGGAGCATATCGGAGCTGGAACAACTGATAGGCAAACTGGCAAACAGCGTGGACCGACCAGCGGATAGTGTACCAACAACAGAGACAATTCGTACGTTAAATAGCAAAACGCAGCAGCAAGCTCGACTAGATGATTATGTGACTACCCGATCAAAAGTTAAGCAAAATAAAAGCAACTGACGCTTCCTTGGGCCCATTAAGAGCGCGAACTCTCCTCACCCAGAAAGTCCGGTAAACGAGGGTGAGTACACCAATTTTCCTTTAACCGTTCCTCTAAATATCAGTAGTACAAATAACGTAAACAATAAATTAAAAATAAAAAATAATAACGAATTTAATACGACTAAAAAGAAAAAATGTATAATAAAAGTTGGCACAATAAACGTCAGAACAGTTAAAAGAGAAGAAAACTTGACACAACTTGAAGAAGCTTTCCAAAAAACAGACATTGAAATTTTAGGTCTGTCAGAAATTCGAAGGTCAGGCGAAAAAATTATAAATACGCAAAAAGGAAATTTATTTTGTTACATAGGGAATAACATGGGGCAAAAAGGGGTAGGCTTTTTAATAACACCAAACTATGTAAATAAAGTAGAAGAATTTAGAGGAATTAACGAAAGGATAGCCGTTCTAAAAATCAATATAAAAAACACTCAATTTAACTTTATTCAAGTATATGCTCCGATCTCCTCAGCAGAAGAAGGAGAAATAGAAGAATTCTATGGAATGCTAGAGAAAACAGTTAACGAATTTAGAAAAAAAGATAATAATTTAATATTAATTGGAGATTGGAATAGTCAAATTGGGCAAAGGAATAGGGGAGAAAAAAGTATAATGGGTAATTTCGGTTATGGTAAACGAAACGAAAGAGGGTGGAGATTGATAAGGTTCTGCCAGCAATTTAATTTCAAAATAATTAATAGTTTTTTTAAAAAAAGGAAAGGAAAACGCTGGACATGGATATCACCAAATCAAGAATATAAACTATTAATCGACTATATACTGGCCCCGGAGAATAAAAACAATAAAATAACTGATTGCAAAGTTTACAGCATGGACTCATTTAATTTTAATACTGACCATAGATTACTCACTATTACAATAAGGTTCAACAAACGAATAAATAATAAGATATATAATAAGGAAAAATATAATAAAATTAATCCTGTGCTATACAAAAACAAACTAGATGAACTACTTGGGAAAATAAACTATTCAGACGACTATGACATTAATAGATTATACAGTAACATATCAAAAACAATAAAAACCGCTATATCACAATCAACCGATGACTCCAATAAAAATAAACAAGAGATAACGACACACCAGGAATTAACTAATCTATATAAGAAAAGAGCTGCAATTATTAAAATAAGACATAAATCGCCCAAGGATAAAATCGAATTAAATTCAATTTCCAAACTGATAAGGAACGAGATAAGAAAAAAGAACGAACTTAGGAAAAATGAAATAATAAAAGAAACATTAGAGGGAGGTAAAAATATCAAGAAACTGAACAAGCAACTAAGTGTAGGTACCCCGTGGAATTTATACTTCGTAAATTCTATAGGTCATAAAATATATGATAGAAAAGAGATAAATAAATTAATAACTAACTATTATAGAGAATTATATAAAGGCGAAAATAATTATGAGGACATAATGATAAACTTCGAACCTGAACCTGAGTTCTTAGTTAACGAAATAAAAATAATAGTAGGAAAATTAAAGTCTAACAGAAGCCCAGGTCATGATGGTATAGTTAACGAACATATTAAAGCAGGAGGGGACTATCTAATTAAATGTCTTACAACACTTTTCAACAGTATCTTAAGAACAAGTAATATACCCGAAGAATGGAGATATTCAGATATAATAATACTATTTAAGAAAAGCGATCGTCATAAAATCGAAAATTACCGCCCTATTACTTTAAGCTTAAGTATTTCGAAGTTGTTCTCAAAACTACTAGAAATAAGATTAAAACATTTTTTAGAAGCCCAGCAACCAACGGAACAAGCCGGCTTCCGGAAGACATTTTCAATAACTGACCACCTTCATACAATAAACCAAATAATAGAAAAAAGTAATGAATACCAGATAAATTTATATTTAGCCTTAATTGATTACCAAAAAGCGTTCGACTCCTTAAAACATGAATATATACTTAAAGCAATGCACAAACAAGGGGTCCCGAGAAGTTTCATTAGGTTAATTCAGGAAATGTAAAAGGGACTAAAAAAGGCGAATAATAACGGACATTAAAGGGGAATACTTTTCAATTAATAAAGGGGTTAGGCAAGGAGACCCACTCTCTCCAATCTTATTTAATTGTACATTAGAAGAAGTTTTTAGAGAAATGAACTGGGAAAATAAGGGAATAAATATAAATGGCAAGAAATTATCAAATTTAAGATTTGCAGATGACATTGTTCTTCTTTCCTCTTCCTTAGAAGAACTGAAGGAAATGCTGTTGGAGCTAGACATGAAAGGATCAAAAGTCAGACTATCTATTAACACCCTAAAAACTAAAATATTAACAAAGACTACAACCCAGAGAGGAATACAGATAAATAATAATTTAATAGAAATAGTGAGCGAAGCGACATACTTAGGTCAACAATTATCATTTGAGAATAGGATGGAAAAAGAAATAAACACGAGAATTACTAAGACGTGGAATAAGTATTGGTCGCTAAAAAGAATATTCAAAGGACCTTTCAGTAATCATCATAAAAGTCAAATTTTTAACATGTGCATACTACCTGTTTTAACTTATGGATGCCAAACTTGGACATTGAACACAAAAATTATAAATAAACTAAGGGTAACGCAAAACACACTAGAAAGATCAATGCTTAATATAAAAATAAGAGATCGAATAAGAATAAAAGAAATAAAACGGCGTTTAGGTAATAATATTGACGTGGTGAACTATGTTAGAAGGAGAAAATGGGAATGGGCTGGCCATGTAATAAGATTAAGAGACGACCGCTGGACATATAAGTCCACTTTTTGGTATCTTTCACATTACAGACGAAAACGAGGTCATCAAAAAGGTAGATGGAAAGACGAAATAAACCAATTTTTAAATAATAATAACTTTGAAAAAATAGCAGTTAATAGATCAGAATGGGAACGGTTAAGGGATACCTTTGCTCTTCATGGGCCGAGGAAATTTTACTTATAAATAACTAATTTTATGTAATATATTAATCATGCATAATTTTCTCAATAAAGGTATTTTGATTTTGATTTTGATTTGATATAAACTTGGCCATTTTGGCCTCACAAGGAGCTCTGCCTCTTGACCCCTCTTACTTACATTTTCTCTTTCTCTTCTATACTTTGTATAAAATGATCAAATTATACGTCATCCTTACCGGCATGATACATTTTTTTGTTACAAAATTTAATGGGTGCATGATTAAGAATGACGGGGTTTTATCTAACATTTTAAAATTACGACATTTTTTCGTTACATAAAATTGCGACATTTTTTCTAATGGGGCCGTTCTAAGAATTACGTTGTAATTAATATATAATATATATATATATATATATATATGTAAACATTTCTCTTTGAGCCACGCAAGGGGTCAAGCCCCCTTGACCCACAATTTTGTTTCTTCTAAACTTTTTTGAGAAAAATTGTTTTCAATTAACTATGTAATTCTTACCTATCTTTTATTTTTGAAAAAACTTAGCAATTGTACTACATATCATTCAACCTTTGTTATCTTATATAAATTGATCAGTCATAATCATGGGACCAAATATGCAGTGTACTCCGGGCTAAGAATGACGTAGTCATTAATATATTGCAACATATTTGATTAATTTGAAACAATTAATTTCCGATTTTAAATTCAAATGATCTATATAAAAAACTGCGAGCAAATGAAGTAAATTTATTGCAGTATAATTAAGTTTACGGCATAGTTTAAAAAAATATGATGGTATATCGATGTAGTCTTACTCTGGCTATGTTTAAGTAGGAGTAAATAATAAAACCGCCAAAAATATGATGAAATACAGAAAAAAATTACATGTTGGTTTTTGGCTGTACTCTGTACATCACAGAATGACGTCGTATTTCTGCTAATAATTAATATGTTGCGTGTACCTGTTCGATACTGTTTACTGTAACTTTCTGCAGTTGTTTTATTTATTTGAAAAATTCTTCGGCGAAAATTTCAAGAATCCATTATTGTTTCCACTTTCCTTTTCTACCTTTTTTTTCTCCTGGTAAATATTTTCTGATCGCAACAAAAAGCAGGAGCCCGAATACGGTCTCGCAACGCGATTATATCGTTTATTTGAAAAATATACAATATACTTTTAAAACTATATAAAAAAGTTTTAATAACCAAATATCTTATTTTAATGATTCGTATTTTATTTTTATAACATATGTGTATTCTCTTTAGTGGCACACTAAAACGTAATTACTAATACGGATCGAGACTCGCAAAAAGCATAAAAATGAAAAGATGGAAAAGGGGGAAAATGCTTTAAAAACTAGTTTTGTTTTTTACTTTTTTTATTAAACTAGCCGGAACTACTCGCATTTTATTTCTTCTTTTTTTTTTTTAGAACCTTTATATTAATTACAACTGGTCTCCAAAGACCATCAAGCAATTGTACTGAAACGCAAATTAATACGTAAAAGGCAGCCACTATCAGAGTTCTCTACGATCATCTATTTAAGTTTTAAATGGAGTCGAAAACTCTAGAGTGCTTCAACCGTCGAATTTCTAGGCTGTCGTCAAGCAGATTAATAGCCAACGGGTTGAAGTGGATTTCTCTAAATGACTCTAGTATACCGCTAGGCAGCACGTTTTATTTCTTCCTTTATATAAGGTATATATTAAATTCCCTATGAAGTGTGTCCGTGGAGACGTACCAATGATGTGACACAATAAGTCTGATGGCCTTATTTTGAAATCGTTGTGTCTTATTGGTACGGATATTCTTAGCACACTCTCATAAAGTCGTGCCGTATGCCCGTACTGGTTTTAATATGAGTATTATTTTATGTATTAATAATTTGTTTTCAATCGACAATCTGAACTGTCTACCAAGAAACCAATAAAGTCGGCCCAGTTTTATGTCCAAGTTCTTTCTTCTTTGCGGGACATGTTTATTCCACCTTAATGTACTGTCCAAGTGTAATCCAAGACATTTTACCTGATTCTTGATCGGAATTGTTTTCCCATTAATTACAGGCTACATTTCGTAATGTGAAAGTAAACTGCATGCAATTTTCCCCAATGACTTTAATCCGCCATCGATCTAATCGCCTTTCAGATTCTGCTAGCGCCAGCTGTAATTTATTTGTTGCCATTACAGCATCTTTGTCTGTTGCAATAAGAGCAGTATCGCCTGTAAATGTAGCAATAATTACGCCCTCGCTATCTAGGAAGTCTGCGGCGTGTATAGAGCACCGGACCTAATACACTAAACTTGAGCACAGCAACGGGGATACAGGATAAATAGTTCGTTCCGAAATTTAATCTGATATGTTCGGTTCTCAAGGTAAGACACTTCAGAAGGAGATAGTAATGATAAGGAAGATTTTTCTTAATATCGTGTAGCGGACCACGATGCCAAATCTTATCGATGGCCAAATCAGACGCGCATAAGTCCTTAATTTCAAATCTATCTTGGACAGTATGTCGTGTCAAGTGTTTTTCTTGAAAACCGAACTGGTAATTAGGAATAATATTTCCTATCGTAATATAAGGGTTGTAGTCTTTTAAAATCAGTTTTTCCATGACTCTGGATAAGATAGGTAATAAGGATATTGGTCTGTAAGAAGTTGTTACACCCTTTTTTTTTTTTTTTTTTTTGAACATGTCAGCTTAGGACGTTACTCAATCCAACGGTATGATAGTATCAATGATTATAAAGGAAAAATATTAGAAATGGAAAAGTTGTTACATCTTCTGATGACTTACCTGGTTTTTTAGACTAATATTCGCGCCAGCTTCCATGACAGCGGTTAGTATTGCAGGCCGAGGACTGCATTAAATACGTTAGTAATAAACGAAATAACTTTGCTCGCCAATTCTAACAACACCTCTTTGCTGATCAGATCGTGACTGGAACGTTTTTTATTGATTAAATTTTCTAGCACATATTTAATTTCCTTCGGAGACATTGGCGTAATTGGGACGCTTAGTTGTAGTGGTGAATTGCTCAGTTACATCGTCCGAGTTTATAACCCCTGGATTAGCCGCTTAAAATCGCATAGAGTTGGTAATTGTCTTTTTCTTCCCTGCACCGTGCTATCAACGATATTTTTAATTTAACCTCGCAGGTAGCAAAATTTGCTTAATTTTATATTTCAGCCAGTAACAGTAACTTTTCTAGTAATTGTTACTGTTGTCTATTATTCACGCCGTTGGTGTACGTATGTAACGTATTTTGTTTATCCTGTTCTGTTTTACATCGCAACAGCCGGTTTAGTAGAATAACATTTTTGCTGACATTTCATTATATCATTATTTCCAGCATTATTCTCTTCAGTGCAGCTTGGCGGTATCAACTTTAAGCATCTTTTTTGCAATTTTCTTATTTCTTCTTCTTCTTCTCCTTGATGTGTCATACTCTTCCCAGAGCGTTGGCGATCAGATGGTAGCTAAAACTTGCGTTCTCTTGCTCCTTGGATGAGATCATGGATTGAACTGATGCCAGTCCAGTTCTTAATGTTTGTATCCAGTCTGTTCTGCGTCTTCCTGTACTTCTTTTTCCCTCTATTTTCCCCTGGATAATAAGCTGTAGGATCTCAAATTTTTGTCCTCTCTTGATGTGGCCAAAATATTTAACTTTTCTATCTATTATCCATTTAACTAGTATTCTTTCAGTTTTTTCCGTTTCTAGTACTCTTTTATTGAATGTTTTGGTTATCCACGAAATCGTTAATATTTTTCTATGTAACCACACTGCTTTTAGTCGCTCAATTTGTCTTTTATTAAGCGTCGCTGATTCTATACCGTACAACAAAATTGGAAAAATGTAAGATTGTACAATGTACTGTCTTATACCTAGGCATAAAGATCTATCGCAGAGTAAATTTTTCATATTATTGAAGGCTGTCCTAGCATAGTTACATCTCATTTTTATTTCGATATCCAAATCTAGGTTTTCTGTGATGTAACATCCCAGGTATTTTCTTCTTATTTCGGTTGTTTTCACCTCGCTCCTTCCAATTCCGGATTTGTATTGAAGCGTGTTATACTTTAGTCGGACCTATTCCCGCGGAAATGAAATATCAGTTTTCAATGCGTAGTATTATGATTGTTATTTTTAAAAACGGAAATCACAATTTAAAGTTATGTTTTTTTAAATGCCTCCATTATTCTTTCTTGGGCGGGGTCGACCGTAAAAAAGACAAAAGATAAAAACAAAAGTAATTAAAACAAATCGAATAAAACGCTAAATGAATTAATAAAAGTATATATACAAATTTGGTACACAGCTCTATACATCGGCCGGATGTCTCCTCGGCGACCGACGGTGGTCCGTTGTCCCTTTTTTTGAACCGCCGGAGGGGAAATCTACTTCTTGTCGGCTTATATTCAAGTATTTATTCGAATGAGGAATATCGGTCGTGCATCAAAATAACGGAAAGATCTAGCATTATCGTGACTAACTTTTGGTTGACTCTCGTTGATCGAGCCCGGAACTCATCTTGTTACGCTTATTGCAACCAAAAACCGACCATCTCCAGATCAAAACTTCGACTGCCTTCGTTCAGCGGCAGTTTCTCGAGCACTCGCCTCCGGGTTGCGTTACGTCACTCGTGACGTACCATTACGCCTTGGCTACCATTGCCTCCGGCCGACCAAAAGATAACACACACTCACGCACTTACACTCGCACTCCTTATTTGATAATTTAATTATTATATTTATTTTATTTTATTCATTCAGTTTTATATAATTACAGATATTATCAGTGCTAGGTTCGCTGCATATTACAACAACCTACGCCTCACGTCCAAGCTTTTTCATATACAATATGTTAAAGAAAAGTAATATTTAATGAGTTTCCAGATGACGTAAGACAGTTCTCTGCTTAGTGTTAATAAGGTCGGATAATAAAGAAGAATTACTTTTATTTTGTAAAAAATAATAAAAAACAAAAAGGTAAAAAAAAGATGACCGTTTACATTGAAGAGGAAATTGTAGTCAGTCCATCGAACTTTCAGACGACGTTTCTAAAGAGCTTTTAGGCTAACTAAAAAGACAGTTTAAAGAAGTCCGTGAAATAAAGAAATGAAAATGTGTATATTTTAAATCGGAAATCTGAAGCAAAAATTACAAAAATTCTACAGTTATAGCGACGACAATTAAAATTTGGAAACTAAAATAATAAATAATGACTAATGGAAACGATTATTCATTTGACTCTACGCTCTTTTCCTAATCGTCAAAATAAATCAACTACGGGTCATCAAAGGAATAATCTTCTTTCGATTACCGATGAATTGTTTCGGCCTATCGATAAAAGTACACAAATTTTTTTCAAATATAAAGGCGTAAAGTCTCGAATACTTTTCTTCTGTTATCCACCGAACCGCTTCCAGTTGGACGTAATTTATATCAGATATTAACATCGAAGAGCATTAAAAAGCAATTCTATTCTGAAGAAATTTCCGATCGCTTTTTAGATTATCTACCACTGTGAGCGTAATATTGAAATTTAAAAATTCTCCTTTTCCAGTTTGTTTTTCTTTTTTTGTTTGATTTTCGCTTGTACAAATATCATCACGTAGTGTGTGTAATGGGTATTTCGATGACTTTTTTAATTCATTTATCCACGGTACGATAGTATACACTAGTTGTTATGTATTACCATCCGCTAACTAATAACCAACTTAATTATTAAAATTATTTTATTTTTCATTTAAAGTATTATTAATTTTAAAGAAGGACCAAAAGTTTATAACGAACTAAAAAATATAAATCTACCCGCGTAACCATTCAATATGCGATACTCTATTGCAATATATATATATACAGGGTGCGGCAGCATAACTTAAACTTTCTTTTCTTTAAAAATGCGTCACTTTTTTTCTACTAAATTTTGTTAAAGAGAAATAATAAAGCAGAAAATCGAAATAAAACTGCGAGAAGGCAATAAGCATACATATTGCCCCAATGAGAAATCTAGAGTATCCGTTATTTCGATTTTCTGTTATTATTTCTCTTTAACAAAATTTAGTAGAAAAAAAGTGACGCATTTTTAAAGAAAAGAAAGTTTAAGTTATGCTGCCGCACCCTGTATATGCATTACGGAAAATTGAATGCGAGCTGAGTATTCGGCACGAGCCTTCGATTTTTTTCATATCACAGCTGATTTTAATTTATACGTGTCTTGCATATAGTTTGCCTGATGCAATAGTATGAATATGGTGTCTGCAGCTGCTATTTCCGGATATTTAAATTATCGAATATGATTATTTTAAGTATTACCTGATTTTTCCTCCCTGACCCAAACTCGTATCGTGCGTATTAAATTGTTTTCTTCCAGGTATGTCTAGACAATATGCGATGACTTATAATCGCTGGTTTTACCACTTTTATAAATTAGTCTTATAGTGTACCAGTTTTTAAGTCTGATGTAAATTTTACAGACCGAATTAATTATTTTTGACATTAACGGGGCTAGTGTACTTTATTAAATTATTCATTATGTTCCGTCATTGTTTTTATTCGGTTTATTTCGATTATGACTTCACCGGAATTGCTCCGATGATAAATGATCTGCACATTTTCTCAGTTGCTATAATGATGTTATCGATATTGATCGAATAATAAATAATAGTTTAAAAATTCGCCCCGCTTCATTGTAGTTTTGGAAAAATTTTTAATTGCCTTCCGTACTTCCTTTCCTCTTTCTGTTCGCAATTTTATTTATTTTCTTGCTTTTTTTTTTTTTTTTTTGATAACGTTATTTGCGTTATATTTTCAAAGTTTCCGTTTGAATTGTTTCGTTTAGGTCATTTATAGCACACGGATTTGTAACTTTTTCCATTCGTTTCTTTTGGTAATCTCTCTTTTTCACTGTTGTTTGTTTCATAAAGCTGTAATCTTTGAGCCGTTTTTTTTTGTTTTGTTTTTAGCACAATTCGGTGCAAAACTATTACTAATGGCGGATATTATCATTTTTTTTTTTTTTTTTTTTTGTTTATTATCTTCAAAGTCCATTGTCAAGTTAACCTACTCGCCAATTTTTGCTAAAAAATTTTCAATTACCGGTACCATTCGACATAAAACGAGCGAAATTTACCGAGTTCAATTTGATTTTGGAATTCCATCATGAGGGAGCGCTAACTTGACACCGTTATTATATACATTTAACGTCATTAAAATATCACAATATTAATATATTAATAAACAACTACCGCCGGCGCCGCCTAAATGAATCACAGATTATTAAAATAAAATAGAATTTGAGGCCGGCCGTGTATTAATACACTGAAAATCAATTTCCAGATGATATGACATATCGGTTATCTGAAACCACTGGCAGGAGGATTAAAAGTAAGTAAAGTGAAATGTCTATTGAACGGGGTTACTAATGTTATATTTTTATTTTTACACGAACATATATTATTCAAAATTCACAAATATAACATTGTTAAATACTAATTAATTATGTTAAAATAAATCAAATCAAATAATTACAATAATAGTCCGACCGGTTTCGTTAATACATATTCATTAGTCCATGAATATGTATTAACGAAACCGGTCGGACTATTATTGTAATTATTTGATTTGATTTATTTTAACATAATTAATTAGTATTTAACAATGTTATATTTGTGAATTTTGAATAATATATGTTCGTGTAAAAATAAAAATATAACATTAGTAACCGTTCAATAGACATTTCATTTATACTTATAACATATATATATATATATTTACGGTTTACGGAAGAAATAAAAACATATAATAAGTAAAGTGAGCTCTTCTAGTAGGGCGATTACAACGATGAAATTAACCCTATTGAATTTGCAAAATAGTTTCCACAACGTAAACCATGCATAGACACATGTATAGACACGCAAAATCACAATGAAAAAAAATTTGTTGGCACTGTTCTCTTAGCGAAGGAAGCCTGAAATAAAGTAAGTGCGCAAACATAGTTGGAATTTGGTCACGATGAATACCTCGAAAATCGATTGATCTTCCACAGAGAAAAATTGTGAAGACTGCATTAAGGCTGACGCAAACCATCAAGTTACAAGAGAATCTACAGGGAATTTACGAATGGCTGCTACGTGAAAGATGATCGCCGTCAGAGATAAAGCACATATAGACGCTCTCACGATTCCTAGGCAAGGAACTCCTGCGTGCCGTGAGATTGCTAAGGTGAACAACATTTTTTTTAAAAATAATTTTCCTATCCCGCAGAACAATGTGCGAAAACGTAAGTGTATTAGCGAAGCGTGATAATCCAAGAAGCAGACAGCCAGGGATGATAATTTTTTCGCAACTAAACCGTGACAGATTAACACACACCATTAAGTATGTAGTTCTACACATATATAGTTCATTTTTTTTCTCGTTACGTTCATTTTTATGCATCTTTAGTTTTTTTTTCTTCCCCATTCGCTTAATCGAAGCGACTGATCAGTTGAAAAATTGTGACCTTAGAGCGTTTCTAATAAGCTGCGTTTAAACTTTACGAAATTCAGCTAAGGCTAATAATTATTAAAAAATTAATTGTTTAGCTACATTTTTGAAATTAGAAATCAGTGTGCAATTACTGCATTTGCATAAATTTTTGCTTTATCGTTCTCGTTACGCTGGTGTAGTGTTCTGAAGGAATTTGTTCCCGTAATCACTGACAACGATTGTTATACAAGGGACGTTCAATAAGTAATGTGACATGTCTTCGAAAATGGCCTTCCAGGTATCCAACAATTATGAAAAAAAGTACCAAAGAAACTAGAAGAAATACACTTTATTTTTCGACATAATTTCCAAAAACATTAAAGCATTTTTCATACCGGGTCACGAGTTTAACGATACCGTCGTGGTAAAACTGAGCGTTGCATTTAGCGAAAAATTTCGTTACTGCCCCCACGACCTCGTCTGTTACGAAACGTTTTCCGTGCATTTCAAATGGGGAAAACGTGAAAATCCAAAAATGCCGCCACATCAGGCGTGTAGGATCAATGTGAAAATTAGTCCCAATTTTGATTTTTAATTCACGTGCAAACGAGAACTAACGTATGTGGTCGCGCATTATCGCGCAGAAGCACTGCTCTCCAGACTGCAGCCATGTCTCTTCCGATTAATTGCTCGATGAAGTGCCACATGAGTGCCACGGTAAGTGTATTCCGTGTTATTGCATCCTTCTGTGTACCAAATTGCAACAGTAAGAGTCCGTGCCGGTTCCAGAAGACGGTTGCGAGAACCTTCCGGCAAAGCATTCAGTTTTGGCTTTTGGCGAACCTTTTATTATTCACACTTTACTCACTTCCTTTGACTCTGAGACACACTTACGCATCATAATGCTATTTGCATCGTATGTTATGCACAGTCTGCGATCAATTTTTGCACCTACAACTTCTTCAGCTGTCAGAAATTTGGTGACCGCACGTGTCTCGTAACTCACCGGCTTGGAAACGTTCACCGACATGTTTCATACGTGCGCACAGAAATTCGACCGATCAGATCAGAACGCGAAAAACGGAGTTCTGTTCGTATTTTTCCTCTCTGCCTCCCACATAAATTTCACACAGTTTCGCCAAACAGCGGGAGTGATATAAGCCGTGTCACGTTCCTTACTGAAGGCCTCTCGTATATTTCTCGTCTTCGTAGTTCATATTTTTATTCACTTTATAATTTCATATTAAAGTAAAACAAATATGTATGTATATACACATATATATATATATAACTCGGCCATTTTGGCCTCGCTAGGAGCTGTGCCCCTTGACTCCTCTTGCTTATATTTCTGTCTCTTTCTTTTCCATACTTCGTATAAAATGATCAAAATTTACAACGTAATTCTAAATCGGTCCATATGAATTTAATAACATAATCACAAAAATCCTATCCTAACATTTAACTTTCATTATATAAAATTAAGACATTGTTTCGTTACATAAAAATATCTCAAAAAATGTCCTAATTTTATGTAACGAAACAATGTCTTAATTTTATATAATGAAAGTTAAATGATAGGATAGGATTTTTGTGATTATGTTATTTTTTTTGTGTTGATGCCAGTAAGAATTACGTTGTAAATTTTGATCATTTTACACAAAGTATAGAAGAGAAAGAGACAGAAATGAAAGCAAGAGGGGTCAAGGGGCATAGCCCCTTGCGAGGTCAAAATGGCTGAGTTTATATATATGTACATATATATATATATGTGTAAATCGTAATATTTCTGTTTACTAACTTTATTGTGTCGATTGTTTTACGCTGAGTATGAATTGGGCTGACCAATGTTTGTACAGGTATAATTTAATTTTTCTATACCGATATCGATGTGAGCGCTGTTTTTAGTTTTTCTTTTTTTTCTTTTTAGTTTGGCTCGCTTACCGAGGACATTGGCATAGCGCTGCAGTTCGAGAAATTATCAACGGGGAAAGAAACTAGACTCTAATATACAATTACAAATTGAGAAAAGGAATGAGACAATCGCAGGACTACTATACAAGGCGCGAAACAATGAAGGAAATGTTATAGGGGGTAGGAAGAGAAAAGCTTAAGGGCTGCACGTAGCGGAATATATACGAAAAATATATAATTGGCGTCGCAAATTAAACTGCAATCATCTGGCTGGAATGGGAACGAAACAGAGAGAAAATAAAAGAAATGGCGAAAAAGAGAGAAGGAAGAAAGTGTGATTAACACGAAAACGACATATGGTAGAAATAAAGAAAACGACGAAGATGTGGGAGTTTTTTGTTTTTTTTTCTGGGCTCGTCAACCAAGGACCTTTACCCAGAAACAAAAAGTAAAGAAAGAAGTCGGTTATATTTTGATCCGATCAGAAATTTTATCTAAAAAGGAACAAATAGCAGGAATAATTAGTGGGGAAGGAAAGGACAGGATATAGGAAGCACAATAAGGGGTAGGAAGACCAAGCTTAAGCAAATAAGAATATTAGGCAGAACGCTCCACGGAGAGAGATGAACACTGGAAAAACACATGATCGGCGTCGCAAATAACTGCATCATGGAAAGTTATGGGGTACCGTAATCGAATCGGCGAGGCAGAGATGAAGCGACAGATAAAAACACTGAGGATTTGAAAAAAGGAGAGGATAGCCGTAAGAGTGCAGTCATCTGAGAAGAAGTTTATGTTAATGGTAGGGAATTTAGTACCTGCTCATTACCCCCCGATCCCTGCATGGCCAGGGCCGGCAAGAAATCAATATTGAGTGGCACGACGGCAGGGCAATTAGGAGATTATTGGCTCGAATAGGGAAAATAATGCGGCCGCAGAAGTAATGACTAGAAAAACACGTTTAGCGTCGGAAAGAATATTATTAGTGTAACTGGACGAGGAAATACGAATGATCGCGCAGAGAATAGCTAGAGATCCAGCAAAAAAAAAAAAAAAAAAAAATGGAAGGACGATCAAGAAAAGGGATAGTAAAAGCATCGATGTAAATTCGAACGCGAAAAGGTTGCGGCTTTTTGAAAGAACTTTTAAAAATCGTCTTATCAAATAGTACGCCGACCAGCTAAATTGAAGGATTCTTCAACGATAAAAATACCTCCCTTTTCACCCTGCATGTACCATTAGCAGATAGGGTGGCACTCTCGGCGGGTGAATTATAAAAAATAATTCGCGCCCGAAAATAATAAGAGTTGGTGTGATGGTGGGTATACTTTTTATGTTTCTTCCCATTAGAATAATCGGCGCAATGCGTTATTGTTAATAATCGCAGTGAGAACCCTGAATGTGCAACTCATTTTGTTTTCATTGTTCTGCTCTGATGTTATATTGTTTTATAATAATATATTGGTGCAGTGGAGGGTGTAGCAGAGTTTCACACAGATTTCTGTCTAATTAAAGAGTAACTTGAAAACTGTTAACGAGATTTCCATTTGCAAAATGCCTAGCGACGGAGTGCGGAATAATTGCTCATCACGGTATGTAGTAGCGATATTATTTTAATTGTAACCTTGATAAAACGCGAGCAGCATAATTATTATCGGTTTAAAACAAGCGATTCTTATACTAATTAATTCCCATAATAAGAATGGACTTTTTTTTTTTCTGTTTTTTTTTTCTTTTTTTTTTTTTGCATTTACCGCTTAGTAAAACAACGAAAAATTTCAAAAGAGAGGTGCCTATTCTTAGAAAGTTTACTATTAATAACGATATATTTAATTTTTTAATATCATTAGTGAAGATTTTTTTTTTTTTTAATTTCTATAAATTTTATAACATCTATATTGTATGAAATAGATTATCATCGCATTTATTTCGAAAAAGGAGACGATGGACGAAATTTAGCGAGAAGGGAAATATTTTTCTCGGACCTGTGTGTGCTCTCTTTGTTGACGCACACAGGCAAAAAAGAAGATTTTTTTTCTTCTTTTTGTATTTCACAAAACAAATTCGTTTTTATCGGCTATTTAATTAAGAGATTTCCCATTATTTAATAGACGAAACGCCGATCTCTCCCACCGTAGTATTCTTTCCGACTCCTTCAAGTTTTTCTGTCAAGCTATTACTAAATATGAATTTCACAGTACTATCGATATTTCTCATTTACCTCATATGTATCCATTATTTTTTCTCCGGCAGACTTAATGGTGGTTTTGCAGACTCTAATTTTTCCGAATTGTTCCATCTTTCTCCTTCCTGTTTTCCATTTCTACATTATTTATATTTCTTTTAATCGCTATTTCTCCAGCTATCTGTAGCGCTCTTCGATCTGTTCACCTTTGGAATACGACCTCTCCATTCGTTTCGTTCACATTAATTTCCTTTCGATTCGATGGTAATGAAATAATTTTAAGAAAATTCTATAATTTTTTATCTTTGCATGTAAACAAGTTTCACTTTAGATTTTGATGTCGGGTTATTTCACGAATAATCGTTTCTTCTATATCCGCATTTCAACTAATTCTCTTAATTTACACTTCTTTAAAGTCCCCTGCTATCTTCTCCTGTCTGCTGTTGTTATTCGCCTACATTTTAACCGCACTTTATTATCTTTCTCACTTTAAGATTTCTCTTTCCTCTATTCTCAAACCCCCACGATACGGCTGTCCGTAATTCAAATGCCCCACGTTTTATTTTCTCCTGAACGTTCTACCATTCACATTAGAGCTGAAGCCTGCTACTGCTTACTGCATGTCTTGAGTATTGTAAAGTAAAGTAAGTCTCATACACCCTTGGCAGGACGTCGGGGGATTATGAAGTTAAGGTTCGCAATGTACTAAGCCTAATGGATCTAAGGAGAATACTGGGGGGCCCGTGTTCCTTTCTCTCGACCGCCTTTACTTTCCCAGACACCTAATATCCTTCGAGTGAACCATGTTATTTCGGTAATTAATTCTTTTAAATTAATAACAGCCAATCAAATTAAAGTCTTATTAATCGCCTTTCCTATCGTTTCTGGACAAATTAGTTGGCAAGCCCTTATATTATACTTCTCCAACCGTTTTCTATTTAGTTATAACTAAGACGTGCACGTTTAATGTATCACTCACGTACCCAAGCAACACATGAAACATTTCAAATAGTGCTCAGCACCGGGGACGGAGAAAATCGAGATTTTAACTAAATATTTCGCGATAGCATTAAAATACTCGGTAGTAAACTATGAATATCAGATTTTTATTCAATATCCGAGTAAATACCAATAATACATGTAATACTTTTGCTGCAAACAGTTGATCAATAGCAAAGAAGTTGTATATTAATTCAAGCCGCTTCAAAATGTTTCTTTGGAGTATATTACAAAAAGATCATAAATGAATCAACATTTATATACCGTGTATAATTGAAATACTCCCTCCATCCTGACCAAATGTTCTGATCTGTTGTTACTTAAGCTCCCCAAATCCTAATTGTGCCTCTTATGTCTTATCATTCCCATCGATCTCCATTATTCCGATCTTTGGTTCTTTTATTCTATCAATATCTGACCGAATCTATATGTAATTGAATTACTTTTGGGTGAGGATCTTGCCAAAAAAAAACAAAAAAACAAAATGTATTACGAGAGAAATTTGATGATTTATTTTCATTTCGTAAAAAAATTAATTTTATAACTTTTCTCTTAGGAGCGGGAGGAAGGGAAATTAAAATAAACACTAAAGTGTGACGGAAACTCGTTTCGTTCGACTGACTTCTGTCTTTTCAATTCTATGTTAGAATTTTGTTCTTCTTCAGTTCGAAAAATTTGAAAGCCTTCTAACAAAACATGGATTATTAAATTATCCTATAATCATGCGATAATTGGTTGATAATTTTAAAACCCTTAGAAGTGATGATGTGGTCGCTTTCAGAACATTGTTCAACTAGTTGGTTTGTTGAAACAGAATCGCTGAACACCATTCGAGACAATTACAATAATTCAGTTTTTCCATGAGAAATGATTTTACATTTCTTACACATCTGTTATTGTTACTGCTGTAAGAACTGATAAACTCGAAGAGTGTTCCATTTTATATTTTATTCAAAATCTTTGATTTTTATTTTCAAGCGAGTAGAAATTTTAAATGAAGCGTTATGTGGAAAGAGAATAGTACTGGACTCTCCGCAAGAGAAATCTTGCAGTAATAATGATCATTTCAGAGAATGATTTAAACAATTCAGAAAAAAGCCAGTTCTCCCAAGGGGAGGTTTTGTTGGTTTTTTTGTTGGTTTTTTTTTTTGGAAATATTACTAGAAAAACGCTATAACATATCTCTGAAGAATGTGAAGAGGTTCAAGTCCAAAACTATACATCGTTCTTGTCAAAAATTTTGAACATTTCGAAAATTTTGTCATTGAAAACGACGAATGTGCCAAAGAGTGAAGTAAACGAATTCTGCAACGGAGCTAATTTTGAACGAGGCGAATCTTGCATATGTTATGATCGGTAGTGTAGAAAGAAAATTCGCTTCATGACACGTTGCATTATATCAGGGAGAAAAAAATTAGTCCAATTGAAGTACCAGAATTTAAAAGACCGCTGATACGAATTGTATCAACAATTTTCCTCGGTATCAGCAACGTGTCTGCGATTCCGCACTGCGTCGCATAAATATATGCGCTTGTGCTTTCTGAGCGCAAACGTTCAATCATTCAAGGACACTACATAAAGTTCGAGTCAATTACAAATGTACAAATTTATGAACTGTGATTCACGTGTGTAAACACTTTTACAGTGGAATTTTCCGAGATGCGCCAGTTTAATATGTATCGTATTCGCATTTCAAAGACAATTTTAAAACAGTTCTTATCTTACGCTAGAACGCATTACGTTATAGGACTTTATACTGAAAAAATTTTAAACACCGCTTTTCTTTTGATTCTAGAGTTTGGGTACAGCCGAATTGCGCATCAGCACTTAACACCGTGACAAGTCGGACTCGCATTACGCATTGACCCGAAATAGCCCGCTCGCTGAGAACTCGAATTGCGCACCGCTTTAAAAATAAATACTCCGGATTTTTTTATAAAATCGACGAAGGAATAGGCTATCATCCCGTTAGCAGTACGGTTCTTATTCTAAATATTTTTAACAATCTAGAAACGTACACATATTTAAAGAAATGTTGCATAAAATAGAATAATTTTTTGCGCGAATATTATATAAAATAATGTAAATTACAATAATTTCTAACTCAATATATGCACCTGCTGTTCTCTTAACAGTACGGATGACGTTAATCGTTTTCTCTTTGACTGCCCTATGTTCAGTTACTTAGGTATTAAATTCAACATTATAAAAACTAGTCCTTCTCACATTACTAACATAAATCACTACTTCTTCCTCAAGTTTTCTGAGGCTGCTATGAGGCGGAAGTTTCAACTGGGCAACGAAATCAGTTATGTTAAAAATAAATCATTTATGTTAAATATAAACATTTGTTAAATCTTAATATTACAAAATGATCTGCTTCCTCTTCACCGCTTATTTCTCTGTATTTTATTTTATAAATTTGTAATTTAGTGATGTTCAGTAGGATTTGTTTTCTTCACCTTAGTATTGTAATTTCTATTTTGCGTTAAATATTACGAGTAGAGTAGCTAATTATAGATATAGAAATATAATTTCTCACGTTTACGCCAAATAATCAAACGTTATCCCACCAACTATTTTTATTTTTTTTTTTTATTTTTGTACATTTTATCTTTGCACATTACTGTTACAGTATTTTACATTTGTTCTCTGTGTATCTTTTCTTTTCTTTTAATTAATTTAATTTAATATCTAAGAATGTTATTAGCGATCAAGCTCCGTAATTCTTTTGGTAATAGTTGGGACTTTAATCATCCCGACTACTGCCCACAATATAGAAGTACATTTGCACAGGACTATTTACACACAACTTCTCTTTTTTTCTTTTAAATTTATTCTTTTTTATGTATACTTCTGTTTATGTTTGCAATTTAATGTTTTTTCACACCTAGTCCTTGCGTGTTTTTACACAAATTTTTTAAATAAACTATTTAAAAAAAAAAACTGAATATATAGAATTTTCAGCGCACATTATATTTCATGAAGCTTGTGTTTCACATTAATACAAAATTCGTTCATACCAGCTGATTAATTTACATAAAATACAAATGTGATAATTGTATGAGATTTTCGAGTTCGAACAATTAGAGGCATCTATTATTATGATAACAGAAAGATAAAAGATCATAAATGTAAACAGACCGTTATATGTTAAATTACTGCAGGTTTAGCTAACTAGCAAATTACAAAAGCCAGAATGAAGTTTTAATGATTATAAATGAGAACATAAATATGTATCACAATGTTATTTATCAATAGTATGTAATATTTGTTTCGTAAACGGAAAATGAAACTGGAAATTTGAAAAATTAGTATATATATTTTTAAAATTAACCTGGCCTATTCTAAAATATTTTGTTAATACCACTGTATTTGTTGTTTATACACATTGTTAACATTATAATTATGATAAAAATAAATTTCAACACTTTTTTAACAATTATATATATAATTTTTAAATTTTTATCATAATTTTGTTAATAAACTGTCGTCGTTATAGAGGAAATCGTTTTAATACATAAATCGGTGTAATTGTTTTTCGTTGGCGGATTTTAAATATCATTTTTTAAGTATGCGATGCGTAAAAATGTCGAAAGCCATCGAACACTCAAATGTGTTATACAATAAAGCGATCATCAATTTTAGAGTCCAACAAATATCATGATTCGAGTGCCGTTTTCGTTCGTTTTTTTTTATATTTCATACCGGTAAACTTCCGGTGCGCAATTCGAGTGTCGCCTAGAGTTTTTATTGATTTTTTATGAACTTTATTTGTGCAAGAGCGAGTCTTGTGGGCAAAACCTTAATTTTTTTCAAATGGATGAGTTCCTCTATACGTATATTAATGTATATTTTCTACCTAAATTGTCTAAAAAAAACAAAAAAAAACAAAAAAAAAAAAACGTCCAAGTCAATATCGATATTAGAGGTACACGCTGGAATATCGCCACTATTTAAATACTGTGATATGTGTAACTTTCTTTAATTAAAAAATTTTTTCAGCGGTAAAATTTCTCCAGACCGTTTTTTCCCCTTTTTCGTTTCTTATCAAAATTTCGCGAACTACAGATGGAAAAACACATTAAACCGCATTTTTAGATATACTATAGGAGGTGAAGTGCAAAACTCATCTCCCATTCTAATCAGAACCCTCATCGTAGGAAGCCTTTTTTGTCCTCCAAAAATATTTCCCCCTAATATATGTACTTTTTTTCTGTACATCCAACATTAAATATGGAAAATTCCATATCATTTTGAAATTCTCCCGCGCGTAGTGCGACCACCAGTTACATACCGTTTGTGCACTAGCATTTCCAAAGTAACCGCGAAGCACAACATAGAACGTAAAGCGGTTTGTCAAAATATCGCAGTTTATAGTTTAAAATTATTTCTTCATCTTTCTCGCTGTAAAAATGAAAAGAGAAAGAAAAGAAAAAACATTTCGATATACTCTCCCATTTCGATAATGACGAAAACAATGCAAAACTACTTTTAGTAGTCCTACCTACTAAAATCCATTTGAGGAACACGACGACATGTCAAATTGTGGAATAAGCCTTCCCGCGACGGTCGGCAAAATAACGGCAACATTCCTGGAGAAGAAAATCACGGCACGCATCCTCGCCGGTGGAGTAGTGGTGGGTGACGAGTATATCGGGTTTTCCTTGACGACAATCGTTTCCGGTGGAAGTGGCGATCCGAAGAGAAGGAAACACTGAGGGGCGCCTAAAACAAAATCCAAAATCATTTGGCCCTTATGGGGGGGGAGGGGTATATGGCCGCCTGGACACGGCGAGAATTTGAAGCAGGCGCTCCAGTCGCGCCGCTAATTTAACATTCTGAAGCGACAAAAGGTGTGTGCTGTTGCGGTCGGAGAAATTTTTCTGCATTACATTATTGTTAATTACGAGTCACCGGTTTCGCTGGTTATTATCAGTGGCGGAGCCGTGCACTGTGTTTTGCCAGTAGCGGCCCGTTGCTATTTCCGCGCACGGCGAGGAGGAACCGGTTAAAATGTGCCACGGCTGTTGAAAGTGAACGTCATCCAACGCTGCCGCTTTACCGTTCCCTTTCTTCTTCGGTTCCCGCAAGCGCGCGTTCCTCCACTTTCCCCCGATGATGCGGCGGCGGTCCTCGACGGCCGCTAGATTTCAGTGTTCGGAGAGTCTCACTGTTCTCTGATCGTCGTCAACGAGGATAGCCAGCTGAGCGGCCAACTTTGTCCTCACCTGTACAGCACTCGGTTCGTGTAGACCAGCGTGTGTATTGTGTGTGCGTGCGCGTATATGTGTAAAGGCGAGTAAGAGTAACGGGACGCGCTGCAGACGCGACAAGTCACAGTAACACATCGACATTGCGTTCCGCTGATCACTTTCGCGTTAAACGGTTGCGATTTCTGTTCATACCGTGTCCCCGATTAAAGTTGTGCAGAAGAAAAATTTAACCGTACGGGCCCGAGAAATTACCATGGATAAACAGCAAGAAGCCCAGGCTGCGGCCGTCGGCGACTCCATTTCATCAGTCGGCGTTCCGGTTAAGGATTACGCTCCGTCCGAGGTCTATACCAACGAACCTCCTCCCGTAAGTACTTTTACGCATTCTACGCTTTCCGAGCGCGCTCCTCCCTTTTCGAACTTTTCGAAAATTACGGATAATTTAGCCGAGCAAATCCCAACGCCCTGTCAAGGGTATGGAACTCACTTTACTTAATCGAAATATCGTAAAATCTTCAGCAGCCTTATTATATTTGCGGAAATTTTTTTTAGAAAGCGGCATAAGATTTGCAATTGTCGTTTTTAGTTCAAACTGAATTTCGCTTTTTTACCGAACTGTTTATTGAACGGCTCAAGCTGAGAACTATAGATGTGTGTCGGCTGGTTAATTAGACTGATGATAATTTAGACGAGCTGAAATTGCGTATGATGGATAATATACTTGAAACGTCCGGTAAGTACGGAGAGAATAAATATGCAGTTAGAGCGAGCTCAGGAAGCATCCATTAATTACGTGAGCTGTTTTCCTTTCAATCACCCTGGTGAAATTTGGTACCCCCCCCCTCCCAATTGAGGTATACATTGTCATAAAGGAGAAAAGTAATACAACGTTAATAATGAATTTTTTTACATTTAGTAAAATTAATAACAAAAAACCGACATCATCTTCCCTAACTTCTCACTCACTCCAAAAGTATTCATGTTACACCATTTTTTTTTTTTTCTTTTAAAAAATCTAAACGTTTTTTTTTTTAATTTTTTTTTGTTTTTATTTTCCAAGTTTTTAATAGCCATGAGATTTCTTCAGCAGACAAAATGGAATATTCCAAAAAAAAAAAAAGTAAATAATTTTCTTTTTTTCCGTTATCTGTACATGTATATTTTTAAAAAGTTGGCTTGAGATTTTCAATTATCCCGCCTCATTTTAAATGAAGTTTAATGAGATTTTGCTGGACACTCTGAGCTTACGTAATTAATGAATGTCCCCCCTTATTAGTTGGTCAGGCGGTGTTATGACGGTCATCGAAATACACAGAATAATATTACCATTAGGACGGACTATTATAGTTTAGCCGGAATGAATTTAAACAAAAATTTGAAAAAAAGGCGCTTCTGTGTAAACGTTTTTGAATATAAATGAATTAAACACGATGAGAAATCGAATTGGATTGACTGTGTTCGCAGGTTTCTTAACACGCGAAGCGGGTCACATTTCTCAACATAGTCAAAATTTGAACGTTTATATATTCTTTTTAATACAATTCACAACCAGCTGTAGTAGGCGGCTGTGGGCGGCTCTGCAAGCTTCTCTTAACTGTATCAAACGGCTGGGATCGACCGTTCGAGCGGTAATTTAAAAAGGAGATTACAGTTTTAAAAAAGAAAATATGTTCGAATGTGTTTTAACGTTTTGATGTTTAAATCAATTTCACTAAAGCTGGACATGTTATGTGAAATACATGCTCGCGAATTAACATTCCGGTGCGGTTTGCACGATGATTATGATCTTTCAAATAGTTTTCCAAAACAAAAAGCAAATCAATAAAACGACCTCTCTAAAGATACTATATCAGGTATGTTTTTTTTTTGGATAATCTAAAAGTCTTTCAGTGCACGAATGAGTTTGTTTTTTATTTTTTTTTTTTTTTTTTTGTAAGCTCCACTCTGTTCACTTATTTTTATACGAAGAACAAAGAATTTATATGAGGTACGGAAGTAAATCCTCATATTTCTCCTAAAGTTTTATTAATTCTATACTGCGCGTAAATATTTCTCTGTTTATTCTATAAAATGTTTCAGAATAGTTTCGGATGTTGTTTGAACCCGCGATTATATCATCTCGTGTGTGCGTGTGTGCGTGAGTGTACGCACGAGATATACGCATTTTAAACTCACGGCCTTTGCCGCACCCTCTGAACTCCTAGATGATATTCTTACAGAGAAGTCGGGGTTTCAACATTTCTCACCTGCTGCGTGCGTGTGTCACGCAGTCATTAATATAGTTTTCACAAAGGTGCTGCACTAACCAAACGACGATGTGTTTAATTGCGCTCATTTTAAAAGATTAAGCGCTACAATACATTGCGTCTTTAAAATTTTGCTTCACTGACCGCTAAACGGAAATTTTCTTAAATTTCGGCCGGTAATTGACCGCAATAAAAAATCAGCAAATTTTAATTGTAAAAAAATTAGCTTTCAGTTGAGCTTTTGTTTTTTAGCTCAGCTAAAATCTATTGATTAAACTTTTGATTGACCCCGTTTATTAAATTTACCAAAAATGACGGTTTACCATCATTCAAAGGGGGGGGTTGTGCTGCTCGCAAATACCTTTAAATAAAAGAAATCGCTAACGGATTCAATTGTTGTTTTGTTTTTTTATCTTTTCCAGTACCAATTAAGTGTCCAGATAATGCAGCAACCATTTTTTTCGCGAAAAATTGACCCCCACCCCTTTCACTTTTTTAAAGTGTGTTAACGACCGCCGTTATTTTGGTTCTTTTTTTGCACTATCGGACGATAACGGTGTGACCTTAGACGTATATGCATTTGGGAATACAAATTTTATCGGATTTTATTTACTGTAAATGTTATCGAATGCGGCAATTGCACGTAAATTAACTGATACCGATGAAAATGTAACCTATATTGGACTACTGCAGCGCTAAATTTCAGTGTGTTGGATTTTTTGCTCTTTAAATCTGCGATGAAATTAAATCTATAGAAGAATCGATTTTTGACCGTACTTCCATGATTTATACTACTGGTCGACGAATCGTACTCAAACTTACCGAATTGTTCTCGTAGAACACGGAAAGGCACTCGGATCAAATTTTAAAAATTCCTCTCGCGTATGGTGCATGCTCGGAATAAAATAATACTTAAAGTGGAGATAAAAATGTGAATTCGAAAACATTTAAATACACTTATGAATGCGCTATCGATTTCAAGAATGCGTAAGAAACAGTGCGCACTAAAAATGATATAAATAATATAATACGGTAACTTGGGAAAAATTCCGGAAAAAATCTTCCCGGTTACTTTTGGTAAAAGAAAAAACTTTTAAGACCGACTGCGAGAGGCTGATCAGTGTAGTATAATATTTCTGAGTAAGCGGAGTAATTTTTTTGCTTTTTTACCTAAACTTTGATCATAATTTTTACTACATTTCCTTTATGCTCGTCGGGATTAGGTTGGATTCTAAATAGAGTTATACATCGTCCGCGCGCATTTGATATTTTGTCGGTAAAATCCGAGAACAATTAAAATGGTAACAATTATTTTTTATTGAGAATAGTCTTCTTTTATATAAATTGAAAAAGTATATTTTCTCGAGAAGTTTCAAAAATTGACAAAGAAACTTATGCCGATTTTAAATTGAGGAGATGCGCTTAATAAGGAAGTACCGGATAAAGATTTTTTTTAAAGATAAGTAATCGTATGGGAAAAAATATTCCGGAAATTCATATTTTAAAATAAGCTAATGAAAATATTGAAAAATTATTATTTTTTTTTTTCCTTTAAGGGGCCCGTCAGCTACAACACAGAAGACTAGAAGAATAGAAAGACATAATGTATAATGAAAAATTATAAACACAGATAATAAAATAAAATAAAATAGAGAAACACGTTTTCGTCCCATCTGCGTGTCTGAAAGGGAAAGAAAAACATATATCGATTAATAATTTTTTTTTTTTACGTTTAGATATATTTCGAAATTAGAGCGCTATCCGGGAAACTTGTGCAACTACAAAAATTTCGTACCGTCTTCCAGCTGATAGTGTAATCATGAGTCAAGGCAAGGCGAACAGCTCTCTTTTTTAAGTAATTTTATGTTCAGGTACACGATTGACCCTCAACTTCCACATCTAATTATCATCATTCCGATATTATACGATATTTCTAATTGTTCTCACATAAGGGCATGCCGGGATGTCGCTAGGGAAATTGAGAAGCACCTTTTGTTCTTTTCCGCTAACTCCAACGCGTTATGAAAACCAATCGTTTGAGTAATCGCGATTGAATTTTAATTAAAAAATCGGTCAAGTTGAAGAATTTTTGTCTAATTTCGAATAATTAGAATCTAATTTTAATTTAAAACCAAACACGTAGTGTACGTTTAAAATTATTTTTCAAATTTAATTTACGATTGATGATTTTAAATTAGGCATTAGAATTATCGATCTTAGGACTTTTGTTTTACCTTCTTTTGTTATCGTTTTTTCGGCTATGTACGGAAATTTTTCCCGGAATTTTGTTACAACTATCAAACCATCATTTACTTTGTTCATTTTTTTTTTCTTTCGAGCTGCCATCAGAGTTATCTTGAAAAATTGCACTCCCTAACTGCAAGCTAATGGACGCGCTACCCCCCTATGGTTTGACAATATAACTACGCTCGTTGAATTTCAGCAAAAACTTTTTTTCTCACTGTATTCAGAATCTTCCAGCGCCCTGAACGTAATTAATTATAGCCGATCTTTTCGAACAGGAGGCTTTTAAGCGGGGAACAACTATTTCTCGTAAATTCCAGTTCTTCGTAAAATCAGCGTTCTTTGATTAAACTTCACTTTGAAATATACGTGTGTCGAAAGCACGTTAAGGAAATTTGAGCTCTCTGTAGGACATTCCTTTACGTATGTGGCTGAATTCCTCCAACGAATTAATTCCATTTGATTTAAATCACCTTAAAATTTTCATTTCCCTATGAACGAACTTTACGAACTCTCTGAATTTCTGTGTTTAATCTTGCGACCGTTCCCAAAGCAGAGGTTCGGTGTATTGTGCCCATATATTCGTTTCTCAATGATACTTTCATCCGTGAGTATTAAAATACTTTTTATCTCTGCATTTGGTAACGATATCTAAATCGACCGTGCCAATAGTGCAGAAAGTAATACACAAAATACTATTAAAAATATCAGGAATATATATATATATATATATATATATATTTACAATATTATCGTTCCTCGAAGCTGGGCACACTAATATTTCGGAATGATAATTACGGCCGTTCACACGCGACAATAGTTAACCATATTTAGTTTTCGTAAATGTAATTATTCATTACATTTTTGACGTATTATTTTAGCATTAAATTGGAAGGTGTGGCTCATCTCATCTGCATTCAGGAAAACGCGACTGACGCTGTCTCGGTGAAATTTCGTAAGTAGATATTCTACCGGTTGACCACACTTTCATGATGATACGTATCATTAAGGTTGTTGCGATATTCTGTGTGCCCGAGTGCTTATGGGTATTCATTTTGAGCACCTAGGACAGAAATCTGGTAAATGTGAGACTGCTACAGAGATTGGCGAATGCGTTGGACGTAGCGAATAGATTAAAGCCGTTAAAATCGCCATTACGAATTTCATTTTTACACGGATAATCGAATGATGTCACATTTTCTTCGACGTCTATTGATGGCCACTTTAGCGACTAGCGCTCATTAAGAAGGAAGCCGACGACGAAAAACAACATTGAAGCCGATTTATAATAATACGAGTAACCTTCGTCAAACGAGTTTCTCTCAGACCGCACCGTTATATTTTCTTTTAACCGCACACTTTTTAATTGGTATCCTCGCTCGATAAACGCGGTTTTTTTTCTTTATTCTCCCCCCGCTGATGCTGTTGTTGAACCGTTAGATACCTGCATCAGCTGATGGCTTAATATAGCGCGAGCGGATTTCAGTTTGAGTTTCGGCTGTAGTGAGGTTATTTTGCGAGCAGACTGAGAATACTTTATGCAAAATTAGCGAAGCGCTGTAAAAGCATTGTAAGTACGGACGTAGTTTTCGTGTTTTTTCATTTACCTGCGTCAATTGAAGATTTTTATAAAACTCTCATAAACACAGTCTAGCGAAACTTACATGCCGGATATTAAATCAAACAATTTCTAAAAAAGTAAATGAAAGATTTTTTTCTTTTTCCGTGCGCAGTTGTAATGTTTAAATATATATTTTTTCTTCTGAAAAAACGGAAGAAAACACACACACACACGCGCGCATATATTATATATACTAGCCATTTATCTTACCACACAGTCGTGCCATACATATATAGAAACATCGAATGGAGTGTTACAATTCGGCATTTATGCAAAAGTTTTCGTCTTGCTGGAAACGCAGCTTTCTACTAATAACACTGAAAACACGACCGGTCTCTGAAAGTTATCGAAAAATTATGAAAGTATTATGAGAGCAAAAATATGAAAATAAAATACACTTTATTATGGTAGAAAAAGCCCCGTCTACCATTCTCTCTCTCCAGCAGTGTTTAATACAGCTTCAGGGGAAATGTTTCGAAAACTCAACCGAAATAACGAACCTATTGAAAAATAAACGAAAGTTAAATAATCTTAGACTTTTACCATTAACGTAGTGCTTATATCTGAAAATTTAGACAAACTACAAAATATGTATTAAATGAAGAAAATATACACCGTAGTAAAACATATTATTTACAGCAGAATTAAATGAAGCGATTACGAATAGATAATGGTGGAATAGGGGAAATCGAAAATGTGACTTATTTAGGACAACCGATATCTTCTTTAAATGGTGGATCGGAGAAAGAAGTAGATTGTAGAATTAGGAAATCTCAGTCGAAGGATTTAACAGCAGCAGAAAAAGAAATTTCGAATAGCACGGTGTCCTGCTGATGCATATTGCTGTCAGGCATGAGCAATGTGATATCAAGGAAAATAATCAAATAAATAAGGGCATATCAAAATACATCGGACGGATCAATGCTAGTAGTAATTTTAAAAGACAAAATCGATATAATATAAAAATTTTAACTTGGACCGGTGAAAAGATTAAAATAGGATGGGGCCGGGTATGTACCGAAAATAGAAAAAAGATAACAACATACTAGATTATGTATGAACCATACTATCGATTCCTTGCCATGCTGAAATTCAGGGTAATGAGGTATTCTCTGGCTCACTTGGGGGCTTCCAAATGACATCCTCTTCTTAAATTTCCTACTCACAATATTAATCATATATCCAGACAGTTCCATATTACATTATGGAATGATATTTATAAATCCCCTTTTCTCCAATCCGAATTCCTTTTATCTTTCTTCCCTCACCGGTTGGTTTGACAAGTTTCCTTCTCTTTGTCGTCGTCCCCTGATCACCGCCATATGTCGCCTTCGTTTCGCCTATAGCTTTCTCCCTTCGTCACTTTTTCCTTTTTTCCCTCGTCTCTTCCCTACGATGTCCTCTTCACCGCGAAGATTCCTTTTATCCTTGTGATGTCAACCTCATTTTTTCTTCGACTGTTCCCTACTTTCTAGCGGAACGTTCTTTCTTCTATTCCTTGCTCTATACAATGCCACTTATGTTCTCTCGTTTCCTTTCTTATCAGTTGTTCCTATTATAACTTCTTCCATTCATTCTATCTCGTATCAGATTAAAATCTGATATGTTACATTTCTTTTAAGCTATTATTTCAATTCCTTGATCGATTGGCTGTTGCTCTTCGTTAACGTACCCAAAAAAAGAAAAAAAAAAAAAAAAAAAAAAAAGAAATGTATAAACGAAAGAAAAGAGGAAAGTAAAAAATAGGATGAAATGCTGATAAATGATGTGGCACGGACATTACCAAAGAGTTGCTTACGAACGGTTACCAAGGCTAGTGTAAAGTTTAAGATTATAAAGTAAAATTGCCCCAGATAAAATTTGAATATTAGTTAATTGACCTATAGCATGATGATGGATACATTTATTGCTATATGGCTAATAAAGACGAGAAAAAATAACAATGGCTAATAGAATGGCAATGCTACTTTTGAAAAGCATTCATTTTAGCTTCCTAATGGCTGATAATAGTACCGGTAATAATGGTACGCTTAAGCCAATAGCGTCACTTAATGTCACTTAAAGCAGACAAGAGAAACGTATTGTCATGAAGATAGATATTTAATATATCCGAAACTACGAAATGCTTTAGATGCCAGGTCAAAAAAAAAAAATTCCGAAACTTGACGCTATTTATAAATTATTTATTACGAATAACTTATGGTTCTTTCTTTCTTTTCTTTTTTTTTGTTTCATTAATTATAAAAACAATTTAAAAACTGAAATACACATTTATTTATATATGTACATATATATATATATATATATATATATATATATACAACAGCGTCGCAAGCCGATGAGCCAGGGGGGAGGGGGCAAGATGATAGAAAGAGGATATGAGTTATAGAAAAAATAAAATCTATAATTTGTAAAGGCTTAATATTTTATTAAACAAGAATAAAATCGTAATTAAAACATCATTTTCGTGGGTTTCTGGCAAATTGTTCTACTACTTTCATTATAAAAGTCTTCCATATTGTCCATGATTACGCGCTTATGAATCATTATGGTCAGTTGATTAAAAAGTTTCAAGGCTCCAGGGAGGCAACGACCTCCCCCTCCCCGGCGAAGCCCATGTATATATATATATATACACATGTTCCATATTCCTATATCTTCCTGTAATTTGTATAATTATTACTTTTGTACATTATCTCTGAGTTAATAACAAGCTCTGCAAACGAAATCACTAACAGCTAACGTTACTATAATCTCGGTTTTCCAATTTTTTCTGTCCTATTTCCTGAAAAGAGTATTATTCTTCGCTGAGATTAAAACGATCCTGCTGTTTTTTTTTGCTTAAAAAATGAATATATACATATACATATACATATACATATAAATATATATAATCACCTCTACTGGCCATCAATCAGACATTTTCTAAGTTTGAACCGGTTACAATAATGCTTTTGTTCATTTTACGTTACATTTAATTTGAAGTCTAAAATAGAATGTAATAGGAATATATACGTACGGTGAGAGTGAATGGCGAAATAATTCTTTACCTTACGCTTTAAAATGTTTTCCTGCGCGCATACGCCTTTCTTATTTTATTATGAATTATTACTATTATTATTACTATTATTATTATTATTTACAATCAGCACATGCAGCAAGCGCTTTGCATCGCATCATTTTTGTGTGCCGAATTGCTTCCGGACTGGCTATGGGACGAACGTACAAAATAATAGATGACCATTCACTAATCTTCAGAGATTGACGTTTTCGAGGAGAAGTAGTGAAAATCCAATCGCGTTCAATTATTACATTCTAACAGTAACGGTATGAAAATAAATTCCGTTGCTCAAGTTGTCTTTTTTAAGAATGTACTTGTAAGCATTTTTTTGTACTGCAGCTTTTTCAGTGGATGTACCAGTCGCGATGAATTCTCTGTCTAGCTTCACCACTATTATTCTAACAGCTGTGTTTATGATTTCTCCACAGACCACACCTATCGTAACTCTCCCGATCAGTAAACTACAAATGAAGAATTTTTTTTTTTTTTTTTTTTTTTTGATCTTTAAAACAATTAATTGCCGGGCCCCTTTCTGCTGATTAAAAGGCCTTCAGTAAAGCTACTGAACTGTTTCGGAGTTTAGTTTCGTTCCGTTTAACAGCGTAAACAAGTTCATACAAATCTTAATAAACGGAAAAGTTTCATAGCTGAAAAATTTTCATTTTTCCGTTATTTCCTACTGTTATCTATTATTTTAAAATCCATTTATTAACCCGATATCTATCGGATAATAGCATTTTTCAAAATCGTTCTTACCTACCACACTAAGAATTGAAAAAAGAAAAAAAAAGTTCTACACATTTTTTTTTCAGTCTTAAAAGCAGTGTACATTGAATTTTATGAGAAAATTAATAAGATAAAAAATAGAAAAATCAAAAAAAAAAACAAAAAAAAACAGAGGTTTGTTTTGTTTCTGCTGAAAAATTAAAATTTTTTTAGTTCTGCAGAATACATTTATAATAACGGTAAATGTCCAGTACGGATTCAGCTTTCTGAGCTAGTCTCTCGTATCATAAACGAAAAAAGTTTCCCAATTCGCAAAAGTACACCTTCCGCTGAAACGTGTTAATCTAAAAATTCGTCGACTAAAAATTGGTTAGTTGAAAAAGTGACTTTATTGGCTTTGCCGCATTTGATGGGCCGTACTCTATATTTTATCGGAAAAAATTGCTAAAACAGTTTGCGAACGCCTTTTAAACCACGTCGTCAAGGTACAGGTTACGTGTTTTTAAAAAATCACATTTGAATACTCCGCGTTATCCGTTAACTGGAGGAAGAAAGACTTTCGGAAACATTCGTTCTGTAGTTAATAGGCACGTATCATTATCAATCGACCAGATATATTACTCGTATATTTAAAGTTCCCAATGGTATAAAGGGGATGTAAAGATAGCGACTTACTGATCATTATTTTTCGTCACGTTTGATTTTTTTAATTGTTATTTCCTTCATTTAATTATTATTGTTCGTTTTATGAGAAAAACAGGCAGTTTCGTTTACTCTTTTAAAAGTTCTTTAACTGAAAAGGGGGAAAAATTAGATTTTTTTAAACTAAAAACATTTCATCGCTTCGGTCTACTCAATAGAAAACGCCCAAGTTAATACCGTGCAATTTCGAGAAACACTGTCGTCCAATTCTTATATCGAAACTTCCGCTGTCGATTCTTACTTTAAGCTAATTAAATAATTTTCAGCAAATACGCCGTTGAGCTTTCTCTTATGTGTAGTTGCGAAAAACTAAAACAAAATCGAAAAGCGTAATTTGGAAAATCGCAACAAAATTGCGAAAAGATAAAAAATATCCGATTTTCTGAGACGGCCAGTATTTTTGGCTTCCTTTTAGCTTTTTCAGGTCCATCAACTTTAAACCTTAACATGATGAAATAGTTAATTTTTACATTTTCAATATGCCGGGGAGGCGTGATGAGTGTCGTAATTTTTTCGTCTTATTTTCGAAAAGTATGATAGGGGATTAGCGAAGAAATCTCATAAATAATAAGAGAATTAAATATACTGATAAGATAAATAGATGTATAAAAGAAATATCAGTTCAGGAATGTTTTCATCGGGCCTGGCCTATCTTCAGCTGGAAACGAAAATGAAAACAAGCGCACAGATCCATTTTGTATTTTGTTTTCAGCTGAAGATAGGCCAGGCCCGATGAAAACATTCCTGAACTGATATTTCTTTTGTATATCTATTTATCTTATCGGTATATTTAATTCTCTTATTATTTATGAGATTTCTTCGCTAATCCCCTATTATACTTTTCGAAAATAGGACGAAAAAAACCCCGACCCCATAATATATATATATACATACATATATGTATATGTTTAAATTCAATCTTACTATTTATAATTCTAACAAATAGGCACAATTAAAAGTACCCTATTATTCAATACGTTTTGAGCTAAAGAACGATATAGAGAGCAGCAGCCGTATTGATACCTCGAATTCTAATTCACGGACTACCGTAATACTGGCAGCGCGCAATATGAAAGCAAATGCATAAAAGAAAGTAGAGATACGCATTATTAATTTCCGTGTTTATTTAAGTACCGCAACAGTTTGATGGGTATATAATAATTCATTAAAAATATATACGGACAACACATACGAAGATAAAAAGCTGACGGACGATGGGTGTTACAGGTGCACCAAAGTGTGCTGGAAAATCCCGGTAAAACCTATTTCTATTGATTGTAGTAAAATCATGCATTATTAATAGGCTATACCGGTACAAAAGTCGGTACAATTGAAACACTGTACGCACGCACACGCACACGTATATATATATATATATATATATATATATATATATATATATATACATCCATATTATGTATAATAAATGAAAAACGTAGAGTAGAGAACAGTATCGAGAACAACATCGGACTACAGTAGCTATTGTATTGAGACGTTAGCCTAGGCGTAGGGACACTTTCACTTTGTGTTTCCTAACCGTTAGCCGTATCTAATTATCCCTCTGCTATATCTTCACCATTACCACAGCTCTTCGGAATATAGTGTGGTTACTTCAGTTTTTATTGGATACATACGGCTGCGACTAATGGTCGACTCTAAAAGATTTCTATGCAGAACTAGCTCTGTCGTTCGGTAATAGCAGCGTTTTCAGAGACACCGATATTTCGCTACAATAAACTAAACGTACCGTTTAAAGTGAGAAACATGCGACAACAACAATCTGCCACCGATCCGTGCACGATTATTTGCCGATAAATTTATGTTGCTGCATTCATATCCGATTCGCTGATTGACAAGGTAGCGACGACGCTGAGAATATATCGCCGTGGTCGTGGATGTGCTTTCGTCCGATATTTAAACCGACGCAGAAATTTTGATCGGTTTAGTTCGCGAAATCGTGATCACCGCCATGTTCCCAACGTCAGACATACAAAGTATGCCTCTTCCTCATTTTCCTGATCAGGTACGACAAAAGAATCTACTATAGTTTTATCGGATTTTTTATCTGCACGATCGGAGCCTAGTGCAGACAAAAGGGAAGCAAATCGCGTTGCAATTGTTACAGAGAATTTCTTTTTTAAAAAACGCAAAAATTTTATACGCGTTAAACGTTAATTTTTATAAGTATCACAAAAAAAATCACTACGTATGTGTGTAATTCTCTCTTGGTGTGGGCTAAATGAAAAAATCCTGAAACGGAATCTGCAACATGTTTTGCTTCACACACCGAAAATGATATATAAGTATTCTTACGTCGTGGGTGAAAGTGCTCTCTATAACGTTTTCTATTACGTCACGTTTATACAATTCTATTTTGCACTACGCCACTCTTACACCGAGGGGGGGGGGGCAATAAAAAAATCCTGTAACGAAATCTGTAACATTTTCTCCATTACGTTTACGAAATTGCAGAACAATTAAAACTAACTCTTCTATAGGAATTGCCGAAAACAAATCTGACGAGATTAACTCTCGGCGAGGTCTGCAGATTCGAGTTTTACATATAATTACATATACATATATATATATATATATATGTGTGTAAAAACCAGCACAGAAGAATTTAACAGGCAAAAATCTACCGCGCAATAATTCACCTTCATTTATATTCACGTCCGGGCTCAAATATATACAAGCGTAGATACACGGATTGACATTGAATTTATCACCGTTACTGTTTCGTGGCAGTTCGAATCCCCATAATACTGATCGTTCTGCGCGTATATTATGAACCTTCAAAATTATTGCCGTGAATTTGGTTTTTTTTTTTATTCGTTCAACCTTATAAACGATTTTCTGCCATGCGCTTAGTTTTATCATTACAAATGTTTACAATACAAAGAAGGAGATTTAAATCTCTTGTTTTTTCTTTCTCATTTTTTCTATTACGTACAACTGTTAAAAACCCCTTGTAACCATTTCGAGTATTAATAAGTGCGACCTAGAATGCGATCTGAAATGTGCTTCGTTTCGCCGGTAAGTCAACGATATTTTGAGATTTTGAAATGTTTCGAAGTTTCTTGAAAATACACTACACGCGATGATATAGCTTTGGTTAAGTTATTTTTCCTGTAATGAATAAATGAATGCTTAAAATTCTGCCGACTCGAATCAGAAAACAAACCTTTACCTTCAATTCATTCTCTTCTACTCGTCGTATAATTACCGAATTAGAAGTTTCAGTTTTGCCGTTGTTCGGGTGAACGGCGCTGGAAAAACAGCGGAAACAGATTAAAAAAAAAAAAAAAAGTAAATGAACGATTTAAGAATAAACGAACTTTGGGAATTAACCCCGGGGGGCGTTGCTGTTGCGTCACTCCTCTGAAAATCTGCTGCCCTTAGATCACTGGTTTGACGATAGAGTAAAATTAAATGCTAGCAAGAAATGCAAGCCGTTAAAACAAACTGAATATGCCTTGGAGGCAGCGATAAAGAAACGGTGATGAAATATTTTCCTGAGCGCAAACTAGCCGGCAAGAAAGCTCCGGGCTACCACCAAGTTTTCTCATAGCATCATACTATGGCACATCGCAACAGCGCCATCGTAACAAGCCGACATTAAAATGATCATCGATTCCTTCATTGTATTCTCTTTCCAACCCGTACAATACTTCCGTTCTCTATCTTATTCTTCTTGCTCCTTCGTTTTATTCTCTTCTCTTCCCTATTTTTCCCTATTTCTCTAAGCTTTCAGTTGGTTTTATTAAAGATTACTCCATTTTTCAACCCCTGTATATCCTTCTTACGAAAAAGTCTCATCCTTCTAGATTTTGACTTCTCGAAATCTTCCCCCCGTCTGTTTCATATTCACAAATTACGAGTATATCCTACGATATCTGTTATTTTCACACCATTCGTCCGATTATTAGATTATTTCTGACACTCCGTGAGCGTTCTTCAGGCCCGTTCCTGATCATTGTTAACCTTATCCGTATTATATGTTCACTCGCCCGCATTCATTCCGTTCACATTAATTTTCTACCGATTCCTAGCCATTCGGGCATCTTTAGTATTATAGTTCTCGGGTTGCTGCTTCTTCTCGCTTTTGTTTTTTTTTTTTTTTTTTGTTCTTTTTAAAATCCCGCCCTATAACCTGTGAAAAGTTTCCATTTCAGATTTCGGTGTCGGACATATATTTACGGCCCATTTTGTTGTTTTTTTTTTTTTTTGTTTTTCTTTGATGACTAAAAGCTTAATGGCTCAACTAGAGTAAAAGTGTTGGTAGGCCCGAAAAAAAAAAAAAAAAAAAACAATGGGAGAGCTAGTAAAACCTAAGGGGAACTTTGGCAAAATTATGAATTTTATATATACGAATATATAAAATTAATGAAATTAATTGAACGAAATGTAATCCAGTTGTGTTATTCAACATAAAACGAAAATTTTCGCGAATTTCTGTTTCAGCCGAGATGATCAGTTTGCTACTGTCAAAACTGACAGTACACAGATCTCACTGGGAATCGACATTCGGTGGAATAATCCGCGAAAGCTGTTTGTTCCACGAGCGTATGAGAAGGCGCACAAGTCAATCTGGTTCAAGACGAGGCAGTTACAAAGAGTTAACGAGCGCTTGATCGATCTTATCTTGCCGATGAGATATTACTCCCACTGAAGCGACTGCCGAGATTAGGGCCAGCCTTATTTTTCCGCGAGTGTCGTCTCGCTGAAACAACTGGCTCTTTGAGACTTTCGCTAGGGCGGTCAATACTTCGCCGAAGAAGCGCGCCATCTGCATCGAATACTACAAAGGGTCTCCCCTCTTGCAGATTGGCTAGCAATATGAGTATTATGAAATGTCGTTCGCAGAAACTTTCTACACAGTTGACAAGTACGCGCCCTCCTAATGGCGGTCGGTGTGCACTTATCTATTTGAAAAAGAACGTGAAAACCGCTAGATACTAATTTGGCAACATATTTTCGCGGGAAAATACGAATTATCCGGCCCGCTGGTGCATGAATCGATATAGGACAATTACTATCTGCAGTGGACAATGTTCCGTCATCGCTGCGGCTAAGTGCACGCGCATACGTCTCTATGCATTAATGCTTCATCTGGCCGGAGTATCCGATTTCACTGGCCGCAACGCGATGCACATTTCGATGTTATTTAACATGCACGTTGCGTACACTGGTTTGCGCTGTGCCATCATGCGATATTTCGCTAATGCGTTGTCGCGCTAACGGGTTCCTCGTTGAAAAGTCGATTTTAATTCTTCCCTTGCTACTGTGCCGTGATTTCTTGACATGCCTGACTCGCTCGCTCCGTTCTCTCAACGTCAATGATCTGTTCTTGCTCTACGGCGCTATTTTCTCATCACCATCTTTTGATGGGACCAGCAGCGGGCGTCGACCTAGCCGGTGCCACCTATTTCCAGTCGGTTACGTTACGACGTGCTGCTCTTTAGCAAGGCACGAATGTCAGCCAGATGCGTATTCAGCTCCACAAATGGAAATCTTAATTGCATTTCAAAGAAGCAACCTCAGTTGCTTTTCTTCTATTGCGTAATCTCTATCTTCCTAGTTGAGTATTACATAAAAGTGATAGATGTGCTAAAATGGCACTACAAATATATATATATATATATGTATATATACATGTATATATGTATATATATATATATATATATATAAAGCTTAATCTTAACAGTAAATATGTGTGTTTGTGACTGCTGTTCGGATTTACGAATTTTAACTGTAATGATGGATTAATAATTTATAGCTGATAACAGTAAAAGTAGTTTTTTGCAATTAAGAAAGCCGGCCAAATTTTCTGCACAGCGCTTATCTTCTGCTCGAGTGAAATAATCGGACGAATTATATAATGCAGAAAAAAAGAAAAAGCGGAGATAATTCTATCTGCAGCTAGTTGACCAATTATTTTTAGCATCCATCGCATCAATTACCGTTTGGAAAAAATATTCAACCCTGCCCTATTAGGTTCAGTTCGTTATTAGGTCAGAAAATTCTCACAGCATAAGACTCCGTCCTTTTTTCTGTGAGGGGTTCTCTTCCGCCATTGCCAATCATTCTCCTATAATGGGACCCCAGGATCTTACCGAAAAGTTAAACGTGTCTTGAATGTATCCTGAATTGGGCACATTTGCAGCTCATAATATTGTTCTGCTTTCCTCGAATGAATCGTTCCAGACTACGGCTCAACTCCTATTCTTCTTCATAATCCTGCGCCTCCTTTTACCACTTAGCCGTCTCTTCCTCCTCGTCCATTGATCCCTCTCCTAAACGCTCTATAATCTCGGCGCGTTGGTTGCCTTCGTTTTAATTACAGTCTCCTTCCTGCATCACTGTTTTTGCTTTTCATCTGCATCTACTCCATTTGTTGTCCTTTTCATCCTCCTTCGAAACCGTTCCTTTCGATCTTGATGTCATGTTTTATTTGAATGTCTGATCTTTCCTAATGGACAATCGTCCTTTTGTTCGTTACTATTAAAAGTTGATATCCTTACTTTTTAACTCGTGCAAACTTAATTTGCATCCAATCACGAATAACATAGGCGATTAATTACACACCTACTAGGCTGCAGAGTTATAAACGCTGCAAACATAAAAGAGTCTCAAGTACCGATACTATTAGGTTGCTGATGTTTCTAATTTTTGTCTACATTAGCGTTTCTAGTTCATTTTAAAAATTTTTTATGGTATAGCCATTTTATGGGTCATATTGATTAACAGTGACTAAAAATAGTGTACTGCGAGACCAAAAAAAAATAAAAAAGAATAAATAAAAATAGAAACGCCGCCACTGTAATTAAATGCTAAATGGTTGTATACAGAATTTTGTTTGCAGTTTTCCCCTGTAATAAAATTATTTCTCCCTTTAGTGTGCGACGTAATTTAATTTATTTACATACAGGATAGGGGATATGCTGTTTCGTACGCGTGAATGTAATATTTTTCTTTTACATTCCCTATATATTATGTGCTTGGCTACCAAGTCAGGGGTCACGGGTTCAAGACTTGTCTCGTCCCGGATCCAAGTCGCTCCCAAGCTTACCCAGCCTGAAATAATTGAGTATCAGAGAAATCTGGGAAAGTAAAGATGGATCCCAAGTAGAAAGGAACTGGCCCCCCTACTCTCATTAGTGCCATTGGGCTTAGTACATTGTGAACCTTAACTTCACAATCCCAACGCCCTCTCAAAGGTATGGAACTCACTTCACATTATATTAACACGTGCACTGTTATTTATTTATTTATTGATCGCATGATTTTTAGTGGATGATGAGAATATACTCGTATATTATTCCCCCGTCACCACCGTAAAGGAACTGGCCCCCCTACTCTCATTAATGCCGTTGGGCTTAGTACATTGTGAACCTTAACTTCACAATCCCAACGCCCTATCATGGGACTTACTTTACTTTACTTAATAATAATACGAGCCGTTAAGAAGAATAAAAACTATTAAACACTAAAACAGTTAATAATCTTACTTTAATTTCCCTCGAACTGAAAAAATAATAAAGAAAAATCTTAAAGTAGAATCTCCCTCCACTAAAATTAATTTCCGCTGTCGCCAGTGATGATTTTTCATATTACTTCTGGCGTGAAAATGATATAGTCATTAATAGATTATTCGGACGAAGAAATTAAGTAATTTAAAGAAATGTTGGACAGACATCGAAACATGCAGAGAATTTACCGAGGGTGAAAAAGTAGTCAAAAAAAACCAACAAAAACAAAAAACAAAAAAAAAGCTTCTGCTTAGTTGCTTTCTTTGTTCCTTTCCGTTCAAAGTAAATTCATTGGGACATCAGTATAATATTTGAGCGGGGTTGTTAGGCAGAATTTAGAACATCGATCTTAAAAAGGGTGTGTATTTAACATACACGGAAGTGAGCGTGAAGTATGTATGATAAGCACAGTTGCCGTTAATAATATCTTGGCATCTCTCAGAAACATTACCTAACCAGAAAGACAGTTCTGATCGTACAAAGATTGTAATAGTCCCGATTATTATTTCGGATGAATAAAACGTTCTTTTCTTCCTTTCAAGGACGTTTTTTTTCCATTTTTATAAACGGGTATCAAAAAAAATTATTGTTTTCTTAAAAGAATACACGCACGTATAATACGAAGTAAACCGAATTATCGCCTAAGATAGAAATTTTTTTTCACGTATAATCTTAAAAACTAGTTTTGAAATCATGCATGTATTACAAAAGACAGGCTTGTAAATTTTATGAATCAAATGAATCTTTATGAATCGTACGAATCTTACGAATCTTATGAATTTTTGAAAAATTTATGCACGACCCCTTTTCTTTTTTTTTTGTTTCTCGTTTTTTTTTTCAATCTTTTTCTCCTTTGAAGATTATCTCCGTTCTCATTCCGGTAGAAAGACCTTCCCGGCTTTCAGGTGAAACGGCGCACCACGACCGCGTAAATGATGCACAGAGACACGGGCAGATTACGATGAAACAAACAAGTTATCAAATGACTAAGACCAGAGGCGACTATGTCGGGTGAAAAAAGAGCCGAACAGCAGTGTACCTAACTGAACTAAAATCTTTGAAACTCCGGATGTCAGGTTACGCGAAAAAATATCGAAAGGGAAGTAACCTACGAACGCAATGACATTCTAACATTAGATACGCGACTAATTGGTTACCGCGTACTATTATGTTTATCGACTTGGCAATAGCGTAAATCTCTCTATTAAGTGCTGATTCAGAGGTATCGAAAATAACTTACACAACCTATTTATTTACACGACCCCATTAGCTTTTACGAATGCAAAAAAAAATAAATAAAATAAAATAATCATAACACGCGCCTAATACGATTCACTACGATTCGCAAATTAAGTAGTCGTTTATGTTGTATATGCGCACGTGCAATTGCATTACGGACTTTTATGTAAAAATAATTATAGAATCGAGCGGCATTGAGACAACTTTTATCAGTTTGCAGTTAGAGTAACCCCGCCGATTCCACACTAGATCTCTTTTGGGATGTGTGTGGCGGTACCGGTCTGGCAACGAAAGAAACCCCACTCGTTCACTGACCTGTGTTCCAATTAGGACAGTTCAGTGTTTGATTACGTAATGTCTGTCAGACATACACTTGTACGCAATCGAATTGGTGAACCTGCTTTTCGCGAAAACTCTCGAAAAAAGCGATAAAAACAAATAAATAAAACTTAAAGTCTACCCCTATTTTGCGCGCGAAAAACGAGAAATGCCATCCGCCAAGCAAAATGTTATAATAAAAATGTACTAATGACGTAAAATTCGCTGTAAGATGGGAAAAACGTTCGGCGCAGTCTCCCCCGGATTGAAATGTTTCTTTCTTTATTCTTTTTCTCTCTCTCTCTCTCGTTAATCTCATTAAAATTTCTTTTATACGTTAGCAATCTCACCTTTTAACTGGTTTTCACATCAACTCCTATCAAATTAAGTAGATACGCATATTCGAATTGGACACTACCAGTCGCCGCTTATTCGACAGATTTTCACTTTTTTACGCGTTCTACACTCAACGTTCGACGTTACTGATCGAATATTTCACATGTCACTTCCGCTTTTTTCCTATGCAGATATCCTTCGCTGCTCATCCTCCTCTCATTTCCCGCCAAGCATGTCACTTTTTAAAGCTCTTCTCTATTTCTGCTTTTTTTTTTATCGCCATAGTATCCCTCATATATTGGGGGGGGGGGGGAATTTCCCGAAACATTACCGCACCCAGTAGCGTCAAAAATTGTCCAGTAGGCTCTAGTGGCCAATCGAAATTATTTTTAAATGCACTTTTTCTTCCTACATAAGATGATGACTCTTATTAAATGCTACGAACACCTTAAAAAATATTAACATCACCGCACGTATTGAATCGGCGTCTAGATAAATATTTCAACTCTATCTTGTGTTCGTCTGCTAATGGTTAATTTTAGTTTTACGTTTTTTTTTTTTTTGTAATTTTTGTTTCTTTGTTATTTTCTAACAATGACTTTATGTGTTCTCTGCAATTGGTTGTCTAGGTAAATTGATTTTATTCTTAAGCGGTGTTAAATTTTGAGATATTGATTTTGTCACTCAATCTAATGATTCTCCTGAGTTTACTATTGAATATGTCTTTATAGTTACCAGTAAAACCTAAGGGTTGCACTTTATGCAACGCTTAATTATTTAATATTGGTTGTAACATGTTTGTTTTTGGGTTTATGTATTATAAAGAAGTGCATTTTTTACGATTTTATTATAAGTCTAATATGTGAAGTAGTCACATCTCCCAGTGAACCTAATTCATAAGATAATAGCGGTTGATAAATTCCAGATACGGTCTACAGAGTTGTCATAGTGAAAGATATTGGTAGAGATAATAAAATAAGTGATTCAATTTTCTTAGTTTCTTGGATACTCATATTGGGTGGGCGTACCATCTCAATTTAGGGTGAGGCATAATTCCTAAGAATTTTTTATCCCGAATGTTCTTTCAAGCTCTTCGTATTGTCTAATTTTAGTTTAAATTTATTTAGATATATTTGAAGCACAATTTGGCTTTCTTGTCGCTTGGGATGAAGTAATTTTTATAAAATCACTTGTAAATGTCAATTACCCCTTCTCTTGCTATGTTTTCCAATAAATCTGGTTAGCATAAATTTATTACTAAAACTGGAATAATAATGAATAATAATGAATAATAATGAATAATGAATAATAATAATAATAATAATAATAATAATAATAATAATAATAATAATAATAATATTACGATCATCAATTAATAAATTATAAAATGCAGTCGGGTACATTTATTCAGTAATACACCGGAGTCGCGTTACTTAACAAACAAAAGAAAAAACCGGACCAATTCGGCCTGTTTTGGAAGTTAAGTCATCACCTTTTACGCTAAGAGTTCGCTCGCCGATTTTTCAGCTGAGACCGCGCTAAGAAAAAGATTTCTTACATAAGCGAAAATAATTTACGTTCGAGAAATCAACCAATTCGGTTAATGCTGATGAGCGAATTCGTCTTAGATAATTACACGAATAATTATATTTTCGTTGACTCCACTCGAGTCCGTTCGGTTCCATTCGAATCCGTTTGCTTCCATCCGAATCTATTCGACTTCAGCGTGCCAATAAGAAAGCGTTCTGATAAACGGAAAACTGGCGCTGTTTTGTCATGCTGGACACGACAAATGCGACACTCCAGCAAGTGTCACAGTCATGGTTTCTTAATTTGTTAGACTCTGTTCAAAGAAAAAATAAAAAACTCCTTCCGCGACCATACTTAAATATGTCTACATTTCCAAACTGATTTATTCGAAAGCGTATAATTCGTTGTTTTTTATTTTCTTTTTTCAATTCTCGATTGTTCGCTATATAATATTAACGAGAATCTCTAGATGTAAAATTAATAATTCGCATATTACTTATTGTTCGCTTTTTGTTTTTTTTTTCTTCTTAATTACTCGAATAAATTTAAATATATTAATTCGAATTTTTGTAATTGTTAGTGCAAATTCAAATATAAAAATATATAGGTATATATATTTTTTTTTTTCTAGACTGATTCATTTGGTAAAAGTTTTGATTAAAAAGGAAATAACACGAAAAGTATGCTTACCCAGAAATAAGAATCTTATTAGGTTTTTTACATTTTAAGCTTGTTTATTTAGGCATCGCGTAAGATCTCTGGATTTAGTTCGATTAAATCCTATAGTTGTTTAATAATTTCCTTATGTTTGAACGAAACTACAATATTTTTGATTTATCTTGTTAACTATTTTACCGATTTTTTCTGGTACACACACGAACCTAACGTGATTATGAATTGTTAGGTTGTTAATTACTCGTTATAAGCCGAAATATTTTGTACAAATGTAATATTACTCTTTCTCGTGCAGTCACATAATCTTACTGCCACATTGGTCTCATTATTTCTGATTCGTATAGCAGGAGATGAAGAGCATTGCTGTTTTGTATTGAGATTTCTGAATTTTTCCGCGACAGCCGATGTATTTCCTTTAGTTTAGTATTTATTTCATTGCGTTCAGTTTTAATATAGCTTCCTCCGTGCTATTTTTGTCTATTCCTAGCTAGTTTACATTTGACTGTTATTATGTAATTGTTTGTGATTATATATTGCTGATTCGTGTAAAAGTCTTTTTTATTTTTATTCTCCATTTTCGGAGCTATAAAGATTATTGATCGCTGATTATTAATTTGTACTTCATTGGATGATTGTCGCGTCATCAATAAAAATAACTAATTATGTATAAAAAAAAATAGAGAACCGGACCAAATACGCTAACTAGTCACACTCTAGCTTTCATAGCATATTATATATGTGGTCAGAAAAATGTATTCAATGCAATTCGATTTGTAACGTAAAATGAAAAATTCAGCAATACCCTAATACTCGTAAGCTGCAAATTTTTTAATTTAATTTTTATATTTCGGACTCCCTAAAACGATATAATTAAAACGTTCCCTCGCTTCTGCTATTTTTGGTTTTGCTGATGAAGCAATCGCAATAAAGAGTCACACACGTGCAATACTGATAGGTCTGTAGCTAAACTAAACTGTCTTAGAGAACACCTCTGGTCGCTACCTTAAATCAACCGGGTGGTTGAGGATATTTTCAAACATTTCAATCATCTGAACAAACTGATTGCACAATCAGCGAGCATAGCACTAACATGATTCAATATTTTCAATCACAGCTTCCATTAACAAGCCTAAAAGAAAAATTTTAACAACACATATATCATGGCTAATAGGTTTCTTTAATATGCTATCGCTAAGGATGTTCAACAATATGAACCGCCATTAAAATATTTTCCTCTATTCTTAAAATGTTTATTTTTTTTTAAATTACATAACCGTTACTTGGTTTTTACATTAACATATATCTCTTCGATATCCATTATCTTCTTACAATGACCATTTATGCTTTTTTTTTTGTTTTTTCAACTAAAAATAACGGATCTAGAGTGTTGATATTTCCACTTTTTTTTCTTCATTTGTTAACTTCTTCCGTTTAGTGTAAAATAACTTTATAATTACTTTTCTAAATACCAAAAATGACTTAGGATACGAATCAGTAACATCGTGCGTTTTTTAATGTAACTTCTTCGGAATAAATGTTTCGTAGCTGAAAGCGGTACAATCTTCTCTCGGGTCTTAAATTAAGAATTACATCAGAACTCCATTAAATTAAAATTCGCACCGATATATATATATATAATATATGTATATATGTATATATGTATATATGTATATATGTATATATGTATATATGTATATATGTATATATATATATATATATATATATATATATATATATATATATATGAGTACGTAAGTATAAATATATATGTATACATTAATGACCATGTGATTTTAGGCCGGGGATAATTCGAAAATTATGCAACGAAATCTATACCCATTTTTACGTCACGCTTAGGAGACATTTATTTCATTTTGCTAAGAGTGACACGGTAAGTTGAAACCGACTATACCATAAGAATTATAGATGGCTAGGGGGTTTAAGGGTCCCCCCATAGCAAGACCGAAAGATCGAGTTTATGTGTATTAGTGATTGCCACTTTTACACCGGAAAAAATATGAAAATCTTGCAATAACGTTTTTGTACTACTGCACATCCGGCAATGAAATCGGTATGCTTTTTTTATCACTTATAAGACATTTACTTCATTTTGTGATAAACCGCATAGTTAAAACAGATTTTTTAAAAAAGAATTACAGAAAGGTATCATCTGAGGTTCTAAAAGGTGTGTCCCGTAAAATAAAGTCCGAAAGAACAAATATATAGATGTAATGTAATATAAATATATTGTACCTTTTTGAAAAAAGTTGTTTCTTTTTACAATAACAATTCATTTTAAACGGCGTAATTAAATATAAAGATTTATTTTTAACTTACCAGTTTATAGTGCGTAAAATAAGTGAAATTAATAACAACGACGGATGACAAAAAAACAAAGAAACGTGTCTAAAGTTATCACTCCTTCGCTGCTCGCTGATATTCGTTGACAGAGTTACGTAATTTAATTCGAACGTACAGAGTGGAGAAAAATGCATCAGTTAAGCTTATCACGTGATCAGTCGCCGGATAATCCGGTAATGTGAAGTTTCCTATATGGCGGCAGGATATTCCAGTTGATGAACGAAAGTTGTTTTTGAGCTGAATATTATTTGACTCGGAGTCTTTTTTCGAATTTCCGTATCGTTGTTTTTTTTGTTTGTTTACATTTTTTGTTTGTTTTTTTGTAGTTGCTGTCTCACTCGAAGGAGAATTCACGTTTACAATATCTAGAAAAATTAAAGTGCCTTCCGATGTGCTAGTAGTTGAGAATTAATGTCGTGTTTCCAAACAAAGCAACCTTATAATGACATTTGCCGCATAACTAACACTCAAAACCAGCGAGACTGCATTTAAATGTCTATTTCTGCACCTCGAATCGTTTGTTTTTTTTTCTCACACTACGATATGAATAATGAGTTGGTTTTTTGTTTTCTTTTTTATTTTGATGCGGAGAAAAGACACACGTTTGCATTAAGAAATGACACGGTTTACGTCTAAAAAAATCCTCGCGATCATTCATTAAAATTTAAAAATAGACGAGTTCATAAAAAAATTGTTGAAAAACTTGATAGCGAGACTGATGAAGAATGAATAACTATTCAATTGATGATTCGGTCGGGACAATGGAGAATAGAGAGGGAATTAAAGTTTATTAGTGAAAAAGTTAGTATAATAAAAATGATATTTTTAAGTTGTTATCGAATATTCCATTCCAGTTATTTTAACGAATAATTATGTAATATACTCGCAGTAACTTTTAGAAAACAAAAAGGAATTAAGAAAAAGAAATATTATAACGTAAATTTAAAGGGGGGTAAAATTTAATCTTATTCGTGAAAATTAATACATTTGCAAATATCTCGTACAATTGTCCTTGGTTAAAGTTCTCTCTAATTTATAATTTTTATTTTTTGGCGACGGAAAGGGGATCCTTGAAATTTACAATGACCCAATGGGCCAAGGAAAAGGAAAAAAGGTGGTATCGGATGTTTGCAGGATCAGACCGCCGAGATGTCGAGAGAGTAAGAAATTTTTCGTGTTGATAAATGCCGAGAGTAAACGTCTGCTAGAAAGGTAAAAAAAAAACTCGAGGCAGACAAAACCAAGCTGAATAAAGAAATCATATTGAGAGAAAGAATTCAAGTTTGTAGAGATTGAGGAAAGTGAGAAATCGAAAACGGAACGAAAGTTAATGGACTTTAAAAAGAGTCTATACTCCGTAAAGGAGATTAGAGAAAGGCGAAGGATTCCATTTAAACAAATAATTATAGAAATGCGATCACTGTGAAAAGTGTCGCCGAAAGTACTTCAAGAACTTCTCAAGATCAGGGGAAGTAAGAAGAGACGTCAATGGAACTACTAAGAGGGGGTGACTTCCGATACATGGAGGAACATTGTAGAGGATAAAATTTCCTAAAATTCCGCCATTGCTGTTGTGTTACCATCCCAGAATGAGTGTTCCATATGAGGAATGGAGAGCGAGCTAGTAACTGTCTAGAAAAATAAGTTGCACAAATCGTAATTAAGAGGAATGTAGGCAGATATATAGTTTAAAGGTCTACAAAAACGGTTCGGAATAGAGATATGAACTCGGCTAGAATAAGGCAAATTAGGGGACATCAATAAATCGGATGTCGCTTTTTTATTAGAATAACGGAACCACCGTATTCGTCGTTACGGTTAGAGAAAAGGACGAGGAAACCTCGGATGTCCGAAGAACTGTTTATTCGGGTTTCAGAAAGTGGAGCCATATGGCTTTCTAGTAACCGCTGTAGAGCGTGTTTAGACTCAATTCCAGGACAGTTGCATTGAAATATATATGTTAAGTTAACTGGACATATCGATAAAGAGAATGTAGAGAAAGAGAAGAAATAAAAGAAAATGAATTAAAAATGTAGCGAAGGAGCAAGAAAAAGTAAAGGAGACAAAATACGCGAACAGTAAGCATGAAGATGCCAGCACCGCATTATTACCCAAGTCCAATATATGGGGAAGAGACAGGTTATTAAACGGAAAGAAGTATGTGGGACTCAGGGGAAACTAATGGGAAGTACAAGCTCCTACCGCTCAAAGAAACCTTTACAAGAGAGGGTACGCTATCAACTTAATCTAGTTAAAAGCGGAAAACAACACTGACGAAACGCTTTGGGAAGGAAGGAATGAAAATAAGGAATAAAATAATAATAATAACAATAATAATAATAATAATAATAATAATAATAATAATAATAGTAATAATAATAATAACAATAACAATAATAATAATAATAATCAAATAAACGTTTATTATTATTATTATTGAAATAGCTCATCTATGCGCATATTTGCGCGAATGATGGGACTTTGAGAAAAATAAAAATTTCTTTACAATGGATCCAAATGAAATAAAAGAACCGAACAGATGCTTACAAAAATAAGAAAAATTAAAAATAAAAAAGCGATACTATAAATTAATACATGTGTTTAAATAGTATTTGTAAGTTGTATGTACTTAATGTTAACTTAGTCTACTTCTGAAGAATTGTTATGCTTGCCGATATTAAAAATAATGTCACACACTACTCCGATATTGAAGGAAACACAGTGGAGGAACTCACCGAAGGGGACACATTTAATGCTGGTATTTATATAGGACAAATGTATAGGGTTAATTTTTTCCGTAGTAGTCTATGGATATAAGGAAATGATTTCAGATACGATGGTAACGCGTTGAATTTAATTGAGGCTTGATACGTGATTTGCATTCTTGTGTGATATTTATTATATAGGGGAATGTTTGCATATAAATCATTACAGTTTCTAACTACTCCTTCCTTAAGTGAAATATTAAATTTATTTTTAAATTTAAAGATAAAAATGAGGGTAAGCAAATGATATATTGCATTAAAATGCAATATATGTTTATTTTCAGTATATGATGTCTTAAGTATAGTTTTTATAACCGAATTTTGAAGTGATTTTATTCTACTGATGTGGTAGTTTGCAGTTCCTCCCCAAAAAATAATACCGTATGTCAAAACTGGCTGATAAAGTGCAAAATATATTCTAATTAAATAACTTTTTGTAAAGTATTGTGTAAGGTAATAGATTAAAAAGTTTAATTTTCGTAATTTAGCGGATACAAAATTTGAATGAGCTGACCAGTTTAATTTTGAATCGAATATTATACCGAGATATTTAATTTCTGGAACACATTCTATGTTGTAATTGTTGGCTAAATTGAGTTTAAGAATTTTACCAAATTCATGCTGACGCATACTGTATATTACATACTTAGTTGTTTTTTTTTTTTTTTTTTTTTTTACGTCATACCAGCACAACTTACTGCAAACAACGGCGATATTGTAGGAAGAGGAACTAATAATAATAAAATCTAATGACTCCAGCGAGACATTAGGTTGTGAGAAGGGAAAGGGAGTAACACAATAAGATAAGAATGTTCAGAGGATCAATTATAGGAATGAACGCGTGCCGTGATTAAGAATAAGTACATGTTATTATGCAAGTAACTTAAAGTGAGGAATTAAGTGATCGGGATAGCATCCCGACACCATTTCCTTCTAAGTCGCCTTGGAGGATTATCTGGAAGACTGTCCGTATGCATCCTACGGATGACAGGATTGCTGCTACACTCGAATTTGTCAAACAATCTTTTGTACTGTGCAATGTGTGCATCACTGACATATGGGACCCTGAGGTCATTATGTAACGTCAAATTGGACACGTAAGGTGGAGCAGACATGATAGTGCGGAGTATCCTGGACTGCTGCTGTTGAATTCTTCGAAGGTTGCTTTTACAAGTACTTCCATACAATTCAATTCCATAGCGCCAAATGGGAGCGATTGCAGCAAGGTAAATGATTCGTTTGGTAGTTAAGTTGAGAGCAGACTTCCGTCCCAAAAGCGGATGTAGCGACTTCGCGCGAGCAGCAATGGCTCTTCTGATTTGTGCCACGTGTATTCGCCAAGTAAGTCTCCTGTCCAGGTACATGCCGAGATACCGTACCGAGTTGGTTTGGGGAATTTGAGCGTTGCCAATTTTCACCGCTGGACAGCTAATTTTCCTGTTTGTAAACACGACGTGTTGACACTTGTTGGGGTTAAACATTATGCGCCAGCTCTGTGCCCATTCAGCCAGCTTGTCTAGGTGGTTTTGTACAGCAACGTTCGCGTACGTGACCACTGAGTTGGATGCAAGAATGGCGATATCATCAGCATACGTTGCTAGGATCGTCTGATTACTGATCGGTATGTCTGCCGTGTAGAATGAATACAAAAGAGGTCCGATCAGACTACCCTGCGGAACTGACGATAGAATCATACCTACTTTTGAAAGACAACCATTGATATTTACGACGAAAGTTCTGCTGTTCAAGTACGACTGAAGTAACGCGTATAAATCAGAAGTGAGAAACTGCCTCAATTTACAAAGTAATCCAGGATGCCACACTTTATCGAAGGCTTGTGCAACATCCAGGAAAACTGCAGAGCATACCTCCTTCCTCTCCAGAGTTGACGAAATCGCATCTACCAACCGATGACACTGTTGCACTGTAGAATGTTTCCTGCGAAACCCGAATTGATGACTCGGTATAATACCGTGACTGGTTATAAGCGGCTGAATACGATTTAGGATTAATCTCTCTAACACCTTGGATAAGGAGCAGAGCAAGCTGATAGGTCTATAAGAGGAAACGTCCATTTTCGGCTTACCCTGCTTGGGGATCATTACTATTACTGACTTCTTCCATGCTTCAGGGAAGTATCCAGTTCGTAATATTCCATTGAATATGTAACACAACAGGGTAGCTGCCTTCGGTGGGAGTCGTGAGATAATTTCGCCTGTGATGTTATCTGCTCCAGGGCTTTTCCGTAGCGGTGCCTTGCGCAGACATTCGAATACCTCTTTCGGCGTAAACATTACTTAGTTTTAGCTAGATTTAAGGTTAACTTATTACTATTCACCCAGTTTTCTATTAAACGTACACTATTTTGAGTTAATTTGTGTAGAATTGATGGGTACCTTGAACTTACAAGCAAGACCGTGTCATCTGCATATACAAGAAGCTTTCCATCAACTTTTAGCCTACACAAATCGTTGATAAAAATTAAAAATAAAATTGGACCTAAAATGCTCCCTTGGGGGACACCAATATTCCGCTCTTGTTCAGTACTATATACATTATTTATTTTAGTAACATATCGTCTATTTAAGAGGTAAGATTTAAACCAGCTTAGTATGAATCCGCGGAACCCAGCCTTTTCTAATTTCATTACTAACAGCCCATGATCTACTGTGTCAAATGCTTTTTTAATATCAAAGTATACAGCGGCTGTAAACTTCCCCGTTTCTAAATTATCAGTTATATAGGAAGTGTGTTCGAACAGAGCTGCCTCCGTTCCACGCTCAGGTAAAAACCCAAACTGATCGGTACTGAAGAATTTTGTTTCCATTAGATATTTCAAAATTTCGGTTTTCATACATTTTTCAAATACTTTTGAGATTGTAGAAAGTAAACATATAGGTCTATAATTTTCTGTGAGCTCTTTGCTACCACTTTTAAAGATTGGAACAATAACCCCAATTTTCATAATCTTCGGAAAAGTACCTGAATGAATAGATTTATTAAATAGAAATGTGTTAATGGCTTGATAAAGAAGGATAGATTTTCCTTAACAAGTTCAATAGATATCATATCTTTCCCGTAGGATTGCTTATTTGGTAGACTAAGAATAGCACATTTAATATCATCAGTGGTGAAATCTATAAACCCAAAGGATTTTATGCATACTTGTTCCATCTGTTTACTTGTAGCATTTAGTTGAGTCTGCTTAAAATCTTTGTTTTGAATATTACATACACTCTCTTTAAAATATTTATTAAAACAATTTGCCACCAATTTCTCGTTTTCAGAATTTTTATTTGGTCAATATTTGGTGATTTGATACCAATTGTACTATTAATAATATTCCAAAATTTTTTTGGATTTGTCCTATACTTACCTAATAACCTATTGTAATATTCGGCTTTCGCTTTTTTGATCTCTCTATGGATTTGTTTTGAAATCGATTTAAATTTTTGTTGTAAACCAATATCGCTTCGATTTTGTTTGTGCGCTTGATAAATGTTTCTTTTTTGAGCTGAGAGTTGTAAACTTTAATATCGATAATAGGGACTTTACATTTATTAACTATTTCGGACAAGTTTTTTATGAACCATTCGAATTTGTTATTTACGGAGTCAGGACTGTGATATAACATATGTAATCCATATTCAAGTTAGAGATTTTATTTGTAAAAGCATTTTTGTCAAATGTGTAATTTAAACCTCGTACGGACGAGTACAATCCTGTAGATAGTAGGATTGTTGCAGTTATTCCCCTATGATCAGTGAAGGGTATATCAACCAGCTGATATGTTATGTTTTTCACGATTGTACTTTATTATACATACCTCTTACCAAAAGATGTTCTAAACCTGATTCAAAACCTCTTTGTTCACGGAAAAACGTCGCTTGATTTATTTTATTTACAAATCCGAAGGTACTATATAAATTACAGTAGTCTGCACATAATAATAATAATAATAATAATAATAATAATAATAATAATAATAATAATAATAATAATAAAAAAAGGAAAACAAAAGCTTTCATCGCTCGAAGCAATCGTTGCGTTCGAGTTCTCCTATACTATCGACCAACCTAATTAAAGCAAGCAAAAATAGCGTCGTAAAATGAAACTAAAAGATCAAACAAATCATCGCAAATTGCTCATCAACTGACCTATAGTCAAAATGTTCAAACATATTAATGATAATCTAGTAAAATGAAAAATGTTTTAAAGCAAATTTAATTCTTAAGCTATGCGTAAAGGTTATGAATTCCTTAAAAAATTATACTGCAATATCACCATGAGAATTCTTGTCTACACGTTAATTTTTTTCTATTTTCAAGAATTTGTTATTATCTGTTGTTTTTTTTTTTTTTTTAAATTAATCTGTTCCGTACAATGTTAACGAAATTTTTATTATAGTCCGATTATATTTCTGTTTATTCCGTATTAGTTTCGCTGGAAGAAGACCTCATGCTGAAGTGTACCGCTGTTTATGAAAAACGGGTTTTTGAAATGAACTTGCAACATATATATATATATATATTCCACTCTTATTATTGAAATACAGTCAATTTGCGAATTTAAAGTTCTTCTTCACTTCATCCTATATTTTATTCAAGTTCTCGCGGTGTGCCTTTGTAATTTCGCCGCGCGTCCGTATTCAGGAAATATACATGTTATATCATACATGTGTATGTGTTTTCGTTTAATAATACCCGTTTCTTCTATGTAGTTGCAATGCTTTAAACTATTTTTACAAATGGCACGAGTAACGGAACATAGTGTAATTTAGAATGTTACGACAGCGAGTCGTCCATGCAGTTCGCCGAATGTAGTGATGGTGAACAACACATTTATCAGTTACAGAGAACCACGTTGTTCGCAACATTCATCGTTATTTATTCATTTTTCTATTTTACATGGTCAGAAATTTCTGCATTAATGAACTCGGCTAATGTTGCAAATAGTGCTGCTGATTCCAGAAATGAGTTTGACCCGAATAACAACCAGTCCCAGCAGATGTCTGATAACGCTGCTGCTAACAATGGAAAAAATTAATTCCAAGTGTATTTTTTTGACTCGTCTCTTTTCCCCTCCGTATAAACACAAACGCTCTGCAAGAGCGAAAAGCGATTAAATTCCGACGTGAAAGTTTTTTAAAATACGCGTACAGATTTTTTTTCAAAATAATGCGGTGAAATTTCGCAGCTTCTTAGTATTTTTATCGATTTGACGTTTGCGTGTAATTTTCTAAATTATTCTCTGTAAGACTAAAGTCCGCATTTTCGAAAACGGCAAAATTAAAAAAATTCTGCGAATACTCCCGATTTCGAAATTGTGACTCAGCGCGTTATGAGTATGATTTTTTTTTTTAAAAAGGCGACTGAATAGTAAAATGATTCTGCATGCTCTCGTATTATGGATTATTTTTTTCCGTTATTTTTGAAATTCTTTCCGGGCCGGCAGTAAAGTAATTTTCTTCTTAATGCCCTTAATCACATAGTATTGTTATGTTTTCATTGCATATTACGAAAGTATACGGTGCCGAACCTCATCGTGCGATCATCCCCTAGACCATCGGATGATGGTTCTCCTCTGTAATTCTTATTGAAAGTCGATTTTAATACGTCAACTTTTAATAATATAGTCTGCGTAACTGTTGCCATTTCACTGCTATTACAGTTTCTGTTACTTCTTCCGTTACATAAAGGAGACTTATGTACGGCGATGAATTGACGACGCGTGAAATTTCACACACAACAGCCTCTCTACTAAAAAGTAAAATTTTGCAACATTAAAATCTGGTCGGCGACTCGTAATACGTACGTGTGGCGAAAACGTAGTTTCGACTATGACAGTTTTGCTCCGATAGACGGAAAAATAATCGAAAAAGAGCAATAATCCTACGCGTACGTGGCATGCTGGTTGTTATGTCGTCTGTGCTTAATTATTTTAATTTGGAATGCGATCGAATTATCGAAGGAGTTTTTATCGCAACAATTTTCGTTTAAAATACATTCATCGAGTCTTTCCACATGCTGCCAATAGTCGAAAAAGTTAGTGTTCAATCTGTTTATTAAGTACTATTTTTAATCTTTAAAACTCCAACCACAAATAATTGACTTTTTTTTTGCTTTTTTTTTTTTTTAACTGCGAAGTTTACCATAATGTCCCTTACGACAATTCGAGACACACAGACCGCTGTCTTTTTTATGCTAGTTACCTGTGCTGTGTAAAATCTTCTCTTCTCCCAAATAAATTCCGGATATAACGTGATGAAATTTTCGCCTCGTAAATTCTAAAATTAAGGTCCAAAAAAATCCGAACTATAATTAACCGGCAAATAGTGTGTCCTTTTTTTGTGAAAAAACACCGCTGCGCCGTAATCCATCGGCTATATAAAAATAATTCTTTTTGCAAAAAAAAATATACGTAAATTCTCAAAAACACTTTTTTTTTAAAAAAAAAAAAAAACTAATTAGAAATACTGATTTTAAAAAATTATTTCTTAATTTTTTTAAATTCTTTTCCACTCTTTCATTTTAAGTGAAATGTAAAAGGAAAAAAAAATATACAGGTTCTTCGCAGAATAATAATTGTGTACTACTCGCTGAACTAGTTATTTTTGAAGATGATCGCATTTCTGTTTCTTGTGTAGAAGTAAAATTAGAGATTATTCCAAGTTTTGTAGTCTTAACACCACTACTACAATTATAATTCATGTAGAACTTGCATAACACAATGGCATTAGTTCATAATATATATACATATATATGTTGTATTATGTAACAGAGCGGAAGCTATCTAAAACTCTCCGGTTTCGACGTTTTCCTGATATTGAATTGTTGATATATTAAAAAACATACGGATATATATATATATATATATATATTAGGGGTACATGTGTGGTTTTGCGTAATTAAATGTTTACCTGTAAAGTGTAAATTTAAATTTGACAAAACTGAATCATTAAGCTGTGTATTAAAACCCCCGAATTCGCGTCTGAAATGCAACCGCCTGCTGTGATTACTTAACACATTTATCAACAACCCAGTTCGTGTGGTTTCGTTAATTTCCGCGTTTATTTAGTTCTACGGAGATTATAATAGGTAATTTACCATTAGAGCACAAGAACGGACAAATCGTGTAATTCGAACAAAACTTCTTTCAACTAACATATCCTTTATGATGTTGTGGGGCATTCATGTACTTACTAGTTTTTTTCTTTTAAAAACTCTGAACGTTGTTTTTTTTTCTTTTTTTTATTCTAGAAATAAAAGTTTTTAATTACTATGAATTATGGAACATTACAAAAAAAGTAAAAGAAAAATTTAACAATTTTTTTTTTATTATCTGTATAACAATGTGTATTCTTTAAAAGTTGACTAAGATTTTCAATTATCCCCCCTCGGTTTAAATGGGATTCGATGAGATTTTCCTGGACCCCCCCCCCCCATTTGAGCTCACGTAATTAATGGGGTTATCTCCTTAGTTGTTGCAAGATACTAACATCCTATTTGTGATTTATATCAAAATGGAACGCCTACAATTTCTAATGTTTCCCAAACTGAATTTTCTTTAGGTAAGCAAAATGTTTCCAGACTTTTAGCCGTTAGAGACCTATTACTCTAGTTTATGTAATCACATTTTCTTTGAGTGTTCTGCTCTTTCTGCGGAACACTCTTCCCTTTATTTACTCCTTTTAAATTCAAGCTCCCTACTGTACTTCCTATATCCTGTCCATTCCATATCAGTCTGTTGTTCCTGCCATTGGTTCCTTTATTTCTGTCATTTCCGATCGAATCAAGTTTTAATTAGTTCACTCTTCTTCCTATTGTTTCTCGGTGAGGTCCCTGGTTAACGAGCCCAAAAAAAAAAAAAAAAAAAAAACTCTAGTTTATGCCCATCGTTAGGCTGCGGGTGAGTTTTTTGTTTGTCACGAATTAAATATGTTCAGCAGGACAGGTAAGTCTGGAGGCATATGTTACCCGAAACAAAATAAACGCCTCGTTAGATACAATGCAAAGTTTTTTGTACTTTTCCCGTACAGTATATATATATATATATATTTATTTATATGTGTATACATATATATTATATTGCAATTAGGCGAGTGACCAATATGTAGCATATATGCATAATTATTAAGCACAATTGTAAACTAATTAGGATTCAAATATTTCTTTTTTCCTGTCTTTAAGATAACACGGTAAAAACGGTGACAAAGAAAACCTGGACCGAGAAAAACGATAAGAGGATGAAAAGCGAAAGTTCAAATGCCATTGGAAAGTGGCGGAAAATCACGAGCTATCTCAAAAGAGGAAGGGAATAGGGACCATCGTCTGCAAATAGAAAGGGGAGCCGACAGAAGACGGCAATCATTAAATAATTAATGTCGGCCAGTTTAAATTAGAAAAAGAAGAAAGAAACAAACAATAAATCACATTGTTACTTGAAAGAAATAATTCGATAATTTAAACGGAGAAAAATTTAGAGGAGAAATCAAAAATGGCCGTACATTCGTTATTTTTTATTATTAATTAGTCCGCGAGTGAGGTAAAAAATGTAATGAGTGTACCAAAATAACGTGAAGCGAGCGTAATAAATATAACGTTTATTTTTCGACGCCCATCGAACTGCTTCTCAGTATCGGATTTAATTTATGTTGCGGAATGAATTTTTACAAAAACTGCCGACTACTACCTCGAAGAGATATAACTTCTTTATTTAATAGTTTTTAACCGGACGGTAGAGCATAAAAATATAGCGAAATGATATTTAAAAAGAGTAACCTTCGTGCGAGAGATTATAATCTACGTAATCATTTTTGAGCAATGATTCGGTTCTACTATAATTACCATTCCACGATAATTTAGATGTTCGTTATACGGGTAAAAATATATGGTCGATTCAAATACGGTGGATTCAGTTTTTGAAATATTTAAATTGTAACAAGACCGAATTAGTAATAAATAAATTTAAAAAATATATAATTTCATAGAGACGCAATTCAACTGATAAAATTTACTTTTTTCTACTTCAACAAAGAATCGTTTATTTTTTAAATTATTCTTTCTAATTTTTCTTTCTTCAAAAAGTAAAACAATTTTCTCGGAAACTTTTTTTCTTGTTCTTCAGTGGGTTCGTAACACATCCGATGTCCGGCGATTATATTTGCCTGAACGGAAGAATCCATCGTGGATTGATCGATTACTTTTTTAAACCGAATTCGGTAGGTCAAATCGATACACCGAACACAATGGTGTGTCGAAACGGTTAAAGTGTTGACCAATAAAACTGTTTATAGAACCGTAGAAAGAAGTGCAACGGTCGCTGGTAATCTCACCCATTGCAGTATAATTTGCGGTTAAATATGTAAAGCGAGAGTTGCCCTACTGGAACGTAGCAATAAATCGGTGACCATTTGGTGTGGCTGCCTCTCACTGGAACTGTACGATATTTGCAAATCTGGTTCAAACGTTGCGCGAATGACAGAGCAAATTATAATAACCTGTAATTCCTTCTTTTTTTTTCCATTTCTAAACTTGAATCTTCCCTCGACGCTCACGTTTGATAAAAAGAGCAGCTCCAACATGTCGCTGTCCAATTAGTAGCGCTCGCATTGAGACGCGCACGAGATAGAACTGACTGGTAAAGGAAAGAGAAAATCACACATCGTTAAGTTTCTGTATATAAAATTTATGTACCATATTCAGCTGCGTTGAAGATCTTTTTTTTTTTTGCTTTTCACTCACGATAGAATTTAAGAAAACCAACAGTCGATTTCGAGAACTTTTGTAAGTGATTAATTCTCAAAGAACTAACGCTTTCAAACATCGACGGTTGTACTAAAATAAAGTTAAAGATATTTCATAAATTGATTGGATAAAAATATTTAAAAGAATTAAATTAATCAAGTTTTTTACTATTAAAATATACACTAAAAAAAAAAAAAAAGATCACATTATTTATATTTCTGAATTAAGTAAATAGCCCAGCGACCACCACGGTGTAGTTGGTTAAACAATGTGGAGGACCCCGTGTTCAAATCCCGATTCTGTAAATTAAGAGTATAGAAAAATGTCACTTGTGCTGCGTTACATGACTAGCGAGCCCCAAAAGTAAAATTTAAAAAAAAAAAAAAGTAAATAAAAGGGTGTAGGATAAATAAACGTTGAAACTTTCTATAGCAATAGAACTTGCTTTTTTTTAGCGAATATTTTGAATGTCGTCTATTTATGTTACCTGGTGTAGCATTGAGAGTACGCCGGTATGCAGGTTAAAGTACTTTTCTGAATACTTTGCATTACCTTATTATCGTTTTATTTACTAGTCGCATGTTTTCCCTATAGTGGATATGAATATTGGAATAGGTCCATAATATTTATCAGATTTATTCGGATAGTAATAAGGTTGTTTTTTTTGCATAGTTGTCTATTTTATTATTATTAACAAACAGAAGAGTGTAAAATTATGGGGGGGGGGGGACAAAATATCTAGACGGTTTTAATAAAAATAAGAGCTATAAAGTATTTCTAAACGAGCTAACATAGTACTCCGTAATGATTCAATTAAATGGAATTATTTATATCTTCCAAAACTCAATTATCACAGTCAGCTTACAACTATCATATTAACTTTTATTAGTGATACGAAAAACATTAGAAAAAATAAAATAAATAAAACATTACACTGCATACTTATTAGATTTCGTATTCGTTCTGTCATTTTGGGTAGTCCATATAGAATCAGATGATTGTGAAATCAAAAAGGTGCAAACTAGATTTTTAAGATATATTCTATATCGCAAGCGTGACGGAACTGTATGATCTTGTTTTCAGACAGCGTAACTCATATTTTCGGGTAGCAGGTTGCTTATTTTTATAGATTACTCTTTCATGCCAGACACTCGGGCAAAAGCTCGCGATATGTCGAGAAAAACCGCTGAACAACATTTTTTTCCTTCAAATGTTGTTTCCATTAGCTTAGTCACGCGGTGCACTCGGTCAATCGTAGACTGCTGATTAGCCAAACTGATGATCTGGTGTCTTAAATAGGGGCTTGGGGGCGGCTTAAGGAGTAATTTCCGGAATATAATCTTGATATGAAAGGTAATGAAGAGTTTGGTCGATACGAAGTTACTAGTTCTGTTGGTTTCCCAAACACGATGATTTGAGGTCTAAGAAGAAAATAATTATGAAAACGAATTACTCGCGCCACACAATCTTGTAACCCACATGCTTAGTTGTCATAAGTTTCCAAATAGTAGACGTAAAAGATTATTTAACGTCGTGTCAAGATTAAAATCGGAATATTTTAATTACTCGCCCAATTGGGCAATTTGGCCACCAGAAACTAAAGATGATTTAATTTTTCCCGGAATGAGTTCTCGGATAATCTACTTATCCCTAAATAATGTACACCGAAATACGTAAATTATTATCTATAAGCGGCGCTATATTAAAGTAAAGTGAGTTCCATACCCTTGAGAGGGCGTTGGGAAGTATATTTAATTAACCGAATTGTGTGTGACTTGGTTAAAATTTTCTACCCCATCCGTGTGTTGTAAGGTTTAATTTCACGTCTCACTGGTAATCGGGTTGTAACCCCCGTTATAGGCATAATAATGAAAGATTTCAACTACCCGAGAAAAAGAGAAAGAAACTTTTCTGTTTTGTTTGCTTTTCCTAGCCATCCTTTAGCTACTTACAGAATGTTCCGCATAGAAGTGGATAACTGAAGTATACTATAATTCATACTGACCGAAATACCAAAACTGTGCCTGTGCGGCAACACACAATTGTCCGCGATATCCGTAATTTAAAAGCTGAACCGAGGCATGATTGTCGGTGGACGTGATCAACAAGCATGTTTTATCACATTATATCTTCGTAGCGGTTGGTTTAGCGCTGTGCATAAGAGATTTAGCGCTGAATTCAAAAACTGAATCGGAAGTTACTACTCAATACCAGGTACAATAAAACGTCGTAGCGTATCAAAACGAGCATTCGGCGGAAAGACAAGAGAAGGGAACCGTTTTTGACATTCGATTCGTCACCATTTGGATCAGTTCGAAAATCCGATATGACACCGTATGACTTTTTGTTCTTACGAAGTTACGAAAATATTCAGAATCCTCAGCGCAGCCGCAAACGACGAGGTAGCTAATTATTATCGGAGTTTTATGCAACGGACCGTTGTGCGCTTTAATGATATTACTTAATTACTTAAAAATTACCCGGCACATCTATTATTAATGGAGCGATCATTTACCGCTATAATGGACGATTTAAAATAAAATGTTATGTCTCTTCTAAGATAGGCGTTAAAAAAAGAAATTACGCTATTCAACTTAAATATCAAAAAAAAAAAAATAAATCAGTGCGTAAGTTTCTAAAACTATTGGATCAATTGTACTTCCGGGGGAAAAAAAAAATGTAAACTAAAACTAAAATTCGTCTGAATACGCACAATACGAACTAATAAGCGAACGAATATCGTGTTGCAGTTTTTTCAAGTAACAAGTTAGGCTAATTATTGGAGGACTAGAATTATTTCGAACAGAGGTGACAACTAATATGTATGGAATTTTTCGCCAAACTTTCTAACGGTTATCTTGAAAACATGTTGTCCGAAATTATCACCGTTCATGATAGTGGCCAAATTGTCGCGCCAAAAAAAAAAAAAAAAAAAAATAGAAAAAATTCATTGTTGCTAATCTCTTCAATTAAGATGCATTATGGCGAAGCAGAAAAAGCTTCCCCAAAAACAGAGCGCTCAATTAATTTTAAAATTTTGGCTGTTCATACTTTCCCTACATCCCTTAACGATAGTTCTATTGTCTGGTTATATTAAGCGAAGAACATCGACTGCTTTTAAAGATTATTTTAGTGACTACTGAGTGTACCTGTGTTTACTGATATTTATCGATGAAAATTGTACGCTGCCACCATTGGTCAGTATATTTGCGAATATTATTAAAATCGATTCGCATGGACAAACGTTATGAGCGAACGAGCATAAAAAGAATAATTAAGAAAAACATACGTGTGTTTCCCTTTTGCAAATAAGGTGAAATGCGAATTGAAATACTTTGATTGTTTTTTCGCCGCTGGCATTAAACACCATTTAGCCAGTAATTTCGTTTAACCGATCACTTAAATTAATTTCTGTTGCTTCCGCTGAGAATCGAAGACCACTATGATAGCAGTCAAGCGCACACGCCGCTAGACACAAGCACGGTACATAAGCATTTAAAATGAAAAGCCTACATTCCGACATATTTCTATTGAGCATATTGACCGCGTTATTTTTTCATCTCCCATCAGAAATTGAGAACATTACGGCAGAAACTACCTGGAAAATTTAGATATTTCTACCAGAAAGAGGAGCATAATAGTTGTATTTTTACGAAAAAACATCGTGAAGCTAACTTTCACAATCGCCGACACCCTGTCGAGGATATGAGACTTACTTTAATTTACTCCGGAAAAAAGAAAAACAAACAATTACTTATTTTTAAAGCAAACCGTTACTGATCTAAACGGATGAATAAATAGAAAGTTCATTGGTATAATCCTTTCATATATTCATGTATATATATTAATTACAACGTAATTCTTAGGTCGGCTCCCATTAGAAAAAATGTCCCAAAAAATGTACCAATTGTATGTAACGAAGAATGTCCCAATTTGATGTAACGAAAAATGTCCTAATTTTATGTAACGAAAAATGTCCTAATTTTATGTAACGTTTGTTGTATTTCAATTTTTACTGACTTCCAAAGATAAGGAGGTTTTATATACGTTCGTCGATAATGATTTCTTTTTTTTTTTTTTTTTTTTTTTTTTTATGTTCGCGCATAACTCATGTTAATATAGATCGACTTTACTGATTTTTCGGCCGCAACACACGTTTGCGTTCGGTGGCGGTTTTCGTTTTTAGAAACATAACGAATACACTTCTTATTACTGTGCACATTGATGAATAAGAAGACCCACCATAATCGGGAGACACAGTAAAGACTATATAGCTAATTTAATAATGCCATGGAAACGCAATAAAATGCTTTTTTACAAAAAATAAATACCGATACTTCAAGGTTTATTATAAAAATTTAAAAATGCACTAAAAAGTAAAAAATAATTAATCCCGATAAGAAAATATATGTATATCAGAGTGATATAACACTTAAGTGGTGATATCGTAATTCTTATACAACATTAAAACCTTAATTAGAGTTGGAATTAAATTCATGTTAGGAACAATTTAATCAACATTTAATGCAGTTTTTAATTATTCTTTTAATATGAATTTGATGCCGACTCCAAAAAGTTAATGTTGTATAAGAATTACGATATCACCACTTAAGTGTTATATCACTCTGATATATATATTTTCTCATCGGGAGTAATTATTTTTTACTTTTTAGTGCATTTTTAAATTTTTATAATAAACCTTCAAGTATCGGTATTTATTTTTTGTAAAAAAGCATTTTATTTTTTACTTTTTAATGCATTTTTATTCAATTAAATTAAAACATTTATTTCCACGGTAAAAACACCAAAAGCTACATTTCCATGGTAATTTGGCAAATTTATAGTATTTTAAGTCAAAAATCTAATCCGACGGTGAAAACAATCATGAATGAAAAGCATCCAAAAAGCTTCAATCTCCCGCATTATTAAGGATAACTCAAAAACTATCAGTCAGACCTTGATCAAATTTAAATGGGACCACATGACAAACACCACCTTTCAAATAAAAGAAGAATCATCAAAATCGGTTCATCTAGAAGAAAGTTCTGTGGTAACACACATAACAAAAAAAAAAAAAAAAAATAAATAAAATAAAAATACAGCCGAATTGAATACCTCCTCCTTTTTTGAAGTCGGTTAGAAAAAAGTATTACTTATACGTGTTGTGGTATGTTAAGTTGTTTCGGTAGTTTAATAAAATTTATTCTCTCTTTTTTTATATATAAAATTGGGACATTTTTTCGTTATAAAATCTAATGGGGGCTGGCCTAAGAATTACGTTGCAAATTTTGATAATTTTATACAAAGTATAAAGGAGAAAGAGACAGAAATGTAAGCAAGCAGGGTCAAGGGGTACAGCCCCTTGCGAGGCCAAAATAACCGAGTTATATATATGTATACATATATAAATATATATATATATATATATATTAAAAGGTGGTTTAAAAAATGCTTATCACTCTCTTACCAATGACGTAAACTTAATTTTTAAATAGAAAACTTTACACTATAATAATGAGAAAAAATTAACAAATATCTATGCGTGGGAATTCAGCGGTATGCTGGATTTAACGCCTAATGTGAGAATTAAGCTTGTATTTTGCCGTTTTAAAAATTAATTATGTACCAATCGAATGATGTTATCAGTGTAAAATGGTGAGAAAAACCAGAACGATTAACAAACAATGTAACATCAAACTGAATGTTTGCTGTATGGAAGAGTAAAAGAAAGCCGGGAAAATAGTTAACAAAATTTAAAAAAAGAAACGCAATTTAACTTTAATGTTTTCCCGTAGAAAGAAAAAAAAAAACCTTTTTCCCCCTCATATTGCATTTCTTTACGCTCTGTTTATAACTTCAGTATAGGGTGTAGTAAACAAAGCGTACGCATGTATCGGTGATATTTGTTTTCCACAGCTAAATGCTGTGCAGCTTGCTCGCGTAAAAGGGATTATAATCGGTATAGTGGTGGCAGAAGTATATGAGGTTTGCCACAATTGGTCCCACACACCCACGAACACAACAATTCGCCTGGGATGCTCCTATAAAAATAATTATCAAATACGAAGGTGTTTATCTTACTCGGAGATGATTGGGTACGACAGGTATTCTCCAAGAAACATCGAAAGATTGTTTGACACTTTTCAAAAAGATCAATTGCAAAGTCCACAATTTTATCTCCGCTTCTGTTTAATCGTGTGACAAGTAAGCGAGGCAACGATGACGGTAATCTAGTGGAGTACAGAGGGCGAGCATACAATATGCAGGATCTAGAGAAGTAGCACTTTCATTTTATCGCTGTCACGACAGCATAGGGATGTTAGGATATACTTACTAGTAAGGTTGTCCAGAAATTTCAACTTATTTAATACAATTGCTTCGGGTGTTATCAGGGGCAGATTAAGGATTGACGGAGCCCGGAACTAATCTTGAATAAAGGGCCCCCCTTCGAAGAAAAAATGGTGAAAAAATTTATTATCATATATGTGAAACAAACGAGCAAAAAAAAATAGAAAAACCTACTGCGTACGTATGAATAATTAATAAATTTAAAATTATGCCCTCTTTAAAAAATCAACTATCTTACCCTAAAAACCTGAATACTAATTAAATTGAACGTCAAATAAAGAATTTTATATATATATATATATATATATATATATATATATATATATGTTAATATTTGTAATTTTCTATTAATAACATTATGTTCTATTTTTCCACAAAAAAATATTGATATAAATATATATATAAAAATTAAATATTGTGGCTAGCAAAAAAATAATTGTTTTTTTAATAAAAATAAAAACTTTATTTATAATGAATTATCTAAAGCAGCGACGGCGCCGGTATTATCGCTACAGCGTTTTCAAGCTAGTTTTGATACACTCACGCAATGTTTTTGATCATATTGTTTTCTGTATATGTATATAAATTAAATATGCGTGTTTAAAATTCCATAATTATTCATGTTGATCAAAAAAAAGTAAATGAAACGCAGTAGTATGATTTGTTAAATTTTTCGAAATACAAATGTACTTATAAAATCAGCAATCGATTAAAACTCACCTTTATGCAATTATAAATCAAACGTATTCAATAAAATTAAGGGATATTTCAGATAGTAAAACATTTTTACATAAAATAATTGGCAACGATTGTATGGGTATCAAGATTTGAATAGAGAATATTGTTATTAACCGATTTGTCGAATGCTTATTTATTATGCAATACGTACGTTAAAAGACTCATTCGTTTTTTTGTAACACAATAAATTAGATTTATCGTAGAAAATTTCTATAAAAATTCCTTTTAAGTAGCATTTAGTTTATCGGGGAAAAAAGAGAAAGTTTTATAGAGAAAAAGTATATAATTTTATTAATAAACTCGTATATTATTTGTGTTTTTTTTCATAATATATAAAAATTAACTGAATTCCTTTTTAGGATAAGAAACGCAAATTTAAAATCTCGCATTTTTACAGTATTGAGTATTTTGGGGGGGAAAACTTAAATTTTGCACGTAGAAAATTAAATTTTTTTCTGTTCAAGAGCGCGGCCGCCCTGGAAGCTGGGGCTCGGGACTCTTAGCTCCCCCCTTAGATCCGGCCTTGGCTGTATCGACTTCATAGGAACAGAATATGGACAATTTAGCAGAAGCTTCATTTTTGTACGCCACACACGCTTGCACTTACGAACAATTCGTTATATTGTAAATAGTTTTGATGTTATTATTTTCTAAGAGATAAACCGATATAAAAATATAGTATATTCACATTTTGATATTCTATTTTTCATTTTATTTTCAATTTTTTTTACATTTTCGATCTATTATTATTAGTCGTTAACTTTCGAAGTTATATTTAAAATCGTCTGTTATTTTTTTGAATATCCGATTTTTGAAATATTCGATTGACCTATCTAACAAAGAAAATAAAGGTAAAAATATCCGGGGTCAAAGTAATTTATTTATCTTCCTTTCTTTTTCGAAATTATAGCATACGTTTTCCATTTATTTTTATCCCCAGCCTCCCCCCGTCTTAATAGAGGGGAAATAGCATCGTCTTATTAAAGGAAAAATATGCATTATCGACCTTTTACAAATTAATCGACCAGTCATGGTCGTTGTCGCCGTTTACTTCCTCGTACTAGGTCGCATTATCAGAGCGCGGCTATCTTCACCGTGTTGGCCATCTGCATCCAGTTCTGCAACTCTCTCCGCCCGATGAAACAATTTTAGCGATCCCGTTTATTTCGAAATAAACAAAAACCTATTCATGATAAATTGAATAGTGTGTGGATGAAGTCGATTTTTTCACATCCGGTTTAGTGTGAAATTAAAACGGCGACATCTTTTCGATTCGTACAACGCAAAGTGAATATGCAAGTAGACTAAAATCATTTCTCGATATCAACGTCATCGGCAAATTAAAAATTTGACTACAATTTATTAAAATCCATAAATATTCAAAGAATAACAACCCTCCCTATATAAAATGAAAGTGTTCATTAATATTTTCGACAGAAATTATTTTATTTAGACATTACAGCTCTGCATGTAATCCCGGTTGATGTGATAAATTGTAAACCACGCGACGATGAAGCTACAGCTTCCGAAACATTCAACTTTAAAATGAAAAATATTAATCAATAGATTTCCGGCTTTTTAAGAGTTAGTAAACTATTTCGCCGAATTTACGGATAGAAGGCGTATTTAGGGCTTCGTGTTAAATGAACATGCATGCGGTTTAAGAACTTTAACCGATTTAAATGGCTCTCAATATAGACAGTCATAGCGACCCTCGATTTTAAGCGAAGGAAGAAAAAAAAAAAAAAAGACGCAAAAAGTAAAAATTTATAACAAACTCGGTAGTTTTTTTTAGTTTATTTCGTTGCGTATCTAAAAAGATAACTTTAATATTATTGACGTTTAAATATAAATTAACCGTAATAGGCATTAATTCGCAAAAATTGATCAAGATATCAGCCGTCGTGTTTTAAAAAATTACAAACTCCACACTGCCAGTATTGTCGTTTTTAGTTCAACAAGCGACTCTATCGTTAATAGTTTAACGTATGGGAACTTTCAATAAGAACGAAAATTTAACAATTCCCCTTGTTCCAATCGTGTGTCATCGTCGTTAGTTTGGGAAAACGAATTAAGGTTATTTTTTTAAGGCACCACGATATCGAATATGATATTTTTCGTTCAAACCGGAGAAAGCATTTTGAAGCTTGTTTCTCTTTGAATTACCGTTTATATTGGAAGGGCTTTTCCAGCGTTAGAATGTGTTAAAACCGTTCCGCATCGTTGGTCGTTGAGCTCGCGAGTCGTACGATTTTATCGCGAATACGTGACCCAGATATTATAAAACTTAACATATACCATCTGTCGCTGATCTACATAAATGCGACAAAAACAACCGATCATACTACTCGTATAAACAATCAACTGTCGTTTGCGAAATCGACTCTAATTGTGATCCTTTTCGTTAGCTATAAAAAAAATCTCTAAAAAGTTTACAATCCGTCATTTAATGAAGGGAAATTTTACATACATTCTCGCACACTTTATACCGATAATTCTATTAAACAAACTTGATAATATTGCTATATTTTAAGTAGTTTTAAATTATTACACTTATTCAAAATGATTTTAGTACATACACATATGATTTGTCATTCGTATAAATCACTTTATAATTTTAAAACCTTATATCTTGATCGATTCTTCCAGTTAAGTTTTTTTCCCAATAAAACGCCACTCCCTTCGAAATATGTCAACTGTGATTCCTTAGTACGAACTATGAATGTTGTCCTGATGACAGATGAATTTCTCGCATTTATAAAATGTATATCGAACGAGCTGATTCGTTGTTCGGTGCTCATTTAATTATTTAAATTTTGTCGGATTAATTTCATCTGATTGAGATTGTTTCGAACATCACAAAGATGGTACAGTTTTTGCTCGGCTCCTTCCTACTCCTCTAACGGTATTATTCTTTCCATTCGTGCTTCTATTTCCGAGATGCGTTTGAGTCTCGTTCTATTCTTATTAACTTTTTGTGGATCCCTAGCCACTGCGGTATCCAAGGAAAAACGAAGCAGCAGATCTGCTGGCCCGCTCAGCTTTCCTCAATGGTCATCCCCTCCAACATTTTCCTGTCCCATACATCCTATATTTCTTTTCTCAAGTAACCATTTCAGACTACGAGTGGACATCTGCCCTTCTCCCTTCTCATTACCGACTTTTTGGTTTCAATTTTTTCCCTCTTCTCACCGCTCTGCTATGGTTTCCTTAATTAGACCAAGACATGGTCATTTCCTCCTCCCTTCTTCCCGTTTCCGATTTTCTCTTTATCCTACTCCCTTTTGGGGTGTCTACACGTTTCGGATTCTCCTCTTATTTGCGACTCCAATCACGTCCTGTTTGAACGCTGTGCTCTTTCTACAGAATGCTGTACTCTCAACTCCTGCCGCTGAGCGCCTTCCTTTCAGTGCTTCTTTCGTACTTTCCTTCCCAACTTCTGCTGTTTATTCCCCCGTTACTTTCCTTTATGCTTTCCATTTTTCATCGCATAACATTTTTAGTTAGTTGTTCTTGCTTCTTTCCTTTCTATTTGTTTCTGGATTAATGTCCCCTTGGTTGACGAACCCAAGGGGGGAATCAAAAGAAAAAAGTTAACTAATGCGCAGATTTTACTGTAAAAGTTCAGTAAAACCCAGTTCGAGCTATTTAAATGACCCATAAAAAAAAAAAAAAAAAAAAAGGATTAAAAAGCGATTGAAAAATGAAAAAAAAAACCCTACTTCCGGCATCTTAAAGTTTTTTTGTATTTTTCCAAATAAAAACGGAAGATGGTGTTCGATAAGAATAAAAGTAAAGTAACCAACTAGCACGCTACCGGCACTGCGGAGCGTTAATATCGATGTTCCTGACATCCGTTTGAAAAAATTCTAGTCTGACTTCGGCATGGCCGTCTTACGCAGTCTCTTCCAGATAATGCTAATGGCCATATAAGTATTACAACTGTTATAAGAGGGTTCAATCAACCGATAATTGGGAGTCCGCGAATCAATTGACCGCGATCTTTTTCACAGATCATTTCAAGCAATGCATTAAAGTACCTTCATTAAATATCCGAATAATGTCAGTCCTCTGTCGTCACCACCACTTCCGTTTATATTCAACCTAAGACGACGTATTATCTGAAATGATCGGTAGCGCTATAAAGCCTTTATTAATTCAAAGTTTCCATTCTGAGGATAAAACTGAAACGGAAGAAAATTTTAAAACTTTCCAACAATTGAAAGTACGGAATTATCACCCAAGGACCAGAAATTATGGAACTTTTTCGTTACTTGGTACATTACGTATGACATTCAACTTAATTGCTAATCTATTTACTCTCGCTGCGCCGATCTATTTTTATAGTTCATCATATTCCAGGAATTTCGACTGTTACGTTCGTTAGACAGAAACAACTTTTTTTTCCCCGTTTCTCCCTATTTCGGCATAAAGTAAGGTAATCTATCCGCAAGCAGGTGAGCCGCACAATTAATCTGTTTCTCTCAATTATGCCGTAATTAATGGCGCAGTGTAATAGGTACTTTTCGGAATTAGAAGTGCAGAACCGACGCTAACCGCAACGTGCAGTTTCCGAAATGACAATTACGACGCGATTCTTTTGTTGCTAAGGTCGAACACACGGACAACAATAAGCGTGGTCTCTGACTCGGAGTAGTACGGTGAGAATGATAGATTACGGAAGAAACGATGAAAAACCCGTTACGGGCGACGGTCTGGAAAAAGGAATTACGAATCAGCTGTGATGAAGATTCGGAGTTAGACGGAGATACCGTTAACCGAGTAAAGGTAAAGGCATACAACAGCGTCGGTCGGTCGGATGCTGCGGTTCAGTTCATTTGTTCCGTGTCAGACCACAGATGCTCGAAGACGATACCGACCTAGTGATCAATACGGTCGTTCTTTTTTTCCTTTCTTTCTTTTTGCTTCATACTTTTTCCTTTCTGTCATACTGATTCTCTTATTTAACCTCACGATTTGACCGCTTTAACCGGCGCGCTGCAAATTAAAAATTTTCCCCGCTCTATTCGTGGTTCGTGATTATGTTAGAAAGGAATTATGTTAGAAAGAAAGAAAAAAGAAATAACGGCAACGCCTAATAAAACGTTTCATACGTTGTGTTCCATTGCATTGTTTCCGAGTGGAACGTGCACGCTTTCAGTGAAGAACCGAAGGGTTTAGCGAAAAACGTGTTTTCGGGAGATCGAATTTTTCATCATTTACACACAATTGGGGGTTATTTCCAGCACCGGCAATAATTAGTCGAATAGCGTTGGGAGCTTCGCTTACAGATGTGTGTCCGTCGGAAAGACATGTAAGAAATTAGGAAGAGCGACCAAGCATAAAACAGTCCTAACGAAACAGTGGAAACTTCAAACGACACGCAAAAAAAAAAAAAAAAAATAAATAAATAAAATAAAATAAAAGATAAAAGCTGATGGAAAAGAAAAATCACATATTAAAACCGAAAATTTTTGGAAAATATGTAAGGCAACCGACGAAAAACGATTACACTTCGCATTTAAGGGCGTTACTTGATTTCTAAATCATGTTCTCTTTAATAGCATATTTTGTTTATTACGTGCGAAGTTCTACGGGTTTTCGAAACATCTTTCCGCCGGGTTGTGAATTTCCTAATTCGATACTAATAAACGGGCAATATATCAGCGTAGATTCAAAATTACTTTATTAAGATAAACGGTACGGAGAATAAAATTAAAAATCAAATTAAATCACAGCTGCGACACCAGGTACAAATAAAAACGAGAGATCCGTCGTGGGGTTCTTTGTTTTCCGGAACAACTTAGAAGCTGTGTGCAACTTCACCGGATCCCTGAAGAAAGACTGATTTTCGAATAAACAAAAAGCCAATCAGGTTTCTAAATTGCGAAATATTTTAATAAGCTACGTTACCGCGTTAATTAGATTTACCCAGCTCGAAATAATTCGCCATCACCAGAGAATTATCTAGTGGGGAAAGTAAAGGCGGATCCCATGAGAAAGGAATTGGTCCCACAGTATTCTCATCGGATCCATTAGGCTAAGGTACTATTATGGAAAGCTTAACTTCACAATTCATGATACTCTATCAAGGATATACGGAGCTTAACTCACTTTTACTTACAACGTCAATTATATTCTCTGTCATCTCGTTTTAAGAAGCTCCGTACGGATGCGATTAGTAAAGCCGTTTAATGTAAATCGTTGAATTTTATCTATTTCACTCTAATACCGTTTTTCGGGATCAGTCAGACGGAAAACGGGCCTCCCCCCGAGGAAAACCTGCGGGGGCGATGCCCCCTTGGAAAAATAATATATGTCATACGGTACAAAAAATGTCCCATTAAACTGTTCGTCACAATGTCTATACGATGCACATAGTCCAGTTAAATAGGCGACGATGAAAACAAATGTAAACAATAATGTTTTATATACATGTAAAATTTTGTTCAAGACGGCTAGGAATGACGTAGTCACTTGAAAACGGTTCTTCTAAAATCAGCTTAAAAGAAAAAAAAATTAAGGGGTCAAGGGGACTTTACGAGGCCTCAAGGGCCGAGTTTTTTACATACATATACTATTTCATGTATAACACAAATTATATATATATATATATATATATATATACGCTCTCTTCTCTTATTGATGTTTAAGATGAAACACAATGCGCAACTGATAACGAAGAAATTTAAGTTCAGATCCGAATTAAGTTCCATCAATGTTATCAACTATTTATTTGCAAAAACAAAGATTAGAATTTTAAATCCGGTTTTTATTTTTTTTAAAAAATCATGTTCAAATTTATTTCAGAATTACGATTAGAAAAAGAAAAAAACGAAGAAAAAAAACAGCGAAGCGAGTCTCACGAGCTTTTTTTTAGATTTTAAAATATCACAAATTTAATATTAATAATTAATTAAGTTTAAATTAGTGAAATTATTTACTTTTATTTTTAAAACAGTTTCTATAAATTTGCGATCACATTATTTTATTGTTTGGAAATTGATTTTTTAAATTGGGAATTTTTTATGAAATAGGAAAAAAAATTAAACGATTCCGTGTATGAAGAAAATACCAAAGTCTCGAATTCACTTTCTACTCCACAACTGATTGTTAGAGTTTTTTACTTGCAGGATTCTATTATTGTTTGCCTATTGTTTTGCCATACTAGTAAACCGGAAACACAAAAGAATGAAAAAAAAAAAAATAGGAAATAATTGGTAACTTTAAAAAAAAAAAAAAAAGTGATTATCGGCATTTTTGAAGATCTTCGGAAGGAATATGCGTTGATTAAGGCAGAGTAGGAAAAAAAAGTGCAGTAGTAATAATATTTACACTATCCATTTCCTTATATACAATTGATAAATAAACGCACTCTTTTTAGGAAATTTAATTATATTTCCTAAAAGAAGAACACAGCGTGTTTATTTATCAACGTATATAAAAAAAAAGTGCAAGTTAGTAACGGAAAAATTATGTGAAACTCCTTAAGAGATGGGAATGAGTGAGATCAGTGGTTATCGTAAAAAATTTAAAATTTTTTCCTCGTAATTTTAAAAATGAACGACATTTACAAAAAATAGAAATATTTTAAATTCTAATTAGTACGAAAGTTAACCCACCGCAAAGTAAACAAAGAACACAAAATGACGGCCATCACTACTGTAAACTCTCCGATTAAAACGAATATAACCGGCTCCGAATGTTTAATTAAAGAACGAAAATGGTAGTTTACTGCCGGCATTGTGTTCATTCGGCAAGTATTAAATTTTTCACTTTTTTCGACATCTATTCGTTGAGCTTTTTGCTGGAAATACGATACGGCTAAAATGCGATTATATTTCGAATTACGAATAGAATCTGGCACGCCAATGCACGAGAGTTACGCATAAATTTGAAATAGCATCACCATTCCCGGTTGTGCACGATTTTATTGTTTTCGTGATGCCGTTGGTTGAATATAAATTGATATCGGAAAACGGCTATTGTAGGCAGCAGGAAGAATCTACTGCCCCGAATGCAGCGGACCGTGTTCTGTAGCAGCTGGAGTGTGGCCAGCAGAGAAAGAACGTTATGTCGATCTAATCGGTAGTACGATGAGCATGTTTTGTCGCTGTTGTTGATTTAAAACCAACAACGGAGTAAAGCTTTATTCGCAGGTTAACGATTCGAATCAGGAGTGGTCCGGAGATTTGCGTTAGATCGCGGATAAAGAGATGTTGGTTTTCGTCAGCGGAGTCAAGGAAGACTGGTTCGTGAAAATAAATGAATAAATGACGACCCACCACCAAGTGAAAGGTGTTCAATATTCCCATGTAATTATATATATATATATACATGTATGTATCCGTAAATGACTACGTAAACTTCATCACCGCCGAATATAATGCGCACATATATATATATATATATATATGTATATGTATATGTATATGTATATGTATATGTATGTGTATTTATATATACATATACATGTTTGTATCTTTTCGTACGCTACAAAGTCGAATAGAGGATAAAGTCATTCCAAGCAAAAAGAAAAATATTACAACACGTATGTGTGTACAAGATGCATAAATATCTTTCCAAAAAACTAGTAAACACAAGAGAATAAGTCCATTGTAGTTTGACCCATCCTTGAGAACTGCCGCGTTTGAATTTGAATTTAACATTCACTTTTTCGCATTTTCAGCATAGTCCACTCTTTTCTTAACACTTTTTTTCTATTATAAGAAGCACACGCTATCACGTTCGTTTGTGAATGACTAGCGAAACTCGGAAGAAAATGTCAAATAATTAAAAATACGCGCGTAAAATTAAATAAATTATTAAATTTACTCGGTTTATATTTATCTTGTCGAAATTACCGTTACTTCTACAAGAAAACATTGTTCTAGAATTGTCTTAAGGTTTTCTCCAACGACAATACGGAGTTTTCGAATTAAACGCTATTTTATTGATAATATAATGCAATTTTTACTCCGGGCATTGAAGTTTTAGCATAATAAATTTATAATTTGTAGAGTTCGGCAATTAGAGAATTTCAATGTAATTGTAAACATTATATTTTTATGCGCCCGTCAGGTGTAATGTTGTTAGGAGGAAGGAACAAATAGTAGGAACGATGAGTGGAGAAGGAAAAGACAGGATATAGAAGGCACATTTTACATCTTTAGTCTGTGATTTCTGAAGACCGAAACCATGTTGTTAGGTACCGACTGTTTTTATATGTTCAATATTTCTTATGCACATGTGTGTGAGGGTGTTCTTGTATTCCTTCAAAAAAAAAAAAAAAAAAAAAAAAAGAATAGGCTATAAATAATGTTTTAATTCGAAACCCTGACACTGATTTAATGTCGAAAAGAAATGTAATCGATCTTTTTTTTTTTTTTTCAAATTTATTGCGTTGTTTTTTATTTTTGTTATCATCGGTTTTCTTCGAGAGAGGAAATTAAATAAAAGTCGAAAACTCATTCTATCGGTCAAAATTAATCAAATTAATTTTTTAATTGTATTTTTTCGTTTTAACAAATAATCAACTGGAGCTCCTTCAAAATATTTAAACTTGTTTTTGACCCATTTTTATCTTCGTCGCCAGCGGACGTTTGTACCTAATGTGATCATATTTGCGGAACTATAAATCGTGTTTTCAAAGAGATCAAATTATTCATGTCGACAGTTCGTCATTATATATTCTCAAGGTAACTTTGTAATTTAAGTAACTTGGCTTTTTTTTCTCTCTTTTTTAATTTGAAACAAAACTGCATTGTAATAAAATCGACAGACGAGTTTGTCCAATACGCTGGTTTTTCTTCGTTCGTACGACCTTCGTGTTTACGAATGATACTCTACACGTTCGTAATTTCTGAAAGCGATATAATGGGATTTTCTTGTTTTAAAAGCTATTCCCCGAGCAGACTAGTGCAAAATCTGTTTGTAAAATTTTCTCATTTTAAAATTACTAATTATATGCAAATTCGACGTTATTTCGCTAATACGCGACAAGTTTCTACTATGAATGATAAATTCAACGCGATCTTCGATAACACACTGTCTCCAAATCGTTAGTTAATATCCTAGTTTCTATCTGTCCCGTAAAGCTTTAGCTCTTCTATCAAACATCTCGCTATTTATCGAATTTTCCAAATGTCTATATCTGACTTTATACAGTAATATCTCGCATTCTTATACTGTATATAGACTAACAATAAAAATAAAATAAATTCGATCAAAAAATTGTATTAACCCTAATTAACTGATTTATACAAAGGGAATAATAGTTCACACGGGCACTTGCAGCAGGGCTAAAAAAAAAAGATAATGATAATAAAAATAGTTGCAATAATAATAATAATAATAATAATAATAATAATAATAATAATAATAATCATCATCATAAAAATAATTATAATAACAATATCAAGAAAATTCCAAAAACTTATAAGAATCTTAAAACTCCCGGATCAACAATACTATAGCTACAGAAAGAAACATTGTTGGGAACAGAATGTATATATATTACAGCGCTATTTGGTAGATACTTAGGTTTCTAGATGGAAGTTATATTATCAAAAAAAAAAAAAAAAAAAAAAACTTAGTGAAATCAAGATGAGGATAATTACTAATGATGTAACGAATAGTTGTTTGACCGGATACCGGATATTCGGCCTAACCACCAGCCGAATATTCGGTATCCGGCCGCCGAATATTCGGCTGGTGGTGTGATACCTACATTTTGAGTTTCGTAGGTGCGTGTCGCGTACCGCCACGCCGCCCGCGCAATATTTTGTAAAAATATATGACAACAAATTAATATGAAAATCTTTTTCATAACATTGATGTATAATAAAAATACAAATATGAATAGGCAATTCGAAATGGAAATGAATTTTGATTTATTTAAGCTGAAAACTTTAAAAAAGTCAAGTTGATTCAGTTCGACGGCAAACTGCAATGTCGGCGAATAAAAATTTATTTTGTACAACCAATAATTCGAAATATAGAATTCATATGCACCGATTTGAAAAAAAAAAAAAACCAATTCATTTATCTGCGTCGCCTATATGGATACAACAGTATAGAATAGTCAGCAGAAAGAAGGTGATGCTTGGCAGCTCTTTTTTTTTACGCTAAAATGAAAACAAAAAAACTCATCTTCTTTTAAAGTCTGTCTTCGATGTTTCGTTTTTGTTCTAGGATAAATTAAAATGCTGTTATGCAGTATGTGTAAAAATCTTATTCATGACATTTTTAAAGAAAGGAGAAAAAATAATACGAGTAGTTGTTTTTTTGTCGGTAATTTAATATCACATCGCATCGGTCGGTTAAATGGTTACTTACGTGTTTTTTAGTTGTTTTTTTTTTTTGTTTTTGTTCTTAAATGAAAGCAATACACTTTGTTTTGGGTTCATCTCTGTTAATAGCTTCCGCGTTTATTTCGAATAGCTTTTTTAAATTCAAAGTTATTTAGTTTAAAACAGTTTGTAATACAATCAACTTGAATTAGCGATTATCCGGTACGTAGAGATATTTGTTTCATTAATTCAATTATATTTTTCTTACATTTATGACTCTTCTAAGCTGAAACCCACGCTACGCCACTGGTAATAGAGACAGTTTTATCGTGTCAGTCAGCACGAAACAATTTCGTTTGTACGCTCGCGTATTTTTAGATAATAAAATAAGTTAGTGGTGTTATCGTGTGATACTTAGTGGTTTTGTATTAATTAACATTTACCTACTGTGTCATTAGTGTGTTTATAAAAAATGGCAACAAGAAGGTCTCCGCTTTGGAATTATTTTGAGATAGACAAAGAAGAAGCTAAATACGCTATTTGTTTAATCTGCAAACTAAAAGTTTCACGTGGCGGAGAGGGAAAGAAAGCTGGAACCTCGTGCATGAAAAACCACTTGAAAGCCAAGCATCCTGATGAGTTTAGCGAAATTTATGGTGTGGTTCGCCCTCATTAGTTAGACCTGCTATTTCTACGAGCTCAACTGCAAGTACTTGTACCGCGGCCTCTCAACCATCCTTGCAAAAGCAATTGACTTTAGCTGAAACTGTTGAGCGAAAACAATATTGGGGGATAAATGATTCGAAATCGCAGGAATTTCACTATTTGATTGGCGAAATGATCGCGTTGGATAACGAACCACTATCCATTGTTGACCGAGTTGGATTTAATAGGCTCATGCAAAAAGCGGTGCCGAGGTACAAGTTGCCCAGTCGCACTTATATGACTGAAAAAATAATACCGGACATATACGACCGAATTACCAAGAAAGTTATGGAAAAAATTTTAAACGCTGCAGCTGTTTCCATTACATCAGATATATGGACTTGCGACCACAATAATGAAAGTTTTCTGAGCTTCACCGCCCATTGGATATCTCCAGATTTCAAACTGCAACATGGCGTTTTGGCAATGAAGCCCTTTTTTTCAGGGTCTCACACCGGAGATAACATAGCAAACGAGCTTAACATTATTGCTGCACGGTGGAATATTCCATTAAATAAAATACATATTATTGTACATGATAGTGGGGCTAATATGGTAAAAGGAGTTCAAGTGGCTGAATACGATTCAGCTAGGTGTTTTATTCACTCTCTCCAGCGGGTCATTACTGAATCACTTAAAACTCAACCTGATTTAGTAGAGATGCTGAATGCCGCAAGACGCATCGTAACTCATTTTAATCATTCGGAATTAGCACAAGAGAAACTGAAGGCAATTCAAAACGAGTTAAAGTTACCGGAACATCAGTTGGTACAAGATATCAGTACACGTTGGAACTCGACGTACTATTTACAAGAGCGACTGCTAGAACAGAGACGCGCTGTTTCTCTGTATATAGCCGACCACAATAAACTCAGCAACTTGACTCCTCAGCAATGGAGTTTAATGGAACAATGCATCATTCTCCTCAAACCATTCGAGGAAATAACGAAGATCACGAGCTCAGGTTTGTCGTGCATTTCAGAAGTGTTATACCGCATGTAGCGGTTTTGATGAGGTACATTCAAAAGGAAGAAACTTCACGCAAAGTCCCTAACTTATTGCAATTTCTAACGTCCCTGAAAACTCAATTGCAACAACGCTTCGAACATGTTGATGAAAATCCAAAGTATTTCCTGGCTACATTATTGGATCCCAGGTTCAAGACCAACTTTTTTGGGGTAATACAAGCAGAAAAGGCTCGCCAAAGCCTCTTATTGGAGGGTCTAAAACTGAGTTGCAGTGAAGAGGATGCATCCAGCAGTGGAGGCGATTCACCTCCATTGAAGAAAAGAGTAGACAGTGGCATGAGTGTTCATGATTCATTTTGGGACTGTTTTAATGAAGTTGCCAAAGATAACAATCAAACTGAAGACTCTGATAATAGTGCTATAGCCAATGAACTTGACTTTTACTTAAAAATGGTTCGTCTTGATCGACAAAGTGACCCTTGCGCATGGTGGGCAGCAAACGCCAAACAATTTCCGATTTTGGTTAAATTTGTCCAAATTTATCTCTCTTCCCCATGTAGCAGTGTGTACAGTGAGAGACTGTTTTCAGAGGCTGTGGGCTTATATATGAAAACAAGAGGAATCGTTTGCTTCCTAAAAATTCTGAAAATCTTGTTTTTATACATCATAATTTACCTTCGGTGGATTTCCAATATTAAATTAATTTACTATCACTAGTTACAAATAAGTAAATTTTTTAACTATCAGTATTATCACCAAGTTACTTGAAATAATTGATTTGTTATAAAAAGTTAAAGTTGTTTAAAATAATAAAAAGCTTCAATTACAACTGTGTCTTTATTTAGATTACATTTATAAAATCTACCAAGTTTACTATCCGGTATCCGGCCGGATAGTAAAAAAGGGCCGGATAAGCCGAATACCGGATAGTAACCGAATATTCGGTGCATCTCTAATAATTACCAATAGTAATAAAAATAACGATAACAATAACACTAACAATAATAATAGTAATAATAATAATAATAATAATAATAATAATAACAAGTAAAGTAAAATAAGTTCTATACCATTGCTAAGGTATCATCGCGGTACCCCAAGCCTAATGGATCTGATGAAAATATTGAGACCAGTTCCTTTTATTTTCCAAGGGGACTTCTCTGGTGCTTAATTTAATTTCAGATTAGGTATAGATCTGGGAGCAACTTGGATCCGGATCGAGACAAGTTTCGAATCCGTGACCTCTGATTTAGTAGCCAAGCACATTAACCACTAAGCTAAATAGCAATAATGGTATAATAATCTAAAATTATTTGGAAGCTTCAATACCCAGTTAAATAAATTGCTGACAATAACAAAAAAATTTAGCAACGATGATAAATGTCGATCTATGCAAATACAAAAAGGTGGCCGCCAGACATTTACAGAAGAATTTAATGATACTGAAGTAATTACTGATTTGAGCAAGGAATAAAATTTACAGGTAATGCACCTAATGAACATTCAACATGTGAAGATTGAAGATCTACTAAAAAAGAAAGCTCGACATTTGTTCCGTGTACACGATTTAATGCTAAGAATAAAGTGTGACTACAATTAATGCATAATCCTAAGGCTCACGTACACATTTAATTCAATCAAATGATCCGACACCGACAATTATAAGAACAGCAATGGTCTCACATAGAATGCAACTTTCAAACATGGCTGCGGAGATAATTATATTGAACCCAAAAATGACTGAAGTCGGCGTAATGCGAACCACTATACATAAATTAAGAAATTACTTTTGCGAAAAAGTGAATTAGAAAACATGTATGCTCTTTCAACTCAAGCTGGAAATGCATATATACCATTAAATCTAAAAAACTCTATACTAACATCAATTCGAAAATAACGTCTGCTAGATAACTCGATGGAAGCAAAAGGAGTTACACAGATTTCACCTAGCAACTCTGAACAGGGAAGATATAAAGCTGCCTCAAACCTCCGGCTAAAGTATCGAATATTATTTGAAACACTAGACGACAAGTATGGGAAACGTATCAGAAACTACTGACCACATAATAGGCGGTTGCGCAACATTAGCTAGCTCAGTACCAACCGTCATGACAATGTTGCACGAATAATAATTCGCCAAAAGATATGAAAGTGAATTCGATAGATACATGTTCCCCTCGTACCATGCATATCGGCCGAAGACTATATCAGATTCATTTATTTTTTTGAGCTCATCAATCGGAAGGAAAACGATTATTAGAAAATAACGATTACGTGATTTACTGGATTGGAGAAACCCGGGCAGATACTCTATAAACGAAAAGCCGAAACGTCGAAATACAAAGAACATATGCGGAAAAAATTAACAAATAAGTAGCACTGGGAAGGTGAAACGGAAACTACGCGGCAGATATAAAGGATTCAATTCGATCAATTGTTACACGATAGCCACGGGAATAGTGCCCGGATCATTAACCAGGACGCAGTTAGGCAGCTTGAAATCGAAGCAATTGAAGCTATCAAAGATGTAAATTGCTGCGGCAATAAGCGAGAAAAATCTTTCCTAATACGTTAACAAAGAGATACTTGTATCGTGCTTTACATAATATAAATTATTCCAACAGACGAATAGTTTGAATCTTTCTGGTTCGATATCAACAGATAGCATCGACGGAAACACTATCTACGACCAACATTATTTCACTTGGGAGAATAAGAGACCCTGCGTCTGCGCATAGGTCACACTCAGATCACTGATTCACTTTTTCCGAATTCAAACCCGGTTCTTCTTCTATTTTTAATTAACACCTTGCCCGGTAACTTCGAGCACATTTTCCTCACTCTTTCGCATCTGTCTTCTTTCTTAAAAGAACTACTCTTCAATGACGACGGAAACTTTGGTCAGGAACTATTCTCCTATCTCACTTCTGCCGACTTCTCCCTCAGATATGAAATCCTAATTATTCCCTGCGTTCGGTATTTACCGTGATACACAATGAAGATTTAAGTAAATATAAGTAAGATCTTATTGACACCGGTTCCGTATTGTACCGCGATATCTGAATCGTAAACTAAGGAAAAGTATCTTTTCCGAACTTGCGCTAATTTGTAATAAATAACAGACCGTTGAAACCGAAGCGAGACACGTACGTTGTGTATAGTTTGTTTAAAAACTGAATAACAGAACATTAAGGCCAAATATGAAACACAACGCAGAATGTAATTTGTTTAGGAACTTAATTAAATCGTTTCTCGTATGTCGTCGTCCGTTAGCTATTTCTAAACATCTAAAGATCATAAAAATTGTATAAACGAGCAAACAGTTGAAATCAATGTTTTTTTTTGTTTTTCAGGCATATAAAAAGCCGAGAGCAACCTCAGTGCAGATAGCTCGACTAGCGGCCGCGACGGTAGTCGCTTGTACCACAATTTTAGGTGTATGCATCATCGCATCAGCCTGGATTCAAGCAAATGCCTCGTGCTCGCAGCTAATCCACGCAGAAGCACTGTTACATCAACAACAACAGGTAAGAAAATCATTAATATTATTACCGTATTATGTCCATTTCGTATTATTTTATCGCCAGATGTTATTTTTAAATGGTAAACAATTTTATCATAAAAAAAAAAAAAAAAAAGAGGTTCGACGCGGACATTTCTGAGAAAAAGCTAGGGAGATTTAAGAAGTAGTGTAAGCGCTCGACTGTTATGCCGTAGTTGTAGAATCGAAAAAAGTAAAATAGAATAGTTGACAATTCTAGACAATTTTCGTGTTTTAATTTGAAAAAAAGTAAAACGCAACTGCGCAAACTTCATTCGTCTACATGATACATGTTATAGACAATAGTCTAAAATGTTTCCAATGAGGAGCCATTCGATTAGGAAATTTGGTGAGTTTCTCTAAGCTGGTGAAATAAATTAATACTGAATTTGTGAAAATGTCGAAAATAATATTATAAATGCGAAAAATAATGTTTTTATAAATTTATGGTTATATATATATATATATATATATATATATATATATATATACAATTATAATATGTGTATAGGGACTATAATTAAGGAGAAATATTTTAAAAAAGTTATTTTTTTTCAAACGATATTTTAATAAATATGAATAGAACTCTAATTTTAGCTTTTAGCGCGATTTCTTTAGTTGAATTTAAATTAAAAAGCTGACAACTTCGCTATCGTAAAAACGAAGAAAATGTTATGTTGCCTAATCTAATATCATCATAAACCCCATAAATTTCAGAAACATTTCGAAACGAAACAGCTCCTCGCTGGAAACATTTTAGATGCTTCCCATGTTGCAGGATTTCTCCCAAATCAACTGATTATTAAACGCTCTAGCTGAAACAAAAAAGATAGCAAACGTTCGATGCGCCAAAGTTTGCTTATGCCTTTCATTAGTAGCAACAATGAAAACGGTTACTTTCATTATTTACATCAATCAAGAGGTGTATTCTTAATCATATTTAATTGAATTTTTTCTCCGGATTGACTCATACTTTTTATTTTTTCAGCTTTTCGAAATACTTAAATTTCCATCATTCAATATTCCTCATATATACATTATTACTATTTCTATTATTATTATTATTATTATTATTATTATTATTATTACTATTGTTATTATTATTATTATTGTTATCCTCTTCTCCGCTTTTCGCAGGCTTACGTTGTAGCTTCTCGGGCATGAACCAAAGAGAAGTACGTTATGTTTCTTTGAACATTCTGCATATATGAGTGAAGTCAATGATGACTGATTTCTGAATATCGGCTACCAGTTTTTCATAGTTTAGATGTAATTCGACAGCACTTTTCCTTAAAGTTACTGGTACAACCGCCATTGTTGATATGACGAATGGTATTATCCTGACCCTATTCATAGCCCAAAGTCTTTTAACCTCTACGGCTAATTCCATGTATTTATTAATTTTCATAGAGTATCTATTTTGAATGTTTTCGCTGTTCACAACTGTAATATTATTATTATTATTATTATTATTATTATTACTATTACTATTACTATTACTATTATTATTATTATTATTTTATCTTCTTTAAATAATAGTTTTTGCAGTAAGCGGTTGTAACCGATTACTTTTCTCAATTCATATTGCAAATTATACATCACATTCATAAATGTGTATCCTTTGGAGGCAATTTTAATTCTTAATTCATTCCATACAATGTATATTCTCATCTTTACTTTTTTTCTCCCAATTTATATCTTACTTTTTTCTCTCTCCATTCATTTGTGCTTTTACGTCTCCTTTGTTACGTATTTATTCGAATCAATTGTGCATTCATTTTTATTTGATTAATTATTTCCTCTGACATTAATTCTCTTTTTTTATATCCCTCTCGCTTTATAACATAGTCATTGTACGTTGTTAAATTTTTCGATAATAATTCCTATTCTAGCAAACCTTTTGTGTTTACAGTTTATTATATTTGTCCCGCCTAGTGCAACAAACATGCAACACACTAATAATTCGTTCACCTACATACCCATTTTTGGCGTAGGTTTTTTTGCGCGACTACAAAATAAAAAAAAATGAAAATAAACGACTAACCGCATGTATTGCTGCTTCCTCCTCCCGTTAATATCTTTTTCCTTCTCTTCTTACTTATTTTCATCAACTTGCGAGTTAAATAAAAATAAAATTAATAATTGAAAAGAAAGAAAAGAAATACAAAAATGGTAGCAAACTAAATCGGGCCCAACTGATTAAAATCGTCTTACGTCGAAAAAATATTCGCTTTATTTTTATGTAGTAAATCTGCCAGAACCGGCTGTGGGGTTTAATTCCGTAAAGAAAATCGTTAACTACGTCAATTTCATGAAAACCGGTGAAATATGTCATTTGTAAAATTAATCGGCTTAACTCGGCGACCGGGAGCTGAATAAGACCTCTTAAAAACCGCTCTTTACTAGCAGCTAATTTTAACTCTACCTCGTTGATAGGGTAAAAACACTGAAAACCTCATTACTATCAACTACACCAATAACGAATTAACGAGGATATTCTAACAACAGATTGTATTTAAAACAAAAGAAGGAAAAAATTACAAACGACCGCGGCAAGCATCGAAGAATGAATATATCATCTTTTCACTCTTTGTTCGAAATATCTCGAAAGATTTATTTTTCTGAGCAGCGCAATTTCAAGGCAGGCAAAAAATGAGACCAACTTTTAATACGCCAATCGTGTCGGCCTACTAGGCTTGTTTCATAACAGTCAATTAGCCGTGGATGAGCGAGTACTGTATTACTTAACAGTGCGACAATACACAGCAATTTATAGAAACCTCTGTGGTGGACCTTAATCTAGTTTTTCGATTGTTACTCTCTCTTCGAACATCTTTCGTCGTCAGTATTCTTTCTCGCCAATGTTTTCGCCGTGCATATCAAAATCAGCGACGTAAATCGATATCTTCGACAAGGAGCTAACGCAAGAAATATGTATTCTTTTTCGCAAGTAAAATATTGTTCGGCAATAATTGCGGAAACGGAATCCGGAATAGAATAAAACGACGATAGATCTCAAAAGCGACCAACCTTGTCATTTTTATCGGATGCAATTGCTTTTTTCCTCATTATTATTAGAGAGAAAATCTAGTGTTATTTTTTTTGCATTTATTTTTCTCAATTAAGTAAGAGAGAGAGAGAGGGTTTTTTTAACATTTGTGTTGTGCAAATTATACTCCGCCTCTGAAAAACCGCTCATTATCTTGTCAGTTTCTTATAATTCATTCTTCGCAAATTTTTCGAGACCAGCGCAATGAATTTCTTGGCAAATTTTCGATTGTTTTTGAATAATATCCGTCACGATTTTCATAATCGATAATCGGAACTTTTTACATTCCGAGAATAGAGACTACCGATAATTTAAAACTAGTAAGCTTTTAAAATTTAAATAACATCGATATTTTTCCTATTATTATTTTTTTTTTCCGTCAACCAATTTTTGTAAACATAAATTTTAATAATCAATCGAAAAATTTTCTTCAGTTCGTAATAGGTATGAAACTTAATATTTACTTGATTTATCCTATACGGCAGCAAAATATACCACTTAAAAGGAGGAGGGATAGTATGATTATTCTTAAACAACATTCATGCCTCAATTACATTCGGTACCAACTTCAAATTGCAACAGTGATAAAAAGCGAATTAAATATTCTCGATGTTTGCAATACTTGGCGTATAGGAAACGAGTGGGATACATATTCGTTAAATTGCTTTTTAAGTGTTATTGTATTTTTCTTTTTTTTTCCTACCCTGGGCGCGCCAGCGGCCTTGACCCAACAACAAAGTGTTATTGTAATTCGAATTTAATACCGACTCCAAAAAAATTAACTTCGTTTAAGAATTATTATAATATCTCTTTAAGGTAGTATATATTTATTTTTGTTGACGATAAAGTAATGATCGCGTAGGTGAGAAGGATTTAAAAAAGCTGAAAAGCGATTCCGAAAATGCGGTCTGACAATTAAAACACCGGGAAAGAAGATGAAGTGCGTATTTCTTAGAAAGTAATTATGCACGGTAATTGATTAGAAATATAATTTTTATATTGTAAAAGCGTCTACTAAAACACGTGCAGATCCGAAAATTTACGCTCAAATAACTAGGGCTGATGATTTTAACGGGTATACGGATAACCCGGTTAACCGCCGTATCGGTTTAAACCGATCATTCGGGTGAAAACCGTGTTTGCGGTTTTTACGGGTACGGTTAACCGTATGAAACGGTTACCCGTATTAATCACGATTTCGGTTAATCGTATAAATCAGTTAATCGTTTTAACAGTTTTATAATAAAATTTTAAAAAAATTTTAAATATATCGTTATAACTATAATTTTTTAATTGTTCATATAGACGGTTATTTAATAAACTATAAAATTTTATTTTAGAGGGTATGGCGCCGGTTAAGGGGTGTAAGAGTGCCTTTAAACTAAACTTTATAAAAATAAAAAATATATAAATCTAGGGCATGAAAAAAGTAGTTAAAACGGGAAGTTTCAGACCCCTAGTCCTACAGGGGGGGGTTCCTGTAGTCACCATTTCGTTATTTTCGGTTTTTTTACGATATCTTAGCCATTTTTCAATCGATTTAAAAAATTCTTGTTAGAGGTTAAATATAATGGAGAATTCTATAATGGTGAATTTTTTAAAATTTTTAGACGCTAAATTCAAATTTTTTGGAAACCTTCAAAATTTTTAAAATGTCATAAAAAATATTTTAAATTTCAGTTACGACGGAAAAAATATATAACATATTTTGTGGTGTAAACTACTTATTGAAATTTTTTTAGATTTTTAAAAGTGACGGAGAGGTTCAAAAAAAAAAAAAAACATGCTTTTTTGACTGAAAACCATCTTGAAATTCAACTAATAACAACGAAATAGATATGTGTATGTTACGTATTTGAAGATAACATGTTTTCCTGAATTTTTTCGGATTGTTAGAATAAAAAAATATAGAGGTTCTGCACGAATTTAAAATTCCCATAATAGCGAATTAGGTAACACAATGACATATTATGGTTTGCTTCCAGTTGAAGTTTCAACGGTTTTTCAGACAAAAATGCATGTTTTCATTTTTTTGGACTTGTTTCATCTGTTCCTGAAGTTTGAAAAAATTCAGAAAAACATTTTATTTTAATATATGTAACATATATCTATTTTGGTGTTGTTAGTTGAATTTCAAGCGGTTTTTCAGACAAAAATGCATGTTTTTATTTTTTTTTGAATCTCTTCCACCACCTTTAAAAATCTGATAAAATTCACCGTTATAGAACATTCCATTATCTTTAACCTCCAACAAGAATTTTTTAAATCAATTGAAAAATGGCTGAGATATCGTAAAAAAACCGAAAATAACAATATTCGGCATTCTATTATGAATAATTTTCAAGTGATTTGCTATTGCCGAAGGAGAACCATTGTAAGTTGAGACGGCTTTACAATAATTACATATTGCGTCTTTACTGTCTATGGATTTTTCAGCATGATTTCATACCCAACTATTTTTTTTTGGCATCTTGAATTGAAAACGATATCAAAATAAAACTATAGCTTAAGAAAATAAATCGTCGAAACTAACTTTCAACCACTTAATACAACTTTTTTCCCCAATGCGTTGTAAATAAATCGCACTGGTTGGAGCGGGACTGTCTTTTGTAGCATAGCAACTGTTGCGTTGCTGAGTGACTCACTCCCGTAAGCAGTGCGCGTACGCCAGTGATTATGAAGTAAGGTTTTTTAACTCAGCGAGCTGCGGTTTTCCCGTAAATAAATAATTTTTTGAAACTAGGATTGATGTTATCAAATGACAAAGCGATAACAACAAAACACGAACTATTTTAACTAAATCCCGCAATGACATTAATTACACAACAATCCAAAAAGAAACGAAAAAAAGATTATCATTACTATTATTATTTACTCAACATTGCGATTAATACGAATATCGTTTCGTACAATTAACCGTATCCGTGAAAACCGTAAAACCGATTTTCACCCGTATCATCGGTTTTTAACCTTACCCGGTTACCCGGTTTTTAACAGCCCTACAAATAACGCGACACTTTTAACGTTCGCAAACGGGTAAAAGAACTTCTCTTATTAACGATGAAAATGATGTAATTTTGCTATATGAAAGAAGGAATGCAGCACTGACAAATTTTTAAGATCAGCTAAAAGAAACGGCATCATTCGGCGCAGTAATTATCGTACGGTGCCGTAACGAACGTAATTAGTTCAGAGAAAGGCGATGATAGTTAATTGTCAGCGACAGGAGCTGATGGAAATTCCAAGAAGGATCGTTATTTGATAACGAAAATCGATTTCCAGCTATTAAAAAGTATTAAAGGATCCTAGAAAAACAATCTTTGATAAGAAACATGCGTAAATATCATGAGAGAACCCTCCGAGCATTATCGACGAATGAGCCTTTCTCAAAGTCAGTAATGCAACCGAAGCAATTTTATTTAAAAAATAATTTCGGTTTTCGGAGTAAACCGTAAAACTAAATATAAACAAGTCCGTACCCGTTTTTTTTTCATATTTATAAAATAAAATAAATAAATACGCCCCTTATTAGAAAAATGAAAATAAGTATTAAATAATTTTAATAAATTATTTTAATTAATTATTTTAATTAATTATTTTAATGAATTATTAAAATAAATATCTCAATTTAGGGAAACGGTTTCGAGCGTGGGCCTTCATCAGAAAACAATATAAAGTACACTTAGATTTTTAGTTTTATCTGAGCGTACTTAATATTGTTTGTCGATGATAGGCTATGCCCGAAAACGTTCCCTTAAATTGAGGTTTTTATTTTAATTGTTTAAATATATAATATATTTAACACTAATTTTGTTTGTTAATAAGGGATATTTATTTATTTTATTTTATAAAACTAGAAAATTCTTTGAGGCTGAAGTCGATCAGTTTTTATCGCGAAAGCAAAATTCATTCGTACGGAGGAGAAAAGAATGTTGTGTAATTTGTAATTAATAAGTGGCCTATTAATTAAACTACGAGGTGTGATTTTGCGTTTTTGTAAGCGTTCAACATAACAGGTGCAAACAGTAAAAGTCGATTGTAGTAGAAATGTTATTCAGAAGCATAATTAAGTGTCTCGCACATAAATTTGATAAACTCCGAAATCTCGACCAGGTTGCCGTGTTTGAACCATCTCTGATGAGAACAATTACAATTAAATGATGTTTCACGAACGACCCTGTTGATTAAAAACATCGCGAAGAAATCTTTTCGTTGCTGCACGTTACGTTCTCTGCGTTTCTGTTGTTTTTGAGTAATTGATATTATTCGCTTGATAACGGAATGAGGCTTCTGTTTCGATCATTTCGTTTTCTCCGATAATGCACTTTATTTGTTCGCGTTTTATTTATTTCCTTCCTCTTAGACCGTCTTCTTCCAATGCAAATTCTCGCTAAAGCAGAGTACCGATTAGAAAAATCTCAAAACCTTCCTGTTCATCAAAGTATTTACTTTCTCCGTGCATTCTTCTGTTTTTTTGGGCAACGGGTATTATTGTAGTACTCCATCTTGTGTTTAAGAATACGGTTAAAAATGTAAAATTGGCAAACTGAAGTCTGCGGAATAACTCTATTAATGCGACAAACGATAAAAATTAGCACGGAAATATTCCTAATAGAAGTTTGTGAGTTTGTAAAGTTCAGATATTGTTCCTAAAAACTTATTCAAAACGATTTCAGAAGAATAAAAAAAGATAAAAATACCTTCTTAGTTGTCAAATTTTTTTGTTTATCGATGTAACGGTTTTTTTGTCTTCCCATCATTAAAAAAGGTTCCTGTTAGAACCGCATGATGGATTTCAAGCCGATGAAAGTATTCAACGTAATATATGGCAGAGCTTTTCCAGCCTAAGAAAGTATGCTCATACGCGTTCGCAGAAATTCATCTCATTAAAAACGTATTTTAGTCGGTAATCTACTAGTGACTTTTATTAAATTTTTTTCTTTCCTTTATGACAGTTTGTTTAGATAGCAAATTTTAGATTCCATTTGAATTAAATAAAAATGCCGCCGAAATTCACTTAAATATACACGGGAATATACACTTAAATTTTAATTACACCGAACAAATTTGTTATATTATTACACCAAAACGCAATAATTTTTGATTTTAATTCTCCCTACTTATTTATATACACATACATATATATATACATATATATATACACAATATATGTATATACATATATATATATATATATATATATATATATAAATATATTTATACATATATAGATATATATATATATACATATATAAATATATATATATACATATATAGATATATATATACATATATAAATATATATATATACATATTTTTATATATATATATATATATATATATATATATATATATATATATATATATATATATATAAATTTAAACTCGGCCATTTTGGCCTCGCAAAAATTCTGCCTCTTGACCCCTCTTGTTTACATTTCTATCTCTTTCTCTTCTATACTTTATATAAAATGATTGAAATTTACAATGTCATTCTTATCGGCATCGATACAAACAAAAATAACATAATCGCTAAAATCCTACCCTTCTTTCCTTTAAATTAAAATATTTTCAAATTAATTTTATATAATAAAAAGAAGAAAAAAACAAACAATAATTTATACCATTTTGTTATATAAAATTGATACATTTTTTTGTTACAAAATCTAATGATGCACTATTAAAAGTAACGTTTTCATTTAACATTTAACTTTCGTTACATAAAATTGGGGGGTATTTTTTGGGACATTTTTTTGTTACAAAATCTAATGGGGGCCGGCCTAAGAATTACGTTGTAATTAATACATATATATAATTATATATATGTATGTATGTATATATGTATGTATATGCATGTATAAGTAGAGGGAGAGAGGTAGGAAGGAAAGAAAGGGGGGGAAATATTTTACATGTAAATCAAAAAAATCAAAAATCGCTTATATATAAACATAAATATGATCTTTTTGCAAAAAAGCGATCATTGTCGACGCGTCTAGGCGTTATAATAATATATAGATTACAATTCGAAAAAAACTGATTGAATAATTCAATATAAAAATGTAAGTTCTCATCCGTACAGAAGAAGCACTTTGCGCGTCCGAACAATAATAAGTTCGATATTATAATTATTTTCATTATCGCCTTTTTGTAATTCACCTTGCTATATCACCGATAGCATTCGTGTAAATATATACTTGTAACTTTTTGTAATTCCCGCTGCCGCTCGGGATCGAGTTCGTCTGTAAACGTATCATCGCATGCACATTGTTAACTTTTAATGCGATTACAAAAAAGAGATTTATTATTTCGCTCTCGAATAACACGTTAGAACGTTGTCCCATAGAACGGCTAGCGCGTGCAAGCGACGGATAAATTAATGAGGTTGATGAAAAAGCTGGAATTCGAGAAAAGAGAAATAATAATAATGCGTCAGCAAATACTGGAAGAATAATTGACACATCATTCTGCGCGGCGACGCGGGGTTTATCGACTGGAACACAGGAACACATTTTCTTTCCATTTAGCATCCGCGATGACGACGGTAGCTTCCTTCCTGATTGGTGCACGGTGCTTTTCTCCGGTTTTACCGATTGTTGCATGGCACCGACTCTTTTTTTTTTATCTCATATGATCCCGGTGAAAGTGTCTTTTTCCCGAGGAAACGATACAAACAACAAAAAAGGAAAAAAGAAGAAAGAAAAACCGCCGCACGAAATAGCTAATTAGTGCGCACTTGAGAAAACCCGTCATTTTATTGTCATGTATAACGGCAGTGACGAGCGATCGAGCGAGTTTGTACGCCATTGTTTTCAGGCGGAGCTGGAAAGCCAAGAGACCGATGCTGAGGACGCGAGTACTAGCGAGATTATTTACTCGCCGTTGCCCCTCTACCTCATCGCGCCCTAGTTTGTTCTGTTCTTCCACAGGGGTCACCCTAAGTACTTGCTCCTAAATTTCTCCCGTGTATGGGGTCGCATCCGACGAGACGAACGCTGAAAGAGAAATTAACAGCTTAATTACCGATTGATTATTAGACGGAAAGAAAACTGGAATATAGAGTAAACTCGAAATTTAATCGAAAAGTTGCCCTTCGTCAAATTAAAATGTCGAATAAAATGTTTTTGCAGTCTATGCACAGCAGGGCGTTTATAGATAAAAAGACGTTTACGGAAGGTTGGTTATTTGTTTTTTTTCGTCCCCGTGCAGTCGCATATGCCCTAATAAAAATTAGTAAGTCTAGGCATATTTTATCAATGTAAAAGGTAATAAATGAAACGATGTAATTACGAGATGAATGGAAACAAAAATACTTCAGTCTGAACTGTTACTGGCTGAAATTAAGAATCATTCAAAAATAAGTGGTTGTCAAAGACACGCGATATAGGAGTATTAATAGATTAATTCTATCCGATTTAACGATCAAGTCTGCAACTATAATATAATGAAAGCATTTCGAATATAAAATATTCTAGAAAACGCGGCTTTTATATAAAGGTATCACAATGCTTTAACCCATCTAACAGCCCCCCCCCAGCTTACTTACTCATTCCAAATATTAATAAAATGCCTATTACCGCCATATTATTGTTACCGATATTTATTTCTGTATTAAAAAAAAAAAAAATTAAATATTATAATTATTCCGCGCAAAAGACGCTCTCATTTATCAGGATCATGTCAACGAAACTAACTGGGGAGGCCTGCAAATGTAAATATTATAAATAGTCTAGAAAAAATTAAAAATGGGCTATATACGACGCTATATTATAAGAGTCTACAAAATGAAACAAAGAGTAAATAAAGCTTAACACCTGAGCCGCTCTTTGTGCAATAAACTCTACGAACGCATCAATTGTAAAGACACAGCTATACCGATACTTGATAGCATGATAACAATTTAGACGACTGAATATATGCAGTTTGCAACATTCACGAGCTTTTTCGATGAGGGTATGCTGAGGTTCACCCTCATGCCTTTAACAACAAAACCAGCTTACTGGCATCAATGTGTGTACAGTCTGTCATCTTGAAAGTGATTTTACTGGCACGAGGTACCAAGAACGATTTCCACTGCAAATTTCGGTGAGTTTCGGCATCAGTCTTTCGTTCCCCGAACAGCCCCATATTAGCAGTTCTCTTACTTTCACCGGAAACGTCTCTCTATGCCAGATTTCTCTGAGAATGCTAAGCTGCACCATTCGTGCAGCGCTTTATACAATTTGCACGGCATATTTCCTGTAGACTTTTCAACATCCACTATTGTTCGCCGCTGAACAATGTGCTTATTAACTCTTTAAATTCGCTTGCGGGCAGCTGAACATGAGAACCGAGTCTCATCGATCATAAGCTAAACTTGTCACCGGTCACATTACGGTTGCCTGTTTGAATATCTGCCGACATAAATCCGAAGTTGTTCGAATGTCCCCCATCTTTACGTTGAAATCGTACATAGCGATTAAAACAACCGCTCTACGGGGAAGAAAATTTAGCAAGTACTCGAATGGACCATAAAACGACTTCCTAACCTCCACTGTTGCAGAGGAGCGTGTATCTGAACAAGATTCATTTTTACCACCGGTTTTGATTCTCTAAATTAATCACAATAATAATACACGATCATTGATCCTCTGACGATACGTTCAATCTCCCCTTAAATACTAAAACAGCTATTCCCCATTGTTGCTCTGTGATTCACCGCCGCAGTAAACAGCGTATTCGTTTCTTTAGAAATTACCCGATTGGACGTAATGAGCCTCATACGAAAAATTCCACAACGCCCTTCATTCACCCTTCTACAATCTTCAATTTACCTGAGAGTACCTCCACGAACATTCCCAGGTGTCGTAGTCTGATTTGAAAATCGCTTATAGCGGGATTCGTCGCCGGTCACATACTTCGCACCTTGATCCTAGACATCAATCTGTCTCTGTGCCCCGCTCACATGTTTCACATTCTGTTCACAGCCCACACATCCCTAGGCAAACCGAAAATTAGCTGATGTTGATTAGGAAAACAGAAGACGCTTAATGAAAAATTTAAATGAAACTTTCTAAACGTTGTTATTAACAGCGTATGAGTGTATCCCCCCATTAATAACTGCGTCACGAGACAGATGCTCAACCGTTTTATTTCCCTCTATAGTATCATCCAAAGAAAACCGGTTTAAATTCAAGAAACGGAACGAATGCGAAAGACGATGTGATAAATATACATACATATATACGAGAAAATGATGTGAGTGCTTCGGTAACATTTTTATCGTCAAAGATGAGCCGCCACCACTCGGAATTGCAGGTGAGAAAAGAGAGCGTAATATCGGAACAGACTTAAACAGGACTGGGAACAAGCTCGAAGTAGTTTAAATCTTTCAAAAGGAAATTTTAAATAGCGACGACTTCAGTTTAATTATGAACATTACGAGACTGAGGTTGGCAGGTTAACGTATTCTCATTCTAACTTTAACAGAAAGTACATGATATTTTTAACGATGAAAAAAAAAAAAAAAAAAAAACATTTTTCCTAATAACTGTTTGGCTAATTTCGGCAATAAAATACACAATACCGTTGAGAGATACAATTTCGAACCTTAAACAATAAACAATCTCCCTCCTTCCCTTATTAATTCTTAATAATCATTTCGTTCGCACTACAGTTATTCCTAATGTACACAGTGCAAAATACCCGCCCGAACAATAATCGGAAGTACGCTAATTCGATACCAAAAACTATTCTATCTTGACAAGTGTACTCACCGAGGATACACCTCTGCGTACGCGTGACTTTTAAATGAATCAGCAGTTCCTCCGGAAGTATCGGATCTATATTTATCGCGGGAAATTTTAGAGCGTCCTGCTGATTACAGCGAAAGAATTACGCGATAATTTTTAAATGCTCTTCGGAGATGTTTTCTGTTTTTTTTTGTTTTTTTTTTTTTTTTTTGTGAATTTAAATTCTTTAACGAATAAAAACTTCAGTTCCAAAATTTCCATAACTTCATATTTATTCTACCATCTTTCTGTTGCATTCTTCAAGTTCAAGGTTTCACTGCCTCCGTTCTAATTAATCGTTGTTATTTTTCACACTGCCGCACGTTTCATGAGAAGAAATAACACGGAAACTTTTAATGGAACACCGCGAAGCGATGAACTAAGTAATTCAAAAAAAAAAAAAAAAACAGTTTGACTTGTGTTGAAATGTGTGCAGATGTGTGTTCAGATAGTTGAGCGGTTGACGGAATAAGCGTTCCTTCATTGGCATTTAGAAATCCGAACGGAATTCTCATTCGAGATGATTGATAGTAAAAATAAAAAACCTCAGTTTTAACAGGTTTATTTACCGTGTATTACTCATCAAACTACGGATACTGGATATTAGTATTATTTAAAAAGAATGAAACTTCAAAGATTGTCGCGATTCAATGTTTTGAGCATACGCGAACCGACACAACAACATATAGGAGATCTACTAAAGTAACATTATTTAAAAAAAAAACACACACACAGCCATTCTCGTTGAAGAAAATTAATTTTAAGCGTCATTTGACGTATTCGCCCCATGCGTCGTACTAAAATTAGCACAAAGTTTACAGAAGGGGTTGGTAATTTTTTAATTTATTTTTTATTCCGTCTATTTTCAGTTTAATTTTACAATTATAATTCCTATACGGTTGTTTATCCAGTGCGCCAGTCTTTTAGTTTGTACATGTTTATGTAGTCAGTGATTGTTCGTACTCTGTATGTTAAACCACGACTCGCGCACTGCTGCGTAGTTGCGGTTTGTAAATAGTAATAATAATAAAATCGATTTGATTCGATTTGGAACACGACATGCGCGCACCGTACATATTGGAATTATTTACAAATAAAATTACAGTTCGGAAAATGTAAACTTATTAAATTGTAAACAAATTTGTTCGTAACTAGTTCAGAATCGCCTGTTCAGTTCACATTTTTTTTTATTATTATAATTTTTGTTTTTAAATAAAATCAAAAACACACCCATCGGCTTATAAAAAAGTAACATAAAACGTAATTTCTTTTTTCTGTACTATAATCTTCTTTCATACAAACTCGAATGTACTCGATGTAATTATAATCGAATTATCTAGCTTAAGAACTAACTAGTATATCATCTCTTCTTTTTTGAGGGCTGCACAATATGTAGTATTGTCTAAAGTAGAACTTACGCAGCATATATAAATTATATTTATATTTTCCTTAAAACTACGCGGTGATGCTTTCTTATCAGCAAATTGCAATCAAATGATATTACGAAGAAAATTTAAGAACCATAAAAGGACAGGGAAGAAAATTAAAGTAAAAGAAAATTAAAGTAAAAGAAAACGAAGGAATTTTCTTTTTCTTTTTTTTTTTTTTTTTTGGATAATATTTTAATTTACCGTAACACCGAGATCCTACTTTGTTTACTACTTTTAAATTTTTTCGTTCTACAATGCCATCAATCGTATTTTTATTTTATTCTTCCTTATAATAAAATTTTCTTTAAAATTACACGCGTTGTACTTTTCATTAATTTCATCGATACACTTCTTCGATATTTAATCGTATGCGAAAAATTTTGTATCGTTATTTCTAGTCCTGTAAATCCCGTAAAATCCTGTACATTGTTTATAGTCTGATCGTCTTCTGCTTTATCTGTCAATAGCTAATGATAAAACATTTCCCGGTGCGATTATGATTTTATCCCGAGTGACGACGACAGGTTCATTATATTTGCCTTAGTCCAGTTAGGGTAATAATTTTTTTTTTGAAAATGGTTTTTTTCAAACTTGTTACTTCGTACATTTCAATTATTTATGCCTTTCCCGAAATGTCCCCCCGTTGCCCGTGTTTCTAAACATTACGGGTGAGTGAAAATAGTGTTTTAAAATTTTTGTTTTAATTTTTGGAGAAATGTGATTAAAAATCGTACTGGATATTTTTATGCGCGCTGGCCAAAGTGACTTCGCACGCAGTAATACGGAGTGATTATAATTATAGTTCACTTTTCAAAACGCTATAAAAAAAAAAAAAAAACACCGATCAGAATGAAGTCAAATTTAAACGGAATATTACTGAAGAAGAGGGAAAGCGGATGATGTAAAAAATCAAAAAAAAGTTACAAATTTTAGCAACAGATGATGGAAAATACCTGTGCACAACTCACAGCAGTTGTTATAAAAACGCCGGCTACACGGCTTATCCTCATTTCGCGTCTGAAAAGTTCGCCACGACTGTCTCAATGAAGGACCGCGCTCTGCTTGTAAAGCTTTTTTACAAGAACAATGACTTTGTGCACCGGTAGCTCGCAAAACTTCCGGACACTCAGAGGTATGAAAAAAGGCGCTGCTGGTCCGATGACTGTCGGCGGGGGTCTGTAGAAAACGATTCGGAAATTCGAAAAGACAGGTTCTTTTGATGTGCAATCTGCTAGAGGAATGAGAAAAATTGATTCGACGTTAGTTGAAGAAGTGGCCGCACAGCAGTGTGGGCCGAGTCGAGCGGTAGTGTGCAACCGTGCACTGCACGAGGAATTGCCCGAAGATTAGATAGGCCTGTGAGCACGCTGCATAAATGCATTGCTATCCATAGAAAATTAACCACTCGCAGGAGTTTCTTCTTGCTGACCTGCCAGCAAGAGAACAGACGTTTGCTTTAAAATTTCTTGCTTGCCGGAAAGTAAACAATGAATGGCAGTGGAAAATTTGCTGGACAGACGAAGTTCCATCTGCAACGATATGTCAATATACAGAATTTCCGAATATGGGCAACAGAAAATCCACTCGCAAAGCGACCAGGACCACTTCATTCTGCAAAGGTCACTGTGTGGTGCGAGTTATCGGCATCATTTATCATAGATCATAGGGGGGCCGTATTTTTTAGAGCAGACGGATGCTTTCGGTCCTGTTACCTGTACCGTCACTGGTAAACACTATGAGTGTTTTTTGCGTAACCACGTCATTCCAGCCCTTCAACAACGTGTATGTGTGGATGGAATCGTTTTTATGCAAGATGGCCCTCCTCCGCATAGTGCAAATCCAGTGAAGCAGCTGCTGAAGCTTCGTAGATTCTAGAATTATCAGCCGTCATTTCCCTACAGTCTGGCCGTCCCGATCACCTAATCTTAATCCGTGAGACCTCTGGCTGTAGGGCTATTTGAAAATAGTCGTGTTCAGTGTTCCGATTGCAAATTTAGCTGAATCGAAGGCACTCATTGCGCAACACATTCTGAACGTGATCCCGGAAACATTTCGATCAGTTGTGGAACATGCTGTTTCTCGATTTCAACTTGTTTGTGGACAGCGTATTGTACATGTTTTGCGCCAGTCTCACGAAATATAAAAACCGATTTTTGATGGATGCTTTTTATGCGGTTTTTGGCCTCGGGACAATTAAGAGCCGATTTTTCCCATCCGATGTGGTGGGCTTACGTAACTGACAGGATCACACCTGTACCGTACAGTTGGTTTAACGTGTAACACCTTAGCCGGTGTTTTACGATTCATTTGTCATTTATAGTCGAACCCTTTTAAATTATGATTCCTACAACGACATCTGTTGCTGAAATTTAGAACTATTTTTTTCTTATGCCATACGCTTTCCCCCTTCTTCAATAATATTCCGTTCAAATTTGACGACATTCTGCTCAGTGGTTCTTTTTTTTATAGCGTTTTGAAGCTTGAATTATAATCACCCTGTATATTAAAAAAAAAAAAAAAATGAAAACTTCTACCCGATAAAAACGGCTCTTCTCATCAGTATGGATAATAGTTCTACAATATTCCTAATATAAGAACGCGATTTAAAAAGAGAAACAAGAAACAACGACAAATGGATTAAATTATCGATTAAATTATCGGTTAAATCATCGATTAAATTAACGATTAAATTATCGATTAAATTATCGATTAAACATTGCCCAGATGAAACGATATTTATTGCTAATGTGTGTGTGTGCGTGTTGTGTGGAAAACGATATATAGTAAAAAAATTACGAGTAATTAATATTATTCATGCGCCCGATGCCGGAGAAACGACACACTCGTATAAATATGCATACTCGGAGAGAACATATATTCGCTATGTCAATATATAGCAATAACTCATTTGTGGGCGTGTGCGAGCCACACAGTCTTAGCGGGTGGATCCGTGCAACTTTCTCCGCATCGTCATGGAAAACTGTCGACTTTGTGTGCTAGAACACGGGCCAAACTTGCCTGATTTCACGAGTGTCTCCTGTCTCGTAACAGTCGTCATCGTGCCGAATAAACAAACAGAATTGGAAATTTATCGATACATGGACCTGCTGCGACAGTCGCACGTAAAATACTTTCCAGGGCAGCGTTGGATCTGACTCGAAAATAAAGTATGCCTTACACTGACAGGAATTTCTCCGTCATCGTGTTCTTCTATGCCTTATTCTAATGAAATAGCCGAAAAAGATAATTCCTGAAAAACTTTCACGAGTTGATAAAGTCTCAAAATTCTCCATTTTTTAAACTACCGGCAATTTCCAATTCGGAATTGGAAATTAATGATAAATGACAGAGAAAGCGCTCCGTTTTGGTGTAAAGGAACGGGCAAAAAACCAAGTGAAAAACTATTTATACGACGACAATTATAATAATTAAAAAAACGGAGAAACGATCATCCGAAAAGAAACTCTGAAATGTCACCGCGCAGACGTTGTCAGAAGATATTTCTAAAAACGCACTACTTTTTAGAGTACACAATTGACGCTCTCTTTCTTTTAACCTCGTTGCAGTAGAGAATATGAAATGTGGAATGTTTCCAAGGTAATATTTCCTCTGGAAATATCGTACATTTAAATGGAATGATGCCCGTTGCAGCGAAAACCCCGATACCAAACTAGTCGGAAGAGGCGAGCGATCCCAGAGAGGCGAGAGTCGTTTCAGACAGCACATCTCACGAATATTTCATACAGCGCTTTTTTTAAACGTTTAGCTCTATTCTATGTTATTCAACTTACCTATAATTGAAACGAAACCGGAACCGGGGTCAGACACAGTGTTTTAAATATATAATTTTTATCATTTTTTAATCATTTTTAGAAATTTCAGTGTGTAATTTTTTAATTTATAACTTAATAAAAATTTTAATATATATATATATATATCTGCGAATCGTGAATTTCAGTTTGTATAACGAAAAATATTTAGTAATACTGATCACGTGGATTATTATTTATTTGTTTATTTAGTATTACTTCAACTTACACTATATCATTTAATTTTTCACTCGCTCTAACTGACGTTATTATTTAAACTTACGGGGAGAAATTAATGAATGTTTATGTACTTCATAAAAATTACGCTTCGAAAAAAGAAAAAAAATAGGGAAATTTCCTCTAAAAGTTTAAAAAGGAATTCATAGAAAAAAGTAAAAAATAATTCCAAAAAGCAATATGTGTAATTAAGGGTATAAACGATACAGCGGCATCGAATTCAAATTGCAACAGAGTGATTAAAATCCGTTTAATGAGAATGATATAGTGTTTATTTTTTGTCTATATGTGAGAATTGTTCGACTAATTTTTGCCTGGCTATGTTAAAGTAATGAAAGTATATTATCCCTAAAATGATGCTGCATTTTTTAACGCTTACTTTAATGACTACTTATAATTACCGATGATATACTTTCAAGAGAACATCTTAAAACGAGGAATGAAATTAACCTAGAATCGCACGTACATATCAACGGTCAATCTAAGAAAAATATCCGAAAGGAGGATGATAACATTTAAAATTTCAATTTTCCAATTATTTCGAAAAGAAGAACAGCTAAGAAAATTGAAAAAGAAATCACACAGTTGGCATGTGCACGATTTGCGTGTTTTTAATTAAACTCCGCGTGAACCATTTTTATCCTGTTAGATTTGCCAGCGAACGTCACATTATTTTGTACTTTTTGTAATGACGCACTTTCCGCAATAATTTAAAAAAAAAAAAAAAAAAGGTTCTGAAAATAATAATGAATTTTTTGCTATTATTGATTTCAAAAAGTTCCTATCACTCCGATCTTCCGAAAACACAATTACGCCTTTCACGTCATTTTGTTCTCGATTTAAAAATTTTAATTCCAGTAAGAAGAAAAAGCTAATTGTTCGAAGAATTGAACGCTGATAAAATCCTCGTTTTGAAAATATAATACTGCGTTTATGATATCTTTAATTACTGACCAACCTTACGTAATTTTTCAACATTATCGTCAAACTTATTTCACTAGTTTATTTATTATTATTATTATTATTTTATTTTTTATTTATTATTATCATTATTATAACTATTATTATTATCATTATTATAACTACTATTATTATTATTACTAATCTCCACTCGAAACTGAATATATCAATTCGTACCCCTGCCGAAATTATAGGACTCCACCGCTTGTTTTAGTACATCGGTTTAAAGCAAAATTTACTTAGCAGAAATTTTTATTTATGGACAAAAATTACATCCCATATTTCGACGTAACCGCTCTAATTACGAGTTATTTTCTCTGTCTTTATTTTTTTGTCAGCAAAATTTGAAATTTGAAGGGGCATTTTTAAACTCTGAACCGGCATAATAACCTGAAGTGGAAACTTCACTTCCTTCGATTTGTAAAATGCTAACAAGAAGTGTAAAATTTTTCCAAGGGAAAAAAGGGGAACAATTTTCTTAAGACTAGCAGTAATCTGTTTCTTATTATAAAACAAAGAAAAATTGCCGTCAATGTCTGAAAAATAATTACCATAATAACGCAAAAAGACAAAACGGAAGATCCAAAAACGTGTATATTTTTGTTTCTTCTTGATTTCGTAATCGGTTATTTATTTATTTAATTATATAAGAATTTAACTTTACCCTTACGTCACGCGTATTTCGCATAAGATAGTAGAATTTTTTTTACTGCACACAATTCGCGATGTGATGATTACACACACCCAGCCACCGGGACATGAACTACATATTATGTATGGTAAGTAACAAATAAAATATAATAGAACGCGATAAAAGATGAAGAAATAAACGAAATATACCGAGAACTGCGCACTTCGCCCTTATGAAATTACCCCTTTTCTAAATAACAACCTATAAAAATAACTTGAACGATGTTAAAAACAGTAAAAAATTATTAGGAATAATGATGTATAATGATAGAAAAATAATACCGGATATTATTCAATATAATCCCTACATTTTATAAGAATAAAAGAATAAAGGGCCACAACTTACTATCTAATAGGAAATTATATTATTATGATCGGTTTTTAGATATATGAGTAAATATCAAGAACTTCGGAAGATGGTTATCAACCGAACCCACGTGCTCCAGGAACAGTTGCCTTTAGTTACGAATGAATGATTGTGTACTTGTATTATACGGAGAAGGCGAGAGATTCTTTTTTTTTATCATTACTGCCATATGTCGTAACTACCATAGTTATTACAAGAGAGTTAAACATTAGACTTTATTCATACGGTGCGAGTTATTTACAGTAACGATGCTATCGATGAAAGTTATTTGGAAGAATCATCTGTAAGGTGAAGTGCGCTTCAAGTTGTCGCAGCAGTCCACAATCATAGAGTACATTCCGCTTATCATATAGCCGTTTAGCTAAATTTTCAATTTTTGTCTTTTCCGTATTTTTTTCACACACTTGACGATTTTAAATTTATTTTGGGTCACAAAAATTTTTGAAACAATAATAAACTGTAGGAATATGTAATTTTTTGTACTACCACCCTTCTCTAGAATTGGAGAGAAATACTAATAACAACAATAATAAAAAAAAAAAACAATTCGGTCGTAACGTATATCGGCTCCACCGCGTTGAATCAGAATAAAAAAAAAAAAAAAAACGACGCAGAGAAAGTAAAGCGAGACTTATCACTGAAAGCAACATTTTTATCATAACATATAATTTTATAATATAAATCATCATCCATTACGAAACATATTCGAGCCACCGTTCAAACCAGTTTGACCGTAATATAATGAAATCATCCCCGTTCAATCTGAAAAAGAAAAGAAACAAAGCCCACGCGCTATCTGTAATTAGTTGTTTTGACTGTGTTTCCCCCATTAGAGTTATTTATTATTTGTTGCACGCGTATTTAGAATAGCTTCTAAAATTAAAAAAAAATTAGAGATTAATCCGGTAAAATTTCATTAAAAACTCTATAGAAATCTATTGTTCAGTTATATCGATATAAAATTGTTATTGTAATATGTCCTAGAACACAATAAGGGTCTTCCCACAATTCTGTAATGTTTAAAAAGTCATTCAATTAATGTAGTTTAATTAGAAAATTCCGCTTATAAGAACAAAATATGAACCAATATTACATTATATATATATATATATCATGGGCGTAACTAGAAATTTTTTAACTAGAATACACACACACACATGTAAATTTCGTGTACTCTAATTTGATGTATTTAATAACAATATCTGTAAATATAAATATAAATATTAATTTATTTACTAATAGAACATATACATAATGAATTTTGGAACTTAATAACAATAAAAGCATACATTTATAATACCTGAATATTAATTACTACTATAATATGTAATTTAAAGGTATGTGGAAAATACAGAATAAAAATAATAAATGTCTGTAAATGCTTAAATTTATTTAAAAAGAAATTATGGGCACCTTGGTTTCTGAGCAAACACGTCTATAACTTAAAGATTCTATGCCCAGAAGCAGTATAGAGGGGGAAAAATCAACAGTTAAACAGAAATTCGGTTAGAGATAGATAATAGACAGACAAAGAATAGAATGACGAGATATATACGAAGAAAAATCAGGGACATCGAGTACTAGTTGTTGAGAGTAAAAAATAGTTCGTTCATTTGAGAGGGGTAGATACTCAGAATGTAATTGAAATCGCAGAAAGCCTCATCGTTCGAGTGAAGAGCGCGGAACAAGAAAGATGTTAAGGAAAAACGGAAACGAGAAGAAGTTAACAGTGAATATGGTTAATACGTAAGCGAATAATGGAAACTATGGCAGAATTCCGAAGTAAGGGAAAATCAAGAAACCACACGGGTTGGGAGGAAGCGCAGATTTGAACGTCCGAACGTCAGGCAGTGAGATAGATTATTAGAAAAGGATATTGCAGTATGATCAGTATTTGGAATGAAGTTTTTTGAAAAGAGGTAGACGATTCGAACCTAGAATTTCAGACGAGAAAGCAGCAACTCGAGCTAGAAAATACGTTGTCTTCTATACCTGCATGGCTAGGAGAACCCATAACAAATCAATACGGAATGCGAATGAAGAGAAAACAGATCATGAATGAGAGTATTCGGAGAACGATAAAATCACAGGAGTATGTGGGAAAAGCAGAACGTATTGTTTGAAGGACAACCCCATGAAATCAGAAAGAATCAAATAGTTTGTGAAACAGCGTTGGGAGAAAACATAAATAACAGAACGTAAGATAGTTATGAGTTGTTCGGCTGTAAGTATAAAGCAAAAAGAAGGGAATCTAAAGGACTCAGAGTGATTCGTTTCCGGAAGGATAAAAGAGGCTCCAACTGGAGTCAAGGCCTCTCGAGCCATCAGTAAAGATATATATTCATATGTAGAAGAAATACGGAATTAATAGTGTTGCGGAATTCCTGCATAGCGCCGAACTATCTATTACCTCTATGTGTGTTTTATAATCCCACGGTTCTCTAGTAGTCGGCATATTTTTGTAATTGATCAAAATTGTGTTTTGAGCAGCTTATTAAAAATAGATAATTCGGTAGATTTGCCATTTTACGATCTAGCCATGTTAGCCGTAGAAATGCGCGAGGAGCGCAGCTAGCCTTTTTTTTTTTTATTTTTTCAATAGTTCGTCAACATGGTCATTGGGCCGAGAACAGGAGGGGATCTTGGATCTTTACACGATCAGAGGTAGCTGATAAAAAGGAATCAAAAGCTTTGATATCAACACAAGGAGACGGAAGGGAGAGAATGAACGAAGCACTATGTACTCCACATAGTGTGCTTTGTCGTTTGATAAAAGAGTAAAAAAAAAGGAGTTTGTTCAGTTGAATAAGTAATCGGGAAAGTGGTTGTTGGAGGAGTGCACTATACAATAAGGAAACGCGGCACGAGAGAAAAACGGAAAAGCAAAACAGGGAACAATCTACGCCCAAACGAAAGTTGAATAGATAAGAAAAAGGAATGTGGGTTAGAGAATCTAGCCCCTTTAATGAACATTTACCAATGGCAATATTTTGCCATATCTTTTATGATTTCAGTTATATTACAAGTTAGAATTGAAGTATTATCACCGAAAAGCTGCAGACGAAACTTGAGAAGTAATAGTCGCTGTTATATGGAGACCACCGAGAACGAACCAGATGTGTTGGACAGATTCGAATGGTCAAAGTGGTAGTGTATGAGAAGTAGGAAAGATTAAATATCGGTGAGACACCCTGGGGGGGGGACTGGAAAGACTGCGAACGCGATCGAAAGCTACCAAGTAGTCGATCATTTTAAAACTTTTTGGGCTGTTCTCGTTAAAGAAAAATTTTAAATTTTACGCTCGTTTATGACGTAGCTTAAGAGACAACATTTAAGAATAAGCCGCATCAATTTTATGACTTCTTAGGCGTTTCTTTTTTTTTTTTTAAATAACCAACACAAAAAAAAAAAAAAAACGATAAAAAAAAACAAAGTCGAAAAAGAAGCATGTTCGAATCTTACATGATTAAAAAATAATCCTCGAGATATTGTACTTCCTCTAAAAGGAGAAAAGAAAAAAGAAAAACAAAAAAATGAAGCGGAAAAAATATTCGACAGTGCCGCCGATATAATTTCTTTTTCAATTAGCCAGAAACGGTTACCTCACATCGTTCGTTTCTTCCGTTCGTTCATTACGGTCATTTCGTTCAATTTGAAAGCAAAATAATGTGGCGTAATTTCATCGTAATTAGCGGTTTAATTTCGCTGGATGAAGATAAAAAGAAAAAGTAAACTTTTCCAACATTGTCGTCGACTGCTATGTGCGGTCCAGCGCACTTCTGCTGAATTGTGCAGCTAGTTCTTCGACGGCCGCACGGCCATTGATGTTAAGAGAAAAAAACCGCTCTCGTGAACTAGTTCGGGGGAGAAAGTCACGTTCCCGCTGCATCTTCCGGCTGAATTTGTAGGAATTAAAGATAATTTCGTCAGTTCGTGTCGCTGTAATGAGCAGGCGTGTGCGCTTGTTGCCTGATATACATATAACGCATCAGTTATAGTCGCAACGTAACTCTTGAAAACCAATAAGTCATTTCATCACATCTGGACAACAAAGTTTTTTTTTTTAAATCTTGTATCAATTTTAGTCATTTTTGGATATATGCCGGCATTTCGTATATATATATATATGTGTGCATATATAATATACGTATATTCTTTCTTTCTTTCAAGTTGAAAAAGGAAAAAAAGAATATCCAAAAAAAATTAAATCGACGGTCGTTGTAAAACCTTTTTTCCTAGAAATAGCATATTTTGAACTCTGTAACCACACGATGCTGATACAATGTGAGCTTTATGATTTCCGGTGATGCACGGTTGAGTAAATTCAATTTTCCGGGAAAGCTTCGACCACCCGTCTGAAGAACTTCAAAACGAGTGACTCGGTGAAACGAGCCAAAAGCCCCTTACAGATGAAGCTTTACATAGATCGGCAAATTTCTCGACGAAATGGAAAAAAAAAAGGGAAAGAATCGCTTTTGGAATTTTATCGCCAACTCCAAAAATTGGGTTTTGAGCCGATACATTTTTTTGCTCCGAAATTCTTCGTCAGCCACTATCGAGACACACTTTTCCTATTCGCTGTAATGTCCAAATTTTGTGATTAATCAAAATAACAATTAGTAGAGTTTTGGTTTCACCTTCGTAAGAAACGGGAAATATCTGCAGACTACCTAAAAGTTACCACTTCGTTAAAGAAACGTGTATGTTAACCGTTCCGATTGCGGAATCTGCCGGACGTTAGATGTTCGATGTCGCGAAGATTCAAACGTTAATTTAAAGCGTTACACCTAAGAAACGCTTGCGTTGTTTCGTTCGGTTTCAAAAAAAAAAAAAAAAAACAGTAGAAAGTATTGGAAAACGATTCGTAAAGGCCAATGTGTAATTTAACCTCGATTATTTTAATTATTCAGTTAAGGTCATTATCACGTACGCTCTCACCGGCAGTTTTTCTTTCATCATTATATCAGCGACCGTATCCCGGAAGAATACACACACATTAATAGGGCTATTGTGTAGCTCTATCGCCGCCATCTGCTATTACCGGACGGATAGATTATTGTTGTGGTAGAGAAAGTTATTTCCTTCTCGACCGTAAGTTCGGGTTATTGTGAGTGTTGCAGCAGTCCCCAATCACAATACAGAAAACAATAACACCGGTAGAATACTGTGCGTGTGTGCCGAATGTTGATATATAACGTGTTTCGTAATGGCAGATCGAATACTATATTGTATGAAACTAGAGGCGGAATATCTCGAAGTGCCTATGGTGTTATTTTAATGAATTGCACCACGCCATTATCCAGCATAAAACTGCGAACAGATCATCAGCGTATCCCAATGTAAATATCCGTTGCGTCATTCAAACGTGCATACGCGTGAGCGGTAAATAGCGCTATAATAACGTTGTCGGAATAAACTTGCATATCGACAATACACAACCAGTCTATTATTACTTTTTTTTTTTTTTTTTTCATTGTTGCACGCCTGTTTCTTATCGTTGCGAAGAGTTTAAGCTTGTCACGTATATCACGTATTTAAATATCAATGGCGATGCAGATTTTTTCCCCGGTTCTCGGACAGAGAAATATTAAAATAACACTATCCCGCCGCTACGCGAACAAAAATTAAGAAACTAGGTTTTTTTTGAGAATTCAAAATTAAATTTATGTAAAAGAAAATGCACACTTAAATTTCGATAAAGGAAATAATTCGCGCGAATAACAAAGAGGAATAATAATGTAAAATGAATTTAAAAAAAAAAAAAAAATCGATTAATTACAAAAAGGATTATTCGCTAACTTTTAAAAACCTGCGCCTATTATTTAATACAAAAAGAAATTGATATTATTTCGAAGAGAATTAAAATCGCGTTAAGAAAACTATTTGGAAACGCCTGCTCACATTAATGGACTTTTCTAAATTGCCGATCTAATAACCAATCGTTCGTTGCACCATCGCTTCCGTACCGCTTTCCGTTTGTTATAGCCGACAGATTTTCGCTAGCGGTATATTTTTCACTAGACATATTTTGTAAATTGAACGTGCGAACGTCATTTCGTTATGCGGAAATAACAGCAGTGTAGTTTCGCGGCAAAAAATGCACACAACATGAGGGGCTACTGCTGGTCCTTCTGCAAAAATTGGAAAAGTTCTTAGGTAAACGCTTAATCTGATTGGCTGTTTATACTACGCTGTTAGTACGTACGCTTCTCAATAAATTCGTAATGACCCGCTAACTTCGAAAAAATACTCGCAGCGTCCGGCGAACACAACGAGAAAACGAATGAATTATCAAATCGGAACTGAACTACTTCACGCCCACAAAGTGTAACTAGCGAATTACACATTAAGCACTTTTTTCTGCATGTCGAAAAGTTGGCTTCTCAAATTTCTTCTGGCGAACTAAAAATTGTCTTCTAGTCAGGAGGTGAACTTCTACTGTCATTGTTGGATTTCTTTTTTCTTCCATTTTGCCTGATTACTAAAAGATTCGTTACTGTTGTGTACATACACACACACATACACGTATATATATATATATATATATATGTTATATTGGCTAAAGTGAAACCCATACTTTCAGCGGGCTATTGGGGATTTTTTGACGTGTGAGCGCAAGACACAATTATTTTCTCTTAAAACTCGCATTTATTTCTCCAAATTGCTAGTCTGGAATTTAGGAAAATGTTTCAAACGAATGAAAAAAAAAAAAAGAAAATGTACCTCGGGGCACAGGGTAGAAATAAAACTTCAACTAAATAGTATTAGTACCAAATTTACCAAGAGTAAGAACGAGATCTGCGGTTCTTATAAACACATATCTATAAAGTGTTTTACTTATAAAGATGAACAAAAACAAAAACAAAAAATGAATGCAATTTGTTTTATTATGTTTTCCAGTGATTGTTGGATTCGATAAAAGATACAATAGGCTTATAATATGAGATATAAGTTTTTGATGTAGTTTTATCAATACACGACTAGAAAATCCTGTATCAATATGGTAGTTCCGTATTTTGTCGTTGATTCATTTGGATTATTATTAATATTTAATTGAAGTTCGGTTTGAAGAGAAATTCTATTAAAGGCAACAAATCGTCTGATGCAAAATTGACAAGTCTCCAGCTAATATATCATTGGAAGTGTATGTAAATTTTTTTTTAATACCATTGAACCATCGGGAATGAAAGGGAGTAATCTTCTAGGTACTATAAATTTAATTACATCATGGACCCTTTGATTTGGAGAAATATAAATGACGATAATAATTATTTCTTTTCCATCTTCCGTCTTACATTGAACATTACATATATATTATCCTTAATATCTGTTTTGACCAAAATCGAATTGCGTAACATTATTCTATATTGACATATCAATATTAGAAGTAACACAATATTTCACTTATCATTTCTATTACGATAAACTGCAAACCCCTCCTTCTCAAACGTTCTGACGTTTAAATTTTACGATGCAATCGAAATTTGGTATGTCGATGTTATCACCATTATTTCTGTTAAGATTAAAATGCGGCTTGTTTCAATTACAGTATTACAGTTCCTTTGAGATCATTGGCCTTCTCTCTCTCTCTATACGTGCTCGATGCCGTACTTTTTTCGATTTTTTATATCGATTTTTTATGTTCGATTCATTTTTAATATTTAAAGTTCTAATGAATTTATTTTCTTTTTTTTAATATATATTTATATATATATATATATATATCAAAGTGGTATAAAATGCAATATAATATACATACGACATAAATTTTAATTCAATATATTACTCTGGCTATGTGTCCATTACGAATTTTTAGATGTATTAAAAACTATTACATAACGTTTTTTTGTGTTAACTCCCCATATATTTTAATGTATATATGTATAAGGCGCGCCTAAAGAAGTTTCACTTAAAAAAAAACCAACAAAAAACTCTTAAACACCAAATAAATGTAACCGTAACAAAAATATAAACACGCACAGTATACCAAATCAACCGTACGCGCACTTTGCGGTATTTACACGAAGAATTTCTTGACCCTTTTCTAGTTTCCTCTATTACCGAAATGGAATTTTTTACGAAATAATTTCATATGATGTCCAAGTGTGAGAGTTCCCACGACCTGTATGTCCGAAAACTGAAAACGAGTGTTTTTAAAAACTTGCCAAGAAGTCGAAAGGACAATTAGGATAACAAAGATGTAACACAACCTGAATGGTATTAATCTATAAGATTTACTTAAAATGACAGAAAAAAAGGGGGAAAAATAAACTTAAAGTACTATTACCAAAAATAAATCATGTTCTATTCAATTCACAACATGTTGTTAACGTTGCTCTGCTATTATTTGAAACAGAGTGTGAAAAAAAGTCCGAATTTTCGATTGAAAGAAAGAATAGGAGAGTTAATTACTCGTTAATTACGAAATAAATTACCGACTTTTACGAGGACAACCGGTTGACTACTAGTCTCAACGGTTGTTATATCGCTAGTCCCACTAATGGCAAACGTTAGACTGATGATTACCATTATATTACGTCCGCTTAATTATTTTTGAATAGAAAGCTATTATTATTTTCTAACCACAGCGAGTTTTTTTGAGTTTTTTTATTTTTGTTTTTCAGTAAAAGGAGATATTTGCTTCTATTTGTAAATATACTCGGTTCTTCCGCGTTAAATACGGACACTCGTTATTTAGCGCGCTGAAATTCATCATCGCCGCTAATCCCTTACTTTCGTTAAAATAAATCCCGATATAACCTCGAATTGCTTTGCTTTGTTGCTCCCTTCGGGATTTCTCTTCTGTATTTACCGCGGAATTTACGACGGTTATGAATTAATAAGTGATTCCCAAAGTTGCCTAACGTCTCTTTAAACTCTCTACGCCAACAAAGAGAACCCCATCCTTACGGGGTACTTGGTAAATTTGACAGGATATTTAATAGATGCGGATTCTTCTGCTCTTGTAGTAGAGTCGGTAATCAGGATAGACGGATAGAGCTGTAAAATCAACAGGGTTCATATTCTCCGTTCATTCCAGAATTTCCGAAGAGTAGAGATCATTCATAATGCTTTATAAAATTTTCCTGAAAAAAAAAAAATAATGAAAAATCATCTCCTTTGACATAATCCTTACGAGTCAAATCTGTACCCCGCTTAATATTCCCAGTTCAGCCGGTGATATGTACCTATTTCGCGAATGCTACGAGAATTAGTAAATTCATAGGTTTTTATTATTGTTTTTTCTCTTTTTTGTATCATGGACCGCGTGGCAATTGCGTATCAGTCATTACAGCATATGGCAATCATTAAATATTAAATAACGGAAGCGATCTGGTTAGTGTTAATATATGCCGAGGTTTAGCGTTGAAAAGGATTCTATGAAAAGAAAAATTTTAGACTAAACGATGGGCGGGATGTTGCAAATTTAGTATATAGGTAGTAAAAACATGGCAGATCGTAGTTGAGAACAAAACGGACGGATTGTGGGAGGTGAAGTTATGTAGGAAACGTGTAATTATGGGACAAGGAAATATAGTCACACTGGAACTTAACCTTCGATGTCCACCGAGGCTCAGTTCATAATTTTACGAGTCTTAAAAAGGTTTATTGAAAAACCCACATCTATTCCTGTTTGGACTTTTTATTGGCAACGGTGGACAAACTCGTACGGCACGGATAGTAAACGGCTACCAGTGCGGCTACGTCATTACAGTTCTTTGCAAAATTATCAACCATGATGGATCATCATCCGGCATATTGGATCTTTCGGTTGCGAACTAGGGATAGAATATAGAGGGATGCAATCGAGTCTGTAATTGCAAGGACTTTCTGCACATATCGATTACACGCTGTAAACAATACATAACTAAGCGTTGAGTACTGTACTCCGATCACTTAGTCGAAATGAGTCGATCGAACCAAACACTTTGCAAGATGTAAGAACACGCTGCTAACGCCCGCGATGAGAATAACAACAGATTACCAAATTTCATATTTGCAAAGAGGTCTTAGTTTGTGTTCCTCTTTTGCCAGCATCCCTATAAAAGAGGTGTTGCCGACCGTTTTCTTTTTCTAAATTTAACCAGTATAGAGAACTAAGTAAAAAGTATTATACAATTGGCGCGTTTCTAGTCTGATATAAAACCTCTTTTCACGTTATGATCATTAAGTATCAGAATTATTTCATTTACACGCTAAATATGTAGTTTGTCACTAGGAAACATGTCGATGCTGTAATATCTTATAAATAATAAAATAATAATTTCGGTCAGTTGTGTTGTTTTTGTTTTATTATAAAATCTCTTTTATCCATATATCTTATTCTTCATTATAATTTCATACCACCATATACAATGGTCCAAAAAAAAAAAAAAAAAAAAAAAAAGAGTAAAAAAATAAATTTGAGTGTAGCGAAACGGGTTTAATTATTTACAATGTGTATACGGGCCAATGTCCTTACTGACGGAGCTATAAAAAAAAAATAAACTCGAAGACCGAACTCTAAGTCATTTCTGTACTACAGAGCATGCACAGTTGGAGAGTATTTAAAAATTTGCTTAATATTCTAATGACGAAATTAACCTGCTACAATTTTAAGTATAATTTTATTCACGAAAATGTTGTAATCAACCTGTCTCTCTCGATCTAAATTCACTACAGTCGTAAAAAATTTTACAACCTGTTATTTTTATCTTCCCCTGCTACCATTTTCGATAATGAGTTTTTTTTTTTTAATTTAACAATGTTGTCGCGTTCTAACCACTTTAAGCGTCATTAAACATAAATATGTAGCGTCTTATAATGCGGAAAACTTACACATTCCTCTTCTTAGCGGAACGAAAATCGAACAAGAAAAAAAAAAAAAAAAACGAAAAACTATTACCTACGCAATAATAAAAGTACCAACCGCTAAGTATTGATATTGCAGTGACTTGACCGTTGATGATTTATGTCGTAATTTGATAATTTTTTCAGAATGATGACGTTGTCGATAGGCCGTCCTATCAAGCATTGGTTGATCCGCTGCAGTCAGATGAAAGTTCCGAATCGAAGCAAGAAAGCATTGTCGCCGTTCCGGCATCTCAGCACAGGGAGCATTCGAATAACGTGGCCTCTCATCCTCCTCCGCCACCGCCCCCGTCGCCATCGGTAGCACAGCAGTCATCCCACTCAGCGCCGTTCGATTCACAGTCCATACCGATTCAGATCAAGTTACCGTTACAATTAGATTTCGATGACTTCGCCGGTGTAAGTAAAGAATCAATTAATACATTTGTTACTTGCGCGGATAATGAAATCGCATGATTCACGAAATGACCAGAAAAAAGTTCACATTTCATTAATAGAGCATAATACGCAGCATCGCGCATAGTGGTAAATTACGAGGATGGCTCTATGTGAATGATATTAATGTTTGTAGTGATAACATCAATTACACACTGAAACTTTATTTTAAAAAATACTAATTATCGCTGCAGCTCCATTTAAATGATGGGACAAACGTATTTTCAGAATCATACTTGAACCAAATAATAGGCGGTCTACTTTTATGGGACAGCATCTTTTAATGTCTCAAAAGTTTAATACTTATCAAAGTCCCATTACATAATGGTATACTATTACTCGGTTACGGATTTTAGTTGTTGGCAATCAAGCGGTCCCTTCTCAAAGCTGCAAAAATATAGCATACTCCAGTGTACAGCTCTCCCAGCTAGGTAGCGATGCAATACCCGCTTGTAGATCCTCGTGCATGCTAGGGTACCGAGGAATGAGTGAGTAAATGCCGAAGTAATCCCATTCATCCCTATGAGCATTGAAATGTTCCGCTATTCAAGTTTCTTCACATATAAAAATTGCTTAGATAATTTTAAAATTCGACAACATAGTTATTTGAACATTATGACTTTCGTTAAAGGCTTTCTCAAAATTTTATTTAATATATCGAACCAATTTTAAATTCTAACCGTTTATGAACACTTATTTTATGTGCAGTTCTAGTAATTACTATACTGCAATGACCAGTGAATTCAAAGGCGACGATAGTATGCTGGACGGTTGAAGCTGCTACATCCCTCGGCATTATTAAATCAATCAAGCGTTTTCCATTACGTTTACTGAAAGTGTAATCACTCCGATAATTAAATACTAATAACCGATTCACAAAATCGAACTGTTCAAGTCTATCAGTTTCAAGACTGCTCCTTAGGTTCCCTAACGGTAGACTTCTCATATCAGTCTTCAACAGTTAAAATAAAATCTATTAAGGTGTCCGATACTTACTATTCCTCTAACTCAAAAATCCTTCGCATCTAGATTCGTTTGAAGGTAAACAGAGGCCGACTATTAACTAGTGATTCTCTACTCAAAAAAATCCAATTCTTACTCACATATCTCCCCGCCTATATCGGGTTTTCCTTACATTTTTTACTTCAGTAAACCTCCGTGTACTTTATCCTAAACATTTTAAACATTTTTCACATCTCTAACAGTTAGTCTTCCTTCCTGTGTCCTGTGTAAATCTTCTCCCGATTCCGCTGTTATTAGTGAATTCAGTTGCTCCCTTAACTCTACATTCCCATTTCACTCTCTTATTTTCACTGACGATTCAAAAAGGCCATAAAGAATAGGCGCCGCCTTTATTATCCCGTCTCATGATTATTTTGAATCCACTAGATTATCTTTCTTCTGCTCTATCTTTGCCGCTAAATCCTTAGTTATTCCACGTGCGCTACCCTTTATACCTGTTCTAATTTTGTTCAAATAATTTTGTTACTGTTACTGATGCTAAAAATGTGCTTCTAGCCATTACTTTGCCTCTTCCTCCTCCCTCGATAGATCCAGTTATCCTTTTTACAATCTTTAAATTATCTACTCTCGTCGTTCTATTCATATTGGCTTCCTGTACAGTTCCCGATTGTACAGGAGAATTAACATGCCGGTCGATCTATTACGAAATTTCCTATTTCTAATATTAATTTTCTTTCTAATAATGCCATACTGAATTTTGGTGATATATTTATCTTTCCCTTTTTACTGATCTTTAATATTTTTACCTCTCTATTCAACCTTTCCAGCCTTCCCGACCATGGTGCCATGATTATTCTCATCACAGTCATTTCTTTGTCTCTGCGATTTATCGTCTTCGCTTTTTAGTCATACCTTCATCGCTTTTTCGTCTTTCTCTAACAATCTCTCCTTTTTATCAATTCCCCATTTTGACGACAACAGCTTAATTTGCGACGCCAATCGTCCTTTCTTTGAATGCTCCGCTATCTACGCTGAACGTTCGTGTTTCCACTTTCAACTCTTAAACTTATCTCTTCCTATGCCCCATAACGTATCAACCTTCATTCTTACGCTTCGTTTACCCTCTACAATTCCTATTAGGGTTGCCTTCCTTTCTTCAGTTTCTAACCGCATTAAGATCTAGTTTGTTTTCTTCCTTCTGGTATCTGAAACTCTTAGGTTAATGAGCCCAAGAAAGAGGAAAAAAAAAAGACTGATTATTAATTACTTATGGTACTGGATAATGCTGCCCTTTAGACGACTTAAAATTTCATAAATATTAGTTTTTCGACGTAATGAACAATTCCGTTAAATGAGTTAGCGCCTCAGCGATTACAATAAAATCACTTCTTTCAACAATACACTATAACGAAAATAAATAGCTATCATTTACATTTAGGAATTGTATTTTTACATTGACACAAAATTTATCAGTAATACCCATAAAGATTCAAGGACCGATGATGATAATGATTATTGCGATGAAGATGATGTGAAAAAGAACATTGCAACTAAAGATACATATATTTGCATTTCCTTCCCAAATGAAGGTATCGACAGACTTATCCGCAAAGTGAAGTAGAAAATTAATAATGTTCTTTTTGTTTTATCGTATATTAAGAAATTTAAGGAACAGTCTAAATCGAGACAGAAATACAGAAGTCTTCTGTTACAAACTAGTTAATGAAAATTTGGGCTCTTAAATTTTCGTAAAAAAAAACAAAAAAGAGTAATAATTCGGACGGTTGTATAATTTTTTTTTTTTTTTTAATTGGGTTCATCAACAAGAACATTAGCCCAAAAAATAGGAAGAAGAAAATAAATATGTATTCTTAAACGTTTACAGATAAAAATAATTCGCAGACAGGAATAACCAAAGTAGAACGACATGAGAAACTATAAGAAGCGCTTTAAAGAGTAAGGATACCAAGTTTTAGTAGAGAAGAGTAGAAGGACAATTATTGTGAACAGAAGAGATGGGGATATTCAAACAAAATATGGTCAAAGTCACAATGAACGTATGTGGAAGAGATGAAAACCGCGAAAATAATGCAGGAAGGAGACAAGCGATTAAAGTGAAAAAATAAATAATTGAGACTGTGGAACGTTTAAGAGAGAGGAAGTCTAGAAACCATGAACGCGGTGGGAAAGATGGTTGAATAGAGAGATTAAACATAGCCGGAATTAGAAAATGAACAAGAACAGAAGTTGAGCCATGGCTTGGAATGAGTCATTTAAGAAAAAAAAAGATATATTATGAAATGCTCCCAAATATCTACCAGTGGAAACGGAAAAGCGGACTAAGGAATATACTATCTCATTGTTTTTAATGCCTAAATGGCCAACAATCCACAGAGCATCGATCTCGATCGAGTGAAGAAGGAAAAGATCATGGATGAGGGAGCGTACGAAAAGTATTATACAATCGAAAGAGGGAATAACTTACAAAACACTTTTAAAATCCGAGATTACGAACAATTAATGAAAAACTAGCGATGAGAAAACAAACAAAATAGCGCGTAGAATAGTAATAGATTCTGCATACAGAATTGAGCAAGAGAAGGAAAGTTTCGGATACAGAATAATTCACAGCAGAAGCACCTATTTAGCCCTTAGGAACCATCAGTAAAGTGGTGTGTATAGGAAAGAGAAGGAAAATTCAATTCTGGTGACAAGCTGAGGAATAGATTTAGAACAGATCGATAAGGGAAAACATTTGATAGGACGAAAAAAACCGGCAAAACTGAAAAAAAATAAAAAAGTTTTCGTAACTATAAATATATCGTGAAATGTAGATGCATAACCTGTTTGTTAAAATTTCTAAATATAAAATAAATAAATTATCCTTATTAACAAACAAAAATAAATTAAAATTAATTTAGAAACGTTTTCGGGCATAATAGCCCATTTAACAACATAGAGTACACTGAATTAAAAATTAAAAACACACCGCACAGAAATAACGGAACTACATCTATATAGATAGGTAAATAATAGGTGGTTGTCGTAAAACTACAATGAAAGGCGGAAAAGTGTTTATGAATAAATCAAAGGCATTAAATTTTAAAAAAAAACAAAAAATACAAAAATGAGATTTTACAAATTAATAACGAATTTAACGGACAAATTTTTAAAATAAATATTAAGCTTATGAAAACACATCGAAAAGGAGTTAATTTTTTATATTAAAGAGAGGGTTATTATTATTAGTTATTTGATCGTTTAAGGGTAATTATATTTATATTTATTTATGTAATCATTTTTAGCTATATTCATAAGGTTTCCTGTTTTTTTTCTAACGAATCGGGTTTATGTTTATTTTTTATTAGAGATGTTCATAATATGTAGATTTTTTAATTTCATCATCATTGAACGATTTTCTATATTTCCTTGTATCGTCGTCTGCATTTGATTTTTCCACGACCAATACATGATTTTTCACAATACGTGCAATTCATTCTGTTTATACCACTATTTTCATAAATATTATTATTTTTTACATTTGACGTGTTTATTTTATTCATTAAATTATTTTTAGTTTTGAATACTACATCTTTAGTGCTTGTTTTTTAAATATATTGTTTAATTTAAATATATAATTTTTTATAGATGTGAATGTTGTTCAAATTTTATTATTACCATTATTTGTTTTTTTTATATATTTTGGTCTAGATTTTATCTTGTCGATTGATTTTATTTATTCATCATAACCATTATTTTTCACCAAAATTTTTATTATTTTTATTTCTACATATTTTTTATTCGAAGTGTATCATAGGAATAATTAATAATCTATTTATTGCGGCCGTGAAATATGCATATTTATGTTGGTTCGGATAATTTGATGTTTTATGAATTATGCCATCAGTTGTTTTTTTTTGTTTTTTTTTTTTTTCGTATCTTATTGTATGGCTAATTTATCTTTTGTTTTTGTTAAAGTTACATGTAAGAATTTGATTTTGTTGTTTTTTTCTTTTTTTCCCGTAGTGCATGTTTTCATGTACTTTATTGAAATCGTGTTTATTTTATTTCCTCAAAAATATAACATAAATACAAAAAATAATAATATTTATGAAAATAGTGGTATATAAAGAATAAACTGCGTGGATTGTGAAAAATTAAATCAAACAAGTAGAAATATCAAAAATGCAAAAAGAAGAAACATATAAAATAATTCAATAATAGTGAAATTGAAAAATCTTCATACGGCGAAAACTGGTAAAAATGTTAAATAACGACGAAGTAAGAAACGAAATCAATAAGAACGAAACGAACGAAGTAAAACGAAACAATAGAAATAAAATAATAAAAACAATAATAAAGATATCTCTTCAATGGACAAGTCGAGTAAACTTTATCGCATGGGATAAGATCCAAGACAATTTCTATGAATTGGATCTCTCCTCGTGATTTCATTGCAGCAGTATTCAGTTCGATTATTTAAAACGCGTAAATGTAATCATTTATTAGAAATTTTGTGTACTCGCTTTTTTATTTCTCGGTTTTTACGATAATTTTCAATTATTTTCAGAACTTAATGGAAAAAAATCAACGATCTAGAATGAACTGCGTAGTTGAAAAGAAACGAGCCGAAGAAGTTATGGACCATCAACCGAAAACTGTTCGTTTGCCATTCGGTGTAAATATTACAACTGATCCACGATATGAACACGTTACCGGTGAACGAATGACCATTTACTGCGAAAGTGGACAAGATCAAAGGTAAGATATTTTCCTTGTATTAAAAATACTGTTATCAACCTTGCAACACTCCAACGCTAATGGTTCTCCCGAAAATTAACTATTATTCTGCTATTCAAAAACGAAAAAAATATAAACAAACAATAAACACCGTGTACAATCTATTTTGATTTTTTTGGTGGTTGATGTCATACTTTCAAATGACGAAAATCCAAAAATATCTCGAAACATTCGGATAATATTTCATTGTGCCGCTCACTTCAAATAACTAAAACTCGTCATATTTACGATATCACTAATTTCCTTAATTATTCCGTACTTTCAAATACAAATTATTTTTTAAAAGTAATCACTTTTATATTAAAAATAAACTCGTATTATCTTCAAAAATAAATAAATAAATAAATAAATAAACAAAAACATGGACAGAGTCAAATTCCTGCACCACGCCTTTTCTTTAACTGGCCTGTTTCAGAAGAATTTTACAAATGCAAAAGGAAGACCTAAAAAGGACGTCATATATTGCGCACAGAAAAATATTTACATTTACAACCTATAATATACAAAGTTTCTCGCCTCATCTCTTTTTTCGCCAATACGAAGAAAATTCGGATCATTTAAACATTACAGCTATCTTTTTAACCATTTCGATACCCGAAATCTCTGCTGCTTCGGAACAAAGAAAGGAGATTACTTATCCCCTTACAATGTTAATTTGTTCCCTGCAATACGCCGTGAATTCTCTTGCGCAGGAATATCTCTCAAAGAAATTCTGATTTCAGCGCCCGCAAAGTTATGAAGTAAAATAAAAAAAATTCAAAGTGTTCTTTCTGTTGTTTTTTTTACAGGCACTTGCCGATGGAAACGATGCAGCAACAACAGTCCGGTCCGGTTGTAGTACCAATGCCGGTAAACATGCCAATGATGGTTCCCCCGCCGGCTCCTCAGCCGAATCACCATCACATGATGCAGCAACAACAAGCGGCTGCACCACATATCAACCACATACCATTATCGATGATCACCAGAGCCGTCGCTGCCCAGGAAGAACAGCAACAGCAACAATCGATGGCTGCGGCTCAAATGCAAAAGGACGACTCCCCGATCACGATAATCGCCCGCGAAGAACACGTTATTCCGATCTTCCAGCAAATTGTGCCGGAAATTCGTCAAGTTCCAGACATGAGACACATCGCGCCAAACCCGGAAATCAGAAATGTACCGGAAAAAGCTCTCTACCACCCGGCTTCACCCGAAGGTCGTATGCTACACACGATGGCTATTCCGGAAGCCAGGCATAACATGATGGCCGGCATGGAATCGAGGAACATGCATCATCAAAGTCAGGCTGCTCCCTCGATGCCAGCAGACATGGTCAGACCGCCGCCACCTCCAGCTTTCCACAAAGTGCCGATTCACGTCCCGACGATTCTTCAGCAGATAGAGAATCAGCAACAACAGCAGCAGCAACAAGTTATAGAAAACACGTTAGACGAAGAAATGGAAACTGAATCGCGACCGCATTGTAAGTGAAAACTTTTTAACTTCTTATCATTATTTCCGGTTCCGAATATAGATGGAACATGGATACGTGTTTGAACATCGGGAAAACGAATTGTACGCACAAAGAAACATCAAAATGTATTATTTCTTTATTCGCGCGACAACGTCTGGAAGTAATATCATTAACGTAATATTCTCTTCATTTGCGATTCATTATACGAACTACGTATGGAATAGCGATGTTTTTTTGCCGGTTTTTGTTATTAAATAAATTTCTAAAGGTATATGTGTAAAATCAAATTCACGTTAAATTCATTTTATTGCTAGTTTCATTGCAAGCAATACAGCTTGCCGTTTTTAATTAACCGAATTCCACACCTTTAAATCTGCTTTATCGTCAGCTGCCAGAATAGTTTACTTTTCTCAAAAAAATCGGCCAATTTTCATTATTATCAGGTTTAAAGGGGAGAAAAACAAAACAGGATGGCTCGGTGTAAATTATAGTGTTAAAAAAGGTCCGGAAAAAAATAAAAACGAAGCCAGCGCCATCTAAAACCTGTTTAAGAAACTAATCCTCAAACAATAGTTTATAAAAAACGGTTAATAGGTAGCGCTGTCGCGTATTAAATGTTTTTCTTTTTCAACTTGTTAAAGATTGTTTTGCGCAAAAGCGACAAAATTTTTAACCCGGTATGAAATTTTGGATTTAAACGAACAGGACAGATCATTTTTAGCGCTAATCAGATTATGAAATGTCTCTGACAACGATTATATTTGCAACAATTCTCCCTCTCATCTACCATCCATATATACTGGTATACTTTCCTTGCGATCCTGGTATCGTGTTTTATTTGAATGTGCGGTCTTCTCTACTAAGCAGGCGTCCTTCTATTTCTCGCCCGATTAAATATCCCTACTGTCCTTATCGGTGCTGCTCGTATTCTCTCATTTCCCTCTGTTTCAGCTGTTCCTGTCCGCTTGAATTATTTTTATCCTCTGCTCTTAAGCGCGTAAGAATATAAATTTATTCTCTCTTCCTTTTCATTTATTGGGCCAATGTCCCCTCGCTGACAAATCTACTAAAAAAAAAAAAAAAACAATTCTCCAAAAATCTCGGCTAAAGTAAACAGGAGGTTAAATCCGCATGTATCTCTTTACTCGGCCGATGATAATGGCCAAGTGTAATTCAACTAGTTCGAATTAATTGGTTAAAAATCATCGCCTGACAATTTCATATCGATAATTCCATACCACCACTCGTTATTTGTAAAACTTCAGTTACAACTTCGCATAGGATAACTTTTTTCCGCTAATTTATTTAATATACATATTAAGCCGTCCATTTTAAATGATTTCCAGCTCGGATTTCCAATATTTCTTTATGTTATTTATACTATTCGAAAACAAATTCGATCCTTATATTGTTTGAATAAATTTTTATTAGTAGCAATTAAATACACACCTAATCAGGAGGTTGAGAATTGTATGATTAAGGTCCACAATATTTAGCAATGAAGAATATGAAAGGAAGCTGTATGGTTTTCAGTTTTACTTTTTCTTCGCTACCTTTCCCTTTGTAAATTTCTTCGACGACAGCCAATTCGATTTTAAGCTAAATAGATTTGAAAACAATTCGAGTCCAGACCGACATGAGACTTGAGAATGCAGTGCTTAACTCAGTAGTCAAATTAACTATTATTCCGCGCTAACCATCATTAATAAAAAACCGAAACAACATAAATACAATTTTTTTTTTTTTTTTTTTTTCTAATATAATACACGTTAATTTGAGAATGATAAAGAGCCGAATTGCGTCCCGGTCTTTTTTTTTTCGTACGGGGGTTTCCCTTTCAACGAGGGGGGAATAATTTCTACCAGAATTATTTAAAACAAACTATTGGACTATTGGCGATAATCGTATATATTTGTCGCAATTTTCACCGGAAATACATTCTACACTGATCCGCATCTTATAATTTCACATTCACTCTTCAAAGTGCACTGACCAATAACTTCATATCGCAATTAGTTTCTACGAAATAACTAAATTACGGTAATTCGTATTTCCTTAAATCACTAAAACAAAAAAGAAAAAAACTTGAACCGAATCTCCTCAAAATCTAAAGACCACGATTTCACATCAGCACACGCACTGAATAATATAAACCGTAAGTATCGCTCAAGCGCAAGTGTGTCACAAAATTTCGCTTTTCGACCTACATTAATACGTACATATTACAGCATACATAAATACATATACACACAAGTAAATATACGCGCGCATGCCCAGATGCCGACATTTAGGTAAGAAATGTTTTGAAATTTTCAAGTTTTTATAACAGTTTTTACTTTCGCCAATTAAACGAGTTTAATTGTTGTTCAGTTCATTTCGCTGTCGTTTACCGTTTTGTCTGGCAATACATAAAACGATTTAATGAAAACTTACCAACCTCTGATCTCGTTGTTTCTTTTCTAACAGCAACCCCTTCTTTATACAATTTTTTTTTTTTTTTTTTTAATGCTGGAGGACTTCCAATAAAAAACAAAATAAAACAAATAAACAACCGCAGGACAATGGTAAATGTAATCAGTTCATTCTTAAGTGAGAAGTTACGTAACTGTCCTATTTGAGCATACAAAAAATGAGATATTATTAATTTTCCATCTCTTAATAACTAACGAGTAAACATTTATTTAGTATCTTCTTATAATTTCCAGATATACAAATCGGTTTTGTTGTTAGATAATTTACACACACTTTTTTCTTTTTAATAACGATTTAAATTGCCGGTACGTTATGTCGCGTTATTTAATAAAACAATTAACGATAAAATGGCATAAATAAACCGGTTATAAAATCGTAATTACATTCGTTGAAAGCAAAGAGTTCAACTATCATCATTAAGTTGTGTAAAATGGTATTTAAAATTGACGAAAGTCTCCATAATATAATATCCACGAATATATAATATTTTCCGTCTAAATAGCATACTATATTTTGCGATTCATATATTCGTAATTTTACAGTTGTACAACCGAGATCGGTTAGAAGTGTTAATGTTGACGACCATTCACGGGATAGACGAGCTAGAAGAAGTGTTGATGCTGACCAAACACCGGATAGACGAACTCGAAGATACGCCTGTCAGTGTACGTCCTAAATATATGTGTACGAACGAAGTTGCCTTACGACGTTATATCAGCTGTAATTTTTAAACGATTTTGTAAACGAGTTAATTTTTACGTAAACAAAAAAGAATTCTCACTGTACCGTTCGTCGTTAATGAAAGAATACCTAAAAGCACTTATAATTTTTATTTTTATTACATTGTCTATTCAGAATTTATCATATTTAGATTTGTAACAGTATTTTTTTTAAATCATTTTTTTTCTTATTATAAATATAATTTAATTGTTAATTATTGTTAATAATATTGTAATAATATACACGTGTTTTTTTTTTTTTTTGTTTATTTCTGCCAAGTAAATAACAACAAAAAACACTTCTAAAAGTTGCTGTAGCAATACACTTCTATTTTTCTTTTTAATGTTACAACTGTCGCCTCCTATAATTCACGCTACCCGCAGATAATTAAAAATAAATAAATTTCTTATACAGGCCGCAGTAAGAAATCTTAAACTTGATTCGGACTACTGGTTTTCATACTATTCACACGGGGAAGCTCATGTTGACATATTTTCTGATCAATCTAACAACCGAAACTAGCCTAGCATATACAACGCGCTATAAATTCACAACTACCATCAATGTTTATCTATACACATGGATGTAAATTATTAAATCATATTGTTACATTAATTTATAGTCATTATGATTTTAAGCCATCAGTACTGAACTCGTATATAAAATCTCTACATGGAACTCTTTTTTCTAAAATTCACTCGCTCTTCGAGTCTCTTTCGACTAAACTATATTAGTTTACATTTTTTTTAAATATTTTATTCCACGGTTGGAACTGTACTTTGTAATGTTTTTAAAGTTTTCTCTCACAAGCTTCAAAAAGAAAAGGTTTTCGCTAATCGTAGCAGAGACGTCGTTATTTTTTTCGGGTTTTCTTTTGTGTAGGAGCGATTTTAGTTTATAATAAAATAAATACATACAGCTGTATAATCAAATGATATATTTACTTAACAAAATTATTAATACGACTTTGATTTATATACATAAGTAATCTAACCTGTCTTGATCAGGGGCAGATTAAAGATTTACCGAACCCAGGACTAATCTTGAATGAGGGGCCCCCTTCGAAGAAAAAATGATGAAAAAACTACTCGGTATTATAATATATGTACAAACAAACAAGTAAAAAAACAAAACCCTACTGCGTACGCATGAATGACTAATACAATTCAAATCATGCTCTCTTTAAAAAATTACATGAATTGAATTTTAAATTGAAGGTATCTTATATATACATATATATTTATGTTAATATTTGTAATTTTTTATTAATAACATTATCTTTTTCTAAAAAAAATATTTATATATAAAAATTAAATATTGCGGGTAGCAAAAAAATAATCGTTTTTTGAATAAAAATAAAAACTTTATTTATAATGCATTATGTACAACGGCGACGCCGGTAACGTTGCGCCGCTGGTATTGTCACTACAGAGGTCTTCAAGCTAATTTTGATACACTCGTGTGATCGTTTTTGATCAAGTTCGTTTCTTTATACAAATTAAACATGCATGCTTAAAATTCCATAATTGTTTATGTTATCAGAAAAAATGGAATGAAACACAGCATGATTTATTAATTTTTTCGAAATACACAATTGATTAAAACTCGCTTTTACTTTAAATCACTTTTTTTACATTTCTAAATAAAACGTATTAACTTTCGATAAAAATAAAAAATAAAATATTGTTAAAATTTATCAATATTGGAATAGAGAACATTGTTGTTATTAATACAATCAAAAACAATCGGGTAGTTTTCAATATTTCAGCTTCATCTTGCTCATAAACTAACAATAATTCTTCCGTGGACTTGATCAGCGTTTTATCAATATGTTTTATACGACCAACGTAAAAGTTTATAGTAAGTGGCGTAAGTGTTCACGAAACATTTGGGTAAAAATTGTGATAAAAGTTTGAAATACTTAGCTATGTTCGAAATTGTGCAATGATTTTTGGTGGTTTCAACGAATGAACAGCTTCCAGAAACTTTTGCTGTTGGTCGGAAGCCGTAGCCATCAATTTTGTGTTCCAAAAAATCCATATCTTCTTGTAAACAGTAACATTTAGCTATATGCTAATCTATAGACGTTCAAAGACAGTTTGTAAATGCAATATACATTTCTCTTCTGATTTACTAAATGTTATCGTTCTAATACATACAAGTGCCATTAAGACCTTCAGTACGTCGTCTATGAATTTCTGTCACGTCTTCGAAGCATGCAGCTAAATAGTATTCGCATGTATTTATAAAGCCTAAAAGAAAAAAAATATTGCTGTTTTTTTCGCAGTCATTCTTATTGACCGGAATATTATAGTAAGCGCAAGTGACATCTATATTTAATAAAAATTTCATTATCGAGTAAGCAGCTGAAAACACCTATTTTAAATGCAGTATTTGGTGTTCATCTCGCTTTGTAATTCCCTTTGTATGATGTTGCTGGACACAAACCATGGTGCATCGTGTAGACGTCGAAGGGATTTGTTTTGAAAGGCCCTTCGTGCGGTTAGAGTTGGCTGTGTGGTGTCCCATAGCTGGATACCATATCTCCAGGAAAGCACAACGGCACGTTTGTAGATTAATAGTTTGTTTTTAAGTCGAAGTTTACTTTTTGGGTAACCTTAATTAGTTACAAGATCCTAGAAAGAATAAATAACCGTTTGCTATGAATAACAGAATCCAATCAACTCCTATCAGATACTCAATACGGTTTCCAAATCGGAAGATCTACCACCGATCACTTAATGTGTTTAAAGAATAACTTACAAGAAGCGTTTTCAAAAAAACACCATCTGTTGGCCGTCTTTTTCGATTTTTCAAAAGCGTTTGACTAGATCTGGAAACACAAAATATTATCTACAATTCATATCTGGGGTTGTCGAAGACATTTACTCGTATCACGATTCATCCAAAACTTCCTAACTTCAAGGGAATTCTATGTTCGAATCGGTAATACTTTTTCCTCATTAAGGAATCTTATAAATGTAGTACCGCAGGGCTCATACACGCCCCACATTATTTAATATTGCCATCAATGGAATTGTTGCTGATGACTTTACAATATTCATCTCTTGTTCAAAAATATGCATAGGAGGAGAGCAACAAGCTTTATGACTGATTTATTAAAAACGGGTTTCAACTTCCAGCTACCAAAATAACCACAATTCACATTTGCCGTATCCGGGGATATCAGCATAACATAAAACTTTCAATGAAAGCTCTCCTCCTATTATTCAGTCGTCGAACACAATGAAATATCTAGGCTTAATTTTCGATAAAAAACTACCATGGAAACAACACATCAACCAGATAAAGTTAAATTGCACAAGAAGATTAAATATTATCAAAAAACTATCACACACTACTTATGACTCTAATCGGTTATCGCTTTCCAAAATATAACACTCAGTGATAAAGTCAAAAATAGATTGTGGCATCGCTGCGTACAGTTCTACTAATCCTACATTGCTGCGATCGTTAAACTCCATTCACTATGCAGCTGTCAGACTTATAATAGGAGCTTTTTCAACTTCTCCAATTTGCAGCATTCTTTGTGAGGCAAACGAATCACTGTTAGAGTTATACAGACATCGCTCCTTACTTACTTCTTTCGTTCATATGGCAACAAATCCTTATTTATCTTCCTACGCTATAACAAGCCATTTTACTTATTCTTCTTTTCATCAACAAGCACAAAATATCCTTTCTTCCATGCAAATAAACTCCGCCTTGTCCATTCTCTCCACGGTTGTCCCTCCTTGGTCTAAACTCAACATTTTCATTGATATCCATCTTATCAATGTACTCCAAAAAAATAATCTACACCAACTACTTCATGAATATTTGAAAATGCTATCTCGGTACTCCTCGTATAAAACAATATTTACAGACGGATCAAAGAACAGTATTGGAACTAGATGTGTCACTTCTTCCTCCCAATCAATCATTCCCCGTTTCTCTCTTCCGGCCCGATTTTCAGTCTTCTCAGCAGAGCTTTATGCTATTAAATTGGCCATTTCGCAAATATTGTGTAATGAAATATTTTCTCCTTAGCTCCTATGCACTGATTCCATTAACTCTCTTCACTGTATAGATTCGTAGCTACTGTCAACATCCTATTACTCCAGATCTTCTCATTTTGGTTAATAACGGAATCCACCGATTTGTACGTCATCAATTCGTTTGTAATTTCACTCTGAATTTTAAAATTCAATTCGTCAACATCAATGTTTTTTGCAGTCAACGTTCGCTCAACCAAACATGATTTTTGTAATTTTGAGCGGTGTTTGAGGAATAAGTTCGGTCTTTGATTCTGTGAACTGGCAAAAATTGATGGGGAATGTAATGCAGTCAGTCGAAATGTTAGTGGGGATTTTTCCATTACCAATGCCGAACAATTATTTTGAAAATACTTCTCCAGATTGGTTGTTCTGCAATTGGACACGCATAGTTCATAATTAATTTTAGTGTCTTGACACGTTTCCACAAAACGGACGACTTCAAACATGCATTAAGTTCATCGACTGGCGTTGACCGTGGAATCACTGCCAATGTTTGGCGAAAATCACCAGTGAACAGAATCATCGCACCACCAAACCGGTTTTGATTGCCTCGTAGATCTTACATGGTTCGGTCCAATGCCTCCAAAACTTTTTATGTGCCATCATAAATTCATCCCAAACGATCAATTCGCATTGCTGCAAAGAGCTGTTCGACAGCCTTCTAGCAATATAGCTTCAGTTCCCGATGAAGCAAGTGCGACTGAAATTTTATTCTGTGAGAGAATCGTTGCGAAAATCAGTGTAATTAAAAAAGTCTTTCCGGTTCCACCAGAAGCGTCCAAGAAGAAAATCCCTCCAGTTCCATCATTCACAACTTTCATGAGAGTGTCATACACATATTTTTGCTGTCGATTCAACAGTGGAACGTTCGTTCGAACTGATTCTCTCAATTCATTCCAATCAACAAAATAATATATTTTACAAATAATGAAGTTTATAATAAATGATATACTTATGTAGATCAAACTTGGGGAAAATTTAGAATACGTTATTCTGAACATATATACGCCATAAGCAATAAATTAATCGAAAAGCCAACTTTATAGCAAGATATGAAAATATTAAAAATAATCAACGAGTATAATACATTCAATTTCACGGAAAGAAATATCGAGCCAGATATGAAAATATTAAAAATATTAAATTTCACGGAAGCTTATTACATAAGTAAACACAAAAATGATATCATTATTACTAATAGCCCGTACAATTACCCATTATTAAATATTAACTCACATGTCATATTTTTCAAAAATCATTTTTTCAAATTTTATTTATTACGTATTTGTAATTATTAATCAACATTTGTTACCGTTTCATTTTTAACTGAACGTTTTTTATATATTGACTTTGCATATTTCAGATATATGCGTTGCAGTATTTTAATTTGTAATGCACCATGAACATTTGCGTCATCTGTAGGTATAGAAATGAAATAACAGCATTTGTTGGACAGTCCGTGAAACAGTATAAAAGTAAAAACAAATGTGTTTTTCCAGATTTTTTTTTCAAATTGAAAACATTTAATTGAATCATTTCAATCGAAAATATTTAATTGAGTTATTTCTACCCCGGGAGCATAGCGAACAAAACAAAACAGGATTAACCAAATATATTAAAGAAAAAAACATGATCAAAAACATCACATGAGTGTATCGAAATTAGCTTGAAAATCGCTGTAGCGACCATACTAGCGCAACGTCACGGTAGATAATGCATTATGAAGAAAGTTCTAATTTTTATTTAAAAAAACGATTACTTTTTTGCTACCCATAATATTTAATTTTTATACATAAATATTTTTTTTTAGAAAAATATAATGTTTGTTAATAAAAAATGACTAATATTAACATAAATATATATATATGTATATATAAAATTTCTTATTTGCCGTTCAATTTATGTAGCATTCAATTTGTTAGGGTAAGAGAGTTGATTTTGTAAAGAGAGCATAATTTTAATTTTATTGGTCATTCATACATAGATAGTAGTTTTTTTTTTACTTGTTTGTTTGCACATGCATAATTTTTTCCTCATTTTTTCTTCGAAGGGGGTCCCTCATTCAAGATTAACCCCGAGCCCCGTAAATTCTTAATCCACCCTTACGCAGAATGACAACTTTATAACACTGTACCGCAAAAAACTCTTCTCTGCGATTTTTATCTTCTTATATAACAGTTCTATATTATTTATGTTTTGCACATTAACACCTCTCAGTTTGTTTAGTTCGATCCCATAAATTGCTTCATTTTCCTACTAGACCCTTCTGCCCAAAGGAAGTATGCAAATGTTTAAAAAATTTGATCTCAATGGTTTCAAAACTAAATAAAACTCAGGTTTCTATCTTCTTACAAACCAATTAGCTCTTTAGCTCAGTAGCTTCTGAAGGAAAAAAACAGAGAAAGAAATAATACAGGAACGGTTGTGGTAAATATTATTAATTAACAATTTAAACAAAATTAATATTTTTTAATCATTTACACATTACACAGAAAGAAACGTGCCTATCAATCGTTTCGTATATGTAACTCAAAATTTCTATTATTTTACAAATTGTGCTAGAAATGCACTTCCTTGCAACGCGATTAGTCTCATTAACGAACATTTTAGAATTAGATGGGTTTGAACTATAAAAATGTTAGTAATAATAAATGCAATGCCACCGATAGAAAATACTTAAATAATATTCTAACCACTTCTCCTAAATGTAAAGTCAGTCAAATAAAAAACGGAAAAATGTATCAAGAACTTCTTCGAGTTCACAAAATTAATGTTGATTACTTAGGTTAAAAAAAAAAAACTAAAATTTTGCTGGTGAGCCAGTCAGAGTTACCTTTGGGAAAGCAGCTGACATTAAAAATAAATTTGACTGCTAGTATTAAACTTGATCCAATTAATCTCTTCACGTAATGAAAATTCATCGCAAAGTAATAATTTCATACTACATAACAGTCAAGATGCATCATTTTTTACTTCCGGTAACCAAAAACAGTAGAATATGCTAGAGATAGAAATATATATTTCGTCTATAACATTGCCTAAAACATGCTTGGAAGAAATCATTCAAGATTCATTAACACATAGTGATAAAGAGAGGAACTAGTAAACAGCAAAATTATTGTGCACTACCACACTTGCATACATAACTTTTGAAGCATTTTTTCTTTTCAGATATGGCAATAATACTAGAAAAATTGATAACAGTGTAAATGTAAAATTTAAGAGAGAAATAGTGTGAAGTGAAGATAAATACATTAAGAAAGTAACGATAGTAGGAATAGTAGTCATTTTTAAAAAAAGTTACGTTGAAAGGCACTTATACACTGATTTATAAAAATTAAACAAAATAAGGTGATGAAAAATATTTTGGATTTACCAACGAAAAAGATCGGATGAAACAAAATAAAAATGAAATATACTCGTAAATATAGGAAAATGTAACCACACAACCAATCTATTGTTTGCTTATTACATTAGGCGTTGTAACATATATTAAGCTGACAGTGAAAATCTCAGAAAATAGTGAACACATTAATAAGGGTAATAGGTAACTAATATAAGTCCTTAAAATTAGAAAAGACGAGGATATTAATCGAAATAAATCGTGTATTACTGAAAATGAAAGAATTTAATAGAAAAAAATTATAGAAGAAGGGAAAAAATTGAAACATTTACATACCATCAGAGTAGACCGGGAGATGTCAGAATATTATTCCGTAAAAAGGCAGGTTATGTTTACAAGAACGTAGCAATGCGCAATGAAAGAACTATTAAGAAAAAAATGGCACCGAATGAAATTTTTAAATAAATCGAACTGTAATTAACGTTTGCTTGTCATTATTAACTATGCAACTGAAATAAAATGTTAGCTATATGATTAACAGAAAATTAAACAAACTTTACACTGAACTTTGATAATAAGGGAACTCAACTTAAAGCGCAGTTTTGTACATATAAGTAAATCGTGTATAAAAATTATCGGCGAATTAACACATCTTTAAAAAATATTCCATATTATATTGTTAAAATCGTTTTTGCATATTTTTCAGGATTATTTCCGTTTAAATGCATCTTTGTATCACTACTCACTACATACTTGTTTTTATTCTCCAAGTTCGATAACTTATTAATAATACGTTAATTGCATTTGTGATATTACTGAAACAAACAGATTTTCAATATTCTCATCTTTTTTTATCTGAACTAGATAGCTCATCCAGTATTTTAAATGGCTTACATCTGAATGCGGAATAAAATAATTCTCAAATATTTTAGTTAAATGTGTGTAACTTGTTTTCTTCACATGCAATTTATCGGATGACTGCATACTATCGTAATATTCAGTTACTAAATTTCTATTATAATTTAGACGGGCGAATTCGATCGATGTGAATTTTTATAAAAATATTCGCGTTATATTTAACAAAAATGTATAGACAATTCGTTTAGTCATTTAAGTGATGACTATCATTCAAAATGTACGAATTATTCCATTTCAATAATTACACCAGTGAATGCACTTCAAACCACATAAGGACTGGCTTTTTAGGGCGCACCGGGAAAATTCAGAGGTAAAAGGACGCTTTACAGCAAAGGAGCGGAGGCGATGATAAAATGCTGACAAAATTAGGGCGCAAAAGATAAATTAAGTGCTTGGGCGCACCGGGCAAATGCCAGTTTGCCCGCTTAGCCAGTCCGTCAGTGCTTCAAACTTAGAATTACTAATTTCGACAAAAATTCACATTTAATAACTGAAAAAATAATGTTATATATATTATAAAAAAATGAAACAAATAATCATGAACATATACAAAATCATTGCCTCTAACAAGTTAAATAAGACAAATTTTCTCATTTCCGAATTGCGAACTATCGTAAAATTTTATCTGCTGAATAATTTCATTACCCCTAAATTTACAGAAAAAGCGGTATATTAACGGTTGATATTCCAGTATAGTTGCTCGACTTAATATTAACATAAGCTCCCAAACAGAGTGCAACAGTTTCCTTATTTTTTCGTGAATTTCTTTTCAGTTTTAATTTTTAAAATCATTTTTAAGTTAACTTTGAATAGGCGAAGTATTTTCCTTACTAATTTTTATTTAAAAGTAGATTAAAAAATATCGTAAAAGGTACCGGAGCCATGCCGCACGATCGCCGCGGTATTAGGACTTATTAAAGATTACCAGCGTATTTTAAAATTCGTTCACATTTTTAAAATCATCGAAACACCTAAAATGAGATTACTTCAATAATAGCATGTTCTACGCGTACTGCGACATGAAAAGGATAAATCTAAAGTTATATGATAAAAATAACGGTTTAAAATTTTTCGTAGTGAATGTAAAGAAAAGATCGCGAAAATTATTAAAAAATAGTTTATTATTTCGTATAAAAATTACAACTAATTCAGTACCAAATGACTAGAATAAAAAAAAAGGAAACGTTTTACAAATTTAATAAAAAAATTTAACGATTCAACTCATATCAACTTGGTGATTACTGTATTCTTAAAATAGTACCTCTTTAATCGACTTCTTCTATTGTTGGACCGCCAGCGGCAGACGATCTATTTCCAGTCGTTTCAAAATTACCGTATCCTCCTGGATGACCATTACCAGCACTTCCTTGTTGTCCAGCTGCTTTGTGTATTTTACTCATAATCGGTGAACAGGCTTTTTGCAAATACGCCAATTTATCTTCGAATTCTTCTTTATCAGCCAAGCTGTTATTATCCAACCATTTTAGAACGCTTTCGCATTCTTGCCTGCATGTATTTTTGTCCGATTCGCTTAATTTGTCCCCGCATTCATCTACCGCCTGTTTTACGCTGAATACGTAACCTTCTAACTGATTTCGAGCCTGCACCTTTTCTCGCTGTTTATCATCTTCCATTTTGTAGCGTTCAGCTTCGTTTACCATACGATCGATTTCTTCCTTCGACAATCTACCTTTGTCGTTCTTTATAACGATATTCTTCGTACGGCCCGAACTGTTATCCTTGGCGGTCACATTAAGTATACCGTTAGCGTCCAAATCGAACGAAACTTCTATCTGCGGGACACCACGCGGGGCTGGCGGAATTCCGGTTAAGTCAAATTTACCCAACAGATTATTATCTTTAGTCATTGCACGTTCACCTTCGTATACCTGAATCGTGACGGCTGGTTGATTGTCGGAGTATGTTGTGAATATTTGAGACTGCTTACACGGAATTCTCGAATTACGTTCTACCAACTTCGTCATTACACCGCCGGCCGTTTCAATTCCTAAAGAAAGTGGAGCCACATCAACCAGTAGCACATCTTGAATCTCTGAGCTGGTATCGCCGCTTAAAATAGCTGCTTGAACAGCTGCTCCGTAAGCGACCGCTTCGTCTGGATTTATCGACATGTTCAGCTGCTTACCGCAGAAGAAGTTCTGCAATAGTTGCTGAATTTTAGGAATCCTAGTAGAACCGCCAACCAGTACCACATCGTGTATGTCGCTTTTGCTTAAATTTGCATCCGCCAACGCCTTCTCAACCGGCTGCAATGTTGACCTGAACAAATCCGAACAAAGCTCTTCAAAACGCGCTCTCGATACTTTAGTGTAGAAATCGATACCAGCGTCTAGAGCGTCGATTTCAATATTCGCTTCGCTACTGGAAGACAGTGTTCTTTTCGCCCGTTCAGCTGCAGTTCGTAGCCGTCTTAGTGCTCGATGATTAGTTTGTATGTCCCGCCTGTATTTCCGTTTAAACTCTTCCACCAGATGATTTACCAATCTGTTATCGAAATCTTCACCGCCCAGGTGCGTATCACCAGCTGTGGCTTTCACTTCGAACAGCGAACCTTCGTCAATCGTTAAAATCGATACGTCGAATGTGCCACCGCCGAGATCGAAGATTAGAACGTTTCTTTCCCCTTTCAAATTCTTATCCAAACCGTAAGCTAAAGCGGCTGCTGTCGGTTCGTTGATTATACGCAACACGTTCAAGCCGGCGATCTTACCCGCATCTTTTGTTGCTTGCCGTTGAGAATCGTTGAAGTACGCCGGCACCGTGATTACCGCATCACGAACTTTTCCTCCCAGATACGCTTCTGCCGTTTCCTTCATTTTCGTCAGTACCATCGAACTTATTTCCTCCGGGGAAAATATTTTCTTTTCTCCTTTATATTCTACGCTGATTTTAGGCTTACCATTATCATTTACCACTTTGAACGGCCAATGTTTCATATCCGATTGTATTTTCGGATCATCAAATCGACGTCCAATCAAACGTTTCGCGTCAAATACCGAATTCGTGGGATTCATAGCTACCTGATTTTTAGCCGCATCTCCGATCAATCTTTCTTCGTCCGTAAACGCTACATAACTAGGTGTTGTTCTGTTACCTTGATCGTTCGCTATAATTTCCACTTTTCCCCGTTGCCAAACACCGACGCACGAATACGTCGTTCCTAAATCGATACCAACGGCAGGAACTTTTCCGGACACCATTTTAACGTAAACAATAATAACTTTCTTTCAAAAAATAAAAATACGTTACACAAAATAACAACAAATATTAATCGCAGTAAAAAACTTTCACGAATTAAACTTGTTTTATCGCACTGTTCAAATGAACTATTAACTCGTAACTCGTTACCGTCCATCTTTATATACTGTTTTAGGCGTTCGCGAATTTTCCATTAAATAAACATCTTACAGTTGCGAGTGATAACTAGAACGTTAAAGAAATATCTAGAAATAAACAGAACATTAATCGAGATTTTTTTTACTATCGATAAATTAATTTCTTCGGCTTTCGAATAATTTTTCTGAAAAATAACTATGCATTTTAAAAAAGCAATAATTTTTACTTTTTTAATGAAAAGAAAAAGAACGTTTTACGAAAATCCTATAAAATTGATTTTTCCCATTTCTAGCTAAACATTGAAACTATTTAAACCGAAGAATTATTATTATAGTTTAACTAACATCACAGAACGTAAAAAATTAAATTAAAATATTTACAGTTTTTTCAATAAACGCTTGAATTTTATCAAAAAAAATTCTAATTCGTAAATACTTTTCCTTTTTCATTCCAGGAATAGCATTAGTACGGAAGTGAATGAAAAATCAATATCAAATTTTTAATGAAATAACCGTTTAAATTCTTTTCTACTTTTTGATTAATTGAAAATAGACTGTTTATCCAAAATAGTATCTACTACGCAATTAAAGTTAATGTCGCAATCAGGACTTAAAAATAAAATAAAAATAAAGCTCTATAATGATTCGACTTATTGCTTCTTTCTAAGTTTTAGCTGTTTAAATTTTGAATACGATTTAATTTAACTTTTAACTTGCAAATAGTTAAATAATCGTCGGTAGAGAGCATGCATTAATTTCGCGAGCTGTTTTTCTTTTAATTTGGACCTTCCTCCCTCTCGCATAAGATTTGCACTGTAATTGTTAAAGGACTATATTTATTTTCATAAAGGAGGAAAATAATACAATGTTAAGGTGTACAAGTTTATTTAAATTTAATTAAATTAAAAGTAAAAACAAACATCAACTTCTCTAATTTTTAACTCACTCCAAGGTTGGTATTCATGTACTTTTTTGATTTTTGATAGTAGCGAGGAAGGCAATAATCAGAAGAGTATAGTTTTTGTTTTTGTCTTTTAAAAACTGAACGGTTTTTTACTTTTTTTTTTTTTTTTTTTATTCTCAAAATAAAAGTTTTTAATAGCGATAAGATTTTTTCAGCGGGCAAAATAGGACATTCCAAAAAAAAAAAGTAAAAGAAAAATTTAACAATTTTGTTTTATTATCTGTGTAATAATGTACATTTGTTGAAAGTTAACGTAAGATTTTCAATTATTCCCCCTCAGTTTAAATGAGATTTAATGTGATTTTGTATGGACCCCTTCCATCGGCATCGCCAGCAAGGAGAGGAGCTGCCCCTCCTCCCTGGAGCCTTGAAACTTTTTAATCAACTGGCCATGATGAGCATTCATAGCAGGGCTTGAAAAGCTGAATGAAAATTTGATCTATTTGACAATGCTGTGCGCTTATTTTATTAATGATAGTCTAGAAGCAATGGGCACTTCATCCAATGAATTTGAGAAATAAACGTACAGCATTGTCAAATAGATCAAATTTTCATTCGGCTTTTCAAGCCCTGATTCATAGGCGCGTAATCGTTTTAATTAAGATTTTATTCTTGTTTAATAAAATATTAAGACTTTACAACTTATAAATTTTATTTTTCCTATAACTCATATCCTTTTTTTATTATCTTGCCCTCCCCCCCCCCATGACTGGTAACTCATCTTGCCCACCCATAGTTCATCGTCTGGCGACGCCCTTGACCCTTTCCCAACACTATTTTGAGCTCACGTAATTAATGGATGTTCTCTTTAGAACGTTTGAAGAATTTTGCACTTAAGCACACACACGGTTTTGCATTCAACTTTTTATGTTTCTGCTGAACCATTTTTTAGAATTATTGATTTTCTTTGTTTTTTACGTTCACAGTTTAAAGATTCCTATTCTACGAACAAATATACTTAAAAATATATCAGTAATTTATTACATATTGTAAATAAATCAATTATTAACAATACAGTAATTAAAACTGTATAAAAGATGTTAGAAATGATTGCTAAATAGTAAATACATTTTGGAAAGATTGAAATGAAATATTAGCCGTTGTTGAAATGGACGCATTGACTACTTGCCCTGATAACATATGATTGGGAATAACATTTTGCATAATAAGATTATGTTATTGTTAACTGTGTTCGTTTGTTTTGTTTTATGTAATTTGACGTTATTTTTATAATAAATGCATGAATAATAAATATGCGTATTAAATTTTTTAAAAATTGTAATGTCTGTTGTTTCTCTCTGTATAATTAGAATAGAAGTTTGCAACGACTCACAGGGTAAAGTGTTTATTTATTGAAATAATTCAAATGTTTGGAAAGTCTTCAATAGTTTCTTAAATAATATTCTAACAGAAGAATTGTTTTGTTTGTTTTTTTTTTTATTTTTATATACATATATTCTTTTAACAATTTGTTATATATCTATACAACGTAGAAGATTGACGAAAATATTTAATTTAAACGTAAAAAATATGTTTATTTAAATGTTAGAAAATTCAGCCCTCAGAAGAAGTTATACTTTAATTATAATTTAAGTACGAATTTCTGTTGAGTCGGTTACTTGGTATTTTTAAGATAAAATAATTTATTTTGAGCGATTTTCATGTTTCAAGATGGCTTTGAAAAAAGAAAACGAAACATGTTTTCATATCTAAATGATTAAATGTATTCTACGCGCGAAATAAAAATTGATAAATTGGTTTTTAGTTCTTTGATTTATTTCAAAACGGGAATTTATTTTACTATAAAAATGTTTCATAAGTTGAATTATATTTTAAATATGTGCAGTTATAAATGTATTTTAAGTTATTTCAATTTTTGTTTCTGCCAAGTGATATTTATTACTTGTTTTTGGTCATATTAAGTGTAAACTGTCGTTTTCTGTTTTACTTCAGCTTAAGGAATGATAACAGTTTTAGGAATTTGTATTATTTATAAATTACAGTGTTTTCTACTGTGAGCTGTTTGTAAAGATGGAATAAATCAGTTGGTTTCCAAAAATGATCGTTCCTCTTGTCGAAAAAAACGAGTAAAAGTTTGATTGAACGGATGTTTTCCTGCTTAACTTTTTAGTTAAAGAAAACAAAATTTTCCCCCGTAGTAATCGAAACTATTGTTCCATGCTGTAGTTAAAAGTTTGTTTTCTTAGTACTAAATGTATCCTATTGACAGAAGTTTCCCATTGACCGCATATTAAATTTAAATAACTATATAAGTGTAATTTAACTGATTTTTGGTAGGAGTTCTGTTTGTATTTATTAATTATATAAAAAACTCAGCGCTTGCGTCTTTACTTAGAGCCGACTGCTAAAATTAGGAAACATGGAACATGCTTTTGCGTGATTTGCTGAATGCCGATTTTGTAACTGCTATTGTTCTATTGGGAAATTATGAATGAAGAAATGAAAAAAATGAAAAAATACAAAAATTACGGATAATCGTTTTATTTTTCTGTTTGTTCTGCATGATCGTTAGAAGTGATGGACAGTACGGGTTTATGATAACTAAAATAACTGATATAATTTTTCGAATCGATTCATTCAATGTGGCAAGCGAAGACTATCAATGCACGATCCACCGCGAGTAGTCGATAGAGCGAAATTTGTTTTGAGCTGTAATCCGAATGTTTCTTCCATAAACTGAACCAATCGGCGATTTTCAGGTTTCTTCAGATCCAGGTTTACCAGGATCGACTAAATCAAGTGATTACGTAATACTCTGCACTAAACTGTGCTGACTCACTATAAACTCGTTTGCCCTACTGCCGTGGTCCGCCGAACGGTTTATCGAATTCCATGGTAATTTGTTGAAGCCGCGAATTGAGGATTTCCAACAGTTCGGCTCCAACCATGTTAACCTCGTTTTTGAAAATGATAATACGCTGACTCACTATAAACCCGTTTGTTCTACTACAGTGGTATTTTTATTATAAGCGCGCTACTTTCGTCTCCCTTCTAGCGTAACGTTTTCGGGTGGTTAGGTTACGACTAAAGCATGCGTTCCATGCTAAAATACTATACTTTTTAAGATTTGATTTTGCTACTGATTTAATCATTTTCAGTTGATAATTGCGACACGATTTAGAAGGAACAAATCTCTACAACAGTGTTTTTGCAAGTTCAGAACAATATTGTAAATAAAATATTAAATAATTTCAAATAAGTTATCACGATTTACTGACGTTATGTAATTATTTCTCTTATTATGTTTATAAAAAAATTTTCTAAAGGCTTCCGTGTAGTACATGTCTACAATAAAAAATTAATTTTTATGTCAAATTTTGAGTTTCTAGGTTCGGAAATTTTTAAGAAATTTCCATTAATAATCAATGATTTAGCGAGAAATTTTGGATTTCATTTTTCAAAATTACTTCAGTATCAAATATCAAACAATCAATGGTTTTTTCGAGTAAAGTATTTTTATTTTACGAATTCTATAAGCAAACATTTTCCAAATGTCTTTTTAAAACTATTTTCTGCATTCTAGAGGTACAGCTTTTACGCTAAATTCTAATCATGTATAATAAGCGATATTTGGGTTTTCTTTAATTTTGAAAATTTTTCATAAAATACATTATAAATCTTTACTAATGCGCGGAAAATAAAATACGGACTTGTTTTTACGATTTTGAAAACTAAATTTAATATTTTTATTTTTTAGCGAATAACAACACGATGAATTTAAACCGCGATAAAGGAGCACATTCTTCGCGCGCTGGTCGGCGACAATGTCACAGTATTGAAATTCAGACATACGGTAACAATGAATGTTCAGCTGAAACTAGTTCATTACTGAACAGTAGTTCTACAAAGCATGATAAAATTTCTAACAGTAGCAATAGCCGAAAGAAGGATAAATATTACTTGAAAAGAGTACATCGACAGCAAGAGTACGAACAGAATACGAGTAAAAGCAATGATAAGGATGCGAGTACGGAGAAATTTCGTCAAATTTCATTCGTGTCTGGCAATCCTTTTGTTGAGATAACAAAGGGAATACTACATCTATATAAAGAGGAGTAAGTATAATATGAAATTACAAGTTTTATGCTTCATTGTCAAAATAGCTTTGACGGGTAATCGTATTCCGTGTTAAAAATTGATGAAATGCTTTCAATTTTACGCGATGAAAATTGTCTTTTTCGTTCTGTTTTTTATTGTGTAACCGAAAACCAAACACCGAAATTCACTAAGTTACAGATTGTTAACATTATTAAGAAGTGATGATTTTAATAAATTCTTAATGAATCAATTGATAATTAAAATGATGTAGATCACATTGAACTCCGTTATATTTCCGATTTATTTCCACTTTGTTTCTTTGCAATTCTTTGAAGAAGCAACGATATGCTGGCATTACTTTTATACTACCATCTTTAATACAATGAACGTTAGAGTATTTTAAATGATTTTTATAATTAAAGCGGCGATAATGTTACAAGTCCATAGAAGCGTTAACACAATAAAGCCACTCTGATGTATTATTGCGAAAAAAATATGAAAAAATAAATAAAACCGGAAAGGGGAATCCTCTGCGTTATTTAGTTCACCGGGAACTTACTCACTGGGTACAATTTTAACTCGTATCATTTAATATTTAATAAATAAATTCACGTAGTTAATTATATATAATAGCTGTGTTTTCATTTGATCAGTTCGTTAACAGTTGTCGATCCAGATTTTTTTGATGTGCGGATTCTTTGCATACTAACAGTTCCAGCTCAGATTACATGTCACGATTTATTATCCTTTACATCAGCTTACCATAATAGTATTCAACATATTCGAATTATTCGCGACGGTTCGATTAATCAGTATATGGCGTTGATTTATTTTCGTTCGCAGGTATTTCTAACAAGTTAATGTTGTACCGAAGTAAGTAAATTATTTATTCCCAGAATTTAAAATAAAACTGGTGGTCAAATGTTGTATTACCGGTCCAAAGGAAAAATAAAGAAATAAAACTTAATTTTCCCCGGGCTATTTATCATTTTTCAAAAACAAAAGGTAATTTTCCGACGTTTTATATTCTTGCAATAATTGGTTTATTTTTTAGGATTTTCCGGAGTTCTATAAAGCATAATTTTATTTTCCCTCTCTGAAATATGAGTTTAAAGAATTTCTCACGAACTAAGCGCTACTTCAAGGGAACTTAACGATAACGTCTGTCAAATATTACACATTTAATTTTATTTAAGATGAAAATTTAAAAATATTTTTATTTTCAGGAGGCAACTAGAGAATTTTACGATGCCTTTAACGGTGTTCCGTTTACCTCGCTGGAACCTGAATGTGTATATCAGTTAGTGTACGTTTCCCGTGTGGAAATAGTTAATGAAGGTGAGTGTAAGCCTCCGTCTGGTCACATTGAATTACCGAACTGCCCTGTTTGCTTAGAAAGAATGGATGAATCGGTAGACGGCATTTTAACGATATTGTGCAATCATTCGTTCCATGGAAATTGTTTAGTGAAATGGGGTGATAGCAGGTAACGAATTAAATTTAGCATTAATTTCTTCTTTTTTTTTTTTTTTGTATTCTTACACATTTATAGTTAATTGTTTTTTACTTCCGTAACTTTAATATTTTTTTCTACTTTATAATACAGTTGTCCAGTTTGTCGCTATGTACAAACCCCCGAGCTAATAGCGGAAAATAAATGTTTCGAGTGTAATTCTTCGGAGAGCTTATGGATTTGTTTGATTTGCGGATATGTGGGTTGTGGAAGATATATAGAGGGACACGCTCACAGGTATTATATACTTTGCACTTTTTTAAAAAAATAAAATGATCTTAAATCAACATTTGATTTTAGCGTCATTAATGTGATTTTAATTTCAGCCATTATGTAGATACCGCACACTGTTACTCCATGCAGTTGGGAACTAATCGTGTTTGGGACTACGTCGGCGACAATTTTGTTCATAGACTGTTGCAGAACAAAACAGATGGGAAATTAGTAGAAGGTCCTTCACCAAATAAAAATGTTAGTAAAATGTACATTCTTATTATTATTTTTTCGGACGCATTAACAGAGAAAAAATAATGCAAAAGCAAGAGAATCAATTAGAGATAGCAATGCGATCAGAAATTGATGAAATAAAGAAACTAAGAGGGAGAATGATGGGCATGGTAGAGGGGGTACGGGGCCCAAAATTTATTATATGACAATAAAAAGTAGAACGTTTAGTTGGGAAAGAAAGACATTCGAAGAGGATGTGGTTGAAGTCACAGAGAACTTATCGTTTAGATGAAGAAGACAATACGGAGAAGATGTCAAGGAAAAATGAAAGCGGGAAGAAGATAGGTGAGCTATGAATAAGGTGTAAACAAATAGTAGAAACAATAGTAGAACGTCGAAGAAAAAGAAAATGATCGAATCAGGAGTAAGATGGAAGATTACTTTGGACTGACAGGTATAAAGATAATTTATGAGTAAAACAAAGATAGATCAGAATTTGAAATGGAACTTTCAACAGAAATAAAGAGATTTTAGGAAAAAAAGCACGCGAGGAAATAACAATTCAAGCCAAAAAATCCGTCATTTCATTACCTATTTGCATGACTAAGAACCCATAACAAATCGGTATTAATTAGATGCATAGAAGAGAGACTATGAATGAGAGAGCGTAAACAAAGAATGATGAAATTACAGAGGGAAAGGGGAAGAGGAGAGCGTATAGCTTGAAGAGCACCCATGGATTTAGAAATAATGAAATAGTTGGTGAAGGAACGATTGAGAAAAATATAAATAGACGGATAGCCATTAGTTCGACTGTAAATATTAGGCAAAAGGAAAGAAGTCAGAAAGATTCAGAGAAATAAATTTCTTAGGGAATGAAAGAGGAACCGATTCTATCGAAGACCTCGAGCGCCATTAGTGAGAATACACACGTACGAAGAAAGTCGGGGAATTAATAGTGTTATGGTACTCTTGCATAACTACGGCTTGAGAAATAGATGTACAGGAAAAAAAAACTTTAGGAGTTTATGTAGGGTTTTGCAAAGTCGAGAGAAGTTCTTTTTCTTTTTGGGCCCCAGCTTTTGCCATTTAGTCAATCTACCCGTTTATCATCTAATACTTGTATCCTATCTCCTCTTTAACTATATCTCCACTTTACAAAATCTTAAGTAATTATATAAGTGTTTAGCCTCATCAGAACAAAGGTCTATTACTATTTGTGAAATTGACTCCGACAGTGTGCCAATTTTGTGTAAAATATTATTAATAAAAATTTCTCTTTCTCTCCTATAACCGTCACACTACCACACAATGCGCTCTATAGTTCCCTCCATATCGCATTTTGAACATGATCTACCATTCACTATACTCATTCCAGACAAGTGAGTGGATGTGCGATGGTGACCTATTCTTAGTCTGCTCATTACGACTATGTAATCTCTAGTCATTTCCTTCCTTACAAACTAAGTGCTGTGATTAATAGTTCTTGTTAATGTATGATATGCTTCTGCTGACTAGTATTTTGGAAATCTTCATTTCACTTGATAAGTAAATTGTTTTTAATTAAAGGTATATATTCCTCCCTATTCTAGAAGTAGATCTCGTTAACACATCGGCCTTTTCATTACCGTGAATCCCCACTGCGTTGGTACCCACTTGAGCGTGACCGAGATGTTTGCTCTTTTAATTTAGCAATTACTTTTCTCATTTTGGCCTCTACATTGCACATTTTCCAAACATTGGCTCTCTTGAATTCCATTAGTACCTCCTGGGAGTCCGTAAGAATTAAAATTTTTTTTTTATTTTTTCCTCTTCTAATATACTCTATTGCCATAGAAATTGCATACAACTCCATTGTACAAGAGGAATCGACATATGGTATTTGGTAAACTTGTGATATATTTTTGTTCGTAACATTATATATTTTTTGAGAATTGTGAATTTCGTTTGAGTAATATAAAATATATAACATTAGTAATCGCATATTAACAGTCATTTTTAATTATTTAAATTTATAATATATATATAGCGGTTTATGAAAGAAAAACATTTACAATGGAATGAAATCTCTGTTCTTTGATTTTAATAAAAAACTTATCTGCGATATATTGAGGGCGTAAATTTACAGACGGCTCTGCCGCTTCTGTTAGTATGCATTGAACTGAGGCGGACTTCATAGCACCTAAACCATAGTCTTACTGCTTTAGTTTGAATAATTTTTAGCTTTTTATTGCTAGTTTTGTTAAGGGTGACGAATGGGTCAATATAATCCATATGTGATCGTATCATAGCTCTATAAATTATTAGGTCTCAATTGGAATGTGCGCCCCACTCAGTGCCAGAGATAGCCCGGAGTATATTTAAACTTTTTTCATTAAGTATTTCGTCTCTTCAGACCAACTCATTTTCGAATCAAAAACTACTCCAGGATATTTGCGCGAGGATTGAAATTTTATGGACCATTGTTTATTTTAATTAAAGGTTAGGAGCAGTTCCCTTTTCTTGTAAACAATATGCCACAAGTTTTTTCGGTATTAACTTTTAATTCTAAGTTATTTAGTAAATATTCTACTTTGTTAATTGCTTTCTGAATTTTTTTAATGGCTACATTCATCGAAGCTACACAGGTATATATACGACTATACCATCTGTGTATTGTATTATACTGACAAACCTAGTTTGTATACTTTCTACCTCGGCTGTGTAAATGATGAACAACAGCAGACTTAGAATACTACCCTGAGGTAGCCCTTTTTCCAAGTGGATACGTTGATCATTTAACCAGGTAGCAGTACGTTTTTTACTTTTCGTCATACCACCATTTATTATTTACTGTTACCGGTGTATGTTACTGTGCCTATATATTACTTGTGGGGTAAACAAAATGTACAATTTTCGATTTAACCTGTATTGATTTTTTTTTTTTTTTTGTGTAAGAAAAAGAAATTCTCTGTAATTTATTTTTACTTAAAGCCTAAAGTCGTATATCTATGATTCAATCTGTGCAGCGGACAAAATGTAATTTTTTTGAAAATTACACGCAAACTATCAGTAATATGTAAAATTAAAAATATACTTAAAAATTGTTTATTATATTTGTTTAATAATTTCCAAAATGTTTTTTGCGGTTTATTTCTGTCTATAGTTTCAGTTAGTAGTTAATAAATAATTTAAAAATATTCATAACGGAGAAATAAATCGTTAAGTTGTACAACTCGAATCTAATAATAAATTATTACTACTGAATACTTGAAAATTCAGTTAATATTAATTGTTTGAATAATATTATCGGTTAACGCTGAATAGTTACGATATTGTCGTAAGTAAACTTATGTTTAATTTTATCGGCGTTTTTATATCTTTCTGATATTGTAAAATGGGGGCAGTATACGAAGGAAAGATTTAATGTGATCTAATAACTGCTGACAATGCTTTTCGTATGTCAAATAAACAACGTATCAAAGTCAACGGAGGAGAACTTTAATATTTAAATATGTAGGTATTGCAGTTCTCTGATATAATAATGTTATGCACTTTAGTCGTAACATTTATTTCTTAACATTTTCACTGTAATCTACGTTATAACTGTAATTTTTAATGAGCATTATTTCATGATCGATATTTGAATTATATATATATATATATTTTAAACTTTCTGTGGATCTGATACAAATTTAAAGTTACTTAAAAAGAGAACCGTTTTAAAAATATATTTATTGTGCCCCGAGAAACAATTAATATTTTTGTTCACATTACAGGGACAGAATATGGATGTTGATGAAAAGGTTGATTCCATGCAATTAGAATATACATATCTATTAACCTCACAACTTGAGTCGCAAAGACTGTACTACGAAGATATAATCGGCAAACTAAAACAAAAAGTGACCAACGAGGTTCGTACATTAACACATGTACACGAATATTTTAATTTTTTTTATTTATTATTGCGTTTTTTATTTACGCTAGTTTTAAACATTTATTATAAATAATTACAGATTAAAATACAATTTTTTTTTTTATTTTAAAGTTGCGGGGCAGAGAGTAATGGATGAAAAATAAATTAAAAGTCACGATTGTAGATACTTTTATTAGGATCCCTGAAAATTTCCATTTATCTGAGACTAAGTGGGGACACTTTAAAATTTAGTTTTTACACCACGAGTCATTTATTAAATATTTATTATAGGTCACTATTATTTATTATTATTATCATTATTTTTGTTTATTCGAATTTGTCACTTTTACCGGGGAGAATACCTTAAATTATTCGTTCGTCATTACTTTAGTCAGCGATAAAACGATATTTTTTCATCAGAATTGTTAGTTATTCTTATTCGAATTTTCAACCGTACCATAAATCATTGTTTTTGATTCAAACTGCGGATAGCGTTAATGAGCTGGTTCACTATATTGTTTAAATAATGTGTACACGCGGCCGGAGATAGTATTTTAATACCTTTTTTGATATGGTGGCAAATTGTCACTTGACCAGAATAATAGTTAATTTATTTTCAATTACCTAGTTAATTTTATAAATGATTATTAAAAGGCTAATAAAAACAAGTTAAAAGATCAGAAATAAAAATTCTATTTTTCTTTTTCACTTCATTCGCTCATGGAATGTTTTATTTTTTCTTCGTGAAAAAGAACAGAATAGATAAGTCCATGCTGCTTTAGTAAGTATTTAACATTTACTTTTATCTTCCGTTTCTAGTAAACGCTTTGTTGGTGTGTATTGTGATCTATAACAATTTTTTTTTTCATTTTATTTCATAACGACAAAATAATTCTAATGGGAGCGTTCTTCCGGTACACAGTATAACTGCAATAACCACAAAAAAAAATTAGCTTCGTTCAACTTCAGTCCATAGTGCATTTAGAAATTAAGATCTTTTCAAGTATCGTATATTAATTGAAAAATTGTAGTAAACGAAAATTTAGATCGACAGAAGTCAATTAAAATATATACCCTTTATATAATTTTTTATGTTTAAAAACCAGAAAATACCATTATTTATAATATATCTATATATTTTGTTTTAATTGTATAGCCTGAAAAGGGAATGAAGAAGTTTGAAAAACAAGTTTTGGATAATAAACTGAATAACATTCTTCGAGAGAAACACTCATTGGACAAAAAGGTATGCATTTTTAAAATATACCAGCGCTTTCCTTTAATAATATAGAGCGGATTAAAAAGTTTACCTTCTCTCTTTCCATATTGACCTTCAGTAAAAACATTAATGCAAAATTATTTTGCTGGAAAAATAAACTTAATGTTTTTGTCGGATTTTTAAATTTTACCTACAGAAAGTAAATGGATACATCGTCCTTAACTTTTCGTATAAATTTATCACCCCCCCCCCCATACTTTTTATTGCAACTTTTGAACAGAAATGACTTTTTAAGTATATTGATATTGAGTTTCGAAGCTAAATAGCACCCAACGTCTCTCTATATATCACAAAAATTATAATTTTACGATTTCCCATATGGACTAAAGTGACGCGAGTCCAATTTCTAAATCATAACGCGTGACTAACAAAAAAAAAAAATTACAAACAAATTATAACAAATGCGCGATACGTGTAACAACAATAAGCGAGAGAAATTAATTGCGACGACTAGAATAAAACTGATACACGCGACGACGTGATCTCTTGACCATTAAAAGTACGACTAAACTCTGTAATGTACATCGAATTACGCCATAGAACAATTATCGAACTATAATGCCAGATGCACGAACGAAGATTTCGGTACACGATGGGCTTTTACCGAACGACATAGTCGAATCGCTGAAATTACCCGGTACCTTATCAATTAATTCGAACGCCGCCGAATTTTCTAGAACATTTCTATATTATATGTATTTTAAAGCGGCCGCTACCCTGTCTTTTCGGGATTTTATAAGTTCTCTTGCGACTCTCGTAGCTATACGCTCGATACTTATACGCCTCGACGGTAAACGCTATATCTCCGCGTCTTTCGACCACGCTTCACCCAGTTCGCTCCAGCAACGCAGTCGACAGAACGGTTGCGTTCGGGATAACCAGGTTTCTCGGTCGAAATAGCGTCTCCGATCGCAATTCACCGTCATTTTTGCTGCCCGAGAAAAAACTCGAAATATAAATAATTTAAAATCGAAATAATAATTTCTACCTCGGACAGATCTGAAAGCGTATAAAACGTAATAAAAATGCTACAACTGCCGAATCCGTCTCAATATTTAATGTTTTCTCCCTGCAGAAATAAGGAAAGAGAGCTACATTTACATAAAACAGGACAAATAATAAAAAATAACCATCGTTTAAATTATATAATTGCGGAGACTTTGAAACACGTGGCCATCAACTTTAGAACCTAAAATCAGATTAAACAAAGACGCTCAAATTTCGAACGACTTATAAATGGGAACAACTTGATTGTTGTGAGTACTGATATCCTTTCGAAAATTAAATGGGAAAAGCATTATGGAGACTATCCTCATCAGTTTAATTACGGCACACAAGTTACTTAATGTTGAGCTTAAGGATCGAGTAGGAGAAACATTAAATGAGCAATTTAAAAAAATTAACATCCAGAGGCTAGTGGAAAATTTAAAAATCCAGATTACACGTGAAAATGTAAACAGAATATCAAGAGACTAGCAAAAATAATACTCCTAACGGAGAGACGTATATAAATCAAATAAGCTTTTATCTTACCAAAACCATCAGTTTCTGAAATATCCCACCAATCCACCATGCTAGTCATGAGAAGTACAACGAATTAAACATTACATTAATGCAATAAGAATAGGTGAATGTAAAACAGACGCCATTCTAAAGCTTATAATAACCAACATAACACTCAAAATTTTGAATGACAAATATAAAAAGTATGATACTAAGAGCCAAACTAGACTGTTGGGAACGATTCATTACGGAATCAGGCGCTTTGGGAAAACCTTATAAATTTACCATAGAAAAACAATTGAAATCCGCTTTACCAGATCTCACACAGAACAACAAAATTTACAGTGAAAATTTATATAAACTCCTCCTAGATCCCTCTCTCCGAAAAATTACAATGAATTGATAAAAATGAACTCATACTCAACTGAACATTAATGCAGCCTGTAAAGATGCCCAAACTAAAATAATTCAAAGGCTCAAGCTCAATAATAGAAATACCTCAGTAAACGATCAAATTACAAATAAAATTATTAAACAATTAAAGAAAAAAATATCCCGTGTTTTGCACGATTATTAATAAATGTCTAAAACTAGAAATTTTTACTTCTGTCTGAAAGGGACGGCAGATTCTGTAATCTTACAAAATGAGGAGAAATATATATCATGTAAACTTATTTCCTTACTAAATTTGTTTGGTAAGGTCTACGAAAAAGTAATAAATAGTATCCTTACGGAAGAAATCTCAAAGAAAAATATGAAAATCTATTGTATTTGGGGATCGATCAACGTCAAATGAATGGAAAATTCTGAGCAATCTGTTTGAGTAGTGGACTCACTAAAATACTTAAAGTCACAATAAACCACAGACATAAATTCATATACCGCTTTAACGGCATTAGTATAACGAGTAATCAAATCTCTGATAAATTAAGAAAAACAATATCTAAAACCAATGGATGAAAATTTAGGGAAGAGGTATTACCGAAATTATATGGATAAGATGGCTGCACACACACACACACACACACACACACATATATATATATATATATGCAAATATGAGTAAATAAATATTACAGATGGTTAAAAAGCACCGACAAAAATTTCCGCTGAACTTATTCTTTATAAATCACGAGAGCCAAAGTACTGAATAATTAAAAATTTCGAAAAATTCACAACTCACTGAAATTTATACCGAATAGCGGCAATGTCAACTTTTTCTGAATCGTCATTAACATGAGATACCTCTCTTTGCCGACAATGTTGCACTGTATTGTAGTTCATACAGATCACACGCAATTGCTAACAACCTCCAATCTGAGATTGACCGTATCCTTAGTTTTATTTATTTTTTTTTTTTCAAAATGCGCCTCATTTCTGTAAATCCTGCTAAATGTGAGGCGATTTTATTTTCTCGTAGGTATGACCATTAAGAATGTTCACATGCAAGTGACATTCGTTGGTCTGATCAACTACCTCGGCGTGGTACTAGACAAAAGGCTAAACTTCAATAAACACATTATCATACTATATTGTTGAAGCAAATTTCGTTACCTGCGCTATTTATTTAATGTTCTATCGTAAATCGGTTTTCATTACTCACAATAAATTACTTCTATAGTACTTATTAGACCGTTTTTAACGTACGCACCGCTTGTTTGGTCCTCGGTATTTAACGCGTATTATGAACAAGTACAGCTTATAGAAATAGATGTTTCAGGTGCATACTAAACGCGCTACATTATATCAGAATTTCTGAGATGCGAATACCCTTAAATGGGGCTCTATACCTTGTGGTAATTACGTATTGTTTTTAGCAGAGAAATTTTTTGAAAATTGTTCAACTCATAATATAGTTCACTTATTAATGTTATTAAGAATTGCGATTCCAGGTAACTGCAATTTATCTATTCAAAATGTAAGCACATATAATCTTTGTAAACTATTTACTTTTTTTCTTTTTTCTTGTTTATAGTGTTTTTTTGTTGTTTTTTTTAATTTTTTGATGACAGAATTATTTTTGAACTAATCATTATATTTATTCCTAGGTTTTTTCCTACAGCCTATTACGTCGCAAAATTACAATTTGTAATAATTAAAACTGTATTACTTATGTTATGTCGTACAATAAGGCGATTCTACGCTTAGTTTTACAGTGTTGATGTTACAATTTTTTGGGCAAATATATTCTTTTTCTTCGTCGTTTCTAAGAAAAAGACGAAAAAATGGACTGTTGCTGGATCATTAAGCTTTTTTTTCTTCATACTCCACAATTGCTATCATAATTGCCGCTAAATAGGGAGAGTTTCGAAAATTGTATTACGCCTGGGTTTTTTTTCTTCTTTCAAACGATAATGACTAAAATTTATTCCGGAAAGTTTTTACATTTTTGATTTTTTTTCTTTTGTAATTGTAAATGTGTGAACAAAATTAAAAGTATAATTTTTTGTTAATTAAAAAGTTAATTCTTTTTGTATTTACAGAAATCCTAGGTTAAGTACGTAAAAAGAATCTATATTTTTTTTACGATTTCACCGTAGATCTAAAGAAAATTTCAACCATTTCTTAAATGTGAAAAATATAATAAACTTACACTTCATGGAATACAACTAATCGAAAAAATTACCTTCCCTAAAATCCAAAAAAAAAAAAAAAAAAAAAGTAATAAAAGTACTGAAATTTAAGAATGTGAAATTAAACGTGTAATGTGTAACATTCGAAAGTAATTCGCTGAAGAAGAAGAAAAATCTACGATTAATGGAAATATTACAAATTATTCGAATTTTATATTTTTTGAATTGAGATCATGTTTGTTTTGTTATTTACGAATTGATAATGTTTAATGTGCACTGCTATTGTTTTAAATTATATAGGTGCAACAGTTAACCACGAAACTTAATCAGACTCAGTCCGAATTAAACGATGAAAAATTAATGAGTAAATCGTTGCAGATAAATCAAGTCACTTGGCAAAAGAAATTTTCAGAACTAGAAGGCGAATTCAATGATTATAAAGCTAAGAAAGAAGTGGTAAGTATACGAAATTAGCAGCTTGGTCGTTGATTTTAGTCTAGAATTTATCATGCGCCGAATTGCGTCAAATAATTAACGGAGATGATAGGTATTTAATGTTATATTCGATTGCGGAAAACTGAATGAAGTCCCATCTTCCGTAAAATTGCGGTACTGCTTCGCTGCTAATAATTTCGGTTTCCATAAAAAAAATGTTAGCGATTCACGGATCTCGTTTGTCGGATTAGTTCAAAGTAAACAATACCACTCGCGCGCAACTTTACGCTGATTAAAAAATTAAGTCGTATGATACAGTTAAATCTTAATCTTGAAATCGTTCTTAGTAGCTACGATAAGTATTGCTCCTAATATGAAATTATTCTGCATTCGCGTATCCGTTTTATTGTCTAGCGTACGCATATTATTTTTTGAAGTTATATATTTTCCCCCTATTTTAATATTATTCCTTGTAACACTATATATGTATACCCATTTGTCGATTTTTTTTCTTAACCTTTAAAACCTGAGAATCTTGTAAGCGTAAATTAGGTAAGAAGGTTTACATTTTAAAAATCAAAGAAAAAAGAAAAATAATTAGGTGATTTACTTAAATAGAGAAAAGTAAAACATTTACAGGTTTTGTAATATCGTATAAATTAACGTGTCAAATTAAGAAAGAGATGTAAAGCGTACTACACTGTTCTTCCATATCGTTTACCTCTCTTGCATATTAAAACCGCTGGCACAATTTTAGTCCATTTTCTATCATGTTCGTCCAACAACTTGATGGGGGGCAACCTTTCGGTCTCTTTCGACCTTTGCGTATATCATCAAGATTTCTATTGCGTGCAGTGTGCCCGAAATATATCATTGTGCAGTTGTAAGGTGATATTATTCAACTGGATGCGTAAGAAAGCCGAAACTACTGCGATAAAATCGAAATTAAAACGATACGAATAGAAAATCAAAAACTGGATAATTTTTGTACATGTATCGCATTTCTTTTTAATATCTAATGATAAATATGGTTACCGTATTTAATTAATTTTGGTTTTTCAAAAAAGCATTCCCTAGTCAGGAGAGCGTGTTGTGTTTTGTATACATACCCCCCTCTGTTCGTTTTTTATATGTTAATTATTTATATCAGTAATTTTTAACGGTTTTTATACAGTTTTTTGGTGTCTGTTTTAATTATTTCCTTTGAAATTTATTTATTTTTTCTTATAGGAGTTGAATGAATTGAGAGATCAATTGAGAGATATAATGTTTTACTTTGAGGCTCAAAAATCGATTGAACAGAGCACCGCTAAAGATGACATAGCGGGCGGCACCATTATTATTCAAGAGTCACCAGCACCTAGCAAAAGTGCAAACAAATCTTTGCGTCGCGTTAAGAGAAGATGATAGTAATTCAAATTGTCTGTATTAAAAATCGTTTTAAAACAATAAGTAGCGCTTTATCAGAGAAAGTAATTCTCCGAAATCACGTTATTAAATTTCGCGTAAAAAGTCGACTGCGTTCCTTAATTATTATATTTACTGATTTATACATTAGCGCCGTAAAAGTAATAATACTTTCTTAATATAATTTTTATGAAATATTTAAGTAAATACGAATACATTAATGATTAGTAAAAAAAAAAAAGGAAAATATTCGAATATCTCAATTTAATGTCGATACGATCGTTTTTTGTTTTTTTTTTGTTTTTTTACTAATGCCGCTGCTGCATGTAGACTGAAATCGTAATCATATTTGAACCATCTTTAAACACAGGTGAATCTTATTAAAATTAAGGCAAATGGACAATATAAACATTTCTCTTTTATAATTCTGTAAAATACGAAGGAGGAATGTACAGCGCTGTTGGAAATCGTTTTATTCAACGTGTTTACTAAATATTATACACACATACATATCGATAATGTCCTAGTTTATTTTTCATAATTGTCTTTTATATTTCGTTCGCGTAAAGATCCCATATTTATTAACGTTTAAATCAAATACGAATGAAAAATTAAAAAAAAAAAAAAAATCTTTTAAATTTAAAATAATTAAAATTACTGTTTTTGCGAGTTGCTAAATAATAATGCCTTTAATTCCGAAATATGAACGGTATGGTTCATCAAAAACAAGGAATAATATATGAAATGGTTATACATACATGTTTACTTCCTTCTTTCATGTATTCATACGTCACAACCATATTTTCGAGTTACGAGCTTGGTTGAAATGCGATATATCTGTTTTGCTGTTTCCGCAAGATGGAACACAGCCTAATGATTTTTTTTCGTTTTTTGATGGTCGAAAACTGAGAACTGATTTTGGATGTAATGCGCTGAATTCAAAAATATCCAGCTGTTTTTTGTAGCGGCTCTAGTTTCTTAGTTACAGGTTAGTTGATTTTCATTTTTATAAAAGGCGCAAATAATGAAATAATGGTATCTTTACAGTAGTCTCCTAAATGGAAACGCGGTACCTTAAGCTAGATTATATTAGGCAACAAAAGTTATCGATGACAACTTAGACCTTTTATACCTGTCTAACTCACACTCCTTCACACGTTCGCCGATATTACTTGGAGACTGTGTCATTGCTGTACCCAGTTTAGTTTACGATTGTGCTTTCAGTTTGTTTGTATTTTCGGCGTTCTTCAGTCGTAAAAGAGTTAATTAAAACCATGGCATCTACAAGCAGACGTAGCTGTGTGAATCACGCAGACGTTCATTTTTTATTATACATGTGGCGAGTACACTTTGAAAGAAAGCAAAAAACCTATTTTTGCCTTTGTGAAACGGCGTGTTTTCTTGCTGATTTTGACGTTCACTTGCGAGACCACCGTAAAGCTTGGGCTTCACATTTGGTTTGTAAAACATTTATTGAACACATTTGCAACAGTGGACAATTGGGAAGCGAAAATTCCTAAAATTTGGAGTACCAATGATTTGGAGGGAACCGAGGAACCATTACGATGACTGCTAGTTTCTATGGTAAATATCAAAGGCATTAATCGGAACAATAGACATAAATGGATATGTGCTGATCTTATTTCAGCAAGGAGATCGCGGTACTGCATTCGGACGAAATCCTTATTCCATTATTTAACAGTTTTTCCTAGACTCTTGGAAGACGAATTTGAACCATCAGTGTCTAATGAAAGTGATAATGTGCAATCAGACAACGGTAGTGATTTTGAAATAGATTCAGACAAGCTGCAACGTTTCAGCCAACAAGAACTGAATCATCTCAGTAGAGATATGAACCTTTTAAAAAGGTCTTCAGAATTACTCGTCGCCGGATTAAAAGAAAACCATCTGCTCTATGCGGAGGTATTAATATTATCGTAAAAGAGAAAAGGATCTGCTGCCTTTTTCCTCTCACTAAGAAAGTGTTGGATTTAATGCACACGCCAGACGAATAATGTCTTTTTTTCATTGATAGCTCAAAAAGTAATTAAAAACGTGTTCTTTTGAACAACCGTAACAAATACGGCGCAATAATACCCATTGGTCATTTTACCATCTTAAAGAAGAAATATGAAACAATATGTCCCGAAAAAAAATTAATTATGAAGAACATCAGTGGGGGTGATTCGTGCCGATCTAAAAATGGTAAACTTCCTTCCTGGACAGCAAAGTGGAAATACAAAATATGCTTGTTTTTTATGTTTTTTGAGGACAAGGATCAGTACTGGGTTAGCAAAAATTGAGCCCCTAAGTTCGAGGAAAACAAAAGGTGGGGTAATCAACGAACTTTTGGTTGCAAAAGAGAAAATCATATTTCCATCGGAAGTAGTGTTAGATAAAGCAACTTATATAAAAGATCCACAATCTGTCGCATCAATGATCGAGATTGAATAGCTTGGTGCTCATTTGTTGTGAAGTTGTACAAAATTTTCTTGACAGTCATAAAGCAGATAATTACACGGAAAGTAGTAGAAACTATGCTTCCTAACTTTAATATCCTCGCCTGTTGTAATATGAATATAAAACGTACTAGCTCAACAACCACTTCCTAGGTGATTATAGTGAAGAAGAGCACGGGGGGAAAGATTTCATCAGGACATTAAAACGATGGAAGAACAACGTCAAGGAAGATGGGATGATCTCATATGATGGCCGACTATCTGCAGCAAGAATGTCATATTAAACTCCACGCTAAAAAGTGTTATAAAACAAAAGTTTTAAGTGATAAGCCATTTGCTTTGTGATATCAATTCTTTACTTTGTATATATATACATATACACACATATATATATATATATATATATATATATATATATGTATTTTTTTTTCTTCAATGAGCCCTTGTAGTAAATACTAATAATTATAACCTGAGAAGTATGTGAGTTAACAAAAAGATGATTTTGTTCTAAAGGAGGTCAATATATAGCTCAAAAACTAGATCCGGTAAACTAAATCTAACAGTTGTTTCCGACTTTTACACCCAAAAACCAAAAATTATTTAAGAACAGTTCAAAAACAGCAGGCACTAAAATGTGTGCCGGGTTGTGTAATCCATTAAAAATTATGCAAATTTCAAATTCGTATAATATACGAGGTGTGACTATTAAATAATGAGACTGACGCTGTAAAACGTTTTATTTGGACTTCATACATATTTACTTATCACTTTCAATATACAACCCTCCTCTATCTCTACAACGCACCGTGTGAATCTTCTATCGTTCGGAACAACAATGATGAAGTTTTCTTCTGTCAACTCCTTCATTGTTTCTTTTAATGCAGATTTAACCTTAGGAGACAAATAGAAGTCGCACGGCGCAAGATACGGCGAATAAAGTGGAGATGATCTAACACTGAGATGCTGTTGTACTTGGCCAGAAACTTCTTGACGGACAATGAAGCCGGCATATTATCTTGGTGGAGAATCTATGACTTGTCCTTCCGCAATTCGGGTCGTTTTTTCCCTATTCTTTCACGGAGTTCAGCAATAACTTCGAAGTTAGTGTTGATAATAGTTTAACCTTTAGGAACCCAGTGAAAGTACACAATCCCGCGAATACCGAAAAAAACAATCATTTTGATTTGCTCATTTGAGCTTTTTTGGCTCTCGGTGAAGTTGGGCTCTTTCTGTGCATGGATTGGCGCTTCGTTTCCGGATCATAAGTAAAAAAACACCATGATTCGTCACATGTCCATTATCCTTTTCAATAAGTTTGGGTTATTTTCAGTGGCATTTAACGTGTCAGTACAAACATTTTTGAGAGCTTCTTCTTGTTCACACCTGAGGATTTTGGGCACCATTTTGCATGTTAAAATTGTTATGTAAAATTTACCTTACGGATTCTCTATCAATATCTATGGTTTCAGCAATCGTGCGAATACTTAACCGACGGTCAGATCGAATCAGATTACCGATTTTTTTGATATTGTCGTTCGTTTTTGACGTGGAAGGGCGACCCGGGCGTGAACATCTCTAACATCTTCCTTCTCGGCCACCTTGAAAACGCTTTTCAATAAATTATAAGTTTCGATAGCCTTTTTTTCCAAGTTTCTTGTGAAATTTCACAACAATTCGTTGCTCTAGTGTTACACTTAACATTTTCCCGGCAAAACAAAAAAACAACTCTAATGCAAACGAAGGCCACACGGCTATATTGATTTGTTTATAGAGGAACGATAGACATTGCATTCAAAAGAGGCTTTACGTTAAACAGCCGCCGGTCGCTGGCGTTTGGCGCATGTGCACTTCTTCTATAACAGCGTCAGTCTCGTTATTTAACAGCCACACACCTAGTAGTAGTGTAAACATTCACGTTTTAATTTAAAAATTAAATCGTCAATACTTACTTTCCTTTCTAGTGCACGATAAATCAACAAAAACTACAGTCAACGTTTAATATTTAACATTTTCGCGAACTCAATGGAAAAAGAAATCATTAAAAAAATATTTCTCATAGTTACGCTCTAAAAAAATTTACTTGACCCCTCCTATATCTGTTTTTTCCCCTTATATTTCACTTCACATTATATCCTTCGCAATATGTTTTTTAACTATGTATTTAGTGTACGGGTGCTTCTATAAACACGACATAATAACGTTTGCTAAATTGTGAATAATAACATTAATAAAAAATCACGCTCCATTTTTACTGCCTTTGGGTCTTAAATAAAATAAAACCATTTCACGATCATGTTATAATTGAAATTTTATTCGAAAAATATTCCAACATTTTCTAACCATTTCAAATTAAAATGTGTAATTAATTTTAATATCGATATGCATTAACGGTACAAAATGAAAAACGAAACAAACGAACTGAGAAAAATCATAAAACTGAACTATACTGTCATATTATAAATATTCATTCTATATAAATCGCAAAATTTATTAAAAATCGTAGCTATACAATTAAAACTTAATACATTAAACGCACTAAAAAATAAGTTATCGATGAAATTTAAAGCTCAAATTACAATAAAGAAAACCCGATTCAGCGTTACTCGACAATGCCGAGAAAACGAAATATAAAGTACATCGAGCCTCTACAACCCCCCCCCCCTAATGTTTCTTAATTAGCCGTAACCTAAATAAACACGGTATTAAATAAGGTTTTATACGTAGTTCTCAGACATGCACCCTCTATTTCTATCGTCTCACATTTAACGTCAAGTATATTTCAAAAAATCTAAAAGTTTCTTTCGGTAAGGATGAAATATAAAGGTCACGAGAGGTTTACGAACATTCGAAATACATTACTGAACAAACGTTCTGTTTGCAGAGTTACTCGAACATTCGCAATTATGCGCTTCAAGATAAGTTAAAATGTATGTCAACTTTATGATTAAGAATCGTTAAAAGTGAATTTATTAAATGCAATAAATGAAAATAAAGAACAAAACATTACAACGGTAAAATTCAGTGTAACAACAAAAAATTCATAGTCGACCGTTGATTTGACACAATTTTTAAATTGAAGTTTTCGCTTAGTAAAATGAAAGTTAAATCAATTTCATAATTTCCCACAGAAACGAATATATTAAATATATACTCGATGATATTGAATATAATTGTAGACTCGCACAATTCGTTTCATTCTAGTTTAAATATTTGGTTTTAATTTTAACACTAAATCAACAACTCTATAGTCATTTAATTAGGGCGGCAACGATGTTCGCGAATTAATTGCATATGCGACCGCGGTAATACGGTCTGTTGCATATTCTACACAACGATAAAAACTATATCATAGGTGCCAAAATGAATAGGAAAAGTATAGATCGCTTAGTTATATTTTTATACCATGCTAGATCGTACTCGATCATTTTAATTAAACCTTCATTCATCATCAGCAACTTTCATCATTTTGCGCGCTACAATATAAAACTGATAAAAAAATGTTTAATGCCTTATCACAGTGTGCTGATATTACATAAATCTTTAAAGTATTCAAAACACAATTTTAGCGATTTTTTGATTACTTTACAATAAGTTGGAGTATACATTTACGCATTATATAAAATTCCTAGATTGTGTTCACTCGATTTGGATTCGATTTTGCTGCACAACTTAGCGAAATGCTACTTTTTTCCACTGCTATACGGAAACTTATACAGTAATTAATCCGATTTACTGCAATGGAGTAGATTACATTTGAAACTTATCGAGACAGGAAAAAACAATACATTCATGCAAAATCAATAAATCGAGTGTTCAAATATGTTTGTCGATAAAAATAGTAAGAAAGAAAAAAAATAGTAAGAGCAGCACAGATTTACTGAAATGTTTAGCAGTTGGGAGAGCAAGAATTAGAACAAAATAAATAAAAAAGGAAATATTTAACACAATGGTCGACGGATCCGATTAGTACCTAAGTGTTGATGATAGCGCAAGGGAAATAAGCCTGAGAAGACGACATCAGCTTATCAACGTACGTCTCGTGATAGTGAAAAAGATAGTGTGCGGAAATATTAATATGATGATAATTTTAAGTTTAAATTCATACCATATTATATAAAATAACCACCGGTTAATATATGAAACGAGTTTTACTTCATTGTAGGCATATTCTAAGGAACACTATCCTAAGGTTCCCTTTCAACTATTACAGAAATTTATACGGCCAGCTTAAATAAGATATATTCACAAGTTAACATTTTAACAATTCCTATTTAAATCCAACAAGTTTTTTTCTCGATATCTCAAACACGCTATTAGTCATGCGTTCGAAATACGAAAGGGTTTACTACACTAAAATGTTTAGATTCGAAAATTCGTTTAAAACTTACAACATTTATTTATCTCGTAAAGCACCTTTTCAGCTGGAAATTCTTATACCTTTTTTTTTTTTTTTTTTTTTTATACCACTAACGATATACACAACGATGAAGAAGAAAAGACAATTTTAAACTGTCACTGACACGGATGAATATTTTTCAAAAAGGTGAGCTATCTTTGACCACTTTTACTCTTAATAAAAGCGATAAGCGGGAACGACTTCAATAGATTTCTGATACCCACAAAATTCCGCGCTATCAACTACTCGCAACCAGACAGAAATTAGTGGTACTTGTAGACGAATTACCAAAAATCCATTAATATTACAACGAACATCACCGAGTCAATTATATTGCACTAAACGTGAAAAAATACTAATTTGAACGTGATGAAACTCGGAAACTCGACTAAAATCCGCTCGACACGAGTTTACACTAAACGCAACGTTTGTCATTTTTAAAACTGTTAGTGTCTAGTATTCTTGTTCGACAGAGTTTACTTAATTGCAGTTGTTGGTAAACTTGTAGAAAATATAGAATTATTACATAATATACGAATGAAAACGTCAGGTGTAAACAAAAGATACGAAACAAAACAGAAAAAAAAATAATCTCCGAAAGTAAACCAAAATCGTACATCTTAGCGCTTTTTCTTTCAACATATAATATGTACACACAATGCACGAGCAGTGTATAGTAGAAAAGGAACAACCGTTATAACTGATTTTAAATCTCCACGTCAACAATTTCAGATCAGCGTGGCTGAAACGTGCCGAAACCTAATCCGAGACCACGATGCGAGTGCGTAGCTAATCTGGCTACTTCGTACTGACTTTCCATGGAACTGAACATTTCTTCTTGTTTCTTCAATAAGTCGGATCCGGAATTTTCCGTACCCGCTGTTGACTTCGCTGTAAAAAAAAAAAAATACAATTTTATACACTCATACGCTTTTCTCCCCTTCAAAGGTGGAATTGGTGCTACACAATTTATCAATTAAATGGAAACGATTTTTTCGGTAACAGATTATAATCATCGTTTATTCGTTTTTTTCTTCAATAAAGTACAAAATTCCGCTTTTCACCTATTTTCCCTTCAACTATACTAATTTTAATTTTTAAGGCGCATATATATATATATATATATTGACCATTTTAGAAATATTTTACGATACAATTACAGTAAAACTTCATATAAATGGTTTACCTCTAATTATTAATAAAAAAAAGTTTCATCAACAGTTAATTAACTCTGCTAATTTTCATAATCCATCGCCAATTATTTAAAATTTCTTATGTTTTAAATACAGCGGATACCAGAAAAATTGAAAGAAAAAATGTACCCTTGATAGAGAACTACTTATAGAACGTTTATTCTTGAAAAAAAAATAAAAAATTATATGAACAATAAGAACATAAAAAATTACTTCTCCTAAAAAAAAATCAGTTAAAACGGTTCGTTTTTTCGATGAAAATCATTGAAAAGCGGAAACGTCTCTCTCCACTTCCATAAAACTAAACGTTTGGCTACCTTTCAATGAAGTCCAACGATGTTTGTAAAGCCGAATACGCTTGTAAAATTTTCCACGCATTTTCTTCTTGAAAACCTTCCAATGAGGAGCTATTCTCTTGAGATAACACGGACGCCACCATTTCTTGGTCACTCGTCATTAATTCAGTTTCATCTTTGGTGACTCATTTCTCAATGTTATCAGAAGTAACGTCACTGCAACCGGGTATTTTTTTGGAAAATTTCCCCAAGTTTAGATGGTCTTTTTCGATCGCTTCATCTTCGTAACTGATATTCAGAAGAGGACACTATGCTTTTTGAAGGCAAGATACAGTAACTGCATTCCACGCATCAGCTGTCCAGAAAACGACGTCTTTCATGTTGATTTTTTTCAAGCCGTTCGTCAAAATAACGCCAATTTCGTCGGAATTCAATAAAGTTTCTCGAAAAAGGTTTCTTTGGTAATGTCTTTTGAACGAAACAATAATTCCCCGATCCATTGACTGAATAATACTCGTTGTGTTTGATGGTAAAAATACAACGGTGATTCTTTAGCTTTCTAACGAGTGAATTAAGGGATGTGACAGCGCATTGTCGATAAATAAAATTGCTTTTTCAGGAAGGCCACTCTCTTTTAAAAATTTCTTGACGAACGGTACAAACTGTTGAAAAAACCAAGTCTCAAAAAGTTGAACATCCATCCATGCAGAATTTTGATTTTTGTAGAGTACCGGTAATGAGTTGAAATCCATATGCTGTAACGCTCAAGGTCTGGCAGATTTACCAATTATCATTAAAAATAAACGAAAAGAACTGGATGCGTTAGCTCATAACGGTTACATGTTCTTTAGACATTTTCGCTCCAGGAGCTTCCTTCTCAGCTTTCGATGCCAACGTTTTATCAGATAACATCTTATAATTTAGTCCTTATTGTGAAAAATTTGAATATACAGTAGCCTCACGATTATTCGATTTTCGGTTAAACCGGAAAAATCAGATGCATTTTTTTGCTCGGTTAAACCGAAAATCGGATAATCGTGAGGCTACTGTATAGTCAAATTTTTCACAATAAGATTATCACAGTTTCAGAAAGTAAACTACGTTTAAATTTATGGCGAAATGAATATTCTTACACGCGTAAGCCAAACATATTTTATATTATATAAACAAATAATGAAAAACTTTAGGATGCTGGCAAATATGTTTCACGAATAAATCGAATTATAGATAAAAAATTATAATAATACACTAACGTTGTTCTGGTTCTTTGATGCCCATCAACCGTTTAAATTTAGCTGTCATTTTACCGTCTTGATCACCTAAAGTAGCACTTTTCCAAATTGTATTTGCAGATTTATCATCAGCGCACGGTGCTGCATCCGAATTTGGCTGCGTATCATTTTCGCCACTAGTGTTCACCGTTTTCTAAAACAGTTTATTTTTATTTATATATATATATATATATACGCACACACACATGTATACATATATTCATAATTAACACACGTTGCCAATTTTTTTAGCATTCGCAACAAAATAATATGAACAATTAAATTAAAAAGTCTTTCTATTCAAGTGAAAAAATGTATCACTAAAAGTTGTCTTTTTATTTTTGGAGGGGAAAAAAATGAATTCAAGCAGATGTGGATCTTTTATTTCTTTTCTATACTCATTACACAATATATATTACACCGAACACGGGAACAAATAATTCTCTAAGTAAGAAAGTATTATAGGTTTCATTTTGATTTCTTATAAATCATCATTAATTCATTTTATTCTCATCATGTACGCAAAGATCAACAGAGCCAACGGAACTGAAATTTGTACAATTTTTCGGTTCTTGTTCAGATGTTTTTATTACATGTTTACATGAACTCATGTATATATGTAAAGGATGTCAACGCGCGCTGTTTGCGTAATATATTGAAGTACCAAACTCCAATTTGTATGAGCGTAAACAGTAATCTCTCACAAATTCTCCGGAAAAAAAAAAAGAAATAAAATAAAAAATCAAGTATATACATGCATCCATAATTAACCTAGTAACAGCAGCGCTTTTCATCAAATAAATATACGAATCAAAATCTGTTTCACTGACCTGTTTATTTCCCCACAATAGGCGACGCTTTTGTATTTGTTCGGCGTATTTCGAAGGATTAACGGCTATAGGATTGTAGTAGGACGGTAATTCAATTCCAGTCGCAGATTTGACTTTCTCAACTTGTTCTTCTATTTGTTTCTGGAACAACATGTGTACGTTAACGTGCGACGGATTAGCTGTAGACGGAATCGTACTAGAGGTGTTCAGTGGTAATGCGCTCGGATTATTAGTAATATTAAGCGAAGCGGCAACTTTCGTATTCGTGACGGTATCTGTCGTTACAGAATTTGTTTCAGACGTTGACGGCACTTTCAGTTCGATTCCCAACTTCTCTAGAACTAACAAGATTACAAAATTCGCTTTAATACAAATTATTAATAAAAAAAAATTACAACATTAAACGTTTCTTCTTAATCAAGACACAATAAAAGTTAAAAGAAAAACTAATACGTATGAATTTACTAAAATATTCCCCACTTTTTACTTTCTTGTACGAAGTAAAGGAAGCACTGTAATCGCGAAAAATGTTTAATACCGTACGGATATATCCATTTTGACCATCCTTGATTACTTCCTTGAAAAGAAAAGTACTATATTTGTGGAGTATTTTGAATCTCACGTTTCAACAGAAATATCCATTTTAATCGCACCTAGGTCCGTTTTAAGTCGTTCTTTAGTGGTGTTTGTACGTGTGTGTACATGTTTATCACACAAAACTCGAAAACGGCTGGTCGTTGAAGGTTGAAATTTTGTAGGTAGGACCATCTTGGCATCTAGTTGCGCGCCTCCCTCTTTGGTTAAAATTGGTTGATTGGAAGGCTACAGCTGTACCAGTTTATCACACATTTATTTTATATATTTTGTTTACCCTTTAAAATACCCGTTTATTTTTAATGTTTGTGATTTCAGAGTTTGGGAGCGAAGCCCTCCTCCCCTGCACATGCTCGTACAAGGAAGTATTGTGCTTGGCCACAACAGATATTTCTTATGAAAAAATTAAGACGCACATATTTATTTCTGATATTTCTGAAGAGTTCACAATTTTTTTTATAAATCATTACTAAACCAACTAAAATAATTGCGTAAAGCAATGCGGATTTCGATAATAATAACCATCCCATTTACCGCAGTTTTTATTAAAATTTTAACAGAATACGATATTTTGTAACGAGTTTACTTCATTTTCGTTAACATTTATAAACAGCTGATGATACAATGGATTGAAAGAATTTTTACGAATGAAGTTGTAAATCATAATTCAGATGTTTATTTTTTGCATAAAAGCAAACGGTATTTTTAGTTTACAATAAAATTTAATAATGTCTTTTAATTTATTCGACAAAATTGTAAATACAAACAGAATCACAAAGGACCATAATACGCCACTTATTTCGATTTACGTGGCGTCAAATGTTGTTATTTCCATTTATCTTTCAGTATATTAAATAATACCCGGCCACTAGAAATATGTCGCAAACCCACAAATTAGACGCCTGATTCGAAGATATTAAAAGATATGTGAAAGTAATTTAAATATACGTAGGTCGTTCAAAAAGTAAGTTTCCCACCTCTGTAAAACCGGCTAGAATAAATTTGCGCGAATGAGCGTGGTCTCATTTTGTAGCTATAACACTCACTGTATATTTCTTCGTTTTCGAGTTACGTAAATTAATCATGAGTGAAACTATGAAAGTTGCCGCCGACTATGAGGTGCGCTCAGTTATTCGCTTTTTTAAACCAAGACAAAAAAAAAATTGCACCAATTGAAGTGCATCGACAAATAGTGGAAGTTTATGGTCCTGTGATGAGTATTCAAGATGTTCGTAAATGGTTCCTTGAATTCCGAGGAGGTAGAACGAATGTAGAAGACGAGCAACGGAGCAGTAGACCATCCGTAATCTCAGACGAACCGGTGCGAAAAATCAAAAAAACTCTGCGATCCGATAGCCGCCAAACCATTTTCGATCTTTTTGATCAATTTCTGAGTGTGTCACGTGGTACCATGCAAAAAAATTCGAGACCGACGAGGAGTTGAAAAATTTTGTTCTTACCTGGTTACAAAATTTGGCGGCAAGTTTCTGTGAGGCAGGTATTTATAAGTTAATTTCTCGGCTTGACAAATATTTAAATTTAAAAGGTGAATTTGTAGAAAAGTAAATAAAAGTATGCTGAATTCAATGCTGGTGTCCGTTTTTTTCTCTAACTTTATTAGTTTCGAAAATAAAAAATAGGGAACCTTACTTTTTGAACGACCCTCGTATATGATGAGAACAAACGCTTAAAAATGTAGAATGTAGAATTTATATTAACACTTAATTTAAAGCGATTACGTACAAACAGAATTGAAAATTTAACGAGAGATTAATCTGCGTAGAAGAATTTCTAATCACCTTCATTTTTATATGTTTAAAAAAAAAAGACCCGTCTACCAAGGACAAAAAGTTAAACTGCACTAAGAAGATATAAACTAAAAGAAAGTAAAAAATCGAAAAAATTTTTATTACTTTTATTATAATGAAAATGAATAGAATGATCAACGTATGCGATAACCAAAAGTACTGCTACAAGACAACTGTTCAAAAAAGACATTTTCCTAATTTCAATGATTCACATTTCTACGATAAAGGAAATTAAATCGAACTTCGGATTATCCGATATAAAACTTTCAAATAATGGTGACAAATCTACAGACCTAACAATTTGAAATAAGTTTCAGTGTCTCCTACAGGGTGTGTCCAGAAAGTCATGAATCATGTTTTTTTGTCGCACCCCTCTTGCCTGCAGCGCGCTCAAACCGGTTTGGTTGCGTGGAGGTGACTCTCATCTTCACAGCGCGCCACAGTTCAGTCTGTTCCGAGCATCGATAGCGTCAGAATCAGTTAATTAGTGCACCTCTGTTTGGAGACCTTGTCACGACGCACGATGTATGATTCAAAGTGCTGATCGCGAGTGAACCGAAGAAACCGGATTATTTGGACAACGTTATTACCGGTGACGAAACGTAGATGTTCCAGTTCGACCCATAAACGAAATGTCAGAGTTCTGAATGGCACACCTCAGCGTCACCAAAACCCAAGAAAGCGAGGATGAGCAAATCCAGAGTAAAAACGATGCTACTTGTCTTCTTCGACAGCAAAGGTGTGGTGCACAAAGAGTTCGTGCCTCAAGTGCAGACCGCCACGTCTTGGCGCGTCCGCGAGTACTTAGCCAAGTAAAACGTAGCAACGCTGTCGCAGCCACCCTACAGTCCCGACCTCTTTCCGCCTGACTTCTTTTTGTTCCGGAGAATAAAAACCGCGCTCAAAGGACGCCGTTTTGAAAGCATTGAGGTTGTCCAAGCGGCTGTGACGAGGTCTCCAAACAGAGGTGCACTAATTCACCGATGGTGATGCTACCGATGCTCGGAACAGACTAAACTGCGTTGCGCCGTGAAGCTGAGAGTCAGCTCCACCTAACCAAATCGGTTCGAGTGCGCTGCAGGCAAGAGGAGCGCGACAAAAAAACATGTTTCATGACTTTCTGGACACACCCAGTATATCATTAGCAATTAATATCAAGATAACTGAAAATCTAATTCAGAACTCACGAAACTGATCTTAATTTGAACTTCAGATGACGACAAATAAAATGTCTTTGTTCGAAATTCAAAAATTTACTAAAACTGTTTAAACATATTACAAACTTTCCTCTAAAATATAATATTCCATACCGCACACACGGACATTTCCGAAAATCGAAGTCTTCGGTAAAATTTTAAACTCCTACACTTACTTTTCCGATTAGGTATTCCAAATTTGGCATAATCTGTAAAGTAACTACTTAAACAGACACCCTTTATTCAGGCCGTCTAATCATTCAAAATTTCATATTAAATTCATTATCATAAAGCAACATCCAATAAACAGATAAAAATACTACACTACTTCTGATATATCTGTTAATTCTTTTTAACCACAAAGCTCTATTTAACGAAAATTTTTACAAGGTTTTTACCCGTGACAGTCAATTGTTTGAATTAGAAATACGTTTTCCAAAAAAAATTCTTATACATTTGAAGACAATCGAAGGTGTGTTAATTTAATATTTACAAATTCTAACCTCAAATTTTTTAAACATCTCGTTTCCTAGAATAAGATTTTTAAGCAGACCTATAAAAACAGCATAATCATGTCTGAAATTAAAAACCACTTTATAAAACCAGCTTCTTAGTGACTTGGATCTCCTCTTCGGAAGATACCGGGAATGGTTGTTAAAAAACTGGATATTTTAATCGACAATTTCAATACTAATTTTATACGGAAGGTTCGTGTGATTTCAGATTTTATTTTTTCACACTTCGTTAGGGAGTACTTTGGGAGTGGATAGAAAAGTAAATAATTTCAACTGAGACAGAGCCAGACCTCGATTTTTTAAAAGATATCATAGAAAAAATTAAAAAGTTAATTTTCTTAATCGTAAACAGAAAAATGTTTTATTTACCATTGGAAATTCAACCACTGGTATAGTATGTAAGGTTAACAGAAATGGAAATAATTTATTTCGATAAGTTACTTAAATAGCTGCAGATATTAAAGATCAGAAAATTCCAGTAAATTTAAAATATGCCAGTATATAAACATAAAGCTACATGTTTTGTATACCTTGTAGTTTAGTCGATGATTTCCGTTCAAATCGTGAGTACGACGATTCACGGCTTCTGCTTTTCCTTCGAGACCTAAAAATAATAAAAGAGTAACAATATAAATATAATATATTAAAGAATTGTAATCATTAGTATTTTATATAAATCACAGATAAAATTACCTGTGCGGTGATTTCTGTTTATAAGATTTTCGGTCGCTGTAATAAGAACGACGATGTCTATAGCTAGAACTACGTGAACGAGATTTGCTTCTATATTTACTACGCGATGACCTACATTTAAAAAAGAACGATAATGAATTAACATTTTATAAACTATAAAAGATCAAAGCACGAAGATCTATGCGTTGTTACATGCGCATAGCGGAAAAATATTAAAACTTGGTTATAAATTAACATTTCACTAATGTACCACAATTACAGTTCATGAATATGTTACACTATCCTCCAAATGTGTTATAATACAATTCCAAATAATATAATCTCCGGGACGTAAACATCTTAGCGTTTAAAAGATCATTAATGAAATTATAACGCTGTTCAAGAATGATTATTTGATCATTTTCATTTATGTATTTTAATCTTGCGCTTAAGGGGTAACGCCACTCTAGAATATTGAAAAAATCAATTTTTTTTTTTTGGCTTAAACAATACTTCAGGGTCTTAAAAATGATATTCACTTCGTATTATAGTGAAAAAAAAATTTTAAATAGCTTGATTCTTGATTTTGTCGCAGCGCCTCGAATGCCGTTATTGAAATGTTCCAACGCTCGGAATCGTTGTACAACTTGAAATACGTCAGTTACGTAGGGGACGGTGATTCAAAAATTTTTAAAGGTATCATAGATGCACAGCCTTATAAAGATTTTACTGTGAGTAAGGAGTGTATCGATCATGTCCAGAAGAGAATGGGTTCTGGTCTTCGTAATTTTAAAAAAAGTATAAAGGCCTTGGCGGAAAAGGTAAACTTACTGGCAAACTAATTGACGAGTTGTCGATTTATTATGGTTTGGCGATAAGTAGAAATCATGATTCGGTGGAAAAAATGCGGCACGACATTTACGCAACTTTAAACCATAAATTATCGACGGACGACAATCCTATGCATGACAAATGCCCGCGCGGAGAAGACTCATGGTGCTTGTGGCAAAGGGCACAGGCCACTGATGATACATAAACATAAACCAGCTCTCTCGAAACAAGTTTACAAAGCGATTTTGCCCATTTATGAAGAATTAAGCCAAGACGAATTGCTTACTCGTTGTTTAGTCGGCTTTACACAAAGTAGCAATGAGAGCTTCAACTCGACTGTATGGTCTATGGCTTCGAAATCGGTATCTAGTGGCAAGCATGTACTTGATATTGCTGTATACATTGCTATAGGCATATATAACGACGACTTATCAAGTATTATGAGGATCATGCAGAATTTGGGCATGACAATCGGGCCGAATTGTTATAATTTCGGCGTGGAAGCAGACGAGCGCCGCATAAAGTTTTCGGAGAGATCACTTACGAACGCTGCTAAAAAAGCCAGGCTTTCCATAAAACCGCTCAGGAAGGAAGAAAAAGAGGCGAGCATTGAAGTAGACGACCAAATGTATAGAGCAGGTATCGCAGATTAAAAGGTAAAAAAAAATTTCAAGGATTTAAGTGTTCGTAAAACTTTAAAAGCGTTTTTCTCAAAATCACTTTTTTCAAACTAGGAGAAAAGATTACTCGAATACTATTGCATAGATTTATTTTAAATTTTGATAGTAACTTCTCAATTATATTCTCTATAGAAGTACGTAGCCGTTTTTCGATCTGATGTAATTTTTTCTTTTTTTATAAACAATTTAAGACGTATTTTTTGGTCAAAGATCGAGTTTTTTTTTTGAAAAGTGCACCATTTTTACAAAAGTTGATTTAAAAAAAATCCCTACGTACTTCTATAGAGAATAGTATGTAGATTGAAAAAAGTTGTAGTTTTTTGTTCCAGGTCTCATAGGTCGCGAGAAATCATTTCTCCCGCCAAGGCTTTTCAAAAAAACATGATTTCGAAAATTGGCTCTATCGCCGCCATTTTGTAACAAAATAATAATAATAATTTTTTTTTCACGCTCAAACACATGCTAAATGTACTATCCAAAAAGAAATTCCATCCTGCTTCCCATACTTCCACAATAAATTATCAAAAATAGGCCTTTTTCTCAGTCGCTAGAGTGGCGTTACCCCTTAATAAAGATACATTCACACTCTATTTACTCAAATGACGAAAATACTTACATGCATGAAAAAGACTTTTATTTATAATTTACCATTTTATGCTTGCAGAAATAACGAAAACAATCACTGCTGAGTTTAAAATTAAAAAGTGATTTTTTTTTTCAATTAAAATGGTATCTTTAGTCAACATTAAACAGCTGCCGTTGAAACCGAACTTGAAATTTAATCCCACAATATTGAAAATACTCAAAATCAAATTACACGGCCGACAAAAACAAAAATGTTGTAACAGTTTTTACTAAAAACTACAATAACGGAAATTTTTAAGACTTCTTTAATTATCCAACGGAACTCGAGGTCAGCAGATCGGTAGATTTATTTCGTAAAAGTATAAACGAATGATTAATATAACAGCAGATTTGAAGACTTAACTGAACACAATTACAGTGCCTCTTAAAAATAAATTTGCAAATGAATAAACAATAATTACCGGATTAAAAAATCGATCAAGTATGATAATTTAAATTTTTTAATATTTACGTACCTGCGACGACTTGAAGACCGAGATCTTGATCGAACAGAACGTTTCGTGTCGTATTTTTTATAACGATCGTTGTAATAATCACGGTCGCGGTCACGATCCCGGTCGCGATCGCGTTCACGGTCGCGGTCACGATTACGATCATGATAACGATCTCTTTCTCGTTTCCTTAAATAAAACAAATTAAAATTAATATTTCATAAAAAGTATATCAAAAACGTAAAATGTAAAATAAAAAAAAAATATATATATATGCATAATACAATTATTTAAAACAGCTTTCAAATTTATACATTAATTATTCCCTGCAATACACACCATACAAATTCACTATTTCAGATTAATTTAAACATTTATGAAATAATTTTAAAGAAATAAGTAATTTTTTTCACTCTATCAATCTACAAGTTTCCGATTATAATTAAAACAGTAGATACTTCGATATACAAACGACCGGAACAAAGTAAAAGATTATACGATCAAATTAACAAAATTAAGATTAGGATATCAACTTTTAGTTAACACACTTGGATTGTAGCATTTTTCTCAAAACACAAAATGAAAAGGTAATTTTAAATCTTTCAGTAACGAAAAGAAAATCATTATCATAGGGAGGGGCATTTGTTAAGAACATATTTAAGCAATGCCAAAATGTTTAATACAAATAATAGAATAGATTCTCAATCTAAAAAAATGAAACGATTACATAAACATATGAAATAGAATAAAAAAAATGTATATATCAAACATAGTAGGAATTATCAGAAAAGGCTGAGAAAATAAACTTTTCAACATGTACTACATAAATCTTTTAAAAATCATTAGATTATTTTTGACTACTTTATTAACGCCGTAAATAAATTATCCCTAAGGTTCGGATTTATATGCACTAAATATTTCGTAATAGATAGTGCCTATTTTAAAAAGTAAAATAAAACCTTATTTTTCACCTAATTTTATTTATTTTAAAAATACATTAAATTATAAATCTAAATTTAACAACTGACTCCTTTAACAATAAGAATTTTTTCTAGATTTTCAACGCGAAAATTATGTTTTTTTATTTGTCAACGCAACTTCCAACACAAAAAACGATCTCTCTACATCGCAAAATGCAACTGGTAAATATTTAAATGCGACCACTTCTGATGAAGTATAAAGAAATTTCATTTTCATCTAACACTCGATCCAAACTATTCTTCGATATTGCTTAAAATAGATATAAACATAAAAATCCTAAAAATCGGTAAGTAAATGTGTTCGAATTCATTTTATTTATTAAGACGAGAAAAGTGTCATTAAAGATTTTTTTTTTTTTTGCAGAAGAATATCCTGTTCGTAAAGTGATACAACAATGAAAATCACGATCAATAGGAGGAAATAAGATTTTCTTTTTTCGTTCAATAAACACGCAACCTTTTCCAGATGTATTTTTTTAAAGAAGTTACAAACTTCATACATTTGCCCCCGATCTTTTTAACAGTTTCAAATATATAATTTTATTCGTATATGCCTGTTTTCTTCTTATATAATAATGAACCATACATGAAAATCCTCAAAATATGCAAAATACGCACGAAATGTTCAAAATACGTATTTATTTAACGTCCAAAATGTATATTTATGTGCACTATTAAATTAGTTTATTTCAAATCTACGGCCCTTGAAACGCTGATATAAAAAATATCAAAGCATTAGCTACAAGCTAAAAAAAAAAAAATTTGCTTTATATACAAAATCCGAACCCTACTTATCATATCCTTTTTATATGAATTTGAATTTAAATATTTAGTCGTCTTATGGATCTAAATTACAACTGGTAATTATTACTCCAATCAAAAATAAAAGAAACAGAAAGTTATACGAAATATATTAGCGTAATTTTTTTAATTGAAAATTATTTCGTATATTAAAGCAATAATTAACAGGCAATAATCTATTCGTCAAATATATTAGAATAAACGGTTAAGTCGGCGGTGCGCGTTGAATTCCACTATTCAACAAAACGAAACGTTTATACAAAAATTTTCACATAAATACAATAGCATTCGTATTACAAAAATTAGATTGATGATCATATAAAAATATTAAATTATGTTAAAAAAAAATCAAATGAAAGAAAAATTGAACTGAAAAAAATATATACCTTTTTATTTATATTCGCTAACGATATTTTGAGTAATAAGAACTTTATGATTTTAAACTTAATTATGTAATTATAAACGCCAGTTGATACCAAAGATATCTTATTAATTTTTGTAAAGGCAGTTTAATTTTATATATAAAAAAAAATAATTTGAAAATGTATCTTGTTAAAGGGCATTTTAATAGTAATATTTTATTAATTTAAATATCTCTAAAAATGTGTTGATTTTTTTATAACAGAACTGAACCGCATTTCTTTAATGTAAAACAAAATGTGGGTGCTAACATTTAATTAAATTTTAAAATTTGCGTCAAATTTATTTTTTTTTATTTTGCAGCTAAAATCTGATTTCTTTGGTGCTTAAAAAAAAACAAAAAAAACCCAGGAATTATTAACTATAACGAAAGTTGTTTAATTTTAATATTGTCACCTATTCTCATTTCATCAAATTATTTTTACCAGTACTTTAAAAGTGTTAATATACTTTAGCCATGCTATAATTTAATTATTTTTCTATACTTCCGGAGTGATGAAGCTAAACAAATTAATAGCCAAATAAAATAATATTAAATTTCATAATTCTACTCCAATTTCTATAACTTAATTAAATATTAGGTATTTATTTCATGCTACTGACTTAACGAATCGCATTTTACTCTGTTCTCAGACACATAGTGTCACTTTGGCTATTTTTGGGCAATTATCTATTATATGTTAAACTATAATAAGACGTTTAAAAGAAGGTGATATAATTTGTTCCTTATACACTATTGAACATAGTTTGTTAGCATTCAAAAAAAAAAGAAAAAAAAGAAAGATAAACCGTTTTTAACGGCTATTATATTATTATATTAGAGATTAAATTACTACATGGAGGTTTAAAAGAAGGATAAAGATAGAATATACAATATGTGAGAGAAAGAGATCCGGCAGCAATATTAAGGAAAAAAGGAATAATAGTATTAATGTAGATGCAGATTAAAAGCCTATCGATAGTTTTCAAGCAAATGACCGGTAAAAGCTAAAATCAATAATAAAAAAAATACCCAAAAGTACTTAAATTTCATTTCTTTTCATAAATTTTATTAATGAAAATTTATAGTTACCGATCGTAATAACTTCGATCGTCTTTCGATTTCCTATCATCACGTCTTCGGTCATCAGCTGTTTTTCGATCTCTTTCAACACTTCTGTAATCTTTACGCTCATCTTTTTTGTAATCCCTTTTGTCGTCATATTTTTTCTTTTCTTTTTCTTTACTGTTTTCGCTCCTTCTTAGTTTATCATCAGAAGAATTTTCTCGTTTCGAATGATGTGACGCGTTCTTGGCATTATCATTAGATGTTCGACCAACAGAACTGTCATCTGAAGAATATGAAGACTCCGAAGAACTGTTGCCTGTAGATTTCTTCTTTAAATCAGGTTTCGAATTCTTATTATTTCTTAAACTATCATCGGAATCGTACGAACTAGTAGAAGAACTAGCCGACATCGATCTTTTCTTAGACGGTTTCGAATTTTTTTCATGCGAATTTTCATTATGATCCGAGTCCTGAAAACATAACAATGAAAACAAAATTAACTTTTACTGTACCGTCTTGTGAATACCGATTTATGACGCTTGGTTTCATTACGTAATTAAATAATAAACAAAATAATGTAGATTTTAAAAATTGTGTAAATCGAAAACAATTTAAAAACCAAAAAGTAAATCAACAATAAATTAGTGTAATAACGTTGATTTTAAATCGCTATATTATAAAATCAGATTATGTGATCAATAATTTTAAAAATTCCGTCGAGATCAACTAATTATTAACACGATATTAATACTTTGAAAGAATATCTTAGTTTCGGAATAGTTCAGCGAATTCTTTTAAATCAACAGATTTAGAATATTATTGCCTATATAATTCTCGAAATTAGTAAAAATTCAATTAAACCAAAAAAGTTTAAAATTCGTCACACATCGAACTATTTGAAAATACAAAATTATTTTTTATTTCTCATTGCAAAAAAAAAAAAAAACAAATAATAAAGATATTAAACTTAAAAGATTTTTCAGAATAATCAAATTAGAAACCAACTTTTTCTAAGTGTTCATTGTTCTAATATTACGAATACCGCATTAATCAGTTGTTAATCCTAATTATATAAACGAAATATTTTAAACAAACAGATAAACAACGGATCAAGTAAATGTAACAAAAATGCGTATTCGAAATATTAAATTGATTTTAAACTACGTTAAACGACTGTTTCCATGGATATGTTAGTACATCAAATTTAAATACTTTTTTTTTTTCTTTCTAAATACATCTTACGATATACCGTTTAGTTTAATACACACATAGAGAACACAATTAATTATAAGTAAAATGTTTGAAAATGGAATATTCAGCTTCAGTCATCGCAGAGCATCTTCTGGATCAATATAACGACGAGCAGAAATTCCTATTGATAAAATAAAAATAAATTTAATTTCTGCATATATCATCGCGATTATTACAAAACGATAAAAATTTTAGGGGCGCTCTATTAAATATATATTAATTTTCGTTTTAACAATTTTCAAAAAAAAAAAAAAAAAATAAAAGAAGTAATCTTGTATAGAGAATTGTTTTATTAATCACGTAGTGTATACACTTTTTCATTTTACATACGACACTTACACTGTAACATTCACTCATTGAAATGCTTAATTTTCTCAAAAGTGCAATATTTGTGCTGAAGTAATTTCGGGGATAGGAATAAACTATTCGAATAATACCGAAAGTTATATAATACATGCTTAGTTCTTAATACGGAAACTCACATTTTATTTTAAACAGTTGCTATGAACCATATCCTTCGTAAACGTTTTATTGGTATAAAGGACATTACATCGTTTTGTCAGCAAGTCACCTGCGAAAGTACCCGCCATTTAAAAGGGGATTCATACTTACCCAGAATGAAGATATGTTGTAATGTGACACCATATTTGTTGCAGTCGATCCATGGATATTTCATTATCTTCTGAATCACGAAAAAGACCAGCTACTCGTGTATGTACATGTTTTATATTTCAACAAGATGTATGTTATTATTTTTTAATCATAAATGAACTAAATTACATTTACATAGATATATACACATACATAAACATAATATTCATTTTGCTTCATTATTCTCATTTACAGTTTTATATTTTATTTAAATAATTTTGAACGTGAAATAACTCTTAAAACTGTAATTTCCACATTAAGTCACCCAAAACAATACGCACAGAGCCATTTCGCATACATTTTCAATATTAAGTGATTACCGTTCGTTATAGCACATACCTCACTCATTTCCATTGTCATCGGTTCACAATTTGCATCGATTTCTGTTGAATTAGACATTTTTCGATGATCCTAAATATAAAAATGAATTAATGATTAACAACAAAGCATATAATACCACTGTATTGTTTAAATATTCGAATCAATAATGCAAAACTTACTTTTTCCGAATGGTCACTTTCGGCATCACTTACGTAAGTATTTAAGGATTCCATTATTAATTTTCATTTATTATAAATAATAAAATATTTTCAAAAGATCATTTCAAAAGCTTCCACCTCCTCGTCGTTGAACATTATTTCGTAAGTAATCTGATATCACAGAACTAAATAATAAGAAATGCTAAATTTTATAAATAATTTTGCTCATTGGTACAAATTTAATTTTCTAAACATTTTTGGAAAATTTAGTTTAAAACACAACTAATTCTAAAAAACAAAAATAATAATATATTTTATAATGTTTAATAGTACATGAAATTAACTAATATGTAACATATGCTTTCATCAGGGCTTAAAAAGCTGCCGAAAGCCGAAAGCAAAATAATTTTTCAGTTGACATAAGCTTAATCTTAACCAAATGTGCCCGCTTTTGAGTATAAGTTGACAGGGTCAGTAATCGAATGCAATTTGGCTATATCACACGTAAAGATAATTTCCATTTTTTAAAACCTTTATTTAAACCAAACAACAATATACAATCAAATTTTTCAGGCCAATTTAGAACCATTCTAATTAAATTTCACTCAATTTTTTACTATTTTCATGTGTGTGAAATTATATTATTAAGCTTAAAATAGTTTAAGGAATTAAATCGAAAAACAAATTATTTTTGAATATAATACAATAAACAAATAAAAGAAAATCAAAGATTATATTTGTGTCAAACAATAGTTTTAATAGAAAATTTTCCGTTGTAAATTACTTGTATTTCAATCATTTACAGGCATTAACACATTTGTATTTTAAGTTGTATTATAAATATCGGGATTCATGTGTAATATTTTCAGAATGTTTTTTTTCATAATATAATTTTTTATCGCCATGATAAAAAAATCATTAAATTGCCAACTAATAGCGCTGTAATTGCATAGTTGAAAATTTTCTGTTCAATTATAAATAGTGTAAACCAGTAGCATATAACTCAAGGTATCTAGATATTCTGAGAAGGGCCAAGAGAAAACAAAACCAACCGATAGGAAAAACCGCTTAGGTTTTGTTGTGTTTTAATAACTGTTTGGAAGATTATTAATAATGTATATTTCATAATTACATTTAGAAACGTACCATCAATTATATATCGGAACATTCGAGATCTGGCATAATATTATGTAATAACATAACCAACAAAATATATGTAAACAATCATAGCGTATAGACAAAATGAATCAATGTATTCATCACAGTCATCCCCCTGTAATTAATAAGGTGTACATTTAACGAAAAATCAACAATTATATGCAAAAAGATAATAAAAATAAAAGTTATAAATTTAGCTGCTGTACCAGTTTAATTGGTTTTGATGATCGTTGTAGAATTGTTTGATGGGCTTACTAAATTCGTAGGTTGGTGTGTGAGTTGTATGGCTAGTGGATCACTCTATACCTGCTGAGATTTACTCTATTAAATCTGACGGTACTGTTTTTTTTTATACGTTTTGTTGAAGCGGGGTCACTTACAACAGCAACACATTCAGTAAGTCACAACTGATTTACATGGCACTTAATAATGTACTTGTTGTCCAGCTGTATATGGTAATGTACACAACCTAATTTTTCAATTACAGTCCCCACACACCATTTCTCTGACCCCCAAAGTAATTTTGTTATAGTACTGTTGTGCGCACTCTGAACTGTGATACAGCTGTCTGCACTACTGTTGACTTCAACTTAGGACGACACACCAGTTTTAATAAGTGCAACTGAGTACATAGTTGTCGTCCATAATGTAACCCTGCTGGCGACTTCACATTAGCAAGAGGCATCATCCGATATTAGAATAATATCTGCTGCACTTTTTCTTCCACATTTGAAGGGGTTCTTACAAACAGCACCTTAAGTTTCTTCTTAACTGTCTATACAGCTCGCTCAACTTGGCCATTGGTAGCTGAGTGGTATGGTGTTGCTGTATGATGTGAAATTCCAAGCGAATTCTTCAAAATCACCTGGTGGAAATAGATTGTGTTATCTGTTACCAAAATGTGTGGAAGTCCTTGATTTGTTTAAATATGTTTTAAAACCTTAATTGTGCCATGGCTGTTGGGCCAGATTCAAACACTTTAATATTCATCCATTTGGAAAATGCATCTACTATAATAAAAATATGCTTTCCATTGATGGGTCCAGCAAAATTTGCATGTATTGCTGTAGGCGTTTCAAATGGATGCAATGGTGCTTTTGAGGGCATGTTTTGTACAGTTGCATAGGCAGGACATGACTCCACTATTGATTCTATGTCTTTATTAATGTTTTGCCAGTAACAAATTGAATGTGCCAATGCTTTCATCTTAACAATACCACAGTAAGTACCATGCAGTTCCTGAAGTACATATTTCTGTAACGACTCGGGAATAAGGACACGATTACCTCGCATAATGATACCATTATGTAAAGAATATTCAGCATTTCTTGTTTTGGATGATTGCAATTCTGCATACAGCTTACTAAGCATTTCATCTTCGGCCGTTTCCCTTTGAAACTCTTTATATGTTACTGTTTTCTTCTGTATTGTACTCAAAAAACCAATAGTGAGTTCATTGAGACTACATAGTTCATTTACTGCATCAAGATTTTGTACCTGAAGTGGTGCTCGCGATAAATAATCTGCTGCCTGATGTTCTATGTTGAATTGTGTACTGTAACTGCCGCAAAAACAATGCATATCTGGTCAAGCGAACTGCTGAAATTTCTGGAAATACTTTGCATAGATTAAAAAGTGACTGTAACGGCCGATTATCTGTTACTAGCGTAAACTGTCTCCCAAACAAATATTGGTAAAACTTCTTTGCAGCCCAGTAGATCGCAGTGGCTTCTTTGTCTAAATGACTGTAATTTTGCTCTGCGTGGGTTAGCGCCCTTGACATAAAAGCAATTGGCTTTAAGTCTTCATTTATTTTATGTGATAAAATAGCACCTAGGCCATTGACATCTTTTTGCAACAATTTATAGAGAGGATTTAAGATGGAAGCTACATTTCAAATAAATTTTATGTAATACATTGCTAATCCCAAAAATAATCGCAATTCGTCTATGTTTTGAGGTTCAGGAGAATTTGAAATTGTATGACCCAGATACTGAATATGCCGGTCAAAAAAATTGTATTTGTCTTTGTTTAAAAGAACATCAAAGTGTCGAAGACGTTGGAGACAAGCAGTGAAATTATCATGACACTCTTGTTTGGTTTTTCCATGTATCAAGATATCATTGAAATAAGCAATGCAGCTCCAGACTCCATTTAAAATTGGTGCCATTACTGAATAGAAAATATTTGGCGCTGTGACTAGTCCAAAGAAAATACGTGTTGCTAGATGTGATGTACCTTCTTTTAACTTTAAAACACATGTAACATCTGGAATTTTCCCCACAGGCATTCCAAAAACGCCGGCGAATTTTTTTTTGTATTGGCTCACTAATATCAGTATGTTAAATTACAAACTCATAATCATTGTCATTTGATTTAGGTAATTTTATAATTTCAAGTTTATGAATCAAAATTCAGCTCAAAATAGGCGAAAATTTTTCCGATACTATGAATAATATTTCATGTGATATTCTATTTTGGTATATGTTGTCGATAAAATTTTTTCATTTTTTTACATCTTTATTTTTATATGTTTAATATGTTTCGTATTATTTTATATATTTAATTCATTCATGCACTAGCGCCCCTATAAACGAACGGCCACCGACGTATATAAAGGGAAAGTTTTGGGGGTTTGACCCCCCCCCCCCCCTTAAATCACGCAAAAGTCCAAATATTAACCGAATACACTATCGTAGCATATGCCTTCGCATTGTAGCTTTGGATTGGATTTAAAATAGTTCGAATCTTTTTACGTCTTTATTTAGGATACTTGAGAAGGAAAGAATGTCCAAGCTTATTTGTCAAAAGGTTCATTCTCTAGTCCTTCGAATAATGATAAGCTAAAGTTGAAAACTTTAAAAGAGCTTTGAAACCTACCGGAGATGCTTTTAAGTTTCCAATCATTGGCAAGAGGAATTTTTCTTTTCAACGTCGTTGAACTGCGAAACACTCGTTACTTGTGTATTCAAACGTCATGTAGGGAGAGTACTTTGCGAACTATGTGTTCTACTTGGAACAGTGCAGGGTGGACCTGGTTAACAAGATCTTGGAGCCCTTGTTAATAAGCCATTTACTAACTGGAAAACGCTTTAGAAAACTTTAATCATCACACAAATACAAAATACCACAAATTCGTTTGTAAAGTTCGCAGAAGGCAAATCTACTGATGATGTTGAGGAGTCCATAAACTTGGAAGGTCATAAAATTGCTGCAGATAATCGCAAGAGATTAAAGGCTATTATAGAAACAGTTCTTTTGTGCAGAAGACGAGCAATGGTCTTAAGAGAAAGCCATGATTATGAAGTTGGATTAAACGAACTTGCTCACAATGACGGCAATTTTCGAGTACTCTACTTTCGTGCTCGATCTGATGATGAAGCTCTTAAGAGTCATTTACTTACAAAGCATGCATAGTAAAGCTATGCATACTTTATCAGGAATTTAGAAAGAAGTGATTGAACTATGTGGTAATGCTATTCAAGCGCATGTACTTAAAAGGGCCAAAGAGGCTAGCTTTTTTTACGGTATTGGCAGACGAAACTCAAAACATATTCCGGCGAGAACAACTAGCGTTATGTTTATGATATGTAGACTGCTCCTTTGAAAAATCAGTTATCCGGGGAGATTTTTTTGAATTTATTTACATAGAAGATGTTTCAGCTCAAACATTGGCGACGACAATTATAATGCATCTCGTATCCTATAACTTGGATACAGATAAATTCAGTAGACAAGGCTTTGATGGCGCTGCAGACGTGATAACAATAATCGTAGGGAAATACTGGAGAGCGCAATTCGTGCACTGTGTGGCTCACATTCTCATTTTAGTTCTGGCGCATTCATGTGGGTACCTACTGTATAGGGATCATAAAACATGCAATAAACTTTTTTCGACAATTTTCATTTTGAGACAGCCTTTTGATTGATCAGATTAATTAATTTTATTCAACATTTATTTCTCTTCGTGAGATACGGTGAACCGAAAAGCACACGGCTGTAGAACGGTTTGCACAAATGATTCCCGTAGTGTAGGGATGTCGCCGCTCAAGCATACCGACTGCAAACCGCCATAGAAAATAGTCAGTTTGTTGTGTCGCTAGTTATATTGAAAAAAACTTTCTCATATACAACAAGCCTAAACAAAGCAATGAAAAAATTTAATATCGATTTGACAGACACTTGCAGTTATACAAAAAGTATAAAGACGATATTACAAAATATTTGGAATGAAAATCGATTCTCAGTCCTTTTCGAGCTGGCAAGGCAGATGAGTTCAAATGATATAGTTGTTTCAAAGACGAACAGATAGAAAACCCAGCATAGTAATGTACTAAGAGAAATTATCGAAATATATTACCGCCGAAATGTATTTTACCCCTTTGTTGACCATTTCAATACAGATTTTTATATTATATAATGTGTTTTGCTGTATTGTTTGCTGTATATTTAATATTTTATCTTTGTATTTATTAATGTAATATTCTTCAGCTATATTTAAGAGTTTATTATCTGTAACTATTTTTAAAATTAGCATGTCTGTTTGTATATTGTAAGTTATTGTATGGTTTTGTTGTATTATATGATCAGCAAATGTTGATTTATCAAGATACTTACATATATTTAATTGCGTATACATGTTCTTTATATCTAGTTTTGAAATTCCTTTTTTTTTGTCCTATGTAAACTTTATTACAATTATTACATCTTAATAAATATATACCTGGTTTTTTGTATATGGTATCATTATTATTATTTTCTGAGTTTAGAGTTATCAACTTATTTAATAGTTTATTGTTTGTTTTAAATCCTATTTTATTATTTTTGAAAATGTTTGTTAATGTATTTATATTTTGATTAATATATGTAAATGTTATCCATTCTTCTTTTTTAGTTTTTGATTGATTTATTATATTTTTATTTTTATATTTTATTTTGTTTATTATTTTTTGATTTAATTTGTCAATAATATTTGGATTGTAGTTATTATTTTTTGCTATTTGTTTAATCAGATTTATTTCATTATTTTTGTTTCTGTTATTCATTGGGGTATTGTGTATTCTGTGTAAGTATGCTATAAAGGTTGAGTATTTATGTGTTTTTGGGTGATTTGATGTTTTGTTTATGATGGCGTCTGTTTGTGTTGTTTTATGATATATGTTATAATTTATGTTATTATTATTTATTTGTATATTTATATCTAAATAATTTATAGTATTATTATTTCCAATTTCTATAGTGTATTGTAAATTTGGTGAAATGTGATTTATAAAATTTAAAAAATGCATGTGGTGATTAGAATTTTCATCAAAAATACAAAAAATATCATCAACATATCTTACATAGAAAATAATGTGGTGTAATCGTAAATTGTTAGTTATTATGTTGTCCTCGTAATATTGTAATACTATTTCAACGAATTCATACACATCATTTAATTATATTGTTCCATATTATTCAATTGTAACTATATATTTACTTTATTATATTCAATTCATTATTATTTATTAAATTTAAAAATCTTATATTACATAGACCAACAATTATAATATATCGATCTATATCTTTAATAATGACCAAACATGTAAATAAATAATACAACAAAATTCAGTCCATGAATATGTCAAGTAGACGAAATCGGTAGGACGGATTTTTATATATATTTTTTGTGAATAATAATGTCTGTAACTTTTAAGTAATAATTTAATATAAATAAATGTTGTATGTTTTAACGAATTAAAAGGTACTTTGTGTCCGTGTAATATTTAAAACTATAACTTTGTAACGTAATTTAAGGTTTAAAAATACATAACTTATAATATCATTGAAACAAACGTTTACAGGAAGAAATAATACATAATATTCAATACAGATCTCGATGTCCGCTTTAAACCACATGATGAAATGATCGAAGGGATTCAAATGTTTCTACCCGAGAAGACGAGTAATGACTCCAGCACACAAGAAAAACTAAAAAAAAGTAGCAAAAACATTTCTTGGTGAAAATGAAGGCATAATATTTGTAAGTGAATATGGACATCGGCTACGTTAAAACCTACCACTGTAGTAGAAGCTATTGTTCATTAGGATGAACAGTTTTTTCTTTTGATAAAAAAGCTTCTTATTATATTAGCCACATTTCCAGTGTCTACTGCGATTCCAGAAAGATATTTTTCCAATTAAGAACCTATATTACGAATCGAATGGGTGACGAAAAAACATTGGTCTTACCCTTATGAGCATTCACCTTGACCCGGCGGTAAAACTCGATTCTAAAGAAATTGTAGATAAATTTATTAATAAGACGTAAATGACTGAATTTTAAATTTTAAATTACATTCTTAATATATTATTATAGAAGATTAAAAACCGCTATTCGCGAATTATCAAAAAATTAGGCACGCTGGCACTAGAAGAATGCACATTAGAAGACGACTTCCAACAACCAATAAACTAAACACCAGAAAAGTGCTAGAGACTACAGGACTTCGTCTCCCACAACCAAAACAAATTAGATCACTCCAGTCATTTAAACTTTAGTAACTGCCGTATGCCGTAATAACGTATGCAGTTACACGGCTCATGGTAAGGAAAAAAAAATATTGTATAAAAATATAAGCAAAGAATGAAATAAGATGTTATTATTTAATATAATAAATAATAATATAATATAATAACATAGAATGACCTACTATATAATTTTGTTAAAAAAAAATTATGAAAATTTCAGATTTGAGCCCCTCCCCGCCATTCAAAAGCTATATATACGTCCCTGTGAACGGCTATTTTCTAAGGAATAGCGTCGGTCTTTGTTTAAACAGCATGGCGATTTTTTGATCTACGACAGGTAGTTGCGATGGTTGCGCGTGTGAGATTCTAGCGACGGGCTTTGTGCGTGTTTTGGTCGCGTAGATGTGTATACACCTGGTACGAGATTTCCGTTTTCTATTTTGTATATTAAATTGTATTAACGTTTGATTAAATTGGTATTGGTAGTACTCGTATTTTTTCGTCGTTTTTGTTAGTCTTTTTTTTATTTCTCCGCATCGGTATTTTGTTTTGTGACCCGGGGCGCATCGAGTTTCGAATACATCCTGTAAAAAACTATTCGAGTATAATTATTTCGGGTTTATTTTTTTTTAATTTGAACTTTACTTATAAGGATATACTTTTTTTTTATTATTTTATTTACAACAGTACGCCACCGGTATTGATACATATCCTTCAGGAATAATTAATTGTTTATTATATGCGCGGAAACGAATTTTGGGGACATTTCTTAATTTCAACGTTACATTGTAGTTTAATATTGTTAAGAGTCTACCTGTATCGAGTTTGACGCTTTTTTTTTTTTTTTAAATGGGCTCGGTGTTAACACTGACCCAACTACATGGACTTAGATCACCTACTCAGATTCTGAGGCGATCGGCGATAGAAAGTATAAAGGAAAGAAGGAGGGGAATAACGGCTGGAGATGGGAAGGAAAGGATAAAGGAAGCATTGAAAGGGGTAGGAAGATCCAACGCCAAAAGTTCGGCGTATAGATGAGAGCACTCAGGAAAAAGAGCAGGACATTCAAAAAGGATATGGTTGGGGTCGAATATAAAGGGAGGATCAGTAGAGTGGAGAGGGAAAAAGGGGGAAGGTGAAAGAGAAAAAGAAAAATGAGAAAAGGGAAGGAGGGAATGATCAAGTCTCAGTCTGATTAAAGAAACAATAGCCGAGCGCCGAGAAAAGGGAAGAAATTGGTACCAAGGCTGTGAATTGGGAGTAGGCTGTAGGAGGAGGTAGAAGGAGAAGCGATTGGCAAAAAAGGAAGGATAGTTGTCAACCCATAGTCTGGTATAGAGACTTGCGGAGAGGAAAAGGATGTCTGAGGCAGGAAAATGAGGAAGGAATGGACCATTGAGAGACGCCGAGCGAGGTAGAAAGTCAGCTGCTTCGTTGCCCTCAATGCCAGAGTGGCCAGGAACCCATAAAAAGTCAATAAGGATAGAACGTGCTAAGCGAAATTTGGAGGTAGAGGCACGAACAAAAAGAGTGATATCATTAGTCGAGTGGGAAGGAGGAGAAGAGTTAGCTTGCAGGACAGATTTGGAATCAGTAATAATGAGAAATTTACAGATCACTCTTGAAGAGGAAATAAAGGAGACAGCACGGATAATGGAGACTGCTTCATCAGAAAAAATGGAACAAAAGGAAGGAAGTTTGAAGGATTCCGAGTGATTAAGCGAGGAGGCCGTAAAAGCACTGCTCACCCCGCTATCATTTTTGGAACCACCAGTGAAAATTTTTACATGACGGGGAAATGAAGAATTTAATATGTGGACATATTCACTGACTTCTGTGCTCTGAGGAGTGGAGTTAGCACGAAGAGGAAGAGAAGAGAATGGGATGGGAAGACATGTACTATTGAAATCAAAAGAAAAGTAAGGAAGCTTATTGCGGGAAAAGACATACAGAGAAAACTTAGAGACCCGAGCAGCTATGTGCGCAAGAACCGGGATTTTGTGAGGAACGAAGCGTCAGTGGTCATTGATATACAGATAGGAAGAAATAAGTTTAGATGAAGAGATCGGGAGACGTTTAATTAGAAAACGGTAACCAAGTAGAGATCTGCGGATAAACAGGGGTTTAATATTAGATTCGGACAAAATAGCAGGAATGGGAGAAGATTTTTGGGCTCCAATGCAGAGCCGAAGACAGGAGTTTTGGATTCTATCAAGTTTGCGCAGAAGAGAGTTTGAGGCATTGCCGTATAAGAAGGAGCAGTAGCCTAGTTTGGAACGAATAGAATTAGGAGAATATATGGATCACCGCCCCACTTGGGAGGACATAAGGCTTTCAGGAGATTCAGTCTTTTAAGACAAGATATATAAAGGTACTCGATATATTCTTGGAAAGAGAGTCGACTATTTAGGAAAAGACCAAGATAGCATATGGAATTAACAATAGGAATAGAATAGTTGGAGGAGATGATGTTTACCAAAGCACGATTATATGAGCGGAGGGAGAAAATAATAGAAGAAGATTTGGAAGGAGAAAGAGAAAGAAAAGCATTGGAGAGGGAACTACTGAGGACTGATAGAGAGCAATTAATCTCCTCGTTAGCTGTAGCTAGCACATCTGAAGTGGAGTAGATAAGGATATCATCCGCAAAAAGGACTGAAGAAGAAGAAATGCGAAGAGTAGCGATATCAAGGAAATAAATATTAAAAAGAGAAGGACTAAGACAGGAACTCTGAGGCAAGCCGCGATAACAACGTCTGATTGTTGAAAAGGAGGGAATTGAAAGAAAAAGAGATCTATTATGGAACAGATTAAGAATAATGGTAACGAGAATAGGAGGAGTATTGAGGGAAATGAGCTTAGAAGTCAGTGAAGGAAGATGAACATTATCAAACGCAGATGCGACGTCGACGAATGTGGCAATAGTAAACTTTCTATTTAGAAATGATTTGTAGATGTCCGATAGAAAGGTACTAATGCAGTCGATTGGACCAAGACCAGGGCGTAAGCCAAACATACTGGGAGGGAGGAGATTGTTATGCTCCAGCCACCAGACTAAACGATTGTTGATTAAGCCTTCAAAAAGTTTTCGGAGACAAGATGCGAGGGAGATAGGTCGGAAGGAAGACTGGTTTCTTTTAGGAATAGGAATGATTATAAAATCATTCCAGAATTTAGGAGTGTGACCAGAGATTAGAAGGGAGTTATAGATGGCTAAGAGAGAATGCAACGAGGAAGAGGAGAGATTTTTAAGGATTAGATATGAGGGGCCATCTAATCCGGGGGTGGAGTTAGTGGATTTGCTAAGAACGGATAGGAGCTCATTGTAACGAAAAGGAGAGGAAAGAAAATGATCTTCAGAGGTAGAGTAGTAAGAGGTAGAACTAACTTCTTCAAGAGAAGGAACATAAGCGGGCGAGATAGAGTTCAAAAAGGAGCGAAGATGTGGCAATGCAGGAATAAAATGAAGGGGGCGCTTGGAGGAGGGAAATCTAAAGGCCCTAGCTAACTTCCAAATCTGAGAGAAGAGCGTATCTGTAGAAAATGGGGTAGGAAGGAGATTTGATAGAGAAATATGTGCCATATTAGGGAGATTAGGATGAGGAGGAAGGAAGGAAATGCTGTGTGACTGGTATGGTAAGACGTTTCTAACAAGAATAGCCACTTCACCATACCCGTCTACACGATCAGAACGTACTATGGAGAAGTCTTTGAAGTGGATTTTAACCAAATTTCAGATAGCAATGCTACTTGAATGTTGTAGAGGTCTAATAGCCCCTCTAACGCTTGTTTATTTGTATGTATGCTACGACAGTTCCACTGAAGAATATTTAAAGAACTATTCTGAGACATGTTGTCTAGGAGGTGAAGAAAGGTAAGGAATGAGTGTTATAGAAAGAGGAATGCAAGGACTTGCGGAATCTTGATTGTGTGCCAGTTTAGCAACCTTCAAGATTAATTGCGGCCAAATTCGGAACAGAGTGAGCGAAAAAAAGAATAGAATAACCTGCACGAACTGGTAAAAGGCCAGTTTGTAGGCCTCCTTCTGTTTAACACCCCATCACCAACGTGATGATAATTTTCTGGAATGAACCGTAGCGTGGAAAATTCCATATGTAAAACGTGCAAGTAAGCAATTGTATTGAACTGTAAGAAATACAGAAAGAAGAAGAAGGGTTTTGAAGGGTAGAAGAAAAAGAAGAAGAAAAAAAATAAAAATAAAAAAAAATAAAAGAAGGAGAAAACAGGAGAAACAAAAAAGGTTGAATTATTTGAAATTAACGCTGTTAGACAGCAAGGATGAAAGACTGTCGATGAAAGAAGAGAACGAAGGTATATTGTAAGATGCAAGAAGCTCCATAATGGCAGCAGAGAGACCGGAGATGGTTAAAGTGGACTCTGTGGGAGAAGGCGAAGTGTTGGAAAGAGGAACAGATGTGGGACAAGTAGGCAAGAGTGGATTAAAAGAGGGGGAAGATACTTTATTTAGGGTCCATCCAACTGAGGGTGAAGGAGGGTGATAAGAAGGGATAGAAGGAAATTGAGGGAGCGGTTTATGATGGGGTTTGGACTTGTGAAATTTGTGGAATGTTGGAGATTTTGGACGGGGAAGAGAGGGAACCATAGAAGAGTTGATGGACATGTTTTGAGAAGGAATGGGGGTTGCAGCCCGGTTGGCATATGAAAAGGCTTGAGTTACTGAATTAGACGATTTGATTTTGACGGCTTCATGGAAAGAGATATTTTCAAAGGCCATGATCCTTTTTATATCTTTTTGTCTTTGCCATTCTGGACAGCGACGATCTGAGGAAACATGGGAACCTTTACAGTTGCGACAGAAAGGAGGTTCCTGTAGATTGGGGCATTCCGAGAATATCGTTTGTCCACCTTCTTGGGAGCCATCCTTGCTTCCATTTTCCTGCGTATGGTCGCCACTTCAGCACTTCCTTAGTCCATCTTTCGTCCGTTAGTCTTGCAATATGTCCCGTCCATTTCCATTTGTTTGTTGTAATTTTAACCGCTATATCTTCGAACCACGCGTATTTTCGTATTTTCGTATATTCGAATTTCTAATCCTGTCATTTAGTCTTATTCCTAGCAACGCGCATTCCATTCGTCTTTTAGCCATTTCAATTCTTTCTACCAATTCTCTTGTTAGAGTCCAGGTTTCCGCACCATAGCTCACCACCGATATGATGCACTGATTAACTAGCATCGCTCGGTTTGCTGAACTGATTTTACTTTGTAAAATACTTTTCATTTTTCCAAATACTATCCACTCAAGCTGTGTTTTTCTTTTAACTTCCTATATAGGGTCTTTTTTCCCCTTGGTAAATTTCTCACCTAAGTATATGAAGGTGTCGACATTTTTTACAGCGCTTTGTTCCAAATTTGCATTTTGCTACCAATGATTAAAGGAAATAAACGGCGCTTCCTCCAAAATAAAATGTCTGAAGACAAGATGTTTTCGCTGGTGGCGAACGGGGAGATTCCAGGCAAGGCACTGAGAGGCAGGAGAAGAATTACAGTGTTGGACAGGCTGGATAAAATGGTTTAATCGGATGTCGATTGCAATCTCCTGCATGGAAGATGCTTATTAATAATAATAATAATATGTATATATATATATTGTAATGGTACACATTAGTCTGTAAATCGTGTTGATCGATGAGGCTCACTTACGATCGTAGGCTGCTGTGTATATATCAAGTGAGAGGCTATATTTTTAAATAATTTAAATTCTATTATTTCTGGCTTACACTTTTTCTAGACGATGCGTATTAAGTATTATTACTGGCTGAGATTTTTGTTACTAAGGCACATGATGTATTTTAATTTTTATTCTTACGTTCATAACATATATTTGTTAAGTTATCGGTTTTGATTTACTTTATACAAAATTGAATGAAAATATATTATTTCATTGAATTTATAAGAAATGATATTCTTTTTTCAAAACTACAGAATAATAATAAGAAATGTTAACACTTTGTTGGTTCTTCGGGCCAGATTGCTGCTTATTAAAGCACCTGGAAAAGATATATTCACCTTTAAATGAGTTCGAAGCACACCATCGGTATTACAAGAAATTCAGTTCAATTCTAGTAAATCGAATAAATGTGAATTGATAAAGAAAATAGATAACATACGAATTGAAGATAATAAAATTTATATTCATGTATGTATATGTAATTAAATATTCATTTTTGTTGTAAATAATCCTATTAAAGCGGGTTAAAAACTACAATAATATATATAAAAAAATGAAATTGATAATATCAAAATATCCTAAATTTTTAAACTTTTTAATTTCTTTGTTTTTTTAACGCACAAAATGTACTACTTACATTTAAATATACAAAAATTGCTATTTTAATGGTAATGTATAAATTCACCATATATGAAACAGTTCTGAAATGTGGATTTTAAACAAAAGATAAACTAAATTAGCTTTATTCTATACTTTTTGAAAGGGGTTTTCATTATAAATTTTGAAAAGTTTTAATTTGTTTCTTTGTTTTTAAATTTTGGTCTGATTCTTTGTAAAAGCACATGTATTTCGTAGTAAAAGTGAAGGTAAACTGTTATATTCAGGGCACCAGTTCGTTTTGCGCTGCTATAGTTCATGTTGATACGTACGTCGTCATTTTCGTCTCAACTTATTTCATATTTCACTGCAAATTAAAGAAAAATATTAATTTATTTCAAAATAATTCAAATTAATTGTTTTTACAATAGTTCAAAATTTTTGAAATATTTTTCCCACATCATTGTTCTTAAAGTATTTCAAAGTGTGTAAACTGTTTCAAATTTACTCACAGCCATGGATGGCTAAAAATTTCTCAATTTAGTTCATCTCAATAATTTACTGTTTTTAAAATATTTCAAATTTACACGTTTAGTTATTAGTTTGGTTTGATGGCTTGTTTATTTTTTTTTTAAATTTATTTTTATTTACTTTTATTTACTGGCTGCTACTTTCTACTACTCTCGTCTGACTGTTGGTTTGGTTTGGTGGTTTGTTTATTATCTTTTTAATTATATTTCTATTTACTGGCTGCCACTTTCTACTGTTCTCGTCCGACTGCTTTTATATTCTCTCGTTTGAATTTACGTTCCAGTCGGATTCAAGGGGTGTAGTTTTTCATATTAAATATCTAATCTTTTACATTACTCCATTTTATAAAAATATAATTTCTGTCCGTTCTAGCTGCCATTTTGCCCTTGGTTTCTGTGATGGAAATTGAATTGTGCGACGCGGCGTGTAAGCCCGTCTATTTCGATTTGATGGCATATACGGAAGATGCCATCAAATTTTACATCAAACATCGAGTTCTTCCTTTTTTCAGGTTTTTACACTTTATTTTTTTTTTATTTCTTTCCAAAGTATCATTTCCAGTGTAGGGTTTGCTCGGCATGTCATAGGCTATTCACCATTAATTGTAAGAATTTGGAATTTTGATTTGGCCGGCAGATCGGCGGTGTTAAATGTAATTATAAAATTTTTAAAATATTCTCTTTCCGGTATTTCACTTTTTGCTCTATTTCTCGTATGATCGTTACGTTACTTCACTTCTTTTCACGTCATATTCGTAATTTCAGTTCGCTCATTTTCACTGTTATTCACATTGGGTGAACTAACACAAGTTGTGAATCATAACTTATGTTAGTTCACCCACTGTGAATAATAGCAAAAATGAACGAACTAAAATTACGACCAAAAATGAACTGGTGCCCTGAATATAATAGCTTACCAAAGTGAATATAAGAAAAATTAAAGTATTTTAATATGACGTAGCTGCTCGACGAGGTGTGGGGCTATAGGCAGTCATGAAACTATGAAAATGTTTATTTTAGCCTAAGAGACAGTGTACGTATATGTGCAACCATTTTTTCCCAAATTCGATTGTGCCACTTAGTAATAATACATGTACTAATTTTATTTATAAAAATTTTATAACTATATACATAAACATATATATCAACATATTATACTGGCATTTATAAGTTATTTTTCTTGATTAACATTTTTTGATTTATAATGTAAACAATATTTTAGTACTAATCGTATTCTCAGAAAAGTATATTTGACGTTAATAAATTTATATGTGACATAGTTCTGTGAAAAAGAACTAAAACAATATATATATATATATATATATATACATATACATACATACACACGCGCGCGTGCACACACACACAACATAAAATATTTACTGAATGATACTTCTAGTTTCACCAGTGGTCCTAGAAACATCAAATTTAGAAGATATGTTTCCACCGACTAAAAAAAAATTTTTCTAAATTTCGCGTTCCAGTCAACTGAAAAGGCAAATTTGCACGGTAAACACCAATTACTATCCAAAAAAGAGGAATTTTTTTACTTTCCTACTTTTAACAGTTTAATACAATACTGAAAACTTAACTGAATTGTTTATAACTCCATTACTATAATCAGCTAAATGTATTAATAGCCGTTATCTACCCTACCTAATTATTTGCTGGGGCAGGTAGGGCAAGATTAACATTTTCTTGGCTGTGACAAAATAGATTTGCACGGTAATTCAAAAATTTTATAGTATATTAATATAAATATTACGATAAAAATCATCTTTTTTACGCTGGGATTATCAACGATTAATAGTGACAGAAATAGAGTGATTTATATCGAATTAAAGTGTTTGATTTTCTAGTGATAAAAAATTGCTTTTTATGATATTTGGAGCCTTGTGCTGTCACGTAGGTTGTATGGATCAAAAAACCAGTCCTGCTTACGAGACAAACATGAAAACAAAAACAAACCGCTAAACAGAATACGTTCAAATAACAGACTTGAAAATGAATCACGTTTATGATCTTCGCACTAAAAATAACCATATGATAGAATCCGCTAAAACGAAATTCGAATTTAGTCCGAAATTGAAGCAGCCTGTTCGTGTGCGGTACTTCATTCTAACGTTAGGAAAACGGGAATATGCCAAATTCGTTAAAAATGAAAATTTAGTGTTCTCTGGGAAGAGAAAGATTCTATATTTCTTACAGAATCTGATAACTTTGTCATATTTGTAGCGAAAGAAACAGAGACAGTTTCGTTTCCTTTGTAAATCGTGTAAAAAGTACATTCGCTGAAAATACTATAAAACGAAAACATTAAACGAGAGTAATAATCATTGCGAGTTTTTCTGTGTATCTAGTGTGATTCTCACAGAACCCTAAATCACTGTCTTTGTTCTATACGAACACCTTTTTTCATAAAGAGAGATCGAGAGACGATTTTTATAAAATTCATCCGCAAAAAAGTTTGAAGATAAATATAACCGCAATAAACGATAACATTTTACTTATGTATCGACATTTTGGTTTCAATAACCGATAGTAATTAACACAATTTCATGAAGTTCTGTTGTTTTCAACAATATCGGTCTCTATAATTGATTTTCATTTTTCATGCAGATTACATGGGGACTACGTTGTACGAGTCTTTTGCTGTGATATTTTTGTTCGATGTATTAGGATAAAACTTAATATTATATATCTTGTTTATATTATACAAGTAAAACCGATCATAACGATATATAATTTTGGTGAATTTACGAATCTGAAATTAGTAATTACTTGTCAGTAGCAGTCCTAATTAAATGTAATCGCTAACTTGACTTGACTAATTTGTGGGTAACCAGCATAAAGGTAAGCTGAAAAAAGTTTCATCTATTAAAACAGCACATATCGATAATTTTTAACAACTTATAACATTCTAAAATTAAACGTTATTTCTGCGATGGAGGAATAAAAACGCTGTGCTTATTTTTTAGGTGGAGACACACGAGCGTTATGACGGACGTTGCAGCATTATTAATAATGATCAACTAGCATCAATCACAAAGCAAACGCGTCGCTTCGATTAACGCACGTTGAATAATCTGACGTATATATTATGCTACAACGTGTTGCTTTGGGATTCATGCTTCATGCTACTTGACCTTTTTATAAGTGTAACGCTATATAACGTCCGCCATAACGTGCGTTAAATTAAAATTAACGCTCGAGTGTCCCCAGCCTTAGACCTGCTAGCAAATAAAAGGTATACCTACAATAACGGTAACCTTAAAAAATAAAATAATTTTACGTTCAGGCAATACCAACACCAGCGCCAACACCATGTAAAATTATTAAGATATGGTTAGGAGGAACTTTCTTTCTGAATATAGTTAGGGAGGGGCTGAAGAAGTGAATGACTCTGCATGGTCAAAGAATTCCATATATATATATATATATATATATATATATATGAATATATGTGTATATTTATCTACTATCTCCGTCAATTACGAATATGAGTTTTATCCGAAGGATAAAGTAGCAGCGCTATTGAGGAGCACAGAAACCGGAGTGCAGTTTAGCTTCCGTGCTGCCGATCAATGTGAGAAAGGTTATCAATAGAGTAGGATAACCAAGACGACTGGTCCATTCACATTGGCGCGATTGTTCGCCGGCTACATACCTCCTGCGACGCTAGCGCACACACACGACTACATTAGGAACTGATTATAGACGCTTGATTTATTGATGTACAAATGCAGCCCAAATGTGTCTTAACTGCTGTATGCTAAACTAGAGGGCATATTTTGTCATCGCCCGGTATCGAAACTGAGACCTCCAGATCGGAAGTCAAGCGTTCTAGCCACTAGGCCAAACGCGACATGTATATATATATAACTCGGTAATTTTGGCCTCGCAAGGGGCAGTGCCCCTTGACCCCTCTTGCTTAGATTTCTGTCTCTTTCTCTTCTATTAGTCGGCGAGCTGAGCGACAAAAAAATGCAACAGTTTTAGAAAGGCTGGTTTTTTAATACAATGTAGTATTTAGGGTGTGTAAGAATAGCCTGCCGTCAGTCAAATAGTTTCGTTAGCGTTTGGCGCAGGAGCGGCTTCAAAGTTGTAAAAATACCTAGTATGTCGTAACTGTTTTAGAAAATGTGAAATTTGGTTTATTGGTAGTAAAATAACTAAAAAACAATGAGGATATAATCAGTCTTAAAAATAATGTAATGGGTCGCGTCAAACTCATACAAAAAAATACCTAGTATGTTGCAACTATTTTAGAAAATCTGAAATTTATTCTACTGTGATAATAGGTAACAATATAAAAAATCAAAAAAACACAGTCAGCCCGAATTTTTATTTAACAAACGCCGTCAGCTGCTGATATAAGAGCGAGCGCCGTGCGCCTCATTTATACTACAACGCGCTTGATGGCGCGGGCTTATTATATTATATTAAGTAATAAAATGAATATTTATAATAAAAATATATTTATATTATAGAAAAAATATTCTTTTTATTAATGTTACAGAACAAGACGTGTTCACTCGCCGTCGCTACTATAATTCTATAACTTTGATATTGAATTCTTTACGAATTTTTAAAATATTTTTACACATAACAAGAGTCTGCTCCTCAAACAATTTAACTTCAACTTCTTTTTTTAATTACGACAAAAATAAATTTTAACACTTATTTTTGTCATAACTATATTTATAACAATGAGTTTAAATAATAAATACAGTTCTCTTTTTTTAAACAAATAATGCAAATAGGACGTGAACTTCCGTCCCTTTTTACACGAACACTGTAACAGATATAAACTGATCTCAACCGACGCTGTGATTCGACTATGTCACTTTAGTATAGCACTTTTAAACCTTAATTTACGTTACAAAGTTATAGTTTTAAATATTACACGGACACAAAGTACCTTTTAATTCGTTAAAACATACAACATTTATTTATATTAAATTATTACTTAAAATAAAAGTTACAGACATTATTATTCACAAAAACTATATATAAAAATTCGTCCTACCGGTTTCGTCTACTTGACTGTCAAGTAGACGAAACCGGTAGGACGAATTTTTATATATATTTTTTGTGAATAATAATGTCTGTAACTTTTATTTTAAGTAATAATTTAATATAAATAAATGTTGTATGTTTTAACGAATTAAAAGGTACTTTGTGTTCGTGTAATATTTAAAACTATAACTTTGTAACGTAAATTAAGGTTTAAAAATACATAACTTATAATATCATTGAAACAAACGATTACAGGAAGAAATAATACATAATTAGTATAGCACACAACCTTAAATGGTACTGTAACTGGGGGTACGTTTTTCCCAAGATATGGCTGCACTGGTCTCGACCGACGCTTATACATCATTTAGCGATTAAGCGCTCTGTGTAAATGAGGCACACAGCGCTCGCTCATATATCAGCAACCGACGGCGTTTGTTAAATAAAAATTCGGGCTGACTGTGTTTTTTTGATTTTTTATATTGTTACCTATTATTAGTAGACCAAATTTCAGATTTTCTAAAATAGTTGCGACACATACTGGGTATCTTTATAACTTTGAAGCCGCCCCTGCACCAAACGTTAACGAAACTATCTGACTGACGGCAGGCTATTCTTACACACCCTAAATACTACATTGTATCAAAAAAACAGCCTTTCTAAAACTGTTGCATTTTTTTGTCGTTCAGCTCCCCGTCTATATACTTTGTATAAAATGATCAAAATTTACAACATAATTCTAAATTGGCCCATATAAATATAATAACATAATCACAAAAATCCTATAAAATATAAAAAACGGTACATAAAACTGGGACATTTTTTTTTTAATGGGGGGTATCCTAGTAATTAATATGTGTATACATACATAAGGTAGCACGGTAGCCTAATGGTTAAGGCGCTTGGCTACCAAATCAGAAGTCTCAGATTCGAGACTTGTCTGGTTCCGGATCCAAGTCACTCTCAAATTTACCGAGGCTGAAATAATTGATTACTAGAGAAATTTGGAAAAAAAAAGGCGGATCCCAAGTAGGAAGGAACTGTGCCCCCCCCCCCTATTCTCATTAGTGCTGTTGGGCTTAGTACATTGTGAACCTTAACTTCACAATCCGCAACGTCCTGATCAAGGGTATGGGACTTACTTTACTTATATACATATATGTATTTAAAAAAAAAAAAAAAAACAAAAAAACAATTTTATTCAAATAATAAAAATATTTATTTTTAAGCAACACGTTTTTAACGTTATTTTAAAATACTTCATCACTTTTTTCATATTTATGGGTTCAACAAAAATATTTCATTCATTTTGTCAATGCGATATACACGGTAAGGAATAATTTTAATAATACTTACAGCATATTTATTTAAAAAATTACGTACATTTTCGTCAAATACAATTGATTTTCGGATTAAAAATTGAAACTGAAAATGTAAAACGAGGGTCTCGCATCATTTTGTATATGCCGACCGATCCAGTCAACACAGAGATATTAGATATGTATTTCAAACGCAAGTTTGCAATTAAAATTACGCTACAAAATAAAAACAGAGTCTTTCATTTACATGATTAGATGTGTATAATTTAAAGTTATCAGCTGTGTGCATACAGATGCATGTATACATACTTAAAAAAACAAAACAGTTATTTTTGTAAGGTACAGATCAACACTAATATTAAAGAAGAAAAGTCAAATAACAGCAAACGAAATTTTATAATACAACTGTGGCGCTATAGAATTTAATCGAGTCTAACAATTATCGAATCACTTGGGTCTAATAATGGTAATGATTTCTGACATTCGCGAAAAACAGCATTGCATTCTTCGAACAATTCTTTATATCGCGAGAAATTCGCCTGCGGTAAATTACGTTCTTTGCAATATTTTACATACAACTCGAACATGGTATCTATATTAACACTAAATTCCGTATAGATCGGCTTGTTATTTTCGTAAATTACTGATATAATTCTCGGAACCGATTTAATATGGTCCATGATCCCCGTGTCCACTTTAGAACTTTCAACTTTTTTCAAACTTTCAGCCTTTTTCGTCGGTTGTTGATCTTCACTTTGAGGCGGCATACCGGCCGTGATATGCTTCTTTTTAATCTGACGAATCTGATTATCAAACACCATTTCTAACGATCGTTGAATAAAATTAATCTGTATAGAAAGAGTGGCTAAGAAAAATAGCCGACAAACTTGGACCCGTTTTCCATTGATGGTGAAGTAGAATTCCAACGACGGGTAAGAGGTATCCGAATTGACACGCTTCACTGACTTTTGCACAAATAAACGGCGCAAATTTATATCGGCCAGCCCGTAGAAGTAGTTCAAAATTTGTTGACGTTGATTTTGCGAAATCTGTTTGGTACAGCCCAGCGGGCAGGATGCTGAACACGGTTTACGCAAGAACTTGTCCTTGTTGTACGGTCCTCTGGTTTTTTTCCCTAATGACACATAACAGACGAAGGTAAACGAAGGGGGAACTGCACAATCATATCTTAAAAACGGTACGTATTAAACATTAAACTAGCAATATTCGTATTAAAAAATTCTGTACATTAAAAAATCAAATGTTTTTTTTTTTTTTTTTTTAATTTATAGGATATACTTCAGGTTTCGTTAATAATATAAAAAATTTAAAAATACTAACAAAACTTTTTTTATTGATTTTATTCCTTATTTAATTACCAATGAGCAGCGTCGCCAAGCTTTTCGAGAACACATATGTGCAAGTATAAAAATAAGTACTTAAAAAGAATCGATATATTCATTCGGTAGTATTCATCCCTTCAAATTTAATTTCACTGAAAAATTAATAATTCTTTTACTTTTTTGATGGAATCTGCGCGGTAAAATTTTGTTTCTTTACTTTTTTAAAATAATAAATTGCTTTTACTTATATCTTATGCAGTAGTTTTTAATTTATTCAAAATTAAGGCATATGTAAATTTTTCTTCTAGATTTTGAATTTAAACGAAGAAGGAAGAAAAAAAGTTTTTAATAATTTTGCATAGTTCGCTAATTTTGATAATTCATTTTTTACATTGATATGCCGTACTGGTTAGACTTTAAAAACACTATAACTTAATCTTCTGTTAAAATGAAGGAAACTTATTCAACTGCGAAAATAAAGTAATGAAACAAATTTGGCAACATGGTAAAATATAGTAAATTAGTAAATATCACTTCCTAACCGTATGTAATATTGCTTATAAGTTCACGTCTGTAGCAATATTATTAAAAAATAATGAATAAAATTCATTTACATAAAATAAAAATAAGAATTCCATGGATTAAACTTTGGGTTCATTTTGTTTTTTACAGTAATAAAAATGGCTGTTGCTATGATTATAATTATTGGCATAAAAATTATCTTCGTGGTTTATTGGTATTCTACTACAGTCTATTACTAGAACGCAATAATAATACACAAACCGTTTGTATCAAAAATTTCACTTTTTATTTGGGTAATAAATAATGCAGTAAAAGTAGTGAAAATAGTTATTAAACGTACCCAAATAAATTATAGTGGGGCATTTATATTTGCAAATTTAAAGTTCCTATTGATGCATAAAATACAATTATAAAACAAATAATATTGCATGGTTTATAAGTCAATTTAAAACATACATTAATCGAGTATGCAATAGGTTGAATAGAATAAAAACAAACATTTTTTTTTCAACACTGACTTTTCATTTGTTTAATACTAAATTTAGAAAATACAAACCAACTTCATAACCGTAAAATTGTGTACAGTTTTCAATTAATTTATTAATCTGTAATTTTCTGTATTAATTTCTAACTTAAAAGTTACTTTTCAATATTAGAAATATATTTAATAATTTTTAATTACGGGTTTTCCACAACTATCAATCTAAAAGTACCATTTAACTTATAAAAGTATTTCCAAAATCTCAATGTTTCTTTCTTCAACTTTACAATTGTAAACTTTCATCTGATGTTAAGTTTTTTTTTTTTTTTTTTGGTAAAAATATGTTCAGAAATAATTTATTTCGAATCATATTAACACATAATTTTAGATAGAAGGAAACTGAAGTACGTCTCAAAAAAATATTAAAATAAATGATACCAAGACAAAAAATATAAAACAGATAAAGTTAATTAAAATATTAAGCAATTAAGAAATAAAATCTGAAACAAATTATAACAAATACGTAACAAGAAATACCGCGAAATAAAAAATGTACTAAAATTAATTAAAATAAATTATACACCAAACCAGTAAATATAAAAGTAAAAATTAATAGAATTAACTAATAACAAAACATAAAATAACAGAAAACAAAACAAAAAGATAAAACTATACGAAATATAAACTACAGATGTAGAAGTAATATAACTACAAAAACACAGAAAATGAAAAAAACACAACGACGGAAATGAAAAAAATAAACTGCAATCATAAAATATAACGAAAGACCTAAAATCAAAATAATAACAAACGCACCATAAATATTAATTTGTTTACTTATCTATATATAGAAGTACATGTGCATACTGAATTTTGGAACTTATTGACGTTAAAAGCATTTATAATACCTGAATGTTAATTTTTTACTATATTGTGTAATTTAAAGGGATGTAAAGATACGGAATAAAAATAATAAATGTGTCTATGAATGCTAAAATTTATTTAAAACCGAATTGTAGACGCCTTGGTTTTTAAGCAAACACGTCTATAACTTCGTTCAGAAACTGCTTATCTATTCTTTGTCTGTGTATACTCCTTAAACCGAGACCGTTCAATCGGTCGTCAGTTGTAGTTGATCTGAGCCACGTTTTTATCCTTCGTAGTGTAGAAAAAGAACGGTCAAATAGTACATGTTGTAACAGGAATTGTTATTGCAACTTTTATGACTATTTTAATGGAAGGATAAAACAATGCATACTCAATTAAATCAGTTAATTTCAATTGCTTAATATTTGCAATAGATATTGTTGGAGTAATCGTCCAAAAATCAAACCAGTTTCCTGCTTCATAAAAGAGATTTTCAATTCCACATATACATATGTGATCGTCTCGGAAGAAAGGGACCTTATGCCTAAAATCGAGTTTTCGAAAAGAACGCGTTTACAGTTTGGGAACACTGTTTTACGCTTTAGGGAAGTTGGATAATGTTTTCTGCTTTTAAATGTTGTTGCATGCAGTGTTACCACGAAATACACGAGTCGACAGCGAACGCGGAGACGATTTGTTGAGTCGTTCAGTGCGTATAGGATGTATAATGAGGGGAAGAAGAGGACTTTTAGCATGGCGCTATTGTGTAGAAGTACTTACGTCGCTTCAATTGTCGTGTAGACGGATCAAGGTATTTTTAAAGAAATGGCGAGAGCATTGCCCGTTTATTGATAGTATGAAACCTGCGAGTGACCTTTGCGACGTTTGTTAGGTAAACGTGAGTGCAATAAACAAGGCTCAAAATAAGAATGAAATGTTCAAATCTGAACAGCTTCAAGCTGCTATGGAGCATTTAGAAAGAGCTCGCAAACAACGGCATTTTTATCAGCAGCAATGCCAACGAGCCAAAGAAGATTCGTCAATAATGGTCTTGTCTTTCGACTACGCCCAAACAGTCAATTACCCATCTTCGGCCCAGGCTAGAATTTTGTAACCACCACAAACACTCGTAATTTCTGCAATTTTCTTCATGATGTGGCCCAGTACGAAGGCCTGTAGAAATATTTAGAATCAATATTTTTGATCGCGGTCAACGGCATTAGAAAGAGGAAGGTTTAGGGATTCAAAACCCGTCAAAACCTGAAAATCGCTTTTTGAGGCATAAGGTCCCTTCTTTCTTCCGAGCCGGTCACATATATAAACTGATTCTTTGATGTAAAATTTTTTGGATAAATTTTAAAAATTGCAGTAATTGTTGCATTATTTTTTGAAAATCTGCAAGATTTTGCACGAAGACCAATGCCATGTGTATCACAGAAAACAATTTCTCTTCTATTGTTTGCTTTGCATGTGCATCTACCTGGACGTCAACAGATAATTTCTTTCCTTTAATAACTTCAACAAAATTAATTGCATACCTTAAAGCATTTTTATGCCAAACACTTTATACGTAATATTGAACATATTCGTGGAATTTTTTATAATTATTACAAGGTTTTACCATAAATGATCCTTGTAAACCTCGTTCAATTTTCTGAGTAAATAAAACACGGTAAAGACATAGTGGTTTTTTTAAACACTGTGAATAGGCTAACCAAGGCAAGTACTGTGTTAACTATATTTAACTACATATAAATAAAATAGCGACTCGATCGTTGAAAATCTTTACGAAAATTATACGATTGATTTGGTTTCCAACAGTTTGTTAAAATTTCAAATTTTAATTCATCTACCTGTGGTCGTTCAATCGCATACTTTGCTATGTCCAATTTTGAAGGAGCATGTGAAGAAAATGTAGTACCGCTATTTGGAAATGGTTATCCTCGTGTAAGTTCTAAATAAAGCGTAGAAAATGAACAAAATGATAAGGATGGTGATGATTCATCAGCTAATAAAGGAGATGGGCCGCTTTCGTTTCTTTTACATTTTTTGATAACAAACCTACATTTTCGAAGATCCATTTTTCAAGGATTACTACACAAATGCCGGATTCTAAGATAATGAAGATTAAAGTATGCTTAAACTCAGTTGACGGTTAAAATAAGAAAATTGACATAAAAATCAGAACTCGAAGAAATTAAATTTAAACGGATAAGTAATCTCAAGAAAACAACAATGTATGTATATGTTTTTTATTTCACTTAATTCCCGTTTTGCCTGATTCTCTATACGTCTAATAATCTCAAGGTACGTTTACCGGATTAAAAAAGGAACACGCATACAAGAAATGCTTGTAACAATCAATGAAAGAAAATGTAGCATATTACAATGTGCCGTTATAATCTAGCCAAAATACGAAAACAGAAAAAAAATGTTGTTAGTTATTTTTAAAATATAAGATTTCTTCTCAAAAAAGAAAGAGTGATGGAGGTATAGTTCCTCCAAAAAATTTGTAATTCCTTGTTTGTTAGAAATATAATCAATGAAAAGAAAAGAAGTGTGTAAACTTCAGTTTTAATGTCGATTTTTTTAAAAAAAAAAGTCGACTTTTTGCAGACAAACAGTTTGAGTTTAGTAAAAAATATGTCAATATTTCGAAAATGCTCTACAAATTTTTCTAGCGTTTATAATGAAATTTCTAAACACATCTTTATGCTCTCGGCAAATATGATTCTGTTATGAAGAAGCTTATTATTATGTGACCCAAAGGGAGCGTAAATTATTTAAGTTTTACAATTCAAAATATATTAATTTACATTACAAAAATATTTAGCATTAAAAACAGAAAATTTGAACATAAAGAGATGCCATTGCATTAACTAAATATCTTAAAATATACTGACAGTATTAAACTGAAAATTAATAGCGCATTAAAATATAAATCATCTTTAAAAAAATGGCAATTATGTTTCTTTAATCTTACTCATTGAAATCTTATTAAGTTGTATGATTTTATCTGTAACATACTTTTTTTTAAAGAGGATTAGCATTGTACATAATTATTCTAGATGTCCATCTAAAATAAAAAATGTGTTATTTGTTTCAATTTTTGCATTTTATTTCAATGGGGCGCGGGGAGGGTAATTTCCCCCTTGCTGGACTGAGTACGTCCTTGATTAGCACGTATTTTTATTTTTTCAAGTCACTTCATTTGTTCTTCTATTATTCCTCTTCATTTTTACGTCTGAAATGTCCACAAGAGTTGTGACATTAGATCACAGAAATGAGCAGTTAAATTTCATTTTTAAATCATTAAAATCTACCCATATTTTAATTATAATTCCTTTCCCTGCAAAAATCCAAATACACTTTCATAATTTTATTTTTTTTCTAAGCTATTTGCACCGAAATAACGTTTTTCTTTTATTACCATTTACATTTTCGCGTAGAACTTTATCAATATTAGCTTTTCCGTATGAACGATTACATTAAACTGAAAATTACATTATTTTTTTTATACCTTCATTATCTGAGTTATCCGAGGAAATAGTGAAATCTGAACTTGACATTGTAGGTATTTCTTAATGCAAAGCTTTAAACTTCTATCTCAATAAATAACGCTGAAAAAAGAAAAAAAAAATCAGATTACGTTAAATTCGAGAATATAACAAATAACACTAAATTTTCGTATAAATTAATGCTCCATGATTTCTTATTAGAAATGTTAATAATTTTGTTAATGGAAAAAGATCACTACTTAGTAAATGTTTTAATTAATATACAATAAAAAAAAATTTACCGGCAAAATACATAAAATCATACATTGCACTTCTGTTTACCGATCAAAACATATTCATATTGGTAATCAAACCGTTGGAATGTTTATTAACGAACTATTGACTAATTATGCTATTTTATAACTTCAAAAAATTTATCCAATTTATAATGTATAATAATTTTGTTATTTTTTTTATATTATTATTTCAGAAACTTTTAATCATTTAAAATAGTTAATATTTATTTATTTACGATTAAAATCTATAATTTATAACTATATTTATAGTTTTTATATTTCAGTTAACGTAAATTTTAAATATTGTTTTATTGAAAATATAAAGCATACGTTTTGCTATTTTTTTAAAAAAATACAAGGCATTGCTTAAACTTCGTTTATATTTATTAGTTTTAGATGCCACATTAATAAAGATGTGTTCACACTATGTCGATTCTAAGTGGACTCCTTTATTTATCTTTTCTTTTTTTTTTTTTGATTTTGACTTGTCGTCCATTTAGCCCAATTCTTATGTAGACTCAAACTGACTTTATCAAACAAAATGGTGCCGAATGTAACATTGTGGACGTAAACAGACAAATACGTTATAACTCAATTGATAAATAAAATGCTTAAAGAAATAATAGAGGAGGAAAAAATTGGGGTGAAAAAAAAGAAAATAAATGAATAGTTGCAGAAAAAGGGAAATATATGAATAATAATAAGCATTAAATAAGAAAAAAGGGTACGGAAATAGTGACAAACAAATGTGAAAAAAGAAGGGAAGGAAAAGGGATGGAACAAAATAAAAAAATTAAATAAATAATAGATTAATTATGGCCAAGTTAGAAATAAGAAAAAATAGGATAAGTTTGTAATAAAATATTTGCGCGGTGATAAAATTGTATAGTATATATGTAAGTAATATAGTGTAGAAATCTTTAGATGTAAGAAAACTCGTTGACAAGCGTCTAGCTTGAGAAAACGTATAAATTGTGATAAATATATACATATATATACATATATTTCAAAAAAAAAATATATATATATATATATTACAATTAGGCTTCCGTATTAAAATGAAAATATATGTTGCTGAATTTATTTGAATATGAAGTGGGCAAATGAAAATGTGATTTTATTATAGAACTGTAACCACCAGTGGCGTAGCGTGAATTTCAGGACTGAAGAAGCGCTACAGCAAATATTTTTTTTACATAAAAATAAACATGCGTAAAATTCAGTTAAATACAGAGCAGAATTAAACGTTAATTAAGAGAAACGAAATGTCTCATTTTTTTTATAAATTAATTCAAATTTTCGGTTTTTGTTTGCGAAAATTACGAAAAGGCGCTTGTTTCTTAATGTTTGATAATAATTCTTTTTCAATCCTAAAAAAAAAGCTAATGATGATAGTCACTCCCGACCCTGCGTATTTCTTAAATACGTTTTTATTCGTTTCATTGCTGAGAATGATCAACCTTTGCAGACGAAGTGGTTGCCGGAATTGTGGTTATTAAATGAGAAAGCTTGTACACACTTCTGGAAAAACATCTGTTACATCTGAAGCGGTTAAGCATAAGATACACAACCGCAGTGTCTTTATGTATGTTAGAATCTTGAAAGTACACTTTTCAAACTTGCAAAATCGAAAAAGTTTCCGTAATTCTGTTTTAAAAAAGTCTTCTTCCAGAAAATTTTACTGAAAATTTAAAAAATTGTTTGGTATTTAAGAGATTTAAAAATTTTAATTTCGTTACATCATTAAACCTATTATTGGAGACATATATTTGTTTGCGTAACATCGATCATTTTTAAAAGTATCCTTTTTCATGATAGCTTTCTGTCTTCCGCAAAAACCGATTCAAGTCAAAGCCATTTACATTCCATACATTTTTTTTTTTACTTAAATAAAAGGTAAGCCCAACAGAACAATTTTGTATCTTCTCACAACCGCATAACCATGGGGCATTGTTGCGCATAAATTTGTTTGAAAATAGCGGTTAAATACTTTACATACATAGAGAGAAGTTTGATAAATTATGGAAGAGAATATTTTACATGCTTTTTTGGTTTTGTATTCGAATTTTCTAAACTAGGCGTTAATCATTTTGAATACTATTCACTTTTTCTTGAAAACCTAATGAACTGAAACTAATCAGTGGACATTTTTCAATGATACAATTGCATGTAGCCTCAATTTCGAAAGTGTTTGCATTTTAACAGACTTGTACAATTGCAGTTGCGGAAATAAGATAAACAGGCCAGTATAGCTTATACTGTAGTGACATACGGACTGAAAAGTACGACCGACCATCGCTTCCGGTTCCGCTGTTCGTAAACGACAGCACATAAAAATCGATCCGAAGAAAATGTACTGCAAATATCGCACTACCCATGGTCGTACAACATACACACTGACATGCATAAAAATCGCGCTGTTGATCAGTGGACGTGACCGTAAGCAATTTGACTCGGTGCTTCCGGATTAAACATGCATGCGCATTTTTTCTTCACTCTCGATACACATCACTCGGGAATCGCGCGAATCAAAATTCGCGCATATGATGTGATCTTGAAGCGACACAACCAGGCGCTTCCAAATTGAATATGCGTGCTCAACCTTTTTCTATCATCGGTACGCAGCAGATCGTTCAGAGACAACTCTAGACTGTAGTGATGAGAAATACTCGTAGTAAACGTGTGGTTATTTATGTTACTCGCTGCTGCAGGTGCTCTTTCATTTAGCGCTTCTTTTTTTCTAGTAATTTTAAATTTTGGTACTTAAATTCAACAAGTTACTTCACTTTCTCTCTGAGGCTTGTAGTCTTTTTGCAAATGCTAAAAAATAATTTCGTACTAATTTGTTAGGGGAAGCGGCGCTTCCATCGCTTCCATTGACGCTACGTCACTGATAACCACTAATAGCTCATCTTCCAAATCACTTATTTTAAACAAATGTACATATATGTATATATACACGCTTCTGTGTATATGTATATTTGTAGACATCATATGTATTCTGGTAGAGCCGAATTGTGTTATTAAATTGTCTGGATGATTAATGTAGTGTAGAAGAATTTTAATACTAGTTTTGTGAATAGTCCGCATCAGTGATAGGTAACTTTGTTATTTCTTTGGACACAAATCTAGAATTGAATCGCAGTTTGAGAACTGCACCCCGAATATATATCCACCGGACCCATATGAATCTAGTGTTTATATTCGCAGGAACTTTAACGCTGGCACTAGTTTGCGCTGGTTGCTGATGCAATGTATTACCATCATGTCAGTTGCTTAAATAAATCTGGAGCTGCATGGATTGCTTATGTAGTAATAAAGTACTTATTCGTGGCGCTTGTGTTTGTTACTAGTCAATGTGCTTAGTTCTTTTGCATTAAATGAATTAAATATTTTTTTATTGCTATTACTTCAGGTTTTTTGAAATGTTTGGCGAAGAAACTTAAATCAGCCTAATTTCCTATATGTTAAACGAATAAAATGTAATTAAGTTATAACGTATGTATTTTAAAATTGGAAAACGTATTAAAATTAATCAGGCCATGTTGATTATCTATATTATAAATATCTCAAAAATAACAAGCGTAACGAGTATTATTGCACTAAAAATTAATTTACTTCCTGCAGAAAAGATATAAGCCAAATTCTTGAATAAACTCGGTTTCTATTCAGCCTTTACCTTCTTCTACTCCTTGGTATGGCAAGTTTCTTCCTCTTTATTATTCCCTGATTACTTCGTCTTCGTTTCAGACTCACTTCGTTTCTTTCTCATTTCTCCCTCGTTTCATTCCCGCATTGTCTTTTTCATTCTAGCGATTCTTTTTACCATGTGATGTCAATCATGTTTTCTTTAAATGGTTCTAGCTTTCCTCTCAGTGTTTTCTCTTTTTTTGGATCTTAATCTTCCTACTTCATACGATGCTGTCTAAATTCTTTTATTCCCTTCAATCTAAGATGCAATGTTTACTTTGATCTAATTCGTATGGTTGTAAATCCAACGGAGTATTTTTTTTTTTATCTAGGTCCATTTTTGACTTTGACCTAACCACTTGAATGTATTATACTATAAGAGGTTAGGCACCGAAACGATCCAACGGAGTAATAGGGTACAGTGTTTATTTTCACATTAAAAAAAACACCTCCGTCACACTATGCACGTTAATCGCTTACTTTTCTCGAAGGATAGAATTCCTCGATGCTTTTTATGCTGCCAGAATCGCTGATTTTTTACGATTTCTCACTGAATCCAGATTAGTTTCACTTATTCACATTTAGTATACTTTTATTTTTACTCCCAATTTTCCGTGCTTTTAAGGAATATAAACAATCAGCCATAGAATATGTATAAAGATGCAGCAAATTGGACGCCAAATATTTTTTAATTATCTCGACATGTAACATCTATTTACCAACTGCCTTGTTTGATCTTTAATCTTAATCTCGCGCGCCACACTGGAGTTGCTAGATTAAACTAAATTCCGTTTTTATGTATTTCATCATTTCCTCCACTATTTCCACTATGAATGAACCCATTACTTATGATGATTTATCGGCGCGGTGTAAGAATAAAAAAAAAAAAAAAAAATAAATTCAACGATGCTGAAAAAATGTTATTTCTGATAATCGTAATTTTATTTTTTTTGCTACTTTTTATCTCTAGGAAATTCCAAAGATAAAAGAAAAAAAAAACCAGAAAAAGATACAGCTTTATCTAGTGACGTAACATCCTTTTGAAAACTCTGTTTATCGAGCAAATTTATCTCCGATAAAAAAATACACGCGCGAATATAAGTTGTTTCTATTTTCTCATTGAGCGGATATGTTTTCACGGACGGTTAAACTGTTACTGGTAATTTTTCTAATAGAAAATATCGGATTTGTGGTATTAGGTAAGTTATTTTGTAGTAGCTGTCTATTACCGGTAGTTTTTTGTTTTTTTTTGCAGGCATATTTCATTATGCAAATGCAACTTATTTTGAACTCTTTCTCATATTTTTGTCTTAACTGTAATTTTACATATATACACCGAGATGGAAAACAAATATAATAAAGAACATGCCAAAATTAAGCCCTGTATTAATATCTAGAATTATACTCGGACTAGACTTCTAATTCAATACAAATTATATTTAACCGAGTTTTAAATTCATTTCTAACGGTGGGGTGATCAGTCTTAGAAGCTTTGTGATATTCCTTTTTATTCTAAACTTTTGCCGCTCAGTTATGTTTGAGTACATATCCTGAACTCAGTTTAGCTAGTTTTCTTCTGTTTAATTATGTTGCACAATTGGCGTGTTCTGCTAAAACATTTACGAGACCATGTTTAATGCATTTATAATAATATCGATGTTAATCGGGTCGCTTCGATAGGCTAGACTCCATTCGCAATGCTAAAATTGATACTTTGCAACGCGACACGATCGTACCAATTTTTTTGCTTCTTTCCATATCCGCGCCAGCAGATGTTAGCTGTACGCTTGATGTCCTAAAACTGTTAACAATTAACATTTAGCCGGTTTTGCTGTAACTATGGAAGTTTGAATTTCAATGTTCTAATACATAATAAAGTGTATGATGTAGCCCATATTTGTATTACATAGTGTTATATTAATTGCATCCGAAAGCACAACTATGAATATACTGTATGATATATTCTACTACATTACTCCCTTTCTATTGTAATCGATATAAAAATAAAGTTTTATAGTTAAACTTTAATTTGAAAAAGTTCGGATATTACACGATATTAATCCATCGAGCGAAAGATTATATTTACAAAATAGAGTTACAAAAATTTCCTGATACATAAGATAGTGCGAATGAAAGTAATTTGGCGCAAAGCATATTTTCAGGTGTCGTCAGACGCCCTTCCTATCGCTTAGTAGCATTTATAACTTAAATTATTCAATAATATAGAAATATTTAAACCGTTACTTACATAAGGAAGATACTCGCTTTAACGTAGTTACGATAATGTTGATCCTTTACTCGGAATAACTTCTACCCCAGTACTCTATGGGCAATGCACAACCGCATCTGTCGTCAAAGTGTGGGCTATAAGCTCTTTATATATTCCTGGACTCCTATGGGCTGTGCTTGAGTGCATTTGCTGCCACGGTGTCCAGCTGTTATATGAAATACATTCTTTAACCCCGGGGGTCTTATGGGCATTGCCAAGTCGCATTGTCGCCATGGGGGCCGGATGCTGTATATTTCCTAGCACATCCTCACAACAGAATTGCTATCTCGGACCCCTAGTTCTCTCGTTGGAGGGATTGGCCTGATTTATTTGGTAGGTTAAAGTGGAAGTCGCTGTTTATGGTCTCTTCAAGCCGGTACAGTGGAAAGAAAGAAAAAAAAAAAGCATATTTTCTTGTTTTTGTTGTTGTTGTTGGGGAGGGGGGGTCTTTATTATTTTTAACGAATACATATGCAGTTTGTAACAGGATGGTTCGGAGTAGCCGGTAACTGATAGTCGAACAATACTAACTATCCAAGTCGAAAAAAATATGAAATCATAAGCAGCACATGCCTAGAGTATTTTATTTATGTAATTAAATGTGGCAAACTGTTTATAAAAACATATTTGTGTAATTTATCGATTGAAAATAAAAAGCGAGAAGAAGTTAAAACATCTGAAACTACAAGTTTTGGCGCTTTGCTTAATTATCTTTACGAACTGGCCACTTGACTATATAACTTATTGCAGCGAAATATTAAACCTACTCCCGTTATTCTTAGATTTGTTTTTTGAAAAATTTGTTCACAAATATGTTTTATTTTGTTGTATTTTAAAAGCGGCGCGCCTATAAGTATTTCCACACTTAAATTAATTTTCAAGTTCTGTATTAAATTTCTATTACACGATTACGGTAATTCATTATTAGTGTAGAACACCGATGGAAGTTATTTAACGGCTCGGCGTTATTTATTTATTTATCTTGTTATTATTCTTTTTTTTACCCAGACGGTGATCGGGAATGTTCAGTACTGAAACAAAACAATGGACGGCGCCAGTTTAAACATTTTTTTCCACTTAATAGCGGTAAGTCGCCAAAAGAGGGAAATGTGCACCTGAATTTTTCCGTGATTGCCCATAGCGCGCTAATTTGCCTTACCGAAACACCGAATCCTGATGGTAACTGTAAATATGAAATTAAACTGCACGTTCTTTGTGCGATCAAACGAAACAGACTGATCGTCGGTGCAATTATCGGTGATAAAAATCCGCTTTCGCCGATTGAAGCAACCTTTATTTCGCTTGATATTCTTAAAACCGGCTCTATAGAGGTCAGAACGGAGGAACGTCTTCTATTAAAATATACAGATCCGAATCCAATTCACGTTCGATACTTTAGTTTCGCTGTAGACGATGATTATGCAGGAATTTTCTTTTTTTCCTGTTCCGAAAATTATGGCATGTATAAATAATTTTTATTTATTTTAATTTTTGACCTATTATTATTAATATTTCGATGTAAGAACATGTTATTTTGCGATAATATTTGTGAAAAAGAACAACAATTATATATATATGTATATTGAAGTGTTAATCTTCTATTGCAGGGATGCCACCGTGGGAGTTATTCCTGCGGAATTTTAATATTGAAATTTATTTTATCAAGAGCTCGTTATTATTATTGTTATTATTATTTATTATTATTATTACGATTATTTTTATTTATTATTATTAATTGGTATCCACGTCCGAAACGCAAAAGAGAGGCTTTATAGTTTATTATTGATTGTTACAAACATCATGCGCAAGCAGTCGACCGCACAAAAACATCGCGAATTATTTAAAATTTAATATAACATATCATAGTAAAATGTATACATATCTGGGAATCCGGGAGGGTCCTGATGCGGCGTTCTTGACGACGATGATCCGTGCTGCCTTCCTTAGTTGATTTTCGCCGGGGCATTCGATGGTGATTGTTTTTATTTCGTTTTATTTTCTTTTTTCATTGTTTTTAATTTAAAAGCGGAGACTCGGAACAGGGTTACGCGTAACCGGCATCGATAGCCTTTCTTTTTATTTTTACGATAAAAATTTTTTACTTTTACTATGTCCGACCCCTGAACCAGAACTTGAACTACTGATCGTTCGTGAACGTATTTCCGATCTCCAAACCAAATCGAAGATCCCTCCACCGACGGACGTCGTTTCCTCCAGCACTATTTCCATTACGTCAGACGTGACGTAACATCACTCCAGGCATCATCAACCCCGATCATTCGCCGAACTATACACACATTTACACTCACGCTCGCCTTAAATTCTATGTTAATTACTAATTTGTTTATTATATTTATTATTCATGTAATGTACGCATTACAATATATATATTAATTACAACGTAATTCTTAGGCTAACCCCCATTCGAAAAATTGTCCCAATTTTATGTAACGCTAAATGTCCCAAAAAAATGTCCCAATTTTATGTAACGTTTGTTATATTTTGTAGGATTTTTTTTATTGTTATTTAAAAAATGTCACAATTTTATGTAATGAAATATGTAACGGAAAATGTAACGAAACAATATCTTAATTTTATATAATGAAAGTTAAATGTTAGGATAGGATTTTTGTGATTATGTTATGTTTTTGTATTGATGCCAGTAAGAATTACGTTGTAAATTTTGATCATTTTATACAAAGTATAGAAGAGAAAGAGACAGAAATGAAAGCAAGAGGGGTCAAGGGGCACAGCCCCTTGCGAGGCCAAAATGGCCGAATTTATATATATATATATATATATATATATATGTATATTTAAACGATTAACGTTTGTTATTATGCCCTCAGGGATGCCAACCATGAGATCTCTTCGTACTTGTGAATTTTATTTATTTATTTATTTATTATTATTATTATTATTGTTGTTGTTGTTATTGTTATTATTTTGATTATTATTTTGATTATTATTATTATTTTATTTGGACAAATGATCAGTTTAAATTTTAACTATATATTTTCCGATACCCTACACGAATCTTCCGCTACCGGTCAATCGCTGAAAATCAATTATTAATTATAATTATGACACGCAGGTGACAACAAAAGCAACGATGATTGTAAATGATAAAATAAATAATACGTATCACTGTTGTCGATGGCGAATCCGATGGCGGCAAGATACGGTGGAATTCATTGCGGTTGTGATGTCCAGGGCTTCGGTTGCGAGAAAGATACTTTTTATATTTTAATTTAACTCCACGCGAACAACGCGAATGATACTTTGCTAAATCGCGTCTTAAAAACTTATTTATGTTCGAAAATAACTTCGGGAACACGATAACGTATACTATCGAAAACAGCAATATAAAAACGAGCGGTTTTTTATTGACTATTGGAACTTCTTTCAAATGAGAAATTTCTTGTTGAAAGGTGACATGACTGGACTTTAAAGAGAAGTAATTACTTGAGTCAAAAGTAAGACGAAACTCACTGTCAACTAAAAATCTTTCTTCGATCTCTGTTCATTTCCTTTTTCCTTTCCGCCTCGTAACTGCTGGCTTTTATCGAATCAGGTATACGCTTCCTCTTGCGGTGATCGATGATTAGTTAGCCCGACCGACAACAGGATCTCCCCTAGACGCACATTTACCCTCAACTACCTTTTCCAAATTTAATAATTTTATTTTATTATTTTATTGTTTATTTTATTCTTTTATAATTTTCTTTAATTTTACCATTAAGCCATGTAATGGTCTCATTACAATATATTATATATATATATATATATACGAGGGACAATTAATAAGTAAGTTACATTTCGCGATAAAAAAAAAAAACATAAAAAATCGTAAAAAATATGTAAATATATTTTCGAAATCTACAATCTTTTCTCTATTTTTCGACGTATTCACTTAAAATATTCAAACACTTGTAACGTGGGACCAATTTTTCGAAGCCTTGTTTGAAAAATGTCCGTGCAATTTCGACTAACCCCAATTCATGGCGAAATTCTTCACTTCTTCGTCGTTCGCAAAACGCTTTCCTCCCCCCGAGGGCTGCTTTCAACGAATGGACGATTCGAAAGAATAAGAGTTTCGACGTGCTTAACGTTTACATCTGTGTGCCAAGTTGACGGCTGACCGCTGCGCGCTTCCTCTGCTACATAATCTTGTCCTTCCTTGAACATAGGACACCATTTGCACACCATGTGGGTCTGGAAATTTCTTTATTATCATACACTTCACATATTTGTCGATGAATTTCAGTGGGATTATGATTTTTGTCCACAAAAACCGCAATACACTTCGCCTCTCAATGTTGGACGACTAATTTACACGACGTTCCATTTCAAATAGACACAGTAAACGAACCAAACGAGATACCGGTTTCATTCTTTCACGAAAGTGAATATATAGTCATTTGACACTTCTCTCTTTACTCATGAATAATTAAAATGATTTTTGAAAAATTCGGTAGGCAGTAAAAGAGGCAAGGGTAATTTTGTAACACTACAACAGAGATATTAAGTAAATACGTCTTTAGTAATGCCAATATTTATTGTTATCATTCTTTTTTTATTATTATTATTGATTTTACAATGCGTCCTCAGAAAAACACTAAGCAAAAAAGCTCAACCAGACAAACATAAGCAAGAATTCTATACGACGATAGATTTTCCTAAAACGAAAAAATAACAGAAATATGAGATCCAGCTTAACGTGACATAAATCTAAGGGTTAAATCCTGGCAATAAAACTGTTTTAATCTGTACGCATCACGAATAATCCCAGAGCCATTTTGGTTTTAATGACCTCCCCCACAGTCTCAGAGCATAGTTGTGGATGAATAGACAGGCAACTTCGCGCATCGTCCACAACCCAAAATCTTAATGGATATCTGATTACTCACAAACCGCAGTTGGCATTTGATATACACCGAGAAGAATCTTGGATTGACATCTCTGTTATAACTTTATTGTTTGAATCTGGTGACCAGTCTGACAGTTGAATTTCGTAATTACATTCGTTACTTTGTCAGTCAATCTCGAACACCTGAGAGCGTCTGTTTTGTAAATGCTTCGAAACAGTAGTAGGATCCTTGTCAGATGATAAAATGTATGCTCCGTAAATGGATAAATTCTAAAAAGCGAAGGAAAAATTGATCTGGATTTAATTATTAGCGTAATTTTTGGAAAGATTGCATCCTCTTATATCCTGTCTCTTCCTTCTCCACATATTATTCCCCGCCATTTGTTCCTTCCTACTAACAACATTTGATATCGTATGAAGATATAATTAATTCCATCCTTTTCTAATTGTTTCTAGGTAAGTCCAAAAAAAAAAAAAAAAAAAAAAAAGATTTCACACATTTTGGAATGAATTGAAATAATACACAATAGCAGACACACCTTTAAAATTACTTTTTTACTACTGGTCTTATCTATTATACTTAGATAGAACCGACCCGGGAAAAATAATTTGGCATTTCATACCTGCGTCTACATCATCATTATTCGATTTCAATTCTAAATATAAATTTATATGACCGCTAATCCGACATAATTGATTGTAGCTTCCCGGTTGATTTTTCTCATTACATAAAGATATTGATCCGATGTTCCATAGTGAAACTAAATACTTATGTATGAATTTCAGAGTTGATGTAATTATAAACGCAATTTTATTTTATTTTAATTCGATTTCATTTTTGACTACATGTTTTTTGTATGTGTATCATTTGCTAATATATATTGTTTTTTTTTTAATAATGATTTTTGCGCTTATTGTAGAAGTTACATTTGCGAAAAATGATCTGAAGATAGGTCACAAAACGGTCAAAAACACTAACTAAGCTTTTCTCTATCTGTTGGTCAGCGGAGGGGAAATCCATATAAAATTAGTTTTAGTACATTTGCGTCTAATTTACTATCCCTAGCTGCGATCTGGCACGAGTCCTAGCTGAGATGTTTAGTTTAAAAATCACCACCAACAATGAATTTATGCTTAGGTGAATAATGAACTGTCAGGATACAGTTCTATCTCCGATATTATTTCGAATCTTTATCGAATTTGACTGAAGGTTATTATATTTTTTTACTTCCTTGTCTACGTAGTAAAGGGGAAGTATTGTTATCATGAAAGATGTTTAATGCCACATTTCAACGGATACAAATCCATTTTGACCATTCCCGATTACTTCCTCATACGGCTAATAAAAGGAAATACCGTGTATTCGCGCATTATTTTGAATCTCACATTTCAACGGAAATATGAATCCACCCGCGGATCCATTTTGAAGTCGTTTTTCATGACGTGTGCATGTAGGTATCTATGTATGTATTACGCATATCTAAAAAACGGGGCTAGTCGCAGAAAGTTGAAAATTTTGAATTTAGGACTCTTTTAACACATCTAGTTGTGCACCTCCTCCTATTACATCTTGGAGGGTTTTGCGGAATTTTTCTTATAACTCGAAAACGGTTAGCTGTAGAAAGTGTCTAAATTTCGGACTCGGTAATGTTATAATATTTATTTACTACTGAACTCGTTTTAATGTTTAATCGTTTTTTACAAGGAAGTCACGTATTATTGCCCACAGCAGATTTTTTTTGTTTTTAAATAAGCTATCTGATTCTTTATTTAATCGGATTATCTGTCTAGTTAAATTAAAATTTTTACCGAAATAAACTGGAACAGCAGTAGAAATTAATACAGTAATTCATTTGTACTTGTGCATAAAGATTCTTCATAAACACTTTCTAAGTTGAATTTTAGAAAATGACCAGGAAAATAAACTTGAAATATTCAAATTCGAATGTAGATAAATTCGGCTTAAGAAAAATAAATAGGCGCTAATTGCAAAAAAAGGAGAATTCGACAAAATTTACACAGTGCTATTCGTTTTTGTTGATGTTTATAACCGGAAAAAAAACAACATATCCAGCAAAAAAAGTAAAGTTGTTTCGCTTACATAGTTGTAGTACACAGATTGATTTATGTGCATTCTTACTATTTTTCCTTAAATTAAATAATTAAAAATAATTGTTTTCCTAAACTTTCTAATTGTTTGTCCGTCTTTGCAGGAACGTACACAACGATAAAAAACAGGATCCTGAATGTCACCTATAATAATCTTAACATGACATACAGCACATACATACTGTTTGTCAGACTATATCTGTATATTTTGGAATAGAAAAGAAATAAAAACAACTAATCCGTTATAAATATACAGTTAAAATTATTAATGTTCTGTAAAATTTCTTTAAAAAAATGTACGATGTTGATTTGGTAGAAATAGAAAAAACAGAAACAGAACATAGAATGTCGTATGAAGATACATTGAAACAGCAATTCAGTGACGAATTAAATTCGCTAAGTGGAGTATTAGATAGCGATGAAACTTCGCTGATGAATTTTGATGTTACGTTTGAAATTCTTCGTTTAGAATTGGTGAGTATATCATTTTAATATTGAATATTTATTTCTGTAATACTTTTCGAAAACTAAATCTGACTCTGCTCATTTTTTAGAGTTTTAAGTAACTAAAATTTATAGTTTAAATTTTTTTTTTCACCTTTTAATTCTCTTATAATCTGTATCTCATATTGGAATAAAATATTCGTACCCTAGAAATCAATTCGTGTCCACTTTTCATCGAATGCATCAAATATTACATCGTTTTTTTTTGTTGTTTTTTTTTTGGGGGGGGGGGGGGTTGCCGCATTAAAACGTTTTTCCTATAGAACTCTACTTTTTAGATTTGAAATATCTGGCGCGTTTGCAATCCAATTGTCTAGCGTGTAACCCCCTTCTTAACATTCTAAATATTTTACTCAGCAGTTGCTGATATTTTTCATGCGGAATAAACTTCAAAAAATTGAAGCGGTTAGAAATGTAACCCGCAAAAAAAAAAAAAGAAAATAAATAAGGAAATTTTAAAAAATGTGATAAGTGAAATTTAAAATTCTCATATTTCAAATACATTCGATCTTCTATTGATTTTCATATTCATTAAGAGATGCTGATATAGGTGTATATCTATACATTTTGTAACGTGATTATGTAATTTTTAATTATAATAATATATTATTACATAGTATTTTTGTGAAATACAGATACTTGTATATATGTATGTATACAAGTTTTATATAAACATTATAATATATATATATTTAGAATGAACCATTTTCAAACGTATTAAAGTAAGGGGATATTTCTTACGATAAGTATAATAAGTTAATAATAACAGATATAATAAACAATTATAACAAACAAATAAGATAAATTTTCTTACTTAGGAACGTTTTTTAGAATTTGTATCTGTTCACATATTGTTTTAGCTGATGATGGGTTATGCCCGAAAACATTACTAAGTAAGAAAATTTATCTTATTTGTTTGCTATAATTGTTTATTATATCTCTTATTATTAACTTATTATACTTATATATTTAACAAACAGTATGGAAAAAGATGCTTCATTTCTTACGATGTCTGAAAGCAATTCTGTGTAAGTTTTAAATTTTTAAAATTATAATTGTAACAAATATCACGCTTTAGTGCTTTTATTTGTCCAATTGCGTAATGTAACACATTGTATCTTTTTTACTACCTATTGTTTCCGAATTTTTGCTGCACAATCTTGAGAATGTTGTTAATTTTTTATAGAATGTGGACGATTCTAAATTTTCCTTATACGGAGTGACCACGTTGGTAAGTAATACTTAATACATTATTTGAATAACAAAAAAACTAATAATATGCATTGCTACGGTTATGACAAAAATTATTTTGAAAAATTTTTTCTAATACAAAAGTACAGAAGAAGTTAATCATTTTTTTTCCGATTAGCAATTCTTTCTGAAACCCGACCGGAAAAGTTAGTGAATCTGTTTTAACCCGGAATAGCTTTAGAATATTATTTTTGGAGCTGTAACATGTACAAGGGCGTCGCCGGCCAATGAGCCGGGGGGGGGGGAGCAAAGATGATAGAAAGAGAATATGAGTTATAGGAAAAATAAAATTTATAAATTGTAAAGGCTTAATATTTTATTAAACAAGAATAAAATCTTAATTAAAACATAATTTTCGTGGGTTTCTGGAAAATTGTCCATGATTATGCGCCTATGAATACTCATCATGGCCAGTTGATTAAAAAGATTCAAAGCTCCGAGGGGGGCAACTGCCCCCCTGCCTCACGCTGGCGACGCCTATGAATATGTATATATACATATATATATATATATATATATATATATATATATATATATATGGCAAAGTTTTGGTTTTAATAAATTTGTAAAGTAAAATAAATCAATTTTTTCCCCTTTTTTTGGGAAGGGTTCATCAATGTGGAATTGGCTCAAAAATTGGCAAAAGAGAAAAAAGTGTAATTAAATCTTTACGCGATCAAAAACTGTAGACAGAAAAAAATACAAGAACCCATATAAAACAGAAGGAGAAGAAAAGGAGGGAATAAAGGATGCGTTATAATAGTCCATGTGCCCGAATAGAATAGGTGAGTATAATTTGGGGGGCAAATTTTCCTTCAAACCCCAGTTAGAGGGGCACATGTAGATGGTAAAAAAGTATGATGGCCATTTGGAAGCGGTAGCTTTTCAAAATGGCGGCCAATTAAAGATGGCGGCCATCCCAATTCATATATTAGATCATAACTCGGCTCCTAATCATCCGATTTTAATTTTCTTTTTTTCAAACGAAAACTTGTTATATTGTCAACAACTTTATTTCAGTAAACTTTTTTTTTATTTCCAATAGCTTTTGTGAAATAATGGAAAAAAGAATATTTTGTTTCTCAAAAATGTCTTTAGCCCGAATTACTCGAGTGATAATTAATTTTTACGGGGAAATGCTTCAAATAAAACATGAAGATAATTTTATAAGCTTTACAATGAAATTTGCACGAAAGTTGTGTCTGTGATACAAAGCGAGATATGCTATTTTTAGTACCGAAAAACAGTCGTGAAAAGTACGTCATCACGTACGTATAAACATATAAAGACGCGTGACTCATTCTCTTCAATCATAATTTCGAACACAATCCATTGACCCGAAGTTAGAACTGTTAACATTCATCTGATTTGCAATATATTCCGAATGCATTTGTGAGTGATTCATTACTTTTGAGAATCAGTTTAAGCGTAAATATTTGAAAATCAGTTCTCGACCGAAGAATGCGTTACGTGTATGTTGATTCGATAAATTCGATTTTACGATGTCGGATAATGAATCTGAATCTAAAAGAAAAAAACTAGAACAAAGGAAGTGCATAATTTGTGATGGTTCGCGTGAAAAAAAGTGCAGTGTTCTCGCCGCGAGATTTATCTTTTTGGTCGGTTTTACGTGGTGCCGCTGAAAAACGAAAATTTACTCCTATTTTGAATGTTTCAATTTTAACTGAAAGTGACCTTTTAAAAGTAAAATATCACAGAGAGTGTCGCGCTAGGTTTACCATCCAAAAATTTTAAAATTACTGGTTGAATTCAGTACACCTTCCGATGCTTTTGGCGAACCAGGACCTTCTTCACAATGTATTAATCCGCCTCCGGTAAGTAGAATTTCCTAATCACGTAACACTTTACGCAATGTTGTCTACAAGAAAATTTGCACTTTTTGCGACAAAGATAGCAAGTATGTAAAAGATAGTAAAACTCGTGAAAGTTTAACACAAGCAGTGACCTTACGGTCGGTCGAGTTACTGAGAAACCTTTCCACAGAACGACAAGACACGAAAATTTTGGCTGTAACTTCCAGGGATATTGTGGCAGCTGAAGCCCATTTCCATAGGTCATGTTATAGAAGTTACACTAGAAAACGGCCATTAAAACCAAAAACTGTAGATCGTTATTTTCAGTACCACACTCATTGAATTATTTTCTCGGATGATTGCTTAAAGGAACATACCCCCAAGAATTACGACTTATATGGTCTATTTCACAAGATATTATTTATGCTATTTCGCATGGAAAAATCTCAACTCCGAAACATATCTTACTTGCAATGGTTGTAAAATCATTAACAGGAAATGTCGAGCTTATTTCAATGCTAAATCGAATGGGTCACAGTTGCAGTTATACTAAATTGTTTGAAATAGAGGCGTCATTATGCCTACAGAAAATTACTTCTGTTAAAGATGGCCACATTCCTTTGCCTTATAGTATCTATTCGGGTGTTCCAACAATTGTTGCATTTGACAATATTGATCGAAATGAAGAGACTCTCAGGGGAGCGGGAACATCGCATCATGTTAATGGAATCATAATCCAGAGTACGGTAGATTCTTGTCAACCTCCGCGACTGACAATTCATGATAAAGATAGAAAAAAAAGAAATACAATAAATGCCATTAGTTCATCTATTCCCGATTATATCGCAGGCAAAAGATACGATCCTCCTAAAATTTTGACTGCTAAGCTTCCTCCAGAATGTCTCAATTTTTTTACACAGTCGAGACGCAAAAATATTTTTTGGATTTTAAGCAGGCAGTGTAACGCTAATAATCAAATTGTTAGTTCTTGGACAGGATTCAATATAATGACAAGAAACAATTTAACTGTTTCACGTGATATTGTTGCTTATTTACCATCAATAAATAAACCTGCAACTGACATGTCCACAGTCTACGACAAAGTAATCAAATAAAATCGAACTTGAATTTAGATAACATCGTCGTTGTTCTAGATCAGGCTATTTTTTCAAAGGCAATGGAAATCAAATAGGCCCGGCTACAAGAATTTGAGAATATATTTCTAATGATGGGCAGTTTTCATATAATTTGTAATCTGTTATCGATAATTGGAAAATTATTCGGTAACGCGAGACTTCAGAATTGTCAGTTGAATCAGGTACTATTTCAGAAGAATCCATTCTCAAGTGTGGGATGGAAAACAGTACAATCGCGCCGTTAGATTACATAAATACGTGTGCGAAGCTTTCATGAGAATTATTTGAAACAACTTTTTGGATGACATCTGCGCTAAAAACATCCAACTTCCTTCAACACCTGAAGAAATGAACGATTTATTTGCTTCATTTTTTAAAAATATTTCTCAAGATAGTTTTGAAACACTTCTTAAGAAGAAAGAATTGAATACCTAAGCTTATTTGAGGAGCATTTGAATAAATTGAAAAACGAAAATGGCTCACTTTCATCATTTTGAATGTTTTATGTCGACTTGGTAGAGATTTTGTCAGGCTTAATTCGAGCTCATAGAGAGGGTAACTGGATGCTCTACCTTTATTGTTTAGAACAAATGATACCGTGGTGTTTCAGTTTGGATAAAATTAACTACGCTCGATACTTACGAATCCATTTTGCCGAACTATCTTGCCTAGAAAATAAAGATCCTGCGCTTCTTGAGTTATTTAAATCTGGACAATTTTCTGTCCAGCTCAGATCAAAAAATCCATTTGCAAAAGTACCCGTTGATCAAGCGCTAGAAGAAACGGTGAATAAAGATGCACAAACAGCAGGCGGAACAAAAGGTTTTAGTTTGAAGCCTGGAGCAATATCTAAATATTACTTAACATCAGAGTTTCGAGCGTCAGCTTTAGGTAAAATGAAAGAGATTATACAATTTAATCAAAGTAAAAATACCGACCATCCTGATCTTCATAAATCACGAGTTTTTAAAGACGATAAGCAAATCTCTTCTCTAATTGAATTATTAAAAAATGAATGGACGAATCCTTTTGAAAACAAAATTACTCTTGGTGACCAAGTATTTGGTGAATCAGCAACAATAATTGATGGCATGGCACTTGTTCAAAAGTTATATGCAGAAAACCACACTTTTGAAGGAATTTCGGATCTAGTTTTATTTGAAGTGTTAAAAGTGGGAGCCGGTAGCAAAAGAATTGATGTCATTTTTGATACCTACGAAGATAGATCTATTAAGGATGCCGAAAGATTGTATAGAGGTGCTGATGAAGGAATTTCATTTCGTTCTTTAAAGAGTGGGCATAAAATCCAAAATTGGAGAGGAATTTTAAAAAGCAGTCAAAGCAAGAATAAATTGGCAAAATTTTTGGCGGAAAGTTGGCAAGATGTTAATAAAAGGAAAAATTTGGAAAAAATCTTGTTTATTACATGTGAAGAGAAATGCTTCAAACTAAATGCTAATGTGGTGGAAGAAGTGCCAGAACCATCTTCATCACAAGAGGAAGCTGATACCAGAATGATGTTACACATTCAACACGCCTCGAAGTATTTTTCCAATGTTATATGTACCGCAGATGACACAGACGTTCTAATTTTATGTGCTTATGCTTCCTTGAGTATCAAAGATACTAATATTTACTTGAAACGTGGAAAAAAAAACGAATTCGACTTATTGATATTCGAAAACTAGTACACGTTCTGGGGGCAAAAATTGTGACAGTCTTGCCAGCAATTCATGCGTTTACTAGTTGTGATACTGTAAGTGAAATGGCTGGCCAAGGGAAAATAAAAGCAGTGAAATTATTAATGAGAAATCAAGAATTTGAAACTTTATTTTCAATAGTCGGAGAAGATTGGACTGTGAGTGAGAAAACCCTCAATGAAGTGGAAAAATTTACTTGTCAATTGTATCTAAAGCGTTCAAAAATTGAAAGTGTGAATGAAGCACGTTACCTACTGTTCCGAAGCAAACAAGTGTTAATTCAGTGCAATTACCTGCCTGTCAGGATTGTTTCCATAAGCACGTTCTCAGAGCGAATTATCAAACAGCAATTTGGAAACGATGTCTCGAAAATTCTCCCATGATACTTGTCTTCATATTTATCTCTGGGTAATTTATATAAAATTATATCTCACTAATTTCAATGTTATCAAACTACAAAAGATTCTACAACATTTACTCGCGGGTTCAATAAACGATAGAGGCAGAATGAGTCACGCGTCGTAGTTAAAACGTAATGACGTACTTCCCACGACCGGTTTTTCGGTACTAAAAATAGCATATCTCACTTTGTATCACAGATACAACTTTCGTGCAAATTTCATTGTAAAGCTTATAGAAATTATCTTCATGTTTTATTTGAAGCATTTCCCCGTAAAAATTAATTATCACTCGAGTAATTCGGGCTAAAGACATTTTTGAGAAACAAAATATTCTTTTTTCCATTATTTCACAAAAGCTATTGGAGATAAAAAAAAAAGTTTACTGGACTAAAGTTGTTGGAAATGTAACAAGTTTTCGTTTGAAAAAAAGAAAATTAAAATCGGATGATTAGGAGCCGAGTTATGATCTAATATATGAATTGGGATGGCCGCCATCTTTAATTGGTCGTCATTTTGAAAAGCTACCGCTTCCAAATGGCCATCATACTTTTTTATCATCTACATGTGCCCTTCTAACTGGGGTTTGAAGGAAAATTTGCCCCCCCAAATTATACTCAAAAATTGTCTGGCACATGGACCATAAGGAGTAGGGAGATTTAATAAAAATAGGAATAGATATGTTTGAGTTTTGTTTAATATTTTTAAAGCTAATTTCGTCCTATCCCCAGGTACCTTATGAACTTTTAGATCGTTAATTATTGCTTCTATTTGGGATTTATTCGCGGGTAGAATGAAAAAAGAGGACGCAGTAGAATTATTGAAGTTGGTATTCAGTAGCTGAATTTCGCATTTGTGTCTTAGAGATATTCGAAAATCGTTAAATAATGGTGCATATAAAAAAAGTAATAAAAATAAAAATAACTTAAAGAAGAAGTAGTAATAGACTGACAATTAACGATAAATGAAGGTTAATCAAAGACGTTGCGTAAACTCAAACAAAATGTAATTCAAAAGATAAATAACAAAGTATACAAAAAATAAATAATACTGAAGGTTCGCGGCTGAAATTGATTAGCCTGTCGGAAAAACGTAAATTATTGAAAAATACGGATAAAATAGGATCAGGCCCGGATTTAGGGAAGAGCTGGGGGGCTGCAGCCCCTGGCCCCGCCTCATAAAAGGGCCCCCCAAGAGATTCCCACCTCCGACATGGATGGTTAAACGTGCAATAATAGATGTTTATCCAAACATTTATATTGCACATAGAAAATTTGTAACTATACCGATTACAAACTGTGAAGCGGAAAGATCTTTCTCGATATTAAAAAGAATAAAAAACATGTACAGATCAACCATGTCAGATGATAGACTATCTCAGCATTATCAAAATTAACGATCGAAACAGATTTTCTCCGTTCGGTAGATTTTAACGATATTATACAAAAATTTGCTAAAAAAAAAAAACAAGAAAAAAATTCATTCTTTAAAATTACATATAATATATATATATATATATATTTTTTTTTTTTCGGCATCGAAAATTCTACCCATTGTCTATATTATATTTAGTTTTGTTTACATTAATAATTATATGTTAATTCATGAATTCAAAATAATATAATTAATTTAAATTAAAGAAAATTTAGTTATTCTATAAAACTGATAATTTTATCATTTCCGAAAAGGGCCCCTAATATTTCGGTAACCCCGGGCCTATCGTGCACTTCATCCGGGCCTGAATAGGATACTAAGCGGTACTACAGAAGATAGTTGGGAAGAAAATTCGCAGTGCCTAACACAGGAAATTAGTTAAGTTTAATGTGTCGCAAATTAAAAATTCTACAAGCTAGAATACTACTAAGATGTGAAAAAAAAAGAATATAAGTAAAGAACAGTTTAGTTTTTGACGAGAATGATTCGACGTGAATATACTTCAAAAGTTGAGAGAATTCCAACGACTAATACACATCGACGGTTTTATGGATTTTAAGAAAAGCCTTCGATAGAGTACGGTATGCCAAATTATTTAACATCTTATAACAGAGATTAAGCATTCTAGATAGAAGATTAATATAGAATTTATGTGTACAGAAAACAATGGAGAAATGAGAGATAACATTAAAATTGAACGTAAACATTGTTTAATATATAGGTACGCAGATTTTTTAATTAAAGAAACTTTAACAAATAAACCTGAAGGTGTCAAAATTATTAGAGGTGAAATTACAAAATAATATCAGATATGCAGTATTAGCGAACAAAACTGAAAACGAAGACGGCAATATGTTAAATTAAATTAAAAAGACTGCATTACGAAATGGTGAATTAGAAAAATTGCGAACTGTACCTAGACGCTCAGTCTAATAACATCGGATATTCTGATATGAAGAAACTAAATACAGAACACGGCAGGTTATATCGGTATTTACGAAAATGAGAAAATTGCAGTTTTAAAATGGTACGTCTGACGCATGCATATTGAAGGTTTAAAATGGTCATGTTACCGTCGCATATTAGGGAGACCGTGTACAACAAGAAAGGCGAACAAGGAAATACTAAATATATTTAAGGGAAACAGAGAACCGTTGAATGTAATTAAAGATTTTTAAAAAAACAGCATACTTAGGACACATATTAACAGGTGTGGTACAAAAAGTATAAACTGTCACGGATCATAATGATGAGGAAGGTAAAAGGAAAAGGAAGAATATGCGAGCAAGCGCTTTCTTTGCCTAGTGAAAATGATCGAATTATGAATAAGGAAGATTCGTTTCATACGGCAAGGGACAGGTGAGTATATCTAGAAATCGCCTTACCGATTACACTAAAAACGGTCAAATTGCCTAAAGGAAGAGTAAGTACGAGGTGTGGCAGTTAATTATCCGAAATGGTTTTTTTTTTTTTCTTTTTTATGTGGCAACACTGATTGTTGCACGAACATTCGATAGCATGAACGTTCACGAGTTAGTGATAACAGTTTCGTCTCGATCGTTTCGCTTCTCGTCGAATAAGAAGGTTTTATTTAATGTACGTTGAATGCGCTATCGGTTGAAAAATGTCTCACGAGCTAATGGAGGAACAGAGAACGATCATCAAATTCTTGGTGAAATAACGGTAAGCAAGTGTTGGAATCGTTAACGAAGGTGTATGGCGACTCGGCAATGTCTAAATCGGTCGTTTACGAATGGGTAGAGCACGAACCAAGACCGAAGAAAACGAGGATGCTGAAGTCACAAATGAAGGCTCGTCGTTTTTCTTGATATTGAGGGTATTGTTCACCATGAATATCTGCCACAGAGGACCACCGTGAATGCCGAAAGGTACTGCGACATCCCCCGTCGGTTGCGGGAAAGCGTACGACGCGTTCGGTCCCATCTGCGGGCAAACCGGTCTTGGTTTCTTCATCAAGACAATGCCTCATACGGCGTTGAAAATTCGACATTTCGTGGCGAAAAACAACCTTTCTGTGATCAAACACGCCCCATATTCGCCTGATCTCGCTGAGTGCGACTTTTTTATTATTTCCTAGTATCAAGAGTGTGCTGAAGGGACATCGATTTCGCGCAGTAGAGGAGATTAAGAAAATTCGACCGCGAAGGCGATTCAGAAGGAGGAATTTGCGGCATGCTATGAACAGTGGAAACATCGAATGGAGAAGTGCATTCCGTTCGCGATTTTGAAGGGGTCAAACTCGATTAAACTGGTAAAGATTTTTTTTTTTGTAGCGTCAATAAAATAATTCCGGATAATTAATTGTCACATCTCGTATTTCGTAGCCCAACCTTATTCCAGTGATATGAATTTTCAGCTACAAACATGATCCCTTATAGTTGTTTTAGCTCTTTTGCTCCTTTCATTTTGCGAGTTATTTTATTTTTAGGAAAAGTAAACTATCTCCGGGATAGTTCTCGGAAATGTTAAAAAAAGGATTCTTCCAGTTACCGTCCAGTATGAAATTTTAACACCTGTAGATTCTTTGTTCTTTGAGATATTTTGCTTATTTCACGTTTTGCGGGCGGTAATATGATTTTTTCTATAAATAAACGACATTAGCATCCGATGAAGTTTATCCGCGTCGGACGACTTGCGGCAAGATGAACTGTTTATCACTATATTATAGAGTCAGTTAGAGTATTTAGATGACCTCAAAAAAATTCAATTTTCGATACAGCCGAATGTATCAATTTTTGTATATAACTTCCGCTTATTTTTTATATTCTTATATATGTATCTCACCTGATATTTTAAAAAAAAAAGAACGTTTTTACCGAAATGCACGGATTTTCAATAAAGTTAATTTTCATTAATTATAGGACTGGACGAATATAAATATGATATGGGATCCCGATGAAAAAGATGATCTGACTTCGGTAACTTTGGAAGATCAAATAGCGTGGGAACCTGATATTCTATTATTCAAGTAAGTTGAACTAAAGCATCTAGCAGCAAAAAAAGAATATCGATACTGCATCATGCCTGAGTAGTGGAAATTATCGCGTGCGGAAATATTAACCGTTCATCAAAACTAGTAATGAAGCTGAACTGGTAAGCTGTTAAGGCACTTCTCAATTCCCGAGCGCACACCGTGATTACCTCTGTTTTATTAATGCGTTACGTGGATTACCTTTCAGAGAGCGAAAATGTTTGTTTTCTCATTATAAACGTACGGCTCAAATATTGCTATCCATGCGCATTTCAACGCGACTATAAAGATTATTTATACCTTTTTGTCATTTACCAATACTCAACGATACTTGAATTGCTCACGGGACATCGATTTGTTTTTCCGATGTTTGGCTTTCAGAACACTGCTACGTTTAATTTTGCTACAAGGTGAGAGAAATACTTTTGTATTGTGAAACATTCTATGTGTGCGGGCGGCCTCTGTTCATTTGATTTTTGATAAACATCGTAATCCCTAATTTGTGCCGAACGGTTGTGTTAACAGCGCGCGCCTTTCCGTCATAATCCAGCGCTTGGAATGAATTATTTTACCTTCGTTGCCTTTGTTGATTTATATGCTACGTAGCGCATCTGAACTAGAGGCACAAGAGACAATTCTAGGATTTCTTAAAGTTAATTGAGTTTGAGGAATGTTGCAAAGTTGCGAGCAGAGCTGTGAGAATCAGAAATAAATTTTGGTGTGTTAGGGGTTTCTGTTGAGGACAGTTTATAAGAAGATAATATAATATAGTGATAGGAGTATGCCCTGCATTGGCTGCGTGAAATTTTAGTATGATTCAGATGTGTGTGCGTGCTGTGTGAGGGTGTATCTGCGGACGTAGGTGCGGGTGCGTGTGTGTATAGTATGTATGTGTGTCCGTGAGAATACAACAGCATGTGTGTATGCATTTTGTGTATACATATGTAAGTTAATTTTTAGCACCCTTCACTGGATGGGTTGCTTATTCATGTTATTTGAACTTATTCCATAGATTACCAAATAGTTAATAAGACTCAAATAGCAAGAAAAAACAAAAGTATATATTAGTAATATTCTCTAAAAACGGAGGAATAAAAATACAGGAAATAAAGCTTTTAAGAAAATACAGAAAGCACCGGTATGAAAAAAGAGAAAAAATAAAAGATTTAAACAGGTATTAATACACAGAGGTGAAGCCACAGGCAAAGCTAGCGAGTAGGTAAATGAACTGTTTATAGGATAAATAAATGATATAACAAAAGTGGTAAATAAGGGGAAGGAAACAAATAATTACAATGATAAAGCTTTGGGACCTCTAGAAATGGCATTCGATTGACAAGACTGGAAACCACCGTATTTTTAATATATCTGTCGTCGTTCCATTGTTGTTTCCTTAATTAGACTCGGAATCAATCATTCTCTACTCCCTTCACAAAACTTCTCTCGTTTCACGCTATTAGCAGTAACGAATATTGCGCGTACCGCACGGACGGACGCTATCCTTGCAGTCGCGGACCACTCGCACTAATACACATACATCGCTAGCAAAGCTATAGGAGCCTTCAACGAAAGTTGGAATTTACGCTTCTAGCTGTGTAAGCGTTCCGGACTATGTTCTCTAACGTCAGCGAACAGTAGTGTGATGATGCCGAGAGATGAAAAACTAAATGATTTTAAACAGAGAATAATTTTTATTTCGACATCATCACAATATAGCACCATAAATGCTGAATCTGTATCACTCCCTACCTCCATTTTCATCTAAAATGGATTGTTCGGATGAGAACTTTGGCGGAAAAAGTTCACGGATTTGGGAATTGCCGCTGTCAATTCATAGAGGTTTGAACAAAACTTCACCGCTCAGTCACATCTATTCAAAACACATTATTACATTTCTGTCTCCGACTCTGCGCTGAGACAACACACGCACGCACACACACACACACACCAGCTAACAGCATAAACAGACGACACAGAACAATATACCTAATATAAAATTTTGAAGACATCGAAGTCTGAGATACTAATGCAACTAAATCCTCAAGGAAATAGAAATCACAAGAACACCGAAATCTGAGACACAGAACCCACTAAAAGATTCAAGAAGGGAATAAGGACACCGAAGTCCCAGATGCGAAACTAATTGAATGATAATTTCTGATAACAATATGCAGCTGTATGTCACTCAGCCATCAGATTAAATAGAAATGCACATAACACTGACACTTTATCTAGAGGACTGCATTTAGTGAATAGCTCGTCATCCAATATTCCGATGACACCAGTGCGCTGACGGAACCAAAAGAAAACACAATTCATTGCGAAGTATCAACTAAATTCGTTTTCCAGACGATAAGCGAAAATTGCAGGGGTCATCCAACCTCTAACACTACACTAACGACAATACAGCGAGGGAGCATACGGCGCAAAGCGGAAGAAAATGACGCAACAAAAGATCATACATATACTCGATGGAAGACTATGCGTCATCCAACGTACGGAAACAATACAGAAAAGGCAAACTTTAACGCGGAACAGGTGAAAATGACGTAAAACGAAAAGATGAAAACGCAAACAAGTTCCGACGCTAGTTGAATATGGACATATTATCTCTCTTTTCTTACCGTGTGCGAAATCACTCCAGAACAAGGGCGCAATAAATCTTAGCACTAATGACGTGTGCGATACCCAGATGTTACGAAAATTTGCCTGAACAAGACGCTCTCAATTTTACCTCTCACTTCCAGCGCGCGAGCCTCACCCTTATAAAATAATTTATACACTCATTCGCGTAAAAGAAGGGAGTTTGAACGGACATGGTTAAAGAACATAAATGGAGATTCTCCCAATTACACTATGTTACAAATTTGAAAAAAAAAATCAAGTACCCTCTTCAAATTTTCCTCTTTATTTATTTATACTTATCGCTTAATAAGAAAATATAAGTATTTCTTTTCTAACACGTACTATTTTTTAGGTACGGTTGCTAACAATTATTAGTAAAAAAAACTAAATGAAATAAACACCTAGTATATACATATGTATATATATATATTTTTTTTTATTTTATTAAAAATTATTCAAGTAAAACCGACGACAAAATATTTTATTACTATTGCATACATAAAAACATAAAATATACGGTTAAAAACAATTATTGTACAGAAAATATGTAAAATGTTTAATTTTTCCTTTTATTATGTTGGGCAGTATCTTCTCGCTTTCAACATCAGCAGTAATCGTCTAACATGGCTGCATCCCAACGACTTCGGCACCGTTCTTCAATCCTTTCTACATCTTGATGAAACCTCTGTCGCTGTTCATCGCTCACGGCTCCCCACATTTGGAGGGAAAAAAGAGAAATGAGAATGGAGAAAATGAATTTTTAATGACATTCGGCAACCCATCTTTTTTTATGTGGGTAACAAATTGTTTACTAACAGTTGCGTATTTTCGCTCTGTGATTACCTTAAAAACCTTCAACAATAGCTTTTAACCATGTCCATGCGTCTAGCTCTTTATCATTTAGTTTTTGATCGAGATTTCGGTCTGTCATTAATTGGCTAAATATATCCCTTCTTTTAACTTTGCGTCACTTTAGTAAAAATTGACTTGAAATATAAAAATCTGTCGCCATTTTTATTTATTGCTTTCACACAAAATTCTTCATTAAGGCGAGCTTTATATGTAGGAGAGATAAAGCAACGTCTTCGGGATCAATTGAAGGCAAGTATTTTACATTTGATTTACCGCACGCACGAATTCCGTTCGTTTTGGGCAATCTTTTATCAAGTAGCGCTTGTACTTCTGCTCTGCCCCACATCAAAGAAAACAACAGTACTTAGTGAATCCATCTTGCAAACCAAGTAACATAATTATTACCTTTCAGGTCAGCCACACACTTTCCACTTAAAATCTGTTTGTATTTTGTTAAATCCAGAATTGACTTCATTATGTTATCCTGAAAAACTGTACAGTTACACTCACAATTATGCTAATCACAAAGATACTGACATAAAATAAACATATTTCATCTATAGTGACAATTTTTACCAATATGAGTAGTAAAATGAGGGTAGTTAAAAAAGTTATCGGTGTATACCTGGAAAAGAAGACGTGATAGAAACAAAAGACAATCACTGTCTTCTTAGTACTGTAACTAGTAGAAATCTATTATAGCTATCTATTTCGCAGGTACCGAAATCGTGTCACACAGTGTTATCAGTACTTCACGCTATGTACTATGCCATACATCTATATCATCTCATATTTCTTATCTAGTCATATAGTATTATCTCACTTTAAATAACCAAGGTGAAGATACTTCAATTAGCAAAAATTAGTGTACATTGTTACATTCACTTTGAGAAAATAATTGCAGTTTTTTTCTTAGTCACTAAAGAACCCTCTTATATATGTTACTGTAATAATGAGACTGTTTTTTTTTTTTTTTTTTTTTTTTTTTTTTGGAAATTGTTTTACTTAATAAAAGCATTGCTTAGATTTAGCGTACATCGTTTTAATTAATAATAATTATTTATGAAGTCATCCGCCACAGTGTTTAAGTCAGTTTTTGGTAGTGTATTTAACTTTCTTATATGTTAAAGCCAGTTTGATGCTTTTATTATTTATTGCTGTGTTTGCTGATGTAAGTCGAGTAAATATAGAATTATGACAGGTGATACTTTTGTTTAAGAATTTTTTTTACAGATTGATACTTGCAATTAATTGAATAACATTATTTCACAATGGTAATAATTCCATTTGACTGTCGATAATTACAATCGCTATCTAACAGTATTGACTTTTAAATATTACATTTCCCGCTTTTGATTATAATTTACCTTTGTTATCAACTGAAATGTGTGACACCTTAAAATTGTTTCCTGTTGACAATGTAAGATTAACAACATTTCTCTTGTAATTTTTGACGAAAGTCATGAAAATGGAATGTAATATTTTGTTAATGACATTTTTTTTATTTCTGAATATTGCTTTTGAAATTTTTGGGCATGTTGTTTGAGTAAGAATTGACGAATCTAAAAAGACTTATAACAAAGCATATCTGAAAGAGATGTTTTAGAGCGCATTTCATTAAAAAAAAAAACTATTTAATTTGCAATAAAGAATTATTGAATCATCCAAAATGTTTAAAAGAAATAGATTAAATATTTTATTTCCATATATATCCATATATATAAAAACTTGTCTTTCAGGCCTCGGAATGGGGCAAGCCTCCTTCACCGCCAGGTATAGTTTTTCTATAATTCTTATAGAAGAGTAAACTTTTTCATTGGCTACGCTGTTTGACAGAAAAAAATCTTTCAGTTCCAATTTTCACCACTAGGGGATGTAGAAACGCTTATATCGCATAAAGTCTTATATATGGGACAAATTTCGTGACAGGACACTTTTTCTGATGACCCCTAGAGTAAAAATGGCATAGCCATTAATATATACATATATATGTATATCCACATATATATCCATATATATGGATATTATTATTATCATTATTATTCTCTCTCATTTACGAGTATGAGTTTTATCCATAAGGATAAAGTAAAGGTATGTCCGCACTTGTTCAACTTTATGTGCGTCATAGCGCATGCGTTATTTGAGTTGAACGTGTTGAACGTTGGAGCGACAGGCCAAGTGCAAGTGGTGGGTTTCCGTACGTCATTCCTTGCCTATTCACTCGAAAACTACCGGTTCATGTGAAATTTCTCGTTTGTGTTGCTGATTGTTTTCATTTTTGTTTTGTTATCATGTCCGACGGAGGAAAAAAAATATTAGATTTTATTGATGATTATCGAAGCCTACCGGTGTTGTGGGATATCAGGGATAAGACTTATACCAACGAGCAGGCTAGGATCGATGATTGGCTCAACTTGGGGAAAAGTACAACCTAGACATTAAAGGAGTAAAAAACAAAATTAAATGCTGATGTGGTTACCACTGAAAACGGTGACTTTGTTACAGTGGCGTATTCAGAATATGGTTCTGGGGGGCAATTTCTAAATTTTCAATTTATTTATATAATATTATGGGAAACGTGTTGTAGAATTATGCAATTTATGACAAAAAAAATAAAATATATTTTCATAAAAAATAATCATAAAAACAAACGTAAAATTATCAGCTACTTATTCTGACACTACATTTTTTTTATATCACAGTGGTTCTGGGGAAAGAAAATCCCCCCCCCCCTCATTATGCGCCACTTTTTTGATATGAACCTTTCTTAACGTTCAGAAACAACTGATGTACTTTCTGAATTACATTATGCTTACTAAAGTTACTAACTAATGTACTTTTCAGACATTTTAATCCTCTATTTTACTTTACTTACTTGATTTTTCTCAAAAAATATTTGTAGGTATATTTATATGCACATTTTTTTTTATTTATCACTTTTGTTGTGATAATTATTTTTAGCGATTAGAACAAACACACGTTACTAAAAAATTACTTCTACTTACCTTGATGTAGTCCTGCAGTGCTTCAATTATGGCTTTCAAAACGATGGGTATGATTTCTGATATAGTTTGTTTGGAAACGCTGAATAGATAAAAAACAGATTTGATTGAGTCGCCTGTGGTCCAAATACTGTGGAGGTATAGCTTCACGGAAACGTGTGTTCTTTTTTTCTATTTTCCCCCGAATCAGATTTAGCAAACAATCAAAGTTGGCCTTCGACATTCGATTAAAGTTTTTGAACAATAAATCATCTGTGTTCACTTGTTTCAGAATCTTGTAATCTCGAGTTTTCAAACAATCCGAAACCCACAGGGATTTCTTCTTTTTTCCATGTTTCAAAACAAAAAATGCAGAACTTAGCAAAAGTAGGGACAGCGCAACTGACTCCATCTCTAGGTGGTTGCACGGAACCTACAGACGAGACGCACAGACGAGTTGAACAAGTGCTGACAGAAATTGCATGCTTTTCAGGCATGCGTCAAGGGGCATACGTCTAGACGCAACAAGTTGAAAGAGGCGAGACGCGGACATACCTTATCAGTGACGAGGCGAAGCCAAGACGACTGGCCTACTCACGTTGATGCGATTGTTCGCCAACTATATATATGTGTATATATTCATGCGACGCCAACACTTATGACTACATTTCGAATTGATTATAGATGCTTGCTATCGCGCTATAAATGTAGCCCAAATAAGTCCCAACTGCTGTATACTAAGCTAGCGCCGCATATTTTGTCGTCGCTCGGTATGGAACCTGAGACTCCGGATCCGAAGTCAAGCGCTCTAGCCACTAGGCCAAACGTGACAACATATATATATATATATATATATATATATATATATATATATATATATATATATACACACACACATATATATATATATATACACACACACACACACACACATATATATATATGTATATATGTGTGTGGAAGGTTGTCTTTTAACCTTTTTTTTAGAGATGACTGTTTCAAATTGTTTAACTGAACGATCTTTTTCCCTAAAGAAATTTCTTAAACATTGCTTATAATCGAGCCCCTTTTAGTACAAAATTTAAATTCATTGATTGGATTTTCAAAAAAAAATAATTTAGCTGATAATGCATCGTTTTTGACAAAAATATAAATGGACTTTCTTTATTAGAAATCTAAGGAAAATATTTTAAATATTTGTTTGCTTGCTCCATATTATTATTGTTATAACTGCTGGTATTATTGCAAACATGTACTTACAGGTAAATTTAAATTACCCGTAAAAATTCAAATAAAAGTGTTGAGTATATACTTTGGGACTTTAATTAAGAAAGGGGGCGAAATTATTTTATGTTTGTAGTGCGTAGTATTATAAATTTGGCACAAATGATAGCTGAGCTTTAAGCAATTAGCTCAATTTTTAGTTCTGTTTTAGAGCCTGAAGGATATTAATAAAATTTAAATATTTTGAAAAAAAGTTTAAAATACGGACAATATTTTTTTCATATTAATATAAGTACTATTATTATTATTATTATTATCAAGATTATTATTTTTTTTAATATTTCAGTTCGTTTGACTGGGCGCGGAATTATGTGATTAAAGAGGGAGTTATAACTGTGTATCACAACGGATTACTTTCATGGATATCTTCACTGGAACTACATGCAACATGCGATATAAGTTTTGAGAACTGGCCATGGGATATTCATATTTGTAAATTAAAGTTAGGAAGTTTGTCAAATATATCTACAACATTTAAATTGCAAGTATGTAATTTCAATCTGTAACAGAAGTATATTTATTTGAATACTTATTACTCATAAATACATATAATGTAAATATAAACAATCTGAATAATGTTCATATTCACATTTTTTAATTTCACTACAATAAAAACCATTGAGAAGAATATTGAAATTAATTTAAGATTAACTTGTAAAAAGAATTAATCAGTCATAATCTACCATTGAAAGTCCCTTATTTATTAAACTTGTAAAGCATTTTGCTAACTTTTAAAAAATAAAATTATTTACTGCTTTTATTGTTCTTTACGAAAAGTAACATGAATGTAATCAGATAATAAACTTTATACATTAAAATAAGCAGATAAACATACAAATATACAAAACATTTAATATCAGCTAACTATTATAAATCATTTGCGGACAACTGGGAGCCGCAAATTAATTATAATAGTTAATCCACTACGAAAGTTTTAAACGTTTTATCAACTAACTAATTAAATTTCTGACTACAAACTATTAATTGCCATGATTATAAATTTTTGAAGTCTAAAACTAGTTTACAATTTGATTAATTAGTTAATTTGTGTATTTGTGTATTTGTATGTTTATTTTAGTATGCTAAATGACACAAAAATGCATGGTGACGAAGATAATAAACTTTATGTTTAAAATATATAAATTTGAGAAGAAATTAGATGTTCAAAATTTATGGAATACTGTTAAAACAAATAATTTTAAAAACTTTAAAAATAAATGAAGAGAAACTATAAGGGGGAGGTTGGGGTTAATTTTCAAGGTTGAAATGATATACTTAGTATACTTGGGTTCATTTTTTACGCCAGCATACTAATTTTCAGTTAATTTTCGATATTGTCATCAATACTTCAGGGTAGTATTCAGTATTGTTATATCATTTTTTAGTTTTGATGTAAGGAGGTTAGCTTGCCCCTTTTCAAACTGCTCTCGTACAAGTTAATATCTTTTATGCTGTCCCTTACCTATGCAGAGTTTTTACACCTTCGTGTCCAATAAACAATTCTCGTGCTCTAACTGTGATATTCTCAGTGATGAAAGCACGGTATACACATTGTTACATTGCAATTACTTCATTAACATTATTTCTAATTTTTTCTTTTTTTATGAAGTTCTATAATATGGAATCCGATTGGTTGCTAGAACAGTGTAGTCGAACCCATAAACTACCTCAGCTAATGAAGACGGAGTCTGATTTTGAAAGACCTTTTGATGCAGTTGTAACTGAAATAAGCATGGTCTTAAGAAGGAAAACTTCTTTTTATCATAACTGGTTTTATTACATGCTACTAGGTAATGTTTATTATTTCATAATCATTACTATTATAATATTTAAAATATTTTTAAAACAGAAAGTAAATTAAAATAAGTGAATAAAAGTAATGATGGTATTTGTTTCAGTTACTTTTATGCACCCATGGTATACCGAGTCACTGTTGATATGTAGCAGATCTAAACTGTTACAATTGTTCTAAATATTTTTAATTACAGAACTTTACAATGTAATTGAAAAAAGAAACTATAACTTGTATATTACAAAGACGAATTTCAAGAATAATAAGAAATTAACTTATTCTCTCGCTTTCGTCGTTTCCTGTTCTTGCTACCTAGTATCCGATCGAATTAGATTCTGATATTTCTGTACTCTTTTTAAAGTCTGCCGGACTGACGCAAGTTTTCGGTAAATCCAAACAAAAAAAAACCCATAAAATGTAACTTAAAAAAAAACCTGCATCGTGAGAAATCGTTTTGTAATGTGAAAATCAAAAAAAAAACTGAACTACGAGCATATGAACTGATCCGTAAGTAACTCTATAGGTGGCACCATATCTGCATAACTGATTTTTCTGGTTTCAAGGGGCAAAGCCCCAGTAACTTGCTGAAAGGCTGAGGCAGCCTGAAAAAAAAAATTACACTTCAGAACCATCTGATTAATTTCTGAAATTTAATAATATAGCGCCAGAGTCCTAGATATTTTATTGTATTTTTGTAAATTTTAGCGAAATGTTGCGTCGTCAAGTTTGATGTAATTTTCGAGAGTACAGTAATGAACTGTTCGTTTCCCTTCCGGATACATTACACGCACCGAGTGCTTCGGATAGCAAATTGCAAATTAAACGTTTTTAACGATGAATTTTTAACGTCCGAAGTAAATTATTAATTTCGTTACTTATCGCATATTTCAAACAATGCACCGTGACGGTTAATGACGCTTATCCGAAATATACGAAAATTATCGAACCGTATGAATAGAGCCAATTTAAATTTTCTTGTCATCAATTTAAAAATAACGAATTATAGAAAACGAAATAATAATAAAACGGAATCCGAATATAAGCGAAATAATAATAAATTGAGAGCGGACGAACGATCACGATAAAAATGCCAGATCAATGCTGAAAACAGAATGGTAATAAACATTACACATTAGGACATGGACGATGCAAAAATAATACCACTAATACTAACATAGGTTTCGTGTGGAAATCGCACGATGCGAAATTAGGATTAGGAAAGCTTTCGGTTTCCTTCGATTTATGCTTTTCCGGTACATAGTGCTCTGAGCTAATCATCCGGTAGTTGATGCGTGAACTGCAAGTCTGCATATCTTTACTTCGATAAAATGGGGGAAATCGAGTCTTTGAGAATCAAAAGTGTTAATAATATTATCGAAACTATACTGTACAAGTCGATTTTAATTCATATCTTTTTTGAATATTATCCTTTATTTTAATTTACTATTTCTCACAGGCTTTCTACTCCTTATTGCGTCTTTTATATCCTATAACTTCCTTCGTTGTTTATTGTTTCAGTTCTTTCTGCATTCATGCTGTCAATCCCTGATCGTATCCGTGTTTAATTAATCATTCCTCCTTCTTATTGTGGTTCTGAACGGAGGTTCTTTGTCGACACGCTAAAAAAAAAAAAAAAAAAAAAAAAAAAAGTTGTTAAAGGTGCGACACGGGGACTCGAGACTGCTGTGTATGTTTGCTCACTATTTGCCGTTATTTATGCGGATCTCGCCGAATCATCCGTCTTGACTCAACTTTCCGCTAATATGAGAAGGTTTGTTCGGCTCCCCTGACTATCGAAAGAAACGCCTGAAAAAGGAATGCCCTTAACTGTTTAAAAAAACATCGATGGATAACTTTAATAACGTTATGGAAACCTCATGAAAAGCGAGCTCTGAGACGAGCGAAAAAGTGTCGGGAAGATGAAGATCGAAAATTCAGGACAGACTAGTGCTAATGGACGGAAGATCGCCACATAGTGGACTGCGGTAACGATTAACTACGAAGAATAGTGGCCAAATGGCTTATGGTTAGGCCAAAAAAAAAAAAAAAAAAAAAAAAAAAAAGATATGGCGTTTTATAGTTTTAATATTGAACAGAATTCGATTTGTTCTAGACTGGTTAGTTTGTAAACTTCACGTAAAAGTTTTTTCCCAGTTTGTTTTTTTTTTTTTTGTTTGAAATCAACTTAGTAGTAGGCAACAGTTACGGACCGGGGTTTATCACATACTCAAAAATTTTTTGTTTTTTTATACATATTAGTGAGTGAAAAAAAAGAAAGAATAAAAGGGTATATTTGGTAACGGATTAGGTGTACTAAATTAAATATCAATGCCTATTGACCAGATTTACAATGATTTTATAGAATTACAGACTGGCTAGTAATATGACCTAAAAAATCCTGTAAATAAGAAGAAACGATGAAATAGCTGCGTGCGAACTACGTAATATATTAGAGCATATTAAAATAATTAGTATAATTGTTTTAAATAAACAGATTCAAAAAAAAAAAAAAAAGAATAAGGTGTATTTTGCAAAAGTAAAAACGAAAAAAAAAAAATACGACGGCATATGTACATACAAGCGACTTGAATCACTCAAATGCGACAAATTTTAGAGTATTTTAAAGGTTTTTTGTTTTTTTTATGGGTTCGTCAACAAAGGCTTCTATGATTACATTCTATGTAAATAGAAGTAAGATCCCCGGAATCGTGGTGACACCGACAGTGGTGTTTAAAAATTCACAGTATCGCTTGTAGTACAGTTGTTATCAAAAATTCTTGTCCGGTATGTAATTTTTAATGTATAAACGTTTTGAAAATTCGTACGCCAATCCTAGCACAACGAGGAGCGTTTAGAATGTACTTTAGCATAGGCGTACCCAGGCCAGTTTTTCGGGGGGGGGGGGGGGGTCGATCCATTTTACAAAAAAACACATAACAGAAAAAAGGATTTTACTTAGTAATTATATTTTATTAATAATCTCTTGTACGATAGTTCTAAATGCGTAAGCATTAGGATTACACTTTCTGTTCGTTTTCATTTTGAGAATAATTTACATTAATACGTAGTTAGTTGTACTGACAGAATGCCTGGTACCAAGACATCTTAGAGGTCATAAAGCGGCAATGCAGCAACGTAAAAATCCATTTCGGAGGTGGGGATTGAACCACCACCAAATCGCCCCCTGGGTACGCCTATGCACTTTAGGCATCTGTTTTGAATACGTTGTAGTTGTCTGAATTGACTGCAATCAGCGATCAAATATAGGAAATACATATATTAGGTTAGAATCTTTTCGGTAAATAATTAATTTATTTCGATACAATAAGTAAGATTTAAGAAAGTAGAGTGTAAATAGCCCGGCTTTAAGTGTTTCATAAAATGCAGTCGGTTATCGTACGCGAAGGTGTGACTGACTCGATTAGTCTTCATCATATTTTTTTTCACTCAAAGCGCTGTCTTCCACGTGAAAATAATATAGCCTTGCTAGAATTGTTCGAAAACTTTCAATTTTCCATTTCACAAAGTGCCCGATTACGTTATTTTTTTTTTTTCTTTTAAATTTTAAAATAAGTTTGTGGGTCTCACTGGGCAAGTATGCCCGTTGTGTGAGTGCCCGACACTCTTATTATCGTTTATTCGATTTCGGTACAAACTTATACATACTGATTATATATACCTTAATTAATATATGTCTTAGTAAATATAAAAAAAAACTTATATATAGGTGAAAAGAAAAAAGAAAAACCATAGACATACTTGCATTCACTCTAAAAGTCATATATGCATATATATATATATATATATATATATATATATATATCATGATAGCGGAAACACATGATTGAAACTATCTAGGAGTGAGGAATTCGGACGCAGTTTGTTTTTTATTCTTTGCACCATTCCTTCAGCCATTTCACCACCTCCTTGTTCCACACGCTAATATGCTATTTTCGTTTATAATATGATTGGGGATAATGCTCATTGATTTAATTAAGACCGAATATCACCTGTGTTACCAATTCGTAGATTTGCCTCTCTAGGGTATATGTGTAATATATATTATTTTGATTTCTTGTTATTCGAGTTTTTGGCCTAGTTGGTAACATTATATTCTTGATATTATATTCGAGTATTTTTACTCCTGTTTCGTACGCTGCGCAAGTTTCGATTTAGATTAATTTAACTAGTCATTTGTTTGTTCGCAGTATAAGAAAATACTGAGACAAACGCGAATTCAATTAAGAGAGCCCAAAAACGTTTTCTTCACTATTTATTTGATATAAATTAAATCGTATAGAGTTGTTCCCTTTACGGCGCGTTTAATTACGTATATTATTTAACCCTTTGCTTCACGATATATTTTAAAAACTAAATATTTTTAAATTCACCGCTTTCTTAGATATATTAAGATGCTGAAATAGCAAATGTATACGTAATTTCCCTAAAAAATCTTTCTTGGCCTAGTTTAAGGTGGTAGTTTCACTGTGAAACCACTTTGACGTTCGGTTAACGATTTAGGAAAGATGTGTGTTAAGACTAAATAAGTTGGAATTATTTTGCTTAGTTCTACAAAGAACCGCGAAATGAAAAAAAAACATATAAATATATGCCTACACCCATACACCCACACGCACACACACACGTATATAGTAAATAATGAATATATATATATATATATATATATATATATATATATATATAATTTTGATAAATAATAAATCTTTACATTAGGTAAAAATATCACAAAAAACAAAAAAATGCAAATTTAATACACTCACAATCAACTGGATTGTAAAACAAAAACACTGCTGTGCAGCAGTACAGATCTTAATGCAATTAGTTGTTTTAAATCACAATAGATGGCGTCCCTAACAAGTATACCAAGGTGGTTTCCCTAAAAAAAACCACAATGCTGTTTGCAAAACAAATTTTGAAAGGTGGTTTCACAGTGAAACCGCTATGACTCAAAGGGTTAAACAATTAGAAGATCACTCTTCATCAAGTAAAACGAAATCAATTGAAATATTCTTCACCCAATAACCTAGGCTATAAGCGATATATACCGTTCAATTTTTCAAGTTCCTAGGCTCAGTGGCAAATGTAGATAATCATTTTCTTTTTTTTTCTTTCTTATTTTTTCTTTCTTTTTTTTTTTTTTTTGGGCTCGTCAGGAAGGACTTTTACCCAGAGACAAATGTAAAGGAAAGAAGTCGACTATATTTTAATCCGATCAGAAATCTTTGATAAAAAGCAACCAATATAGCAGAAATACCTAGTGGGAAAGTGAAAGACATGATATAAGAGGCACAATAAGGAGTAGGAAAACCAAGCCTCAACAGACAGGAGTACAAAGCGGAACGCTCTACAAAAAGAGATAAACATTCAAAGAACACATGATCGGCTTCGCGAATAACTGCATCATTAGAATGGAGAGGACAATGTGGGGAGGAAATCTGGAAAAAGCGAAATCAGGGAAAAGCGAAATCAGGGAAAAGCGAAATGAAGGAAAAGCGAAATCGGGAGAAAGGCAACAGAGAATGGCCACAACGCAGACGGACAACGGAAATAACATGAGAACGTCGAAGTGAGGGATACAAAAGAAACCATGAATAGGAAGGAAGAGTAGTCTGAACAGACAGATAACATGAATAATTATTAGAAAAAGAAGTGTAGCTGTCCGACCATGATCTGATTTTTTGATTGCCGTGTTTACGGGATGTAGCTTTAACAGAAATTTGTTTTATAACATCAGTAATTAAACATTTTTTTTTCGGAGACTGTCTCCGTAATCGTTATGGTAAATGCATGATTGCACGTATTTTTTAAATTTAAGTTCATTTTGTAATGTGTCCATTACATGGAACTCATATATATTTCTAAAAAATAAATAAAAATAAAAATAATTTGGAATGTGTGGTGCGGGTGCGAGTGTGCGCGTGCCTGGAACTGTTGTCGGTGGGAACAGCCAATCAGCATCCCGCAGGAAACAAAAAGGATCTACCTGATTCGGCCAAATCCAGCGGTCACGGTCGAGTAGGCGGTCTCAGTTTTACCTTCGAGAGAGGAGTCGCAGTTTTACAGTCAGTCAGTTAGTTATTTTTCTACCGCCACTGAGTTATGTCTCGTACCTCCGAAGAGTTCGTATTATAAGAAGTTTTTTACCTATCGTTGGTTAAAGTGTTCGGTCGTACCGGTAAAGGTGACAAAAAATCGGTAATAACGGAAAATGCGAAATTCGGATAAAACATAAACGAATCGTGACTATTGGACTTCATCAGCCAGTCAACGCACCGCAGATTCACGAACCACGAACCACCGCCGACAACAGTGTTACGTACCATTTTGTTTTATCGTTAATTCATTATATATATTATTGTTGTCGTATTATTCATAAATTAATATTGTTTTTCAGCGGTCGACCGGCAAAGAAAGATAGGTGTCCTTTTTAATAATATATTGTTCGTTATAAAAAGTTCTGAAAGTAATCTGTTCAAAACCTCATATTTTAAAATTTTGTTAAAAACTAAAAAGAAAAGAAAATCCACGAGGATAAAATCTCGTGGTTGGCATCCCTGAGGACCAAGCTAACGTTTAGAACCGTTACATTTGGCATCCCTGGTGGGGAACAATTTTAGATAATTGTTCTCTAGTGGAACGAACCGTTAGATACAATAAATTCATACTAAATTTTAAATCAAAATAAGTAAATTATATCAGAAATTCACCATGGACCCGAGTGTCATGGAGTTCTTCAAATCACAATTCGAAAATATAAACCAAAAATTCGAAAATATTAACAATAAATTTAACGAACAAAAAGCCGAATTTAATGTAAAATTAGAAGAAAAGTTCGAAAAAATAAATACGAATTTTAATGCTAAAGTAGACGAACTGAATAATAACATTAACATAAAGTTTGAAAATTTTAAAACAGAAATCATAGAAATGGTCGAGGATAAGGCCGGAGAATTGGAAGAGCGTATAGAGAAAGAGGTAGAGAAAGAAAAAGAAGATAGAAAGAAGGAAAGCGCGGCTAGGGAGAAAGAATGTAGGAATGGAAAGAAAAAAGTGGATGAAAACGAGAAATACGAAAATGTAAAAGGAACAAGTCCTACAAGAAGTAAGGAAAGTAGCATCGTCAAATTAGAAATCGATGTAAAATTTATCGTGAATATTGACGACGTACATAATTACGTGACGTCTGATAAAAGCATTAAGGAAAAGGACGTGAACAAAGTGATAAATAGAGTCACTGAAGAAATAATATTAAAAATTAAAAATAGTATTGCCGAGGTGAAAACTACCTTAAATCATAAAGGAACATTAAAGAAAATTACGAATACAAAAGTTGGTGTAAGAAAAACGGGAGAAGAAAGCGGTACGAAGAAAAACCGAAAAGAAACCATTACCTATAAAGAAGAGAAACAAAGAGACAAATGGATGATGCTGTTACAAAGGTTGCAAAAGAAATTAAATGAAAGTAAATTTTATAATATGTCACTACGTCAAATGACTCGAGGCGTAAAAATATTAAGGAAAGGGCGAATAGAAGAGGAGTTATGGAAGGAGAAACCAATGGCCGAGAACAGAAAATCAGACAGTATAAAAATTACAGAGGTATTAAGTACCAAGAGAAACCAAAAGAAGAAATTAAAAAATGAAAGCCATGGGAAGCTAGGCTGTATGAGATGTGATAACTTAAAATACCGCAATAAAAATAGTTAAATTTAAGTGTAAATAGTGTAGATAGTTTATGTAGAAAATTAGAGATAAATATCCAAAGACTGATGACATACAAAAGAAACAAGTGAGAGTAAACGATGTGATAAATATTTCCGAGACCAAAGACGTCACGTCTGGGAAAATTAAGCAAGAGTCATGTTCAAAATAAGTTTAATAGCACAGGATAATAGCCAAAGATAATCAAATGGATAAAAGTATAAAAATTATTAATTTACAAACATAATCTAAGAGTAATTAATTGTATGTCTCGGAAAAACAGTACCCGTGGACAGGGTAACCGAGTATAAAAATGAAGCGAAAGAATCATTAATTGTATGTTTCGGAAAAACAGTACCCGGGGACAGGGTAACCGAATATAGAAATGGCTGTTAGATTATGTCAATCACGGCAGAGTAAATAATTTTATATTTCGGAAATAGTACCTGCAGAAGGGGAAGCCGAAAGAAAGAGGCTGTTAGATTATGTCAATCACGGCAGAGTAAATAATTTTATATTTCGGAAATAGCACCTGTAGAAGGGGAAGCCGAAAGTGAGAGGCCGTTAGACTGTGTCTAATCACGGCCGAATAATTAAAAAGGTTCGATAACAGAACTTGCGATAAAAGAGGAGACTTCCAGTTCTCCAAAATAGAAATTGAAGTAATTATAAAAATTTAAAAAGGAAAGTGTCCCTCACGAATAGGAACATAATTATTAACGGGGACACTCGAATTCCGCACAAAGCACTAACACAGTGACAAGTCACACACGAATTCCGCACCAGACCCGAAATAGCCCACCCGCTGACAACTCGAATTGCGCACAGCCTTTAAAAAAAATACTCTGATTTTATAAAATCGATGAAGGAATAAAATGAGTAAAAGTCGCTCTTTCAGTGACTTCCAAAATGTGTTATCGTAATGAAACGTTTACTATTTGGAATAATAACCGAACTACATTTCAGTCGATTAAAAAAGCCTTTAACGTTTGCGAAAAATAGGCTACTATCCCGTTAGCAGTACGATTGTTATTCGAAATATTTTTTACAACCTCTAGGGAACGTACTCATATTTAAAGAAATGTTGCATAAAATAGAATAATTTTTGCACGAATATGATATAAAATAACGTAAATTACGATAATATTTCTAACTGAATATGTAGAATTTTCAGCGCACGGCATATTATGTTTCATGAAGCTTCTATTTCACATTAATACAAAATACTTTCATATCAACTGATTAATATACATAAAATATAAATGTGACCATGTAAAATTTTCGAGTTTGACAAATTAAATATGTTGTTATAATATAGAATTACTTACGAGTTTGAGGGAACCGAGTTTCGGGAAAGTTTCAGTTCAGATTTTATTTTATCCATTAATCAGTGTGTTCAATCTCAGTTATAAATTGTCATTTGAATTAAAACCAAATTTGTTAAAAATCGTAATTTTTTCATTCAGTGTACCAATACATAGTATTCTACTTAAATTTTAAATGACAACGCAAAAATTTACCATTAAAATAAAATCCTATTTAAAACAATTTAATTAAAACTTACAATGATAATAATTATGCAAATAAATAGTGTCAGTACTACTACCTTTTTTCTTTAAATGTTAGTTGGATTTAACAAGATAATAATTTTCCTTCGTTAAGTTTTTATAATTTGTAGTTTATTGTAAATTAAATAGTTTCTACTCTAGATAATAGATATTTTTGCGCACATTTGGTCGGTATTAATGTATTTTGTTAGATAAATGATAAAGAAGCAGAAGTTTAAACTCAAATTTAGGTTATCAGAATAAAAAAGTAATTCTTAGAAGCAACACTGAAATATGATTTCATTACTTCTGTGTAATGTTTTCCATTAATACAGAACATGCCCGGGAAAACATTTTTTTTTTGAACTTTTAAGTTTCCAGCACCCTCCGGTAATTTAAATTTAAAGCTAAAATATCGTTATATTTTTCTTTCCAAAGTATCCGTTTAAATGTAATTTCGAAAACTACATTCGTTTGCCGTTTTTAGATGCAAATGGGGTTTAAATTAAGTGCTTATTGGAAATGTTTATTGCGATGCAAAGTTTTTGTTGTTTATTGTATATTTTAAATTTCAGGAATAATATCGCTTGGTGATTCATGCATTTTGAAGTAATTTTTAGATAATTTTAAATTTGTCATATTACATATTCTTAACTCGTTGAGCGACTTTTAGCGCTCAGAGGTCAGAAGAGTTGTTCAAACGTTAGCATTTTCTGAAAGAGCATTTAATACTATTTTTGTATATAGCTTTACATTTTAACGTGTAAGCGTCATAATTTTTCCTCATCAAAAAACATCAAAAATTATCTTCCGGCTTATAATAAGTACATAACAGTAATTCGACACTGTTTAAATTATTGCTCTATTTTTAATCATAGAAATAAAATGATGTTTCAAAATTGTTATTTTACAGGCGCTTTGTAGAATTCAAACTGTTCTAGAAATATTTATGCCCATGATAAAACTGTTAACACTGATAAAATTTCTTAACATTAATGGTAACACGAAATTAACATTAACGTATATATGAAAGTGAAATATTTTATTAAAAATAATAACTTCCAAATAAGGAAAAATTTTAGCTGCCGCTATGTCAAAAGGTAGTAGTATAAACGTTTAATCATAAATATAATTCTTTTGAAACTAGAAAGATAAAAGAACACAAATGTAGACACAATTAGGAGTAAGCTAAATTACTGAAAGTTGAGCTAACTGGTAAATTGCAAAAGCCGGAATCAATTTTTAATGATTAAAACATAAATATATCACAGTTATTTATCGGAACTACTTGTTTTAAAAAACAAAAATGGAATTAGAAGTTTAAACAATTACGTATATTTAAAATTAATCTGGCGTATTCTCAAATATTTTTTAATAAACCGTTATACAGGAATGATTTTTAATACATGAATGATTTTTAATACATAGACAGGTGTAGAGTATTTTTCATTAGTAGATTAAAAATTAATTGTCAAAAATAGGATACGTAAAAATGTTGAAAGTTATCGAACATTAAAAATATAGTACTACGATCAAGCGCCATCAGTTTTGGAAACCCTTAGTCCAGCGAACAGCGATTATGGTCCGAGCGTCGTTTTCGTTTGTTTTTTTATATTTCATACCTGCAAACTTCCGGTGCGCAATTCGTGTGTGGAGATTAGAGACCTTTTTTTAACCTTCGACTCGGGTAAATAACTGTGCGCAATTCGAGTGTGGCCTTATTAACGAGTGTATTGGGCGATTCGTCACGTCTGTTAGAATAACCGTTCGAAATGCTATAAAATTCTCAAACGAAATTTAGGGAGGAAATTTACTGTGTATTAGTTAGACTACTAACGTCTATGCAAAATTTAGTTCATTTGGGTGTCGTTTGAAATGCAGGGTGAAGTATGTTTTCCGCATAAATATCGAAATTTATTTAGTTTGCGAGAGGATACCTTGTAAATGGTCGGAATTTTCAAAATTAAGAGAGAGACTGCAATTAACAAAGAGGACCATATAAATGAAAAGGTCATAGGGTATACCGACCGCTGCAATCGGCGTATGGTCAGAGAGCAAGCGCCGACAAACGCCGAAACAAAACCGTCGTAAGAACCTGAAAATGAGATCGAAACAACGGTGTGTGCAGCCTAAACATTTGTTTGTACTAATAAAAGTCCGATACCCGAAAACAAAAAAGAAAAAAATGCAAGCCGTCGAAAAGAGAATATAATTTGCATGCCAGGTCGTGACCAAGACAAATAAAATATCTAAAAAGAATAAAGAGAGGCCATCGGGATCGACCAAGACGCAAACGTGTGAAACTTCAAATCGAGACCCCTGCAAAAGCAACAAAAGACCGGTCTCACTTCATTCGCTTTTTCTTCAAAAAACTATAAAAACTAACCAAAAGAATATTCTATTTAAAGCCCGGGAATAGAAATGGTCGCGCGTGTAAAATAGCGGTACCAGAACATGGTTCAAAGAAAGAATACAGGTCGTAATAACATGGTCAGAGATTCTCACGAAAACTCCCAGGCGAGCGACGCGAAGAAATGAATGATGCTTTGGTAAACAAAATATGACGTTCGTCCTAAGGGAAACGCCCATAGCAGGTAAAACGATGGGGCCAAGCAAAATAGGTCGGCATCTTGAAAGAAAAAAAAATATACGAAGAGGAAGTACAGCGACCATTTAGATGAAATAAATGAAACTATTATAATGAGTATTAAACAACCGCCTATTTTTTTAAATAAATGTAAATAGATGTAAATAAATTTGAATTATAGTTAAATGTATTAAATGAAAATTGTTAGAGATTAAATAAAATTTTTTTATCAAAAATTTTATTTTTCGAGGGGCGGGGATCTGTAATGTGTCCATTACATGGAACTCATATATATTTCTAAAGAATAATAATAAACAAAAATAAATAAAAATAAAAATAATTTGGAATGTGTGGTGCGGGTGCGAGTGTGCGCGTGCCTGGAACTGTTGTCGGTGGGAACAGCCAATCAGCATCCCGCAGGAAACAAAAAGGATCTACCTGATTCGGCCAAGTCCAGCGGTCACGGTCGAGTAGGCGGTCGAAATTTTGGAAAATCGAGATGAAGATTTTAGCGAGAGTGGCAGCCTGATAGGTCGGTATCAGTTTTACCTTCGAGAGAGGAGTCGCAGTTTTACAGTCAGTCAGTTAGTTATTTTTCTACCGCCACTGAGTTATGTCTCGTACCTCCGAAGAGTTCGTATTATAAGAAGTTTTTTACCTATCGTTGGTTAAAGTGTTCGGTCGTACCGGTAAAGGTGACAAAAAATCGGTAATAACGGAAAATGCGAAATTCGGATAAAACATAAACGAATCGTGACTATTGGACTTCATCAGCCAGTCAACGCACCGCAGATTCACGAACCACGGACCACCGCCGACAACAGTGTTACGTACCATTTTGTTTTATCGTTAATTCATTATATATATTATTGTTGTCGTATTATTCATAAATTAATATTGTTTTTCAGCGGTCGACCGGCAAAGAAAGATAGGTGTCCTTTTTAATAATATATTGTTCGTTATAAAAAGTTCTGAAAGTAATCTGTTCAAAACCTCATATTTTAAAATTTTGTTAAAAACTAAAAAGAAAAGAAAATCCACGAGGATGAAATCTCGTGGTTGGCATCCCTGAGGACCAAGCTAACGTTTAGAACCGTTACAATTTATATAATTTTTTTTTTTTTTTGTTGTTATTTATTTATGTACAGCATGTTGTAGACAAATTAAGAAATATCTAAATACTAAGTTACATCGTATTTATGTAATTGTATTTTTTTTCTTTTTTCAGTGATATGTTTGATGCTTTTTTTAGCGATATGTGTTAGCCCGTTTGGAATAATGAAAATTACGTTGAATTCGTTTTGTATTTTTACGTTAACTGTGATGCTATTTATTACGGTAAATTCGTTGCCTGAAATTACGAATGAAATTCCCCTAATAGGTAAATTCTTAATTTACAACGCATAATTACTTAATATCTCATAAATTGTTTTTTTTTGTTTTTTTTTTTTTGTTTTTTTTAGAAATAATAATTCGATGATAGTTTTAAAACAAGTACTTCACGCAGAAAACTAAAATTCTATAGGATCGTATTGAATTTGTCTGTTAGATGTACGCTGTTTTGTTTACTTTTATATTTCGAATAAAATAAGCTTGACTACCACCGTTTTATGTATATCAGTTGCGATCGCTATTAATCGTAATATAATTGATTGCGATATATCAGATGTTCTCCCGTGAATACCTATATTTGAGTACCAAATGCAACGCGGGCGTGTAAGATTACACGTCAGAGATGCACTGAAAGTAAATGTTAGATTTTGAATCGTTATACAAGTTCCAACCTAATTTTTTTCTTTTTTTTCTTTTTGCAGGCTTAATTGAAAGCTTTATACTTGAAAGAAATGATTACTTAAGTATCTAGATTACAAAACCCCTAATTCTCATTTGTCCTAAATTTAGAGTCTCCTCTGCTCAGTAGATGTAAACGAAAAAAAAAACAAAAAAAAGTGTCGTACTGACGACAATATGTTAAGATGTCTAGAAATTCATTAGTTAGAGTATTCATTGATATAAAAGGGGATGTACAGTTGTTTGTTTTTTTTTGTTTTTTTTTATGGGTACGCCAACGAAGAGCAACAGCGAATCTAAATAATAGTTCAAAAGGAGAATAACATATTAGATTTCAGTCTGGTGTGAGACTGAATGAATGAAAGAAGCTAGAATAGGAACAACTGACAAGGAAGGAAATGAGAGAGGATGTAAAGTTAAATATTTTATATAGATTATAGCGATAGGATGATTAATAATCAAAAATATGCGGCAGCAGCAGAACTATACAACAGCTTGCGAAAGTCTGTGGCTTGGTTCGTTAGGCGCAGTGCTGTTTCATTTAGGTAGAACCGGGTTCGAATCTCGCTGCGGCACATTGAAACTTTATAGGAAAAAAAAAATCCCCAAAAACAAACAAAAAAAAAAAAAACAATTCGCGGATATGGTTATTTTCTGCTCCGACATTGCACCATTGTAGGCGGTTTTCCACTTTTTACCTATTCACCTTCCTTTTTTTCATCTAAAACTATCTCGTAGTCGGATATCTGCCAACCACTTTTGTTTCTCGAACCGCATCTTTTACTTTTTCTTTTCCCCTACAAAACATGCATCCGGTATTGTCAAGTCGATTTTTCCCAATTATTATTATTATTATCATTTTTCAGTTTATTTTTAGCCGAAATGGGAAGTAACCATAATCTGTACTTTTCATACAACAGCGTGTGATAGTTCCCTGCCGAATTCTACACCATAAATTAGGATTACACTATTTAATGAATCTTTTATTTTCATGACGCTGGAATCTATATTGCGCTAGTAGTTCTAATGTAGTAGTCAAATGTTTTAGCCACTTCGTCCTGCCTTAGTATATTTACGTAATTTTTGACTAAAATTTTCTATTTTGTATCCTCCAGTTATTTCATAAAAGTGACTAATCACTGTGTTATGAATCTAGTTGTGACCTATTACATTTTGCTCGTGACTTCGTCAGTTTATGGTGTCGTTGCTGTATTACTGATTACCTTAAGCAGAATGGAGCATAGTTCGCTGCCTTCAGATGTAATCCTTAGTATTATAAACAAACTGATCATTTTCAAACTATTCCTGAAATTACAGGTAAGAAATATGTGGCTATATTAAATTTATTTATTTACACGTGTGACGCATGCAGGTTGCATAAACTGTAATAATAACTAGCATGGTACAAAAACATCAATCAAATGAGTATTCTGATAATTTCTATACAGAATGTAATACCGTAATAATATGTATTTACACTTGATAATTTAAACCCAAAACGGAAAAGTAAATTGCTTTTCATTTTATCCGACTTCCGGAAACTCTTCTAAATATATTTTCTTCCTCCTGCTTTTTCCTCTCCTTCTACTTCCTTTCACATTTACCTATCACAAACTGTTTTTCACCAGACTACCCACCACATATGTATATGTATATATATATATATACAGTATACCTTCTTTTATCTTTCACTCTTGGGGGACCGGGCCTATGACGCATAATTGAATAGACGGATAACAGAAATTGCATTACAAACGTGCACAGTTACATATAGTACTGTACTAGATTTTAAATAATTCGGGAAAGAAATGAAAATGTTTAATTGGATAACATTTCGAGTACACGGCATTTTGATTTACAAATTTAGTGTAGTACAATATAATATGCAGTACATACCTAGGAGTAAAATGTCTCTACGTCAAACTGTTTACATCTTTAAAAAATCAGTAATTTTCTTAAAAAATCACAAATTAGCAATTTTTACAGTGACGGATAACTGAGAATGACTGTTAAAAGAAATTTTACTGTATATACAAACACATCAGTGGCGAATCCCGATTTTTTCTCAAATACTTCTCTAAGAAAGAAAAATTCTGAAAGAAATTAACTTGATATACAATCGCGCGCGCTATTACTTAAGCAAAAACGAATTAAGAAGTTTTAAAAATTTGAAAAATTAAAAATTAAATTTTTGTAAAAGAAAATTGATATTTAAATTCCGACAAAGGAAATAATTTATAAAAAAAAAAACAAAAAGAAATAGTGTATAATGAATTCAAAAAATAAATAAATAAATAAATAAATAAAAAACTTTATTAAGTAATTTTAAGAACTATGCGTATTAATATATATATATGCAGCGCCTTCGTCTTATATTAAAAAAAATTGAAATGTAGTATTTAAAAGAGGATTAAAATCACATTCAGAAATCTATTTAAAATCGAATACGTCAGCTCATATTAACAAACATTTTTCGCTGATTCGTTACATTACCAATTCTGTAACGCTTTCATCGATACAGATTTTCAGGCACGTGATCGTCATTTCTTTATGATAAAATAACGATAACTTAGTCGCGATTGGTTAAAGTGGAGAAGTACCTGGTTTCCTAAAAGTTATTTACACTGTTGTTGTAAGTACGTATAAGCTTTTTAATGCATTCTTAGTGTGGAGGAATACTTACAGCGTCGAGCGAACACAACATAGATAGATCCGGGCGAACCATCAAATTGTGAAATTTAGGTATCATCACCCGACGCCAACGGAGCAATTAGCGTTTTACACATTAAGTATTTTTCTTTGCATTCTCAAATAGCTCAGATTTCTGCTGGCAAGCTAGAAGCTGCGTCTCCTTCGCCGAATTAATCTCTGTTGCTGGAAACATGGAGTTTGTTACGCCGAAATATGTCGGTTAATTTGTGGATTTATGTGTTTTATATTTGAATTATATTCCCGGGTTTGTTGATTAACGCAATATTTTTATAAATAATCTACAAAAATAGTGGTGATTAATAATATTAACTTTAATATATATATATATATATATATATATATATAACACATCGTTAAATAAGTGCCGGGACTAACTCACAGATGGCGTTAATAACATCAAATCAACTTAGTTTTTCGAAAGAACTGACCTGCAAATGACACGTGTCTAATGTTTACGTCAATCGGACCATAAACAGCAAAGCTATTATGGTGAAAGTGACGCTACTTTTGCGTTTGTGTAAAAAATGGAAAAAAAACGCATCTCCTGTGTTGATAAAACATTGTTATTTAATGGGTAAAAATACCGTGCAAGATCAGCAATGGCTTGAAAAATATTATCCGGACTCTGCTCAGTCGAAAACAACGATTTGCCAGTGGTACGTTGATTTCAAACGCGGTCGAAATGATACAAATGATGCGGAACGCTCGGGTAGGCCAAATGAAGCAGTAACCCCCTGGAAAATATTAATTGAAAATCGCGATGGATGACCGCAAACTGAAAGTTCGTGAAATTGCTGAGATGGTAAACATATCAACTGGAAGTGCGTCTATGATTTTACACGAAAAATTGGGCATGAAAAAGGTCTTTCCCAAATGGGTACCGCGTTTGCTCACAATGGAACAAAAGCAACAACGAATCGACAATTCAGAGAGCTGTTTGTCACTGTTTACTCGCAATAAACAGGATTTCTTGCTGATAATGGACGAAACATGGATCTATCATTTCACTTCGGAGTCGAAGCGGCAGTCAGCTGAGTGGCGTACAGCCGGTGAAAGCTGTCCGAAGCGCCCGAAAACGAAACAGTCAGCTGGCAAAGTCATGGCGTCAGTTTTTTGAGATGCGTACGGTATAATTTACATCGACTACCTTGAAACGGGAAAATCCATCAACAGCGACTATTACATTGAGTTATTGGTACGTTTGAAGGACGAAATCGCAAAAAAAACGACTGCACATGAAGAAGAAGAAAATCATCTTTCATCAAGACAATGCACCGGGGGGCCATGAGTCAATGAAAACAATGGCCAAATTGTACGAATTCGGCTTCAATCTGCTTCCCCACCCCCCCCATACTCGTCAGATTTAGCCCCCAGCGACTACTGGCTCTTTGATGATCTCAAAAATATGCTCCAGGGAAAAATATTTGTCTCGAATGAGCAAGTAATCGCTGCAACTGAATGGTTATTTTGAGGTCAAGGACAAATAGTTTTACAAGCATGGGGTATCGAAAAGTTAGAAAAGCGTTGGAATGATTGTATCGCACTTGAAGGTGATTATGTCAATAAATAAAAATGAATCTTGCGAAACAAATGTTGTTTTCTTAGTTAGTCCCGGGGGGGACTTATTGAACGACGATGTGTTGTTATATACATATATGTACTGCTAAGAACACTTACTCGAACTGTTGAGTACTTTGCGAATAAAATGTTTACACTACGATGCAAGTACACATAGAACTGTAAACGTTCAAAACCAAAAATTTCTTCCTAAAAATAAGAACTCAATGACATCGTCAGGGAAACATTTTTGCGTGACGTACGCATTTTGCGGAACGATTTGCAAATAAAAGAGACCTATCGATGTCGATATTAAAAATAACTAGAGGCATTCCGTGTTTTTAATAAATTAGATTGCAACTTTTTTATTTTTTATGTTACGTTAAATGCCACGATTAATTAATTTTATTCCTTCAACGAATTACCGCGAAAGTTCGTACTCGGGCAATAATTATTTTTAAAGCGCCTTTAAAAGTAGGTAAATATTTAAAAAATGTCTTTGTAATTGCTCAGTTTGTGCAGTCTTCTTGCAACGAAGTATTATATGTTCTACTGTTCCTTCTGCTTCTCTACACAATCGGCATTTGCTTTCATCTCGACTTTTATCAATCTTTGATTGTGTGACATTTATTCGAAGGGCCTGCTCTTATCATCATTATCATTATTACTATTATTATTATTATTGTTATTATTGTTATTGTTATTATTATTATTATTACCATTATGGAAGTTGTCACTCGGAAACATGCTAATTTGATAATTTTTGTATTTTATAATTATCCACTTCAAAATGTAATTCCGTATAGAAGATACGGAGGTACTCATTTAAATTTTGCTATCTTACTGGCCAGCTAAAATGCATTTTCAGGTTTACTGCGGTCTGAGTGTAAAATAGAATAGTTTATCTTCGTATTGCTGTAAGGTCGGTTTTATAGAAACATTTCCACTCGCAAACTCAAAATTTAATTATTATTCATTTTAGGGCACTGTTAACGACGATAGTGGAAACATGGACAGAAACGATAAAAAACACGAACGAAAACGAAATTTGGAAGTTTGTTGGTTAAAAGTCGTTTCAGCGATTGATCTGATTATTTTAATTTTTACCGTATCGTTAATTGCGTATTTGTTAATTATAAACTTCCCGCCGTCCCTAGATAATTCATCATCGTTTGTAATATACTGTGACTGATTGCATCATAAAAGTTTGTATTTTAAATTACGCGCGGTATTATTTAATGGTGTTTCTGGTGTTAACGGCGGGAGCAGCTGGTTTTTTATGAAAATGTCTAAAAAGTGAAAATTCCGCTGTTCCGTGCCTCACAAAGTAACATTGAAAAGTTGCATTATCAACTTATTTACGCTGACACTGGTTTTTGGGATTGCAACTAAAAAGAATGATTATTCCACTCCTTTTTGCCGCCTTGTAAATGTATTAACTAGCGTTAATACTTACTTATTTTTCTTCTCCACACATTGTTCGTTCCCATTGTTTGTTCCTTCCTACTAACAATGTCTGACCACGTCAAAATATAACTGATTCATTTCCCTTTCTAATTGTTTCTGGGTGAAGGTCTCTCTGGTTGACGAGGCCAAAAAAACAAAAAAAGAAAAACAAAAAAAAAAAAAAAACTTATAAGAAGGAAGAAACGAGTAGAAGAATCATTTTTTTTTAGTCGATATCAGCGTAGATCATTAGGCTGAATTTTACGGAATTATTAAGCACTGTTAATCCTGATTTTTCTCCGGCGCATGGCTAATGTGAGAAATGTGGAAGGTCACATTTCCGCATATATGCACTGGTGCATTCAAGAAAAACAAATTAAGAGTCCATTTTTTTTTTTGAAAAATTCAAAATCTAAAAACCGCCAAAAATTATTTGAGCGAAAATTAATGAATAGTAAAAAGGGAATCTCATTCTAATTCGAAATAGATTCAAAAAAAAGCAAAAGAAAAACATGAAGTAACGTGAAAGAGAGATTTTAATGCCATCCTCATTTTATAGCAGAGGGGAATCTGTAAAAAACGGATACTGTATACTATTTAAAAGCGACGGATGCAATAAGAATAGCGGCAAAGTATTAATTTTTATAGCTGTGTCGAAATCCTTCTAATATGAATTCGAATTTGCTTCTTTTTTTTTTCAAATTTGCTAATAGGCTCATGGTAATATCATCTGTTACTTTGCTGAATTCAGAGTCACTGTTAGGAGTAAAATTACAATTACCTCATTTTTCAAAAGCAACAGACTGCTAGGAAGTTTTTGATTTTTGTTTCGTTCTTAATTTGTTTGATTAACTGCAAAAAAATTCAAAATTTTTTAACAAATCACTCTTCAGAATTACACATTTAATGCGATAAATACTTCGAAAATACAAACGTTGCCGTAAATTTCTTTAGGAATTGAATTGTGTTTCTGTTTTTTTCGATCTATCAGACCCGTCACGGTTGCTGTGTGGCTAGAACGATTGGACTATCACATGGAGTTTTTGAATTATCGAGGTCTAGCGGCAAGTAAAAATCATTAAAATAACAAATAATTTACAGCCTTTTCTTCCTTCTCATTCCTGGTTTCTTGACTTCCCTTCTATGCGCCGCTCTAATATCTCAGCGATATGCCGCTTGCGGTTTTGGCACAGTTTGCTCCCTTCGTCGCTTTTCCGATTCTCTCCCGCGCCATCTCCATATTGTTCTCTACATTCCTCCAACAGTCACTTTGTATGTGATCCTGCTCACATAATGTTCGAATGCTCGTCACTTTCATTGGAACGATCTTCTTTGTACTCTTCTCTGTTGTCAAGCACAGTTTCTACTCCCTATAGCGCTGCATTTATTCTTTCCCTTCCTTCTCCTTCTAACGTCCAAGCGCTTGATACATTTTTGTTCGATATTTCACGTTGCATAAAAATCAGATTCTCTTTCTTTTCCTTTCCTACTTCTTTGGCCAATGCCCATGTTGATGAACTCGTTTGGAGGGGGCTTTATAAACATCTAAAAAAGTAATATTTCCACTTAAATAAATATCCAAACAAAAAAAAAAAAAAAAAAAAAAAACATAGTCCTGAAGAATAAAATGAGATTTAAATTGCTAAAATCGGTTAATAATCTTTGCACAAAAAAAAAAAAAAAATGTGAATAAATGTGATTCTTTAAAATTTAATTAACTTGTTTGTGTACTGACTCGGAGTTGAATGGGAGCACGAATGAAGATCCATAAGCGCGTTCCTCCGAAGCATAAAATCAACCACCGAGCCCTGCTGGTCTATAGGTGCAATTTCCCGCAGTGACTTTTTTGTCTTAAATCGTCTCCGAATAAGCCACACCGCCCTCTCACACAGTTACATCTTCACGAGCCAGGCATCTCCACATATCTGCCCCTTCTGCAGTCAATCAAGCGTCCCATCTATCCCTTACCTAATTCCCGAATGCCCTTCCTTTTCGGCATCACGATCCCTATTCATTATCACAAGTTCCATTACTAGAGTACTATTAAATCCTTCCTCCACGAGGTTGCAGTCGTATTAGCTTTCGCTCGTAGGAGCGTTCTGTATTACCGTGTATGATCTTCCTAAGTAGGCTCCATGAGCTGTAATAGCCTTAGGAGTTAAACCGGCGCACGGGAATCCTCAAACGCCTATTTATTTAAATAGAAAAAGAAAAAAAAATCATTTGGTTCGTGTTTATTACAATGATTACTTATTATCGTTGTTAAATTGAAACTTTTAATGATACCTATCTATGATTAAAATTTTATACATTAATAACTTTCTTCGATATTCGTGAAAGTGAAAAATAGGTATTTCAGAGGACCGCATTCTTCCATAATGGTTCACTTAGAGCGAACATACTTGTTTGTGAAAAGTTTCTCTACAACCTCATATTAGCATAAATGCAAATAAACACCTAAAAACTCGCGGATTTTTTATTTGTGCTGGTCGGACGCACGGAAGAGCCAATATGGTAAGAAAAAAAAAAAATCTGATCAGCAATTTTCTTCAAAAGGCTGTTTCGGAACGCAAATTTATACAGTAGGTACCTCTACATGAATGCGCTAGAACTAAGTTGAAAATGAGAGCCAAGCAGTGCACGAATTGCGCTTTCGGTTATTTCCCTACGATTATTGTTCTCACGCCTCCTAATCGATCGCTCAGTACTGCAGCACCATCAAAGCCAAAGCCTTATCTACCGAAATCATATCTGTATCCAAGTTATAGGGAATAAGAGATGCATTATAATTTTCGTCGCCAATGTTTGAGCTGAAACATCTTCTACGTAGATAAATTCAAGAAAATCCTCCCGGATAACTGATTTTTCAAATGAGCAGTCTACGTATCTTAAACATAACGCTAGTTGTTTTCGCCGGAACGTGTCTTGAGTTTCGTCTGCCATTCCCTTTAAAAAAACCAACCTTTTTGACCATTTTAAGTACTCTTGCGCTTGAATAGCATTATAGTTCGATCGCTTCATTCTAAATTCCTGATAATAAAATATACATAACTTTACTCTGCATGCTTTGTGTAATTAAATAACTCGTAACTGCTTCATCGCCAGATCGAGCATGAAAATGGAGAAATACTCGGAAATTGTCGTCATTGTGAGCAGGTTCGTTTACTCCAACTTCGTAATAATTATGGCTTCCTCTTAGGACTATTTCCTGTATTCTGCACAACTACACAACGGAACTCTTTCTACAATAGCTTTTAGTGGTTATCTGCAGCAATTTTATGACCTTCCAGGTTCATGGACTCTTCAACAACAATAGATTTGCCTTCTGTGAACTTTACAAAGTTTGCTGTTTGCTCTAAAGCGAATTTGTAGTATTTTGTATTTACTTGATTACCAAAGTTTTCTAAAGCGTTTTTCCACCTAGTAAATGGCTTATTAACAAGGGCTCCAAGATCTTGATAACCACGTCCGCCTTGCACTGTTCCAAGTAGAACACATAGTTCTCAAAGTGCTGCCTCCACATGACGTTTGAATACACAAGTCATGAGTGTTTCGGTTCAACGACGTTGAAAAGAAAAATTTTGCCAATGACTGGAAACTTAAAAGTATCTCCGGTAGGTTTCAAGGCTCTTTTAAAGCATTCAGCTTTTCCTTATCATTATTCGAAGAACTAGAGACAGTTAACCGGTAAGGAATTATATGCATTAGCGATTGCAATTTTTTTTTTTTTTTTTTTGGACCCACACACATAAGTTATACTTATTAGATGATAGTAGGGATGTGATATACCATCATTATAACCACCGGTGTGAAATAAATCGTAAGAAACGATTAACAACGCCAAGCGATGTTTGATTCCAACTATGCTACAAATTGAAAAAATGTTTAGTACTTACAAAACGGAATAACGAGATAAACATAAAGAATAAATTAATTTTTTTAATCGTTATATGCTTAAGAAATTTAAATGACGCTATGATCATGTATTAATAAACAGATTCTTTTAACGCTCATCATGCAGTTGCAGATTTCCTCGTATCGTAATTGTGATGTGCATCCCAGGCCTTGTTGGAATCGCCGGGGACACAGTAGCTCACTTATTGAGTAAAGTAAAGTAAGATATCCTTGATAGAGTGTTATGGATTGTGAAGTTAAGGTTCACCATGTACTAAGCCTGTTGGATCTTATGAGAATACCAGGAGACCAGTTTCTTTCTCTCGGCCGTCTTCACTTTCCCAGATTTCTCTGGTATCCAATTCCATTTCAGATTAGGTATAATAAACTTGAAAGTGACTCGCATCCGGAACAAGACAAGCGTCGAACTCGTGACCTCTGATTTAGTAACCAAGCACCTTAATCACTAGGCTACACAAATCTCAGTCCGCAGAAGGATCCTCCCTAAATATCAGGTGTATCATAACATCTTACGGAAGGCACTATTGGAGCCAAGAATGTCCTTCCATCCTATCCTTTCTCCTAACCATCACGAGAAATCTATCAAGCTGTGGCGGTCCTGTGATGGTGGCATCCCGAACGTAAACTATTGTGCACTGAGCCTCTAAAAAATTTCAACACTTTATACGAAGTTTCTCGATCCGTATAAATCCGGTTGGATAAAAGTTCTTTTTTTTTCTCTCGATTTAAAGGGTATGTAGTTGTTAATCACGAAGTATATAAATTTGCAGGAAATATGTAGAAAACCATAAAGACGTGCGAAAAAAAGTACAAAATCAGTTTAATATTCTACATAGAGTGTTCGTGCGTAATGGATTTTTTTTTCAAAGGTTTTAAAAAAGAGTGCAAATGATTGTTGAACTTATGAAAAAATATAATTATATATTAATCAACACGTACAAAATTTCATTTTATATTAATAATAGGACATACTGATAATTAGGTATATAAAAATTCAGCGTAAAATTATAGAAAATAATATTAAATATCACAGATCAATAAGAAAAGAAGTTAGTAATAAACTCTTTAAGTTAGCGTTTAACGACAAGCAACTAGCAGATACACTATATGTCAAACGTCATGCTCCCAAATTCAGGCTTGTTGTACTGTAACGGTAAATGAAAGTTAATTTTGCTTTTATTTGTTCTCTCCACGTTAGTGCGATGGTCTCAGTTTAGTATCTGTTACAAAAAAAAATACCAGCTACTGCAACCTATTCTAAATTCTTAATTTTTCCTTTTTTTTTGGGGGGGGGGGGCACATCAACAGTGGAACTTACTCAACGCAGAGAATTGTACATTATACAAGGAAAAAATTAGAAAGAAGGGTAACACACAAAGGAACTATATTGAAAGAGAGGAATGCAAGAATGGTGTAGGCTCTATAAGGGGTGGGGAGGCTAAGGCGCAGAAGATTAGAATACAGAGTAGCACGTCCGGAGGAAATAAAGGGGTATTTGAACAAGACGCGATTCGCATCGCAGGTATAATTGAGCTCTGGAGGATCATAAGGACACAAAGGTGATTGAACAAGAGAAAAACGGGAAAAAGGGAAGCCGGAAGCAGATTATGATTGAACCGCAGACGAACTATAAAGGAAATAAACGAACGGCTAAGGTAGGGGAAACGATTAAACTAGAGAAGAGAGGAAGGAAAGGGTTGTATAGAAAGGTAAAACAATCGAGGATTGGTAAAGAATGAAGGATAAAATTCGGTCCAGAAATCGTGGTGGGAACGATGAGAGAGACAGTAGAGACTTTGAGCAGGAAATCTACTAATGAATGGACCATTGATCGTCGCCGAACATGCCAACGAGTCAACCAACTCGTTGCCAGTAAATTCTTAATTGTTGAACAAAAACTGTTCCAGTTATAATTTCTGTTTCAAGTACAATTTCTATTACAATTACACTTCGGCTCCACTTATGATGTGTATTCTATATCTTTATCACCGATTATTCAAATTGTTACATAAATACTAATATTAATTTGTATTGTATTATTTTTTTTAAACAATTAGTTCATACGGCAAAGTAATCGTACGTACCTTTTATCATTGTTAACTTTTTGTTCTCTCAACTGATACTATATTCATTTCTCGTTATCTGTATAAGCAGTAGAATATCATCAAACGTTTTCGAATGACCGGGAATATTTAGTTGTAATAGATTCAGAAAATACAAAATATGAAAAAAGAAAAAAAAAACAAACAAAAAAAAGCAGTAGTCATGAAACGAGTATTAAAAATTTGAAAAATGATAAAACACGTACATTTTAGAAAAGATATTATTTTGGTGAAAATAGGAAACTTTACTAGTTTTCATAAATGGAAATACCACAGGTTTTAGAAGATTTTCTGAAAGAATATAATAAAAGTATTCAAATTTACCATTGAAAATTTTACAAAAAGGAAAACAAAAAAAGTGGATTTCTTTTTAAAGTGTAATTTTTATTATTCTTAAGGTTAGAGTAGGTGCGTCGTAGTAAACTAACAGGTACATAAAAGAAAACTGAAACAGAGACCATCGCACTTTCTAAATCTGGTTAATTTATTATCATTTCACTGTAAACAAATCATAATTTAAAGAACGAAAATATTAGGTAAATGCAGGAAGGGGAAGAGTTTTGTGCGTTGTTTATATGTACTCGTCAATCGATATTTAAATAAATTACTGGTCAATTCATTATTTAAGAATAAAAACTCTAGTCTTCATTTCGATAACAAACATTATTGCGTGTTTATTACTAATGTGCACTTCAATTTAATTTAAATGTAAGAAAGAATTAAATTTAAGCGTTTTATTTTTTTTTTTTTTTTAGTAAATTTTTACATTACTCCCACCAGTTCATTTTGCTCCTTTTTAGTTCATATTGATATGTACGACACGTCGCTTCTTTATAGTTTGTCAACAATTATCGATAAGTTTATTTTACATCTTACTGAAAATTGAATAAAAATATGAAACCGCAATTTAAAAATTGTAAATTTGGTTTCTGGTTATTGTTTTATTTTTATGTTTAGCAAAAATTATTTTTAGCAGGTTTGGTTTTCTATTAGGGTTTTCCCATTTTCTTTAAAATTACACAATTATTTAAACTAGATACCCGTATTAACTCGAATTAAGAAATAGTGACCGGTCGTCATCTGTTACTGTTGTACAACTGTTACTCTATATATACTCTTCTCATTTGCATTCCTTGTAGTTCCGAAACCTTACTTCCAATTATCCGCGCATTCCCCCGGTTCGATATTATCCAATCTGATGAATGAAAGGGGTATAAACTTCTTTCACGTGATTCTACTCGCCACATTGTAAATCATTCAGTTGCATTAATCCAGTTAGTGGGATTCACACACCAATAACATCGAACGTTTATGGTGTGAAGGCCGGAGTAAAATTCCGAAATATAATTCTTGGAAAGATTTCTTCTACTTCCATATCGCGGAATTTCACGCAGCAAGTGCTACATCTCCAGCTGATCTATGAAGTTTTTTTTAACACCGCCGCAGAAATGTATTCAGCTTATTAAAGGGTATGTAAATTAGTCTGTTCAATAAACCACCTTTTTTAAAATTACTATATTTAATATATTATTTTGACGTTATTTTCAAAATTTTCTCTTTTAATTCGCCTTTTTCGCGCCATTTTCCATATGTTCGTTATTTTTCAAATTAACTATTTACGTTACTTCGATTTTTTTGATTTTTTTGAGCTCTTTTCATTTTTAATTATAATTTTAATTCGCTCATTTTTCTGTTATTCGTAGTTTGTGTTAATTCACACACTCTGAATAATAGCAAAAATGAACGAACTAAAATTACAACCAAAAGTGAACAAAGAATTTAATCGTTTGCCGTACGTTTATTATTCGACGACAGCACGCTATTTCTGCCTGTAATAAATCAGTTTACTTTCTTAATTCGAATATTAAGTTGTTTTTTTTTTTTTTAATATATTGTCTCGGCGTCAGTCGACTATCCGAGTGCATATTTGCTAATATTTAACACATTTAACTGAACTGGTATTATTACGTTGCTAATCTTAACGGATGGGACACCATTTCTATTAGTAAATTAAACACATTAACAGATTTATCTTCGCTTATTCTTATGTTCCACTTTTCGAACCTAGGTTGGTAATGGCAATGTTAGGTATCATTAGCGAATGTAGTCCGACATGTACACTTTCCGTTACTCGGAAATTGGCGATATGTAATAAATACAGCGTAGACCCCAACACTGAACCTTGTTGGAGTACCCAGGCGAAGACGGATGAATCTTAGAAAGCTCATATTCAAAAACTATACCCGAGAATGTCGGTCCTTGATATAGGAATTTATCAATTGAGATAAATTGATCGGGAGTAGCAACTTTAACTTATTTCGTAACCCCTCGTGATATACTTTATCAGTGGCTTGATGAGCCTAATAAACGGAGCTGTGTACATAGAGGTGACTTGTTTCCAGACTGTTTTCAATAATACGTATTTACTATTTTGTGTAATTTGTGGAGTATTAACATATATTATTTACTTGTAAATATGGACTAACCCGGTTTAATGTTAATTTTTCCGTTACTTTCGATAATAGGAGCGTATAGTCCCGTAAGGAGATACATTATGTGGATGATCATAACAATTTGCGCAAATTACCACTGCGTCGAAAAATAATGTAAGCGAAAAAAATCGGTACATAACCAACATAAGAACTTTTATGAAGTAGAGTTTTTTAAGTAACTTCGCCGTTATCGCAGCATGGACTTCACCCATTGTGGTGAAATAAAGTTAGTAACAAAATTTAGCGAGGAAGGCAATTACGTCGCTGAATGTAAAATACTAGTGTACCCGGTGTGGAAACTGATGGATTTTACATTAAGTCAGATTTGATTATAGGCGAAAGCGCGTTTATCATAATAATTACCATTTCGGTTTGAAGTTTAAATGTTTAAATTAAATTAACAGTGAAAAGGGGAAAAAATGCAAGATTAATTTTAATTTGTTGGATTTTTAAAAAGAAAAAAGTAACGTCTCTGCTAGTAGTAGACTGGTAAGAATTTGGGATCATGATTGACCGACACGTGTTTGTGAAATGACTTGCGCTATTTTTACAGTTGTTCTTCGCATTCTTTTAAATTGTTTAAAATGATAGAATCATGATTAATAGGTGCCGCGCTATCAACTAAACACTGAATACTAGTGCACTCTTGCTCCGCCAAGTTATTCTGCAGTTGCGGAGCTGACCTAAAACTAGTCCTTAAAATATTAGTGACATCTTCCACCGTTAAAGCTGTACTCGGTGAAAGACTGACGTTCGAACTATCATCGATACTATTATTATCATTAATATTACTAACGCTAATATTTACATTACTGTTATTACTATTATTAGTTGTATCATTATCATTATTACTATTATTGCTAACACTATTACTAACAATATTTACAGGGGCAGTATTTTGCAAGGATTGATTTATCTCGACTAGAACACTGGAATAATCAGGGGGAGGAGGTAACTCGGCCGTTGACTGATGTTCCTCAATTGTCGAGGATGTTGACTGTGTTGTACTTAGAACGTGAGCGATCCTTCTAACACTCCTACGGAAGCTTTGGCGTAATAACTTTGCGATCCTGTAAATCATAAACAAAATTCGGAAATTAAGCAAATCACGTGAAAAAGTATATTGTTCGTGTGCTAAATAGCGTGTTTTTGTTATATTCAAACTAGCCGTGACGTGGCTAGAGAACTTCAGTACTGGAAATTCTGATGAAAATATTATTTCTTTTGTATAATACTCGATACGTATTTCTAGACATCAGAACTTTTTTTTTATTCTTAAGCGATGCTCAAAGACCGAACCTAAAATAACTGCTTACCAATATTTGTAACGAATGTATTTCGAAACTTTACTTTATTGTTTGTTTGTTTGTTTTTTTTTGTTTTTTTTTTGAAACTGAAGACTACTTTTACATTGGTTAAAGGGAAACTAGACCGCGCACTAGTGCCATACTAAACATTCGCTACACGAATTTGTAACTATGAAAGCTTTAAGTAAAAGCCCAACAGTTGTTCATTAACGCATTAGGAAAATTTACGAACAATTATCCTTCACGAATTCTAAAAATATATCCCTATCACCCATGAAAAATCGCAATTCATTGTTACGCGGAATAACTTCAACGGTCTCTATCGCGTAATGTTGATAATGATAAAATTTGTTCCACTATGATGCTTGCTTGAGAATCTAGTGAATATGGAAAACATTGCGCGGATTAGAATTTATCAGTTAATTCAGGGTTTATAGAACTGTTACGTATACTTGAGACCTTAAGAGGAACTGGTTCTGCTCGATCTATTTCTTAAAAATGAGACTATATTTTTACAGGAATAATATTTCTTTTTTCATGGACAACATGACGCAAATGAAATTTGTTTATATTCTTAATTTATCGACGTAATGTTGTGCGTGATATTATCGCTCAAAGTAGGCATAGCGAAAGTTACGACAAACGGCGGCAATACAGTGCTTGATCTTAGCGATAATGTTTATAATGGTGTCGGTTTCCAAATTGGTGCTGGTAACGAAGGTAATAACCGCTTCGCATCTAACATACCGGTATAGATGTAATATTAAGTGCATTTTTAAACGAATTTAAAATCATGTTTCAACAGTTAATGAGTATCAGAACACTATGATATTAACTTTATTGTCCTCAGTCGTGAATAAAACTATAGTAAAAATAACGGCTATTTCATTAAGAACTGCACTTTGGAATGGCGCTCCACAACGTATGTTAGAAATAGAGCTTTCTTTAAAATCTCACTTTATTGATATACTGTTCGTCTCAGAACCACATAAAACAGTTTTTAATATTCTCAACTACGATATGTACACTTGTCTTAGGCGAGATAATAAAGCTCGCGACGGTAACATAATTATTATTAAAAAACTCCATCAAGCACTACAAGGAGAAAAATTTTTCTGAAAAACGAAAAGTAATTAAAATTAATCGTTCTCTTTATATTCGAAAGTTAATTTTTATAATTTTAAAATAATAAAAAAAAAAATCCAAGTTTAGGTACTAATTTTAAGTTTAACTGTGACTAGATTGGCTCGTAAGGTTTTTCTGTTTGATCGAACTACAAGACTGACGCAGCATATGTATTAGATGCATCATATGAATCCGTTTAGCTTGTTCAAATTCATGAAACAATTTAAAAACACCAATGCATACTGTTCGTTTACAACCGCCGGTAGAACGGACTGTAAACAAAATGGGTATGCTGTTAAAGGGAAGCCGTTTAAAGACATAAACATACGACTTGGAAGTACGCCCAATTCACGGTCTGCTTAGGATTATTCTTTGCAAGTCATTTCAAATGGTGACCACCAAGTGATTCAATAGCTCTTAGTTATATAAACTGAGATAACCAAAGCTGCTCCTACTTTTCTGAAAAGTGTTTCTGAAGAAACTCGTATATGGAGCATAGAAAGAGTGGACATATACGTTCACGGGGCTGAACAGGATGGTTTTGGCAGCTAGATCTGCCTGTTCATACCCCTGTGCTTCGGCATAAAAACGAAATAGAACTTCATGTTTTGTTCTTTTTGTCATTCTGCACGTTACATAGATAATAAATATGGTCTGAAATTGAATATCTTATTCGCCTAAGAGTTTCCCCCGCGTGATTCATTAAATACGGATAAAAAAATCTGTGCGTTAATTTGGAATTTCTCATTTACAAAATTTGTAATGAAATAACTTCCGGAAAGGAATAAAATGTTACGTTTTATAATTCAGAAAAAAATAAATTTACCTGCGCACACAGTGAATTAACGAAAACACGATGCAAATAAAGATAATTCAAATCTAACGAAATGAAAATTTCGATCGCTAAAGGAAGTCAGAGGTTAACCGGCATTAAATTTTGCCAATAACCTTGTGTAGTATTGCAATAACGTTACCGCGTAAGGTACAATCATTAACGTAATCAACAATATCAAGAATTTAATCGTTTTAGCGGGTTTTCGATGATTAATCTTTTCAATCCTCACACATACCTGGCTCCGGTAGCAGTGGAGTAAGATGGTGGCGGTGTGTACTTCGGTGGAGGATCTTCTGTTAAAGTTGTATTTCCACCCGTGTTATTTCTATTCGATTCGCTGTCAGTTTGATTCAGGTCTCTTCTATTCTGAGAACTATCCATTACAGGCCGATAAAGCAACTGTATTCGCTGAAAATAATAATTTTATTAATTACCCGAACAATTGTTAAACATTTCTATTAATATATTATACACGTATATGTATTGTGTAATCGAATAATAACAGTTGAAAAATGAATACAAGTGTTTATGCAAATTGAAACAGATTTAGTTAAAGTATTTTCGTAAAATAATTTTTTTTCTCCAATTAATGACGGTTTGCGACAGTTATGTCCCGAAGGCATTCGGGAAATAGAAAAGCACGATGATGTTAACATTATCTCAGATTTCTGCCTGCGTTATAGACCGAATAAAATTTGTTTAATAATATATATTTTCAAAGAAAAGGAAAAAAAGAATAGTGGATTATACATCCGCATTTTAAATAAAGCTTCTTAAGCCCCCCCCATCAAATAAAAAAAATCAAACATTGCGAAAATATTTAAAAATAGAATAAAAACCAAAGTCTTAACAATATAAATTAGCGGAACGCTGACATCAAGCAGTTAAGATGTTAGAGAAAAGTTGAAGTCAACAATTAATCTTTTACCAAGTTTTCAAAGACAGATTGTACCTATTTTTCATCGTCAACAACTCATTTATGCTGTATTCCTCGATTGGGAGAAAACATTCGACCGCACATAAAGGCAATATCTGTTTTTTTCTTCTATTCTCAAAAATTTTGGTAGAATTGTTTATTTGTCTAATTAATTATCAATACTGCAATGTTCAATACAAACACCACCAGTTAAAAGATTTTTATTTCCTGTAATTCCATTTTACAACATACCGCTATGCTAATAGACTTTTATAAACTTATTAACTCGATTATTGTATAATTGATTTATTCTTACAATATGTAATTTCTTCAACAGCGAATAAATTCAATTTATTAATAAGGATTGTAATTAATTCTGCAGCGTGTAAATCATTCATTTATTACTGTTTTATATATATATATATATATATATATATGTAAAATGGTTGCACTGCTTCCATTTTGATTAACATAATAAACAGTAAACAGTAAAAAGCTAATAAAGAAAAATCATTAGTAAATAAAACTATTTTGTTTGTTACTTCATGATTTTATATTATTGATTTAAATTACAAACTAAACACTTTCAAAATCGATTTTACTTTTATAGGTAAGTTTAAGAATTGTTAAAATAATATTACCTTTATTTTAATTGTATTGTATTGTATCATTAATAAATAAACAATTTACTTTTATAGTTAAAATCGAGTGGAAGTTAATTCATATAAAAAACGTTTATAAATCGATTTTGATTGAAAATGGCATCAATTCAAGTAAAAATCAGAATTGAACGAGAAGAACAGGATTTAAAAGTTATAAATGCAGTAAAAACTATAAAAATGTTAACGAACGAAATAGTATATAAATTTCCAGAAGAAATGCAAAGTGAGTCAATTCATACTACCTTATTTAATATTAACACAGTAAAAAATGCGTGTAAAAGCATGAAAAAACATGGCCAATTCCGTAATTTAACAGTAACATTACCAAAAGAAATAGCGGCATTATATTTGGATAGTGATGAAAACTTTGTTTTCAATGAAATATATCTCGAAGAAGAACAAAAGGAAGAACAAGGTATGGAGTTATCAACAACTAATGTTGAATACAGTCAGTATAAATTAATAAAACTGGTTGAAAATCTTCAAGCACAACTGAATATTAAAGAAGTTACATTATCAGATGTTGAAAGAAAATTTAGCATTGAGAAATTTCGGGGGAAACAACAGAACGCAAAAAGATGGCTTGAGGATTTTGAAAAAGAATGCGAACGATATAAAATAATTAATGACGAAAAAAAAATTCAATGTTTAAAATTATTTGTCGAAGAAAACGCTAATGAATGGTACGGCTCAACATTAAAAAAGCTATCATTTAAAAATTGGGCAGCATGGTGTGATTCATTTTTACAAGTATATGCTGATAAAAGTTGGGCAAATATTAGGTTTGCATACAATTTCAAATTTATAAATGGTTCATTAATAGATTATGCCTTAAAGAAAGAAAGATTGTTACTGGAAAATGAATGTGACATATCAAACACTTCTAGAATAAATCATATTGTTATAGGTTTACCATTAAATATACAAGATAAATTAGATAAAGAAGAAATACAAACAACAGAACAATTGATGAACGAACTAAGACGATATGATACAATGTATATAAAACAGAAGGAGAATAAATTTAAATATGATAAAATGAACTTAGAGGAAAAAAAAAATATGGTACAAGTGCAACAAAACTACAAAGTATCATTAAAAAAACCATGCTATATGTGTGAAGGACTAGGAAAACCAAATCGATATCATCCACTGGAGTTATGCCGTAATAAACAACGATATGTGGAAACAAAAAACGTTAATTTAACGGAAATCGATGAATTAATGAAAATTGAACTAGATAATCAAAAAAACTAGTCCGCCCGGAGAAATTTACCCCACTTATAACATTAAATGTATTAATAAATAAGATGAAGAAAGTTAAAGGTGTTTATGATAGTGGCTCAAACATAACGTTAATAAATCAAAAAGTCATAAATGACCTAAAAACGAAAATAATTCGGAGCCCAGATATCTTTAAAACAATTAGTGGTGTAAATTTCACGAATGGCCGGGCACGTTTACATTTAAGAATCAATAAAATCGAAGATGTTTTAGATGTTTATATAATTAAAAATGACAAATTTTCATTTGATCTATTACTCGGTTTGGATGCTATAAAGAAATTTCAGTTAATTCAAAATGAAAATTTAAAGATTTTTCAAAAATTAGATGAAAAAAAGATGGAACAAATTTCAGGATTAAAAGAAGACATAAAAATAATAAAAACTGTAAACTTTAACGAATATATAAATGTTGAAAGCTTTTATGCATATCTTGATCATTTAGATGTAGAGAAAAAAAACAAAATTAATGAACTTATAATTAAATATGAATCAATATTCGCTAAAAATAAATATGATGTTGGAATGGTAAGAAACGAGGAAGCACAAATAAAATTAATAGAAGAAAAATATATTGCAAAAAAACCTTACAGATGCTCAATCCCAGATCAAAAAGAGATTGAATCACAAATAACAAAACTGTTAGAAGCTGGACTAATAGAAGATACAAGTTCACCGTTTGCATCGCCAGTAACATTGGCATATAAAAAAGAGGAGAACTGTAGGTCGCGTTTATGTGTCGATTTTAGGGACTTAAATAAATTAGTTGTCCCAGAACCTTATCCTTTTCCTCGAATTGAAGATATTATGGTGAAGGCAGGAAACTGTAATTGGTTTTCAGCTCTAGATATAAATTCAGCATTTTGGTCAATTCCAATTAGAAAAAAAGACAGAAAAAAAACAGCATTTGTTACACAAAATGGTCATTGGCAATGGATATGCCTGCCATTTGGATTAAAAATATCGCCATCGATATTTCAACGAATTTTAGCAAATATAATTAGAAAACATAAATTAAATGATTTCTGTATAAATTATATTGACGATATCCTAATTTTTTCAAAAACATTTAAAGAACATTTACTACACCTTGAGTTATTATTAAACGCAATCATTAAAGAGGGTTTCCGATTAAAATTAATGAAATGTGACTTTGCAAAAAATTCAATAAAATATTTAGGACATATTATTGAAAAGAATAAAATACGGCCTTATAAGGATAATCTTCGAGCTATTCATGAATTTCAAAGACCTAAAACAAAAAAAAATGTAAGACAATTTCTTGGAAAAATTAATTTTTATTATAAATATCTAGAAAATGCAGCAAAACAATTAGAACCATTGCATAATTTATTGCGTAACAATGTAAAATTTGATTGGACTGAAGATTGTGAACAGGCATTTAGCACTGTTAAAAATTATTTATGTTCAAGTCCAATATTAGCGATCTATAATCCTGATAGTGAAGTTTATATTTATACTGATGCTAGTATTCAAGGAGTAGGAGCAATCTTTAAACAACCTCAAGAGGATGGGATGTTACATCCAGTTGCTTATTTTTCAAAAAAATTAACTCCTGTGCAAAAAAAGAAAAAACCAATATATTTAGAATGTCTAGCAATCCGTGAAGCTATTATTTATTGGCAACATTGGCTAATAGGTCGACCGTTTAGTGTTATAACGGATCATAAACCACTTGAAACATTGAAAGTAAAAGCACGAACAGATGAGGAGCTAGGAGATTTAGTATACTATCTCTCGCAATATAATTTTAAGATCACATATGCACCAGGAAAAGAAAATGTGGAAGCTGATTCCTTATCAAGAAATCCAGTCTTAGAATATTTTGAAAATACAGAAGACGTACTACCAGTTATAAATATGGTAAAAATGGAACAAATCATTCAAGATCAGGAATTTAATAGAGAAGAAATCCAAAATTCAAAAAAAATAGTGAAAAAAGGAGAGATTTCTTTTAAATATCTTAAAAATAGACAACGAATCTTCATATCACAACAATTTGGATTACAATTAATAAAACAGATACATGAATACTATGGTCACATCGGTGTTAATCATCTAATTGAAAAAATTAGACCATACTATTATTTCAAGAATATGGATAATAGCATTAAACAATTTTGCAGCAATTGCGAAATTTGTCTAAAAAATAAATCCCGAAGGTGCCAGAAAATTGGTTTATTGTCAAAACTGGGTCCAGCAAAAGAACCTTACGAAATTATGTCTATGGATTCAGTTGGAGGGTTTGGAAGTAATCGGTCTTCAAAAAAATATTTGCATATTCTTGTTGATCATTTCTCAAGATATGCCTTTATATCCACCTCAAAAGGTCAAAGTGCAAAAGATTACATAAAATTAATTGATCAACTGCCTAAAGAACACCAAATAGGTACAATTTTGTCCGATCAGTATGCTGGTATTAATTCAAAAGAACTTAAAAACTATTTAGAAAAAAGGAATATAACACTTATGTTTACATCTGTAGATAATCCAGAATCTAATGGATTAAATGAGCGTTTAAATCAAACATTACTAAACAGGATACGATGCAAAATGAACAGCGGAAAGAAAAGAGCTTGGTCAAAGATAGCAGCTGAATGTACCAATGAATATAATCAAACAACGCACAGTGTAACAAGATTTTCACCATCATATTTACTTTATGGTGAAGAATCAACAATAGTCCCAAATGAATTTAGAGAAATTCGAAATTTAAAACATGATAGAGAACAAGCAATTATAAATTCAATAAAAAATTTTGAAATCAATAAGAGACGAATCGATAAAAATAGGAAAAAATACAACTTTAAGGAAGGAGAATTAGTCTTCATTGAGAAAGGAAATAAATTAAACCGTAACAAACTAGATGAAATTCGTAGTGGTCCATTTAGGATCATTCGTCAGATTTCAAACACAATATATGAAGTTGACTGTGGAAAGAGTCGCAAGGAAGCAAATTTTTTTCATAGTAGTAAACTAATTCCTCATAATGATATTGAAAATTAAGTTAGTTATTTATTAGTACTATATTTCAATCGTTTATTGATTGAAGAAGATTTCAATTTTGGGGGGGGAGGGGAGATGTAAAATGGTTGCACTGCTTCCATTTTGATTAACATAATAAACAGTAAACAGTAAAAAGCTAATAAAGAAAAATCATTAGTAAATAAAACTATTTTGTTTGTTACTTCATGATTTTATATTATTGATTTAAATTACAAACTAAACACTTTCAAAATCGATTTTACTTTTATAGGTAAGTTTAAGAATTGTTAAAATAATATTACCTTTATTTTAATTGTATTGTATTGTATCATTAATAAATAAACAATTTACTTTTATAGTTAAAATCGAGCGGAAGTTAATTCATATAAAAAACGTTTATATATATATATATATATATATATATATATATATATATATATATATATATATATATATATATATATATTGCTACAATATTATATTCGAAGTTACATAGTTCGTAGTTTTCGACATCTATAATTTTAAACTGGTAATATGCTCTAAAAATAACATGATCGAATATAAATTGACATTAAAGAAACTTAGCGCAAACTCTTTATTATTTAATTTAACTAATAATATTTAAGAAATATTGTCTCGTTATATGTTATACCGGTTCTATATATTTTAATATATATTCTTATAACATTCATTTTATTTCGAGATATCCCGGAGACGGTGTATATAAAGCAGCCAGATTAAAATTTCATCTCGAATAACTTCGAGTTTAGTTTTTAACTCATCTTTTTCTAATGCACTCCTTTAAAAGTTGATGTAAGGAACTACTAGAAATACAATCGGTAAAATCGTAAACTTTTTTCCATCCGGCACTTCTTTGACGATAGCAGAATTTTTATTTTTCGGGTCAACTTATTTTCATTATTGATCGTCTACGAACTGTATCAAAATTCTGAACAGTATATACGAATAGTTAAAAAGCCACCACGGGAGTACAATGAAATGTAAGTGTTTCCGTTTAAAACAAAAAAACATCATGTAACAGTACAAGAGTAATGCGCGTATAACTTAAAGCTCAGAATGTTGTAGTACAATCGTTAAACAGCGACACATAGAATAATACCGCACGTTTAAGCCACGTCAAGTTACTCTCCGAAATTAGTTTGTTTCTTACGTACATTATAGACGAGATGAAAACGCCAGCTTTCGTATTTTATTGGCTACTCGAACCAGCGATTTCCGGACGCTGTTAGTAGTAAGGAATTGATGCGTTTTTAATCAAATAATGGATTTATTTATTGCAATAATTTGAAAACACAATATTTATTTGACCAAAAAAAATATTTTATTTTGAATAAGAAAATATTTCCCTGTCATCATAAAATAATGATGCGTCGTCTTTTTTTCTTCTTATTATTGCAACTGGGGAGCTGGAGCTCTCGAGCGATTCGTTTACTTATTAATTATCTTTCGATGGAAAATTAGAAAAAAGAAAAGAGTACTTCTTCCTAATTTTTTAAATTATTTTCGATCTTGTTCTTTCGTTCGTTGACTTTATGCCGTTTTCACCTTTATTTCCAGTTGACGTGTTCCTATTATCGTTAGACAGTTCCCTGAAGAAAATACAAAAGACCACTGACGCGGCCTTTGGTGATGCAAAAATATCTTTGCAACCGCGATCAAAAGTTACAAAAAGACAGCAACAGTTTGGTAGAGAGTTATGCTTAACTGCCAAACCGGAGGTTACAGGTTGTTTTGTTCCAAGCTCGAGTCGTTATCAAACCAGGGAGGACATCAGAGTGGCCTGGAAAAAGTAAAAAAGTGGCTAAGGGAGCTCTGCCCTCATTCACACTGTGAGCCTTATTAACTGAATTCGCATTATTTACATACGCATGTAAAATACTTACGTCAAATAGATCAGGCGGACCGTCTGACAAATATCGGTATGTTTGAATTATGCCGACCAGTGGTACCAAAAACAGCGGCCAAATCTGTATAAAACAGCCCAATTTAATGCACCAAGGCGGCCAATACTCGTAGAATTTCGTCGAGTGCCAGTTGTACAACATACGATATCCTCCGTATTTAAACACCGAAGTAGACAGCAACTAAAATTAACGCGCATAATTAATGTAAGTTTTAATTTTATGTACCGTATGACGAAATAAACTTTTCCAGGTACGCGAGGAGAAAAATATTGGAAAAATCGGAGAAAAATAGATTGTAAAGGATAGAAGTTTAGATCGGATAAGGAGACGTCGGTGCAGAGATGACGAATCGTAAAGTGAATGAAAGAACACGTTGACAGTTGTCGTTAGGTAAAACGGAAAAATTGACATTTACAAGTTGTGTAGAGGAAGCTGAAATTATTATTTCTCGGTGCGATACTTAAAAAGAGAGGTGAAATATTCATTTCAGTGAGATGATACTGTTTAGAAGTCGTGCACAGCGCGGGTTAACAATGATAAGTTCGAATAATGAATACGGCGTAGCTCCTAGGTTTCGTATATTTGGACTACATCTATTATTCGCTAAAATATATATATATATATTATATTTATTATAACGTACTTATTATTTTAAAAATCCCTTCGATACTAATTAAACATAAGCGTCTTCTTGTTAGAATGTGTTTTTGATTTTTAAAAATACAGTTAGTATTCCACCATGAGCAGATTTTTCATTTGTATACGTCACAAGTTTTTTAAATAACATCGTTTGAATCGTTCATCTGTAGAATGTACACATTTCTCTCGGGCTTTTTCAATCCTTTTCTTTTCCAATGTAAAATTTTCCTAAGCAAGTTCAGAGAGACGTTTAAATTCTTTTTGCTAACATCCCCGGTAGCTTTGACCTATTAAACGGTTATATTTCCACATGGCATATAGATTTCAAACTTCATTTTTAACGGCGCATTACTTGACATTTTTTCGTCCTAAAAGCTGAAAGTAGATTAACTGAAAGCCCAGATATGTGCAGGGTAAGTAAAGTAAGTAAGTAAAGTAAGTCACAGGCAGGGCGTCGGCGATTGTGAATTTAAGCTTTTCATAGTGGCATTATTATTAGGCCTACTAATGGATCTGATGAGAATAGTGGGGCCAATTCCTTTCTCTCGACCGATAGGGCGGACGATGTTAAATGTCCCATCTAAATAAAAAATACAAATTGCATATATTTTTCACCGAGTATTTTTTTATAATAAGGCAAGTGTGTCTTTTGTTTAATTAATACAACGTAGTGTTTGATTTTAGCTTAAATATTAACAATTAGTGTGGAAGCGTCTAACGTTAGTAGCGAAGATCACAAAATAAAAAAAAAATCTGTCAACTTTTCATTTGTACTATCTTTATGTGTCCACTTGTCAAAACCGGCGAAATTTTTAATGAAAGTTACTCTACTGTCTCTAATACTAGTGTGAATTTAATAATTATAAGATGAATTTTCTCTCCTAAACCTCCCAGCAATATCATAGCCACCATCATGTGGTGCGTAATATTAAGTTCAATATCCTTTTCAAACCGTAATAACAGAAACCGAGACGCCATGTCAAACTTAAAGAGCGATTAAGAAGAAAAACTAGCTATGTACTACTCTTGTGCTCTTGTGGGTAAGCGTAGTCAATTCTCTGTTGGATCGTTTGTGTTTCTAAACATCGGACGAACACGTTCGAGATATTAAACGTTACGCGTTTTCAACTGAAAATCGACGAGTATTATTTCGTAATAGCTACGAGAATAGTTCTCTTCCGATACTTACGAGTAGCGTTACAGGAAGGATAACATTCCAGTTAAAGGACAACATTGGCGCAATCCAATTCTGCAGGAAATAGCCGGCATGGGTGAATAAAGTTGCCACTATGGTTTCTCCGCTGTAAGGTCGACCGCGGACAATGAATACGGCTCCCAGTTGCAGCAGGTACAATATCATTATCCACCAACCGCAGCCGATTGTATAGTCCAAAAAATACACTACGAAAATTCCCATCTGGAAGTAGATGAAAAATAATCTATTTGTACGTACACACGATTGTATTTTTTGTTAACTGTGATTTCTTGGCAATATATTTCGGGGCCATTGCACAATTAAAAAAAACCCAAAAAAAACAGAACGGAGTATTGTTTAATTTTTCGCAAAGAAAAAAAGCTTAAGAAATATTATCGTTTTATTAGTTTCCTTTCTTTAGTTCCGACATTAGTAACGATTTTGCAAATTAATGCGGAATTGCAGTTTCCGTAGAACCCCTAATGGAAATCCAATTACATGAGAGTAATATTGCATGCATTAATCGTAATCAATTATGCAACGTTATATGTATTCTCGATAGAAGAAATGATAATCCCTAAGCGAGTGTAACATTAATTTGGTTTATTTGTCGTCCACGTGAAATTTACCGGTTTTTATTGATTTTAGGTTGGAATCGTTACTATTATTATTATTATTATTCTCATCACGAGATAAAAAAAATCGAAATGCTTTTTTAGTTGATTATACAAATTTGAATCTACAGAAATCTCTATGGCGCTTCGATGTCCGCATAATAGTGAATTCGCTTCGATTCAAATCCGGATTTTGGGGTAACGAAAGGAGTGAGAAAATTGATAAATTAATAATAAATCGAAAACGGGCAAATTGAACCGCAATAATACTTTTTCCGTAACTTCGTGTTCGCGTTGAAGATTAAAATATGCTGACAACACAAACGGTGTAAAAAGTGTTCCTGGCAATTCGGACGTCCGCTATATCGAACACCGTTAGCATTTAATTCGGACCGACTCTGGAAAGCAACTAACTTTTTCATTAGCCAACTCACCTATATTGTATGCCACCTTTTGTTCGTTTCTTCTCGATTACACCATCTCCCCTCCATGTTATACAAATTGACTAATGTCTAATTTCTATTCTGATCTGTAATCGCGCGCATCCCTCTCTGCTCTTAAGACAATCTATCAAACTCGTTCACCTAGCGCGCGCTCTAATTTTGTTTTAAACTGTTATTTACCTTTTTTCCCTTTTCGTTTTGTTTTAATTTTATTCCTATATGTTTATCGACATGTTTATTCCAGTTCCTTACTGAAAAACTACTACTCCGGTGTTCCTCGTAATTTTATTTAAATATTGTTACGCATGTATGTTTTATGTTTTTTATTTAATTTCATATATTCGTATCGAAATTAATCGACACCAACGGTGAAAAACGGAAGTTTGTTAAAAGTGACAACGTTGGTAATCGATGGTTATACTAAATCGTATGTTAGTGCAGACAAAATATGTTATACCTCAGTTGTCATCGGAAGACCTAAAACAAGTCCGCTTACACAGACGAACCAAGTTATCGTTGTCCAACACGGCTTCAGCGATTTCACATTTATCGTTACGATTCCACTGATAACCGTATACCATATGGCGAGCTAAAATTAAAAGAAAACCAGATAAAAAAACAAAACAAACAATATTAATATTATGATATGACGTTCTTATCTCTAGGGGTTAAATATTTTATTTTTTTTTATTTTTCGTAGATAAATTCGAAAAACGTTTTTCGTGATAATTTTTGAAATTAAATCTAATGCTAAACAGTGCGAGAAAGTTTATATTCCTTTTACTTTATTATTATTACTAATGGCACGCTAACAGCCAGTGGACTATTTAATAAATCTCTCATTGCGCTAGTTTATTTTGCTTTCCCAAATCAATTTGATTTCTTCTTTTAAGACTTGTTATCCCGTATTTTTATTCTTCACCTCACAATCCTGTTTCCGTTAATGTCTTCGTAAACAATACGTTTTTGTTATTTCGGTATCTTCTTTGACAGCGGTTTATGTTCTACATTATTTCTCTTAAATCCGGTGACTATACCACCAAATCCCGACTCTTTGAATTATATTTAATCCAAAATTTGATTGCGTTTTGGTGCGCTTAAATCCTCTCCACTTCCTGCAGTTCATGCTGAATCTAATATACCAGCTCTTCTATTTGCAGATCTTATTTAGGCTATCGTTTTCCTGCTAAACGTCTTCCGTTCACGTCATCTCTACTCTTATTCATTCCTACCTCTCAATCTCTAAAAACTAGCGTTTTACTCCTAGAAAATTTTATCTCATACCTCTCTCGGTCTTAGTTTATTTTCGCCTTACACAATTTTTCCCTCTACTAATCTTCCCTATTTTTTCACTTCACCGATCTCTTTTGTCTACTTCAAGTTTTTATTCTATCTTCATTGTCAAAATTCCTTTAATTCTACAACACTACCGTTTATTAAGTGTTGTTCATCTCTTCCTGAGGAGCGCTCTGTTCTGTACTCTGCTGAATCTTGGTCTTCCTGCTCTTATCCCGCCCTTTTGATTCTTTTTTTTTTTTAAAACAATATCCAATTAATCGGTCTTTAATGCTTCAAAAAAAAAAAAAAAAAAAAAAAAAAATTTAAATTTTTTTTATTATTGTAAAAAATAGGTTTGCTTTTATTACTTTAAAATAAATACGCTCCTTCATTTTTTAAAATGTTACTAAAATTATAAATGCGTATAAATTGAATAAAAATGTACAAAAAAAAAAAAAAAAGAATACTAATTTGTCTGTTAGTTTATACATACGGAATTTTTGAAAACCAAAAGAACCTGCTTTAGGATTAATAAACCATTGAGTTCAGTCAACCAAAATATAGTTTTAATAAAATATCCCAAGTAAAAAAAAACAGATCTAACCTGTTGTAAGATACCAAATGAAATGAAAACGAAGTAAAATAGTATGGCCCAAAATTGCGACATGATGTCCACTCCAACTACCGCGAACGTGGATGGTACCAATTCGGTAGCCAAACGAAGAGCTTGATAGCCGCTTTCCTGCAAAACGTTGCCATTCGGCTTTATGGTTCTTTCTCCCAATAGCAGTCCGCTATGTACCATCCACCTGATCGGAGTATTTATATAATTGTAGTTCAGCGGAGCGCTATTCTTTTGTAGAAACGTATAGGTAGCTGGTTTTTCTGAAATTATATAAATTTCTTTCATTTACAAAAATTTTCTAAGCACCTCGCTCTACAACCCTCTAATCACGGAAGAGACTGACAAATGAGAAGACCATTCAATTTTATTATTATTTACTGAAATTATTTCTGGTAAAATTTAAAAATACGTACCGAACGAACTTATTAAGTATTTGTAATTATGAAAATCGAGTATCTGGAAACAGGTATTGGCTAGAAAGGACGAAAGTAATAATACTGATATAGTTAAAACAATGACAAGAGAGGCGTCCCTGTGCAAGAAATGCTTTGGCTGATTGTGTGATGTTAGTTGCATTGCTGAAGCTCCGAATACACCCCACGTTAGGAATACTTCGGTAAACGCAGCTACCCAACTCTGAAAATAAAAAGCAAACAAAACGGAGAAATTTAATAGCAATTCTGACAATGGAAGATTCTACGATATTTTAAAGGATACATATTTAAGCGTCGAATGACTTTTATTTACTTCTATCGTATACATACTTTAGAATTAAGAAAAAATTCATTCCAGTCCGTCTCTGGAAACAGACTACGACTTTTTGAACCATTCGGCACAAAACCTAACAGCTTAGCGCATAAAAGGAACATGCCAAAAGTTGGCAACAGTGAAAACGCGTAAACGACTTTACCGTATGATTTTATACCTATTAAAAAAGTAAAACATTAAACGAAATTATTTCCCCGATCATTAAGTCATTATTAACGACGGTATTAACAGTTTATTAAAATTTACAATACGTAAAAATATTTATATAAAAATACCGGTAACTAATCTATGTGTAATATATATATCAAATTTTAAGGTAGGAAATATTTGTACATGTAGAACTTTTGAACTATAACACAATTAAAAAATATTTTTTCACTAATTATTATTTAACGTGTCGTATCTAAATAAAAAAAAAATGTCTACTAATAACATATTTACAAAATATATATTAACAAAAAATGTTACAAACTTTTAAAAAAGTACATCATACTTTTCAATTTTGAACAATTGCTAATTTGTCTTTGACGCGAATGAAAGAAATTAAGAAAAAATGAATTAACTAGACGGGGCAATTTAAAACGAAAAGAAAATGTACTAAAAGTATCTATAAGTTTAATATACCGATTTTTTTTTTTTACTGCTATTTCACGTGTTTCAAAAGTGTAATATCAAAGTTATCGGTGGTTAAATTATTTTGATTTCAATTGTCATTATTGTTATTTAGTTGTTCCTTATTTTATTTTTTGAATTTATTGATGCTTTTAATATCCATATTTTTAAAATAGTCTTTGATACCGCTTTTTATTTCTGTAATCAGAAGTTGTATTTTTATTTTCGGTATTGAATAGAATAACACTTTTTTTTTTTTCCCTGTAGGGGATAACCCACAGATTTTAGAAATCATAATATTCCCTAGTGATTTCTACATTATGAATCAAATATAATGCAAACAAATTATATAAGTCATTTAATTAACTAAAATAACGTGCAAAGCCGCAGGTTACATACATGGTATATGATATATACTATAAAATGGTTTCTTCTCAAGCGGGTACGTTTAAAATACATCTCATTTATATCCGATATGGGTCCGAAAGACATAAACTCAGTCGTTGCAAATGATTTGCAGCAACATCTTACTTTTTTTAGAATCATGATTGACAGACTGAAGGATGAGGAAGAAAAAAAAAACGTCTCATCTCTCACCTCTAGTGTTTACATGGACATATCATACTTCACGTAAGTAATGTAATTTAGGCACGCATTTAATTAGGACGACTTAAGCGGAGACATCATGTTACGGTAAACATTGCTGAAATTAGAAGGATACGGATCACTATTTGGACTGCTGGGCACTCAATCTAAATTATAATCCATATGCAATAACTTAATAATATCAGTGGGGGGGACACTTCTGCCTTGTTGAAAACCAAGGCTATCAGTTAAAAAACACATCACATATTATATGTCATCGGCAGGCAGCGGAGTCCAGAGTTTTAGGAAAAATAGTCAACACATTACAATATGGTTTATTTTAAATGCCATGGATAGAAGGAAATATTCAGCTTAACCAAGATGGTGTAGCCTAGATGCAGTTTCAATTGTTTTTAATACCCGTCTCCATCCAAGTACGCCGCCACCATCTTTCGGTTAATGGGGTATCTTCACTCGCCGATTGAATCGCCAATAAGTATTACATAATGCTGCAATACGGAGCCATAGCACACGTTCTCATACCTATAGTCTTGCAAAGGAGATGGCAAGCTTTTCGAGAAATGCAGAATCGTCGTCCGCACCACATTTTTCTCAGCCACCGCTGACCGACTATTCGACGAAACAACTCCCGAGCTCCATATACAATTAGGATATGCTGCAACATGTATTGCCGAAGCCCACAGATGCGCGTGGCTTAGGATCCGCATCCAATTTAAACCTGAGAAGAGAGCTCCTAAATTTGGTAACTGCCCAAGTAAAATGTTTTTGATTAACATAAGCCACGACTTATTTTCAGATTCGAACATACAAAATGTACCGATAAATGCATCACTACAAACACGTGAGTCGCTACTCATCGTTCTCCTATAGCCTAGATGCAATCATCTTTCAACAAGCTAGAAAAGTTAACTTGTCATTAATCTTACCAATCACAGTATATCTAACGTAATGCCGAGTGGACAGTCCCAATAATCTATATATTTTCTAATATAAAGCAAATAGATTGTAGTCACTGGATTACTTCTAATCTATATTACCTCCTTGTTTCACGCTCCATGATTAATGTCAACTTTATTGACTATGCATGCTCATCATGGGGATCAAGGAAAAAAGTAAAGTCGATTGAAAGCGACGGAATTCCTCGAAAAAATAAACCACAAGACGTACTAAGACGTACGCACTCACACAAATCAATTTGGAGTTATTTCCATGGTGTACATTACACGAGAATGCGGTAATAATGAAAATTGTTCGGAAAAAAAAAATCAAAAAGAAGAAAGTAGAAATTATTCGGAGAAATTTTTTATTATAAATATAAGGTAATCGCATGCATCTTATTTTCCACTTAAAAATGGACATTTACAACTAAATTAGCGAAGTTCACCTACAAAGGTGGTCACGACAATAGAGGAGTATTTTATTTTTGCACCGGAATTGAATGAGAATAATTTTGTACGAAATTTCGTTCAAAAGATTAAATGCATAAATGATTAATTCAAAATCTAAAAATTTGTTGTAATCATTTTTGTTCTTGTCAAGATAAATAATTCGTTATTCCGTAGACCTGTGAAAACGTGTGTCTTATTAAAAAAAAAAAAAACCCGGAAAAGCTTTAATTTTTAATTATACAATACTATATATAAATCGCTGTTCGGAAAAAATGAACTTACTCACCTTTACTTAAAGACAAGAATATAATGATCCAAACAATAGTCAGATTAAATGCAACGGAAAATTTAATATTCATGAGATCTTCTTCCGGCTTCAGTATGCTACGACGTTGCAAAACAACTCCGTTAAAATAGTCAGGAACTGTCCGTTCTATTTTTGAACTTCCGTTATTGTTTTTCAACGACCAAACACCATCTAAGTAATCGCAGTTAATGGTTAAATAATGACAATGTAATAATGGGTAAAAATATTTTTTTAGTTATTCCCACATCTCCACTTGGAATTGACTCGAGTGAAATTTAATATTCACATAATATAGATTAAAAATTATAACGCCCTAGATTAATTACGGTGCCATTTCAATCTAAGCAAATTTTTCTTAAATATAATAAACCTCCGGGGATTGCGCTCAAAATTTTACCGGATTTTATATGAATATAGGTCAATCTTGTCGAAATAATGTTTTACATTTCTTTGGATCGCTTAACTTTCAATATGGTTTCATAAAAAAATCATTTCGGTGTATTATTTTATGCAAGAATAGGAATTAAAATATTTCCACTTCCTCGTAGGAAAACTGAATAATATTTCCCACAAAAAAATACTTACCTTTTCAGTTTAAACTGCGGCATGAATTCACAAAATATTCTTACTAAAAATAAAAATATTTGCAATATACGCGTAAAAACATTTAAAAAATTATACGACGGTCGGGCTTAGAGAGCACATTCTAAATTTCCCTTTCTCTCTATCGCATATATCTATTTTTTCACGGTTCTCGATGAAATAATAAGCAGTCACCACACCTCGGATAGCGCATTAAAAAGCGTAATTTTTTTTCCACAAATGTCTTTTTATTTCTTTTTTTTTTTTTTTTTTTGATTTTTATATTATATATTAAAATTCTTATAAGGAGTTTTAACCCAATACCGTAGTGGAACACATTGTTTGATTACTACTAATCCATTTCATTATAACTTTCATTTGAGTGCGTTTTTTACCAGCTCCTTGTACCAATAGATGACCAATTTTGACAATTTTTTGAGAACATTGAATATTCCATATTCATTTACACGCGATAAACTGGTATAAATGAAAACAATATTGTTATTATGGAAATAAATTACAACAAAGTAAACCTTATAATAAACCGATATCAAACAGATTTAAAAGTTACTTTCGAATTTATTTCATATTAGTTTGTTCGAAGGTTTACTTTGTTATAATTTATTTATTTATTTTTTTTTGTTTACTACATTTGGAATGTGATATGATTAGTGTCAATTTTCTGTTCTTTCCTCTTTGGCATTTGCGGGCTGGCTATGCTACATCTTTGCGGTCATGTTTTTTCGAAGTATATTGCAAAAACATACGAAAGATTTTGGTATTATTTCAGTAGGTTTTACCACTTGCCTGGCGGATCCAATTTTCTTTTATACATATATATATATATATATATTAATTAAAACGTAATTCTTAGGCTATCCCCCATTCGAAAAAATGTCCCAATTTTATGTAACGCAGAATATCCCAATTTTATGTAACGTTTGTTATATTTTATAGGATTTTTGTTATTGTTATTTAAAAAATGTCACAATTTTATGTAGCGAAATATGTAACGAAATATGTAACGAAACAATATCTTAATTTTATATAATGACAGTTAAATGTTAGGATAGGATTTTTGTGATTATGTTATTTTTTTTTTTGTTGATGCCAGTAAGAATTACGTTGCAAATTTTGAGCATATTATACAAAGTATAGAAGAGAAAGATACAGAAATGAAAGCAAGAGGGGTCAAGAGGCACAGCCCTTTGCGAGGCCTAAATGGCCGAGTTATATATGTATATATATATATATTAATTAAAACGTAATTCTTAGGCCACCCTCCATTATAAAAAATGTCCAAATTTTATGTAATGTTTGTTGATATTTTAATTTTTACCGACTTTATATATATATATATATATATATATATATATATATATATATATATATATATATTAATTACAACGTAAATCGTAAACCGGCGCCCCTATTAGATTTCGTAACGAAAAGTATCACTATTTTATATAACGAAAAAATGTCACAATTTTATGTAACGAAAAAATGTCCTAATTTTATGTAATGAAAGTTAAATGTTAGGACAGGATTTTTGTGATTATGTTATCATATTCATATTGACCGATTTAGAATTTTTGATCATTTTATACAAAGTATAGAAGGGAAAATGAGATTGGTAACCCGAAGAGGCTATCATCGATAGTGCTCTGCAGGATACTGCGGCATTTTGGTCATGTGATCAGAGCGGACAATTTGGAAACGCTGCTCATCCAAGGAAAGGTCAACGGAAGAAGAAGTCGAGGTCGTGCGCCGACTAGATGGTCGGATGCAGTGTGTAAAGCTGCTAGTCGTACCTTTTAGGATTGTGTACACATCGCAAGGAATCGGAATTGTTGGCGCAGTCTGATCAACCGGATGACAGATCATGGTCACGATACCCCTACATGGGGTGAACTATTCAATAATAATAATAATAATAATAGAAGAGAAAGAGACATAAATGTAAGCAAGAGGAGTCAAGGGGCACAGCCCCTTGAGAGACCGAAATGGCAGTATATATATATATATATATCCTATCCTGTTAATCTAGTTTATTCATAGGAATTCGTTAGTGGCCAGATGGTTTCGCGCTAAATCAAAAAAAAATATTTTTAATCAAGTTAACAGAATGGATTTATAGGCTAATTTTTTATACTGTTGTTATTCCATCGTTAATTATTAATGATAAAAAAAAAAATGAAAAATAAACACTTTAACCTTTTTCTATTTACACGACGACCAAGGTGAACGGAACAACAGAATTTTAGATAATTGTAGGCACGCTATTACTTTCATTTATATCGATTTTTGTTTTCGGCTCGGTCCCGTTAATAGTATCGAAGTAAACGGTATTTCGAAGCGGAAGCAACTACGTGACGTTTTAGATTTTATTCGCGTAAAGAATCTCAATCGGATTTTCAATCAATATTATTCGATACAATCCAGGCTCTCTGGTTCAACGAGTTCATTCTTTTACCGTGTTGTCTATTTTTACGTTCCAAACGCAACTGACATATTTCGGCAGCTGTAGAAATTAGCCCGGAAATAAGGATTTTTTATGTATCCAATTTTCGGGGTCAGGGTATGATAATTTCGCTAAATTTAGATAATGGTCGAAGCGATGACTGATCGGAAAGTAATATCGATATTATTAATTAGAAAAAAATGTGACGACTCCTGGTCAAAGTTATGGCACAATTACGTCAATTAGTGTTGTCTTCGCGGCGCGTGGGGTGTGTTTTTCAGAGCGGATTTCCTTTAAAATGACGGTGAGTCGTAATATCAGCTGCCCTTTAGAAGCAGATAATTTTTAGTTTCATTATTTCACTACATTACGCTCGAATTTGTAAAGCGTCAACAAGTTAATATCTTATGTAAAAAATGCAGACAAAAAAAGAGCAATAGCGCGCGTAGAAGAATAAGATAAGAGGCGCATTAAGGAGTAGAAAGATCGGATCTTGGACAATTACGGACGCTCACCGGAAAGAAATAAGTACATCGAGACTGATCAGAGTTGTAAACAAATGCATTATTAGAATGGAAAAAACAAGGCAACGCCGTTGTGATATTGTGATATTATTAAATTTATTTTTATGTGCAATCGCATTACAAGTTCACTGATACGAATTATGTTCGTACAGCTGATATTCTGGTAGGAAATTAAAAAACAAACGTTGTTAAAATTTTTATGGATATTTTATCGCCATCTAAAAACTAACACGTGATTTAATTGCCATAAATTCGTTACCGAAAGTGTTCGACACAAATACTGACGGCAGTCGTTTAAGCGCTCAAACACTTCCGGCAACCGGCAGTATTATTAATTGAAGTACGCTAACAGTGAAAAATTTAAATGAGCCAAAAAAAAGAAAAAAAAAAAGCAAAAGAAAGAATGACAAAAAACAAAAATGAGAGTTTTTTGTTTTATTTCTTACGCGTGTTACATTTAAAAATTTCGGTAATTTTACTCAAGGCAGCTACATAATCACTTATTGTAACTAAAGCCGAATGTAGCGTCATTTAATTGGCTTACTCCTGGAGTTGTTAAAACATTAATTTTAAAAATATTTCTTTTTTAAGAACCAGTATATTTATACGCAAAAAATCTAATAGATACATATTTTTAGACTCGATGACGCGACACTGCTAAGTAACTCGGGTTTTTTCCCCATAAAGGTGATTATTATTGTTATTATTATTATTTATTTATTTATTTATTTTATTTTATTTACTACAAGTACCTGCAAGACAAATTAATAAATAATAAACTGAGTAAATAAGATAAAACGAAACAGAGTATAACAATGCATATAATACGTGCGCGTCGTAAAATTAGGTTCAGCACTTTCAGTTAAAATTGTGCAAATTACGAATATTTAAATTCGAAATTAGTTTACTTTTAAAGCGAATCGTCGAAATATTAAATAAAAGTTTGCGTTTAAGTTCCCTCATTTGTTTTGTGTTTTTTTTTCCCCGATTTTATTTTGTAACGCAGAAATGATTGTTAAATATTCTAATATTAAATAGCCGGAAATAATTAAAATTTGAATACTCAAACAGCATTTATGATAGTGTTTAGTGGCGCGGTTGAAACGAGAAGGGAACTAAACCCCCTTCTTAGTGCCTACTAATAACTGCCACTCTTATGCTGAGGACAGTAAGAAAATTATGCAACCTTTCGGCGTTATTCAGAAATCTTGTAACCTTTTTTTTTTTTTTTTTTTTTTTTGTCTGTTTCGGAAGGTGTAATAGAAATTCTTCTTCTTATTTCTTAGCGTTTTCTCGCGCGGTTTTCTGCTTGATGATACGTTCTTTTCCATTTCCCGTGGTCCTCGACATCATCTATCACGATGCCGGATTCTCTTATATCATTCTTGACACAGTCCATCCGCCGTATTCTTGGTATACCACGTGACCATTTTATTCCGAGGTCATATTTCATTAGCATCTTCAGTGGGATATCGTCTCACGATGCGATACTACCGGAGCGCCGCGTTTTCCTTATTTTCAAATGTGTATAGATGCAACTCCTAAATACTTCCCCCCCTTATATCTTCAGATAGTACTTGTATTTTTTTTTTTTTTAAGACTGACGTAATCAACTGAAATTTATCTCCTATAAGTATTATAGAAGAGTTATCATCGTAGTCCGTGTTCCCATAGTGAAGTCGAAGGATCAAATTTTTATATATATATATGTATAATAAACGAGTGTTAAGGTGCAAGAAAATTTATAGAAAAGCCTACTTAACGACGTAAAATCAAATAAAGCGAGCCTTGTAGACCCTTGCCAGGATCTCCGTAATTATAAAGTTAATTTTAATAAGCTCAAATTTCTCTTAATCGCCGTTACTTCCGGCTATTTCTATTTTATTTTTTATTAGTGGTCTCGCCAATACATCCAGTATAATTTTTAGTCGTATTTATTTCGGGGCCATAGCTAGAAATATTTTGTTGGTATAATTTAAGCACAAAAAAAGCTAGGTTACTTATGCATTTTGCTCGCGGCAAACGCAATTATAAACTTTTCCATTTCGCTTAAAATAAATAATTTTAGAAATTAAATACAGTAAAATTGACATAATACAGTAAAAAAAGTACGAACGAAATATAGGTTATTACAAATCAGTACAATTAATACCTACTTGGAACTATATTTTTTAAATCCGAGAATGATTTTTACGGTTAATTTATGATACAACTGTGAATTGACAACTCAAAAATGTTTATTTGTGCAGTGCTCGGTCCTTTTCTCAATTCACTTTTTTTTTTTTTTCATTTTTGAGAATATTTTTATACGCAATTCAGTAATTATGCGGTGAATTAGTACTGTTTACTGTTCTATAGAAAATGTATTTATTTAAATATTATAGAAACTGAAATTACAAAAATACATTAACAAAGAATCCTGCAGCAGCAGTTTCAATATTTTGGCCGAAAAATTTTCCTTATTATTGCCACACATTTTTAAGATCTATAATATGGCTCGAATCTTAGACAAACAGCTGCTACCTCAGTCTCATTACTTTACGTGGACGAATTTATTCTGTGTAAAAAATAAAACAATATAACTGCTTGTGTTTTAAACAACCGAATTTTGGCCAATATGTGTGCAATTTATTTCAAAAGTAACGACACTTATTATTATTTTTTTCTAATGAAGTAAAAAAAAACGAATGGGGAGGGCAAAAACAAAAATAGAACGAAACATCACGATCGGCAATACTAGGAAAAAGTATCATTCATTGTTTTATTACCATGAAAGAATTCGAAATTTCGTTAAAAACCGATTGCGGTTAAACTTGATAGCGTTTATATCTATACGAGTACATATCGCAGTGAATACTTTATAATCAATCTAATCTTTCCTTTTCTTCGCTACACTTAAACCACTTCTTACTAGTCGTATAGTTTAATCATTTTGCAACCAAACTCCAAATATCCTTTTAGTCTAAAGTTAAATCTACCTACTCATTATTCTTATTATTATTAGTTCGTGAACATTCTTCGTTCTTTTAAGTAATCTTTCTCTTATTCATCCCTAAAAAAAATAAATAAACAAAAAAAAAAATAAATAAACAAAAAAAAAACAAAAAACAGACACCCTCTTATTATTTTTTAATAATATAACTTTCGGTTTTCCTAGCACAAGACGATCTTCACGAATAGACCAAAATATCAACAATAAAGTTAGTTGTAGGGTTGTTGCTTCATCCGAAGAAATTATCCTTCATGTTCGGTTTCCGTTACGGTTTGTTGTCCTGTCGTATTAACAGTTCCAATTCCTCATCGTGTCTTATTCGCATCGACCGGCTGAGTATTCTTGAATGCTCTCAATATAGAAAGTCTACGATATAAATAACATCCCGTAGAGAAGAACATATCTTCCGATCGTATTATCTTTTACCGATAAATCTTCCATAGCTGTTTGGCTGATATTGCAACCAAAAGTATTCCCTAATACCTCCTTCGACATCAACGTTCCTCCTGGCAAGTGATCTCAAATATCGGCAGCTCTCTCGAAATCTTGGAAAGAATTGCAGAAAAATATTCTGCTTCTTACTACGCTGCATTAGAGGCGATCTACATTTCCTCGGATCATATTATACAACAGAATTTGCAGAAAAATCCTAACCGTCCAACTGCACCTAGGTTAATTTCACTTTACTCATAATCATGTGTCTTGAGAAGCACCTATCCTCTCTCAAACCTTTTCTAAATTCTGTCATGTCAACAGTTTCTTTTTAAAAAAAAATTAATTAATTTTCTCGATCTAACCTCTTTGTAAATTTTAGCAATATTTACGGCTACGAGAACGGAAATAAAAATAATAGAAAATAGACCATCACGACACGGCCGAGTTAACTTCATAGTTTCGAGTTCAAGAAAATAGAAATTAATTGAAATACAGGGAAGAATTTTATGATTGAAGTAGGAGGAAAAAATGACTAATTATGTGAAGCAGTTCGCTGAAAACACTTTCAACTACTTTCCTCCGCCAATAGCGTAGCTCCCTAGTGGATTTTATAACAATATTAATAATAGTAAATGATTTGATTTGCATTTATTTATTCGAACTTTTAGTTATAAACGACAATTTTTTTTTTTACTTTTAATATGAAGCTGTAACGTTTGAAGCGAGTACCTTCGAACGAATATTGCCGCATAAGCATGTTGTAGTATCGGACTTTTAAATTTTCCGAAACTTATTTACGATTATTTATAATCACTTTTTTTAACTGTTTGTCCGAGATACTAATTTCCAACTTTACGAATCGCTAATTCATTGACTGAATTTATTTCGTTTCTCATGAACATTAAATTCGTACACTTTTTTTTCAATTTCAAATTGCCAACTATTAATTTATTACTGTTCTACAATATTTTATCGGTTTAGTCGCGATTTCGGCAAATTACGAAAAATTATTAAATTTTAATTTTGATCCCTTCAAACTATAATAGTCCATATTAAACACAACGTTCTGTGAAATTAAAATTTTACAAAAAATATTCCGTCTTTTATAGCTATTATATTACCATCGCTATAATAAAATTTCTAGAAATACAGGTGAATCCATTTTACTTTTTATATAGTTATAAAATTGTGGTAAAATCTTAGCTTAGGAGTTAATCAACGGATCTCTAAATATTTAAAACGAAATTCGTATTTAATCGGTATTATTTGAATCTGTTATTTAAGAAACTGCATAACTCCATTTTTGGCCATTTTAGCTTTTTTAGCGTTTCTTACTAAGTCAACCCTGCCGCGTCGATTGGTGATGTCAAAACGCGCCATCTCGCGGCGGAACATGGAGATTTTGGTACCAGTTTTTCGTGAAACAACATAACTCCACGCGTTTTATCGCGTTGTTTACAAAGCTGAATTGTTCAACAAGGTTTGATAAGGTTAATTTCTCCGCGTGCGTTCTTATTGCATTCTATTCGAGATATTCGTGTACGTTCATATTATTTTCAATACAAAATATCAATTTTTCAAAAAAGTGAAGTGCTATGTCGCCTAAATCCGATCTAACAGGTTTGTGTTACAATTTTCAGGATATGCGTTTTTTTTGGACACCTTATGGTTCAAAAATGGTAGTCCAAATGTTCCAAATTTGAAAAACACCCTAAAATGGGTTGAAAAATATTCGAAAAGTACGATTTCGTTCACCTACTACGATTTTTTGGCCAAATTTCGTCGATTCATTCATGAAACAACATAACTCCAAAACCTTTGATGCGCGCTCACCGCCACAGCCTTCATCGGCGAATTTGACTAAGAGGTGGAAAAGGTGTGTAATGTGATAGTATTCAACATACTATAGTTTCAATTCGATAACTTTAGAAGAACCGAAGATAATACGTTTTTTGTCTCTTCTGAGAAGTTGATTTTTTGGACTTATGTAGTTTCTTAAATAACAGATTCATTTATGAGAATCTGTTTGCCCGCTTTTAAACTTATCGTAAAAAAAGATTAAATTTATTTCCGTTATATTTACATTTTTCGCGCGTTAAGAAAGACTTTGTCATTTTTGTGAACACTGGTGTGTCACTAAAACGTTTCATCTCTGGTATTCATTTTATTCTCGACAAAGCTAGTTGCTACTTGATTTCGAAATAATCCGCCGAATAGGTTGTCCGGAAATCTATTATAACCCCTTCTAGCTCGAATTAAGATCGCCGTTGTACCGACCACCCGAAAGAAACACTAACTATTCGGAATACACGAATTTTTGAACGTAACCGTTAAGTCTTTGAAACGAAAAATAAATCGGAAAAAATTCAATGTATTTACCTTCGCCGTAAAGTTCCAAAAATTCGGCCCATCTATAAACATCTTGTTTAGATATAAAGCTATCTCGAAAGTAAACTAACATCCAAGAAACTCCGATGATGCTGTAAATGCCAATAAAAGCTTGAGATAATAATAATGATATACCGATTCCCTGTTTGAAACAAAATAGAACACAATTGCCAATTATACCAATCCGTCTTTTAAAATTAAACCATTATCTTTTACATTTCGTGCTAATATATCGAACAATTATTCACAGTACTACTACCGTCGAATAATACATATATTTGAGCTTTTTTTTACATTTATCAAGAACTACCATATTTATTTTATAAGGCGTGCGTATTATCGTTATTGATGTTAAATGTTCACAATTAGCATTAGTTTGCACTCGGATGTAAAGCGGAACGACAGCTAACAAACCAGTTCTCCGTGTTATGTTGTCTCACGTTAATAGAGAAAACGTTATTTGGATCGCAAATTTACATTAATGTTTCTCAAAGAAAATCGACAAAAATAAACACGTTTGCACTGTAATTATTGGTTTGATAATTTTAAAAGTTATTATTGCAATCACCGCAGAAATTGAAGTTAAAAATTTCGCAGTAATTTTTGAATACGATGAAAACAATTTAATAACGGATGCTCAGGTATGTACGAAGCAAGAGAAAATTTTGTGACGCACGTTTCCGAACAAATTATGCTATTTGCTTGCAGAGTCCACGACAGCCGATACACGTCTTGATTCGTAATTGATTGTTTTATTTTATTTTTTTTTTTTTTTTTTTTACAAAAGCCTCATTTTTAATTCCCGTTTTCTTTTTGAACTTTTTTTAAATTTATAAAAAATTTAGCGAAAGTCGTTTAAGCCGATGGCGAACATGTATTTTTTTTTTTCGTATGTAAATTTGGCCGAAATACGATACAGTACGACTAGTAGTAAAAAAAACAAACGGTATAGTGTAATAATGAGCTTAAAAAAAGAATTACCTTAAATATAGGCGATATGTGCCACATATCGAGAACTCCTGTGCCAAGAAGTTGACCGAGCGATATGTGGAAGCAGAATAGAGGAACACCGATTAGCAACGTCAAAATTAAAAACTGCATTATAAAATTAGCTGCAACAGAAGAAAAAAAACTTTTTGTTAACATTTTTATATGCTGTTTATTAGAATATTCATTAAAACCTCAAAATGTGCTTCGGAAATTTCATAATCAATCGCGTACATTATAAAAACAAAATAAAATTTCAAATTTTACACCGTACATTCATATTAACATATCGATTCCCTCCTTATAAACAATATATTAAATTGTAAATCTAAATTTAAGAATTATTACACTTAATAGTAAGGGTTTTTTTTTTTTAAATTCTCAACATGAAAATTTTGTCAAGGTAGCTTTCAGTATAAAAAATAACCTCTCCAGATCGCTGGACAAACCCAGTATATATATATTTATATATACATAATAATAATAATATACATTTTAAAGGGAATTCTACTGATAGTATTAAAAAAGAGCAACCACTGCAATCGGGGCTTTACTGTTAATTGTTTTCCTTCGGATCACCCAGGTGCACATTCGGTTTTTATCCTCTCCGGACAAGAATATAGGGTATTTTCATCCGCTAGCTTTACTTAGACTCATCAGCGAAATTTCTGCCAATTTTTCCGATATTGTCCCTCAGGGTGAAGAGCGTAACTTTGTTTTATTCCTCTTTTCCTCTTCCGCTAATGAATTTCTTAACAGTCTTGCTTTTTCGAATCGCACGATCTTAATGCATCTTCTATCCGGTTATTTCAGTGCGCCGTATTTTTGTTTTTTCCGATGGTACGGAGATCCCTAATAGAAGTATCAAATTAAAATTTACCAAATCTTATTTTTTTTAGTTTATATTGTAACGTGAAATTTGTTTTCTTCACACGTTACATAACGACATCCGGCACACATTCGAATACTAACCGATTTATTTAAAAATATGACGACACTGAAAGTCATACAAAAAAATAAATAAATGTAACAATAATAAATAAAAGATTTATTTTCTAAATCAACATATTACTCGAATTATCTTATTGTATCATTTCGACTCGTGTTTTGCCCCGCACGCCATTAATTTATTTTTATATCCTTCGGAACACATCAGCACACTGACCACACTTTATTTTTCTTAATTACGCACGCTTTATTTTTTTTATGTTATAAAAAAAAATTACTAAACAAAAATACAAAATTATAGATATTTTATTACCAACTTCTTCATTTATTATAATAAATTACTTAAACCAATTTTTATTCTGCTGGAGAGTATTTGTCTCGCTACAATATCCGTATATAAAATTCGATTCCCAGCTTCACCTAGTATTTGTTCTCCTACCCGATATTTTCAATGTTTTCTTTTCGAGCATATTGCACATCATTGCCGCATCATCTGCTCCCATCGTGCATCCAAACACTCCTCCCCCGAATATTCCAATCTTCAGAACCCCCATTCCTTCTTAAAACGTGTCCATCAACGCTTTCAAGGTTTCTCCTCGTTCCCGTCCAAAATCGCCAACGTTTTATAAATCTTACAAACTCACCCCTCATTATAAATCTCTTCTTCAATTTCCTGTTATCCCTTCTTATCACCAGCCTCCTTCGTCATCAGTTGGATGGGCCTTGAATAAAGTCTCTTCCTCCTCTTTCAATCCTCCCTTGTCTACTTTCCCCCCCCATCTGGTCCTCTTCCTAATATTTCTTTTTTCTATAATCTCTCGCCTCTCCGCTGCCATCATGAATCTCCTTGTATCTTACAATATAATTTCTTCCTCTTCTTTCGCCGACAGTCTTTTATCCCTGCCTACAATAAAATTAATCTCAAAAAACTCAATCTTTCTCCCTTCCTTTCCCCTCACACCTTTTCTACCGTGCCTTTCGGTCATTATTATTCTTTTTCTTTTTTTTTTTTGGCTTCCTCGTTCATTCTGTTAGCTATGTATAACTGCTAACTTGAGCTCTTCACTCGTGGAATTTATCACTGTTTTCTTCCTCTACAACTTCCTTTTTATTTTGGAGAAATATCGGCACATCGTTAATTGCTCTGTGCAGAGGGAAGCCTACAAACTGGATCACAACCAGTTCGTGCAAACTTTTTCTTCCGATCGCTGAAGTTCCATTAGTTTGCCCCGATCGCGTAAACAGGTATGGTGGCGTCGCTATCCTAATCAGAAGAGATCATCTTAAAATGCGGAAAGAGTACTTTTATAAATGGGGAAACTGCAACTCAATCCGATGAAATCGGAAGTGGTTCTTTTTCATCTCAGTAATCGTTCAGCTAATACGGAAGCTTCTATTATTTTTAAGCTCACTTACAAACTCCACACTCCCTAAATACTTCCGTTGTGTCGGATCATTTACTTAGCACTAGCGTGAGTATTTCTAGTTGCCGAATATCGCTCCCCGTCTGGTATAATAACGCCCATACTAAAAGAAATCGATGTTATTATAAATGAAACTTATCTTACAATCTGCGGTTCGCTAATTCCAATACCTAACCGGTTTTAGCTAATATACCTACTCTGAGTATACGAAGAAAGCTAAAGGTCGAGAAAAATTAAACCAGAACCAAAGTCTTTTTATTTTAGTGAAAACAAATGCGTTTAAAGTTAAGAAAAACTCACTAGACCGGCAATATAAGTACAGAGACGTCAAAAGACAGCTTGGAAAAATTGAAAATAACACGGGGACCGTGACCGGAATGTAAGAAATTCCTAATTAACAGAAAATCCACAAAAGCAGTTCCCAGGAATGAACTTGCCAACGAAACGAATGGAAAACGTTAAATGAGGACAGGATATAGCAGATGTGGATGCTCAAAGTACAAACCTCCTTGAGGAATCGCCTAATGCGGGACTCCTGCCAAACGATTGAATAGTTGCTGATTTCTTCGATATATTTGTCTTCAAAAAATATCCTTCATTGCAAAAAGCAATGCCTTAGATGAGCTGAAGAGATAGCGGATTAATTTGTATCGATTTATTTTAATTTTAATTGTCAAATTTTGCGGTTACATGAACAAAAAGAAAAATATAGCGCTGATTCGAGTGTCTAGGAAAATGTTTAAAGAACAGTATAGAAATTTCTATTTTAAACCGACTACTGCATTTAAGAATGTCAAAAAAGATGTTCACATTAATTTCAATTTCGTCTCGATTTACACATTTAATAAGTCAAGCGAAGAAAAGGAAGAAGGTGGAATTTCGAAAGTACTTTTTTTTAATTTTTTAATAGCCACGGCTTCGATTGTGTCCAATTTAAATGATGGTAACTTAGTGAGCGGATTAGAGGTTTTTCGTCATTATTTTTCGGACCAGTAAATTTGACGAAAATAATTTTTTAATTTAATCGATGCAACTTTTTTCTAAAGAAGGAAATAAAATAACAAGGCCGTCCTAATAACGTTACTTGGAATATACGCGCTTCGATTATTCGAAGAAATATGCATCACGAAAATAAGATTGAATGGCACGATTTTTTTAAAATAAAAAACAAAAAACAAGGGGAAAAAAACTAAAATCAAATAAATAAATAATAAAAAATGTAGTACGTGCTCTAATATTGCTTTTTTTCAGTAATGCAACTAGAAAACATTGTCAGCAATATTAAAATGTTTAAAACTTTCACAGTAATCGTTACTCACCATCCTAAATAATTTTCAGACACAACTGTGTATAAAATGTATATTTCGACAGTTCGGAAGGATTACATCAACCATCATCAGAAAACAACAGTTACCTTTTACAATTGTTTTCCGATGATGGTTGCCTTAATCCTCGAGAAACGTCAAAAGTAAATATAAATTTTTGACACAATTGCGTCCAAAAATATTCATTTACGACGAACATAATATTTACGTAAACGACGAAACTATTTAAAATTAAGAAATGAATAGGTACTTAGTTTGAAATATTAAAGTCTACGTGTAACAGAGAGATCTCTTATAAAAACGAGGAACGCCAGAAGGGATTATCAGCTAATTCTCGATTCTAAGTTTTATACGTCTCAAATGGAAGAGCCTTACCGAGGCTACAGTTAGAAATTTACGTTATTCGACTACTGACTTAATTAAAGAGGAATTGCCTGTTGATTTCACTCGTAATCGATCTTAGATGTGTGTACAATTTAGCGATTTTACCAACGAGATTAAAAATGTTGCGCTTTTTGTAAAGACTTTATATCAGACCAAATGCAAATACTATAAATATAAAATAAATAAATACTTTAATAACAAACAAAAATAAGTATAAAATAAAAATAAAATAAGGAATTCATTTTATTTGATTAAAATACAAATTATTTTATACTTATTTTTGTTTGTTAATAAGAGAAATTTATTTATTTTAAATTTATAAATATTAATAAACGGGTTACGGATTTATCTACAAATTCAGATACTGTTTATAAAGGTCTACGACGACTCCGAAAAAAAATCTCATAATAAACCTCAGTAAATCATAATATAACGCAACATTCATCTATAAATATTAATAAACGGGTTACGGATTTATCTACAAATTCAGATACTGTTTATAAAGGTCTACGACGACTCCGAAAAAAAATCTCATAATAAACCTCAGTAAATCATAATATAACGCAACATTCATCAACCGATAATGATGGCAGTATCCAACACACGGTAAGATTCTCAAATCCTAACCATTCTACTTAACTGAAAGTTATAAATGTAATCGTTCTAATCCTAAGGTGTGTAATTTTTTACCGAATCCCAGTTACATCGAAAACATTCTAGCCAAATTTTATGTAATTACATCCCTTTCATTACTCTTTGTATCTTAGCAAACAAAATATCTTCTGCCTAAATAAATATTAACTGCTTATACGCAGCGGTTAACAGCTATTCTTCTACCGAGCGCCGATGGATTTAACCCATGTTACTTAACCGATTTGGACGTACTATACTTCATAAAAAGAGAACTGGCACCTGTGTTTACGCATTTCACTTGCAACTTCGAATTTAAGATTGCCGAATATATCGATCGAATCATTTAGACGGATATTTCACAGCGCTATTGCTGTTTCATTATGAAACATTATTCAACGTCATTTAATTTTATATTCACGACCTGCACAATCGTAGACTATCCTGATTAATGCGTTACACCTCAATAAGTGAATGTTTCATCAATTGTCCTTCAAATCAAAATTGAACTGTACACAAATCTTCCTTTCCTTATGACTGCAACTCCGAACTATTTAATAGAACAGAGAATTTACGCGGTAATATATCTGCTTAAAGCTGTAAACGATAACTCTACCAGAAGTTACTTCACCTTTAAACCTACATATTGGCCTTGCTCGCTGCATAAGTTACCTGATGCATTGGATACGATTTTTGTTGTAGTCAACAACATAATGAAATACACAGTTTAGATGACTTCTCGTTTAATCTTAGTCCAGTCTTACCTCCATTAAACTTAACACTTCAACTAAAAATCCGATAAATGGTATACATCGTTTATTGATTAAAACAAAAATAATAAAAAAAAAAAAAAAAAACAATTTTAAACGTTTCTTAAAATTATCGAATAGATCAGTACAATTATCTCATTCGCTGGCTACAACCATTAAACGGCACGAAATACTTTAACATCGCTTTTTTGGAATTATTATTCTTAAATCTACGTTTATGGAGGGGGGTTGCACATGATAAGCAACTCCGGTAAAAAAATATACGTTGCTACTGAAATAGCATCTGAATTTGCAGATTATTTCTCATACACCGTTCAGCCTAGTATCACGCAATCTAACTTGAAAATAACGTTGTTAAATAACAATGTTGTTAATATTTCGGAAATAGTTGAGAGTGAGTTGTACCAAGCTATTAAAAAGTTAAAGTCAAAACGATCTGCTGGGCCAGATGGTATTCCACCGTACATATATAAAGGTTGCATTAATTTTTACCAATACAATACATATGTAATTTATATCACTTACAACCTGTACTTTAAAAACATACGAGGGGAAGCTTTCAAGAATTAGTCCTATTTATAAATCGGGTAACAAACATGTCATCTCAAACTACCGACCAATTGCAATATTAAGTGTGTCCCGTGTAGCCAATCGCGTGTGTTTTCATGTACCTCTGGGCTTCCTCAAGGTTCCAATTTGGGTCCTCTACTCTTTTTACTGTTTATAAATGACGTGGCGAAAGTTGTTAATAAATCACAAATAGCTATTTATCGGGATGATATAAAACTTTATTGATAATATCTGAAAAATGGATGACTAAGTTTGCAGCATGATTTAACATCTATGCTTCATTGGGGAGCTATGATAATAGAATCAGTTTTAATATTAATAAATGTAATGTTATTTCGACATTTACAACAAAAAAAAAAAAAAACAACAAACTCCTATATACTTTATTTTATTTTTTATTTTTTTTTTTTGGGCTTGTCAACCGGGGACCTTTACCCAGAAACAATTAGAATAGGAAGTAGTCAATTATATCTTCATACGATATCAAATGTTGTTAGGAGAAAGGAACAAATAATAGGAACAATCTGTGGAGAGGAAAGAGATAAAACATAAGAGGCGCAATATGTAGTAGGAAGACCGAGTATAGGTAAAATGGAATAAAAAGCAAAACGCTTAATAGAAAGAAATAAACACTTAATAAACACATGATCAGCATCATAAATACGCCCTTCGTTTGAGAGGACAATATGGAGAGGCAACCAACGAAAAACGAAAACGGTAGGAAGGCAACAGAAAAAAATTATTGCCGGTTTATTATTCGCATAATAATTATCATATGCAAATATTGTTTGGAACCATTCTAATAAGAATCACATACTTTTTTACTTGAAAGAGTTCAAAAGCGTTTTTTAAGGTGGCTGCACTTTAGTTTCATTATAGTGATATGTTTCCATTCAATTATATACAACAGTGGAAGGAGTTCAGTATGTCCACGTTAGGGAAAATAGAAGGAAACTATATCTGCTGCTGTTTTATTTATACGTAATTTATTGACTGGTACTGTAAATGATGTTAATTTACTGTCAAAAGTTGGAGGTTCCGAGTTTCCAGACTAGCGCCTAGAAAAATGCAATTATTGCATGTACCATTTGCAAGAACGAAGAGCTATATACATATACGAATTGTCTCATTTTGACTGCGGTTAAAATAACAACATATTTCTTAACGAACGAATCGGATGTTTTTACTAACGGGAATAAGTTTAAGCAAATATTATTCTACTACTTAATGGATTAATTAAAAGTGTGCGCAGTTCTACCCTCTTCCATATATTAGCGATATATATGAACAATTTTAATACATAACTTATATTAATTCGCTTGTGTTACATAGTATGTGTGTCTGTATGTGCCATGGATGTATATACGTGTTATGTGTGGTTGGTGTATGTATGTATGTGCGTATATATGAACGTGCGTGTAACTTCATTGCAATGAGTACTTACTGAGAAAATATTTTATGTATATAAGAGAAATAAATTTATTTTTGTATTCATCGTTTGTTAAAATTATATTAATTCGTTACATGGCATGTGTGTATTCTTATGCGTTACATAGTGAGTGTATGCATATGCGTGTTACATGTCATCGGCGCATGTGTATGTGTATGTGTTTGTATGTGTGTATTAAAGTGTGTTTTGCTTATAGCTTATGTATATGTATTTATTATATATACATGTGTATAGATCTAATGTAAACACTGTAATTGGCTTCATGCTGTTGTGTATACCCCTATTAAATAAATAAGTAAATAAGTAATCTGATTATAGAGTAACTCCGAAAGAAACATGTCGGTATTTATTATATTTATTAAATAATAATTTTCGGTTATACGTGTTTTTTACGCGTATTTAATAAATTACTTCATTTAAAATTACATATCAACTCGAACCTTTGGACTTGGTTAAGAGGAAACACTTTGCACTCCCAGATTATAAAAGAGTCAATTTCAATAGACTAAATCATTTTTGGGAAAAAATTAAAAAAAAAGCAAAAATGAAAAAGAATTTTGTTATTACCCCTAGCGTAAAAATAACACACACACACACACATGAAAAATATTTTGCAAATCAGTAAAAAATGATATTACTTACTGCCAAAATGCACGCTGAATATCGCAAAACGGCTTATGTTAAAAATGCCCAGCGTGCATCCTAAACACGCTAGTATGGAGCTCAGACTGTGATTCCACTGCCCTAGAGGGCTATCTGATTCACGCGTCATTTCATACGTTCTGAAACAGAAAATTAACGAAAATAATATAAATAAACGGCGATGGAATTTTATGATGCAAACGATATTTTAGAATTGCAATCTTTCGGTTAAGTAGGAGAAATTAATTTTTCGGCCGAAACTGCATTGCGAACGTAGCTCTTTTCGCATAAATTACGGCTTCTAGCGGTAGCGGAAATGTGTACCACCTCTTTCATTACGGCGATTTTGTTTTTATAAATTAACGGCAGTGTATTTCAGAAAAATAATACGCCACTAGAATGCACTTGATTAAATTATTAAAAATAATTTTCTCAATAATCAGAGTGACGTGCGTGACGACAGTGCCAGTTTAATCGCGAATAGAATTTGTTAAACGCGTTCGTCGGGTTTTATCGCGGAATTGCACTGTCTCGATAGCGATTAACTGTTTCTTCTTATTACATATTCACTTAACTCGTATTTACACACACATAACATATTCATATTTTACACTTCGGCGCTTAGCTATACGCCATCCTTTTTAAATTATTTATCACTATCTAATCAGGACAATTCCCCTCATCTTGTGGAGGGGATCCTGTGATCCTGAGTTTACTATATAAATCTTCCAGGTTGGATTATTTTCGGCTTCAGCTTCTCTTCTTAAGAGGCTGAAGACTTTTCGAAATGTTGGATTGAGGCCTATATAGGTAACCCTAGGTCTTACCCAGTAGTTTTCCTTCAGATAGAGACGACGTTGCCACCGTTACATATTAGAAGAAGAATTTTAGCTGACAAATTTTTAATTAAATACCGTAATTTTTTTTATTCTCCCGCTAATAGTTAATGGTATATGAATCTGCACAAAAAAAAAAAAAACGGAGTTTGTCAATAAAAAAATGTCTCTTTTTATTAGAAGAATTAGAAAATATATTAAATATAACACGTTGTCTTGATTCCCGTTCTTTCTTCCATGTACTTCAATCTTCCGTGTGATATTAATTTAATCAATATTGTGATATTCACTCTTTTCAAGAATTAAGTAAACTTAATTTACTTCCCGATGCAATTAACTGTCATTTCTTAAATAATACGGAATCTCAGTATCATCCCCGTTATACGCAGATCTTCACGGACGGTGCCAAATTTCCAGGTACCAATCAAGATGTGGGTGCTGCGTTTCTCATCGCGAACATTTTTACACAGAGGTTTAGGTTGCTTCCCGAGGTTTCGGTATTTACGGCAGACCACATGACTATTGAAAAGGCTTGTGAATATATTTTAAATGCCCTTCATTCTAATGGGAATTTTGTTATATGCTCAAATAGCCTTAGCCCCCTTCATTAATGGTTGTCATTTTAATCACAAAAGTCGCCCTCTAGTATTGGAAATCAAGAATAACTGCTTGAGTATCGCACAGCTAGATAGAATTGTCAAGTTCTTTTGGTTACCTGGTCACCGCGGTATTCTTCTTAATGAGATAGTGTTGATGCGATAATTAAAACATCTGGAAATCACATATATCCCATCTACTGACTTAATGGAGAAAATTAAAAGGGATAATAGAGCAGACTGGCGAACTTTTATAGATTCTTGTCAACATATATTATAGGGGGTTATTCAACCATCTTTTCCCTCTTTGTCCTGGTTTGTCCACATCTCGTATCTGGTACAGCTCGTAGATTTGTTACAGTTATTTGCCGGCTGCGCTCAGGGCATTCTAGAGTTTTCTGTAGTAGCTCTTCGATACATACGAGTACCAGTTTGAGAGAGGACATTAATCGTTTGTTTTTTAGTTGTGGCTTGAACATGGTAGAATCACCTTAATTGTGATGAATTAATGAATATATCCGCCGTACTGTATCATATTCATTGCAATTTAGTGATGACCATACTTTAGTAATTTTGTTCAAATTTGTAAATTCGAACAGTATACTTATTTAGGTTGACACGTAAAGATTGTACTTCCCGCTAAAAAAAGAGATTTGTTCCTCCGACTGGGTTGGAACAGTTGAATTGTTTCACCTTTTACTTTTTCCTTTTTCTTTTCTCGGTTTTACTCACTTTCTTAACTTTTGCTGTTCAGTCGCACTCCAGCGTTTGCTGCACTTGCGATATGGTCAATTTTTTTAATTTTCGACTCATTCTCTTTCGACATTCGCGGGCTATATTAAAATATTGCAGCCATGTTTGTTAAAACTAGATTGTAAATATATAAAATTGCTCGATACATCCGATTTTCCTTTATATATATATATATATATATATATATATATATATATATTATATGGCTTCTTATTCATACAATTTCGTCAGTGGCCAAATGGTTTCTCACCAGGACAACAAAAAAAAAAAAAGAGAAATGGTGTTTAGACACCCGGTAGGAACGAAGTTCCTTTCACTTTTTGGTAGATATACAAGTATAAAGTCATTCATATAGTATACGATAAAAAATGACACACAATATATAAATCCCGTATGAATTAAAAAATACGAATCCCGTATGAATTAATTAAAAGAAAAACGATAAATAAATCATCAGACTCGTTGAAGTGTGATAACGTCGTACAAAAAGACCGCGCCAATTTTCAAATTCAATAAAATGTACACGTGCTTAGAATTGGGCTTATGCAGCTGACCGCGTACGATGCTTGCTATTCGAATCTCGATACTCGTTCGCTCGCACGCACACACATGAACACACACGCACCCGTATATAATAAAAAGGGACAGAGTGAAGGTCGCTTGGACAACGTATAACGGGATTTTTGTTATCTCGCCTTTTGTTAGTTTACTCCTACCGACAAGCCGCGTATAAGAACTTCTTCCTCCAAAAAAAAAACCCCGGATAAAACAAATGAAATTTGCTAATCGTTAGAGGTGTACAAAACTACATAATCCTAATTTATTCGTCGAAGAATTCATCGATTTATCGCTGAATAGATTCGATGTTTGACGGAAACGTCGAACTGCACGAAAAAGATTTTTTACCGAGTGCCGAATTTTAGTATTTTGTATTGTTTATCCTCCATCTTTCGGGAACTTTCGATTTTCTAAATCTCCATTTATTAATCGATGATGATAAAGTACTTTTAATGTAGTCAATGAACAAAAATTCCGGTAGAAAAAATTCGAACAAAAGTCGATACTGTTAAAATGTAATACAGTTTTCGAAAAATATCGACGGAAGTGGTAAAATATTGAGTAATAAAAGATCGAGAGCGGCAATAGAGCGATATAAATTTAAAACTTTAACCTTTCGTTTTATCTCGCTTACATACATATATTCAATTACTTTCGCCAGTACATACATACAAAATAATATTAGCGTCTTTCTATCGAAACTTACAAAATACAAGCTGTATTCTAGAAAAAATTAAAATTTTTAATTTTTAATTTTTTTGAGAAGAAAAAATCTTAAGTATCGTTTAAATATATCTTGAAAAGCTTCCCCACAACAAATCGATGCTTAAAAATCTCGAACCGGAGCAATTTTAATAATTAGTTGATATCGCTCATTCTTTCTTGTATTACTCGATTATTTAGTAATGCGGATATATGTCTTTTCTCATTATCTCTGATTTTACCTTCTATGATGTAAGTTAGATAATGGTATTACGTTTGATCGCATTTTGTTCTGCAATTAAAACAATTGCTTAGATCTTTTTTTTTCTTTCAAGTATGTAAAATAAAATTGGGAAAAAATTAATAAAAAAGTAAAAAAAGAACTGTTGTTATTGTTATAAACTATTATAATAACAAACAATTTTTAAAAAAACTAACGAAACACATTATTAATCTCCTGGAGTAGCATTTTTGTGATCATTGTCTTTTTCCAGCTAAACAATTCATGTAAATGCGACAGAAGCCTGAAAAAAATTAAAAAGTTTAAGACTTTCGTTACATTCACCTTTATGGCTGACGATAGCTTAATAAGCCTGAAAACGCTGTTCTAGAATACCTTAGTTTCATATACACTTTTTGAGTTGTTTATTAATAGTTTATAAAAGTATTATTAGTTGTTTTTTTTTTTTTTAATTTTTAGCAATCAAATTTGATACGGCGGTTTTAATTATAGAACAAAATACCATCGGAATAACACAATTATCGTCTGTGAATATATACCAAATAAACAATCAGGGATGCGGAAAAACCATTAACTATTAAAAATGCTCGGACTAAGAACTTTTATAAATTTTTTAAGCAGTTTGTCGTTAATTTATAAAATAATATTATTAGTTCATTGATTTAACGAGACGAACAGAAGCTTTATGTTTTTAAAAAGAAAAATACTTTTAAACGTGTTCTTAAAAACAAACACATTAGTAACTTGGCGGATAACAAGAAATTTGAAAAAAGGTGACGACGTTCCCTCCTGTAGCCTAATACTTGAATTTTAAGAGTTTTATTTATTTACTTATTTTTCGTTCTGGACGTATTTCCTTAATTTATTCGAGAAATTTTCAATTCGCTATCCCTTGCTAAAATAATTTTATTAAGTAAGACGAATTTCTTTAAGATATCGATGAAAATAATTTCCAGATAATTTCGGCTCGCAAACTCGATGGTACGCGACTGAATAACTACATAGATAGCTCTTTTACTAACTCATCGAAAGAGAGAAAAAGTTTGCTGAATTTTCGGATTCCTTAGAGAATAATAAGAGGATGTATCAAAAAAAAGAATTTGTTTTTTATTGTTTTTCATTACGCGTCGGAAATAAAAACGAATGGGAAAGATGGTTAAATATTGAAATACAGTCAGATGTCTGAAGAAACCGGTATAATAAGACATAAGTGTGATGAATAGGTAATAGATAAGACAGAAGTAGGAAGCTTGTAGGCATGGGGATAAGAAATATTCAACAAAGAACAAGATCAGTGTCAAAGAATTCATTCAGATTGAGAGAGCAACATGAAAAGGGGGAATTAAGCAATATTGAAAGCGAAAGGGAGAACATCGTGAGATTATAAGCGAATAATAAAATAGATGAAATACATCAATACGCGCTAATATTTTAGACGTTTTTTCCACATTTTCCGGTACAATCTGTAAATGATGTGTACATGCCGTACGCGTTTTAGTATTTTCCTAGGTTTTTTTTTCATCAGTTTTATTTTTTCTTACTTACTTTTATATGTTTCTACGGTTACTTTTATATGTTTCTACGGTTACAAACCAGATTGTATCCGGTTACTGGTAAACCAATGGCAGATGTGTCGAAAATCGAGCACCACTTTCACAGGTAGCGATATAATAATTTATATTACCCATTCTGACGATTCGCAATTAAAATGAAAGATTTCCGCTGCGATAATATCGGGAAAAAAAGCTAAAGTATTTGCTAAGAATCCGACGAAAGAAATAAATAAACGATTGCCCGCAATTATCGAACTTCATTTTCTCTCGTTGACTTTCGAATTTTTTTCACAAATATAGCAATATGGACGTAATGCGTGAAGTTAATAAAAGAAAACCTATCCCAGTCCGTTTGAAACGGAAGTTCCCTTTATTCTCTGAACAAGTTCCCTAATTAATACGCGGTAAAAACCGAAAATAATCTTTTCATTCATCCGTCGAAATTCGAAGGTTACTTCTTTATCGGAATTTATTTTTTGAAAGCTCCTAGTTTCTGTTTAAAAATATGCAATTTTTAATTTTCGATTTTTCTAAATTTTAGGAATGACTAAGCGACGAAATGAAAAAAAAAATATAGAAAATAACATCTGAAACTAAATGTACTGTTTTGTTTGCCTTAAACTCGATTTTTACAATCCCCACTGTCTGAAGGAAGGAAGGGAAAGAAAAAAAACAGTTCACAAAATAGATAAAAATATTCTTTCCCGAAATGATGTTCTTATTCAATTTATACCGATATCACAATAAGAGAGAGTAGGTTTGTTTGATTGTCTGTTGGACTGTGATAATATGAGTAATTGAGCAGATATAAACCACAGAGATCGATTCAGCGTTATTTTCTGCTTATTCGTTTTAGCGCTGTTGATTTCTCATTATTATTTATGTACTATCGAAAAAGATCAGCCCGATTTCGTTTATTGTACACACTAAATAAGACCGACAAGAATTATTCTATATACTTTAAATAATTTACACTACACAAAATCTATTCAAGTTTACTTAGTAGCTCTGTTAATAATTGGATTATTATTATTATTATTATTATTATTATTATTATTATTATTATTATTATTACTACTACTATCGTAAATAAATCTGTTTTATCCAATTTAATTTATTGTTATTGAACTAAATAAAATCCACAAGAAAGTAAATTCTAAATAATCTTTTTCCAGTTCAGTAGCAGTACTTGTTATAATAGTACTATTATTATATAATATATATATATATATATATATATATATGAATTTATTTACGTATAGGTATATAAATTCGATCTTTCCGACCTATAATTCCTATAGAAAAGTTGGTCTTAACTATGTAAATTTTCCCAATATGAAATGTTATTACAAGATTTTCATATTAACCCTAGTGTAAAAGTGGCATAGCTAATCAACGACTCGATTCTAAAAATATAAATTTTCTCTTAAGTAAATTTTATTTCTTAAAAATGAGTCGTTTCTTAATTTATTTTTGTTTGTGTAGTAATGCGAAATTGTATGTCGAGTTAATTCCGTTTTAATATTTTTCTACCTTCGAGAAGTACTGGGGAAAAAAATCAAAATTCGCCATATGTATATTGAAATATGTTTTAACTAGTTCTAAAGCAGATTCCGGAAAAAAACATTCCTCCCCTAGATATTCCTTTTGCTACTCCCGTTTAATAGATTATTGTTATAGAATAATTAAACAATAATTGATACGTCAAAAAATTAAATTAAGGAATAAATATTATTTGCTTTGAAGATATATTTTAAGTTTCGAGTTCCAATTGCATGGCTGCGCTTATCTTATATCGTACCTTTTCTAAAAAAAAAACAAATATGACGTAAGACAATAGAAAAGATAAAATGCTCATGACTGACTTTTTAATTAGATTCAAAAAAAGTATGCAGTTCCCGTTATGACAGCGCTGTTTAGTTCAAGCATTGATAAATCTCAAGGGTAGACCGAAACCGCATTTGCGATAAATTTCTCTCTCGCACAACAGTTTAACATTGATTCAGTCGAATTCAGACGACTAATAACAGCTTTAGCTTTTGGCTTCATTTATTCGTACTTACTCGTATTTACAATTGCCTCAGTTTAGACCAGTTACCATTTCAATTCAGAATCAAAGATGAATCGAATAATGACGCGCAAAAGCACCACATAAAATTTCGTTCTAAAATTAAAAACGATTAATTTACTTCAAAATATTACACAGTTGCTTAATTTTTAAATCCAAATATTTTCCTGGTTTTCCAACAAACGAATGGTCTCATTATCGAATAATAAAGAATACTATTTCAATAGCAAGCGAGGAACCTTCGCAAATTACAGCCATTCAACTTCATTTTAATGCATCGCTTTCTTTTATACGGCTTTTTTTTGTACATCGCGGTAAAATTGAAGTATGCCGCAACTTTGATCTATTTCGTATCTTTTTTTTACTTATCACAATTCAAGCTAATTTCCCTCTACGCATTATACAGTTTTCCGTTATACTATGACATCAATTTCATCAACTTTTTTCCTTTCTATACTGGTTGTGTAGGCTTTTATTGAAAATTATCATAACCCATCGCTTTTCGCTTATTCTCCACCGCAGCCTCATTTCATTAATAGTAATAGTGTCTTTCGATGTTAATTTCTCTCATTCGCTCTCAAGTTAATTTCATAACATTTCTTAATCTCTCATTCAGCTTAATTCTAATCTTTTCTCACGCTTTAGTCTTATCATTGCAACTTCATGTTCATGCTCATATATATATATATATATATATAATCTCTCTTTTCAATTACATTGCCATTATTTGGCCCGTACACCGGTGACCGGTTTTATCGCTTGACGATACAGTTATCATAAGTGAACCGAATCTCGTAGTTCTTTTAGTACTACACCTTCGTTGCTGTTCCACTATTACGAACATTCGCACGCAGCGAATGGGAACCGGTGAAACAAACAGAGAGAAATTATATTTCTTGTTGATATATATGTACCGAATTTTTTTCAAGTATTCAATTCGTTTAATGTACGCCCTCAACATCGAACAGTACTTACGTTAATAAAAAGAAGAAAAAAAAAAAGGTATAAAACTTGCAAAATAAAAACTTAAATACTACACGTGTGTGCGGAAAAGAAATAGACAGAATGCCAACTCTTTAACAAGAAAGCTTAATATTTCCATCAGTACGGCCATGTAGAGAAATCATGCATTTCATCGAATCTCCTTGTAAACTCGTAATGATTCAGACCACTTTTGAATGTTATTTAAATACAGTGTACTTAAACATCTCATATTTGTTACTTAATTCATAAAAGTAATGAAAACGGTCTCTTCATTTAAATTTTAAAAGTTGCACGTTGCACTTATCTTCGCTAATTCGTGTTTTTCTTTTTTCTTTTCCAATACCGAATAATTCCGAGAAGATGATGTTGATTTAAGCAACGCGCTAATTTCGTATTTCAAAATCATCAGATTTGAACAGCTTTAATTTTAGTACTGTAGAATTGGATAAGTCACTTGAAAATATAAAAGAATCCGAAAATTTCGACTCGATGTATGGAGAACGTTCTCCTTCTTGTTGTCTGGAAAAATGCAATAAACCGATACCTAAAACAACTGTCCTTGAAAGTAGACAATTCTTTCAAGAAATGGGAGAAGCAAATCGAAATTCGGTTCATTTAAGTCATCTACAGTTTCAACGACAACATTCATCCGTGAAATCAATGTGTATGATCGCCAGACTCAGCGAAAGAAATATGATGGTAAAAAAGTCGTAAGTGATATTACACAATTACGAGTTATGTATTTCATGATATTTCGTTTCGTTTACAAAAATAGAATTAAACGTAATCACTGTTATCGTTGAATTCGTTAAAAATTTTACAAATAATTATGCTGTACCACTTCCCGGTAGAAGGCTGAATTTCAGAGACCACAAAGTGATGGAACTGCCATTAGGATTTGGTCATTCAAACGTTAATTGTTACGAAGATTTTAAGAGTCGTTAATCGATTCAGCCATAAAAAATTCAATGTTGCTGTGAACATGAGCAAAATATCAAATGGCGAATGTGGAAGACAAATTTTCAAGACTTTTATCAGCAATTACCAGAGATGCATCGATTCCGTATTTTCGCCTCTCAAGTTTAATTTTATCGCATTATTAATTCGGTATTGCTTTATCACAAAATATCAAATGAGATTATTGCAAAAAATTTGTCAACTCGAATTACCTCCCCCTGATCAAACCTAGTGGTTTATCATCGTGCAATAATAATATTGCTTCTTTATGTATCGATGCAAAAAAAACGCAATTTCGTACTAAACCTGACCAACTTAAGCCGAAAAAACAGTCGAATGCAGCAAATGTAACTGTAGAGGGGTCTGCAGTAAAGTTGGCACGAGAGAGAAAGAAGAAAACTGAAACTACAATAAAGAAAAAAGAAAATAACCGAAGCGTCAACGAAGGAAAATTAAAAAAGATCATACCCGAAGCAAATAAAAAGTCAATAAAAATACTAAATTTACTATTTTAGAAATGCAATAATTACAGCTTGCATAGCAATTTAGCAATTGCCATTATAACTTTCCTTTTTCATTCGAAAGTAGGCGAAGCAGTATTTTCCAAAAATCTGACATACTTATATACATACTAATAACGTACTTTAATCACTCCGTTTGTATTAATAATTATATAAATTTTTTCAAATTAAAAGTCAAATATTTAGATTCATTAGTATTTCCCGATTAAAAGTTATTTTAAATCTCCTTTGGATTTTAAACAGAACACTAAATTAATCTTTATTTATATATTTTCTTTCGCGTTTCCGACTAAAAATGGAAAATACTCAAAATCGTTTCTAGAATATTAACTTATGTTCAATTTAAATGTTTGCTGTTGCGTTGTTTATAATTATTAACTAACGAAATCATTATAAAAATAACAGTTTAAACAGTAGAACAACTGATATCTCAAAAAATCCTCTGTGAAATTATTTCGTTCTGTGCATATACAGATGGAACATTAACAATTTAAAAGTAATAACCGCACCAAAATTAGGTATATACAGTATATACGGTTAAAAAATTTTAAATACGTCTATACTCACCGCAAAATGGCGTATAACCCGAGTAAACACATTGTGTATATATGTATAAAATACTTGTTTTCTACTGTGTTTACCTCTGAACGCGCTAATAGGAACAGCCACTCATAAATTGCGCTATTATCGAAGAACAGCAACGGACTGAAGCACTTTTCTCGAGTAATCTGCTCCCCTTAATAGTTAATAGCTTTAATCCGGAGGTGACTATTATCTAAATACTTGCACTCGATTCTTTCGTCTCACTTTTTTTTCTTTCGAGCTGTGCACACGTTTTTTTCTTTAATTTAACACAGTATACGTGTGTGCGGGTGTGCAGGCGTGTGTGAATTCGCACGAAATGGCATATGTAACGGTTCGCGCGGTTACGCGGATTTTTAGACTGTCGATCCTCTTCTGCACTTGTGCTGCTCTCATTGGACGCGGCGGTGTCGAATGTGAGTCGTGTGCAAAGGCTGGTCTGCAATTTAATGGAAAAAACAGAACCGTTCGTCTTATTAATTATGTTAATGAGCTCGGTGCTAGGGCCGATCTCGCTTCGAAAGCTGTGCCACATTCGCGCCTGTCTGACGGCGGCTAATATAATCGGAATAGCGAGAGGTTGATGGCGCAGAGAGAGAGAAATTACTCATCAGAATTCAACGTTATTTTGCTCTGATTCGGTACTTATTGAACTGTGAATTGTCATTTTCAGTAATCATCCCGATTGCCGTTCATTTATCGGTAAAACGAAATCGGTTGACAGTCATCGTACGAATCGTTTTTTTCAATCGTAATCTGACCCGGCCACAAATGACAAGTCAACTTCCCGCAGTGGCCGCAGAACCATTTTTATGCAATCAGTCATCCTCATTTATTACCATGAAACGGTCTTAGGTGTCATCTGTCCCGACGAGAAAGTTCATAATTGCGCCAATGGCGTACAGTTAGATCGGGAAATAATAAAGACTGCAAACACGCGTATCGAAAAACTAAGTCGATTTCTTACACTCTGTTTTTTTCGCTGCGAGAAAACGAGAAGTCCACCTATACCGGCCTGCGCAATCGGAGATTTACAATGATATTTTACGTTAAAGGGACTACCTAACTCAAGACAAAATCCACCGAACTATAAGCATTTGTGTGCGAGGAAAAGGAAGCAAACAGAAAAAACACAAGAATAACAAAATTTACGTAAACTTAAATGGAAGAGTCAAAGTGTTACAAAATCAGTAATCTAATAAACACTTAGGTTTTTTTTTTTTATAATTTTTTAAATAATTTTTTATGTATTGAGATAAAAGGTTATATATTAAGGCGATCATATACAAAGCTTGGTTTCCTTGAATTTCATTAGTTTAAGTATAACAGTCATTTCTTTTTCACAACTCCTAGTAATACCTTCCTTCCTCACCGGCTTAAATTCTTTATTAAATTTTAACATAAACATAATAATGATAATAATAATAGTAATAAAGTGCCATTATTCGCAATGAAAATTAATTAACATTTTTAAATAAATTCATACTATAATCAGTCAGGTTAATTAAATGTATTTCTAATTTGCAGTCATAATAGCGGCAATAGCCAACCTAACGTATACACATTTGAAAATGACGAAAGTTTATTTGGTCTTCCTGAAAAATTCCAAATTTCAAATTTGTAAAAACGAACAAAGACGGACAATATCCCCGGAACATGCAGAGAATGTTCGCGTACTTCTCTTACGGATTATACTTGCCGGAAGTGTTTCGAGAAGAGACGGTCTGATCGTCTACAATAGAATTTCGAAAAGGAATAAGAAATGATAAACATAAAATTTCACCGTTAGTCATTAAAATAGTTCGATTACGAATTTTTCAAAAAAAAAAAAAAAAAAAAACGAAAAAACAAAACTAATTAACTTAAATATTTAGTATAGAGACTCCTCTATAGAAATTCCATGTTTTTCGTAAATACTAATTTTTACTAAATTATAACACTTGGCGGACGGTTCAGCCACTACCGAGCTCATTAAACAGCGGTATTTCGTTGTGTATTTGAATCCCCCGTTCGTTAAATGATATATATGTAAATAATTATCTTAGTTTGCGTCTGGTTTATATGCCCACATTTGACGATCCCAAATGGGGGAAAAAATCTCACGGGACAGGATGACCTTTAAAATCTAGTCCATCGGCGCGGTTAAACCCTACCGGTGTGGCATGACCGGATAAAAATATTTCATATGCAACGCGGAAACATGCTAAATAGGCGCATGTAATTTTCAACTCAAGATTTTAGTACATTAAATTGAGAAACTTTATTTGCATTCTTTTACAGAGGACAATCGATATTATTGCATTTTCGAGACTTTTTTAGCGATTTTTTAACATCCACACACACTGTAAAAACGGCGCCATCGATCCGGATAAGTGTAGTTGGCCCTTTCGTCACGGTGCAGCGTTCTAGTTCATCGTACTGTAATAATACGGTATCAATAACAGCGTAACGATATACATTTATTACCGTTGGTTGTGCAATGCAATACCGGGGATAGCGTGTTATATAAATATAAAAATATAGTCACGTTAATTGTTACATAAAGCGATGATACCACGATGGTCCGCGTACTCGAACGGTTTGTTCTTTTTTTTTTTCCTTTTCATGTTTCGTTCCTTTTCATGTTTCTTTCGCTCTTCTTCTTACTATTAATATCGCTTAATTTAAATAAGACATTCAAAAAATTCATCTGGTGTTTATATCGTGTTTCGCTTTTCAAAAATACACTAACTTTTAGCCATTTTAAAGTAATGTCTAGAGAAACCCTTTAGGGGCTCGTTGACTGCAGCGAGAAATGTAAGTGTGAAATGTGCGTTTCCTAAAAATCGATTAGCGCACATTTTATAACACTGCCCACTGCAGCTAGAGTTAGCATATCGAAATAATCGAAAGAGGCGAGCGAGGAAATACAATTCCTCGTTCGAATTGCCAGCTGAGCGATTTTTTTTTAAAAACACATCATCTCACGCGTGTTTCGCACGGTGTTTTTCATTAAAAATGTTTTAAATATTTAATTATGTTTACGAGTATGTTATTATCACAAACTGGAATTTATTGGCACAGCGAATTATAGGCAGTTTAAAAAAAAGTACATTTCACATTTTTCGCTGCAATAGGCAACAACAGGTCGTCTTCTGATGGACTACTACTCCACTGATATCTTGCAAACACAGTTATAACTATATAATTTCTTCATAATGTGCTTAAATTAGAGACCTAGATGATTGTAATTCTAACGAAACCTATATCACATCATATCAGTCTTGGGTTGTTTTGTTTTGTTTTTTTTTTTATTGTCATCCAATTAGCCGCTACTAATTTGCATTTAATTAATCCCATAAAGATAATCGACTGTGAATATGGCGAAAAGTGGGAAATGTTCAGAGTGAACACAATCGACACGTTGGGTGCAGAGGAGAAAAATTTCCCTGATAAAAAACGCGTTTCTGTTGCGTGTTCAAATCTTAATTAAATTAAAAATAGAAGATAGTTTGATAAAAGTTAATTTAGCATTTCTTCAACAGCCGGTGGTAAGTGATCTACAAAATGTAATACAATACGAGAATTCTCCGTACGCGGTCTACAAGTCATAATGGAATTTTCGCAAATAAAATGCTCCAAAAAAGACACCGAGGAACGTTAGAGTATTGAGAAAATGATGGGAAAGCTGCGATTGAATAATATCAGTATCCTGGCTATTTCTGTAAGCTAATCAAGGTATGGGAACGCAATTCTACTTGGCAGCTATTTCGTTAGATTCGGCGAAGAGATTTTTTTTTTTTTTTTTTTAATTCGGTTTTCCCTTTTCTTTATGTTGTGCAAACTTCTGAACTTAAAATTCCGCTTACATCTCTATCGATTAATCAAATTTTTTCCGTCGATTTTGAATCATTCGAAAAAGTGTAAGTATGGAATATGTTAAGCCTGAGGCACAGCTGCCTGTCTATCATTATTAAAGAAATTTTTTGTTGTTTGCCTGTTTTGTTTTGCTTTACGTTAGTTTTTTTTTTTTTTTTAACAGCTTGCATCTCTTTTACAATAATGAAACAAGATGAATTTTAACTGAAAATAATTAAAAGTGGACAAATTTTATTATCTCGATGTTCTAAAAATATTGGCAACTGTTATGATCTTTTAAATATACAATATAGTAAAATGTAGGCAAATCACAAGACCCATCTCAATTGATCGAAATAACAGAAAAAAAGAAAAATCATCACGGTGCAGCAAAAACACTGTTTTCACTTTACGGTCAAGGAGGATAACGGCTTTATTGTCCATCGATTTTTTCTTTTTTTTTTTTGTAATTGTTTATGTATATTATACGCATTATGTAACTGATAGGCTACTAAAGCCCGTAATTTTATAGTTATAATGTATTTTATACACTTTTTTTCTTTTTTTGGCTTCGCTTGCGTTGTTTTTACGCCTGTGTGTACGTGTTTCTTTACATTGTGACACGGCGAAGATTAGAATTGCGTTGAAATATTTTCAGTTGGAACGATAGATATTTTTAAAAAAGTGTTTTTTTTTCACATTTTTACACGAGAACCGCATTTTTTCGATTTAAAAAATAATGACAAAAACCAACCTTTGCCGAAATATTTTTAAGCGAAACAAGTTTGTACATTAGACACAAGAAGACATCATCGTTTACATAGAGCAGTTTAGGAAAACCCGGGAAAAAAAACCAAAAAAAAAAAAAAAAAAAACACGAAAAAACGGGGACACTCGAATTCCGCACAAAGCACTAACACAGTGACAAGTCACACACGAATTCCGCACCAGACCCGAAATAGCCCACCCGCTGACAACTCGAATTGCGCACAGCCTTTAAAAAAAATACTCTGATTTTATAAAATCGATGAAGGAATAAAATGAGTAAAAGTCGCTCTTTCAGTGACTTCCAAAATGTGTTATCGTAATGAAACGTTTACTATTTGGAATAATAACCGAACTACATTTCAGTCGATTAAAAAAGCCTTTAACGTTTGCGAAAAATAGGCTACTATCCCGTTAGCAGTACGATTGTTATTCGAAATATTTTTTACAACCTCTAGGGAACGTACTCATATTTAAAGAAATGTTGCATAAAATAGAATAATTTTTGCACGAATATGATATAAAATAACGTAAATTACGATAATATTTCTAACTGAATATGTAGAATTTTCAGCGCACGGCATATTATGTTTCATGAAGCTTCTATTTCACATTAATACAAAATACTTTCATATCAACTGATTAATGTACATAAAATATAAATGTGACTATGTAAAATTTTCGAGTTTGACAAATTAAATATGTTATTATAATATAGAGTTACTTACGAGTTTGAGGGAACCGAGTTTCGGGAAAGTTTCAGTTCAGATTTGATTTTATCCATTAATCAGTGTTCAATCTCAGTTACAAATTGTCATTTGAATTAAAACCAAATTTGTTAAAAATCGTAATTTTTTCATTCAGTGTACCAATACATAGTATTCTACTTAAATTTTAAATGACAACGCAAAAATTTACCATTAAAATAAAATCCTATTTAAAACAATTTAATTAAAACTTACAATGATAATAATTATGCAAATAAATAGTGTCAGTACTACTACCTTTTTTCTTTAAATGTTAGTTGGATTTAACAAGATAATTTTCCTTCGTCAAGTTTTTATAATTTGTAGTTTATTGTAAATTAATGAGTTTCTACTCTAGATAATAGATATTTTTGCGCACATTTGGTTGGTACTAATGTATTTTGTTAGATAAATGATAAAGAAGCATTTAAACTCAAATTTAGGTTATTATGAGAATAAAAAAGTAATTCTTAGTAACAACACTGAAATATGATTTCATTACTTCCGTGTAATGTTTTCCATTAATACAGAACATGCCCGGGAAAAATTTTTTTTTTTGAACTTTTAAGTTTTCAGCACCCTCCGGTAATTTAAATTTAAAACTAAAATATCGTTATATTTTTCTTTCCAAAGTATCCGTTTAAATGTATTTCCGAAAACTACATTCGTTTGCCGTTTTTAGATGCAAATGGGGTTTAAATTAAGTGCTTATTGGAAATGTTTATTGCGATGCAAAGTTTTTGTTGTTTATTGTATATTTTAAATTTCAGGAATAATATCGGTTGGTGATTTATGCATTTTGAAGTAATTTTTAGATAATTTTAAATTTGTCATATTACATATTCTTAACTCGTTGAGCGACTTTTAGCGCTCAGAGGTCAGAAGAGTTGTTCAAACGTTAGCATTTTCTGAAAGAGCATTTAATACTATTTTTGTATATAGCTTTACATTTTAACGTGTAAGCGTCATAATTTTTCCTCATCAAAAAACATCAAAAATTATCTTCCGGCTTATAATAAGTACATAACAGTAATTCGACACTGTTTAAATTATTGCTCTATTTTTAATCATAGAAATAAAATGATGTTTCAAAATTGTTATTTTACAGGCGCTTTGTAGAATTCAAACTGTTCTAGAAATATTTATGCCCATGATAAAACTGTTAACACTGATAAAATTTCTTAACATTAATGGTAACACGAAATTAACATTAACGTATATATGAAAGTGAAATATTTTATTAAAAATAATAACTTCCAAATAAGGAAAAATTTTAGCTGCCGCTATGTCAAAAGGTAGTAGTATAAACGTTTAATCATAAATATAATTCTTTTGAAACTAGAAAGATAAAAGAACACAAATGTAGACACAATTAGGAGTAAGCTAAATTACTGAAAGTTGAGCTAACTGGTAAATTGCAAAAGCCGGAATCAATTTTTAATGATTAAAACATAAATATATCACAGTTATTTATCGGAACTACTTGTTTAAAAAAAAAAAATGGAATTAGAAGTTTAAACAATTACGTATATTTAAAATTAATCTGGCGTATTCTGAAATATTTTTTAATAAACCGTTATACAGGAATGATTTTTAATACATAAGCAGGTGTAGAGTATTTTTCATTAGTAGATTAAAAATTAATTGTCAAAAATAGGATACGTAAAAATGTTGAAAGTTATCGAACATTAAAAATATAGTACGATCAAGCGCCATCAGTTTTGGAAACCCTTAGTCCAGCGAACAGCGATTATGGTCCGAGCGTCGTTTTCGTTTGTTTTTTTTATATATCATACCTGCAAACTTCCAGTGCGCAATTCGTGTGTGGAGATTAGAGACCTTTTTTTAACCTTCGACTCGGGTAAATAACTGTGCGCAATTCGAGTGTGGCCGAAAAAACAGCACATTGAACTAAATAATGAAACTCGCAGAGAGTCATTTGTCAGCCAGTATAAAACGCTCGAATGGTAATTAAGACAAATCGGAAGATAATGGTGAAAGTAGAATGAAAAAGAAAAACGGAAGAAGGACAGCGGATAGATCGGTCAGCTCCGAAGACAAAATAATCATTCGTTACGAACACTTTTCACGCATTTGGCTACCTCACATTCGTCACAATTGAGGACACAATTCCTTCCGCCCACAGTCGCGGTTAATTTTCACAAAAATAATACACGCACGTCACAACACAGACGGAAGCGCTAACTTTTTTTGCGGTGATCAATCCTCCCCTTTCTTGGTAACAATATAACTTTCCAATTTCAAAACGCGTACCGTACAGCAACGACTTGTGTTGTTGCCTACAACCGGCGACCCACATGTGTGCACCTATGTAGTATCTCCTATTCCGACTACTACCACTCAAGATGATTTTGAAAAGGTAAAGGAGAAAACACGTTACCGAAGAAATTTCTATTAAAAAAAAAAAACAAAAAAAAAACAATAATGATAATTTTACTTCTACGAGAGAAAATTCCATTATTTCGATTATTTCGGCGATTATATGAACAGCGCCGTAAATTATGACGAATAAAACGCGTCGACAATCCATTTAATGAATAACTCCGGTTGTGTTGGACTGTTTCTTATTGAAAAGTCGAATGATCAAACTCGCGTTGCCGAGATAAAGTATCGATTAATTAAAAAGATAAAAAATTATCGATTTGCAGGCAGAGCGGACTGTACCCATTTCTCTGTAACCGTGTTGTCCATGCTTTTCATCTTCGGAGGACAATATGGCGTCGTGTCTAATTACTCTCTCTCGTCGGATTTTCTTTTGATATTCTTAATAAGCGCCTGTTTCGGAAAGCTCCTTTATCGATTCCGCATATATTTCTTTTATAAAGCTAGTCAATTTTGATGATATTTCGTTTCTTTTAATCATATTTTTTTCTCATAATTAACTGCAGCTACTGCGTGTGAGAGTATACGAAGCAGTTATTAACGCGGTTCTTATAAAATCAGTATATATATATATATATATATATCAGTGGCGGATCCACAGGGGGAATAGCCCCCCCCCCCCAAAGAACCAAAGCCTCTATGAAAAAATTTGTTATAACTGAGAAACTTACTCGTAATTTATACTATAACAGATTTGTATAAATGTTACCTATGGATTTTAATAATTAATATTTAATACTGTTTTCTAGTAAAACCATTAATAACTGCTGGCATCCTGCTTAGTTTGACATTTTAAAATCTATTTTGATCACAGACATACGATTGCTAGGTACAATATATTGCTAGCTTAAAAACAGACGTACAACTCTTCAAATAGGTAATCATAGTGCAAACACTGGAACCAATAAAGGCTGACCACAAGGTAGAGTAGGTCCACTTTTCTGGAATATATTATTCAACCAAGCTCTACCATACGTCAAGAATGTTGACCTATATATGCAGATGACTTACTATTCATAATAACGGACGATACAAAAGTCATACTCGAAAGAACAGCTAACAAAATGCTCGAGTTACTCGGAGCCTGGCTAAATGAAGTAAAACTTAATCTTTCAGTTGAAAAATGCTTTGTGTCCCTTTTCACAAACTCACTGAAATTAAAAAGGAAAAATATTAAAGTACTTTACAGGGGAATCACTCTAAAAGTAGTCAAACATTTTAAATACCTAGGAGTTATATTAGACAATAAACTTTCCTTTAAACAACACATAGACTACACCGAATCTAAGAGTTGGGCTCTAAATACTATCAATTAATAAAAGTGTGCAAAAATACATGGAGCTTTGATTACAGATACAGACTTGTACTGCACAAGTCACCTATTGTTAATACGCGGTGTTACTGTAGCTCTGCGTTTTTCCAACACCTAAAAAAGAAAACTCTAAAGTAAAATATCTACTCTACACAATTACTTCTTGAACAAACTTTATTCCGAGGAGGTCTTTGTGAAGCGTTAAATCAGTTAAATGTACCACGAAGCGTTTACAACCATCCGAAGGATTTTGTTATCCCCGTTATATGTTGTTAATCTTTTTAGAACAGCCCCGTAGCCTGTAACGCCAAATTGGCCTTCAAATCTGATTATAAACTATAGTAGTTTATTTCCAACAGATAATTCCGACTTCCTGTTTAGTAGCCAGTATAATTGTCTTAACTTTATATTTAATTCGGTCCGTTTTATATGTTTCTTCCATCTGTTATGCGTTGATCAAGGGATATACACCCAGATATTTCACATCTGTTTATCGCGGAATTGCAACACTGTTCAGGACTACGTCTTCTGTCGGATCAATTTTTCTGTTAGCGAAGATTACTCGCGCTGATTTACACTTTCATTGGTTTTGATTTTCCATATTTTGAGCCATAACGAAATTTCACTAACCGCTGCTTAGAATGGCGTTCCGCGCTTTAACAGGACATAAAATCGCGGTGTTGTCAGCAAAGGTTGTCTACATTGCAAGCTGTAGGAATATCTGATGTGTAGAGAGTAATGGCCCTAGCACACTTCCCTGCGGAACTCCTGCTTTTATTGGATATATATATATATATATTTGATAAGTCATCTCCATACTTAATGTAGAAATATCTTTTAATTTTGAACTCAAAGTCATCGTGAAACCATTGAGGAAAATCCGCATTCGAATTGATCCTTCTGTTGCTGATAATCGAATAATCAAAAAGTCAACGGAATAGCGGATCAGCATCGCAGAGCATCATCACAACCCTCCAGCAACTAGAGTGACACGTAGAATTTTCATTTATATATTTTTGTTAATAATCTCGTTATATATATGTATATTATATTTTCAGCGGTCGGCCGTTCCAGCAATATCGGTGTGGAACAAATTTAATTAAAAAACAATTTCTTTAATAAATCAATAATAATCAAATCAACATTATTATTATTATTATTATTATTATTATTATTATTATTATTATTATTATACGTATTCCATTTATGCGAAAGTTTGCGTGAGCGATGGCTATTACAAACAATAAAAATTTCAAAGAGGAAAGTCCATTTCCGGTATAAATCACGTTGGAAGAATTCATCATAAACTGTACCGTTTCGAAACGGATAATACTGGCTAGTTCGGTTTTTTGGGTTTTTTTCTGGGTTTTTTGATAGGGTTTTTCTTCTTTTTTTTTTTTTTTGTGCGACCCGCTTTCTATTTATACGGTCTAGTTTTCTTTCATTTTGCCAGTTGTTTCTCTGATGGTGAACTGTGTAATCTGTTTCGAAACATTAGAGTTTACGATGAATTCTTCCAACGTGGTTTCTACCGAAAATGGACATGTGAATAATAAAAATTTCATAAAGAAAACAGTTCTAGAAAACCAGAAATAAAGCAAATAAACTTCTTAAACTATTCATAGATTTATCAAATGTATGATTGCTCATTAAACAAAATAAATACGCACACATAATGTAAATTAATATGCTCCAGATACACATGTAACACACATACACAAACATGCAGTTAGGCACACTTATACACCTATACACTCTTACACATATACAAACACTTGTTGATTACATATACATAAATATAGAAATGCAGAACTACACTTGCCAATATAGTTATAGTAAAAGGGATATAAAATGAAACAAATCAAAATTTGGCGAACTACTTTTTTTTTTTTTATTCTCTCTTTTCGCTTTTTATTTTTCCCTATCTGCCCTATAGCTAAGGTAAATAATAATAATAATAATAAAATAACAATAATCAAATCAAATCATTAATTATTATTATTATTAAATAATAATAATAATAATAATAGTAATCGTTAAAAACGTCCGCGGTAAGTTAGAGACCGTGGTGACATCCCTATGGACTTGTTAAAAACACAATTAACACCGTTTCAATAGCAAAATTCGCATTCAAAACTAAATCCTCTTTCCTATCAAAATAATTCTACAAACTTCTAGAGAGAGAGAGAGAGAGAGACAGAGAGAGAGAGAAAAAGTAAGAAAACAAAAAAACGCTTCGCGACGAAATCCGAAAAAGTAGACACACTCGGCTTTTTGTACTCCGAAGTTACGGTGACCTTACTGTAAGCCTTAACCAACGTAATTTGTCACGTGTAACTCGTAAATTCTTCACAGCTTGATTGGCATGTAGTCGGCTATCGCTATCGCATCTTTCTTAGCTTCCCTCTTTATGTAATAATTCACGTTGTTCCACGGAACCCTATTAACATTTCAGATCCTAACGATGCAGATTAATTGCAGTTTCTCTCACGCTCATCGTGATTACACGTATTTCTGACCCTAACTAAAGCCGTGTAAAATAAAATGATAAACCGGGTCAGCTTTTCTAGTTAAAAAGTCACCATTAATAATAGCGTGCCTGATACCGCCCCCTCTCTTTGGAGAGTTTTTGGAGAAAAAATCGCAACAATGCTATAGAAAAATCTAAAAAAGAAGCTCTCCCCTCAGGCAAATTCGTACAAAACACTTAGTACGATAGCAAAGAACATCTGCAAACTCTAATGCGCAAATAGTGGAACATTAAGATCCGCTTTTAGAATGAGTCACTGTGGCAACATTGGTCAGACGGCGACCGCTATCGAAGAAGAAATTTTCGGATTCGGCCATCATGGCCTCCTGCATAATTATTATTTGCACGTGCCAACGATTAAAGTAAATGTAAAAGTGTGTTTTAAATAACAACTCTTCGGCCTCCTTTTTATTTTTAGGCTTTTGTGTGTGTGTGTGTGTGTGTGTGCGAGTGTGTCTGTATCGAAAGGTATCGTTAGAGAACCCGTTTGTTTTAAAAGTAACATCTGCCTGCGCTTCGTATCACGTGTAGTTAATTTGAACAACTACGAGCGTAGAAGAACTTTTTACTAATTTTCTGAGAGTCTGCAGCAGATTATGAGTAACTTTTTCACTTTTTCTGTAAAAATTACAACATTCATTTTTTAATCCGCACGAACAAGAATTCCCGAAAACTGGTTAAAATAGGGAATTTCAAAAAAACAAATTTCGACATACGAATAAAACAAAATTTGAGTCTAGTACAAACGACGATGAATGAAATTAAAAACATTTAAAAATTGAACTTGATCGTTTAAAATGTAATACGTAGGGCATTAAGTAATGTCATACAAAAAAAAAAGAAAAAAAAAAAGTGTATTTGACAAAGTCATATAAATATTATAATCTTTCAATATAATCAACCTCCTCTTCAATGAAACGTTCCTAGCGGCGGGGGAGGTTCCGGATGCCGTCCAAGAGGCCTTTGAAATTTAGTTCACGAATCCGTCGGGTCACAGCACTATTTAAGGCCTCTAAATCCGGCACAAATGGATTCCTCGCATCTGAATTTGCAGAATAGGTCATAATCACAAGGAGCCATATCCGGCGAATAGGATGGATGTGGTAACAATTCCCAACCGTCTTCCGCAAAAATTGCTCGAATTTCATCATTTTCATGAAGGCGTGCGTTATCATGATTTTACTCTTCCTCAATAATTCGTCTCGTAGAATACGAAAAACGCTGGTGGCCAACAGGTTTTCGATACCAGCTGTACGAGCTATCTCTTCGCACGTCATACGGCGATCTTCATCGATCAATGATGCCACACTGTAGCGATGTTTGTGTTGTCACGCGAAGTTCTTGGACGGCCAGTACGGGGCGCATCCTCAACCGACAAATGGCCTTCTTTAAATTTCTTTTTACCCAGCGGGAAATATAGTCCATGGTGTCACTGCTACACACTTCTTCTAATGCAGAATGAATTTCTGTAGGCGTACGACCGCGAAAAGTTTCGATCTGGTCCAGATTTGTAACGCGACCCGAGCGGTTTTCCATCATTACAAAAAAACACGTTTGTACGCACGCACAACTCACTCGAAACCAGTCACGGTGCACATTATAGTGTTGACAAAACTCTTTATCATAGTATACATCCCTTCTGTTTCCCCCCTCCTAAATGTGTACTGGCTGCGTAAGAACGTCGTGTGCATTACTTTAGAAATGCCCTACGTACGTATATAAGGCGGAGAGAGTTTACATTTCGAAGTCGAGGCGAGAAATAATGTTTTTGTAACTTCCGTAATAAGATTTTTACAGCGCACGATGAAGTGTTTTGAAGATTTAAACGTAGAGCGCAACAGTAAACGAAGCGGAAAAATCTAGATTGAAATACGAGATCGATCGATGAAGTGAAGAAAACAAAAAGACACGACAGACACGAAAAGAAGCGAATGTTAATTTATATTGTTTAAGATTAGAGGTAAGCCTCGAGAGAGGTTTGAAGGATTCAAAAAGGGAAAATTCGTAACGTCATAAGGTAAGGCAGAGGCCACGACGAGTCGAAAACACACTGTGTAAGTTCCAGCTGAAATATTTCGACCTTCAACAATCATCATCTCATATTTAGGGAAACAGATTTGCGTGCCACATCGCTGATATACACGAAGGGAGCTGTGCTACCTTTTTAAATGATTAAAGTTGTAGTAGTTTTTGGTTTTATTTTCTCTAAATTTTTCTGTAAGTATAATTTTTAAATTTTTTCACGCGTGACAGTATACAATTTACACCTTATTCGGATATAGGTCACCGGTTGAGCCTATATTTTGCATGAAAATGACCCGTTCGTAAATAATTGTTTTTCTATTTCTCTATTTAGAACTAAACACGATATTGCGGAAAATTAAATTTTACAGTAATGCATTTATCCTGTTTTCATCAACTGAAGGCTGTTTCACGACGCATCTCCCCCCGTTAGAACTGTGAAAAATTTCCCTCTTTTGACCGAATCAAGCTTTTCTCAAAAATCACATAAACACCATTTAAATGTAAACAAAACTACGAATAAACTAAACTCGAGCAACTTCTTTTTCTTTCTCTACCCGGATAAAGATGAGAATACGTAGTTACTAAAATTTTAATTCATTTACAAACTGCAAAATGATAATACTATTATCATCTGCCCGCGACATAAACTGAATTGCCACATCTGATTTTGGCTTCATTGTTTTTTCCATAAATATATAGCGCTGTCGTCAGTATTGCCCCACAAATAAAAGCATCGTTATGCGCAAGAAGAATCTGTTTTAATTTCGGAACTAACAATTACATAAATAACCGTGGATGTGCGATTGAGCGCGGTCGCAATCGTTACAGCACCATCACCGGTGCCGATATAAATGAAAATCGTTAGGGGTTTTAACACTTTCAAGAGTGAAAAACGCTTAGCAGAATAGCGGTAGCGAGAGGAATCATGACTACAAATGGTAGGCCCTGTACTATAGCTGTCTCGCAACACGCTATGAGGCATTTTTAGACAAGTCGTTTTTTTTTTTTTTACGATTTATGTCGTTACTCTACACATTCGACATAGAATCGGTATAAAGTTATAAGAATGCTAAACATAATTAATGATCCCTTTTTACGTTGCTATAGGTTTAATTAGTTTTTAAAAATTGCAAATAAGCTAAAAATAATTAGTGATCCCTTTTTACGTTGCTATTGGTTTAATTATTTTTTAAAAATTGCAAATAAGCTAAAAATAATTAGTGATCCCTTTTTACGTTGCTATTGGTTTAATTATTTTTTAAAAATTGCAAATAAGCTAAAAATAATTAGTGATCCCTTTTTACGTTGCTATTGGTTTAATTATTTTTTAAAAATAGTAAGAAATATTTATAAAATTTTAAATAAGCTAAAAATAATTAATGATCCCTTTTTACGTTCATATAGGTTTGAATTATTTTTTAAAAATTGCAAATAAGCTAAAAATAATTAGTGATCCCTTTTTACGTTGCTATAGGTTAAATTATTTTTAAAAAATAATAAGAAATATTTATAAAACTGTAAATAAACTGTTTCATTCATATACATTGATATAGATCATTAAGAGTATTAAATATTGCTTACATTTGTAAATATATATTTTTCGGTTTTTATATTGTGCGTACTGCTAATATAAGGAAATTAGTTTAAGTGACCTACCGCTGCAAAGCAGACTCCTAATCTATCACATAATACTAAAACCCATTTTAAAGGTAGTCGGTACCCGAATTTTACAGCGGTTCCGAAATAAGGTCATCAGACTTGTCCTTTCTCCAGTACGCGAGCCCAGTCATTATTCCGTAGATGTATAAGCAGTCTGGAGTCTCATTCAAATGCATTACCAATTAACTAGTTAGATAACAAGTTTCGATGTACGCAGGATAAAACGTAACAGAACCTTATCTTCAATTATGCAACGGGAAACGCTGCTGGATTGCCGATCGTTGCATCGCCTTTCACAGCAACTGCTATAGTTGGCCAGTTGAAATTCAAAAATTTGCTATAAAAAAAAAAAAAAAAATGTGTCAAAAAGGCGATTCTTTTCGAAGAAAACGTGAGATATATTTTGTAATTAATTTATTCATTTTAAATTCCGGACAATATAGCGAAACTATTATTCAATCATTGCAACATTTTACATTCAATTCCCAGCTGCAGTTTATATGATTTGTTCATTAGTAACGCTTATCAAGGTGAAAAATGAAAAAGGCGAGAATTTTTGCGCTTTTATTTTTAAAATGAAATTATCTATTATTAGACGGTTGATTGCAAATAATTAATTAATAAAATGCAAAGAAAAGAAAGAAAAATATTTGGAAAAAAAAAAATGAAAAGAAATAATCACGTAAAAATCACATACGAAAAAACAAACACTAACCGAAACATCGAAAACAAAAACAAAAAACCGTTAACTGTCAACTGATACACTCTCCGCGGTGGAACTTTATTTCTAGCAAACGCCGTACACTTACACATCTCTCGCCTAGGTGATAAAAACATCCCGGCGGGGTGTAGGTAAATTTGTGATGCGTTCTAACTTTAGCATTTAATTATTAAGAATAATTTTACGACAAATATCGGGGCCATCAAGCGCGAATAAATTTCAACGTATCATCGGGTGGTGCGTTATTTTGCCATAGAAGGCGTTAAAGATTCTCATAATCCGGGAGTTCCTTTTTATATTCGTATGTTCGTCGACTGTCAGCTTTTTTAAATGACCATACGCATCGACGAATTATCGTTAAATCGATCGATAGGAAATCGATAATAAAAACTGGTCGAAAACGCCAGTAGGGCGTTCTGTAACCTACTTACACTCCTTCTTGGCACAGACGGCGTGCATGTGTTAATATGTGCAATGAAATCGTGAATATTCGACCTACGTCGTTAATCGAACCTACATTCATTGTAACGGTATTATTTATTGCACACCACGACCAAGACAGACGGACACACTAGTGTCAGCTTGGTTCCCGCTAGAACTGCAGAACAGCCCCGGTGGTGTTCATACGCAAAACATTATATGCCGAAGACTGATTCCATCTTCTTCTACCTTCCAGTGTCTCTCGCGATTACTCATCTGTCTTCAAGTCCAGAAAAACCGACTAATCAACAATTCAGAGATCTTGTTTTTTTCTCTTTTCTTTTCCTACATATCACTCCCCGGATATACATATATGCTGTTCATTACGCGAATGTCAATTATTTACAATAATTTCACATTTGTGTGGTCATGCACGCGAAATTTTGAAGATAGTCTCACAGTTCTTACCGAATGATTATTACAAATAAGTAATAAAAGAAAAATCGGAACGAAAAACATGTGGACATACTGTAGCACATCAACCAGATTACTCTGTCACTTTATTAGACAACTGGCTTTTAAAAAACTACCGGAAAGACAATAATGGTGCTAGACTAGAAAAAAAAAAAAAAGCAACCAACCTTATCAGTGAATTGACCAACATATTTCGGTAATTAATTACAATTTACTGATAGGTCATCATAATATTTTCGGATGACTTTATCAATCAGACACATCTTTCGTATTTAGCCCGCGTTAGCCCTAGGAATAGGGAAAAATCGAAGAAAAATTTGGGCATTTGAACCCGGTTACCGGATAAATAAGAAAATCATCGCTCGCGCGGCGCTGTGTGTTAATATGGTCCGGAATAATTTAAAAAGACAAAAAAAAAAAGTGGTCCTTTAATCAATCTCTATGGAGAGTTACAATTAAAAATGAAACAAAAAAGTTATAATTATTTCACCTTTTTTCCGTTTGTTACCAGAGGACTCTTCCGGCTATAGTTATCTTTCTCTTCTATCATGCTAAATCTATCATGCCTATCACTGATCGAGCCAAAATTGGATTCTGCTTTCTTTTCCATTTTCATATTTCTTACAATACATCCCCTCTCAAAAGTTACTTCGTCAGTTTACATTGTCAAAGGTTAACGCGTTCATATCAGATGTTTTTTTCTATTTCCGTTTTTATTGAGAATATGAAATGCAATTTTTCCTGCGTCCAGAAAAAAAAAAAAAAAAAGGAACATTAAAACGAACAAGTATAATTTTGTGCGACCTACAAACAGACTGAGGAATGAGCAGGTACAATCGAACCGTAAAAGAGATTGTACCTGCGGAAAGTTTGGAGTTTCAACAAGTATGTCGCGGAGGAACGCAGGTACGTGAAAACAAAGTATAACATCTCTATTGTCATATATTAATGGGTTTTTTTTTTTTGTATTTTCGTTTTGCCCAACAGTCTAAACTTTTATATTATTGAGCGAAGAATAATTTTTGAGCAGATTGCAAAATTTAAGGATCTTCTGTTTTTTGTTTTTTTTTTTGACTCGTCAACCAAGGACCTCTACTCAGAAACAGTTAGGAGAGGAAGGAAAACTAGAAGGACCTTTACTCTGAAACGATCAGGAGAGGCAGGAGTCATTTTAATCTTGCATCAAATATCGTTTATAAAATGTAATCATTGTAGCAGGGGAATAATGTGAGGGGAGGAAAAAACGAGGTAACCACTGGACACGTCGAAATTTGTTTTCATTACCAATCATACGATAAAGTGACTCGACGAAATTTTTACAATAAACGCAGCTCTTCGATATAATGGTCGGCTAGCCGCATCGAAGGACATGATTACCGGCAACTATTTAAAGCTACTATAAATTATAAACACACCGAGCTGCTGACCATCTGCGGCGTGGAGGGAAGCGATTATGTAATGTTTTTATATTAATTTTGCAGTGGAAACTCTTTCGACAATATACGGTTGCCTTCGCCTTACAGTTAATATTACGCTCACGTAATGCAGCAGTAGTCCTATATCTATCTCGGCCCCGTTTAATAATTAGACGAAAATCGACGCAACTAAAACGCATAAAAACGAACGATGACAAAACCGGACGTATTGCATTCCGTAAATAATTTAATATATATATATATATATATATATATATATTTTATTTTTTCACCGGCATTACCTGCTCTTTGCCAGTTTTCCGATAAGCTAAGCAAATGTAAAAAAAAAAAAAAAAAGTGTAATAAACATGTAAATTTCAAAGCAGAAATTTTTAACATGCTAATGTATTTTTTGTAGCTAAACAAAAATCGACATAGAAAAATAGTTCATCAGCGTGTCTTCTATATCACAGAACACTTTACTATTATTATCATCATTATTAACAATAGTAAAATAAGTAAAATTAATACATAATAATTTCGTGACCCATACAAATTAATTGCATACTCTCGTACACACGTTGCCGTATTTATTTTAAAAATTAAAATTGAAAGCATTCTACTCCGCAGTCCTAGGAAATTGTTCAATATTATACATGTTATGTATAAATTTTGTTATTACTTTTTTTTATTATCATCATTATTATGCGCACATATAAATGTATACTAAATTTTTTATCGTCGTGATCTGTTGATCTCAAAACAAACTTCGCTTAATTCCAATTTCTCTTTTTTACATTCATTAACAAAAATTTGTATTATTTCAACGCGCCTTTGATTTGATTAAGTCTGATCTTATATCTAACATTAAAATAAATCTAAACACTGTGTTTTAACCATTTCCTATTTACCTTTCATCCAACCATTTCCTATTTACCTTTCATCCAACCATTTCCTATTTACCTTTCATCCAACCATTAACTATTTACCTTTCATCCAATCATTTCCTACTTTCCTTTCATCCGTTTTTGTTTTATTCCAGCCGTAAGTTAATGATGGAACAACGCAACTAATGTATACGTGCCACCACTTTTCATTTTGTTTCTCCATCAGATACTTAAGTATATTTTCCGGTGAACAGTTTCCGCTTGTCTTTTTTTTTTTTTTTTGGTTATGTTTCCCAACACTGTTCTTTGGGCGGCGCAAATTACTTCGTCTTCAATGATTTATCAACAACTATTTGGAAAAATTTTACTGACGGTTTACAAAGTTCTTGGTAACTTCGCGCTCAAAGCAAACAATTTTATTAAATATTAAATTACTATTATTATTATTGTTAATGATGTTCATTATCATAATTATTATTGTTATTTATTAATATTATTATTTATTATTATTGTTATTATTTTAGGACATCTGTAACCTTCTTTATAATTATAATCAAACTTCTGCTAATGTCCGTCTCGCGCTACATGTATTTCAAGAATACCTCATTGAGGTATTAGAAAAATAATCATAGATGAAACATTTCACCCTTAATTATTTTTCGTATTTTGAATTTCTAAAATAAATGTGCAATCGTTGATACTTTTTTTTTAGCCGCTATAAATAATCGAACTGTTGAAATTACTTCAAGCTATAATAGTAAATCGAAAATGAAAGAAAAAACTCTCACTTAATATTGGCATTTTGTCGAAGATAGATCGCACCACGGGGACATTTGCAAGATTCAATTTCGATTTATAGGAAACATTAAAGCTGGGATATCAGCTTTTTTAATTAATTTGATATTCACATTTTTAAAGAATTTTTAGCAAAAAATTTACAATAAACATGTTGAAAATTACGTTAATGGAGAGTTACAATTCACGTTAAAAAATGAATTGTGAATAATTATCAGCAATTAAATTTTTGTTTATAAAGAAATTATAATAATAATAAAAAAAAAGACGGATTCTCTTCAAATTCTGCGTTGCATAGATTTCATTACTAAGTGAAACCAATCTTATCTTCGTTTTGATTCTTTTTCAAATTCTCATAGGGACAGCACTACTGGCTTTGCTCTGCGGACGTCCATGGGTCACGCATTATTCACTTTTTTTCTTTCTTCATATCCATGGACTTCTTCGCTTGACTTCAGAAATTATTTACATTATTCCTTTGAAAAACACAAGTGTCAAACGGACGGACTGAATAGCGAAAAGGAAAAAAACAATAATTAACGATACCGATAACCTTAACTGAGAGCTGAGAGCGTGATCATTATTTGATTCAGTTTACATTTGTGAAAAACTAGCAAACTATTAACAAGCTATACTAATTAATTCCCTTAAAAAAAAAAACGCCCGTATTAACAATTAATATTTCACTACCACCTCGCGCGGAACATCTGATCACCTACAGTGAAAGTGGGGCATTTCGCATCCTGTCAAATAAAATTTCAAGGTAACAAGACGCTAGATAAATGGTTAATAATTAAGCGAACCACATGTCGCGAAGAGAATTATATTCTCATCATCTACTAAACACCCGACCGTATTAAATCCCGACGCGTAAGGACGTGTTTTTGTTTACGAGAGAATTTTATAATTACATGGAAAGAAACAGAAAGGAATCGCCTTATGTTACAGCGACCGGAAATTATACGCGCATTCTTTTTACCGAGAAATAAATCGGGACTTTTAGTAAGAAAAAACTTCGGTTTATTAATAAGTCGAGTACTGCGTACGTATATAAAATTTATTAGCGCATTATTTGAACAAATCAGCACAGTTTAAGTTTTTCAATGTCAGAAAATGCAAAAAAAAATCAAACTATCAGGCACGATAGCGAATCAATTTTAGAGCAGTTCATTGTCAAAATTAAAAGCAAATTTCTTTTAACATCTATCGTCGATATGAACAGCCTGTACCAATGGACATCAGGTGCACAATCATTGATGAAGAAATGTTAACGATGAATTGAATTTTCTTTTCAACGTTTGATCAGGTCGGTGAAGATTTTTCTCCGTAAAAATTAAGATAAAGGCGAGGTTTCTTCAGAAAAACTGATTCAAAATTGAAATCTACGATTTTAGACGTGGCAAGAAAAAAAAAAAAATCTGAATTCTCTTTCAGAGAAATATTTTGGTGTCTACAAAATATATAAGTTATTTATAAATTCCCAGAAATATTCCCACAGCGGTACCGCTAGGTTAAAAAGAACGTGTAGCGACACATAATTTAATCACTAAAATAACCAGTTTGTAAAAAATTTAATGTAATGTTATAATAGCAGGCATTAACTAGAAACAAAATTTATTATTAAAAATTAATACACCGACAGTTTCTCTAGTCAATGCTTGTTATTACTGTCATATTACATAAAATTGTGAAACACGAATTTTTAAAAATTGTTTTATAAAAAATTTATTGTCCTATTAGGAATTTAAAAGTGTTGCAATCAGATCAAGAAAGAATTGTTTTTTTTTTGTTTTTTTTCGGTTAGTGACCATAAAAAGTACGATAAATATGCCTTGAAATCATGAAACTTGCAGATAAATTTGAGAATCTACGGCCATAAATAATCGGTTCCGTATTATTTAACTAATAATATTATTAATGAAGTGGATACAATTTTACTGTTAAATTAAAAACTAAACTTCTTAAATTTGTCGTGCACTTTTTTTTTCTTTTTGGTTTTAACATTTGGGTTAACCTTTTAGCTCTAGTATCTTAGTTTTTGAAACACTCGGTTAACCCTATCTTTTTTCTAATATAATTTTCCAAAAGAATTTTTTGGAGCTAAAAGCTGGTATTTGTACACTTGAAAGGATCAACGTGTTTGTATTTAGTGTTTTCCGAATTATATATGTTATATATATATATATATATAAACAAGGGCGTCGCCAGCCAATGAGCGGGAGAGGGGAAAATGAGTTGCTAACCGATAATATTTTATTAAACTAGAATAAAATCTCAAATTAAAAAATAATTTTCGTGGGTTTCTGGCAAATTGCTCTACTACTTTATTATAAAAGTCTTCGAAATTGTCCGTGATTACGCACCCATGAATACTCATCATGGCCAGTTGATTAAAAAGTTTCGAAGCTTCAGGGGGGGCAACACCCATGTATATATATATATTAAAACTTCAGAGCTTTATACTCTGAAAAGAACTAATAAACACTTCAGTTTCCTACGGGGGTATTGATCACATTCAGTTTTCTGCCTTATTTTCCGTATCTCTACACCTATTAAAAGTTGTTTTGTTTTCAACGACTGCCATTTTCTTCTGTTCTTTTTTGCGGTATTAAAAACGAGTGAAGAAAGGGTACAATCGTGGCGTATCCAGCGCAAGGGATCTAACCGCAATTAAAAAACCCCGATTATTATGGTGCTTAAAAAATCTTTGTAACATCAACTAAAAAGCAACGGTACTTTTAATTTTTCGAAGTGAAAGCTTTTTTAGACGCGTTTAGTGATTTTTGGTACGGGAAAAACTTACGGTTTCGCGTCACACGCATCACGGACATGCTAATATTAACAGTAACGACTAGTGCGAGAAATAAAACCACTACCGCCTCTCCGCTATCCGCCGCTTTGTTAGTGACGGCGTAACGCCACTGCACTACCCCTCGCTACTCGCACGACCGTGTAATCAGTAATAAACTACAAAAAGAGACATGAAAATTTAATAATATTAGGACTACTAATATGGGGAATAATAAAAGTTTATGATACCGGTAAATTATCGTGAACATTATTTAATAATGAAGTATATTGTAAAAATTCTATAACTACTATATCACTAATTCCATAAAATATTAAATACGGTTGACATTGTCCTCTCTGTTTGTGTCGATATTGTTGTTTGTTAGTATTAAAGAGAGGTTGTGCAGCAGTGAAAGTATTTATTATTTTAATTGTTTGTTAAAATTAATGATGATAATGATGCAAACAATGAAAATATTAAGTTCATTTAAATTTAAATTTACGGAAATATAAATATTATGTATAAATAATAATTATTATTTCAATTAAGTTGTATTTATATTTTGTAATGGGCTTGCGCATCCCATCACGTATTTTGACTAATAAACAAATCATATAAAAATGTACATAATTGTTGCTCGGAGTGAGATGTGAAAACCAAACTAATGTTAATAATTTCAAGTTACAAATTATGAAATTTTAATTTCTAATACTACAATTAATCTGGAAATTCGAAAAAAAAAAAACAACAAAAAACCGGTATTTCATAGTTTTAAGTTTTTACTTTTGTCGGCAGTCCTCCCATAACTGCATAATTTTTTTAAAAATAAAACTATAACATAGAATATAATTTACGTATATATAATTATATAAATACACATTATTAATTAGAAACAACTTTTCAGTTGACAAAGAATGTTGGAAGTGTATGTCAATGCAAAATTACAGTATTATTCAACCCATGGCCGGTACCGTAGACGGCAGAAACGCCGATATTAAATACAAAGGGCATGATTGAAAAATTACATAAAAAGGAAAGGGAAATGTTACGAAGAATCTTAGACGTAGCTACTGAAAACGAGGAATATAGGCAAAGATCCAATGAAGAATTATGCAAATATTCGGATAGGATGGTCGACGTAATGAAAAAAAAAAAGGCGAATTGTGTTCGATGGACACATAAAGCGCTCAAACCCTGCTGAACATTTACATACAAAGAATAAATGAAGTTGGTTCGAGGAGGCGCAGAGAAAGTGATTTAAACGGAATTGGTATAGAATCGAGGATTAACATTTACCCAATTTTAACAATTAAATGTATATTTCGATTAAAAAAATTTTACATCACCAATAAAGAATGAGCATTTTTGAAAGAGATGATTATATTAAAAAACATTTATAAGTATTGTGATCAGGATGATATTCGAAATTGTCGAGAATTTTGTAATTTTTTTTCGTAATATAATTTCGTTTTTTATTTTTTTCTTCTAATGAAATATATACATTGTAAATAAATAAACAAATATTACGCAAAATGTACGTTCCATTTTATAATTTAAAATAATATTCATTTTACATAAGCGTCTTTTTATTCGATACACATATAAATTTGATCCCCCTCAGACTCAGCCGTAAGGTCAACCCCTAATCCCCTCCCAAGATGTTGATCTATAAAAATTTCAATTGACTAAAAAAAAATTTAAATATGAAATAAAGAAAAATACAAAAATCACTATATGACTTTAGAACGTTTATTTTTGTAAATTATTTTTGCTTTCCCAATCACCCTTACGCGAACAGTTTTGAAACTAAACTTAATTTCTCTCAAACGCTTGTTCGAGTTAAGTATTCTATCGAAATTAAGCAAAAAAACGTTAATAAATTTCGACCACATGTTATTTTTCGTCGGTAAGTTCAAAAGTCAACAAGAGCGTTGAAGCGAAAGTTTTTTTTTTACGATAAACAGAAACTTATATACGAGGCTCCTTTATGACCAATATGCTCAATGAGTACAGTTCCATCCTTGAGTTAAAGTATCGAACAGGGGGATTCAGTCTTTAGTTGAATAATTTCAAATAGCAGAATTGCAATAAAAACTATCGATAACATAATAACATATCAACTGCTTCTCTCTCAATAGCCTCGTGCTGCATTTATTTTCATCCGAGTATGGCAGAAAATTATCAATTCAATCTACATGTAAAAAAAGGGGAATAAATTGAATGAAATTTTATCCGATTATTAACTCTCAAAGACATCGTTAGAAGGTTCAAAAACTCGCACGTAGGTAGAATGGAGTAAAGCTTATGATGGAGCAGTTTGCATACGCCCTTGACTTTTTCAGTTTCCTGTAAATGGTTCTAGAATAAGAATTCTTTAGAAGGTGTAAATATGGGGCTGAACAGGTGCATTAACGAATATTATTATTACGTACTGCCCAGAAGAGACCGGTTGAAAACTGTAACGATACCTAAGATGGCAGAAGTCCAGTTAAAAATATTTCGGGTTTTCGTAATTCAAGCAACTCGATAATAAATATAATCTCCAGAACTCTACCTGGGGAAATATTTAAGATTTAAATCCAAAAATCGTGACAACAGACGTTGCCATTGCCTACAGAGACTTGGTTTATAAGTAATTAATTTTCGGGTCAAAAACAAAACAACAATCAAAATAAACTGATAATGAACCGATATATATATATATATATATATATATATTCTACCGGAACAACTGCGATAAAATATAGTTCACAATGTGCGGTGAAAAATCAAAAAATTTAATCATTTATCGCGTAAAATTTACAAATTATATTTATCTTTCTTTGGAATTGAAAAGTTTCGGAAAATTTTAAAAAATACGTAAGTGAATATTTACGCAGCATGCAAAGAGCATTTACGATTATTTGTGTACTAATAGTACAAGTTCAAAAAATGATTTGTCTATTTTTATTTGCGTTGCCTCTTTATAACTGCCCGGCTAAATTAAATAAAATTTGACATTATTAGTTTCAACCTCGGGGAAATAGTGTACATGGAATAGCGTTTATTCTAAAAAGTCGCCATCAATTCCTTCCGAGGAAGCCTAGAAATGGTTCTCAAAATAAAATTCCGTTGTTTCAAAAATTCCCAATCAGTAATTGACGAGATGTGTACTTATTCTTTTTTTAAAGGCTTTTCTTTAACTTGGCCTTCTTGCATTCTTGCAATCTTGGAACGCTAAGAAAAATAGCAAAGTCAATTTTTACAAAAATTAACAATCTAAACACCCGTTGAACGTTTACCAAAAAAAATCTTAAAAAAATTTATTTATTTATTCTTTTTATGTATCATTTAAGCACACGCTTTAACGTTGAAAAACGCTAACGCTAATATTTTAAGAAGGGCAGGGCCAGTTTTTATGATAATTAGTACCTAGACAGATCTCAGACCCGTAGATGGTTTATGAAAAAAAAAAAAAAAAAAAAGAAAAAGTTTCGGAATGACGTTACTTCTGATCATTTTGTTGTAGATATAAATATAGGGTTTTTTTTTTTTTTTTAATTTCGAAAATACTAACAAAAGGATGGAAGTTAAAAATGCAGCCAATTAGTATTTCTGGTCATTAAGTAAATCGCGTTATTTTTAAAATTAAAATCGTTATTTGAACAATTTCATTCTCTTTTACTTCCTTATTCGTGTAGCATTGGTACCGTTCAAGTAATTTTTGTTTTTTCTCTTTTACGCTCTCATTCGTCCGCGCATGAAACTAAAATTGTAACATAAAATAGAAAAAATCTAAAGAAAGGCTTATTAATGCGATAAAAATAAGAAAAATAATTTTTGCGGCTCCGGTATTTTTTTAAAAAATCAGATAAAAATGCCGCTCCAAAAAATAAATCATAATTCATATCGGTATCGGCCAATGTTTTTATCTCATTCCCTTAAAATATCCCAATTTAACGAACCCGGAAAAATCCTTATTTTTATCGCATGAATAAATAGAGAGAAGTCTTTTTAGGAGCAATGAGTCGAACACATTTTTTCCCATATATTATTCCCGATCAAGAGATACCTCGACAACATTCCTAATGCCCGCAGTGCTTACCGGCCGATTTGTCATCGTTTGTTACAGAATCCAATTGTCGATTTTACAGATTCGTAAAAATAGAAAATCACCCTTTTTCAAAAAAAAATCCAGTTACGCTAGATATTTTTGAGTTGAAAATAGCGACGATAATGTTAAAAATTGTGTTTTATTAGATTTCTCATTAACTTACTAGATGCCAGCTTCGTTACAATTTGACAGTCGTTCATCGCTGTAATAAAAGCACGGAAGAACAGACTTTTCGGTCACCGTGTGAACTTTGAAAAAAGTAAAAGTTACATTAGCTTAGGGGAAATGTATCGCGTTCGAATTTTTCGTACATCGCAAAAATTTCATCGCCTTCGAATATTAACAAAATAATCGAATGGAAGAAAAAAAGAAAGAAAAAAAAATCGGAACAATAACAAACAACAAAATCAATATATTTCACAAAACCCCGTAATAATATAGTTCACGAAACTCGTCTGCGCACATTCGAGTCGAAAACGAACATATCTTAACACGGACCGGCACGCACCAAAGTCGAAGTTACTCGCGAGCAATATGACGACGGCGATGATACGAATAGCACGATGTCGCGGCTGAGACGCCATTGAACCGGAGTGGCAGAAGAAGAACGGTCGATTCAACAGCTGCTGGAACAATAATGACGAACCCGGTCGCCCGAATGAATCACACTTTTCCGACTGGCCTGGAAGGAAACGCATCTCTTGTCGAGCGACGATTCCCCAGTGTCGACGCTACGATACGGGCCAAGAGCGTCGTTCTCCGACTAAGCGGATATATAGAGAGGCACGAGCGATAACACAGCGACTAGGCAATCGGTGAAAATGTATGCCGGGCTACAGTAAGAGCGGCGACAAAAAGGAAAAGAACGAGTCAAAGAACCGGTTGTTCCTTTCTGAATTTTCGAGCGAGAACCATTCAAATCACGAAACGAGAATGAGGCCCGTGAGCGAGAATTTAAATGTAGACATTCACGTTGTCGTCGGATTTTACTCCGATAGTAGTATATATACTAGGCTAAATATCATCTCCTAAAAAAAACATGTTACTACCCCGAACGATTCTTTTCTTCGTCCTGAGTAGTTAATGACGTTGAAAAATGAACTAATCATTTCACATCTACACATCGACTAACGTGTACACGCGTGTGTGTGAGTGTGTGTTATGTTTCTTGCAGCTCGCTACACTAGCGACTGTCGGGATTTTCCTTACTATTTGATTTTCGACATTGACTGACATTTTGTTAATAAGTTTGATTATTAATTCTCATATATTTTTCATCAATTCCGACAGCCCCAGCTAGTGTAACGCTAATAATTTTTTGCCCCCCCTTTTTTTTTTGTAATAATAAACATTGCACACAACGGGCATACTTGTGCCCTGTGAGACCCACAACTTATTTAATTATAAAAAAAACAAAAAAAAAAAAAACAAAGAAATACCGACATACATAATACTCTATTTGCAACTAAAATTGTAATTTTTAAAAATTCGTAATCAGAAAACCCTTCAGTTGCCTCTTCTATAATCTGTGTTGATGCAAATTTAAATATAAAGATAATAAAAATTAGTCTCAGGATAGCTCTAACTTATTTTTATTACTTCATCTATATCCGTTTATTATATTAATTTAATATTGATTTAAAAGTGGGACAATAACACTTTTAAAAGTAATTTCAGATATCGTTAAAAAGTAATTAAAATATGATAAACTTCAATGTAATGGGTTTTATTATATATTCACAAACACCCCCCTATTCGCCGAGATTTGGAAAAAAAAATTCTATATGTACACGCTTCTGAAGAAGTTAATAAAAACCATTATTGAAATAAAAAGTCTGTTCGTTCTGAGTATTCTTAAGAAAAAAGCGATATACTTTCGTAATTATTTACGAATTATTGCTTTATTTTATTTTCTATTCAAAATTTCAACGAATTTAAATTAAATGATAAAGTCAAGCATGTAGCCGGATAATTAGTTATTATCTAGTCAAAACTATCTGATGAGCTTATAATCTGTTATGGAAAAATAGGCGAACCCGACGTTTGCTTCAAAACGATTTATTGCTCTAAAATCGCTTTAAGAGTTTCATACTACAGAAGAAAAATGAAATATTTCTAAACTTGACAACGCTCTATATCTGTAGACTGCAAAATTGTAGTTATAAACAGACACTAGTGTTTTACCTATTATAAAATGCCCGTAAAACGGTATGTAAAAATATTTGTGAAAAATGTGTTTTTTATGTAACAAGTTGGTTTTAATTTTATTATATTTCATAAATATTCGCGCAACCAATAATACATTTTTTTTTTTTTTTGACAATGCACCGCAATTAATTTATTTTCCTTTTGTGACGTATAAATTATTCAGCTTGCACATTTTACTTGAAATTTTTAAAATTTCTGTAAACGTATATTATTTAATCGCACATAAAATTATATATATTCATGCAACCGCAATTTTAATTTTCAAATACGGAAATAATGACGGTAGTTGTTGCAACGGAAGCAATTTTATCGCAGTAAAATTGCGTTATGTAGGGTTGCGGATAAAAAAATTTCATTTCAGTCTTTTTCTTTGTAATCGACTATCAAAAATTGTCTAGTTTTACCTTTTTTCAGGCTAGTTTTGTACTGAAGTTCAGACTACCGCAGAACTCAAATTTACATATCAAACAAAATAAATATATAAATAAATAAAAGTAACAAAAAAATGAAATTTTGTTAAAAATTTTTTTTCCGGAGCGCCACTGCAATGCAATTGCGATTAAATAATATTTTTATAAATTTAAAATTACATACTTCTACATATTTATATCAATAGTTGTTTTTTTCGCTTTATTATACTGTAATTTTTTTGTCAAATTTTGTATATAATTGGTTTCAAGACTTTAGCCCTCTATTTTTATAAATAAATAAATTTTATAATACCACATACACATATGTACATAAAAATATTTCTGTAGCCCCCCCCCCGCTAGAATTTTAGCCTAGATCGCGTACGTCTACCTCATACATTAACAAAGAAAAAATGTTATTAAGTCAAGTACAAATTATGAATAAATTTATCGTGTTCATATTATATCGATATGTTACACTAGTTGTTTTACTTATTTATGAAATATCAAATAAAGTTACTCTGTATATGAGACAACTGTAATTATTTAAAATTAAAACACCGATGCGTTTCGAAGTCAAAGCTTCATGGTCACAGATTTCGGTGACCATGAAGCTTTGATTTCGAAACGGGTCGGTGTGTTTTAATTTTAATTAATTACAGTTGTTTCATTTACAGAGAGTAACTTTATCTAACATTTCATAAATATTATCGTATTAAAATCACTCGTAACAAAATTCAAAAAATAACAATATTAAATATATTAACTGTGTGATACATTAATTGCACTGACTGCTTCTGTTAGGGCTGTTCAATGCCATGATTTAAATGTTATCTATCAAATTACGTTACAATTTACTGCCATAAAAAACTTTCTACAATTTTACGTTACAAAAGCCATTGCACATTAAAAAATAATGAAATACGCAACGGTAAGATTATAATATTTTCCGACATCTAATTTCACTGAATTTCTGGCGTACTCAAACTGTATTTCTTAAAAAACATACCATTCGTAGAAACTTTAGTACCAACAAATTTACTTGTAATAGAGGAAATTAATTATTAGATATGAAACAAATCAGTTCACGATTACTAATAATAAATGTACGACATTTGAAAATACAAGCGGTTGCGTTATCGATATCATAATAATCACAACACGTTTGTCAATAGTTGTTATAAATGTGCTGTACTCAAAGGTGTACATTTTTATCCGATCATTGTATCGATAAATTTTAAAAACAATGCAAAAACATATTAACAACTTGTAAATATTTTAAAAAACTATATTAATCACACCTACATTGGGAAAAAACGTTAATAAATAGATAAAATATTTGATATACTTATAATAGAATTATCTAATATCTCAACTTTTCAGTATAAAAAAAAACTAAATACGTTTTGGTAGAATTTAGAATTAGAAAAATTAAGACGACCATATAGTATAATTCAAAGTCAAAGTAAGCAAAAACAGATATATAATTACGGAGCAAATATACATATATAATAATTATTAGTACAAAAAAAAAAGTACAAAAAAAAATGTGTTGATTTATTTCATTTTTTACAGATAAATCTTACAGTTTAGCTTACAAAATATCGTTTGATAAAATTAAAGAGAATTTTCAAATTTTATCATTAAAATTGAATAATAGTTACGTATATGATGTTAATAACGGGATTAATACTTTATTAGAACAATGTATTCCCCGCAATAGCCAGTAAAATATTGATAAAAATGTATCCACTATTTCAAATTTTGCTATAAAAACGTGCCCAACATCATAATGAAGCCACTTAGACTAGATTAAATTCGCAGCACACATACAGTAACTAATACGACTTTAAAAAACGTTCAATAAATATCATAGAAATAAGTTTAAGCTATTTGATGCGCGCATAAAATATCAATATTTTCCTGATTTATTAGGGATAATTAGAAAATCTGATAAACCTGAAGAATTATTAAGCTCATATAGACCTATTTCACTATTGGACAACAAATGTTGAATATTATTTTCAATGTATCTGTTTATTTCACTTATTGTTTATGTTTATTGTATAGTAAGTAATTTTTTACACGAATTTAAACAATTATTTAATAAAAATTAAATAATTGTTTAAATTCAAATTACTTACTATACAAATGTTATTTTTGTCATAGTTGATCAAAAATTATTAACCAGATCGTATCACACAGTGTACTATGTCGATGTTACCGTATTAGCTGTAGAATTATACAATTATTGATTGGAAAGAGATTTACCAAATACAGAGTATTCCGATTCGTTAAAATACGACAATACAAATTAAGGAAGATAAAATAAAAATGATACGTGCGAAATTATATAATACGTACGGAAAAAAGTAGAAGATATTAAATATGTCAAAAATACAACAGTGAACGGATAAAATGAAAAGAACGAATATAGTTCAATACTACTACAAAACCATTAAAGGAAGAATTACAGATCAATTTTTTAAAAAAGAGTTTCACCGAGTTCATTTATATAAAAATAGGAATTGCGGAAGGTAATAAATGTGTAATTTACGATGAAGAAGATTATATTTCATAACTGTTTTAATTCTTTAATGTCCTTTCTACAAAAAAATGTTGTGGATTTCGAACAAGATGACATTAATAACTGAAACGAGTGGGAACCGTAATATCGTCTTATTTTTTCGAAATATTAAAAAAAAAACCCTAAACTGCTATGTTCACTTGTTAAAAAATAAATACAAAAAAAAAAAAAAAAAAAAAAAAAAAAACGGGAAAAGTTGATAGATCAGAAATGGAACTCCTGACTTTGAAAAAAAACCTTAGAAAAAATAACGGAAAATTTAAACGAAAAAAAAAACAAAAAAAAAAACACGTTGAGACGATAATTTCTGTATGAGAGAGGATTATCTTTTTAACCGTTATGCGTGTTCTAAAATGTCGCGTGACCTTTAAACAATCATAATAATATAGAATACCGCTCTCGTGCTATCGTGTTATCATCGTTTCCGGTAGTATTTAAGCTTGTCAGCCTACTAACCGGAATTTTGTATTAGTTCAGCGGCTAACCTTTTGTCGTTAATTATTAAACAAGTTGCAAGAAAAAAGTTGCAGTACATTTCTCTAAATTATTGCAAAATACATAACCGCAATTTTTACATGTAACGGAGCTGGTTTACATCTCTGGCTGGAGTTAGCGGAAATAAGCTTGGCAAAAATAATTATGTACATACAGAAAAGATTTTAGTAGATTCGTACGGAATCGAATACTTTTCCTCAGCTTGGAAAAAAATAATATTTTTTCGCCCTCGCAGATATATTGGATCAGCATCTTTAACAGCTGCGATTGATCTGGCTCCCCCAGAGGTAGTAGTCTATCTTATAAATCGTCGCAAATGTGACACACTGCTTTTATCGGTGACCACATTTTCACTAACTCGCCCCTATCAGTTCCCGATTCTGCAGATTCCTTCAACCCTCCCAGATCCTAATGAATTGTGTTAATTTTAACTCACTAGTGAGGAAATATTTCTTTTTCAAATTCGTTTTCCGTGATGAGTGCATTGTTGTCGTTCCTTCTAGAGTGACCCATTTGCTTTCTCAAACCTAAAAATAGCCCATACTTTTATGCTGCAATAGCCTCATAGCTACAAATGGCATACAGAAGTATTACCAAACAAGAACGAGAAAAAAAAAGGAAATTTAAGAAACACTATTTGACAATTTTTTCGTTGTCACTGTACTACTTTCAAACAGTAACATTATTTAACGCTCCGTTCATTATCAGTAGCACTGATCTATTTACACTTCCGGTTCTTACTGAACCGGTTATTTTTTACCAAATTTTCCATAGTGCTCGAATTCCCAACTCTACTGATTGTGAGTCACATCGTTCCGGTTCATTCGTTATCTTTCTAGTTCAAACGCCGCATAATGCATGTGTATATTAGAGAAACTTTTTTCGATATTTCTCATTATTTACTTTTAACACACGCAGCCTCCTTACTTACTCTATACCCGAATTTAGGAAGTAATACGTTTATATTTTTCGGCCTATTTTTCATTTAATCGCTTATTGAATTTTAACCTGGTACAAATGACAACTTCGTCTCCGTTAAAACCTGTAGTAACGAAAAAAGGTGGAATATCTGATTAAATTAGTTTCAACGATATTTCGCTAGCGTCAAACGTAATATGGTTGATTTCAATAAAGATTTACAAGCACAAAAAAAATCAAAAAAAAAAAATCATAAAAACCATTTATTATCATCAGGTTATTTTCTACGGAAGACTTCAGTCGTTGACTTTTACAGACCATATTTGATTTCAAAAGTTAATTTCCAAAAAGTGATGATGATACCTTTCCAAAACAGATGAAAAGCTGTCATTCTTTCCTGCTTGTTGTACACATTTCTTGGGAAGGGGGGAGCGGTTAAAGTCCACAAGAAAATCCGAAAACACATACTTATTTCATAATTAAGCAACATATCAAGAGTGGTCCCCGAACTTGACATCTGCTACTCGAACTGGTCAATATCTCTTTTAAATTCAGTTTAGAACGTTAAGTACGAAACTGCTTATGATACACAAACACAAACTCTATGCTTGTTACTTCTTGTACACGTGTAACGCGCCATAAAATCGTAGCATTATACACAACCGAAAAATTCAATGTATTATGAACATTGGAAGTCGAAAAATCATTTTCATAAAAACAACATTTATCAAGCAACAATTTAAATAAACATTGTAATCATTTTTTTTTTTTTTTTTTTGAAATAATCTCGACGAGCGTTTAGGATCTGAGAATGACCACTCTGGAATTATAACGTCACATCCATCGTTTCCCATTAGTGTAGTAGTGCAGGATTTTTTGAATATTTCTATAAATTATTTCTTATGCGAAGTGGAGCAATTTGGATTTGTTTGTTGTATGTATTACTTTTTTACAGCATATTTGTTCATTACTATCTTTATGTCCCATAACGAGCGTTTTACAATTCTAAATGCCGTTTGTTATGCTGTGATGTGTTTTTTAATTTTGCAAACATGACATGGGATTTTTTAACCGAAAATGTTGGATAATTTTCATGTTATCGATCTCCACGCAAAAAACGTTATTTAGAAAACCAGTTATTTCAAGAATATCGCGCTTTTAGTATTACACACATATATATATATATATATGTGTGAATATTATGAATACCTGTTGTGACTTGTGGTGTTATATTTGTAGTAAACGGCGGATGCGAGGTCATGGTTCCAAAGCGAGAAGTCTCAGTCCCTAGACGCGCTGCTACTGACGGTATTGCTATTCTCACTGTCACTCTTTTTTTTTCCTTTTCCTTTGTGATGCTATCGTTTATGTTATTATCTCGTCTGAATTTTCAACTAAACTTAATTCACCTGTTTTGTCTTTTTTTTGCACCTGTTCATATTATTTTACACGGTTTTTGTTGCTTTACTCGTATGGAACGTGTTACTTTTACATGCCACGATTGCAGTGTTTGCAGCATGCATTTAAAAACAGCCTAGTGTTAAGCACATCAAAGTGCAACAGAAAATTGAAAGAAATCAGGAATCATAAAAATTGTTTCGCTTATAGATATATAATGGAGTTCAGAAAAAAATTAGAAACGAAGACAGAAGAATCATTTGTGCTTTTCACGTCTACGGGCAGAAATTTAACTTCATACATCCCCCTATTTTCGTCACTTGAAAGATGCTCATGGAACTGTCGTTGAAAAAGACAAAATAACTTTCAAACGTAAAGAAGGTTGGTTGTTAATGATTCCTTACTTCAAGTTATTTACGAGACTACATTATCGTTTTTCATACGATCTATAAATAGTATTATGTAGCTCCCGGAGATTACAAATATATATTTGATCGCGAGAAAATTACGGAGAACACGGTACAATTTTCAGGTTTCAACAAGGCTAGCAGCAGAAAGTAAATATTAACAGCGTGAATCCTAATGCCATAAAACAGTAGCGGTGTCTGCTGTAACCAGTGATAACGTAACAAAAAAATATTTAAAGGAATAATGAAACGAAAAAGAAAAAAAATTAAAAACTTTAACGGAAAACAACCGGCAACTGTTTTTTAAAAGACAATAAAAATGTTAAAACGGGAAAAAACTGTAGCTAAAAAGTTTCCTGAAAAGTAACCATTTCAGAATGTGAAATTATAAGCTACAATAAGCATTATGTGTAGTGGTACACTGGGACGTAACTAGGGTTTTTAAACTTAAGAGATTTAACCAGGTTCTGAAATTCACATTTTATGTAGAATAATAAACGCAAGTAGCTATGTTTCAAACGGTTTTTTGGGACAGAATTGTCTTTTTACTAAATTTAATTCAAGAAAATATAAATTTTTCGATACCAAATTATTCAGTGTAATTATAATAATAACAGTAGTAGACAATGATATAAATTAATAATTGTAACGATATCTTTAATTTTGAATCACGCATTCGCCAAAATAATTTACAGCACATATTATATGTAAGTATAATGTGAGCGTAGCTAACCCAATACTGCTGTTAGTTTAATTTGTCCGGAAACCTTCTTACAAATTAATATGTATTAATTAAGATACACATATAACTCTACAAGTACGTCGCATTATCGGATCATTTGAAACAGGCACGAAATGAAATCTCATTCGCCAAAATGTGAGCTTATTACTTATCTCCGTTTAAATAATTACAGTGTTCTATCGATTCCCCTGCACCCCTACCCTGCACACCATATACATCGGCTAGGTGAATAAAGCACCAAACTGTATGTATGTTTATGTGCTTTTTTTTTTTTCAGTATTTTGATTTTTTTATTTGAACACTTGTGCTTGTTACTTATCTCCACTTGAATTTGTCGGCATCTACACCATGTATAATCATTTTCTATATGTATTTATATGTATGTATGCATTTTTTGTGCATATGTGTGTATTACATATGTTCGTCATATAATTAACAAACAACTACAAGAAAGCTGTAACTTATCCATAAATTGCTAAAAATCAGTCACACATTAATGATAAGAATATGTGATGCATTAAAAAAAATCATAATAACAATAACAATTATAATGACAACAATAATAATAATAATAATAAAATAAAATAAAATCAAATTTAGACATAAATGACAAAATTATAAAATATAATACATAAAATAGAATTTTATTTAACTCCTGCTTATATGCAAAATACATGAGCAGTAGGGTACATTGCAGTATGCAGGCCAGTTTAATGAGAAACTGGCCAGTGCTTACAATCTGTACGAACGGAAAATATATATATATTTGTGTACATACACTAATATACACACACACACGTGCATTCATAATCAAAATAATCATAATAATAATAATAATAATAATAATAATAATAATAATACTTTTGATATAAAAATAGAAAAAATAACTACTTAATTTGAGAGTTTGACATTTACGGCCCTTTGTGTTATTGGTGAAATGTAACGCAGGAAGATAGGAAGAGTGGATGGAAGGGATGTGGAGCGATAGAAATTTGAAAAACAACAAAATAACCGGAAAAATTTCAACAGTACATTAGAGCGTATGCTTGTTGGAAGTTAACATTGAAAATGAATCAGAATTGATTATTTAGCTTTGTGTTTTGCACTGTATCGCTTGTAACTTAGCAACCGGGACAGCCCGTCTAAGCGGCAAATAATTATATGTACAAATGGTAAGGTCATTCATTGAGTAACGTGGTCTGTGTTTAATGAATAAATAAGTAGAAAAATAAGTAGCTGACGTAGAAAGCGGTATAATAATATTTGCCGAGACTTCGTGCTACGTCGAATATAATATAAAGAGTAATCGCGAAGAAATAAGCCGGAATTAATCACAAACACCTCTGACTATTTAGAAAAACTAATTCCGATGTTTTCTAGCAAAGTCTTACAGTTTTGATTCTATCTTCTTTCTATCAGTCTGGTCTGTCGGTGGATCATGTAGTCATTTTCATAATATGCGAACGATTTCTTCATTCACAAGAATCAAATGCAACCTTTAAAAAAAAACGGCTGCTATGTGAAGCAAGTTCGTAAACTTTTAAAAGTTCCATTGCAAGTTTGGAATCGATCCGAAACATACAAACACTAACGCACACATAGAGTCAAAAAAGAAAGAAAAAAGCACTGTGAATTTTATCGATTCGAGAGCGGCAAATTGGAACAAAGAAGAAATCCGTACTTTAAAAAGTCAAATTTTATACTTTATGATTCCTTTTTTTATATTTTCTTCTTTTGTTTTTTTTTTTTTTAAGGAACAGGTGATTGATAAAATTTTATTTAGGAAAAAAAAAACCCTGAAAATACACAGTATTTTTATTGTTTTTAAAACCGATAATTTGGATATGTTCACAATGGACAGCATGCGAAATATATAAAAACACACACTTATTATTACAATTTAATAGTGATATTGTGTTCTTACGTATTTTTCATTATTTATACATTTCAATATGTTTATTTATTGCGTCCAATACCTATAAGAAAAACTTTTTACAAATCTACCTAGGAGTCTCTGTGTGTTTATTAAAGCGAATTTTGCAAAATTTAAGAACAGAAGCGTGTTTTTCAATTTTTTTAAAATGATTTTTAAACCGACAGATAAAAACAGCATCTCTTCTAAACTCTGCATTATGGAATTAAAAAGTATTAGCTGCGCTCCGTTGAGCACGCAATAAGCTGTGGTTTGTGTTCATCAGTATGATACATTCATGTATTAATTATAACGTAATTCTTAGGCTACCCCCCATTAGAAAAAATATCCCAATTTTATGTAACGTTTGTTACATTTTATAGGATTTCTGTGATTATGATATTCACATGGAACGATTTAGAATTACGTTGTAAATTTTGATAAGTATAGAAGAGAAAGAGATAGAAATGTAAGCAAGAATGGTCAAGAGGCACAGCCCCTTGCGAGGCCAAAATGGCCGAGTTATATATATATACATTCATTGAAAGTAATGTGTAAAAATAAATAATATACATGCGAAACTTATTGTTTAATACTAATCACGAGAAATTGCTTTAGAACGCGCAGAGCGACAAAAAGTTGTGACGAGCTAAAAAAAAAAAAAAGGTAGAAAAGGAAAAATCGATTTTCGTAAGTCAGTTTTTCACAAAGGTTTAGAGATTTATACCCTCTCGATAGTCGTAGTCAACGTAGTTCGAAGCGGAAATTAGTTTGCTTTTTCGATCTGAAATCGGTATGATTTCTCCGATTCAGTTTCGATCTATTTTTTATTGTAATATTTCGAAAAAATCGCCCGAAACATCGACATCGTGGATAGCATCTCAGTTCAAATCGTATGAACATTAATAACATCATATGTTCGATATTATCGACATATTTAAATTTTGTTTTCGCAACATATCAACCGAAGACAAACCAAAGCTCGGAAACATATGCTTCCATCGTTGGATTCTTACAATCAAGAAACACCGTTTATTTATGCGAATATTTGTGGTGTCGATGTTATTCACGTTGCAATCTATATTTCTTAAGAGAGATGCTTCAATGAGCTCAGAGACAAAACTAAATGAAAACAAAACAAAAAAAATAAAATACGCAGACCTTTGAAACGACTATACACTGTCACCATCAATATCAGAAACTATACGCATCGATGAGGGAGTTATGGTAGTACACTGAAAACCACCGCCGTTCATTGAATCAGTGCACACCTAACAGAACTACTAACTAAAGTAATTAATTTTTTACCTGCACAGTACTTGCGTTACTTTAAAAAAAAAAAACCGCCGCAAATGGCTTGAAATTTTAACGGATGATAATAATAATAATAATAATAAGCAAGCGGAAGAAGAAGAAAAAGAAAGAAAATAAATATAAATAATAATAAAAGAGGCGACGAAAAATAATTTCCAAATTCCGATTTGAACTCCGGAAAATTCTGAACCGATTAATAATTTAATTTCGAAAATGAAATATCTCGTATAGGTTTTTTTAACGTCATGGCATTTTAAAATTGTATTCGTAGAGATACATGCCGTGTGTCTATTCATGTCGGAGAACGCTAGTTATTCATCGATGCGCTGACGACCTGAGCGAAGGTCGAATGGGAAAATAATCACCCGATTAAATCTATCCAAGTGCAAATAAAACGACTGACCTCGTGCAATGACTGTGCCATCATACATTGGAGAAGTGAACGCACGATGGGTGATTCGTGAGAATAATGTATCAAACGGAAGTGTCATAACTAATTAAAGTGTTCATAATTCAAAGTCAGCTGTATCATCTTTTAAGGTTATAATTCGCCGAATTGCTCGGCATCATTGTGGATCCTTCGGAGAGAGAATTTGCTGTGCGGAAATTTATCGGAAAATATAATTTTATCATTTAGAAGGTCGCTTTGAAGCGGCTAGTTTTCAGACTTGATAAAAAATGCGAGTAAAAATGTACCTTTTCGAATAACATCCTATTTTTCCACTGATCGGATATATATATGTTTGCCAAAATTAAATTCAGCTTCGAAGACCATCTCGAACCGGAAAAGAAGGTCTTTTTTTTTTTCTTTTTGGTTTGTAATTTAATTTCTTCGCCACCGTTTTAGACGAGTAGGTAGGGCAGTACGTAATATTCACTAATTGTGAAAAAAGACGCGATTCTTAATGTTCTTTCTTTTCTTTTTTCTTTACTCTACAAAAATCGGAAAAACGGAACTCAGCAAGTAAAAACATCGAATGAACAAAAAATCACGTGTAACTAGTTAAAGAACTCTTTATCATCTGGGCTGTATGAAAAAGAAAGAAAAGAAAAAAGGAACTATCAACAAAAAGAAATCTACAATAATAAAATTAATAGTAGAAATGTCCTTTTAATCCTATATAGAGACTACATATTGCGATGCATATTTCTTTTTTTTGAATTTTTTTCGAATTTTTTTTGAACGTTCTATCTTTTGTGGTCGACTTCTGACGTCATAGGTTAAGGAAAGTCTACACCTTTGATAAGATAGCATGGATTGTGAAGTTTGTACTTAAGGTTCTAATGGGGATCTGATGAGAATACTGGGGTCAGTTCCGTTCTACTTTTGGATTATCTGCCTTTACTTTCTTCCAGGTAATTCTCTGGCATAAGCAATGTTCAATTTCAGATTGGATATACATATACCTGGAACCAACCTCGGATCCAGAAAACAAGACAAGTCTCGAACCGGTCATCTTATTTTCATTTTCCCTTCACTATCGTTCCATGTCTGGTGCCGTTTATTCAATTTTAAATCGAATCTTAGTTTATTCGGTGTTGATAAGTAGTAGTACAGTGTGTTTACTCGTCTCTTGATTTTGGGATGTTCTTCCTGATTAACGTGATGTGAAAAATGTGAAAAAAACAATAAAATATTATGAGAACTTTGAAGACGTATTCTCATAAGAGCATATTGTAGAGGCACGGTGATTTTCTGTTCTTTTTACAAAAATTAAACTGATAGATATAACAGCAGGAGCGGATCCAGAGGGACATTTTTGGGAGAGAAATTAAATAATTACGTAGTATCTGATACGATAGGCAGTAGATTGAAGGAAACACCTTGTTTCATAAAGAAAAACTACTTTTTAGAATAATCGTTATTTCTTCGCATAACCGAATCGCAGGTTAACCGCATTACCGGGGAGATACGTTTCCACGTCGGACTCATACGGATCATCCGGTGTTTAACACGGTGTTCAGTCAAAAATTGGAAACAGTTTGCGCTGGTTGTCGACGCATTGTTACCAGTGTGTGTGTGTGTGTGTGTATGTATGTGTTAGGTTAGATTACGCGTATTTGAAAGAGAGAAGGAAACTGCCAAACAGCTAACATGTAGGAGTGTAGTATAATCATGTAAAAAGTTGTGTTATCATTTTTCACTTTTCTAGCTGATCTGGCACATTTCCGTTGAGATGACCCCGTACGAAGAAGAAGAAAAAAGGACAAACGGTCTATTATTCTTTTGTGTTCAAGGGCTCTATATTTTAGCTTCTATATCGGAATGAACCTGTGTACAACATTCATAGTATTTTCCGGGTCGGAGTTATATGTGTCCGGGGAACAGCTCTGTAGTCGAAGTTACATCATCAGATCATCAGCTCCGCTGTGGGATACCCTTCCGGAACAATTTATCGCGATTGTTCGATGAGCTAATGCAGCCTCGTCGAAAGGGGAAAAAATCGTATTCGCCGCAGCTTGACCATGCAGCAGGGTAACTTTGCAAGTCGATCGAATGATTTCGAGAACAATTTTGTTTTAAAGTACCATTGTTCAATTTTTTTTATATTTTCCGAATTGGTTTGGTTTAGCTGTTTTGTCTATTATTGGGGTTCCAAGTGTCTTATAGCCCGCGAAATATCGGATTTATTTTCGGTTGATGCATAATAATGTTGCGAACTATTAAAGCGGGTATAATTTACTGCAAAATTCCACTCGTACAGCGCGGAGTTTAAACTGATATGAAGCATGTTTAAGAGCCAATGTGTCTCACTAACTCGCAAGAATTTGCGAAATAGACCAAAACAGTCTATAAAAGTTTTAGAAATGTTCGTTACTGTATGGCCAGCGATCCAAAATGATAACGACATCACGAGGCTTCTTAAAAATACTTCGCAAACTCGTTTAATATTTTTACGAGCGGAATTTTTTACATAATAAATTGGAGCAAGGGCGTCGCCAGCCGCCAGGGGGGGGGAGATGATAGAGAAAGGATATGAGTTATAGGAAAAATAAAATTTATAAGTTGTAAAGGCTTAATCTTTTATTAAACAAGAATAAAATCTTAATTAAAACATAATTTTCGCGGGTTTTTGGCAAATTGTTCATGATTACGCGCCTATGAATACTCATCATGGCCAGTTGATTAAAGAGTTTCAAGGCTCCAGCCCCCGGCCAGCGACGCCCATGAATGGGGGGAAAAAATGAATCAGAATAGTTTAATTAATTAATTTAAAAAATAACCGTAAAAGTATAAGATGAAAGAAGCGATCGGTCCGGGAAACTTAATATTCCTTAATTGATCGTTTATAATGTTTTCTTCTCGCAACCTTAACAGCTTAGAATTTCTTCCGCACCAGCTTGTTCCATTTCCCCTTAACGCGGTGTCTATCACGTTATTATTACGTATGTGCGCGCTGGTCTCTGACAACCGGAGATCGGAGTAACATTAAATTTCTGTCTCCGATGCTAAAAATATGTTTGCAGTAAATTTTATCTTCGCATCCTGCAATGTCTACACGGTTTTTCCAGGCTCGTCGCAATAAAAATCTGTAACTTTCTTCGGACGATCCGCTAGAGTCTAGAACGGAAGCAAATAAAAGGGTTGACCGTCTGCTTCTTGATACAGTTATTATTGGTCTTTCATTCTGCTAATTGTTGCTGCCCAAAATGATGTTTCAAATCAGTTTCCTAATCAACGTCCCTGCTATTTTTTTTATTTGATCCTGCGTTTCGGAAAATTTTCCCTCCGTACAGTGTCGCATTATTTTTTCCCCCAAGCCAATGTATCTCGTTATCGTTTTTTTAGCAGGCACACTCTATTTATTGTTCTCTGCATGTCCGAAATTATACCTTTCGTCTGCTCTGTCGTCTTTTCTTTACTGCCCATTTCTTAATACTGCTACAGCGCTGCGTGCCTATTCTTTCATTTCCATCGCTCGCGGTTTCTTCATTGCTGCCACTACAGATATCGTATTGTAATTTTTTATTAAACATCGATGACAAAAAAGAAAAGCAAAAAAAAAAAAAAGGAAGTAAAATATAATAATATATAATTACCGGTGCAGCGGCGGCAGATTTAAAATTTTAGATCCCCACCTGCTCAAACTTGCAGTAGTTGAACTCTCGATCTGAATACGGCAGAAACAAAAAAAAAAAAAAGAAAAAAAATACTCGGGTAATATGTTACGTTTTTTTTTTTTTTTTATTTTGTTTCACTTAATATTCCAACCCCCATTTTGGTTTCCCTAGACCTTCCGCGCTCTGGTGCACATTATTATTAATAAATGCAGTTTGTCTGATACGGTTAAAACCTACAAAAGTTTGTCGGATTTACATAATCCGGTAATAATCACCGGAGAAAAAGAAAAAACAAAAACGAACAAAGACACTCCCACGAATAATTAAAACACCGTGCTCGCTGACGAGAGTGTAGCAACGCCTAATAGCGGAGGGCACGTTTATTTTACTGACTATTCCGTACCGCTAAATATGTAACAAGAAATGCGTGCGTTAGAGAGATAGCCTTGCCAGCCTTCTTTTTTTTTTTTTTTTTTTTTTTTTTTTTTGTTTCTCTCTAATACAAATACGGAAGTATAACAATTATAGTAATTTGGAATAAAATACAAATATAACAAACAGATTTTTAAAAATGTATAAACGATATTACACTATATATACTAAAATTAGACATGTTTTCCGGTCTAGAGATGATCAGTTAAAAATTAACAATACAAATGCAAACTGTGTAATAAAAACAAAAACTTTAAAAACTACAAGTTTGTTGCATTTTTATATTTTATTCCGAAAATTACTAACAATATGCTGTTAAATGATTTTCTATGTATACGAATTATATAATTCGGCGTTTCTAGTGTAAGCGAAATCGGAAAAGCGAATAATATTTCGAAAATTTCCCATAATATATGGGACATTGTGGCAAAATTTGAAAATTGCTGAAATATTATTCGACAATGATTCGCGTACCACTTCCAATACTAAATCCGATCTGATACATTAGCTCGGAATGGACGGCGTGAGAGACTGTTTGCCCGGAGGTGCGAGTGCTCGACAGGAAAAGATGTCATTGCCGTGTTCACACCGGTCGCTGAAATCCATTAAAACGCAGGCTCTCGCTTTTGTTAAGATCACATTCTCCTTAATTTTTTTTTGAAAAAATTTCTCGACATACTTTGATTTATATATTTTGGACCCGAATCATTCGGCAATTGTTTAATTTCCTCTTTTTTTTGAAGTTTCGTAAAAAGAAAATTTTTCGCTAAAGCTTTTTTCCCAAAGTCACTTCCGAAAGCAATCTAACCGTATAAAATTTGCCACATTATATGTAGTAGGAAAACGTCATCATATCGATCCGAAAATAAAATAACGAAATAAAGAAAAAGAATAAAGTAATTTTTCTTTCCCCCCTACGTAATGAAAAAATAGTAATAATTTTATTAATAACTCCGTTTTAATTTCTTTAATAATTAATGAACTTTTTTGAGAAACGAAATGCGAAATCGCGGACGAACGGATAGAAAATTCGCAACATGGACTGACGTGTGCACACATACGATGAAACTGATAGCTGGAAGACGAGCGCCGGACGCATGGAGAAAAAGGGAAGAAATTAGCAAACGCATTCCAGAAATATTTTGGAAATGATTACGAACAAAACAATGGAAAGGAAATAGATATGCGGAAGCAGGGAGCAGTGCGAACAATAGAAAACGTGGGAAGGCTGCGATAACGGAATGTCGGAAGCGCACAGAGAGCAAGCTCATCATCGATAGGAGTTTATGAGGCAGGTAGTAGTTTCGTAATTAGTGTTCTAGTTTTTAGAGAGTTGCCGGCCGCTGCCGGGCATTCAAATGAAACAAACGTGTGTAGCACGACCGACGAGAATGAAGAAAAAAACAATGCGCTTCCTCCGACAAGAAACTGGTTCTGTGCAAATGGCAAAGTTTTATTTTTATGGGTCAAGGAGCGTAAATGTGGAAAAACGTGCGGTAGACGATCGGCTGCAGCCCGTTTTCTTATTAGAAACAGGTAGAACACGGTGTGGTGGCGAGCCGCGCAAGTGTAACGCAAAAAAACATGAAAAACGAAAAAGGAAAAAAAAAAGCAAACTCGACTAGTAAAAAACTAACTGCGACTATTTCTCCTTGCAGGTAAGAAAAGAGTTTAATGGAACTGGGGCCGGAACTGAATGCGAAGAATGGCACACGCGTATATGCGAGAACATCAATTAGCGCAGCCCCTACAGGAGTGCTGCCAATGATAAGAACTCGCCCAAAACGCGAATTACGAAAACAAATTTCAGACACGATTCTTGAAAATAAATCGAAATAAGCGAAAATTAAACGCGCTTCCCGAATCAGCGCGTTCCTCGGTAACATTTAGAATAAACACCGAGTGGATTTACGGTTATAAAGAGATATGTATATATATATATGTAATATATAAATAAAATAACGATGGTAACAATAGTCGCGGTGAGAGAAGAGTAATGAATATTGAAAGAGAGAGAAACTCCCAAGTGCTCGAGGTTCAATGTTCCGGGCAGGTATGCAGAATTGATGGCGGTGTGAATGCGGGGGGGGGTCTGTCCATCTTTGGCAGCGCGACCGACTAGGTACTCTGAGCGCCGTCGCTCCGACCAAACGATCAATGGACGACACGTACGGTCTCGACTTTCTTTATGAAGGACCTAGAGAAAGGATGCCGATAAGTGCAGTTGGCCGCGTCGTAGCCGAAACGGTTTCTTCGACGTTTCGGCTGGGGCATGTTGTCGAGTTTGAGCCGGGCGGTACGGCCGAAAACACAAACGCGATGATAACGATCAGTTAACCGAGACGAAAAATGTACTAATCAATAGAGTGCTGGTCGGATGAATTGGCACGGATGATGGTGAAATACAATGAACCGATTGCAGCAGCGACGCGTCCGTAAATGTAAATACGCGGCGACGAGTGAAAGAAGACCCTCCCCCCTCCCCCTCCCCCGCGCTCCATTAATAAATAATAATCGCCAGCGTTCTGGGTATTAAGGAAAAAATTATGGATGAAAAGTCGAAAAAAGTAATGCGACTTGTTCCCGGTGTGCATTGTCGAAAGGAAGTAATAAGAGTAATTTAGGCGCGAATTCTGACAATGCAGCGGCCTGTCGACGATTGTGTTGTGCAGAGAAAAGAGGCTGTTGAGCCTGATTTTTATTTTTACGGTTTTTTTTTGGTTTTTTTTGTATTATTATTTATTTTTACGGAACACGTAAATATAAACGGTCCTAACAGTCGGACAAGTTTGACGGGATCGGATTTTATTTTTGCCTTCTGTCAGTTTGTTTATTCTCTGGTTGGGGTCGTCGTCTGTGTACATTTTTTTTTGTTTTTTTTTTTTGCTTTTTTTTTTTTCGTCGAAAGGACGTAGAACGATTAAGCGTGCAACAGAGGCATAAGATAAAATCGAAGGAGTATTCTAGCTGTTTAATTAATAACCTTGTCCAAGTTTAATTTTCCCACGCGCCGTTTCTTTGCGATTTATTACAAAAAAGTAAAAATTACAAGCCTGTACCGTTTTTTCTCGAAAATAATCTCAGATGAAAAGTTGGCCGGCGAGAATTCCAGTGAGTATGCTTGGCTGTCGCGCGCGGGTTGGAATGAAAATCGCCCCGTATGGCCGAAAAAACATTGATCAATTTACTATTACAATTTCCGTACATTGTTGTCCTATTTATAATAACAATTTCATTTTATTTTATATTTTCTATTTTATATTTTACTTATTTAGAACTTGCCACCGTCGTGTAAACATATTAACATAACTGTCGTTTTACCAAATTCCAATTTTATCTTCTCGCAATTATCCTTTAACGTACTCGTTTTAAAAAAATGTCAAACTTCTTCCCAATTCCAAAATCAGATCCGCTTCTAAATATATCTCGACCATTCCGTTACTTTTACCGACGAAAACTCTGCTTAATGTCCCTTTGCTTTAAATTTATATCAATATCCCGAAGAAAAGTCTTTTACTAGAGTGATTTCTTTTGCGTTTACTATCAATCTAATCCACGATTTATTTCTATTCGATTCGTGTAAATTTCCCGGTCATAAATTAAGTTTTTAGGTTACCCTCAATAATTTCCCGTTCACCGTATTAATTATTTCTTCAAGCTGCGATATATTTTTAAACCCAAATCGTTTTTTACGCCATACTACCTTTTGACTTCTGGCGAGTTTCCTTCTCTTCTTATCGTTTCGTAATATTATTAATTATATGTCACCCTTATATCTCTATTGGTCGTTTATATTCTTGTCACGCTGTGGCCTCTTCATTCCAACAAGATTCTTCTTCTTAACTATTGCGATGAAGCCAGTCGTGTGTTCTCTTCGCATATTTTCCGTTCTCGGTTTTCGAATTTTACCCGGTATTTTTATATTCACTCGTTTCCTTCCTTGTGACTTTTAGCACTTCCCGTTTCTGTCTGATCAGTCGGCTTTTTTCAATTACACTCTCGTCGGAAGCGATGAAACTCGGTAGCTTTAGAAAAATGTTAATGGACCCACCCCGATTTATAAATATTATTTTAGTAATATCACGTTAAATTTTCTAATCGATTATAAGCGGAAATTAGTGATGGTAATAACGTACGCGGTAATATTGATGACGACAACCGATATAGTGCAGAAAAGACAAATCTGGATAAAAAAAAAACAAACAATGAAAAGAAAAACCGGATCCAAATTTTTCATTCGCGTCATTCATGATTTAAATATTGCAAAAAATATATATATATATATATATCCCGTTCTGCCTATTTCACGCAATTGAACAAGAATAAAAAAATACTCGGTAAATTTCTACACCTCGATCAACCATTCTCTCTACCGGAGGAACACCTTCGCAATATTAATCTTGCAAGTGTGATTTGCAGGGTACACATCCTGACACAACGTGGCGTCCGGCCGAAATAATATTCTGATTTTTTTCTTTGCTTCTTTCATTTTAATTTTCTTTACTTCTTTCATTTTAACAAGCAACATAAAACTTCGTATCTACGTTCAAAGTCCCCCTCTCCCGGCGATAACGAATGTAACGGTGTATAACTTCGGAATAAAAATAAATCGCCAGCCATGAGCAGAGCATAAGAACACACGTCAATTCTCGAATATATCACGAAATAATGCGAATACAGTACATGTCGCAAATCATACGGGGCATAAAGCACGATATTAACAGAGCTCGTTGCGTACACCGAGATCTCCGCTTGATGATAATGAACGGAACGATGAAAATTACTGGCCCGTTAAGTTTATATGCCGTATTGTCGTCGTTGCTTGTTTCTTCTGACGCTTCAATAAATAATTTTAAAAAGGTAAGCACCATCGCATCTTCCAATTAAGTGTAGTCACCGCGGAGTTCACTGACCCCCAGGCACTGGGAACAATTCAGTCGGCCGTCTTTTTCGGAACGTCAAAAAATTTCTTACTCGTTTGTGGCCAAAGTACGAAACTAAAACCCGGGGAGGGGAGGACTTTCAGAGCGGCGTTTTTATCGTAATTATCAAGACGATCAAGAGTTTCCAATGATATACGTATATAATACATGCAAATACGGAGTTCTTCTTTTGAGATTTCAACATAAACCGTTATGTGTATAAACTAGAAACTAATTTTTTCTTATGGTTCTTCGAGTATTCGATGTTGGTTACATAATTTTAGGTAACTTTCCATAATCACCCTAAAAATGAAACGGCGCAAAATAATAATAATAATTGCAAAAATCTGACTAATGTTCCGAAAAAAAGAAAAAGATATAAAAACAGTTAGAGGAACACAAAAAAAGGTGGACGACACATGCGATTTCTGAAGACACGCAGCGCCGTAACTGTCATTGCTTGATGGAGCGTAGGATAAAAAAATTAGTGCAAAACTTCTCGAAAAAATAACTCCATCTCCGATTTCAAATCTGATCACTGCCTTTTTTTATCAAAGTTTGGCCAAATCACCGGTGCATCAACTATACTACCGGTTTACGTTAGTCTACTATAAAGCCGTAATTACGGTTTCGGGCCGGTCTTACGTACATTATATCATATTTAAAAAGGAACCCGTTCTTCAACCGTGAATTTTTCACTCGCCTGCGAAATTCCGAATCACTGTAACATATCATTTATACAAAAAAAAAAATATTAAATGGACGCAGTTAGAGCTATGCACCAATTTTTAATTTAACATTGGATTCATCGAGAAATCGGAGGACGAGTAACACAGTTATTAAACGCGGTGTTAAAACCGCAACATTTGAAATACAAAAAAAAAAATGAATAAAAAAGCGAGTTTAAATAAAAATACACTCGTAGGTTAATGTTAAATGCGATTTAACTCGGTAATTTAAACGCTATTTCATTACTCATCTGGAATGCGCAATTGTATTACTATGTATCTTATTAACTAAAAGGAACTTTGTTTTCCTTATTATTTTATCATTTTATCATTATAAATATTTAACATTAGTTGTTTTTGTGTGTACTTACAAATTTAAAAATAATAATAAAGATCATCGTTGCGATAATTTTGATATCACGATTAATTCTATTTCTATTAATCTTCTTCTTTTATCTAAAAACGTGTGCCCATAATAATTTTTTTTTCTTTATTTTTTTTTGCGTTGTAGAACAATTTTTCGTTATACTTTAGTCGCATTTTCGTTAAATCGGTCAAATGAATACCATTATTTATTATTTGTCGATCCGTTATTGTTATTATCCGGATTTTTGATACTACTCTTTAAATGTCCGATTTTGGCAACAATCGGTTTCGGTTCATTTCAATGTTTACTAATTAGTCAATGTGCCATATGCTAATTCTGTTCCAGTTTTACACTGTTAAAACTCTTAAACATTTTCACCTTCCACTCTTTTTCGTTACACCGCGAATCTCTCTTCTAGTGTTTCGTCCTAAACCCCATATTTCATTACTGAGTTGTTTAATTTCTCGATAGTTGTAATGATTTACTTCTTAGGGTTAACTTTCAATTTCGTTTCTTTTCTAGTTCTTTATTTCAATTTTGTTTCTGCATCTTCCAGTTTGTTTTATTTTGTACTTTATTCACCGTCACTAATACTGCGATACAATTTTATTCAGTTATTTTTATACGTTATTTCAATCTTCGTTTCCTTCCGATGTTTTTCTTTTCTTTTTTTTTTTTTTCATCTAACACCTTTCGGTATAATCACATAAAAATTTAAGTTTATCATAAGTTCCATCAATGAATACTGAAATTATTAATCGCTAGATATATATATATATGTATATTTGTAAATTACACTAAATGAATATTTTCCTATAATAGCGAACGAATTAATTTCTAATTTGTTTATAAAAATTTTGAAAGCTGCAGTTTTTCTAAATCTGAACAGAAATTTAGAAATACCAGATGATACGGCTTATGAAAAACCCAAAACTTACGATTAAATTAAGTTATACTTGATAAAATCCGCATTAACTTTTCGTTTATTAATTTTTTTAGATGTACTTTTTGCTTCCTTTTAACATCCAAAAACGCATAATAATAATCTAAAAAATAAATTTCCGAGTCCGAAAAAAAAAATTAAGCAATGGAAAAAGCAGTTTCCGTATTTATTATTCATTAAAGAGGAATTTAGATAAAACATAGCACACCTGTCGATATACAACAGCTAATCAAATACCTAGTTAACTACTCAATATTTGCAGATGATCTAGCGATTTACATGCGAGGAAATAACATCACACAAATAGAAGGAAAATTACAGAATATCATAACGGCAATTGAAAAGTGGGGCATTACTAAAAACATAAACTTTTCCAGCGGAAAAACCTATGTAATAAATTTTACCAGGATAGCTCCAGTACGCGATATTAAACTAAAACTGAAAGACACATTCATATCTAATAAAATCAAAACGACTTTTTTGGGACTCATATTCGATAACAAATTAAGCTGGAAGCCACATATAGAAGATACGAAACGGAGGTGTACAAAAGCTCTTAATCTGTTAAAAATGCTACAAGGCAAGTCGTGGGGATCGGACAGAAGCTTGCTCTTACGTTTATACAGAACTCATGTCAGATCAATAATGGACTACGGTGCGATAGCATACACCACAGCAGCGGAAAGTACGCTTAAGAAGCTGAATACAGTTCAGAATAACGCACTCAGAATAAGCAGCGGGGCGTTTTACACGAGTCCAATTATTAGTTTGCACATAGAAACAAACATGATGTCACTAAAACACCGTCGAATGTTATTGGCACTGAAATATTATGTGAAAATCAGCGGCAATAGGAGCCATATAAATATTACTACAAAACGTTCCATCCGAATCTACTTAAGATCTATCACGACAGAAACAAACCGTTCGGAGTTAGTTGTACTGACTACCTCAGTTACCTACATATCAATCGAATTACTGCCACTACATCCGAACCTATAAATCCGCCCTGGGATAATACAATACGGTCCGTAACAACACATGAAAAAGACTTACTAAAGGCAAAAAAACAGATAACGGTCGCAATCAAGGATAATGTCCAAAACATATGGGATAGGCAATTGAATAACAAGTTACGGCAAATAAAAGTTGAACTGGAACATTGGGAAACATCACACCGGGCAAACAGGCGAGAAGAGATTGTGTTAAGCAGAATCCGCATCGGCCACACAAAACTAACACACGGATCCTTGCTACAAAATGAACCTCCACCATCATGTGCACTTTTTAACACTCAAAGTCTGTCCATCGAACATGTCATCTCCGTATGTCCAAAACTCCAAAAGGAGCGCGAGGAAGGTTTTTCATCCGCATGTACAAGAAGAATTACTGTCAAAGAGGCGCTTGGAAATGATGAAGCTGCAGTCCAAAGTACTTTTAGATTCCTAAAAGCTGTCAACCTATTTCGGAAGATATGATTTAGTTTACGTATGGCAGAATTATTTGTAATTATTATCTATAAATTGTAATGTACGGTAGACGCAAATGACCTAGAAGTCGAGCGTCTTTAAATAAATATATATATACAATACAATAGCACACCTGCGCATTCAATTTATAATCTGAGCATTTCCAAATCCCTCTTTATCTAAAATATGTTCATTTTCCCTTTTTTTCCTGGAACTCCGTACTGTTAATGTGTATTTTAATGTACATATATCGCACTAAATATCACTAAGCATTCTTACCACATATATCGATTGATAAAACGGATGAGATTTCTTTTTTTTCTCCTTGGGGGGGCTCACCAACCAATGACCTTTACCCAGAAACAAATAGTAAGCAAAGAAGTCGATTTTAATCCGATCAGAAGGATGCGATTTCAGGAACTTTGAATGGAATAACTTGCAATTTTACTCGTTATTGGAGTCGTCGTTTCGTACGTTTTCGTTAAATATTTTCAACGGTAGTTTTTTTTTTATCACTTCTAGTTTTTCACATACTTCTCCGCCTTTAAACGTTTTTGTTACTTTTACGGAAAAAAAAAGAAATAAAAATTCAATAACCGAAGAAGAAGATAATACGAAAAAGGCATGGCTCTATTCATACTTGCCTAATGATCGCGCAACCCAGTTCCGAATTACCCTTAGTCTGAATTTCGACGCTTTTGTCAATACGAAATCATCAATACACACTTGCCTGATTTTTATTTTTATGTATTTATTTATTTTTTTTTTAATCTGCCGAATAAACGAATTCTAAATTTAAACGAAATTAGTCCAAACTATCTTTTGAACGGAATCTTTGATAGGCTAGAGTCTTTTACATTATCGCACCGGAAAAAAAGTAGCCCCATCAAATTTTTACTCACGGTACGCTTAATAAAAATACTAAGCGTTATTACCGGAGAGAACATTTTTTCATTAATGACGGTAAAAACAAAATACCGGCTTCAAAATGCGCTAGAAAGGAAATATTTTATAGAGGATAAAGGGTGCTATTTGAAAAAAATGTAAACATAAAGGGGAGTATGTATTATTACGATTAATCATTAAAGTCGGTACAAAATTTAAATTGCAACATAAGGAAACCATTTTAATGGAGTTTTTCTGATATTACTCAGCAGGAAACGAGTTTTATGCTTATCTAGTAGGACTTTTTAATTGTTTTGCAACTTGAATTCGTTTCCGCTTCTCTGATACATATGAGTGTTGTTTAATCATGTTTTAAGGTATATATATATATATATATATATATATATATATATATACATTACTCCGAATTAAATTAGTTATTTATTCTTTTTTAACGCATTTTTTTCTTCATTTTTAGGAATAATTTTGAAGCCGGGTTTTTTTTTGTTTTTTTTTTTTTAACAATTTTATTTCGTAATTTTTAGGGTAAATATTGTTGAGCGATGATGAACCGATCAAAAATAATACTACCGCCTTTTAAAAGTTGAGGATTGGTTTCGTTACTTCCATCAATGAAAGCTTGTAAATCGAATCATCGAGGAATTCAAATGTTCATCGTCTTTATTATTAGAATCAATATATTTTTTCTTACTACAGAGCCTACATCACAGAAAGCCCTGCTGGTATCTGATTCATCCGCAGCTTTATTGACAATTTCTAATCCCCTTACCAAACATCCTGTAGCAATTCGAACCCAGCAGGTATTATACGAACTTATTAAGAGACAGTGCTCCGTATCCTTTCTGTGGGCGCCCAGCCATGCAGGGATTCCTGGAAATGAACGCGTCGATACAACCGCCCGAGCAGAAATATATTGCCCCTCGCCTAGTAACAGCCCACCTCCACCTTATCTCTCGAACATAATCTTTAATAATCTCACGTCCTTATGGAAAACCCATTGGTCCTCGTGTCAGACTTTCTCGAGGTTAATTAAACCCTCAACCGAACCATGGTGGCCGGAAAAAAGCATTTCCCGCAGAGATTTCTGTGCACTTAGCCGCTTGCGCACAGGCCATACGGCCATGTCGCATAATTTCATTTTGCAAAGAACCCCCTCTCCTATGAATTGTCCTTTCTGTGGCCAAGATGTTGCTCCCTCAACTCCTTATATACTATGCGACTGTCCAGCATTATCACCTCACCGGCCCCTTTCAATTAATAACAAAACAGTCACAAACATTCTTGAGGATTCCCCCGATGCAATTTTATCCATAACACAATTTATCAGAACTAGCGGAATAATCAGATATCTATAAAAACAAACTGCGCATCTTCGTACTGTAATAGCCACAGCAGTTAAACACGGTACAGGATGTTGCTTTCACAAAAAAAGAAGAAAAAAAAAACAAAAAAAAACACCGTGATAATATTATTAGACACTCGAGATTATCACTCGTTAAATTTTAAAATTTTGAGTGTTCGTATTTATCCGATATTCCCAAAAAAACATCGATTTTTAAATAGTTCACATCGCGGACCTTTTTAAAACTTTCGTAGCTATTTTTTATACGGGGCTATATTAAAAATTCGTTTTTTCTTTCCAATTTACAATTGCACGATAAAAGTAGTAATATTTTAAGACTGATTTTTTGAACGTTATTTGATGACTACTCAACGAATAATCATCGATACACACACTCTTATGGGACTCTACCACTGATCGATATACACATTTTCAAATAAATAAATAAATAAATATTCCCTCTTTTAGAGTCGAGAAAAGGATTAAAAAAAAAAAATTGAAACAATTCGTAATCGAAGCTGTTAGAATTCGGAAATGAAAAATAGAGAGGGGAGAAGTTAAAACAGGGAAAGTTTGCGTTTTCTCATTATTTTTTTTGTTTTTTCGATTTTAGTTAAAATACCTCAAATATTTTTCCATAAATTTTTAATTAAACACCAGATAACACATGTATTGCGTAATATATACTACAAACAAAATATGGAATGAATCACGGCGTGTAATATGTCAAGCTGTACCCGAAAGGTAACTTAAAAATATACCGTCGTCCGCCATGACCCAGAAAATCCACGTCAAACGATCGTCTTCTTCGCCATAAAACTAAAAATGAGTGCATTGAAATATTTAACCGGCGCAAAGATATTATTTTTCTCGTTAAAATTTTCCTTTCAAATGTCAAATATTACATTTCGGTATTTTATTTAAATTAGGAAAGAATGACGAATCTCCTTTACACACACACACACGCATGTACATATCACACTCGGAACCAAATTCTTTTCAAAGTCTATACACGCTTTTCCTTATGATATCTCTTTCTTCCGTTTTATTTTATATTTTCATTTTCACATGTTTTACCTGACAAGCATGTTCTGTGTCTTAAGTACTCTGCCTATCGTACTCAGGGATAAATCAATTATAGTAGCGACGTTTCGTTCGGCTTGAATGCGCACAAAAGTTCAGAAAATGTTCGTAAGCTGAAATATACAATTTAAAAAGAAAAAAAAAAAGAATACTCAGAGATACGTTACATTTTTTCTTTTATAAATATTAAAAGTATCGTCTATTTTCTTAATTTTTCCCCCTCGAAAAATGCTCTACTTCTCGAAAACATCGAACCTGTCGATTTTTTTTTTTTTTTTTGTTAGCTAAGTTATGTACAGCCTCTTAGAGGCGTGGGATTGTGATGGTTGACTATGTAAGCTTTGAGGTATGAAAAAAGTTTGACGTTTTGACAGTAGCGGATAGTACGGATTCAAGAGTTTCCTTTATGAGTAAATTTCTTTGATCGTGAAACTTTGGGAACCGATGATGACTGATTGACATCGGGACATTGCGGGCGTCACGTATCGGTCGCGCTTGTTTCTTTAGGATGTACCTATGTGTTAAGTGTTCTTTATCGGAAAAGTACTACTCCGTCTTTTCTTGATTTCCCTTGTAGATGCTCGAAAGACTGTCTCATCTCCCATAATAGCACACGCCTATTTAATTTTAGCTTAAATTCAGACTGTTGCGCAATTTGGTGTGATTACTGCGCTCGAAGCCGAATTATTCAGAATTCGCTGTGATTTCATGCTTGTCACATGATTTTGGCAATACATATATTCACTCATTACAGATTGCCTGGTTTCCATCACTCGATCCAGTCTCAAGGTCCTCTGGTATGGAAAATATGAACAAACTAAGCTGCGATATTAGATTCCTCAGAGTTTCGAATGCGCGTAGACCTGGCAAGGCAGCACTATTTTCTTATACCCGCTGCCAGAAATGGAATCTTTTCCACGCAGGAACATGAAAGATGAATACCCGGTTGTGGCAAGTAACCCCTCTGTTAAAGTACAATCGATTCGAATGCCGAGTTTTATGTTTAAAAAAACAAAAAAAAATCATCGCTGTCTTCAACAAATTACGTTTTGGCTCTTTACGGCACAATCGCATCATTGAGGGAATGACGCACACTTCACGGCGTAGCAATCACACCTATTGCAGACCGCATTTTGAAATATTCCAGTGTTCCATTCACAATCAGACCAGATTTTCGATAAGCCTTTACTTTCCCGGGTGCCGACAACCTAATAAACATTTTATAATATCTCGTTCAACGTGTGTTTCGATGTCAGACGTATAATTACAAAAACAAATCTTTATATATATATATATATTTATATAAAATTATTTTTAACGAAACAATGTTTTTTTTTTTAAATAATAATTTACGGGTTCTTCAAGGCACTAGCTCATCTATGGGTTCCCAACATAATTATATCATTTATTTATACAATATAAGATCAACTTAACTTAAGTACTACTTTCTGTGTTACAACATAAAAGTGTTAACTTATATATTATTCACACTCTCATTATTTATCATTTATGTTACAATTATACACCATCATCTAAAATAATATTTCCTATTACAATACCTTAATATGTTAACACTTATATATAGCATAATAATACAATATAATTTTTATACAACTACCACTCTCTCATTAGCAGCTTAAAACTGGAGATAGTAATCTCATGTCAATACGATACTTTTTTTTTTTTTTTTTTACTATTTCTATTGCTCTTTACACCATGCTATCAACCAAATTCTAACCTTGTTTTTCGATCTCTCCGGATTTTTTTCATTTCGAATTTCCTTTGGTATCTTCCCCATTAATTTTATTAATACCTCTTCCTCTACATTGTCTATTTTACTGTTAATCCCCCTAGATCGTACATAGCAAAGTTTATCGCAAGTCTTGTACGTTCTAGTTGGTAACTGCCTATCTTCGAGTTTAGCATTGAGTAATTTGCTGTAATAATATAAAGCATTTTTGGTAACATTTCGTTATTTTTGTTCCACCAAGTGATTTAGCTAATGTGGTTTTCTCTCGTTGTGTTTTAAACATTTTTTTTTGGTTGATTTTTCTCATTTCTGTAATTTTCGTCTCCCTCCAAATTCCGATTCCGTATTTAATTCCGGACATTATTACAGCTTCGAAATATTAAGCTTTTGTATGTCATACCTTGTTTTAATTTATATAGTGCAAGACTATAGGTTACCACCTGACTTTCGCCGCAATATTGTCAATATGGTTTCTCCATGTTAGACCTTCATCTAATGTGTTATCCCAAGATATCGATTAATTTGTAAAATAATTAAAATTAAACTGACATCAATTACGCAGAACGTTCGAAATAAATCTGGTTTAGATTTCTGTGGCGAATTATAATGGATTTCTGTATTTTTAAGATTTTTTTATTAAAGTTTTCGATAAAAAATACGAATAAAAAGTTCAAAATTATTTAACAATCTACTCTCGATAACTTCGACGGCCCGTGATATATTAATTATCGTCGAACTGCTATTACGAATCGGTAAAAACTTTTAACCACAAACCGGACTAATATTGAGGCGCTGTCGCTCTGAATACTCACACACACACACACACACTGAATTCCTGGAAATTGATAAAAAAATTTTTAAAAGTCTCCCGCCTACAAATCACCGGCTAAACAGTGGGCTGTAGGACTTTCAGGGGGGAGAAAACTGTATCTTTCGCATGAATTTTTTTTGCATAGATATCGGTTGACGCGCGAAACGGACGTACGTGACACATGGCGTAAATTCTAGCACAGTGTGAACGGGTCAAAGCGCCGAAAATTAGTCACCGGAGCGGGAAAAATAATTGATCACACGGAAGAAAACGAATTCGCAACACTCTTACCGCAGCTGGCTAACCATATACAACGAAATCTCTGATGCCGAAATCCGGGAACGAGTAATTATCGTCTAGGAAACAACAGCTGGAAATTTAGAAAAATGCCATACTGGACGGTGAAAAATCTAAATTTTTAACTGCGCACCTTCGAGTGCAACAACCTCCTTTTAACGGTATCGCTATTAAAATGTAACGAATAAAAATGAAAGAACGAAAAATAAACGATTACCGGTAAATTCGAGTTTAAATATATATTACCCGCAGAGCCTGTTAATTAACGTAATTAACGAAAACAGTGAAAAATTAATAGGCCTATCAAATCTATCAAATGGAATACGTGCAAAAAAAAACGTTTTTGAAAATACCCGCTATAACAGCGGCATTTCTCTGGAAAAATTAAGCGTTCAGCGTTTATGTAAATTTTTTTTCTGATTCGTAAAATATCGTGTTTTGTTTGACCGGATGATGCTGCGAGCAATGGAAGCGATGCGCAAATACACGCACGCAACGAAGTGTCTGGGCGGATGATTGGCGGCGCAACACGGAAAATCGGTCTGGTGCAAAGTCGTGATGTCTGCATGAATGATAAACGTATTGAACAGGAACCGACTCAGGAAGGTGACCTAAAAATAGGTGAAACGCGTAACCGACACAATTTGTATCGTTTTCTTGAATGAAAGTTAAAAAAATTTTCGCATGTGTATAAAGCGTTTACCGAACGAGAACGAATTACGAGGTCGCTATTTAAAAATATCCGTTGGCCGTATTTAAGAAACAGTGTATTTACCTTCGATACCTTCAACCGTTCAACCGAACCGGAAGAAAAACAAAATTGTCAGAAGATTACGAGAAATTATCGTAAACGATTTCTAAATAAAACAAACATTACGCTAAAATAAAATAGTACAGATGCAAATTTAGAAAAAGGGACCTTTACTAACGCGATGAACATTTGGGAAAATAATTCTTCCGGATCTACCCAATATTCCCCACATTTTTATACGGAAATGAGATAAAATCGGCGGTCTGAAACGCTTCCCTGGTCGATCGACGCTTTTATCCTCATTCCTGTATAAAAATACGGCGTATATTATTTGGTGGAGCTGGAAAAATTATTTTCCCTATCTTCATCGAAATTAATAAATAAAAGCTATTCTTTGAATTTCCTTCATTCTATTTTTGACAATCATTGGGGTTACCTTTATAGGGTAAAAGGTTTTTCCATATTTCTGAAATATTTTTAATTTTTCTTCTTTTTTTCAGAAAGCAAAACTGAATGAATGAATTTTATTTTGAAAAAAAACATGATTTACTTAATAGTCAGAAATAATATAACTGGCTGGATTTTTATTTTCACTTTTTTTTTTTTTTTCAGCTAACCTGAAGTCCTATCAATATATATATATATATATATATATATATATATATATATATATATATATATTATATATGTATATCTGCATCAAATTGATCGGAAGTAATTCCTGAAAACCTTCTACCGGTCTCCAGATTTATCTGGATAGCGAATTTCATTAAAATTGGCCTTACCGTTGTCGAGATACTAACGCGCGCTCAAATGACGTAGTTTTCCCCCCCTCTTTTTGTTAAACCTTCTTATCTAGGTATAACAGTTTTCATAAAAAAATTGGTTTCGCTGTTTCCGAGATTTTCAAATTTTGCAAGAATACACAAGCCCGAAGGTCAAGTTGAATAAAAGCCTTTAAAAAATTCCCGCGACAGAAGTGAAGTATAAAAAAAGGATGATGTAAATTGACGAAATGACTGTGTGCAGAGAGATTCAAATTTTCGCCAAATGCACACATTTAATTTTCGTATGAGAACTTACACGACTTACTATTATATATTTTCAACGTACTACTCGGTTGTAATGGAAAAAAATGCTCGTTTAGCCTTAGAAAGTTGCAAGTATATAGCTTCTAAGGTGTTTTTGTTTTTGAGGAAGTAGAAAGGAAATTTTCGGCAATTGCAGACGGTTCCAGATCATTCGGAGTTTGAGAAAAATTGTTGAAGCGACTGATAAAGAGAAGTCTTCTTGATAAGCACTGAGAATATACTCTACATCCTGGACGGTGAAAATTATTATTGAACAGATAATCGCTAATCGCTATAGGCTGTTTGTGTTAGGTTAATAATTGATACGCGAAATTCCGAAAAGTAAAAAATAACGATTTCGAACTAGGAATAAACCGAAAATTACGATTGTGGATCGAACGGAGGAAATGTTTCGAAAGTTGGATGGATATGAAATAATTCGACTAGCTGGGTTTTAGAATTATCGCGGTAGCGCACGCTACGGAGAAGTTTCGGCGAATAGGGCACGATACGGACCATATCGCGCGACATACGAACGAGAATAGCTTGTGGTTCGTTCGTTACTTTTATCGATATTTTTGTAATTACGGTGCTGCTGAGACGTGGGTAATTAAGCTCAGTATGGGGACTACTAACGACGTACTATCGAAATAAAATGCTGACGCATAGTTCCAGGAATAAAATGGTGCGACGTACTGACTTATTAAGTAAATGCAGACAAGACACAAGCGACTCTCGAAAGTAATACACACGAAAAAAAAGTCTGGAAAATTCTTTGGACACAAAAAAAAAATAAGGCAGCCTTTGATCAGAGTATAAAAAAGATAGGTCATCGTCGGCCAGCGTTAGACGATACAAATAGGTCGGTGTATTTTTTTTTACCTGATGCAGTGTGCGGAACGGCGAAAGGGGGCCCTTGGTAGACGACAACGATGATGATTTCGTGAACTGTTCGAAATGCTGCATGTTTTACGAAATGTAGTGCTGTTAGAAAATTCGTGAAGTGCACCAGTTTTTGCTGACTTCGTGAATTGTACGATTATCCGCGCGTTACATACACGTATATAAGTGTAAAGGAAATCCCATATATATTCTTGATAAGGTATCGTGGATTCTGAAATTAAGCTTTTCACAAAATGTACTTAAAAGCTTCTGATGGATCTGATGAGAATACTGGCTTTACTTTCCCCCAGATAATTCTACGGCATAACCAATTTAATTTCAAACTGGATATATATATACCTGGGAGCGGTTTGGATCCGGAACTAGACAAGATTAAACAAAAATGTTTTTGCATTCGTGAAGCAGAAAGAAAATAGGCTGCCAGTTAGAAAAGATATAGACACTATAAAATGAATACCAGCGTTGAGAACTCTGTTAATCGCCAACAACTTTATCATCATCTTCTTCTTCTCGTGTCATCGAATTATTCGGGTATTGCTTCATCACCCTACGCGGATTGGACACTATCTGATGAAATACGTGTCTCTTGCTATTCCGAATAAATCCTCTGCTCTCTTACTTCCGGTCCATTCCTTATGAGATCTTCCTTCTATCATACTCATTATTATTGTCTGTAACAATTTGTATTTTTCACCTCTCACGAAGTGTCCGAAAAAATTTGTCATTTATCTTTTTGGTCAGAGATTCCATTTAGCACTTTTTCATTTTTCATTTTTTTCGTCCACGGTGTATTTTCCACACTCTCACTTCGGTAACACCACTTTTTGAACGATGAGAAACGCTTCTTTATATTTTCCTTCAGCGTTCTCGCATCGGTATAAAAGCACTGACCACACGTCACAACGTCTTCTTTCTGATCTGCAAGCTTCACGATCACGAAGAATGTCCTTGAATTTCATAAACGTATCCCCAGCCATCCCAATACGAGTTCGTCATATCAGATTAACTTCCATTATCCAGCTGCCTGAATATTTATGTTTTTCTACCCTTCCGATTTCTATAGAATTAGTTTTTCATTTGTATCATCTTGAAGCTATCACGAATTTTGCTTTTTTTTTACGCATCGAACATTTTTTCGATTTTTCGAAATTTTTATTTCGGTGTAAATCATATTTTTCGCTGAGCGCACTTATTATTATCGTTATTAATAATATTATTCCGTTTCTTTGTACTAAAATATTATGTTTCTTATTGTTTTTTTGTTTTTCGTATACGGTCCCAAAGCTATCCTGGCCGATTTAATCAAAGCACTTTCAATTTCATTCTTCCAAAGATAATAATATATGTCGAACGGGAGTTTGTTTATAGTTCAACTTTGATGATAACGGCGTAAGATAAGCTGCTTTGACTTTTCCCACGAAATTCTGATTTCTTAGCTTTTCTAACATATTCACGTGCAAAGATAAGAATTTCGGGGAAAGCATATTCAAAGCGGACAACTGGGAAAAAATAAATAAAAATTAGCATACGTACAACGGTGAAATTAACCTTGCGAGTTGATGGCGTTCACCTATAAATTCCGTTAAACTATTTATTTCTTACTTTTCCGTTTGAAAGGTGTGTGTGTGTAGCTATCAAAATAAACCTCAACGACATTATCGTAAAATTCCATTTTTTAAAGTAGCCATAAACTTAGTTATTTCCGCAATTTGTATAATTTTTGCAATTCCGTTTTGTATAATAGTTGTAAATTACCCGGCCCGAGTAAAGCTGTTCTACTATTATTTTCGTAGAATTATGCCAGTAAAAATTTTTAGGAAAAAATTTCGTTACCGACACGAATCAACGCGATTTTGTTTATATTCAAACTTTGATTAATAGCAGAAAAAAAATAATAATTTACGTTTTGAGTCGCCGGCAACGCGAATGGGTAAGTATTTAAAGTTTATTCAATAAATCGATAAATATGAGCGGAATGCTAAAGAGCAAATTGAAAGATGATAGTGGTGATCAAAAAAAGTATCCAAAAAGGTGATAAATGCGCGGCCGAAGCCAATATAACTTTCTTTTTATATATAAAAAAAAAAAATGTTTCCTTATTTTTCCTTTTTTTTTTCTCATGATTTTATTTTATAATATAAAAAAATCATAAAATATTTCAATATTTAATCAAATAGCGAGAAATGATTAAAATCTGCGCTTTTGATAGTTTAACGAGTAACGACGCTGCGTGAAATAAAAGCAAGCCAGAGGCCAAACCCCTTTGTGTATTTATATCTATCTAGTATATTATGTATATACACATATATATATATATATATATATATGCATAACCCAAGTTATAATTTCTCTCTAGAATCAGTATATTTTCGTATATACGGCAATGCCAGTCTCCTTTTCTGACTTAGCTGCATTACCGTACATATTGTTACACTAGTAATTTAAAGTTATTACAAATATTAAAATATATTTTCTATTTTTTCATTCGAAAGAAGTGAATATTTTAATCGCTTTGTGACCAATGTTCCTGTAATTGTATTTCTAATTGTAACTGTAATATATAATAATGAACTCGTTTGATTTGCCTATTCCGTTATTATTATTTATTGTTTATCAATATTACTATTTAATTGCGTAATATATCGACATCAAATAGAAAATCCGGATTCCGCGGATGAAATACTAGGGGAAGCCACTAGATACGTATTATATTTTATCTATCATATCGTACTTATCGTACTTAACAAATCATCTAATGCTGATTGCGATCCAAAAAAAAAAAAAAAAAAAAAAAAAAAGAAATACATACGTAAAAAGGAAGAACAAAAAAGCCCAATGAAAAACACAAAGCTAATTTTTTGTTGCCAGTTAGATCGCCGAAAAATGTTAATAACCACGTCGTAGCAGCACATACCCTCATTGGTGCAACAACTTTGTGCGTCGGCAAGGTTTAATATATGTTTGATCGTTATTATTAATTATTACTATTTTCGATTTATTCATGTTATTAAGTTAAATCTTAAGAAGATATTCTGAAAACAAAAAGAAACATAATTCCAACATGCTCAAGGTTATGCTTCGCAGTAACCAAAAACATTATTGTTTATAAATCAGAACAATAGACCATGACGCGCTTTAACACATCGAATTCGTGTTATTGCGTTTTAACATTGTCGGTGGAGTTTTCAACCGCGATTTCTGTCGTCGAATGCGTCCCAGATAAAATGAAAAAAATATCTATCGGATCGAAAGGTGCTGCGTACACTCATATATATGACGACGTTACTTTAGATTTCCGTAAAAGTTGATCGACTTTTGTTTCGCAACAGTCAGAAAAAGTTGTGGCGGTCCAATTCAGGAAAATTTCACAAGTCCTTATAGAGAGTGTTAGGGGAACAACGTAAAACGCGATAGAAGAGCTAATTCCGAAGACCTACATTTCGACCGTAGTTGGAAAAAGTTTGATTGAGCAATTCATTAATAGGTCGGGGTTAACGAATGTTAAGTACATACTTGAGTAATTTTCGCCTCGCGTTTTAGTACGCTTGTGTGCGTCGCTTCATATTTGAAGATTTTGCGCCATTAAGGTCGAAATACGCATCGTAGTCTAACGTTCGACTCAACGATGTATGACCGACGAAAAAGATGACAGCGCCTGATCGTAGTCCGTTAAATAGTCTGCTAGAGTCGCATCTTTCGAATTTCACTTCTAATTTATTTCGTACGCCTAAAGTTGCAAGTAATCATATATCGTTAGAAAATGGAAGCTCCGAAGCCAACTGCTACATTATTTACGCATTACGAGAAGTCAATCTCTTGTTTTGCTCTTTTTTCCTTTTTTTTAATCCACGTTCGCTTTAGCATAATTCTTCCTATTTTGCAATAATTAAAATCGGTAACATTGTAGCTCGAAAGGCTACGAAATTGGAAGTTGACGTCGCGTTCCTCAACACAAGTTTCGAATACAAGCGTCACTTTAAAGTATAGCACGTTTAATTTAAAACGTCCTCTAACGAGGGTAAAAACGAAATCGAAGGTTAGGCTAAAATTTTAGTTGGATTAGGTTTAAATATGTTGCTTCTTCTTTATTTTTTTCTCATATTTACGTGTTCTAAACTGTAATAATAATAACTCTGAAAAAATGATGAAATATAAAAATTTACCATCATTCTACATTGAAATATTATCGAAAACGTATTCGGATAAGTTTGACTTGTTAACGGTGAAATTTAAGAAATATTCGGTAAAGCGTTGTACATCGTAACCTGAGGGTTTAGCTCGACAGCACGAATCATATTGAATTTTCAAACGAAACTGATGTTCCAGTAGAACAACGAGCACGTTTTCAGTTCTTGCTTAACTACGGTGGACATAAATATTCTTCCAATAATCAAAGCGACATCGTTAACTCGCGTTTGAACCATTAAAATTGCTCCAAAATTTAGCTACCGTCTCTTAAATATCAGAAACGCTGTCGAATTGTAATGTGCTTTGTACAAAGGTTCACATGAACACCGGGCAGAAGTAGAAAAACCAAAAAAAAAAAAGAAAAAAAAAAAGAGGTTATCTCGAAGGAGGAGACTTCAACGAAGTGTGTCTTCGCTTAAAACGGAATCGTTAACTACATCGTAGATATAAGATGGCATTATTTTACGATGACTCGGGGAGTGGAGTTGGATGATTTTTGAAGAGTAGATTTTAATTTATTCGCAGTAAAATCGGAAATAAAGTAACGTCATTATCGTTGAAAACATACGCTAGAGCGACAGAATCCGTAAAATAGGCCATCGAAAGAAGGGCCTTTTTATTTATAATATTTCCTACATTTTTTTGCCATTAAAAAAATTCCTAACCATGTTTGTCTTGAAGTTTCACTGCCCCCTTCGCATTTTTAGCTTTTCCAAATTCATGTTTTCACTCATGGCCTCCCCTTTGGAACTGATTTTCTTTGGCTGTCTCGTTGAAATTGAAAACGAAAATAAATAAGCAGCCCGTCCAATTCCGCTTTTCTCAATTACCCCCGACCTAAACACTTCGTTTTTCATTCTTCGTCTAAGTTTATCTTATACGAACACACATAAACGGTCACCTTGCTTTTCCATCTCTCGGCGCTTTTTAAAATCTTCGATCATCCGATTTTCTCGGAATAATCTCTTTCTTCTTATTTCGAAACGATGCACTCTCTCTCTATTCCGGTTTAATAAAATTGAAATCCCCTTATTTTAATTTCACCTTCCTGTTCTCGGCGTTCCTTACGTACGCATCCTACGGACGAGTGGAATTTAGAAAAACTGCCGACTTCAGCGTGGAAAATTATGCAGCGTTAATAACAAAACAATCAGCTCTCTTCTAGTGTTTGTGTGTGTGTTTGTTTGTGCGTGGGTGGGCGATGAATACATCGAAATCGTCAGCGGTACTAAATGCCCGTGCATTGAAGAACAAAATGTGGTAAATACTATCCTACAGTGCTAGACACACGCACACACACACGCACACGGCAATTAGTTCGGCTTTCACTGTGTATGTGTCCGAAAACAAACAAAGCTAGTGAAGAAAAAGGAAGAGAGATAAACGGTTTTAATTTAATGCTGTAATAATGTAGGAATCCCGTTTTCATTCCGGCATAACTGTAGTGTACGGATAATTTTTTTTAATTCAACACAAACAGAACAGATAATCTCTGTAACTGTGGATAATTAAAATTAATTGGAAATGGTCACTCGTTCGAAATTTCTTAATTTACCGCTTAGAACCGAAAAGAAAATAAGGAAAGTAATTTGACATTTGGAACATTCTGCAAGAAATCGTCGCGCGTCCTCCTAAAACGGTCGAACATGTGCCGTTTTTGATGCTCGCAATTTTAATGATCATTCAAAAATCAAGCTGCTGGCAGTGGTACATAAATATGTCTGAAAATATAATTATACCGGAATCTGCAGGAATATAGAGAAAGAAACGGGGTCAATATTCTTTTCGGGTCCATTATAAGCCCAGCGCATTACGAACAGAGCTGAAAAAATTGAAGTATATACGTACATGGGACCTAGTTTGAATTTTCGCTTCACATAAATTTAACGGGTATGGTGTCAAAAATAACGCGTCAGAAAACGATAATTGCAAATTTAATTAAGGCAATGTTCCTTATTAGTTTCATTACTTCTTTACGTTTGTTATTAGTATCGCAAATAAATATGGTTTTTTAAAGTCATTTTATTTCATCATTTTTGTTTTACGGAAATCTGTCGAAATAAAATATATAAAAGTATGTGATTAGCCGTCGATCAGATTCAGGATTCCGGAGTGTTCAGCTTCCAATTCGCGGGATTGACCGTGCCGATATAAATCCGATGATGGTTCGTTTTGAGATATGAGATACTACTATTGCCGATCAATTTGAAAAATACAGTCCGGACACTTCTAACCCCCGTTTTTCCTTTCTCTTCCAAATCACTCTTTTTCCATGGACGATATTTTGTGGTTTATACCGTAAAGCGATTCTATTGGCCATCAGCAGATTCCGTACACATACGCGCGCTTATTCTCCGCAGAGCATTAAAACTGCGTACATTTATTTATTATTTTATTTTTCAATTTCATTTCTAGTTTATTTTCTTATTTTTAATGCGGTATTATATATAATAAAATCCAAGAGGAAACATCTAAGAAATAACCACTGACAAATTTTTAAAAAAGTGTATGTACAAGTGTCAACACTATTTTTCTCTTCAGTTTCCAATTTTGTTTCTCTAATGTTTCGTTTTCTCTTTTTTACCGCACCTCACAAGCAATGGCTTTCTAGCAAAATAGAATATTTTCATTTCTATAGTCGCTAGGAGACTAAATATTCTAATATCTCTAATTGGAACCGCCGCATTAGTGAGTTGATCTGAAAAGAACGAAAGATTCCGAACAATTACGAAAATTGAGTTCCGAATCGTTTAAAGAATTAATGAAGTTTATTTTCTCTATAGATTTTCGTAAGATTAGAGTAGCCACTGTCACCTAACGTTGGTAAACTAGACAATTCGAGTCGCTGGTATTAAAGGACAAAAAATCGCTAACGGAGTGAGAAATTAATAGTTTGCCTTTGTCGCCTAAACTTTGGATACTGAAATCACAATCATAATCCCGGCATCCGCACGAGCAAGTACAGTATGTTTTATTGACGCGTAATTCTTGTCATAATTTCAACTCGAGTTAAGAGCAATGAGAAGCAGCACAGTTTTATTCGTGACCTGGCGACGCAGAAAGTGTCCAGCGAGTATAGTCATAGTCTCGCAGGTCAAATTATACAGCCACACACACGCGCCTGCTGAGAGTTCACGAATACTCCAGATCTTTGATTCTAGTTAACGTTTAATGACTCAGTTTAAACAATGAATTTAGTCGCAAAGATGACAAAGTCAATTGCTTTCGTTTTGTATCTTTCCTTTTCCTATTATTATTATTACTTTTTTTTTTTTTTTTTTTGATATAGATACAATATTTACGTTGACACGCCTTCCAGTCACTTTCAATTTCGTAACACAAGCGAGTGTCTATTGCCGCTGTATTATTTTTTTTTTGAAGATTTTTACTCTGCATTGTTCTCTAAATCATTTTCAACTAGACTGCTTTAGTCTAGCTGTAAGCGATAGGCTGAAACCGATTAGTGATTAAAAAAGTTTAGACTGATTCGGTTCTCGCTTTTTTTTTTTTTTTTAATCATTTGAACTATTTTTTCTCTATATCTAGTAGACCATCTCTGGTCCATCTGTTGAAACCGATTGGTTAACCGGATTCGTTCATTCGGTTCAGCTACAACGGTTTTTCTTTGTTCAACTGTTTGTAATATTAATCTAAATCTGACGGAGTACGCAGTTTCGGTTTTATCTTTTGCTAATTAATCCCTTCTCGAGTCTTTTCTATATATATATATATATATATATGTATATATTTTAGAAGTACAGATTTTTGGTATTTTGCGTCAAAGTACGAAATATACATATAATAATAACATCGATCGAAAGTTACGTTTAAATAATTTTCTTTTTGGATGAAACTTTTACACGCATATTTTATTTTTGTGATTTTCTGATAAAATAACAGACGCATGAATACAGAACGATTTTTCTCAAGCCTTTTTTACTAATATGTACTTGCAAAGAAATATGTAGCGATTTTTTGTTGTTTTTTTTTTTTTTTTTTTTTTTTGTTTATTGCCAGTAATAAGTAAACGCCTCTTTATTTATTTTAACAAGCGATTAATTTTTATTAAAATTAGTCTCGCATTTAATAATAAGTTTTTCTAGCCGCTCACTGAGCACATTTATAGCAAAACTGTAATTATTATCTACTTCGTCAGTCAGCGTGGATCAGATGCGCGGTATAGCTGAAGATTATTATTGTCGTTAATTATCTGGAAATCTGAAATTACTCGTTGCTTGGCCGAGACAAAGCGAATTCACAAACAATATGACTAATGGTCTGAATGATGTAACCGAGCCGGTTGCTGAAATAATAGAGCCTTTCCAGCTGACTTCACTTGTATAGGCAAAATTAATGCGCTTTAAAAATATCAATGAAGCACGGCAAAAATTATTCAGTCGTAATAGATAAACGTGTGCCAGACAAACAACGGATACGTTTTATAGCGATGTATCTTCTGAAGGTGTAGGGTAAGAGCTTCTAGTAAGAATGAAAACTGGTCCGTAGTAATTAAATAGATATAAAAAAAAAAATTAAAAATAAAAAACGAAACCTTTTTCGATAAACTTTTTAAAATACATTTCCACCGGGCCCAAGCGCAATCTAAAAAGGTTTTTTATTCACTACTCTACGTGCATCATGAACGAAACGATGAGAAGAACAAGTTAAACTCTCCTCAGTTTTCGCGAAATTAGTGGTCCATTCTTTTTTGGAAAAAAAAAAAAAAAAAGTATTCAGTACAAAGCGCTTAAGGATTTGTTTTTTCCCCCTTTCGAGACGTAATTTGCTAACCGCTCAAAATGTGATTAAGGTAGCCCTCCTAAGGATAAATACTAACAACGGCTAATAATTTTTCTTCCCCGGTCGCTGCGGAAGTTGCACGATTTATCATCGCATTTTAATGATAAATTAATAATTGCCGTTCTTCTTTTACACTTAAATTCTCGCACAGTTCTTCTAAATGGCGCGGCGTCCTTGATACTTCGTGCAAAAATATAAACGAGTTTTTAAGCGGAAATGATTTGAAACGGTCAGCCAGTCGCATTATTCGAGGGAAGAAACTGCCTTCGAAAGTATAAAAATCTCAGCGAGATCAGTCTTTCTTTTTTCACAACAAAGTGTAATTTAACTCCTCATCAGTAGGCTAACTAGTTTAATGAGGCAAAATTTCTTAATGGCCGCTGCTCTCTTCTCGTGTAGAGTAATGTTTATCAAATGAATCACTCTGAAACAGGGCGCTGAACTGTAAAAAAGTTGGACACACTTTACAACTCCAAGATTCTATCGGATAAACTAAGAGAGTAGCGCGCTAACTCCTCTCCAAGTTAACTTCGAGCGAGGTGAAATTGCATTAAAGAAACAAGTGTTAAATCACCGACGCATTAGTAGACCCTTATCGTTTATTTTGTTGTTTTTTTTTTTCTCTGTTGTCATATTTGAATACGTTACCGCGTGAAAAATTTGCTTTATTACGGAAAAACAACCGAAGTGAAGAATTAAAAGTAAACGACCTCCGGAATTATACAGCGATGTTGTGCCGGAGGAAATGAAGAATATTCGAAAGAGATGGAAATTGAAAAGTACAAAACTCCTTTTCGACACGTGCGATTGATAATAAAAAGGCAAATTAAAGTCAGAAGACAAAACGGGAGTAGAATGAAAGACACGATTGGCTAATCTGCCGAACATGCGGCTAAAATGAATACATAAAATAAGGGTTTCTCCTTTCTTTTAAGAAATAGACCCAGCGATTCTCTCCGGAAGAATTTAGATCGTGTTCTTTCGTAGATAACTATTAAAATTAACGGCAACGCCATGTTTATTTAGAAGGGGGGGATTAAAAAAAAAAAAAAGATGATAAATGAACCCATGAACCATAAGCGCAATCGTACTTAAAAGAATTAATCGATTTTTTTGATTTTTTTCATTTATTTAATATTTCATATTGTGTTACATTATGTGACAGCGCGCTGACACGAATACCGGTAACATCGGAAAAATCCAAGCGAAAACTTTCAGTTATTATTCGAAGGTCACATTAATAATAACAACAGAAACGAATTATATTATTAAGTAAAATAAATTTAAATTATTTCTACAGAAAATTAAAAATAAAATAAATTTAGTTCCGCACTAAAGTTTACAATAAATCGAAAAGAACTCTAATAATGATATGTCCTGTCTCTTTTTCCCGAACTAAATTCGAAATCCTTCCTCAGTGTTAAAATATACTATTATAAGAAATAGTTGACGGAACTTTAAAATTCGTCCGGCCGTAAAAATCTGCAAAACTTTATCAGTGATACCGAACTCACTTTATTCTACACAGTATAGAGTAAAAATGCAGCGGTATGACGATGAAATCACATTTTCGCACCTGTTGCATCTAAAGTAAGTTCCTTGCTCTCGAGTTTTGCCCATCTAGATTGGCACGTTTCTCTGCTACAATTAAATGTATACGTGAGTATAAGCGGCAATGACGGCGCGCCTTTGTTTATAAAAAAAAAACTGCTTGTATAGTTTTCAGTTATAAAGTATGCAACTATTCAGATGGTTGGCGAAATTTTACTCAACGTAAGTCGTTATACGAGTATCATTACTTGATGAGCTATTTTAACGCAAAAAAGTAAATAAATATATACACTACCAAATCAGAGGTGTCACATAGGTTTTCGAGACTTGTCTCGTCCCGGATCCAAATTGTTCCCAAGTCTATACCTAATCTGAAATAGAATTGGGTACCAGAGAAATCTGGGGGAAAGTAAAGGCGGCCGAGAGAAAGAAACTGGCCCCAGTATTCTCCTTAGATTCATTAGGCTTAGTACATTGTGAACCTTAACTTCACAATCCCAACGCTTTGTCAACGGTATTGGGACTTACTTTAGTTTTTTTATGTACATAAAGTCGTGTTATAAACGATATTATTATTCGGGCGACAGAAATGGGTTCACAAATCAAAAAAAAAAAACAAAACAGCTAGAGTGTCGACGTTTTTCGATTGCGTCAGATAAATCGTTTTGGCCGCGAAAATTTAGGACGAGCTGAATTCGGATTTAACATTAACTTTTGCATACTTCCGACGTATTTATGTGTGTGCTTGATGTAAAACTATGCAGGCTATTAATAGATAATTTGTCGGTTTACCCATTTTTAAAATTAAATTAGCGGAGATACGCGCGCTTTATCAAAAAGACTCAATAAAAATTCCCGGGAAGATATATAGTTAAGCGCATTTCAAATTGGATTTTAGTTTTAGGATAGGGTAAGAAATGTGAGCGAAAGCAGTAGTGGGGATGTTAATGTTCGCGGAAGGCTTTTACGGCGAGCATGTTTTATCTCCTACATAGCTTTACACTTGTACAAAATTACACCTTGCTTATGGCGCGGGAATACATTAGTAATAATACCTATTAAACTTGTTATTTCAGTTGTTCTGTGTGATCATTCGCTTAAAATGTGCAATGATATTAAAACAGTTACTGGTGTGCAATGTTTGAATCCTTTCTCATTCATTCATTGCTTTCAACTTAAAATTTCAATGTCATAAAGCAGATAAAAAACCCAATAAAAATCCGGGAAATTTTAATAGCCAACTGCAACAAATTTAAACACTTAAGCGAATTTTTTGAAAAAAAAAAAAAAAAAATTAAAAGAGAATTTAGCGGTATAGAAAGAAACACCGAATTAAGAATTAATACTATTTTGCAGTTCATACAAACAACCCTACATTGTCCTTCGATAACTACACTCAAAACATTTTCCGTAAACTTTACCTTGTCGCCTTGTTTTGTTTCCTGGCTTCACTCGCGACCGGTAATTTTTTATTTCGGTCTAATGTTATTTCGGTTCCATTATTTTTTACGTAAGCATATTACAGGCATGGTGTCCCCATGTTTTACTTGTCATCGGTAGAAGAGTCCCTCCGCCAAAAAAAATAAAAAACAAATAAATAAATAAAATAAAAAATAAAAAATACGCTTTTTATAAACCGCTTTTGTTTTGTTACATTGTTTTCCATATAAAAGATGATTAATCTCTGTAAAACTATCATGGTATTGGCAAATTGATTCGTACTATACTTTGTATAGCTATAGCGCCACTTTTATATGTCCTTCCGGATCTTAGATTATTTGCGTAAAATCATTTTTAGCAAAGTTCTGATTTTTAGGAAAGTTCTGATTTTTAGGAAAGTTCTGATTTTTAGGAAAGTTCTGATTTTTAGGAAAGTTCTGATTTTTAGAAATTTTGAATTTTACAACAGTAGTATTTTTCAGTACGATTACCATTTTGTTCGAAATTTTGAATTCATTTAATTTTTCCTTCAATTATTGGTACGTATCTTGTCCGTTTATTATTTTCATGTATCTTTTACCTTCGGCAATTTTCTTATTAATTGGTCTCCACTAATTTCCATTGCCCATCATCCTCCTATATCCGGGAATCCATTTCTGCCACACACTTTGATATATATCCGAAGAGTTCGAACTGGTTCTCGAGTAAGATTTTACTAGTTGAACTGAGTAAAATCTGTCCGTTTTAAGCGTGCTTTTTTACTTGAGAACAAACTGATTATTGCTGTTATCGTTGTTGTTTGTGTTGATACTAACGATGAACTACGAAGAATTGTTCCATGCAAAACTAAACCAATCATTCGACAGCGCTCATCCCGATATCTTTTTTTTTATGGAAGTATTAAAAGGCATTCAATGTAGAAAAGTTGCGCAGCATAAATACAAAGAAGCCTTATAGAATAAACAAAAAAGTGACTCGATTTGTGACTAAAGCTATGACGAAATGTAAGGACAGTTAAAAGTAGGCTTCAGATTTATGCCTGCTACATGAACTTTCATCGTAATTTCAGAAATAAAATCTGGAAAAGTCACTCTCCATTATTTGGATAACAAAAATAATGTTGGAATATATTCCGATACGGAACGGAAACTTGGAGTATACGCAAGCAGGATGAACACAGAAAATCGATGCATTCAGGATATGGGACATGGCGTAGAGCGCTGAAAATCCCATCGGCAACAAAGAAGACAAATACATCAATTTTGAAAGAACTAAATATTGAACGACGTCTATGTGCCAACAGAAAATTTTAAAATATTACCGGCATGTAGTATGGAAAAATGAGAACAGAATCATATTAACCGGACAGCAAAGGGAAGCCACGGGTAGACACTGTTACGTCGCTTACCTGGCACTAAGCAGAACTCAAGTAATACAGAATAGCTAAAATAGGAACAGATGAGGAAGGATTTTTATATCAAATGCACTGCAACAATGCATGATACTCAATAATTCAGTTATCGACTATGAAAAATGAATCGATAAAACCGTTTAAAATAATCGCCAATAGACGTGAACAAGAAACCGCAAACATGCACACAGGACCATAATAGACAATAATACCTGTAAAGGGAAAAAAAATTAAAAATGTCCGTATTACATAATGATTTTTACTTGGGTCGTCACTTTTTTTAAAAATGTTTGTTCGCACCTGATACCCCTGTGGACCGATTTTAATGTCTCTTTGTTTATCCGAAAGTGTACTTTCAGCGGCCGGTGTAGGTGAGCACCATGAAAATCGGTGAACACAACTACTCAATAGTCAAATTTTGAAACAGCGCTAATAATAGTGCTGTCAAGGATCTAATAACACGAAGGAAATGTGTAAAACTCGATGCGACTCTTGAGTAAATTCTAAATTAGCAATTGTATACAAGAACATATTAGTCTTATTCATTTCTAATTGTTAACGTGTAATAGAAATCCTTTTTTCTTTTTTTTAAATTAATTTGTTAATCGAATTTTTAAGAAATCAATAACTTTAATATCCAAAACATTATAAGTATGTATATATTATTTATAATTTTTTTTGCCTTTAATTTTTATATCATTTATGATATTTTCCATTAAAGGATATATTATGTAAGTACGTATTATTTACGATTGTTTTATTACTTTTAACAATCGATACATTTAAAACACTTTTCTCTCGTTAATTTGCGAGCGATATTAATTCGACAGAAGCACATCTATGATCGAGCAATAATTTACTAATACGTCACAAAATATATGGTAGTCGAGTTAATTGAAATCTGTGTGAACAACGGTGATTTATTGCAGTTGGAGAAAAGTGTGTTTCTTTTTTTTTTTTTTTTTTTTTGAAATGTAAAAATGAAACCCATTGATTTATCACTGCAGAAGTTTTCAAGAAATAAACAGCATTTAATATGACGAATAAAATAAGTTAGTGAAATGAATAACATAATATTAGTGAGTTCTTAAAAAAGTGTAAATAAACATTTCTGTATTACATAAAATAATTTTTTACAATAAAATATATAAAATAATTTTTTATAATAAAATACATTCTTTCATAATTATATGTAATTTTACCTAGATGGCGTTATATGAAAGGTGATTTTTACATTACATTTGGTTAATAATATAAAAACAAAAAAAAAAAAAAAACAATTTCAAGTATATCCTGCATTTTCAACAGAGCACAGGGTCAAACATTTGATAAACTGGTTTAATTATTGATTTAGAAGACATTAAATATTTACACATGGTTAGTTATAGCTTTATCGAGATTTATGATTAGGTATTAGAATGTAAACTAGATAATATTGTATTTGAAGAAGTTTTTTTACAATAAACACTTTTTTATTTAAATTTCTTATTACAATCCGGCGGTTAGTGACGATGGCCCCTAGTAAGTCGTCCGAAAAGAAATATTGCAGGTCTGAAAATACCAAAATGAATTTATTCAACGAATAAATGATAATATTTTAGATAAGAGTAACCGAGATTTTTACTTTAACTGATAATGTCCGTTTTTAATGTTTCATTTCTATTAATCAAATTACTTTTGTTTTAGTTGTTACTAAATTTTAGTGTTTTATACAAAAATTGAAAAAAGTAAAAATAAAAATATACACCATTTTGATTTTCTAAATCGTTTTAATAACTACTACAAATATTTACGATCGTATACAAATATGTAGCAAGAAGAACACATTGGTGTTTATCGGTTTACGTTAAAAAATTCATATATATTAACGAAGTTTTACGGAGAAATCGTAAACTTACTATAGTTGAAACTGCTAATAACTACGAGAATTAAACAACAAACTAAAAGCTACTAACTGAAAAATAAGGCTACAAGTGTTTTCTTTTTACCAATGATCGCGCTTCTTCTACCTCTCGATTCAACCTAACCTTCCATAAATTGCCCTACATTCCAATCCTCCAGAACGAGACACGGATTTGATAACCTCAGCCATGTTCTCTCAAACTCAGACGCGAACCAAAGTGCAGTCTTCCAGTTCGTCAGGGACAGTGGATTAGGGGCACTCCTGTAACCGGAGTCTCTCGGGCCGTAATAGTCTAGATATTATACACGGCCCGGGGTCTAACCAAGATTTGAGAAATTAAAAGAAAAAAAAAAACTAGAGCGGTAGTTGAAATTTAATGACCCCACTTTAATCGCTAGTGGTTAAATATTATACTTGTGCTTTGCGCTTTTCAATAAGAAATTAACTTTGGCCGAACAATATCTATTTTTAACACTTTTACCGTAATTACGAATTTTCCTATTTTACAAAAACTTTATCATTTCGATAATACTAAAAAAAAAAAAAAAAAAAGACAAAAATATTCCAATTTACATAAGACAAAATCTCAATTATTTACCATTTAGCAGAATGTACTTTCGGAATTTAAAAAAAATTCCGGATCACTGAACGTAAAACTGAGACGCATGGAAAACTGTCACTTTCTGTTCCGAACGATTAATCGATTATCATCGGGCATGTTTTCCGAAGAATGACCTAGTCAATTTTTTTCTTTTTTTTTTTTTTTTTTTTTTTCGAGCTGGTGCATCAGCTGTGGACATTTACTCAACTCGAGTGAAATTTTTGTTATACTTTCAATGCGCTTTCGTAGAATGCTACCCGAACGAAACATATCTATACGCGACGCGGTAGTTGGCTGACCTCGTCGAATTAAACGGTCAGCCACTTTGATGAATTAATAATTTGCAAATGAGAAAATAAACTACATTTCACGCGTTCGTTTGTGTTCCGCAAAAGCAGTATGTATAAGCTATACAAAAATTACTTAATCCGTTCGTTGCAAAATAAACTTTTCCGATAATGAGTATTGGCGACCGAAAGAAGAACCGATCAGTAGGGTAAACAAAATCGATCAAATTAAGTAGATAGTGACCGAAATTCACGGGGAGCAGAAAAATGTTGTGACCCACACGAAACGTACGAGGAAACCAACCGCTGATTATTATGCAACTAGAACGGAATGATACTTAATAGTCTTACAATAGGGGCTGTTGAAATAACGCGTCAGCGTACCACCGGCTTATTATAATAAAAGTCACGATTCCATAACACACGTGTGTCCAATAAGACACCGCGAAAGAAAAATCCGTGATCGCGTTAAATTTCACTATCTCACGCTGGCTCGATGACGTTGTAATATTAACTAATAATCGAATGAGAATAGAGCCTTCTAATTTACGACCGGAAAAAAATTATGACGTTTCCCAACCGAGCCGGAGTGTTATAAACGATTTCAGGCAATTCGATATAATCCTCGATTGCCTTTAAATCGTGCCGTAAATTAATATTATCGACTCATATCGATATTTAAAAGCAGATTTATTTAATTGCGTAATAATTTATGACGCGACTGTCAAAAACGTAATCACTTCGAAACGTTCAACAGAGTGCGTGCTGAAGCTCTTTTTATATGTAGGTACAACAATTAAACTTTTGTTTACAAAAAAAAAAAGAAAAACATAAATGTGATCAAATCATCAGTTTGGATTTGTAAAAATCTTTTCCTAGCGAAAATGCGTAAAAAATTGTTTTTTTCCGTTCCTCGCGATATCATCGAGATTCTCGTAGAACTCGATTTTTCGGACCTCGCCATGATGGACCGCTAAATAAAATACTGTGCCATATCACTTAAGAATTTTTATTGGCTCTCATATCGTTCCCGTTATGATTTCTGGATCGATTTCCGACCTCTCCTCTTCTTTTTTGTAATCCGCATTTTTTGTTTACCTTTCCGTACATCTCATTTCCCTCTGATTTCAAAACGTTCCCGGAAATTTCAGATAGCGACGCTTCTTAATGGAATAACCTAGTGAAATTAAAAAATAATAATAATAATAATATTATTTTATATATTATCTTTCGGGCGCGCCAGCAGCTTTGACCCAACAACTACAGAAATTATAGAAACCGTTAAATAGAGAGGGACCATTAGAAATAGAGCTCAGGAAAGATTGAAGTATAGAAGAATTATATCTGTAGATAAAAAAGAAGTACGTTAAATAAGCAGCCGCTGAGATTATGGAAAATGTCAGAAGGATTTCAACAATATTATCTCTGTAAATGTTTCACGTAATTCAGACGAAAAATAATCCGAATTCAAAATAGTGTACTCTAACGTAATCTGACGTAACCAAGAAATTGCGCCAACGAAAGTAATGCCTTCGTGATTTAAAGTCGAGACGTAAAAGAGTCAGGTGCGAACTGGTTTAAAAGTTGTCTTATGTACGATCAATAGGGAGACACCGCGACAAGCGTGTATCTATATAGGCGTTGTATTTCGATCGAAAGCAGCTACAAAGTACAAGAGAAACCCAATCATGAAGATTATCCGGGGTGGCCACTGAAGAATGTGTATAAGCGACTAATTCGATTTTTGGTTCCGACAGAAATAAACAATTTAAAAAATGATCAGTTGTATTAATGAAATACATTATCGGAAAATATTTTCCAGGTATCGTACAATTAAGAAATATAATTAAATCCGAAGGAAAACGAAGAAGAAAATGAAAAACTGATCGCGAATTTTACCGAAAATAACGGATATATCATCTCGAAAAATATTAACAATCGTAATTTAAAAAAGTCATTAACGGCACAACGCTTCTAGGTCATTGACCGAGTCGATTTATCGGATTAAAAATTAATGCGTTCATGAAGTTACCGTAAGAATTTCATCGAAGCTGAACACAATTGATTTATTGCGCCCTCATCGTTCGAACATCATGTTTTCTGACAAAATAGGCGGCTCGTCAGTCTCAATTTTTAACCAGCGACGAAATTATGACGGATGACTACAACGCGGGAGCTGGTAGCGAAGTCACGAGAGACAGATTTTTGGCAACAGCGTTTGTTTCAAAACTAGAAACCGCGTATTTCAGATACAGTTTTTGTCTGGTTAGTTGTAATTTAATTTTTTGTGTCAAAAATAAAAGGCAATGAATGAAAGACATTAGTATTTCTTCAACTGCAAACATAATCTAATCAAACTAAAAACATTTTCAATTCAACTATTCCGTTAAAAGTCAATTCAAAATATTATTTTATATATTTTTGCCGGGTTTTTTTTTTTATATGCACGAAATTACCAGAGACAGCGTATAGAAATTTATTTCTTATTCCACAATATTTAGTTTTTCTATTATGTAAAATGTGTCTACCTATTACGTGTTATTCGTTTCATCGGCACGGAATTCATTAAACTCTATTACAACAGCATGAAATTCATTAAACTCTGTTTCATCGGCATGAAATTCATTCAACTCTTTAATCTAATAACCGTTGTATCGTTAAATATTACCGCACACTTAGGACCTTAATAAATATAACTCTCTTACTATTGATTTACAATCTATGCGTGAATTATCGTAAGTTAAATTTCGAAAAAGATAATCCTCGAATAATCCGCAACTTGTTATAAATGAATTCATGAAATAATTACGAATATATGATACTTTATCTGCTACACATATATATATATATATTTATACTTGTAGGTTAGGAAAACTAAAAAAACTTTTTTAAAATATATTTTGTAATAATTTTACGCATCATTTTCAACTTTCTTGTCATATTAGTTTTATTATTCAAATAAATCGACTTGCAATTTACACCTTTCAAATTTAATATTTTTTTTTTTTTTTTGGCCCAGCTCTCACTCTATCTACAAATTATTCGTAATTAAAATCAGGTTTACACGTTTTTTACGGTTGTTACGCAGTTTGTAGCTTTATGAGCTTCACTGGTATAATTTTTAAGGCTAATAATAATTTTTCACGTCTAAGTAACATTTAAATAAGTTTTGATGATTTTTAACGTAATCCCGTATAAATATAATAGCGGCAATATTTAACGTTTGTAAACACTTTTGTATAATATTACAATTTTTTCGTGATTTATTCATATTACTATTATTATAGTGCGTTTATTAAATATTAATGTAAACTTACGTAATTTACCTTTCATCTTATAGACAAAAATAATTTCATACTGTAGTTGAGCTATCCAAATTACAAAAATTAGAATACCATTCTCTATTTAAATCAAGTTTACGAAAAATTATTATTAATCAGTTTAATTTTTATAATTTTTGTTTTTTCAAGGACGGATCGAGTGTGATTTTAAAGATGATCTAATTATATTATTGTTACCCGTACCTGTCGATGGAAATAGCGTACGTTTTTTCGATAAATCGTTGCTTCTTTATTTGTAGAATAAAATATTTTAATCGAAATAGTTGGAATATTTCACTATTCTATATATAAATATTAGCGCGTTAGAGAAAAAAACATAACTATGATTTTTTGTTTGTCTAATTGTAGTAAGTAGAGTATAACCCTGTCAAGAAAGTATCGGGAATTGTTAAATAAAACGAACAATTTTTAATTTTCATCCAAATTTATTTTGTCACCTTCAAAATAACATCCATTCGAAGCGATGCACATATGCCAACGCTTTTTCCACTCGGCAAAGCACTTCTGATAGGCGGTTTCCGGGATGGCCTTTAGCTCTCGCGTCGCATTCGTCTTGATGTCATCAATCGATTCGAAGCGCATTCCCCGTAGCGGAAATTTGAGTTTTGAGAATAGGAAGAAGTCGCAGGGTGCTAAATCTGGTGAATACGGCGGTTGTTCGATGATATTTACCGAGTGTTTGGCCAAAAACTCATTCACAATTATGGCTTTGTGAGACGGCGCATTATCGTGATGGAGAATCCAAGAATTGTCGACCCACAAATCGTTACGTTTACAACGGATAGCCTCTCTCAAACGTCTCAAAACACTTAAGTAAAACTCTTTGGTGACTGTCTGTTCGGCTGGCACATATTCATAGTGTACCACGCCTCGAATATCGAAGAAAACAATCAACATGATCTTCACTTTCGATCGGCTTTGGCGAGGTTTTTTCGGCTTTGGCGCGCCAATTGGCCGCCATTCGGACGATTGCTGGTTCGTAAGCGTGTCGTACTCGTACACCCATGTCTCGTCACCAGTAATTATCTTTTCCAAGAAGGTAGGATCCAAATTGGCTCGATCCAGCATGTCTGCAGCTACCTGTTCTCGGTACTTTTTTTGAAAGAAATTCAGGTCTTTCGGAACAAGCCGAGCCGCAACGCGTTGCATACCCAATTTTTCGTGCACAATCGTACGTACGCTCTCGTGTGACATGCCCAATCCATGAGCCATCTCTCTCAAGCTCACATGACAATTTTCAGCAACGATTTCCTTGATTTTATCGACGTTATCATCGGTCACACTCGTTGAAGGCCGTCCAGAGCGAGGCATGTCTTCGACCGTCTCCCGACCATCCTTGAACGCTCTGTACCACTCGTAAACCCGCGTTTTTGATAAAGCAGATTCACCAAAAGCCTTCTGTAACATTTTCAGTGTATCGGCACAAGAAATTTCGTTCGAAACACAGAATTTAACACAAGTACGTTGTTCAATATTTTCACTCATTGTAAAACTTCGACAAAACACTTCAAGGTCGACTGATTTTAACAGCTGCTGTAAACACACTGGTTGACAGATCGCGCTAAAAATAGGCATCATAATACAAAACAGTTGTACCAACCTGGAAAAAAAAAATTATCTGCCTAGCTATTACCCGGGAGATTTAAATTGACAATTCCCGATACTTTCTTGACAGGGATATACATATACATATATATATATATATATATATATATATATATATAAAGGCATACAAACCGATAGTGTTAAAAAAGTGTACAGAAAAATTGAAGTAAAGCAATGGCCAAACTTTCATTTAAAATTATAGTGGGTTTGTCCTTAGAAGTTGAATAATCTATACAGGAAAAAAAAGTTACTAAAGATTTTTCCCTCACAAAACCTCTAATTCAATGACGCTTCAGAAATTAAAGATCGATATTGAGTTTTTTTAGCTATTGTAGCATGGTTACAAAGAGGGCATTTCATTCCAATCATGCCCATAGTAGATGAACTTAAAAAAACAAATTAATAAAAAAATGTTTTGCTTTAAAAATAGTAATAATCCGTAATTACGATCCTAATGGAAGGGAAAAACAATTTGATAAATTTAAATAACATTAATGTTAATTAAATAAAATTGCAATCTAAAATTCCAAAATTTAAGCAATTATGGTTCACTCGCTACAATGACCCCGTAGTGAAAGTTGGGTTCAAATTAGAATTTAAAAAATTAACATTTTTGTACTACCGAATGATTCCGCTTATCAAAAATAATTATTTCTCTTCCTTTTAATTTTTTTAGGATAAAAATATATTAGTTCTTTTTAATTTACACCAAATTGACTATCGAAAAGTATCTTTGGTACTTTTTCTTTAACGATTTATTAAATTGAAAGCGGGAAGTGGACATTTTACGATGATTTAGTAGCGATATATCTTAATGATAAAATTCATCCTCTAATCTCATTCGCCACTACACTATCCTTATAACGTTTTTTTATTTTTTAGTAATCTTTATCGCTCCACAGTCATAATCTCGTATATTGTTTTTAACGACATAGATACGTATTTTCATTCTGTAATTTTATTTTAATGATTTATTAATATATTTATTTAAATTCGATTATGCAGCGCACAGTTACGGAGATAGAAAGAAAAGGGTACAAAGTCAAATGAACCTGATTCGTGTTGTTTCAAATACAGACGTGAGATGAGAGATTTACATCAACAGGAGAATCTATCTATACGTTAACACGTTCGCTAAAATTTTGAATTATCACCGAACGTATTCAGTTGGTCGCGTTGAAAACCACAGAAGGAATGTTACATGACTATGACTAATCCAATATCGTGAGAGTGTGTACTAAACTATCGCATAAAAGAGTATGTAGAAAGTAGAAATGAAAACATTTTAATTGCGAACTTTCGAGTCATTTGCAATCTACGACGTCTGCAGCGTGCGTGATTTGAAGCAAATTTAAGGTGACGTCAACCTGATAATTTCAATATTATTTCGAATAGGGAAAACTTTTTTTACGAGCGAGATCTTAAATAGTTACATCCGATGATGGAGGTGAGAGAGAAAAGGACACATGACTAAGTCCAGAGAATGTGTAGTCATAATTTTCTCTTTAATTTATATGTGTTATATGTAGATATTATTCGAGAGAAGAGATTTTTAAAAAAAAGTTCTTTACGCTTTTTCCGTTATTACTTTCGTCTCTTCCGTCTTCAGGTAAGAGATTTTTATCATTCGTGACATCAATCTAATAGCAAGTGGGTGTTAAGAATTTCCTGAAATCTACCTATTAAAGTACATTTCGAATTAATATGTTGAATTTCGTTGGTAATAATAATAATAATAATACCAGTAACGCAATTAGTGCGTTGAACTGACGCTGAAATATGGCTGTGTCTTTTATGCTGTTACAATCCCGAGTGGAGCCTACGATCGATTGAAAATTTATTAATATCCTCCTTGCAAAATGCAACGAGATCAATAATCCGATCTAGCACGTATTACCCGATCGTTAGTTGACCACCAGCAAATATTAAGAAAAACTAATATATATATATATATATACATATATATATATATGTATATGTATATGTTTATGTACTCGTATATTATTTATTCAATTTATTAGACTTTGGAAGAAACCAATCAGTCCATGTGCGGTACAAGGAAATATAGTAATTTTATTACCCTTATTCTACATTCTACAACAAAATGAAATAAACAGATGTTAGGGTATACTGAAGAAAGTAACGAACGTAAAACATAACGAAATAAGTCTACAAAATAAACGCGATTGTTCCGTCCTGTACAAGGAACAGTTAAAAAAAAAAAAAAGATGATCTGTATCCAGAGTCATATCGGTATCATCATCATCCGGGTGTGAACAGGTACTAATTTCTGCCAAGCCAACTCTGTGCAAATGCGCGGGTAGGGCACAGTGATTTAAATGAAGCTGAGTGTCAACGTGGTGATCATGTGCCGAGATTACATACACGTATATATACAGGGTACGGCAGCATAACGTCCTCTTTTAAAATGCGCCACTTTTTTTCTACTAAATTTTGTTAAAGAGAAATAATAACAGAAAATCGAAATAAAACTGCGAGAAGGCAATAAGCATACATATTGCCCCAATGGGGGATGATCTAGAGTATGCTATTTCGATTTTCTGTTATTATTTCTCTTTAAAAAAATTTAGTAGAAAAAAAGTGGCGCATTTTAAAAAAAGGAAGTTATGCTGCCGCATCCCGTATAAACTTAGCCCCCCTTCGAGTTTTGTGAGGAAGTTGCCCCTTGGCCGCCAATCTTTTTTCTTCTAAAATTTTTTTAAAAAATCGTTTGTAATTGACTACGTCATTCTTGCCCGTCTTTTATTGAACAAAAAATCTTAGCAGTTGTACTACACAGCACTCAATTTTTGTTATCAAGTAACGGGACATAATCCCTTCCTTTTAATTTTTGTAGTTGTTGAGTCAAAGTCTCTGTCGCACCCAAAAAAATATAAAATAATATTATTTTATAAAAAAAAAAAAATAAAAAAAAAAAATGAGGCATAATCAGTAGCGGGACATAATTATGATGTAGTGTAAAAATACGTTGTCATTAATATACATAAGCGGGTTCTCTGACATTGTGACTAGAGTAGTATAGTGACATCACCATGTTTGATGCAACTAGTAGATACGTCACAAGAGAGCATGGACAAAAGACACGCACATGTAAACTTTTCGAAGATGGGGTAACATTTGCTCATTCTCCAGACATTCAACGAGGAGCACACCAGATACCATTATTCTAGCGATTGGAAATGTTTCGACCATTCGGAAACACCGGAAATAGAACTTCGGCAGCCTGACCCTTTCCCCGGTAAAGAGTAAAAATTGTCGAACGCAATTAATTAAAATTACTCCCTTTCTCATATCGGACTATCTGTCATTACGGATATACACGTAGTGAAAAAAAAAAATCGGAAAAACTGAATCTTTTTAAAAATTTATTAACCAAACAAAAATTAAAAAAAATAAAATTCTTTTTACGACCATCTCTTGTAAGAATAATGAGCTTTCCATAATTCAGCGTTCGAAATAGAAAATCATTTCATAATTAGAGAGCTGACGGTCGCCCAACTACTGAAAAATTTGGTCGATTGTATCAGGTGAACATAAAGATCATTGTGGCGGGTAAAATAGGCGAGAGGATGCGCAGCTGACCGCGATAGTGTTAGGTAAAAATTGGACACACACACACAGCACTGAAACGATTACAATGGAAATTTTCAACTTGACTGCGTACTATCATCGTCCGGAGCTATATCTGATTACCACACTTGTATTCTTCATTTTCAGGTGTTTTTTATTTTTATTTTACCTGCGTTTTTCGCAGCATCATTGGTATTTCCTCGGCATCGCGTTATCGAACAGACACACAATTCACTTCACGTTAGTCAGCCAGAAAGGTTAATATACGAGGGAGAGAGCTGGAAGCGGTTTGCGTGAGTCACGTTGAATGTGTAACTGAGAAGCAGTTGTACGCGCTTGTTGAAACTTTTCACAATTAATCTGTTTGCGTCGACGGAGGAAACGAAAAATAAGCTAACGTCTTCGACGACGATCACTTTTTTCTCACACTGATTATGACTGCCGAAGAATCTCATTCCGTTCGATTAATTTCGCTCTTAATCTTCTTTTTTTACACCTTTTTTCTACTTTCCTCGTTCCCCCTCCCCTTCCCTCCGCTGTGAAGTGATCTGGAAAGAAGGGGGTGCAATATTCTTTGATGTTTCAGCGAAATCGCTCGAAGGAACACGTTTACACCTGAAGTTTCCTGACGCGTTTAAAACGGCTGCTGGTTTTAATGAAGGCGCGTTGATTTTAATAGACGAGAGTGTTGTATACACGCCCGGATTGGCACGGAAATTTTAAAAGTTATCAACTATATTCTTCGTCTGCAAAAATCGCTCTTAATTAAACAAGAGTGTATGCGCGCGCTGAAAGAGTAAAAACGAAATAACTTTACCGTTCGGGGATTTAAAGAATCACGTAATCAGGGCCGTTAGAGGCGCGTTAAATTAACTTTAAAACACGTTGTTTTTTTTGTTTTTTTTGTTTTTTTTGTTGTTTTTTTTTTTTTTTGAAGTAAATAAAAAAATTCGCTTTTTTAACTAAAACGAGAATGGCTCATATTTTCAGATTCAACGAATTTAGAAGTTTTTCAGTAGGTAGGGCCGAAGTTAAGTAGTTAAAATATGAGAATGACGGACTGCGGTATTTCATGTAGTTGTTTGAGTACAGTGCATGTGAATTTGAAAATTGAACAGTAGAGAAAACAATTGAGTTCAACAGATAAGCAATCGGCCTACCACCGGTTAATAATCGTGTTAAGCTAAAATGGTAGATTGAAAATGTTCACAATCAACCGTAGTTTAAGGAAATAACGGAAATCTATTTCGCATAAGTTAAAAGAGTATCTCCTATGATAAAATTCCCTTCGAGAAAATTACGTTTGCTATTATTTACCGAATTTGGTTAATAATCAATCGTGAGTCGGTGGAATAAAGACAGTTCTCGTAAAGATCAGTCAAAAGTTCAAAAGTTCAAAAATTTAAAAATTAATTCGTTGTTTCGAATTTTTTAAATTACACATCTATATATTTTTTATTTTTTACATATTTCTTCGTTTCTAGAGAGTTCCCCGGGAGTTTTTTTAAGGCCGATTTCTTTTTTTTTTTTTTTTCAATCTTACTAGAAGTAATTCGACTTCTTCGCTTCCTTTCCATCACTAACCTCATAAATAATATTTAAGCCTATATTCTCACCGTGCTTCTGGCCTATGTAGCACAGTAAATGGCACGAAAAAAAAAAAAAAAAAAAAAAAATTTACATATTGCGATTTTAGTAGGTGGTCCAAGGTAAATGTTGAAAGTGGATGAAAAATTGATTATAAAAGTGTTATTATAAACGCGAGTTTGTAAAATAGAAAAAGAAGCGAAAAAGGAAAAGAACTTCATAGTCGGGCGAATGATTTATCTTTACATGTGCGCATATGTATTAATTTACCACCTAACAACGGCGCTATTTGGCTGAACACGCGGAAGTTAGTACTCTTACAGTCAATTAATTACTGTAGCAGTTTCAAGGTATTGAAGGCGCTGTTGTCGTTTAAGGAATTAACGAGTATACTAATTGAAAATTAACTTTTTTTTTTTTTTTTTGAAAAAAATTCAAAATTTATTATAAAAATTTAATAAAAATACACCGAAAAGGAAAAAAATAATTATTAGATAAAACAAGTATATTTCAGTGTGATATATAACTTAGAGTGATATTATCGTAATTCTTATACAACGTTAATAGCTTAATTACTAGTGGGTATCGAATTAAAATTACGATATCTAGAAACTATTTAATGCAGTTTTTAATTATTATTGTAATGTGAATTTGATATGCCTACTCTAATAAGTGTATCATCATAGTGTTGCATAAGAATTACGGATAATACCACATTAAGTTATATCACTCTGAAGTATATTTTTTTATCTAATAATTATTTTTTACTTTTCAGTGCATTTTTATTAAATTTTTTGTAATAAATCTTAATGTCGGTATTTTTTTTAAACCCTTTTACAATTTTTAGCATTATGCTTAAATTTTTTTTCTCGCTAAAAATCAAAAACGTCTTTTGTCATATTATTCTCCATATTTTATGCTTTAAAAAAAAAAAAAAAAAATTAATTTCTTTATTTTAATTTCCCCAAGGTAAAAACATCAAAATATACAATCTCTTTACTTATTCAAAGCTACATTTTCATGGTAATTTGGAAAATTGATAGTATTTTAAATCAATCGCTTCTGTTTTATACTAATAAGAAATTATCTCTATAGGGACTACACATTTTCATCCCCCTTTTTGACGAATACTCAGTTTATGTTCACCAATTTTCATCAGTATTCACATGGTGTACCTAAGTTGGTACTTTTTCTCATGGAAAAAGAATATCGGTAAAATCGGTCCGCACGAATATAAGTTAGGAGCGAACAACAAACATAAAAACAAAACAAAAAAAATAATATAATATAATAAAATAAACTTTAATAACAAACAATATAGATCAATAAATTAGATAAATACCTATTTAGAAACGTTTTCGGGCATAACCCATCATCAGCTAACACTAACTTAAAGGAAACTTAAAACTTTAGAAACGTTTTCGGGCATAACCCATCATCAGCTAACACTAACTTAAAGGAAACTTAAAACATTATGTTTTAAGTTTCCTTTAAGTTAGTGTTAGCTGATGATGGGTTATACCCGAAAACGTTTCTAAATAGGTATTTATCTAATTTATTGATCTATATTGTTTGTTATTAAAGTTTATTTTATTATACCATTTTAACAAACAGGATGTATTCACCTGCAAAACAAAAAAAACATTAACGAACGTATATCTTTTTGAAAGTCGGACCACATTAGTTTAAACAAAAACTTGAACGGAAAATTTAATAATTCACAAAATACCCCCCCAAAAAAAAACCGGCACACATTTCGGAATCGAATACTTGACTCATAATCGTGCTAAATCCTAAAAATTAAAGTTACAAATAAATGAATACAAATATAAAAACAATTACAACGAAAATTTAACGATATATCGATATATTAAAATTTAATTATAGATTTTATATAAAGGATCGTCGTTGTTAAAAGTAATACTGTTAATTATTAAATTATGAGTATTTTTATATTTATTAATATAGTTTTAATCTTCCTCCGCATAGTTCAGTAAATTTTTATCAATTAACTTTTGCTAAAATCGCTTCGTCATATTTATTACGGAGCATGTAAACATTGTCGGTTTTATTTCTTTTTATGCATTATTAAATTTTCTGTCCAAGTTTATACTATAGTACATAGAAAATGGACAATTATAAATACCGGTTTAAATGTCTACTGTCACTCTACCATTTCAAGAGAATTTAAGAATAGTGCTCGTTCGCAAAGTATATGGTAAGCGGAAGGGATGACGTTCTCAAACCGGGGGAGCTTTTCAGAGTATGTAATTATGGGGCAAGATTTGTGTGTGTGTTACGCAGCCGACCAAGGGCGCATCTGATTTCTAGGTAAAAAGGAATCAGCATTTTAAACAACGGAGTAATGTCGGAGTAAATTTTTATAAGCTTTCGTGCTGCTTTCTTTTTAATTCTAGAAATTTCAGTGTTAAAATATTTCAAATAATAATTGCCAACTGCAAAAATTATTTTTATTTTTAAAAAAATTTCCTACCCGCAAAACATTGCATTCCAGCTCCATTTTTGGCGAAGGCCCCAACATTTTTCTCTAATTAAATTATATATCACGGTCAGACGGGATAGAATCGCATGGAAAATTTCAACCGACGGGAAACATGAAGACACTATATAAGACGGCGTCGTTCATTAAACGAACGACAGCAAAAATATTCGCAAATGAAATAAAATTTTTTTAATAGCTTAGCCTACAAAGCGAGGAGACCTTTAAGCGTCATTTTTTCGTTTTTTTTTTTTTTGTTTTTTTTGGCATTATGTTAATTAATATATGAAGAAAGTGTATTGTAGCACTGGGGATAGTGGAAAACAACGATAAATTTTCCCTTGTACAGAAACAAAACGAGGAAAAAACAAATTTTTGAACACCGTTATGACAAAGAGTTATTAAAGGATTTAAGCCGTTAATTTTTCCTAAAGCCCTCATTACGAAACTAAAATGTAAATTAATTAATAAGGAAACTAAGATATCTATATCGCACGAGTGGACACATTAAAGAATTACCATTTATACGAGCTTACACAGTCTAGAGAAACCGGTTTAATTCTGGAAGTTTTTAAAGATGTGTGCGTCCGCTTCAACTAACATAGACGTCGCTTCTCGCCTTCAACGCTGCCGAATGATGACGGAAGAGTAAAATCGTATGGTAATTTATGAATTTTCATTCGCACGTCTCTTAAAAATACCTTAAATTCCCATTAATGATGAGGGTAGAGTGTGGACATTTTCGAACTAAGGTAAACAGGAAAAGGATCGTCGTCGCTCTGCGCGAGTGCCGTTCAATGATAGAGAACGAAAGATAGTTTTTTTAAACAGTAGATCGGCTGATTGAGGAAATAATGGCGCTTACTAACCCGTCACAATGGCGATAATGAATTTTTCACTTAAGCCGCCTGTATTATACACCGCGTGCAAAGTTTTTTTTTTTTTTTTTTTTCTGTGCGAACGAATAACGCAGAGTGCCTGTGCATAAAAAACAACGGTAGTGGTCTCGCGTATGACAAAAATGACCAGTTACCTCAAAAGCAAGTTTTGTGCCGAACCGAAGCGATATCATCTTGTGGATGTATCATCAAGAGGATAAATTAGCTTGTTTCGAACAAAAACGCGTCGAATTTTAATTAGATTATCTTGTCAATTAAACTGTGTGCTCACACGCTTTTATTAAAATGAAAGACGAACGAAAAGAAAAAGAGTACACTTTTATTCCGGTCGATTTATTCTCGTTGGTTCCTTCAGCAGACTGGAACTTTTGAATGAAAAAATCGCTAACTTTTAAGAGGAAATTCGTATTAAACAAGGGCCAAAATGCGGTTTACATGTAGAAAACTGTTTTTAAAAATTTACAGAACTGCGCGATTATCTGAAGTTTCTAACAATTAAAGAAGAGGTGTCGAAAGGGCCAACCGGAGGGGGGTAAGCTCGAGCTATATCCCGGAGCCCCGCATCAAACAACCCATTTACATCGATTAAAAAAAAGAAAAGGAAAGGAAACTCACTTCCTCTAAATTTCACCGATGCTGAGTCTCCGTAACATTATCATATCTTAAATATAGATGCAATTGCAATATGTGTATGTATTAAATCTTTATCCTTGTTTAGACAATTGAAAGCAAAGGGGAGAAAATAAATCGATACAAGGAATTGCGTGAAATTGTTTACTTCATTTTTTTTTTTGTCTTCTCTAGAAAGGCAATGTACGTTTTCGCAGTACACAGCTTATAAATTGCAGGTTGCGTTTTATTTTTTCGGCGTTTTGATTACACAGTATTACGAAATTCATCCGGAATAGATAAAAATAGAAAAATACGCGAAATGAAACGCAACATGCATTTGACAAAAATGCGTATGTATGTAATTAATTTACCAGCCGTTATTTTATATTCATGTAATCGGCAGGAAAACAAAAATGGTCCTGTGTACTTTACCAGTTAGAATAGTAGAAATTAACCGTTAAAAAAGTATTTAAGAACTCTAGAGTTAGGATTTTTAAGAAAAAAACAGTTAAAATTTCCGCATAGATTACGGCACATAAAAATGTCGATTTGTTCGAGCGCGTTTCATATCATCTGAATTCGCAGCACTGTGTTTTCCTTTGTTCTCCCTACACAGTCAGTGCTAACTATGTAATAGCTAAAAATTCTTGTCCTCTACACTTCCATCACATAAAGAGTTAATAATTCACTAGTTAGTTCTTTCCCATTCTGTAGAAAACGTTGTTCCCTTATACTCTGGGTAGACGTCCTTGCTTGAAGGGGGTTTGGGGGGGGGATCGCTTTATTAAACACTTCATAAGCATTCTCGGCTATGTTCTTGTCGCCTATAGTTCGTGATTTTTTGTTGCAGCATATTTCGAGAATTTGTATAGAGTCTGAGACATTGCGCAAAAACTAATTTGTACTCTTAATTTAAGGAAAAATTCGTTACGCATCAACTTGTTAGCCTAGTTTTAATCTAGTTTTGACCTCTGCGCCATTGCAGCTGCGATAAGAGATATGTTTCTATTTCACTAATAATAGCGGGGTACACTAATAGGATAGTATGCGAAATTATATTAATTTCGCGAGCAAATATTAAAGTCCGATCTAATCTACTGACCTGAGAGATATTACTTCTCCCTCGATCTCCTTCGGTCTCCCTTGGTCTCTCTTGTGCTCTCCTTTATACATCTTTCTTTCCGCTGTATCTTTTTATTTTCATTAGCAACGCATTCGACCAACTGTAATGGGGTTTTGTTCTCTGGACTTTTCTAAATGAACTACTCGGAATCTACCGAATTGTTTCATAAGGGAAATGTGAAAATTACTGCTAATCCGCAAAAATTAATCGACGCCGCAACTCATGAGTCTCACCTGCGTTCCCACTCCGTAGTCAACCTCCGCTGATTCCAATTAACTTAGATTCTGCAGTGAAAGTGATTTTCTCTTCCGCTTCGGCAGTATCCATCAACGCGATCGGTGCACTTCCTCCTTGGTGGTTTGCTTTTGTTCGATTTTCCGCGAAAGAACACCATCTACCGCGGATTTTAATTTTCGGAATGTGCACCCGGTAATGTATCGTATGTTATTTATCAAACATTCAAGTTAATCGGACAATAATTTTAGTAAAACTATTATAAAACAAATACAATAACAACCTTAACCGATTTAGCGGCGTTTTTATTCTCCTTTGTATGTTCTGCGTTACATTATAATCAGATCATTTTATTCTAGACCGTATTAATCGCACCACTAGGTACATCTCGATGTTGTTTATCTCGTCGGAAATTCCTGAAATATTACATGCGCGAAATCGTTTAACTGAAGCGAAATGTCACTGTCATAGAGAATGGGTGTTTTTCTGCAGACTCTATGAAAGTTCATCCAAAACTCTGCAATTTCTTCTTTGCAACGAAATCTCTTGGTAATACTTCGTATGGCAATGAAAGGAGTTTTTGAAGAAGAAATAACAAAAAAAAAGTGAACACAATCTAAAGAACGCATTACAATTTTTCGACAGAACATTTACAAATTCTGAATATGTGTATCTTTTTTTATTATTAAACTAGAAAATCGTACTAAACGAATAATTATTAAACTTATCGATTTAAAAGCTTTAGTAATGTAATAATTAAACATTTAATTGACGTTTTAGGTGTTTTATAGCGGCGGTATAAAAAACCAAGGTTTTGTTTTTCAAACGATCAATATATAATAATTATTATTAATATTTTTAAAATTAATTTTTAGTAAAGCTCAGAAGCGTGCCTGTCACCATAAAGTATGGGTAGATGTGTCGTCCCCCTTGGCAAAAACGATTTTTTCAGACTGTTTTTTTTTTTTTTAGAAAATTATAAAATACACGTTTTTAATTTCCGATCAAAGTTTTACATCAGTTCGGGTTTTCGTTTCTTTGAAAATTTTGATTTTGGTCGGAAGATTAAAAAGTATCAAATTGGTTTGAAACATAAGCGGAATCTACGTAATATTACAATATTGAACTGAAAAATTAAAAAAAAAAAAAATCAATATTTGTAATCGGCATTGTATTAAATTTTACAGCCTATTAGAACGTCTAAGATTATAAATGCGTTCTTATAAATCGATATTAGAAAGAAATTTATTTTTGTTTGAACCGATAGAAAATTAGATAACATTCGCGAAAAAATTTCGGAATATATAATTTTTAGGTATTACTCCGTTTCGATAGTGTGTGGTATGATGGCCTTCTATTCAAACTCAGAGGGAACATAAATAATGATGTATACTCAGTACTCCAGTCTTATCTAGCAAATAGAATCTTCCGAATTAAAATTAATACTACATTGTCAGATAGGTTTTTAAAGTACGAGCGTCAGTTCCGCAGGGAAGTATATTAGGACCGCTTTTGTATACTATATATACCGCAGATATCCCGGTAATGAATTCAACGGTACTTGGAACATTTGCTGATGATACTTGCATATTGGCTAAGCATGAAAATCCAGTTTATGCATCAGCGCTCATACAAGAACACTTAGATAAAATAGTTGTATGGGCAAATAAATGGAAAATTAAGATAAATCATGATAAAAGTCAGCAAATTACCTTTACGTTAAACAAGGGTACCTGTCCACCCGTGAAGATAAATGATCATTTCTTACCTCCGGTTCAGAGTATTAAATACTTAGGAGTAATTATGGACCAGCGACTAACATGGCAGCCTCATATAACACACGTGAGAAATAAGATAGCAACAAGAATGACCATACTAAAAAGATTTTTCGATGCACGATCGACTGTGAGGCTGTCCTGCAGGCGTCTCATATACTTGGCGGTTATAGCTCCCATATGGAGGTATGGTATTGAGGTGTACGGATCGGCAGCTAGAAGTAACATCAATAAAATCCAACAGCTGCAGTCGAAGATTCTCCGTAGAATAGTTGGAGCTCCATATTTTGTTTCTAATGACACATTACATAATGATCTGCATGTTCCTTATGTTCATGAGTACTATGCTGAGCAGTATAGAAAATTCTTTGAAAAGCTGCCAGACAGTGGTAATATCAACGTGGTCAGCATGTATCACCAGGATCTTCCAGGCGTTCCACAAAGAAGGCTAAGAAGGAAGTGGTGCCGGGATGTATTAAATCATAGCTAACGATGGAGTACATACCAGAGCTGTTGCAGAAATAGTGCAAGCAGGCTCTCCCTACCTCAACAACGCACATGGTGTAGGGTAGGGGTATCAATGATACTGAACAATGCAGTGGAGGTAAGTAATAAGCGCCGTGTTCGTAAATAGTAAACTGAAAAAAAAAAAAAACAAAAAAAAAACGATCAGGTCCTGCGCTCTCCTCATCTGACCCATAGGAATAGCGACCACTGGGAAGCGTTCCGGAATAGCGTATCTATATAAATGATCAGTGCTACTTATTACTCAATTGAGTAGATTGTACGCAACTTAAAAAAAAAAAAAAAAAAAAAAATCTGACCCATGTGCGTGGTGTAGAGTGGGATTATCGGTAACGGCGAGATCGTTTACGGTAGAAATAGATATTAAGATTAGATTAAGAGTTATACATAGTTAAAGTAATAATATTATAATTACTACTGTCAATGCTGTCACACCTCGATGGGGGTGATCAATATAGAGTTATTGATTTATATTTAAGTATTGTTTAAAAAGAACTGTAGCGTCGCCAATAGTGGCCTAAGGGCTGGAGTGGTGTAAAATATAAAAAAAAAAAAAAAAAGTTAAACGTCTACGTCATTTTTAGCCCGGGGTACACTACCTTTTTTGGTCCCATGATTATGTCCCGTTATTTTATATTTTAAGATAATACAGGTTGAAGCTGTGTTGTACAATTGTGTTAAGACTTTTTTTGTTCAATAAAAGGCGGGCGGCAAGAATGACGCAGTCAATTGGAAACGATTTTTCTGAAAGAATTTTACACGAAAAAATATCGGCGGTCTAGGGGGCTTGCGTGTCGTTAATCATTAATTATTAATTTCAGTTTGTACGTAGTGGACAAAATGAGGTTTATTTATGAAATTTTACAAATACACACTGGTACATCGACTTCAATTGGCTATGTGAATTTGACGGATGATGTAGGAAATTTCTTATATATATATATTTTTTTTTACTAGCTTATTTCAGTTAATTTAAAGCCAAATTATGAATTTTCTCATTATCATTTTCAGCTTGGTGTTCTTTTTTTGGAAATATGCACTTTACAGAATTTTAAAAATCGAAATAAAAACAAGTAAAATACTGTTAGTTTTAATAACACAAGTACGCGTTACATTTGTAATTGTAAAAATAATTACTGTAAAAACCGCAGCCATTTTAAAAGACATCCCCGTGATGATTCTTTCAATGAACCAATCTCGCAGTAGGAAACAATAGTCGATCATTCAGATGCAAGTAGACCCTAGGGGTTTCTTCGGATGCGCCTTAAAATGTCATTACAAATTTCTTATGTTAAATCTACTTTAAAATTCGTTCTAAAATGAATGCTGATACAAAATACATTAGTGTATTCGGGGGGGGGGGGGGGGGGGGAGATAAAGCTCTGCAAGCTCGCAGTGTTAAAAAAAACCGGTGAGCGAATTATTACCCGGGGATGGGGGTGGGGGGTGGGTCGATTAAATCTGAAATCAGAAGGAACGCTTGCCGCCGAAAGCAACGAAGCAGATGAACCACTAGAAAAAGAAGTTTCAACTGGACAAACAGGAAAGATTTAAAACGATGAAAAATAGTTAAACACGGCCGATGAAGTGGTCAGAAAACCATGACCACGGCGAAACGAGCACAATTAACTGCATGTAAAACCAAATAAACCAGTTTTAATTTTTAATAATTGCATTAGTAGTTGATATTAAAGCTGCCTTCTCTATCACCGGTTTTTATGTGTGTGCTATTCTGGATAAATGAGAAATCGTTGTATTTCCGCACTTAATGATTAGTGTGCGGTTTTTCAACCGAAAGTGATCGTGTCAAGGGATTCTGATCTCTTTAAAAAATAGAGAAGAAGGAATTAAATTGTTTTTACTTTTTTTTTTTTCTTTTCGTTTCGGTATCGGCAACAGAGGGCTAAAATTATATTTTAATATAACTGAAAAAAGACATTTAATAAGGGCCGATAGAAAGTGAAGGAACAAAAAGCAAGCATAGCGAGAAAATGGCGAGGTTAAGAATTAAAAATAAAGGCAATGGCGCTCAGTCATTTTTTAGGGGAAATTTTAGAGTCATCGCAAATCAGGTCTTTAGACCTTTTAGATGATGAAAAGGACAAAAACGAAGAAGTAGCTTAAAGTGGAGCAGCAAAAAAAAAGACGCTGGATCATGGCCGAAATAGGAAGAAACAAATAATTGAGATTCCGATAAATCGTAATAGCAGCAGTACTGAAAGCTGGGTTTTAGATAAGAGCACTGTTGCAAATTAAAAAAAGGAAAATAGATGTCGCGATGAAGCCTAAAGACTGAGAAATTCTTAGAAAGAAAGTTAATATTATAACCAATCAAATCAGTCTAATGATCGCTTTATAATACCGGCGTGACACCACTAGGTGAAAAGTTAATGTGGACAGAGGGCTCATGGATGTTAAAAAAAATAAAATAAAGAGGCAGTAAATAGAACACAGTTTTAAAAGAAACGAAAGCTAAAACTTTTTGTCGCTGCTGATTTCCAACAATTTTTAAATTCTTAATTTTTTTTGTAATAATAATTTCTTTGCAAACCAATTAACTTGCGCGGCACTTTTCGATAAGGAATGTAACGTTTTACGATTTAATCAGCAGTTCCCCGACCGTTCCGCTTACTAGCGAAGATACACGTTCGATTTATAACAAAATATTAGCGAAATAATAAGAAAAATCGAGAAATAATTAATTTTGCATAAGAGCTTATTGAATTATACGGAGCCAATGACTGAATGCGAAAAAATAACAATTAACTGGAACAAAAAAAAAAAAAAATTTAAACAAAAGGTAAAAAATGTTTTTCTAGTTTGAGTGTCTTTTATTAATAGCAAACATTCTACATGAAATTTCATGTACGTCACATCATGTCGCACTTATTCAAAAAAAAAAAAAAAACGTACGAATTCGTATAGATTACGTTTCACATTCAGACAGAAGGACATAAACATGTTGAAGTTCTCATCAGTTGAACCAAAGTCGATATCGGTGTTCATATATAATATTGATCGAATGTAAGGAGTTGCTTAGCGAAAAAAATTTTTTACTACGTGTTCGCATCCTTTGCTAAGAAATTTTTAGTGTATCGAAGTGAACGTCGATGTAGCCAGTATCACTGGCGGCAATTAAAATGAATTATACGATTCTCAACAAAAAGCGAAATGTAAACAAATAAATATTACATTATTAATGGCCGACACATATTTTAAAATATACTCTCGGTTTTCATTGATTTTATTGATTTGACGTTTTCTTTTTTTTTCCCCAGCCGGTAATAATAAATGCAAATATTCGACTTAATTAAAAAGAAAAAAAAAAAAAAACAACTTAAAAAACATGTAATTATAAAAAATTTAAAAAAACACAATAGCCGACTGATCCAACGTGAAAGCGCAATTAACTGTTGAAAGTGTAACTTGACTAGGCGTACCCGGGATTTGGTGCGGAAGGGGCCTTAATCGTTTAACAATGAATTAGTGTAACTACGAAACGTTACAACTGGAAAGATGTAATGAAAACTGTGGAAAATTTTCTTTGACAATTCAAAAACAGTTTATCTGCGCCATCACATGATATTCCATGCGGCTGATAATGGTGCATTTCCGGATGCTATGCGGGGAGCATTTATTTATTTAGTTGCACTCAATGCTTATCGTCAATTTATTCATTTACAAACAGGTAGTTTAAAAAAGTAATACTCGAGCGATTTCCCAAATACGTTTAAGTGTCAATTTTATTTATCTATTAATTATTAGCGATAGTGTAGTGTTCATTTTCAATTAGATAATTCCCGTGTTTTAGCGAGGTTCATTTTTTTATCGACTGCTCCATTACTGACCAATTTCGTTGTATTTTTCCTATTTTTATTTGACGCTCCTCTGAAAAACGTACATCAGTCATCTCTGTAATAAAAACTGCTCGAAATTTCCTTTCCAGGTGATAAAATACTCGTTTTGGGGTGCTTACTTTTTAATTTCAGCTTCGTTATACTCCTATTTAATAAAGAATTTTTTAACATTCTGTTTGTTAATTATAGAATATATAGTAAGTTATTAAAATTATCAAAATACAAGAAACAAATTTAAGTTAAAAACGTTTTATCATCAGCTAAAAACACAACTGAATATATGTGATCAGAAACAAATTCTAAATCACACTGCTCACTCCTATTTATACCAAAAACAGCTCGACACGGAACACGTAATTCCTTTTCATCTATTATTTTTTCCATTTTTTTTTTATTTTTTTGTATGATATTCCGCTGATGCACATTGAAAGTTCCATAGTTTGACCTAGGCTAGATTAATAGTTGATGCCCTTCCGCTCCAAAAAAAAAAAATTTTAAAAATTTCGTTTTGATCAGATATTGACAATATAAAAGAACGAACGGAGAGGGAACGACATAAGAGAGATGTGCAATGATTCTTCCACTATTGTGACACATTACTTTTTTATATTCTTACACAAGTATCCTCGAGTATGAGTTCCGCCGTGTTCTTATTCAGTTCCCAAACTATGTTTTCGTGCGATAATACCTTTAATTCATATTTTTTGTACGCATCTTATTCAACGTCAGTGGTCTTTTTCTCTACGATAAATCTATTTCGTTTTTTGCACTTAACTTCCTCCACTAAAACCACCATTGAAACTACCATCGGAACCACCATCAGAACCACCATCGAAATCTTCTGTATAAAGTTTTATTTATATCGCCTTCACGCCAATGTAGAAGATCTGGTATCGAAAGTGATTTGCTCGCCAAGATCTCCCTTTTATTATTATGATTGTCACTAACAAGAAGTTACAAAAAAAAAAAAATAAACATATGTTCTCTAGCAGATGTAATCAAACTGATTTTTAGATCGTATATAAAATTTTCAGCCTAAACGAACTAAAAAAACCCCTTCTAAAAACATTTTTTACCCAGTTTTATTTTTTGTCATTTTTTCACACATACCCCATTTCTGAGTAGTACTACGTTATTATAGCCGTTAAATAGATCACTCTCATAGCGTACAATCCAATACTACGAACGAATTCCTTACATGACACATCATATTGGCAGTCGAGTTATTGAACCGCGATATGAATATAATTCACCAGCGTTGTTTCGTAATTGATAACACTTTTTCCATATTTAATTTATAATTTATTTTCCGTCGTCGTCGTCGTCGTCGCAGCTCTTGGAACAAGAGATCGCGTGCAACTCATATGATCCTATTTCTGGCATCCGTCACTGTTTTCTGAAATGTTTTGCTAATCAGATTTGATGTTACCATTTCCAGTCTTCTTCTCCCTCTGTAGGGTTTTCCTTGTATTTTTCCCTGTGCTGCCAACATGTAGATTCCGTTTTTTCGTATCTCATGAGCCATATATTTTGCTTTCCTTTTCTGGATGCTCTCGACTATTACAGGTTTTCCTTCTTCTACTCTGGTTAAAACAATTTTATTACTGACGAAGTCTGTCCAGGGAATTTTTAACAGTCTGCGATAACACCACATTTCAAAAGAATTTATTCTTTTTTTACTATATGCACTCATAATCCATGTTTCGCATGCATACTGTAGTATTGACCATACGTAACAGCGCATTATCCTTTTTTTGAGTTTTAAACTTAATCTGGAATCCTTTAGTGCGTGACTCAGGTTGTTGAATGCCTGTTTCGCCATTCCAATTCTTGATTTGATTTCTTTGTCATCTCTGCCATCATTAGTGATGAGGCTACCTAGATATCTAAATTCAGTTAAGTTTTCTATCTCCTCTCCGTCTAAATAAATATGTACATCCCTGTTTTTAGTTCTGGTAAATTTAATGATTTTTGTTTTTTTTGTATTAATCTTCATTCCATATCTTAAACCGATTTTATTTATTTTGTTTACCATTTTTTGTAGTTGTTTTTCTGTTTCTGCCAGTAAAACTTTATCATCCGCATAACTAATTTCGTTTATACGTTGTCCATTTATTTTCACTCCCATTTTCCCTATATTTGCAGCTTGCTTAATCTCTTCTGCATATATATTAAATAATCTGGGTGAGAGTGGACATCCTTGTCGTACACCTCTTTTAATATTGCTTTTCTTATCCGAGAATTCCGCATTTATCTTGATTTTTGCACTTTGTTCCCAATACAGATGTTTAATAAGCTGGAGGTCTGAATTATCGATATTATATTTTTGCAGTATTGTTATAAGCTGTTCATGATTAACTCGGTCAAACGCCTTTTCATAGTCTACAAAGCATGCATAAACCTCCCTGTTTGCGTTCAAGGTTCTTTGTATTATTATCTTAAGTAGGGCTATTGCATCTCTGGTTCCTCTTCTTGGGACAAAACCAAACTGCGTATCGCCTAAATTGTCATCTAGTTTTCGCTCTATTCTGCTATTTATAATTGATAGAAGCAGCTTCAGCGAATGACTCATTAGTGCTATTGTTCTATATTCGGAACACGTTTGCGAGCTACTCTTTTTTGGAATCGGTATAAAATTTATGCTTTTAAAATCCTCTGGCAGTGCGCCTTCTTTGTAAATTTTATTAAATATCTGTAAAAGTTGTTCCTTCTCATGCTGCGTTATGTATTTTATCACATCAACCGCTAGAAGATCATCTCCGACTGCTTTGTTATTTCTGGCTTTATGAATAGCATTCTCTAATTCCCACATTTCAATAATTGGCGCTTCTTCCTTCGTTGTTTTATTGTTCTGTTCGAATCGCATATCATCTTTATACAGTTCTTGTATATAATTCAGCCATGTTTCTTCTTTTTCTTCCTTAGTTATACAATATTCTCCGAACTTATTTCGTATACAGTTTATGTTGTTTTTTCTCTTTTTATGTACTTTCATCATTTCTTTAATTTTCGTATGCATTTCTCGCATGTTATGCTTTGAATCTAATTTTTCGATTTCCTCGCATTTTTCTTTGTACCAGTTACTCTTTGCCTCTGTGCATTTTTTCACGATGTCTTTATTTAATTTTTTATATTCTAAACTTCTTCTATCTCTTACTTCTCTTCTTTCCTCTATCAGATTTATAATCTCTTGCGTAATCCAAGGTTTGTGTTTTTTCCTTCCTCTTTTTGGTACTGTGTTTCTGGCGGCTTTAAGGACCTTTTGTTTCCATGTACACCACATGTTTTCTACATTTTTTCCTACATTATTTCCATCTATCGTTTCCTTCCCTATTCTGTCTAACTCTGCCTGAAACTTTCCTCGGATATCATCTATTTTCAGTTTATTATAATCTAGCCACTGTAACTGTAATTGTTTTTCATTCTTTTTGCATTTCTTCAGTATTATTTTGCATTTAGCGACTAGTAAAGTATGGTCCGTATTGCAATCCGCTCCCGGATAGGTATGGCAGTTTTTAATCACGTTCTTGTAACGTTTATTAATCAGAATAAAATCAATTTGGTTTTTCGTTCTTCCATCCGGACTTGTCCACGTATAAAGCCTTCTTTTATGTTGCTTAAACCATGTGTTACATATCACCATATTACTTTTTTCTGCAAAATCTGTTAGCATTTCTCCTCGTTCGTTTTGCTTCCCTAAGGCAAATTTACCGGCAGCTTCGCTTTTGTGGTCTTGTCCTACCTTTGCATTGAAGTCCCCCATGACGAATACGATATCATTATTTTTGGTTGTTTTTTTAATCTCTTCTATCTCCTTATAAAAGTTGTTAATCGTTACTTCGTCGCTATCCGCTGTGGGAGCGTAAGCCTGAATTAGTACTATAGGTTTGGGCTTCACATTTAGTTCCGTACTGACTTGAATTTCGATGATACATCGGATGAAGAAAAAAAGCGGATAGCCTCACTATCTTTAAAATTTATCGTATTTCAAAGTGTATATTTTTAAGTCTATTTCGTAAGAGCCAAATAAAAGAATCAAAATGAAGAAAACTGTTTCGAATTATTCGAACAAAAACGGTTTTAACCAAATGCTTTTTTTAATGCTTTAATTTTTTTTCTTTGAGGCCCATCTTTTCGAATCTTTTTGTTGAAATCTTGAAAATTAAGCGCACGATAACTCCGGGAGATTTTTCACCGCGCTTTGTACCATAATAACGTCTTAATGTGAAACCTACCCCTATTAGATAGATAAATTTATAAATATAAAATCAAATCTGCTTCTCACAACGATTATATCCATATATGGTAACTTTTAAAAGTAGTCAAAATCCGCTCTTCAATTAGAAAACTATCATATCTACATGGTGTGATATAAAAAAAAAAAAAAAACAAAAAAAAAACAAAAAAAAGAAAAAACATTAGTATTGTGGTAGACCATTTGTACATTGTTGCAACGCAAAATGGAAATAATAGTGTAATACAGACACGATTGCGTCTGTAGGAGACGGCGAAAATGATTTTGCAAGCTTACCCATCGAAGTGCTAATTTATCTAAACAAAATATCCTTCGGAGGTGGTTTTTTTCGAAATATTTTACAGTTTACACACGGTGTTACCATGGTAACCGTATATTTTGTACCTTTTTCGCCAGTGCGCAAAATATCGCCGATGCATCGCCAACGATATTAGAGTCCTTAAACGCGATGATTTTCGGACCGCCACAATGATGTCTACATTATATAAATAAACCCCGTTAGAGAAACTATATTTGTAATGTAGTTAAAAAACAATTAATAATGATTTTAGTGCAACCTAATGCAGTAGTAGCTCCGATTTTTCGTTGACGCATCTAGGACACTTTAAATGGCTCATTTAATTTCGACGCCGTGAAACAACGCATGCGCACGTGTGTGTACATGAAAGTGTGTTGTGCCACACACACGGATGCAGCAGAAGAATTCTACATTATGTACGGTTTCGCGTGTGTGTTTCACTATCCGAAACGGGCATAATGGAAAGACACAAAACGCAAACACGCGTACCTGTCGTAAATTAATATCGCTACACATTGTTAAGCGAACGTATAAACATCACCCCTAGTTGGTGCTGCGCAATTCAAATTTTAATTTAAAATCTTCATTGGCCTTTAATTATTATAATTTTTTTTTTGTAATTTCACTTTTCCCATAAAATTGATCACCATCCTCTTCCGATTTTTCGTCGTTTATCGGATGTCTGATACTGTCTTTTTCCTCTCTTCTCCTTCTTCCTGGCGTCCTCTATATCGACATAGTACCCTTTTATTATTCCCTTTGGTATTCCCCCATTCTCTGAATTGGGTACATTTTTTTTTTTTCTTTTTTCGTTTGTTTTTATCACTTTTAACATTTCACTCCCCGTGTGTGTAATAACTAGTTACCGAATCGCTTATTATTTTTTTTCCATCCACACACCTAACCTTCATCACCACTTTTTTCCAAATTTCTCCAAACGCGATAATAAATAAATAAATAAATTCCTGTAATCGAGTCCATTTAACTATGCTTCTTCACTTCTTATACGTAAATGCCGTCGTTTTATTTCACCTTTTTTTTTTTTTTTTTTTTTGCAGTTTACCTAGCTTATTTAATTTCCCCTTCTTTTACAGAGTTGTTTCACCTGTTTATCATACCGAGTGTTGCTAAATGCGTTCTAAACTATTGCGTAATGTACGTTTTAATCGTCGTATTTAACAGTGGCAACCATCACACTGATCCGTCCTACTGACAATGAGAAGGAAGACGGTATAATTTATAAAATTTCTTGAGACAGCTGCGTCAATAGTGGTTGTGTGACGACCGGGGAAGGATCTAAACCTAAACAAAAAAAAACGGTCATTTCATTTATTCTCCATATTGCAATGTGCATCTCTTGTCGCGTTTGTTTAGGGCAACAACCATTTTTAGCGATTTCAATTTAATTGCGTGAAAAAAACTTAGCGAACATACACGTTTCTATCTGAGTGATTTTAAATGAGAAATTGCGTTATTTTGTTAATGTTTCACATTTGTTTTGTTTTTTTTTTGTTTTTTTTTTAATATAATAACATGAGATAACAAAAGTCGGAGATTATTATTTAAAAAATACCATTCTAGAAGATAAATGCGAATTAAGGCGAATTTTAAAGACCGCGAAATGATCGTAAAGAAAGAGTAAAAGTTCCCCAGGCAATTGCGCATTTTGAAAAATCCGGAATTAACTACGTATAAGAATTTTAGAGTCAAATGTTAACTAAGGCAATTATTATCTTTTTACAAATCTGTTCCGGGGAGTACGAAGTTTAAACACACTCGACAAAATTTTCCGCCTTTATTAAAGGTTTTTTCTAAATTATGCGCTTTACTTTTTGTCCCCACGTATGTTTAAAATAGAAAGAATCGACATTTGACCGATGTTAAAGAGTCTAAATGAAAAGGAGGATCCACTTTTGATATAATGGCATTTTAACCGCACAATTTGTTCCCAAAATATAACGAAACTTAATTTACAAGATTCACTAATAGTTTCATTTTTTTAACTGTTGTACTCTGAAGAAAAAAAAACTCCTCTCATAGATACGTGTTAAAAGTAAATTTCTTCAGATTTACAATTACTGACAACTCTTTTTTTTCTCTTCTCTTTAAGTTTCTAATATATAATAATAATAATAATAATAATAATAATAATAATAATAATAATAATAATATATAATAATAATAATAATAATAATAATAATATATAATAATAATAATAATAATAATAATAATAATAATAATAATAATAATAATATATAATAATAATAATAATAATAATAATAATAATAATAATAATCTTAGTTGTATTTTATTTTACCCTCTCATAACATACCTTTTTTTGTTGTTTTTTTTCTAATTGCTATTATTGTTTTTCGATTATTACACTATTATGTCAGAAGAATTAGTATGATTATATATTAATTACGATTAATAAACCAAAACTAAATATATTTAATTAAATTAAAATAGCAACGTGTTTCACACATTTTCAGGGTTGTATACATAGTACATATTACTACGAAACGCACGGAATTTCAGTTTAAAAAAAGTATATTTTCTGCCATTGTTACTATTATTTTTAGATATTAAAACGGAAACTAAATTTTTTCATCTGATTCATATTTCGCTTAATTTTCACATTTTTACGGTTGACTAATTTATTTATTTTTTTTTTTTTGAAAACAAGGAAATCAAACTTTACAATTAACGGAAACACTTAAATTTTTATTATATTTATTTTTTTCTTTTTATTTTTACATTAGTAATTATAAAATAATTGGAACGTAACTTTCTTTTTTGCGTGTATTAATAACTCGGACACGCTACTTAAAAGTACACAGAGCATTTTATATAAATTTATTTCGATTATTTCACATTTCTCGTAATAACATGTCGAACCAACTTCTTCACATTCACGCGTGCTAATTGTCGTTTTTGTGTTTTGCCCGTGTTCATCCCGACCATGTTCTTAATCACGGAATAAATTGCCGCTTCGTCTTATTTATAGTCTAATTCTTAATTTCACATTTTGTAACTATTTCTCGCATGTTTGGCTTTTCACACTGTGCTCCTGCCATTGTTCTCTGTTTATTCGCACCAGCGCTTGTCTCTTATATAATTCTCCTTCCGGTTCAGTTTTTTCATGTCTAACCCGTATTTTTTTTCAACTAAACTATGATTCAGTAATGTCGCCGTCTATGAATCTTTACGATCGAACATTTGCGTAAACTGCATTATTTCTCGATACTCTATTTTAATGTCGGTTTAGTATTTATTACATATATGTTTTATCATGCGCGGTCTGTTTATTTTATATAGCTGTGAAGGAGTCAGTTAACATTAATATTGTTTTAGATTTCGCCTTATGCTTCGACGTTTCTTCAGTTTCGACAATTTAAATGATAATTTTCTTTGTACATGTTGAGAGTGAATAAATTATTTGTATTAGTTTCTGAATTATTCGTTTTATTTCGAACGTACATTTTATTTTTTTTTTTTTTATAATATTTCTCGATATTTAAATATATATAGGGATAATACGATAATTGTTAATGATTAAAACACAGTGGTACCTAATTGCAATAATAATTGAATACAATAAAATAAATAATAAAATAGCGGCAGAGTAACGATAATAAATTAGTAATTAAAATTAGAATATTTGAAATAATTTGTCGCTTAATAGCTGCCCGGGAGGACCCCTAATTTTTCAGTTAGACTTTTTGCGGATCTTTCACTAATCGTTTATATTCGAATAAACGATTAAGATTTTTTGGTTAAAATATTCGTGTAATTTTTAACGTTAAAAATTACACGCAGAATTTGTTACACATATTTCATTGTTACCGAATGGGGCTACAGAATGGCAACACAACCGAGGCAGAAGCTTCTAAGTATATGCCTATTAATGTTTACTCAAAAAACCTTTGAATTCACCGTATGCTCTTTTTAGCACCTTCAGATGTTTCGCATTTAATTTGAATAATTTTTTGCGCGCCAAAGCAAAACACTTGCCAGAAATATGACGTCGATTTTAAATCTAATAACGCAATTACCGCCCACGGTGAGCGGTGTTATCTGCCACACAGTCGACTCTATTAGATTCAACCGCATAGTGCACATTAATCAGTCTTACAATACGGAAAAAATACATTGCAATATCGTAGAATCCTATAATTATTTACATTTAACGCTTCGGCTATTTTATATTTAGAAATCACGAACATTTTTCTTTTCTCTTTTTTTTTCGGTTTACCTATATTTCGTTGATATAGATATAATATCTTGAGAATACCTTACGATCATGCATGCCAACGTGCCGCTGTTAGCCGATTTTCGCGCATATTAGAGGCTCGATTTTATAAAGCGCTACTAATATTTTTCATATATTGGTGGCAATGTCCACATCGGAGGTAACGCAAACAATCGCGTAACATTATTGTGCAACCTGACTGCATGTTTTGGTATCGAATATCATCCGGTAACCTTTTTTTGAAAAATACCATAATCGCGCGAAACCGACTCTTCCGTAAAAATTCTAAGGAACCAGGGCCGTGCTCAGAATTTTGAATCGAGCGGGGTTTTGGAAAATTTTCTTCGCATATTTATTTTGTATATAACAATACATTTTTCACTAATATTCTATTAATAAATTTCCATAATTTTGATTTATGTATTAATAATTTATATAAATGAATTACCCCCCGTATAAACATTAATAAAAATTACACATACTCGTAATAAAAAATTTTGCATAAAATATTAATGAAGTACCTAAAAATAAGGAGCATAGAACACCCTAAAAAATCATTAATATTTATTTTAAATTTTTGATTTTTTTTTCTTCAGATTTTTGTTTATTTATAATAACTATTTCAATTCTAATGCCGCCCCCCCCCTTCATAACGGCCTTGAAAATGACTACCCCACCTGCGGGTCCAGAAGGTGCGTCTCAAGGATTGCGTTTTGCCTACATATGATATATGTATATAAAACTCTGTGTTCCTAGAAGGGCAAGTCAGACCACCCCGAAATTAGTTCTATAATGTTTACGGTAGAATTTTTTCAGTTAGCTGCGAATTTATTATACCGAGATATTTCTTATAGAAATGTAAAATATACTCGTAGATTTTTAAAGCGCAACCGAAAAATGTTCGAAAAACATTACATATTATATCATAATGGTTTTTACGGTTCTTCATATTACTCTCGATACAAGAATGACGTTGTCGCCAAATACACAAATATCTAAAAATACTCCTTAAAAGTAATATTAACTTTTACTCGTTTCTAATGTTTAAACCCGCAAAAAGTTTAATAATTCAGCACGCTTTTTGTGTTGTTAGCCTATATATTGAAATCTGTATTTTTGTTGTTTCTTGTTTAGTTTAACGAGTGAACAAATATTTTTTCGATCAATTTGCAACATTAAAATTCACACATACTAAGGGAGATTCGTAAAAGAAAAATGAAGCCTTAAAAATTAAAAAATATTAAAATCGTTTAATAGGCCTCGGTTGCATTTTCACTTGATAATCACTTTATGAATTTTTCGTAAAATAAAACGAAAGAACACTGTATACAAACACATTTTTGGGCACATTCTTGGGCATTTTTCAACCCATAATATTTTGCCCCTCTTTCTTCAATCGCTCATTCCAGATTATGGCTCAACTCCTATTCTTCTTTCTTTTCTGACCCCGTCTCCCTTTATCACTTTCTCCCTCTCTCAGTCAGCTATCTCTTCAATTTCATCTAAGGTTTCCTCGAAACTTGCTCTCGCCTAAACACTACTCAATCTCGGCTACTTGTCATCCTCGCTTTAACCCTAGTTTCCTTCTTGCATCATTTTCTCGGTTTTCATTTACTCCGTTTTATCCTTTCCATCCCTTCTTAATTACATTTTTTGTGGATATCACGTGTAACCTTCTCTGCTGAGCAATCGTCCTTCTGCTCTTTTCTATTAAAGCTCGGTATTCCTACTCGTCTTTTGGTGCTTCTTACATTTTCTCATTTCCTTCTGTTTCGGTTATTCCCGCCTTTGAATTATTTATATCCGCTGTTCTTAAACGCATAAGAATATAAATTTACTTATACTCCTTCCTATTTTTCGGGCTAATGTTCTTACTGACAAACCCAGTTTAAAAAAAAAAAAAAAGTAATCGCGGCAATAACATGTTCAGAAGGGAAATAGAGACAGATATAAATAGTGGGTTTTTTTTTTCAAAAGTAAAAAATATTTGCGACCGTAGTAGTGCTAAAGACATCATTCTTTCCGGATAAAGAGGTGAATTCGACCTGGATCATAACAATATAAAGGAGATTTTTAGTTTACCCTCTGAAAAATGAAAATACTATCGATTTCGCTAACGCGAAATCAGCATTACTATTGTGGAGCTAAAATAGCTAAAAACATTTTAGACAGTACGTTGTTTTTAACGTTAATAAAAGTGCAACAATTTCGGTTAAACATTTAATATAATTAAAAAAATACCCAAAAAAAAAAAACACCCAAAAAAAAAAACGCAGGACTCCATAAAAATACTCTCATTGGTTTTCATGAACGGGTGAAGAGTTGCCCAAAAAACAAATTTCAACAGATTTACGTGCAATACGTGCTGATGTTGGCTGTACCGAAGAAGAAACCAACTTATTTTTCCAATTATGTATATTTATGTGAATTAAAAAGTGTTCAGGATTGCACCTGGTAATTAAATGTTGAAATTGATTACGCTTCGATCTCTGTTTGCGGAGAGTATCGTTTCTACCAATCGAATGTTTTCAGACGAAAAAGTATAAGAGCTCTTAAAAGAAGACGAGATAAAAAGATATAAAATATGTGCAGTTTTGACAGTAATTTTAATAAAGCAGGTTGACGAAGGTAATTTTCACTGCGTCGAATGAATGTTCTAAGATAGATATATTATTTCCTCGAGTAGATGTATGGAATTAACAGAAATTTCAGTTTGTATAAAACAAATAATTCTCACATTGAAAACAAGGGACCGAATGTTTGTTTTTTTTTTGTTTTTTTTTTTTTATCGTGAAACGCAAAAACAAAGGCAAAAATATTTCTAGTAATAAGAAAATATAAAGGGACACCGTGAAAATTCAAATAAAAGAAAAGCCAAAAAAATGTACCTATAAAGAAATCGATAAAATAATCCAATTCTTTTCTAGTATAGTAAAAATAACGATATAATCTGCTCTATCTTATAAAAGTTTCATCAATAGGGTAACTGCAACCGTAATAATAAATAAATATATAGGAAATAAATAATAAGGCGACAAGGCAACATGCGAAAGAACAACACCAGGGTTTCAAGTTTGAGTGTAAAGGAAGGTTTTTTTGTTCTTTTTTTTTAAAAATAATTCGAGCCAGTTGAAAGAGAAAAGGTTCGAATTAGAAATTACAGCTAACCTGCTAATTCACGTTTACACAGAGAACCGCCATCATAAAGTTCACATTTTATGATGTCTCTGAGCATGTGTACGGAATATGTAGTTTCTTTAATCCGGAAAAAAAATAAAAAAAAAAAAATACTACCCCTATTACGTTTAAACAGACTGTTGACAATTCTTAGAGACCGGCGCGCCCAGGGTAGGGGGGAAAAAAAAAAGAGAAAAATTCTTAGAGCCCAGCTGTAAAAACGAACACAGATACCGCAACTTCAAAAGTCAAGGTAGAGCCCCCCGTTCGTTAGTAGCAAGAGAGTGACATTGTTGCCAAATGTTTTTATGTCGAGCAAAACGAAACCGAGAGTGGCTTCCTTATTCATGCGAAAGCGATTTTAAGCGTGAACTTTTCAAGTTTTTTTTCTTCGGCGTAGTAGGAATTTGGCGGAAAGTAATTCTCTGCTTGCAATATCAAAAAAAAAAAAAAAAAAAAAAAACAATACTCACGTATGCAGTCGAGTGTACTTACCCCTAGGTACTGTCTGTAGGGAATTATTGGAATTCTTCTCAGCGTTATCGCGAATGAACGATATCAAAGGAGAGAAATTCACTCGGTTTCGCAACGACCATTTGCCGAATTTAGGAGGAATTCTTTCAAAAATTATTCTTTAAAAACTGATTTCCAGCTTCCGAAATTTTGCGCGAACTAGTTCGTCTTGGACCCGGCATTACTCGGCACTGAACGAAAAAAGACGCGAACTATCATTATCGGCATAGGCGCACCGGGAGGAACTAAACTGTAATAAAAGTTACCATCGCAAACGGCTGTAAACCGCGAACTATTATCGGCGGCGCGGCATTAACGATAACGCATCATAGGAGAACTAGTCTGCCGTAGCTCAGGTAAACATCGCCTGTCGAATAGCACAGCTGAGGCGACAACCGCCTCCGCTCACCCGTTACGCACGCAGGGCAAGTGGAACAGACGATGCCTTTCGTGCGAGGCTGTCCTCCTGGAAGAATAAAGACACCACAACACTCTGTACTCTAGTAGTTGTACAATTAAAACCGAATTTCTTTCGTCACCTAGAGTAAACACGTAATGATATAGACACGACGATATCCGCCATCGTGTGGTGCCGCGTCGATCCTTATCGGTTGCCTACTACGAGCCTCACTCGGAACCTACAAATCAAGGACTCGATCGGATAACGCGCGCGTATATTTCGATCTATCGTGATAATCGGTGCACACAATGACTTCCTACAATGTTGTGGGCATGTGATAATCGGTATTTCTCTACGCCGTATACCTTTCCTATTATCATCATTATTCTAAAGTAGTAATAATAACAACGACAGCGACGATATTATGAGCCAAGGTCATGAACACCAAAGTGTTTAGAATCATTGTCGACCACACCGTGTTATTAACTTTGTTGCGCTCTGCGGAACTTTCCCTTTTAGAGCAACGCGGGTCGATAATTAGTCAAAACGGTGAATTTTAGTCTCGGCAGGGAAAACAAAATCGAACGAAAACGCATCTTCTTCACCCGGTACTTGAGAAACATGAATAATAAACCCACACTGGGAAAAAGTGAACATTTTCGTTTTGTTTTCTCTTTTGTTGATTTGGAATCCACGTGGGGCTGTGATGCCAACGATTTTCGGTAGCTCTCCTTTTAGGATTGAAGAAAAAAGCACGGAAAATGTAACAAGAGCGAAATCTCCTCGAAGGAGAGATGAATTTTAATGAACATCATCGATAGAAAAATTAAGGTTTTTTTTTTTTTTTGCTTTTTTTGAGGTACACTTTGGTTTTAGCCAATGGTTGAGTAGTGAAAGAATTAGGTAGTCCGGAAAAAGTTGTTTTTTTTTTTTTTTGGAAATAGTTGATCAAATTTACGGGGAAAAAGTGACGGATAGAGAAGGGAATAAAATAACAGGCGGTAGGAAGACCGTAAATAGAACGTTCAAATGAAGCTACTGTAATGAGGAAGTTGGGTAAGCAGGCCAGAACGAGAAGAAGACAATAAAGATAAGCAAGAGGGACAACGGAACGAAAAATATCTCGAAAAGGAAGGGCGAATTACAAGTTGCTTCAGAGAGGTAAAAGAAACGTTCGAGTACGAGAAGAGGATAAGGTGAAATGCCTAACCGAAATCTAAGGTGAAATGTTTTACTCCTTTTTCCCTCTTGAAGTAGAAATGGAAACAATTCGTAAATTTCCTACTCACAATATTATTTACAAACCATTCCACTTTAGATTATGGTATATTTATTTTTCCTTTTTCTCCAATTCGAATTCCTTTTATTTTTCTGTTTAGCCTTTTCTTTCCCTCACCTGTTGATTTGACAAATTTCTTTCTTTTTGTCATTCCCTGATCTCTACTATATGTAGCGTTCGTTTCGATCATAGTTTTCTCCTTTCGTCACTTTTTCCTTTTTGCCTCGTCTCTTCCCCGCGATGTCCTCTTCACTATGACGATTCCTTTTATCCGTGCGATGTCAATTATCATATTTTCTTCGAACGTTTCTTACTTTCCCCAAGGCGTTCTCTCTTCTATTCTCAACTTTTGAATCTTGGTTTCTCACTCCATATAATGCATCTTACGTTCTCTTGTTCCCTTCCTTACCGGTTATTCTTATTCTAGCTTCTTTCATTCATTCTATCTCCCACCAGATTAAAATCTGATATTGTTCCTTTTGAGCTATTCTTTAGGTGCCTTGGTTGATTGGACTATTGCTCTTTCTTGTCGTACACGGAAAAAAAAAAAAAAAAAAAAATTGTAAACTACAAAGACCGTATGGAAGTGACGTGGGAAATCTGTATGTACGGAATGGCGGAAGAGAGCTGGTGAAAAAACGTATAAGGATAGTCACAGGAATAGGCGAGAAAAAAGAGGTGGGCTCTGAGAGCACTTATTCTCAAATATATGTAATCGGATAAATAGCAAAAAAAAAAAAAGAAAAAAAAGAATATTAATGGATTATCGCAGGATGGTCAACTGCGGTAGATCAGGAGGCAATAGAAAGGCGAGGAAATGTCTGGAGACGTTATAATCTGGAAGAATAAAAGATTATGTAAAATCAAATAACGTGGAAATGTAGAATTTTGGTTTAGATCCAAGGTTTGAAGAAAGATGATGACAATTATTGCGTATCAAGTTCTAGTCGACGCTTTCCTAAATAGAACTATTTATTTCATATTTTTTTTTCGTGTTTGTGATTTATTTGAAACAAAAACTGAAATACACAAATTTAGTTTTATTATAGAAAAAATGAAAGCAAAGTTGAAGATGAAAGAAGGAAAATTACCGCTCAGGGAATAAAAACTGAAATATTTTCTCCTCAGAACCTACGCCAATTTTTACGTAAGGTGAAAAAAACAAAAAAAAAAGGAATAGAAACATCAATTACACGGAAAAAAAAGTTTAAAAAGGAATAGTCGAGAATAGCCAGCAAGAACAGCTGAAATTGCAGACAATTTTAAATATTAAAAAAAATACTGATCAAATTGGAAACGATTGAATGATGAAGAAATATAAAATTGTCGACACCAGTCGAAAAAGAGCCTTCAACACATTTAATGACAGCCGATATATGTCTTTTTTTTTTTGGAAAGACCGAACGAAACTACAAAAGAACAGACTTGCAAGGAAATTCAGCTCACGAAGAGAAATTACGAATCATCGTGAAAGAGACGCGTTTTTTTAAGCGGCAGCGTTCTCGTAAGAGAAATAGAGAATGAAATAGTAAAACGAAAGAAAGGAAAAAATATGAAACCAATATAATTAGTGGAAACAGAACATCTAGATAATGAGAGAAATTTACATCAGGATCTCAATCGTTTTTTTTTTTTTTTTTTTTTTTTTTTTGGTTTTGTCGAAATATTTGTAAACGATAAGATTACAATATATAATAATCCGAGAAAGAGAGATTCGGCTGGTTCAAAACACTGATGGCGCAAGTTTTGCTGAAAATAGCTTTATTGGTGGTACCTAACAATAGAAAAAGACAATAAGACGAAATAAAAAAAAAAAAAAATAACGATTGGGGCAGACAAAGCAGAGGGTACAAGGAATGACAAAGGCTTTTGATCTTTTTCATTTGGTAACCGTTGTAAATATCGATAACGGAAATAATAAAGGAATTAAAAGGTGGAGACTAATAAGAGAGAGCGGTGGAAGTAAAGTAAAACGTGGAGCTCGATTAACATATAAAGGTCAATGAGGAAGCTGTAAGTGAAAATCGATAAAAGGGAAACAGGCTACGATTAAAGGGTAGCAGCCTAGAATAGGAAGTGACCATGCAGCAATGTGCAAATTTAGCCTGATTGCAGCAATGTGTTAGCTAGGAATTTAAGAGCTATTACGCTGGTTCATTTTTATTCGTCATCCGACGATACGATAAATCTAAAAAAAATAGTTACAAAAAGTTATCGCCTAATTAGCTACCGTCTAACAGCCCAGAAGATTTTTCGGAAACTCGCAGTTTTAACACTAGCTAATTGACGTCTCGTGCGGTAACCCGGTTTTAATAACCTTCGACCAAGCCATTTCGATAATAACAATTACTAGAACTTCTTTGCAGCCTGTCTAGACTAGTTTCGATACGAAAAGCACTATTGGTTCTTTTATAAGGAATTAACGAACGAAATATGAAACATAAGGTTAAATAATAATTTCAAGGATAAAAAGAAGTTAGAATCTTTTAACAATATCGCAGCGATAAAACGACAGAAAATTTTCCGCATTCGTTCGATCTGGAGTATAAATACGCTCTCCGAAAACAAAATGCAAATAGCAACTTTGGTGTAAATTACGAGTTTGTTTACATAAATCTCCCAACTACTTAAAGTTCAGCACGATGGAAATTAATCTCCCCGTAGAACTCTCCATTAACTGAAATGGAATCCTCCATGTCACCGAGAGCCATCATTTTCTAGAGAGTCTGGATCAACATGCAAAATGAACAATTACAAACGGCAAAGTGTTAAAGTCAAAACGAAAATAACGGTTCGGAACATTAAACGTAAAAAAAAGTGGCTAATAACAAGTTCTTGAGGAACTCAAATTCAATTCGTGGCACTTCAAGAAACAAGATCCGCCGGTAAAGCTACGATAGAATTGGTAGCGTACTGGAAAGGCAGGAAAATCTCGCAACAGATCTTAGAATCGAGTTTATGGGTTTATGGGTTTACAAATATGATAAATTCAATTGTAGATGTTTACTCGCGGAATGAGCACTTTTACTATCATACGCTAAAATGAAACGTGTACCGTACTAAACTGTCACACACGGTCCGATTAGTGATGATGATCGAGGACAACCGACAAAGTTAAAAAATCCCTATAAAAAGTGTCGAATTACTGTGTTAGGAGATTTTAGTGCTCGAGTTGGTAAAGGAAAAAAATACAGGAGAAACACTATCCAGTACGCAATAGTGTCAACGAAAGCTTCCCAAAAGCAAAAAACGTGGAAAATGTGAACTTGGGACAATTTCAAATTGACCATGCGGCTATATCGTATAATGATCACGAGGCAATTATGAATGCGAAGGTTAGAAAGGAAGCAAATAATCATTTGGCGGAAATTAAACAAAAATTTGTATCGCAATATAAAATGACGGTTCAAAGATTATCGAAGATGGATACCGAAAAACTCTGAAAGCGAAGAACAGTGAGTTTCAGGAAAAGCTGAAAGATATACAGTTAGAAGAATATAGACAATAAAGAGTCAAAACGGAATTGGCGCATATATAACATTTGACGTAGCACCGCTCGAGAAAAAGTAATAAACATAGACAGTGAAATGAAAATCATTGTGTTCTAAAATAAAGAAGCCGACAAAAACGACATACCGCAAAATGTGTTACAAGGATTATCCTCAGAAACCAAAGAGCAGAAACGGCTAGGATCATAAAAGTATGTTTTTAAATTCTATGGAAAAAAAAAACAAAAAAAAGAAACGGATTTTCAAATTCAACACGTACCAAGCACGTGCCTAACAATTAATTTGAGTGCACTTTAATAGTCGACATCGGTGATCTCTATTTGTCGATTTTATTTTCTTCTTAAATTCAATCTGAACTTTTAAAATCATTGTGTTTACATTTAATTACATTTCTTATGCAGACTATATAGTTAATTACACTAGCGCAGGCAATAATGATCTGGGATATTCAAATAAAACATTGTCATCCGACCAAGGCCGTGTTCACGGGGGGGGGGGTTAAATCTCCGCTTAAGAACTAAAATAGTTATTATAAATACACAAAAAACTGAAAAAAATCAAAAATTTAAAATAAATATTGATGATTTTTTAAGATTTCTTATCTACCTTTAAAAGAAAAAAGAAAAAATATGCTCCATATTTTTAGAGGTAGATCATTAATATTTTAAGGAAAAACTTTTTATTACGAGTATAATTAATAACATATGTAATTTTTATTAATGTTTATATTACATATATGTAAATTATTAATATATAAATCAAAATGATGGAAATTATTAATAGTACGAATATTAGCGTAAAATGTATTGTTATTTATAAAATAAATATGCGAAGAAAATGTTCAAAAACCCCCTCTTTCCAAAATTCTAGGCACGGGCCTGCGTCCGACTAACTGCTCACTTAGAGCGTGACTTCACATAAAAAATTTTAATAAATCGATCTTAATTATTTCGAATGAGCAGATATAAAGCAGCAGTCATGATTAACATTAGATATTAATCAAAGTATTAGAGGCGATCCTAACGTTTCTGTTAATTTCACGAGAAAATACCGTATCAATTATCTGTTCACTACAAGACCTTTCGGTTGTTTCTCTGTAGCTTACGTAATTGTTTAGAAATTTCCTGGTACAATGGTGTATTTGCACCGCAGATAAATTATATCAGCTAGTCAGTTATTTAGATGTTTCATTAAAGGAAAAAATGGATTTTTTTTTTTGTTTTCATTTATTTAAGATTAGCACAAGCTTAACTAAATAGTTAAATAATTGCTAAATATAAAATGTATAGTAAAAACTAAAAAGAGAAAACACGTGTTAATTTGGCCACTAACGTAAAATAAAGTCATTCTCGATAAAATCGAAATATCGGAAAAACTAGACGGCTGATGACTTTTAGAAGTTTACGTGGTCCGTACAGTATGTATATTTAAAACCCTTTCAGTCATAGAGTGTCCCATGTATCGAGTATAAAAACGTTCAATAGGAAAACATTATTTCTGTCGCTTATGTCGCGAAATAATTATTTTGTTCCGTTATTTTTAACATCATTAAGCAGACCGGAAATTATAAATGAGTTATAAAAAAGTATAGGGGACGGGGCAAAATGATTTCGTGACATAAGTGTTTTGATATTGAATATTTATGTCCAATCTATGCGACACTATGACACGGAGTTCATCTTTTCCTTCGTAAACGTGCAACTGAATTGTGCCGTATCAAAGAAATTGACGATTAAGCGCCATCTGTTGAGTTATTTGCGAAACGCAACTAACACTTTCTACATACAGAACCTAATTATGTTCGTTATTCACTAGCGTTACCATCTCTCGGCGTTGATTACAGCTGAATAATTTAATTTTCCGTACATTCACGGCTTCATTAATCTTCTTCCTGCGATGAACATTATTCTGCTCACAATAGTTCTGTTACATTTTGTTGCTATATTGTTCGCCGCTGAAATCTAATCTGATAATTGGGGGCAAATATATATATATATATATATATATATATATATATATATATATATGTATACGATTATATCAGAAAATGTCTGAAAAACCTTGTTTACTATCGGAATTTGGTCACGGTTCCTCTATTAGTCTTAACGGCAAATCGTTATGTTTGCTTGTCAATTTCGATAACTTTCATTTTTTACTCGAGAAAATAAAATTGCAACACACGAGAGGATATCCTATACGACTAGTGACTTCTTAAAAGTTTCAATAGTGATTGAATTCCACTTTAAGAACATCAAAAGTGGGTGAATAATTTTATGGTTGTACTTTTAGTATGAAACAGACTCAGATGTTGTAAAGATGCTTGCTAAGTTGTTTTTGCTCTCGGTAACATGGTCGCCGTGTGTTCGCGTAGTATTGTGATTCAATAAGAATTCACAAAAATGACATTTACATATAATGCGAATAAGTGAAGTAAAGTGAGCCATTGATATTAACGGATATTGTGAAATTGAACAATTATTCATAATGTACCGCTTAAGGGTCTGATGGATCTGAAGAGAATACATTAGAGTTCATTTCTTCTTCCGGTTCGCATTTTTTCCCCCAGATTTCTCTAGTATCACCAATTATTATTTGAAACTAGATGAGCGAACGGAGTATGTGTCCTATACTCTTCACACTTTTATAGGCTGGCTGAATTATCTCGAGCTAACTTCGATATATGGAATAATTTTAGTTGTAAACACAAAGTGTGTTAGGGTGGGATCGAAAAAAGCCGTAGAAAAAAGGTAATAAAGACTGACAAAAAAAAAATAAAGAAAAAAATACTTAATCAATAAAAAAAACGTCGCTCACAATACGGACCAGTCTTGCCCTGTTTACCACAAATCTCAACAGTCAAGAATCGTCTTTAACTTTTATTTACACACGGTGGGACTATTTTTTTTCTACATTACACTTACTTTTTTATATGATTCAATTTATTGCCACTATTATTACAATGTGTTTTGATTATAATATCCGCAAGACGATTTATGTGTAACAACATTCGACCCTTTCAAATAATATTTTTAAGTTGCTTTTTCGAATGTAAATTTAAGATTTCATATAAAAAATTTAACTTCTTCATTTCCTGTTTTCTTCTTTCCTTAATATACACACGCCCACTTTTAAACAATTTTAAAGGTGTTCCTTACGCGAATAATAATAAAACCTCGATCCGTCAGATTTCAGCAGGGATACAGATGCCTGCTATAACTGCTGCATAAGAATTGCTTTTAACTATGTCATCATTCGCTACACTAAATAAAAAACTTGCCGATATTCCAGCAAACTTTTTTTTACTTAATTCGATTGCGCTGAATATTTACGATATAAATCGATAGAAAAATAACTTTTGCTTTGTGGCTAAATTTTTATTTTAAGAACAACGTAAAAAAGATTACGGAGTTCGTCTCAGAATTTCCATATTTCTCCCAACGTAAAGAAGCCATTAATATAAATATATATATATATATATACATATTTATATATTATTATTTTTTTTCCTATCAAGCAGCGGTTCAGCATATTATTTTAATATTTTTCTATTCTGACAACTACGTTGACAGTGCCGGTATATATTCTTAAAATATTATCATTTGCATATACTTTATTGGCAATTACTGCAATTCCAAAAATGCAAAAACTTGTTTTCATTCCGAGTAATCTGCTCGAAGTAAATGCGCTTTTTATGAAATTTTAAAATTTCGTTTTGTTTCTTAATCTTTTTATTTTTATTTATTTTTTTTTCCGCTAAACTTCAATAAATTACGAAATCCTATTTTAATCCGTTATTATATAATGTAAGCGATAAATCTGGAATTAAAAACAAATAATCGACAAATACATTTTAATCCATAAAATGATCAGATTACAAACCGCTCTTTCTTTATAGGTCTTTCTTTGTACTTCCCATGACGTAATACTGTTTAGAACTTGGAGGATAAAACTGCCTTAGAGATTATCACGTACGGCTCTCCTTGATATGATTAAGAGTGTTTCATTTATGTTTTTATTCCTAAAGAGCTATCTTTGAAAAGTGTTTTTAAACATTTTTTTGCTTTATTTTTCTGTTGCTTTGTGGCGCTGCGATTAATCTCGCGCAGTAGCGAAAGCCGTCGCAACAAAAGTCTGCAATACCGCGCCATAACGAAACACAGACTCCGCCGTGGAAAAAAAACAAATTACTATCTACCTGGAAAAATTACTTCATCGTGCACTGTCCTTCCCGAGTCGTCAGTGTTTTTACGAAATGACACCATTCACTTTCAAATTAGATGCGCAACGATCGCGGACAAAGAATGTAAGTTTACAAATTTCGCGTAATACCTTTTAATTACTTCTGCGGCCGTGCGACCGTCGCAGGCGACGCATTTCTTTATATCGGAAATACGTGCCAAATGAACCGCGGATTGAAGTTCAACTATACACGCCGATAAAACAGGTTGATGACACTGGAACGAAGCAACGCGACTGCAGCTGCGTGTTTCGCAGTGAACTGGAAGAAGGACGATTGGGTGCCGTTTGGAATCAACGACAACCGGATATGTAACAACTTTGCTAAGCTGAATCGGCTCCTCCTGCGTGTTGGTGAAGAGTGTCGAGAGGCGGTTTTTTTATAGTCAGGGAACAACGGAGCCGTTGTTAAACTGTAACAGTAACACAGACAACTAAAGACAACAGCACACGTTCTCCTTTCTGTACAGCTGCTACTGCTTGCATTGGCCGCTTAATTTCACCGAGCTGTTTTCAATAAATTAGCATATCTAATATTTTCATTCGACCGATGTGTCTGTGCAACATTCTCTGAATGAGGTTAGCGCAATAAACAATTGCACATATATGTATATATATACATTTGAATCTGACACGCTACAAAGCTCTATAGATGTTAGAAAGAAAGAGAGCGCATTTATGTAGAGAGGGGAAAACAATTAAAGAAAGGGATTGCTAAAATTTCCAATAATAAATGATACAAAGAAAATTTGTTTTCTCCATGTTTACTCTGTGCCTAATCACACTCAATTTTAATTTGGCATAAGTATAAACACAACTCTAGTAACAGTTTTAATACAAAGCATGAAAAAATATTTCTACCAAATAGGTACATTTATAGTTTAAAATTTAGCTTATAATCATGTATGTTTGTAATCAGCATATACTATTACCAACTTTAACCAAGTAAAAATATGCTCATAAAAAGAAAAAATTAATTCCCTGTTCGGGCGCCAACTGTTCAAGATTCATTAAAATCTCTTAATTCTAATTAGATGCACTGATCTTTTAATGATTTTTAATGCAGATATAATTCTGATGAAGCGGTATTCTTTAAAAAAAGAGAAATTTCTAAAAAATTTATAAATCAGAAATTTACAAAATAAATAAACCACTTATCTAATAAATTACTAAACTTTATAGTATATTTAATGTAACATAATCATTGGTCAAATGATAAAACTGAACAACTCTTTTTTATTTATAATTCGTTAGTTTCACATGACATCAATTTGCTTATGAATTTCCTATCGTTTATTTATAAATTTCGCAATATCATAAAAAGTTATTATGCCATATTTTTAAAAATTACATACAGAATTTTCAATTGAAAATACCTACAATATACACGCTCTCCTTAGATTGTATAAACATAGCTAACGTTACATGCTTATGTGTCAGTTGGTATTGTTGCGAAAAAAAAAAAAGAACATAGTAAAAAATCAAATATATGTAGAACAAACAAAAGAACTCCAGATACTTCTTTTTTTTTTCTTTCCTTTTTCCTACCGCCAATTTTTTATCATTGCTCCATTTTATCATCAACCCCGTATTTTTATTTTGTTCCCTGGCATACTTTCAAATTTTCCTCTTGTATTTCGTGCACTGTATTTCCCGTTAATTCGAACTGCTCCATTAACTATTTTGTCACAATTTCTAGTTAATTTTCTCTGTTGTGATAATCCATTTCCGTTTACATATATCTCAGTAGAGCTTACTGCAAGAGTACAGTATTTTTCGTAACAATTACCCTCGTTCTACTAAGCCTTCATAAAATATCTGTCTCGCTCCGTAGATTGTAACTTGTTACATTTTCTTTAACTTTTTTTTTTTTTTATTTTTGCCTATATATTTTAATTCTGTATTTAAAACAATACATTATTAATCATTCAAAATGTAATTCTGCACTTTTGTAACTCACAATGTGTTCTACTAATCTGTGTAGAATATAGTTTGCCTTATTTTTTTTGCAAACATAATCAATGTGATATATCCGTGTTTAATATTTAACCAAATATACCACTCCCAAAGTATTTAAATTCATTAACATTTTCTATTACGCAGCATTATTGTGGAACTTGATTTTAGAAACAAACCTAAATCTACTCGTGGCTTTCGTATATACATAGCTTTTGATTTTTTTAAAATTAATTAACAACTTTTTTGTCGTGTGGGACTTTTTACATACAATATTCAGGCCCCCCGTTATATTACGAATTATTTTTTTATTATTTTCCAAGATTTTTTTTGTATCATTTTTCACTTTTTGTAATTTCTGTTCGTAATATTTTTCTTTCGCTTATCTTATATGGCTCTAATTTTCTGTATTTCTTGTATGGTACCTTATATCTCTCGTTGGAATAATTATATTAACTTTACACGTCGTTTATATTATAAATCTCTAATATGTATGAAATTCAGTATCTTCCCGTTCGCCCGTTCATTTATAAGGTTATTTCTCATCTTCACAGTTGTTTGTTTCACCGCCCACAATCATCATAAAAACTATTAAAAAGTGTTTTTATATTCTTTCAATATTTTTTTTTGCTCCTCCATTATCTAGTATTTTCTACCATTCGTGTATGTTTTAACTAATTTTCCGAATGAAATTTCTATTACAATTTTACTAGTATCCTATCACTGCTAAGTAAAGTGAGTTCCATACCCTTGACAGGGCGTTGGAATTATGAAGTTAAGGTTCACAATGTACTAAGCCCAAAGGCACTAATGAGAGTAGGGGGGCCAGTTCCTTTCTCTCGGTAGCCTTTACATCACTGCTACCCGTCCTAAATGCATAACTAGTTCCGTATAATGTTTTGAAATTTTTGTCTTTATGGCTACAACTTCTTCATCTGCCAGATATTTTACAAAAATATTATCAGTACGAGATTTCGCTATTCTGTCTGCTCTTTCTTCTTCTCCCACCGTTTCTTTAATTAATCTAATCTGCCCGTGTTTTGCCCTAATATTTAAATAAATTTCATTCTCCGTATTCTTCGAATCATGCCGGTATGGAAATGGTTGACATTAAATATTCGCTGTTTCGACTTAACCTCTGGATCACTGACTTATTTTAATAAGTCTCCTGCTTTCTTGCTCTGTAACCTGTATAGTGCTATTAAATTTATTTTTTTGGTATTTCTATCAAGCATCCATTCTACACACATACACCACTTTAACTCAGTTAACCTTTGTCGCAAAAGTCACTATTTCACCGTTATAATAATCTACTAGTTTCCCTAAAACATGAACTGTGTAACCTTCTATATCATATGTTTCTAATTCATACTTTTTTTCATCTTTATTTCAGTTCACATCAATAGATTGATTATGAATATGTATTAATAATCTTTTCCAAAGACTTCTGTTAAAAATGTTTTTATTAATTTCTCTTCCTTTCCTAAATTGGTTCATGATATTTGTATTCCATTTTTTTTTTTTTTTTTTTAATATTTTCTTATTTATTAAAATTTTATGATAAAACTGTAATAAATGTGTGCCATTTGATGTAAAAGTTATTTTTTCTGTTAAATTTAAAACTTCAAAAATAAAAGAACCGATTTTTGCAACATCATTTAACAAATCTAGTTAGTATCCTTGCGAAAATACCTACCTTAGGATGATTATTAATTCTATGTACAACTCTACATTTAACGTATATCTATATTAGGATTTGCTATCAACACCGCCGCGGGCTTGGAAACAGCAATTGTGATTATACCCGCACTTGTATTTCCTCAAACACATAAACATCGCGCTCAGACCCCTATTACAGCTCATTATTATGGCACGCTAACTGCAGGCCCCTGATAGTAAAACTATGCGCCATCACTCAACACTTATATTCGTCTTCTGTACCACTTCTTGTCTAGTTTTTATCTGAATTCGTACACATGCGCGTCTCAACTATTACCCAACAGCAAATGTACCACGCTCTTATTTTTCTTATATTTACCTCTACATATTCTCTATTATACTTCATCCAAACTTTTTATTCAAACGCTCTCATAAAATATATTTAGTACAGTATCGTAATTTAGTAGAAATCCATGGTCCGCATATATATATATATATATATATATGTATTCTAGCAGTCGTACAACCTATTTGCTTGTTTTCAAACATGATTATCGGTTGGTCCTGTAACGCTTGTACGCTAGGCGCGTACGGGGGGTAAGGAAGGCAAAAACGCAGTGCTGATGAAATTAGCTATTGCTGTAGAAAGTGCTCATCAATTGTGGAGATGGAATGGATTTCGAACAAAAGAAATAGATCTTGATAAAGAGGTATGTTTCAATACACGTGAATATAATTATGTCGCTATAAGCGTTGCGAAAATTCTCTCGAAGTGATCTAAAAGGTGACGGCCACCATGGGTCAAAGTATTTAGTTTTGTTTTTAACCACGCCAGTACCACGGTGTTGTTATTGATTTAATTTCATATTAATCTAGATGAGTTACTAGATATTAATCTTTTTTTTCTTTTTTCATTAATTAAATAAATGAATAATTATTATACAGGCTCGATACAAAACGTATCGAAAAAATACATTTAGCCAAGGAACATTTTCAGGGACAATTCAAAATACTTCAATTCTCAATAGAGAAGAAATAGATAATTTAATTAAAATGCTATCAATCAGTTTCTCTACATTTCCACGTATTTTCCTCCTTTTTTACACATTATTAAATTGAACTAAAAGTCTCGGATTTCATATGAAAAATTGATTTTTTACCATTTCCAATTTCGAAACGGTGAAACGAATTTTAAAATATTTGTAATTGAATATATATGCGCGTCAGAGCTTTTCTATAATGTTTATAAAAAAATCAATTTCAGCTGACTACGCCATTCTTGATCAAAAAGCTCGTATATAGGGACAACGGTTATCTTGTGGATTCATATATATATTTAGTACAAATTTCTCTAACATTTGAATACTAAATAATTTATTGGGCATTGTATTTCACCGGAATACTGAAGTCCCTAGGCGTTTCATTTTATAGTGAACATTTTCGCGCAATATGTTGTGCTTGATGTAACAAAGCTTAGTTAAAGATAGTTTCGTTTATATAACGAATAATACTATTAATTTATACTTTTCAATATATACATATACTATATATACATATAATAAAGATAACATCAATATAATCCATCTGTCAAGAACACTCGCAGTAGGGGGTTTATGCACCACAATGAATCAATATGGGGGACGCATTATTTCTGGTCGTTGAAATAGCGGAATTAGTCGTTGCTGAGTTCCGGGTTTGTCGCGCATAAAAATAAGTAATTCATTAGCTTCGTCGCACCAGCTCTGAGATTTAAATCTCCACCAAGAATAATGATCGTTAATGCTATTTCTTTTTTCTAACAACTCTAAGCTTCTTTGGGTTTTCTTTTTTCTTTGTTGGAAGACGTACTAAGTTTTTTAATATCGGTTTTCAATTTCACGTTACGGTATTACGTATTTCGACATTCTTCCTCATAATTTCTTCTTCTCTCGAAACGCGAGCAATTTTTTCATTATTCTGCTCTGTGAGAAAGAAGTATTCATAAAAAATTCGATAAATGCTTCGAAATACTTTCCTTCCCGTTTACGTCGATGCGAACGTTTTAAAAAGGTTCACTGAAGCTTAAACGTTGAGTGTAAGTTTGCAGCGTTGGTAATCGAACGGAAAATTTTTCACTAATCGATTACAATCAGTCGGCAATTAATGATTTCTTTATTACGAAGATAAAAAATTATATTATGAAAAGAGAAATATTGTGAAAATATTATACACGAATCCCGTTATTTGTAATAATGCTCAAAATAAAAATGCCTACACAATGAAATTGAGAATTTTTTCCAACGGAAAATTTGTTGTTAAAACTATTGTTTGACGGAGTTTTGATGAAAAAAATCGATACATAAATACAATTACATCGGTGAAATTATAACTTATGTTATTATTTGATTTACGTAAACAATACTTAGTATTTAACCTCTGTAAATTTTGAGACTTCTAAAAAAACTGATGTACACACTTCTTAATGCAAAATTCGAAATACGTTTTGTTTTAGAAACTGCCATAATTAGTATATTATATTATTATTACTAACTTCTACCTACTTAAAATCCTGTTAAATTCCGGTTGAGCGTAATGTAAACATAAATAATTTTCATCACGACCGACTGATCGCGCTCTAAGCGCTCCGTAAAATTGTTCCGTTCGATTACCAACGCTACAAACTTATACTCAAAATCGGTGGTTACACATTCGTTTAAGCTTCACTGAACATTGTGTGAAATTTTTTGTGTTACACAAGAGATAATTTTCTGCATCATATTATTATAAATTTATTTTACTAAGCAATTTATAAACGTATTGCATCATTTTATTTACTGCGTCACCTTATTTCATTAAATGAACCAGTTTAATAATTTATTTAATCGTCCGCAATCTATATCATTCCATATTTTTGTGCAAAAAAAGCGTGATGAAAATTTTTGACTCATCGTCCAGCCATAATATATGTAGGCCATAATGTAACAGATAGCGCTACATTTTTCCATTACCCCCAAACGTAAGAGTAGCATAATTATTCATACGCACGCGCGCAAAATATAATATATAAAAAAAAAAAAAAAAACTCCTCGCAAGGGTTATTTACAGACTAGTTTGAAAGTTTAAAACAGGGCACATGCTTCTACGAAAGCACTATCGCTAAAGCGTAACGATTTAACGTGTAATGTAGTTGATGTAGTTGAGATTAGGTGGAGTATTTGCTTCCGGTAAAACCTGACATCCCGATTCTGTAAATTAAGAATATAGGTATAAATTCCTCTTGCGTTAGATTGATGTCCATGATTAACGAGCTCAAGAAAAAAAGATTTATCGACTTCTATATATTGACTTCCTTATCTCGACAAGGCGCGTTGTCGTGATTTCGCGACGCGGTTTTCGGTTAGTAGGTCATCGGAAAAACATGTACCGTACTAGAAAATAAAGTGAGCCCCATCCCGCAGGCTGGGCGTCAGGAATGGTCAAGTTAAGGTTCGTAATATACTTAAGGATCTGACAGACTCGAAGAGAATATCGCGAGATGTCAATTTCAAGTATCGGCCTAGGCACAACTTGAGTATAGAACGAGAAAACATTCAAAAATCCGTAATCTCCAGTTGGTTGTTTACCATCCTAGATGGCTATCGCGCTAACCATATATATGTACATATATAATATTGCAATCAATGTTCTTTCATATGTTAACTACTCGGGCTAAGTAAGTTGTCTTGTTTAAAACATATGAATTACGTATTAAAGTAGTAATTTATCCTACACTCTCATAGAAACATCTTCGAATTCAAATATACAATGTCTGTAGACCTGAAGAAATTAAAATACAATTTAAAATTCAGTGGCACCGAGAGTATCCTCTCTAAATCGAACAAACCATCAATATACCGGCAAAGGAGTTCAAATAATAATCTTCTTCGTACCTTTGAAAGCCTACTGCTGTGTCCATTAAAACGAAAAATCTCTCACAATTATGTAGAATGTGAAATGTTTTTGTTTCGGTGAACGATTTCTATACTCTATTCATTCGTAAAAGAATTCGCCAGATTACAAGATAATCCTCTAGTTGGATGCAGTTTTGCCAACCGGTTTTTTCAGCAAATCTTTGACATTCCCTTTCTTAAATTTTCTACAGGCCGCCAGAATTTTGAGGAATTAAAGCCAAGTTAACTGAAAAACAAAAAAAAAAACAACAGATAGAAGTACAGTTGAGGCTTTCTAAAAGATGCACGAAATCCCTCAGTGAACCTTTATTCAAATTTTATATTAAAAAAAAGAGTGAAACAAACAATTTCTCTATTACAACCCAGCTGTTCATAATTCGCTACCAATTTCGAATGCCAAAAAATAAATTTATAAAATCCGCTCTCTAAAATTAATAATAAAATGTTTTTCCGATTTCTAGTAGACATTTATTATTAACCGTCGTAAAACTAATTTGACAATTAGCATATTCGTATGCGTGAATAATGATTTTTTGTAAAAATGAAAATAAATATAGCGCAGGATTTTCTACACACGAATTTCCGGTTTTTTACGAAATAATTACCGTTCGCCTATTATAGAAAAATTTTATTCGCTTATTTTCATGATGGCTCGCAGAATAATTGGGAAGCGCCTTCAATATCCCGTCTCTTAACCTTTCCGAATCCATTAAACTACCTTCTTTCTGCTCCATCTTCACCGCTGAATCCCCGTCACTATTCTGCGTGCTATCCTTTATATTTTTCCTTCAAATTATTCAAACAATTTTGTTTGTATTTCTGATGCAAAAATTTTGCCCATTACTTCACCTCTTCCGGCGCCAACCATAGATTCAATTATCCTTTTCATTCGATCTTTAATCTTTAAATTGTCGTCCTTTCAATCTCGCACCAAATTAAAATCTAATATGTTATTCTCCTTTTGAGCTATTACTTAGATTCCTTGGTTGATTGGACTGTTGCTCTTCGTTAGCGTACCCATAAAAAAAAACCAAAAAAAAAAAAAACCAAAAAAAAAACACATTGCTAGGTATGTTGACCGTAGCTCTATGGAATACTCGTTCATACTACGTATTGCTATATAACAATTTGTACCGCTGAACAGCAATGGCGAATGGGGAGAGGAGAGGTGCTATAGACATGCTACTGAGAAACATCTAAAATATTACAGATGAGAAGCCGTTTTATTTTCGGAAACTATTATTAAATTTGTGGGGATCTCGTAGTGAAATGAAGCAGTATTGAATTTTTCAAAGTTACAAAAATAATTACTATAATTAAGAAAGAAACGGTATTTTTACTAAATCTTAGGGTTTTAAGTGTATTTTAAAATAATTATTAGTGTGCAACAATAATTATGAGTAAAGAGAAATATTTGAAGAAAAAATAATTTTTTATGTAAAGAATTTTAAGAAATATATGGCATATGAAAAAAATTTTGATTGCAAAAAAAGAAATATAATTTAAAATAAAACCCTACAAATTTATGGATATTTTGATAGAATGTGATGTTGCCTAATCGGATCTAATAAAAACTCGACAAATTTATTGATAGTTTCCGAATAAAACGGTTCCCCATCTGATACATTTCAAACGATTGTCACGTCACTGTGGGTAGTGGCTGAGTATCGTCTGCGTACCAGTTGTGAAATGATGTTGTGTTGTTGTGTTCAAGGGTAGTGGGGTGTACATTACCTTACCTACGCATCAACTTCTTAGCAACGTCCCTTGGTTTCTTATCTGTAGGCTATAAGAAATTTGCATTTGACCGCATTTTTAGTCTAATTAAAAACGCTATGCGCAATATGGCAAATTTCAACAGATTGTTGAATGTACGGTTGAGTGCTCACCAGGCAATTTCAGTTTGGCTGTACCAACGTAGAAATCAACATTAAAAAGCGATTTTGTGAAAAGGTATACATGGTACGAATTTCTGCAACAATTTTTTAAAAATGTATCACACTTAACGCGGTACCACCATTTCCGCTTCTTTCAGGAATTTGCAGGTTATTTTTAAATTAGATCTACATATATAAAACACTTCTGAAGGCGTTTTTCAGGAAAAATCAAAGAAAAATTAATGAAATATTTAAAATTACAAGATGTTTGTGCTTCATCTGGAAGTATTATGTCTGGGAAAGTCCTCCGTAATAAGCGAAATTCAAAATGTCCACAGGACATTTTAAAGTTTTAATGGGAGAGACCTACTACATATATATGTATATAAGAAGGCGGCGATCTCTTTTTTTCAGCGAAATGAAAAGAAGGATAAATATTAAAAATCGCATGTATTGAATAACGTAGAGCTTTTTTCCGTGTTATAAACGCATTCAGAGTTTTTACTTTGACTGGCATAATAAATCGTGTCGACAAAGTCGGATTAGGTCGCAGAAAAATACCGGTAGCAAGCAAATTGGATCGTGACTTTCGACTTAATATAATCAGTAATCAACGCTAGCTGCAAGAAGTTGAAGCACAGTTGTAACGAGAAAAGATTAATGTTTCAAGTTCACTTTGGCTTACAATTGAAAACAAGAATTGATAAACAAAGTCAAAATATCTTGTGATGAATGTTGAGTGACATTTCCGTGCAAACAGAAATATAGTCATGTTTGCGAAAAGACGTGATAACTGTTTCAGTTACTTACTTATTGCTCCTCTTCTCCTCCGCCTTCTTTCTGTCATAATTTGTCAAAGGAAAAAGTTTTTTTTTGAAGTTAATTAAACAAGATACCAGAAAGACCGAATCGAAAGAGGATTTGTCTTGGACAAGACTGTGAAAGGCACTCTGTTTCGGACCTTTACCGAAGTATCAGGTGTATGCATAAGTCTTTTCCGGTTTCACCAAGAGATGGCTCTACCGAACAGTCGCTGTGTATGAATTCGACACTACGTCAGTTTGTTCGTCTGACATTAGCCTACAAACGCACGCAAATTCAGTCCGCCAAACGATCGCGTTAGTATTGTATCGTTCAGTGATCATGTCGACATTTGTGCCTGAAAAAGAACATTTGCGGCACGCATTGCTTTTCTTATTTAATCAAACGCTAAAGTCTGTGAAACGTCATCTTGTGCCGGTAGAAACATATGGTGAACACGCTCCATCGATCAGAACATGTGAAACATGGTTTCGACAATTTAAAAGTGGTGATTTCAATGTGAAAGATAGTGCGCGCGTTCTGGTAGACCACAAAAGTGCGAAGACGAGCAATTGCAGGCGTTACTGGATGATGACCCGACTCAAACTTAAGAGCAACTGGCGAAAGCATTAAATGTGTCATAAGAAACAATCAGCAGGCACTTGCGAGCAATGGGGAAGATCCGTAAACTCGGTAAATGGGTTCCCATAATTTGAATGAACGGCAAATAGAAAATCGCAAAAAAAAATTGTGAAATGCTGCTTCAACGCCACGAAAGAAAATCATTTCTGTACCGAATTGTTACTGGTGACGAAAAATGGGTTTATTTTGAAAACCCGAAGCGGATAAAATCGTGGCTGTCACCGAGCAAAGACGGTGTCTTCAACATCAAGGCCAAATCGCTTCAGCAAGAAGATCATACTTTGTGTGTCCGGTAGGACTAAGGAGTTGACTGCCCTTCTATACAACTCCTCCGATCGGCCATTGTAAAAGAAAATATTTTCAATCGTGGATCGCCAACCTTCAATTTGGAGACAGCGGATGAAGAAGAAGAAGGACTAAGGCAGTATTTTGTATTATGAACTCTTGAAGCCCCGCGAAACCGTCAACACACAACGATATTGTCAACAAATGATCAATTTAAATGATGCATCGATCGAAAAACGACAACCGGAATGGGCCACAGATATGGCAAAGTGATTTTGTTACACGACAGTGCGCCATCTCACAATGCAAAACCAATGATAGACACCTTAAAATCGCTTAGGTGGGAAATCCTCCCGCACCCGCCGTACTCCTCTGACGTGGCGCCATCTGACTATCACTTATTCACATCAATGGGGCACGCACTCGCAGAGCAGCACTTCAGCAACATTCGAGGAAGTTGGAAAATGGCTCGACGAATGCAAAAGATAGACAGTTTTTCTGGCATGATATTCATGACTTACCTGAAAGATGGGCGAAGCGTGCAGAAGCCGATGGCCAATATGTTCAATAAACAAAAACGGAGTTTCCCTTGAAAATTATGTGTTTTCTTTACGAAAAAAGAAACGGCAAAAACTTATACATACACCTGATATTTAATTTAGTTCTCTGCTAACGTCAAAAAGATTTACTAGAATAATTTTCGGCGTTTTCGTTTGTGGTGGCAAATTCTCAAAATTTCATGGAAGAAGATTCGATGGCGCGCATAAAAAGGCCGTGGTATTTTATTAACGAGCAATGTGTTTATGGCGATTTTAAAAGATGTCTAGTGCTCAGAGGCCTAGAGCGCGGACAATCTACTATGACCTTTTTCTTGATATTATCATAAAATGATGTTCGTATCTGATCGATTTTTGTTTTGTTTTTTTTTCTTTTTTTTTTTTCATTATTAAGACTCGGCTTTATTCTGCGCTATTTTTTTGTGATACAATGCATAAAATTCACGTACTCAAGTTGGAAAAAAAGAAATGGGACTTGTTTGTATACTTTTTTAAAATTCTCCGATATTTAATCCGGTTATTAAACTCATACAAAACGAGCAGACCCGCTATTCGTTCCGTTTTGGAAACCGCGAGGTAAAATGACAACTAAAAGTCCGTACCGCAGACCTGAAACATTCTAAATATGTCAATTTAGGCGCAATTCTCAACACTGGTCACAAGCAGCACTGCGATGTTACCGATAGTTACAACCGAAGCGAACATAATTCTCAAATACCAAATGAGGCGCTAAACCACAAATTCACAGAAGGTCGGCTTAACGTCACTCTGAAAGACATTCCGTCTGAAAGAGCATACCAACGAAGTGTTTGACTGATCGACTGATAAACCTGCTGGAAAACTATGCGAACTATGTGGAATTACCTCGTCTGCAGTTCGACACGTAAAGTAGCTTCTTAACAAAGAATAATCAAAAGCAATAAACCCCAGGTTTTCTACGTCCACCTTCCTCATATAGAAAGCTAATCGGTTAAAATCTAGGCATAGAGCTTTGTGAGAACAGTACTGGAGAATTATATAGAATTGTGCAAAGACAGAGCGAAAACAAACATGGATCGCAACCTCAAATGCTGAAGACGCAGGCTGGAATCGCTTCCTGTATCTTAATTTTCGGATAACGTAAAATACTAAATAGAAAAAAAGCGGTGTGGCCGACGCAAAGCGTTTGTAAATGACGATTAAAACGAATGTGGTGAGATACAAAATATTAACTATTGCGAACTTTCAAGTAGATGTGAAACCATACGAAATTATGAATGAAGAGATGGGGTGACCATTTAGGGATAATCGACCGCATATAAGATAATAATAATAATTATCACTGGATATGTTTAGAATTTGGTTCCTGCACCATTGGTTTTGTGGTTACGAATTTTCAAAACAACGGTGGAATAATCGTTGAACTACAGATTTTAAAAAAAATTTTCACGGCCAAAAATGATTATGCCCACCCAGATGGCACGTTTTGAATCTTTATCGTAGCGTGCAATTGTCGTTTTATTTCAGCAAATTTGAAGATTTTTATTTTTAAATCTGATGTAAATATTACATATATATTCACATATATATATATATATATATATATGTGTGTGTGCAAACCATATTTCTAATGGAACTCCACTTGATAGGAGAGTAAAAGTATATTTATGTAAAATCATCTAAAATCGCTGAATATTTTTTTTTTAAAATCGAAGAATTAGGCCTGTTCTCGAGTTTTTTAAAATCAAAACTGAACTATAAACCGAATTAAAAATAATATGAAAAAGAATAGAATGCAATTAAACGATTTCAAATAATACGGGACTTTATCGGTGTAAAAAATAAAATTTAAAATTCGGGTCTCGTCGCGTAGATTTTTTACTTTTTTTCAACGATTAAACGCAAAATTCGATTTTGAATTCTTTGCAGGTTTCGATAATTGCGTAGACTTGCGCAGTATTAAATTCGTTCGCCACTACGATGATCTTAGCTCAAACGTGATGACGTCATAGCTATATCAACACAATTCACTTATCACACTTTCACTTTTAGATCTTGATGTGAGATAGCACGCGTTGCAGAAATTTTCTTTATTTCACGCAAATTATCATCATCGCTGCGGAACAAAGATAAAGAACAAAGATAAAGAACAAAGATAAAGAACAAAGATAAAGAACAAAGATAAAGAACAAAGATAAAGAACAAAAAAAAAACCACATCTGTACTAAACAACGACGCTTTTCCTTTAGATATTGTGAGTTTTCCTCAAAATTTTTGTTCTAAACCAGTAGATAGTTCTAATAGTTTCAAATCTTCAAACCTATAATTTTCAGTGGTGGAAATATTATATTTCTAGCACACGCATTGTATTTAAATTTTTAAATAAATACAAATACATTCAAAACACATATGTACACATATGTATAGAATGGGGGAGGAAAATATTAAGAAAAAATAACTATAATATTAAATAATTTTGCATGTTGGAGTAAAAGAATGTTTGGCTTTTGTTTTGTTTTTGTTTTGCTATCTTTTTTTTGTCCGCATCTTATCCGTTTAGCCGCTTTTTAATCTGACAACTATTATTTTAATTGTATTTCCCCGTTTATATTATTTCTACTAATGAAATTGTATTCTCCTAATGTAACGGATTAACTGTTTATACCAGTGCAATACTTACCGGGGCAGGAAGCCTTCGTCGCAATGTATCTCTTTCAGAGTTACTCACAGTTCGAAATTAGGCGTTAGCAGCCTTTTTAAGCAGAGCAGCGAATTTTATGGGGCGAAAAAAGAAATCAGTTCTATAACGATTCAAATATAGGCTCCTCGCATCATATTTCTTAAAAGTTAAAATCTAAATTGTCTAGCTTAAAAAGCTTTTTAAAACCGGTATAACAACCGGTTCTTATGCCGAGGTGTGCGATGGAAAAATAACGGAATTTAAAAATATAAGGAAATAGGAATATTAATCTAAACTGGGAGGAATTTGTGTCTCATATAAGAGAAGATTTTACTAGAAAATGGAGTGCACAGTATAAGAGCAGGGGTGAAATTGAAGGGAAAAAATATTATACTCCATTAGAAGCAAGATATCCTCCATGATTTAACGGTTTTGGAGCGAGATTATATCAGCACAGTCTGTCGAATACGGGTGGCCTGTCATCGGACGCCACTCTACATGTGGCAAGGTTAGGAATAGTAAATAGCAGTGTAGCTGTACTGAATGTGGATTGAAGGGGTCACTATGCGGCGTGGCAGCAGTATGATAAATATAAAAAAGAGAATGGAAAAAAATGGTGAAAGGAATTTTAAGCAAAATTTTACACATTATATCGGTATACCAAATTGTAAATGAGCCAGTAGTGTGTCTTTAGAATGCAAAGCGTTATATCTGAAAACCGTTAATGTCGAAATATAAGAAGGAATAAATAAATCGGTAGATTTGGGTAGACTGACCGGGGGGGCGAGACTAAAAAAATAAAAAAATAAATAAATATATAAAAATGACTTTGTTCTTACACAGCCAATAGTATATATATTTTTTTGTCTTTTTTTTTTTTCTTCTTCTTTTTCTTTCAAGCAATTATATAAAACGACGAAAATACACATTTTTATTCATCCTTTTCTGTTTTCGCAGCTTGAAATGCGCAAAGTAAAACGCAAACAACTCCGACGCAACACACGAAAACGTGAAAAGAAAAGCTGTAATTATATAATTACCTGAACGTCGTAAACCGGTGCGATGATGCATCCGAAGAACTGGTCCTAGAAGAACGGTCATTGCTAGCGTTCAACCGGAACGGTATCGGATTTTGATCGGCCGTTATTCTAACGTTAAGTACCCTATTAGGAGCCGACGGTCCCTCAGGATTATCGATAAGTTGGTCACTCGAAGGAATAAGAGATCTTTGACTTTCTCGGTATCGCTCGCCCATGCGGCCATACTGCCTTGGCCGGTTCGACTCATCCGAAGACGATTCTATCGCGGTCGATCTCTCGATCAGGTCGCACGGAAATATAGGTGGCAGTTGAACCGCAACCGAACGGTTTTCGTCGATCGACAGATCAGTCGAAGAGGACCACGAAGAAGTAGACGGATCCGCCAAACGAAACGGTCGTACAAACCTCATCGATGCTCGCGACCAACCGTTCTGAACGGTTCTCGTTCTAGTTGCAGCTGAGCAATCTGCCGCACCGGAATGCTCTGGATTTCGGCGCGAACTGACAACTGCGTCGGACGCAGTAACACCGTAGACGCTGCTAGACCTGGCTAGATTTCTAAACGTACTGCTAGCGGTACTTCTGGCTGTCGACACGACGTCGTTACTTCTCTTAAGCGTGACACTCCAGCTACGCCGCTTATTGGCTGACGGAACATCGGTCGCAGTTTGATAATTCGCCATCGTCGAACGGAACTGCCAACTGGAACTGTCAGCAGCGGCACTGGTTGAATGATTTCCATCTGGCTGTCGCCGCGACAACAATTGATTATCATCATTGTCCCTGTCGCTGCTATTGTCGTTATCTTTATTGTTATTGTTATCGGTATTATCAATTTTTTCCTCCTCTTCGTCTCGCGTTTTTTCGCATTGATTTTCACGCTGGAAAAGCCAGTCCCAAATCACGGCCTCGTCGGTAAACCTGAAATTAAACGTATCATAACAATATTAATTTACTCAAGAAGGCAGCTTTACTGATAATTTCTCTTTAAAGGGTCGGTCACAACTTTTCCAGGGGGTCACTACTCCACTGCGAAACCCGGAAAAAGAGAGTAAACATATACAAAAATCTTAAGATCATTCGTTTAAAAACTGTTTTGCGCATTAGCTTACAATGAAAAACCGATAATACGCTAATGCATATTTTTATACTGTTTCGCCGAAACTTCTTACTGCGCAAAACTGCCTTTTTTTTGGATTTTTCGTTCTCTATACTGTCAATGATCGCCGGGACGATTTTGCAGGCCCCATTAACGTAATAGCAAGCTGCGCAACCGATGAGTGAAACGCTGACCGTGCCCAATTTTATACGAGCACCAAGTGCTAGCCAACACATCTCTGTTTTGAGGGAAAGTTTAATTACAATAATTATTAATATTGCAATACCCCTCGTAGACATTAATGGAATAATGGAAATAAACACCGAACGCGGGAAACTTTAATAAATTCGAGAATTTTAGAACAGCAACCAGTTTCGAAATCATCGCATTGCCGTAATCCGAAAAATGTAGCGACTACATTCCTGCTTATCTATCCGCTCCACCGGTTCCGATCTTCACTTTGCCTTTCACGTTTCACGAATGATGATCACACCATTATGTACTCGCGCCCACGAAAACGCTTTCCGTCTACTCTTTCTTGTATTCTTAATAGTTCGGCGGAATTTCTATTTACGTGAATCCAAAAAACTTTGCACCATCCCTCATTTCACCCGATAACCTGCTCTTCTATATTTAGTATCGGTGAATTTGATTTTTTGGCTATCCGGCAAATTCTCAGCATATGCCGCTATTAATTCAATGCTACGTGTCTCTACGGACTTCAAGCAGGCCACTTTTCCGACGCGTACACGAAAAATAACTAAGCCGCGTAGTTCCATTTTTATTAAATTTGTAATAAATGCATTTCTCCGTATTTAATCGAATAGCATTTCGTGCCGGATTCTGTTTATTTTTTTATCTCATCTCATTCGCCGAACTTCTATATCTTTTATAAGTGAGCTCAAATGTACATGTTCCCTCGCCGTTTTCTATTCAATGTTTTTCGTTTTGAAGTATTGAATTTCTCTAGCTTCAAATTAAACAATCCCTATGATATAGTATTGCGTGAAATTGTTTTTTGCTTCCACTTCACTTCCCATTAGCGGAAATCTCAGCATCAGTATATATTATCTTAAAAATCCATATTCGTCTTGATATAGCCTTATAGCTCTGAATGTCGGCTAAAGAATACTTTATAGAAGTTACACAAACACAACAATAATACAACTTACGCTACTACGATTAGACGATGGATATCAATGCCGTATCAGCCAACTGAGATAATCTGAGAAAGTAGGAGAAAAATATTCCAAACCAGTCAGCGGCCCCGTTTAAATGTTCATCAGATTTTAGAAGTTGCCCCGCTTATTAAGACTCGTTTGTCCAACAGTCATCTCTCATTTTCAACTCAACATTACTCTCGTCATGATCAACAGTATTGTAACGAGTAGCGAATAAAGATATCCCAAACGAGTTCGCTAGTTAAAGACGTTTAGAGAACAACAGTTCTTCAAAAACTATTCGAATTAATCGTTGTCCGTGATTGTTTCGCAGTTCTTTTCTTTCTTAATTTTTATTCGCAGTAATTCTACCGATTTCGGAATCCGCAGTAGGTAACTGTCTCGCGAAGCACGTTTCTGTGACTATAGATGATACATCACTCTGATAACAGTTCCAATTAAATTCTAGACAAAACGGTATAAGTAAGTCTGTACAATGTTGGAAAATTGCGATGTTATAATAAAGGAATTAGAACTATTTTTACCTGTTAACGGATATATTGCTGTCGTTTGTGAAACGCAACAGCGGCTTTAGTGTTAGTGTTTATATAGCAGTTAGTGCGCCCCCACAAAACTGATGGCAGGTCTAACAGGCGGTAGCAAGATTGAATTCGTTCTGAAATAAGTTATTGCAAAAAGTATCACTTGCGTAACAACTATCTATAAAATATAGCTGTACACACTGTGGACACGTGTCTGTGTTGCAGATTAAAGAATTTTGGCAGATTCTCAGTTCTGATTGTTTATAAACGGCTAGTTCAGTGCACGAGATAAACGTTTACATTGCATCAAAGGCAAGAAAAAGACTGATTAAATCCCGGTGGTGTTATCAGTCCGTCTGAAAACTGGCCAACACACTGCAAACGTTCACCGGTGGTACTAGATTTCTAGAGTACTAAAAATCTTCCGAGTACACAAATAACCTGTAAAACGGTTCTTGAATTTAACTCGGACCATGCTTCAGTTTGTTCCGGCGTTCAACTAATACATCCAAGCTGCGAGCTATTTTTAATCAATTGCAACACGAACAGGTTAGATTTTGATCGCCCGAATCAAGTTACAAATCTCGACACCATTTAAAAAACAAGAGATCGAACAATAGAAAAAAATACGAATAACATGCATCCATAATGGAAGCACCTTAACAACAAAATGTAAAAAACAAAATTAGGCATCTCTAAAACTAGTCTAAACTCATTACACAGTCGCCTATAGGAAATCTTAATATAAAAACAAAAAACAAACAACATTTTTAACTTCATTAAATCCAAACAAAATTTACGTGGGTGGAAGCTAACTCTACCAATCAATACCCAATTAGAATGGTTCCATGACAACCGTAGTAGATTGTGCACATATTTTCAAGTGTTATATATATATATATATTAATTACAACGTAATTCTTAGGCTACCCCCCATTCCAAAAAAATGTCCCAATTTTATGTAACGCTAAATGTCCCAAAAAAATGTCCCAATTTTATGTAACGTTTGTTATATTTTGTAGGATTTTTGTTATTGTTATTTAAAAAATGTCACAATTTTATGTAATGAAATATGTAACGAAAAATGTCTTAATTTTATATAACGGAAGGTAAATGTTAGAATAGGATTTTTGTGGTTATGTTATTTTTTGTGTGTGTTGATGCCAGTAAGAATTACGTTGTAAATTTTGATCATTTTATACAAAGTATAGGAGAGAAAGAGACAGAAATAAAAGCAAGTGGGGTCAAGGGGCACAGCCCCTTGCGAGGCCAAAATGGCCGAGTTTATATATATATCTATATATATAAAAATCCCGTGTCTTTATGTTTGTGCAGGATAAACTCGGAATTTACTTAACCGATTTTTATAAAATTTTGAAAGTACATGCAATTTGGTCCAACTCTTAAGAGATAGGATACTTTTTGTTTTAATTATTTACATAAATATTTGTTATATTGAATAATTTAATCAATCAATTAAAAAAAACAAATTTAATTGTTGGCTATTACTTTTTGTTTTAATTATTTACATAAATATTTGTTATATTAAATAATTTAATCAATCAATTAAAAAAAACAAATTTGACAATTTTATTATTTTTTGAGCACCAACTCTACTTTTCGTGGCGACTTTTGTGTATCGTGCGATGTTAATCGAAATGCAACCATGTTTATCGCTGGCGCATGGCGTTATTATCGATGAATGATAAAATAAATTTTTTCGCGGTTGTTTACAAAAAAGTTCGTGGCATATGTATGTATGAATGTAGAATTAATATGTGTTGACGATGCAATAGCTCCCCATTATGTAAAATACATAGATAGGGATGGTGCATCTTTGTTTTCGTCTCTATCTTATTTATTATATAATAATGAATTATTAGGAGTAGAAGAAAATGTATCGTACAATATGTTAGTAAGAACTGGAAGAGATTTAAGCAATATACTATTGAACTTAATGGGGAACATATAAAAATAAAATAGAGTATTTAACTGATATGTCAAATATTCGAACTTTTAGGCCAAAACCGCCGTATAAATTTTTTAAATTAACCGTTTAACTTTTTTTTTTGATAATTTGCTACCAGAAATATTAAAATCTTTAATCAACTACTGTTATTTTGATTTTATAGTAATAAATTAATTTTAATAAAACGCTCGAGACAGAGCGGTTGAAAGATATGAGTGAAGATGTTCTCTTAAATGTGTAATTATGGGAGATCACCGTGTGAATATAACTTGATTTCTTCAAAACGATGGCTGTGTGTGTTGTTTAGTTGAGCAAAACTTTTTGTTAGATTACGACGGACAGGTGATAGAAAAATCGACAATCTTCATCTAAACGTGAAACATGAAGACTATTTTTTGTTAGACGGTGATAAACATGTTTCCCAAAGAAAGAAAGAATCTTTACGTAAATACAATTCCAGATAACACAAAAATTTTTTAATGAATTTCCAAGTACAGATTTAAACGAGCATTAATACACGGGCGATGCCGTGGGGCACAGCTAGTATATATATATATATATACATTAATTACAACGTCATTCTTAAGCTGGCTCCCATTAGAAAAAAATTATCCAAAAAATGTTCCAATTTTATGTAACGTTTGTTATATTTTAATTTTTACTGACTTCCAAAAAGAAGGAAGTCATAATTTGCGTTCGGTGGCAGTGTTTATTTTTGGGAACATAATGAATATACTTCTTATTACTATGTAGGTGTTGATGAATAAGAAGTCCCACCATATTTGGGGAAAGCATGTAAAGACTATATTGCTAATTTAATAATACCATGGAAACGTAAAAAAGGTATTATTTTTATATGTTGTAGTATGTTAAGTTGTTTCGATAGTTTAATAAAATTTATGGTATAAATTATTAGTTGCATTTTTTTTTTTTTTTTATTATATGAAATTGGGACATTTTTTCGTTATGAAATCTAATGGGGGGGGTCTAAAAATTACGTTGTAAATTTTAATAATTTTATACAAATATAGAAGAGAAAGAGACAGAAATAGCAAGAGGGCGATATATATATATAAATTCTTAGTAGATAGGATTCGCCAGTCACTTCGCGGATCAACCGTTTACATTTTTAATTCCGTTTGCATTTTTAATTATTTTACTTCGCGAATTTCTAAAATAAAAGACTACCCCCGTGTAATACTTATTTTTTTAAAAGACATATATGAATGATTAAAAAAACTACATTTTAATTAAAATATTTCAAAAAATTAAACCATTAACTAAATGGTGCAAGCGAAAAAAGTATTGCCACGCGTTAACCATATATTCATTTTTTCAAAATACGTTTCAACGGGTTACCAATATTAATAATAATTTAAGTCACTCGCATTTATTATCCCTTTCATTAATCTTGCAGGTTTCGTAATTTGCCTGTATTCAAATGAGAAAACTACATCGTTTAAGAAAATAATTAGCTAAATATAATTTTAAACTTTTGCAGCCGTCTTAATATTTTCGATAAAACCCACGTCAGACATATTACGTGTTAACGTTTCCAACGAGCACTGTTCATTTTCAAGACAACAACGAAACGAAGAATCTTTAGAAACGGTATATATGTATAGAAATGTTTTATCAAGTAGCTGCGCGATCGCTTCTGGTCGATACTATTCTCCATTTAAAACCTTTGTTTGTACCTATTTGTGTAAAAATTACATTACGCAGAAATGAAATTGTGCCCAAACAGACCGACAAACAGATATCCATGGTAAGCCGATAGAAGTCTATATTGTAAATTTTTATTAAATATTTGATGTATACCGAAAATTATATTTCTGCTGTTTTTAACAACATTTAAAGCAGTCGTGCCAATTTTTTTTTTTTTTTTTTTTTTTGAACAAAGAGATCATCTAAATTCGTTAAAATCGAAATAGCGTTGTGGATATCGATAAAAAAAACTGAAGGATTTTTTCATTTTGGTTGATCAATTTTTGAATAAGTTTTTTATAATCAATTGCCCCTTGTTAAAAACTACTTTGCGAACTTTTAAAAATCCAATCGGCATAATCTTTCCTATAATCTTTCCCTTACTATAAATTATTTCATGAACCTTTAAAAATCCACTCCCCCCCCCGTTGATTTCGCTCTCTAGCCGCATTATTAATCGTAAATAAGGTTGAGCACTTAAATAATATTTTCGCTACTTAAAAACGAATCCAGAGAGAATGTAAACACGTTTTGAACAGGAAAGAGATGTCGTGATAAGAAGGAAGTGCTTTTGTATTGGGTCAGAAGACGATCAAAAACCCTGAAAAGAAAGCACGGAAGAAACGGAAACGAAAGAATTCTCGGAAACGAAAAACCGTTCAGCGCGTTAATTATGTCATAAAAAAAAAACTAGAATACACACTAAAGAGTCCAAGAATAATGAATATAATGGATGTCATTTTTTTCTGAACAGGGATGTTAAGATTACTTTTCTAATCAACAGAGCCGCACGCTTTACTTTCCGCTCATATAATCCTTCCTCAATCAATCTAACCTTAAGTCATTTGTCCCTCTTGTGAAGAGCTTCTGTTATTTGGGTGTGCTTCTTAACGGCCGTCTCTCCTTTCAGGAACATATTAGTCGCCTGTATACTTCTTGTCTTAAAAGGATTAATCTTTTAAAATCATTCTCATCGTACAGGTGGGGTGGTGATCCTTACATTCTTTCCTTATTGTATAAGTCTCTCATTCTTTCTAAGTTGGACTACTGTTCCTATATATACGGAAACGCTCCTAAATCTCTTCTGTTAAAGCTTAACAGCATTCTAAATTCCTGTCTTCGTTTTTGTTTAGGTGCACGTAAATCTACTCTCTAATTCCTGCCATCCTTTCCGGATCAAAATCACTCCCTTTGTTCATCCGCAGATTCTATCTAGGCTACCGTTTCCTAATTAAGCGTCTTCCCTTTTTTTCCTCTAGGATTATAGCTGATTATTGCTCAATCTCTCATAACTAAATAGTTAGATCTGAATTTCACATGGTTTTAAGCTCTTTATATGCCAATCATTCCGTTATTTTTACTGATGGTTCTAAGAGGGCTGATGGGGTTGGTGCCGCCTATGTTTTTTCCTTCTCACAACTACTCGGAATCCTTTAAACTTTCTTCCTGCTGCTCTATATTTACTGCTGAATCTGCTGCCATACCGTTCATGCAATTCTTTTTATCTCTTCCTCTTCTATCCTTTCGGATAAATTTCTTTTAATAGCTGACTCTGAAAGTGTCTTGCAGGCGGTTTCTTCTCCCTTATCATTGCCCTCTTTTGAACAACCTTTCGTTCTTCCTATTCGCAATCTAATTCACAAATTATTCCTGTTCCATTCAATCCAAATTGATTTATTGTGGATTCCTAGCCATGCTGGAATTGAGGGTAATGAGATGGCTAATTCCTTGGCTTGCTTAGGAGCTTCCAACGGACATCCTCTTCATAAATTTCCCGCTCACAATATTAATCATATTTCCAAACAGTTCCATATTACATAATGGAAGGATATTTATTTTTCTCTTTTCTCAAATCCGAATTCCTTTTATCTTTCCGTTCAGCCCTTACCTTCTTTGACCAGATGGTTTGACATGATTCCTTCTCTTTGTCGTCCCCTGATCACCGCCATATGTCGTCTTCGTTTCGGTCATACCTTTCTCCCTTCGTCACTTTATCGTTTTTCCCTCGTCTCTTCTCCGCGGTGCCCTCTTCACCCAGAGGATTCCTTTTTTCTGTGTGATATCAATCACGTCTTCTTCGAATGTTCCTCACTCTCTTCAGAACGTTCTCTCTCTCTTCTATTCTCGCCTTTTGAATCTTCGTCTTCCTACTCCATACAATGACTCTTATGTTCGCTCATTTCCTTCCTTGTCAGTTGATCCTATTCTAGCTTCTTTCATTCATTTAATCTCGCACCAGATTGAAATCTAATATGTTATTCTCCTTAAGAACTATTACTTAGATTCCTTGGCTGATTGAGCTGTTGCTCTTCGTTGGCGTACCCAAAAAAAAAAAAAAAAAAGAAAAAAAGAAAGCAGTATCGTTTAAAAAATCAAATAAAATACGCGAAGATATTCTAAATTTCGATTGCTAACTGCCGTAGTACACGAGTAAGCAGTATCGACCGATTTGGAAATATTAAGCAGTCTTTAATCACCACCGGGTTAAATAGCACATTACGGAGCCGATTAACCAGGAGATTCTCTTAAAAGGAGCGCAAATGATGACCGGAAAATAGAGAACTGTTTTGATAAATCGTTGCATAATTATAAAACCAGCGCGCCCGGTAATGCGAAGCAAACTCCAGTAGAAGACACGAACAGCCTGCAGCTATTATTGTATATGCTTCTCCAGAAACTTCTCAGCAAAGGTAATAGCATCTTTTGCTGGAGCCAAACACTCGCGCCTTCTTTTCTAATAAATCAGCTTCGTTATCCGGTCCGCTTTTTCGGTCACGGATCTAGAAACCTCTATAATCGAATGTAAAAACGGACCGTGAAAAAAATATTATTAGGCATTCTTCTCTCCAGCGCAGCGTCTGCGATAATTATGCAACTAGAGCGATTATTTTTCAGCTTATTACCGCTACTACACAGAGCGTTCACAATAAAAAGTGATCACGCGGAGATTTTTCTTTGGGAAAGCAGTGCACCCCGCGGAGAAAGCAAAGTTACGCGGAAATAGACTGTAGGTCTACAAACATCGAGCAGCTCGGAAAATGACGAAGGAGAAAAATTACATTTAACATTAGCAGTACTTACGAAGTAGAATGAAAAGAAAATTTCACATTAAGACCCCGAAGCTAAAAACTACGTAAGTTTTCTAACCGAACTTGTTAGATATTCTTTCATATTTAATATTATTTCCTACCTTTCGGATTTTCCATATAAAATTACTTTTTATGAAATAAAAAAATTCTTTCTTTTCCTTTTTTTTCTCTAGTGTCCATCGGGTTTTAACCGTTTGGTTGATCTTACTTTAATAATCAATTACCACGATAATTTCACGAGTTTACATCATTGCAATATTACACCTGCTAGCGTAGCTGGTATTTCGTTCGAGCAGAACCTGGTTCGAATCTCCCGCTAGTGTATACAGTGAAACTATATATGGAAAAGTTTCATTTACGTCGGGTCAGTGACCACGGCTGACAAGCCGAATAAAAAAAGAAAAAAAGCTACATTTACATCTCTAATAAATTAATAGCACGCGCATGCGCTAAAGCACCGAAAGACTCGAAAACTATTTCACCGATTAAAACAACCCCGAGAGTTCTATACCTATTTTACATACACCTCGTTTAATTTTTTTTTATGGTTCGTCGTCATATTTTTAAGGGGTATTATTCCGATCGACTGTTTCAAGAAAATTAAGCATAAAAAATTCCCGACAGAATCATATATGTTGTTACAATATTTCTCTTTTTGCTGTTATTTTCAAAAACCGTTGACGAACCCCATGGCTTTTTGTTCAAAAACTTATTTTTGTATAACGAAATACGATTTTCCAGCTATTATACTTTTGTTTTTAAAGAAGGCTCCCCATTTGTTCCCCCTCATTCTATTGTTCTTTATAGTGCCATACTTAATTCCTGAGCGTCGGCGACTACCTATTCGTACATATCAGCTGTACAAACATAAGTATTAGTGTACTAGGCAATTGTTATGTGCAACGCAGGTGTACACACACGCAAGACTACATTCGGAACTGATTAATAATCGTTTGATTTACATCGTTATACAAGTGCAGTCCCGTGTATATCTGCTGTATACTGACCTAACGCGCATATTATACGTGGTGGTTTGCTATTGCCGCCCACGTGATTATTAGCGATTATTTTTATTTAATTCTTGTAATAAGTTCTGTCGTTGCTCGGGATCGAACCCGCGACCTACGTAACGGAAGTCAAGCGCTCTAGCAACGAGGCTATCGCGTCATTCTATTTCGAAACGCGTCGGGGTTTTAAAAAATTATATAATTGTTACAAAAGTGTAAAAGTGTTAAAGTTTATTTTTATCATAATTAAAAAAAAATGTTAACAATGAGTAATAATAACAAATACAGACATAATCTACGACTAAAATCTGATGTTTTTTATTTCTTTAATTAGAATTACCGATTAAGCCATTACCAAATATTCTAATATGACCAAGGATCCATTCGAAAACGCCCCCCCCCACCATTTTATTATTTAACTGATATATCGACTATTTTTGTTTTTTCTTATACCTTTTCTAATAAGTAGTTCCTCGACTGACGGACGAATGAAGTAACAACCACGTGCGATTCTGTACATCTGTGCAGGGTGGTCATCAGACTGGAGAGACATCCGGTGCCGTCAAACCGGGTCCTTTTGTTGAATGTGGAAATAAACAGTTATCTACAAAGTAGCAAAAAAAAAAAAAAAAAAAAAACAAAAACAACAGAAAACACTCAAAATATTTCAAAAATAACTGTGGAAAAAATTAAAAATGCCTTCGAGCAGTCTAGAAGAATACAACACTGAGACCAGACAATCATGCCTGAAATGATGATTGAAGGAGGACCAAACATCCCTTCTAGATGTATTATTCAATCAATGTTTGGAAAAATGTATAGTCTTAGCAGCACGGATGGAAGCAGGAGTAACATACATAAAAATAAGAAACACAGTAATTCCACAATCTATTTGCGGTTATATAAGCTGCTAATACGCATAATAACCCTAACGAATTGATCGGCTTTTTCAGTACAAATAAACGCTTATTAACAATATTGATTATCGATTCAGAAATGCCGGAAGTACAACGTGAATGACCTTTATAGACCACGACAAGGCATTTAATTCAATAGAAAACTAAATATAAATAGGATGAACGGAAGGTATACTAATATAGAATGTCTTGGAATAAACAAATTCCAATTGAAAAGGAAAGTATACACTGTGCATGGCGTAAATCCTCACGTATGTGTGTTACATGGTCATTAGCGAAAATAGTAATAAAACGAGTGACGAAAATTCAAGCAACACCGGAAAGGATCATGTCAAATTCAAGACAATCCGACCAGACAGGTATCACAAACCGGACGAGTGTTGATATGAATTTCCTTCCGTCGAATAATCCCCATAGCTAGTCACCAAATTAAGTTTTTTCCACTTCACAACCAACATTTGGGACAGATTTATCTCAAAACTTCTCAAGACAAATTAAACACCAGACCCCAATGCCATTTAACTAACATACAAAAACAGAAAACCCTGCCGTTCCAATTCGAAACAGGCCATAATTTCGCGTAACTGCTCTATGAAATAACTCCCCTTTTACTCGCGCAACCAGTCTTCCCGTCGATATATCCTTTTTCACTTCCGGTCAATTACACAGAAACTCTCTCCACAATGTCTTTCTCTTCATACATCCACGCGTGAAAACATTCGTAAAGCAAAATTCCCTCGCTAGATTAATAATATAACTATTTGTATTTCTCCTAGCATAGTTTAAAAATATTATTGAGTAAAAAAAGAATAACGAGAAATAATTTCTTTTTTTTTCTTTTCTTTTTTTTTCTTTTCTTTTTTTTACGAATGAAAATCTTCGTGCACAGGCCCTACCCCTTGATTGCTTAATAAAACGGATGAAATTTACGTTTAGTTTTAATCACCGTACGACGCTGTGTAGCGACTTATTCTATTCTTCGCCAATAATAAAGCCAACTTATTCTCATTAATAATTTGCGTGACTGTTGTTTCACAGAGATTGCTCGCTAATAGCCGTCATTTCCTCTCAATCCCAGTCTCATCGACGGAAATATAAAAGGTTTTCAGCTGAAGCGCACCTTACTCGTCCACGTACTAAACGGAAATTACTTTTTCGACAAGTAACCAATCCCATTCTACGGGATTGATGCAATACCGTAACAACTCCGAATAATGATACTAGTTCTAAAGTAGGATCAATGTCTCGAAGTAATGAATAAGTCGTCGTTCAATGCTTCGCTGTGTATTGCGAAAAGAAAGAAAAAAACGGTCGATACTTCACGAAAATGCCGATTTCGCAGTTAACTCGGTATCGAATAAGTACCGATTCCAGAAGTCCTAAATGAAATCTAATTAAAACTGCAGCTACTACCGTACAGCGAAAGATTACTAGTACTGCTGTGACCGTACATAAACATCGAATGCCAATTAGTTTCCAAAACTTTTTTTTTACATTGGTCCAAAAATCTTTTAGAGCATTTGCTAATTGAACGAAGAATACCACGATCACTATTACAGAGCGGTCAGCTGGCAGTAGTTCTGAAGGTTATTTAAGTTTATCGTTTAATAATTTATTGCAATGTATACTTATTCTTCTGCCGTCTAGGTAAATTTTATTGATGTGTCGTATGCGCTATTCTGCGAATTTTAAATAGGTTACTAATTCGAAAATGCTATTTTACTGGTATCTGTTGCGCGTCATTTCGTAATAATATTGGAAATTAAATTAGTCGCGAACCAATAATAACAGATACAAAAATAAGTAATATATTTTATTAATTTATCACCTTGACAAGTTTCGGAGCTAACACTCTATAATTGTAGAATAAAAAAATTAAAAAGTGTGAAACAAAATCGTAAACAATAAAAAGCCGATATATTAATAAAGTCGAGTATATTTAAAACCTAAATTCGGTATATTAAAAATATTGTGTACGTTATTAGTAGTTTACAATCAGTTTGAAAATTAAAATTGTCTTTTTGCTTTCTTTTTCCTATCATGCGTGTATTTTGTTTATATTTTTAAGCTGTTTATATATAATATAAATTGTGAAAATGAATAATCCTTTTTTCATCCTGTTTGTTAAATATATAAAATAGTAAGTTAATAATAACAAATATAATAAACAATTATAACAAACTAATAAGATAAAATTTTCTTACTTAGTAACGTTTTCGGGCATAACCCATCATCAGCTAAACCAATATGTGAACAGATACAAATTCTAAATCACACTGAGGTCAACAAGGGAATACAGTGGTTTATATATAGGTTTAAAATAACAAATATGGAGTCAATGGTCATATCTATTAAATGGATGTAAAGTACATAGACTATAATAAATAATATTTAAGAAATTTAATGAACGACTTTAAATAAATATAAAAATATATAATATGATAAGTTATATATTTTAAAACCTTAATTTACGTTACAAAAGTTATAGTTTTATATATTACACGGACACAGAGTACCTTTCAATTCATTAAAACATATAACATTTATTTATATTAAATTATTACTTAAATTAAAATACAAGTTTTACAAACATTATTAATTCACAAAATATATATAAAAATTCGTCCTTTACCGGTTTCGTTTACTTGACATATTCATGGACTGAATTTTGTTGTATTACCCGCGGGATGTATGAAATTTTTAGAAAAAGAAAAGAAAAAATAAGATAAAATAAAAATAAAACATAAAAACAATTTAGAATAATTAGCGCTGATCTATTCCCTTTTTGTTTTGAGCCCCAAGGTATGAAAATTTTGGTCATCTTATAATTTTCCTAAAAGCCACTGACCTGGGCTGTCGATTAAAAAAAAAGATTAGATTTCTAAGTGCCATAGAACAGTCTCAGGACTTTTTTTTGATTTTTCGTTTAATAATACGAAAATTGAAATTAGTTTTCTAAAAGTTTGAAATAAAAAAGCTCACAAAGTTCAATCGCTAGAAGGGTAGTAGTGTAAGCGAGGAAAATACTCTAAATTCAATTCTCTTTAAATTGAGACCTAGAGCAGTTCAGTAGAATAATTAGTTTTTGATAAACGATTAAAAAATTGATAAAACAGCAAAAAAATGTGATTTATTGATTTGATTTATTGCTCGTTTTGTTGAGCCCTAAGGTATGAAAATTTTGAACCATTTATATTTTTTCTGAAAGCTACCGACCTGGAGCTGTCGATTAAAAAATAAATTAACTTTCTAAATACCATAGAACGGGCTCAGGACTTTTTTTTAATTTTTGGTCTTTTGGCTTATTTTCGTCTATTTTGGTAGAAAAATTTGATACAATGTTCGTTTTGAGCCCCAAGGTATGAAAATTTTGAACATTTTATAATTGTCCTAAAAGTCACTGACCTGGAGCTGTCGATTAAAAAATGAATTAGCTTTCTAAGTGCCATAGAACGGTCTCAGGATTTTTTTTTTGATGTTTTGTCTGTTTATTTCCTTGGAGCTTTATTATATAGATAAGGTGAACTTTATAATAGGTTACTAGTCTGTAAATGGTGCCAAGACTAAATAGAAAATGTTATCGAGATGCTGTTCTAATTATCTAAGTTTCTTTTTAATAGGCGTAAGTCTCCCAATGGATAGATGGGTTATACTTTAGTTGTCTAAGTTGATCTCTGTAGTATGTATACCACTATTTATAGTATGAATACATACCGGTATACAGGTATATGGTAAAAAAAAAAAAGTATTTTTTTATTGGTTTTATATCTTTGTAAACATGTTACACGTTAAAACTCTTGCCGTAATTTTTATTCAGAAACTTAACAATGCAAACTAGTCGTATAAATTTATGATTAAATTTCACTAATTTTTTTCTTTCACGGGCTGGAAGTAACATTTTTCTATCCGAAATATCTTTAGATTTTAAATTAGAAAAATAAGTTACTTTTAATTTCAATGGGTAAATGTAAAATTAAAAAAAAAAAAATCCATAAACCAAAAAAATCAGCTTTAATAAAATTGCTTATCTTTTAATCATATGGAAATACCTTATTAGTTAATGCATGCACATTTATATATATATATATATATATATAAACTCGGCCACTTTGGCCTCGCAAGGGGCTGTGCCCCTTGACCCCGCTTACTATCATTTCTGTCTCTTTCTCTTCTATACTTTGTATAAAATGATCAAAATTTACAACGTAATTCTTACTGGCATCAACACACACAAAAAATAACATAACCACAAAAATCCTATTTTAATATTTAAATTCCGTTATATAAAATTAAGACATTTTTTCGTTACATTTTTCGTTACATATTTCATTATATAAAATTGTGACATTTTTTAAATAACAATAACAAAAATCCTAAAAAATATAACAAACGTTACATAAAATTGGGACATTTTTTTGGGACATTTAGCGTTACATAAAATTGGGACATTTTTTCGAATGGGGGGTAGCCTAAGAATTACGTTGTAATTAATATATACATATATGTATAGATTTACTTATACAGAAATAAATTTAGGTTTATTTCTATTGTGATTTATATTATAACCAAGAATAGATTGAAATTTATTAATCTGAATAAACGACGGCACTCACACAATGGGCACATTTGCCCCGTGAAACCCACAACTTATATTTTAAAAAAAAACACTAAATAGTCGCAATTGCAAGAACTATCATGTTTGTAATTTAATATTCTAAAAAAAGTATGCCCAACTCTAGTTAAAAATCGGATTTCATAAAATGTCCAACTCTAATTCTCAATCTATATATTTCGTCTATCTTGTCGACCGGTAATTGTTACTGCGAGTGGAGTATAATTATGCTGTCATGTCCTTGGCTTCCATTTTAGAAGTCTCGGGTTCGATCCCGGGCGATGATAGAAATTATTACGAAAAAATTAAATTAAATACTCGCTAATAGTCACGTGGGGATGGCAATGGCAAACCATCACGTGTACCATCATATGCGCGCTAGTTAGCATGAATCAGACACACACGAGACTGCACTTGTATCGCGATTAATCAAACAATCACAATATCAATTCCGAATGTAGTCTTGCGTGTGTATACTAGCGTATTGATTATAACAATTGTCTAGAGCACTATGCCTATGTCTGTACAGTTGAAATGTATGAATAGGTTGACCACCAACTGGATGATTGAGGAGATAATGTTAGGAGAAAAAAAATAGAGAAGAAAATTATTTAAACTTCTAAAACTAACTGTGCTAGTAGTTTACAAAAATACCAGGGTTCGATAAATTCACCAAAACTTAAAATTTCACACTTTAGTGTTGATAAATCCTTTACAAATCTAGTTCGCTCTCTTCCTAATATAAACATTTACGATAAAAGCAAATAACTTAATTTTATAGGCTCAGCAAAACTCTAAAAAAGTAACATTTCTACAAAAATTAAACTGTCATTGCGAATCAGCAGCTTAATTTTCGTTAAAATTGAGTTATGAAAGATGCAATGGGAGAACAAATTTCAAAATTGCATTAAAAATTTTTTTTCCAAAGTCCTTTTCGAAAATTATTTCACACGGCCTTTAAAACTCGCCAGGCGCTCTAAAGAAACCGGGTTCCTTGTACCTTTATAGGTGGCTAAAAATTATGAAAAGCTAAAATTGAACATTTGTCATGTAAGCGTGTAAAATGAAGATAAACGAACGCGAAACGAAGCGTGATTGTGACGTTACCGAATTGACGTGCGGAAGGAAGTCAGTATTACGAGGCATAAAAGCGAACGGTACGAAATAAAAGAGTATATTTAAGCGGAATAAATAAATAAATGTAGAAAAGAAAATTTTTATGTTGCTTTTATGTGGTACTCTACTCGCAGTGTATGTAGTCAACGAGTGGAACCAGTTTCTAGCATGACAGACTCATTCGGAAAGAAGAAGTCATTCTGGTGGTTTACAATAGCGCTACCTGATGGCGCGCTGCAACTCACGTCTGCGAATTCGGAGAAATATAGCGGAAAAAAAGAAAGAAAATATGCAGGAAATTCAAATTCTCCGATAACGACTTATCATCTATATTTCTCACCATGTTTTCATTTCGATCGTTTTTCCACATCCCGAGTAATTCTCGATTTCCAATTATGAGCCATTGACCGCTTTCGAGCAAGAACATCGGCATTTTACAAAAAAAATCTTTCCGATGGCATTGGTTTCGTTTAGAAGGTAATCCGGACTATAATAAATAATATTAATATCTAATGGTATTGACCATTATTTAGCGAATACTTCCAGCCGGTCGAGTATCGTCTTAAAAAATAAAACGGTCTCCCCGCGACTTCCCAGTTTCACACTTTGTGAATTTTTCGAGTCTTTCCGAGATTTAATTCGCGAGCTTCTATTGAAAAATTATTACATTCTCTTTTTTATGCCGATATTAATCTTTCGGAAAAGTAAACGTATTCTTTGTGCAGAATTCTTTACAAAGGGGTTTCATGATTAAAATGGACTCTGCAAAAATTCACATTTAACGTTCGAATCATATTCCACTTATTTTTCTTTCAAATCGATTAATTAACGGAGAGAACTGCGATTTGATAGTTTTTGCTATTAAACAACTTCGTCGACAAGACACTACTATCGTATTTTTTATTCAAAAAAAAAAAAAAAAATATATATATATATATAAACTCGGCCATTTTGGCCTCGTAAGGGGCTGTGTGCTCCTTGACCCATCTTGCTTACATTTCTGTCTCTTTCTCTTCTATAGTTTGTATAAAGTGATAAAAATTTACAACGTAATTCTAAATCGGTCCATATGAATATAATAATATAATCACAAAAATCCTATCCTAACATTTAACTTTCATTACATAAAATTAGGACACTTTTTCGTTACATAAAGTTGGGACATTTTTCGTTACAAAATTTAATAGGGGCCGGCCTAAGAATTACGTTGTAATTAATATATATATAAAGTCGGTAAAAATTAAAATACAACAAACGTTACATAAAATTGTGACATTTTTTCTCGTTGTAATTAATATGGTTAGAAATAAAAATTTTCTCGTTCTCGAGAAGTATTCAACGTCGACCACATTAGAACCCGAAAACACACAGATAGATCAAATAAATGGTAGGAGTAAAGGCATAACCTTGATAGATTCGTCGCAAAATTTCTCAAAATTCGCTTAAACATGATTGATCGCCACTTTGAGACTACAAAGTTTAAAAAGTTGACTTTCTTTTCTTTTTTCTTTGCCAATATAACGGGCTGGTAAAAATTAAAAAGAATCAACGCTAAAGCGGTGCCATTATTTACGAGTTGACATTCATCCATTTCACCTGTCTAAAGATAACGCACAATAATCGGATGTTAACATCCTTAACCCCTTTGGCGTTTTTTTTTTTTCATCTTCGAAGTTTGATGCGAAATTTTACCGGATTTTTCTTAACCGCCTCCATGTAGAAACGGTAAAGCGAAGAGATCGCTTTAAAAACTTCCACAGAATATTCAACAAAAATCGGAGCTTCTAATATTTTAACGGTTTACGACAGAAGGCTGGCCGTTAACTATAAATTAGGCGAAAAGCAGAGTATTATTAAAAACAAATGTAATCGCACCTGTACGTAGGCGTAGTATAGTCGAAATGTTTGCGAGAGGTGTTTAAGTATCGATAGTGCTGTCAAATTTATTAAGTGTACTCGTACGTACAATCGCATTATAATATGTACATTCCTGTTCCTCATAAATTGAGAGGAAAATGAAATGTATATGCATATATATATATATGCATATCACATTTATTTATATGTCCCTGCATCGTAGTAAATCAAAAGTAAAAATAAAAGGAAAAAATGAATAAAAATAGTTTAAAAAACAACTTCAAGATTTACCTTAAAGATTTAATAAAAGTGCACTGAAAAGTAAAAAATAACTGTATTTCATAAAAGATTATATAATTCATAATAAAATATATAGCTTAAAGAGATATTATGATTAATTAAATAACATTCATACCTTAATTAGAGTCGCGGTACACAAATTTCAAATTGCACTAATAATCAAAAATCGTATATAAATATTCCCCCGATGTTTTCAATACTTGGTTTATAGAAAACGATTGATTGTGTAGTTTTAATATGGTTCCTAATAATTTCGGTTGTAATTTGAATTTAGTGCCGACTCCAAAAAGTTTATGTTTAAAAATAATCATGATAGCTATTGTAAAATATATTATGTTTTTATCGGGAGTAATCATTTTTTTAAATTTTCAGTGCACTTTTATTAAATATTTAAAGTATATCTTAAAGTCGATATCTTTTTTTTTTTTTTTTTAATAACTTTATTTCAAAATTTTAATGTATTAATATTTTTGAGTGACAATACGAATAATAACCCAAAATGTTGCTACTTTTAGTACTTTATGAAGACTCGAGAATATAATACTCAAATTCCGTCTCAGTGATGAGCTTGTAAATCGATCTTTCAGATTCATTATCTTTATTCAAATCTTATATAAATTAACATTGATAACAATTTAAATCGTCGCCGATTAAATTTTAAAATTCTGGCTGTTCATATTTTCCCTATAACAGTAACCGGAAATTTATGATTATTTGACTGGAACGGAATAGTTTGTTACCTATTTTTACCGGCTAGTGTTGTACAGACAATAAGGACTATTTATAGGCGCAACTTGCGTGAAACGATCTGAACTTTGGATAAACAACTCTAGTGTGCATATTTTCTACCACAACAACGCACATTTGCTTATCTAATAGTTCATCGTAACATCGCTGTAATGTCGCAACCACTCTATTCTCTAAAAATGGAGGATTTTTTTCTTAAAACCCGTGAAGACTTAAATAGGACAATATTTTTCAACAACAGTGGATATAAGGTACAGGCGAAAACGCAGAGCGGGATACCGTACCTGAAACAAGACATTGTTCCAACAATGTTTCTCGAAACTACAGCACATAAGGGCATAATATCAAAGGGACCATATTTCGAAGGAAGCATGGAGAATAAACGTTAAAGATTGGGTAAAAATACTTTTGGAAAAAATTACGAAATCCTCGTCAACATTTTTTTTTTTTTAACACACCTCGTATTACTTCGTTAATTTTATACCCGTTTTTCTTGAGTTTCGTTCACGGTGACTGATGCAAAAAACGGTGAAATTCATTTTGGTTTCTTACCGAATACCATGCCATCTGGAAAAAGTTGGAGTTCTCCTTGTAAGTACTCGTAAGCGCACTTGCAAAAATAATTACTCAACACATAAATCTTTTTCCACAATAAATTTCGCAATCGCCGCATTTTTATACACAGAAATTTATTCATCCGTATATATTGAAAGCAGGAAGGTTGTTCGTACGGGAATTTGGGGACCTTTTCGAGTAAATCAGTAGTTTTTTTGACACACTTAGAGAGTATGATTACTTGTTTCTGGAACTACGCGCCTATTTACACGCAAAAGAAAAGAAATGATATTCATTTTCATCTCGTTGCAAAAATGATCACTAAATATTTATTATATTGCTATATACAGAGTTTAACAAGACGGTCGAACGTACACGATGACTTATTAAATGCGAGAATACAGCACAGGTTACATTAAAGGACGGCACTTGACCCCTATTAAAATAATACATATGTCAACTGCTTCAGATGGTAATCATTATTTCGATGCTGTCTATATTGTTGGTAGAAGTTAGCGTACTACCTAGACGGTTTCTTGTTAATTCTCCGCTGCTATTATTCCGAAGAGGCGAATTTTAGAGTCAAAAATTCCACAAACATTCCTCGGTTGCTTGTTACTTTTCCGACTATTTTCGATAATCATCCCCGAACAAAAATTTTCTAATTTTTACGAAGAATTACGCTAACCAGAAACTTCGATATATTCAGCGAAAACCTTTTGCACTCCATATATCAACTGGTGGCTGTGCCGTAATGATGAGCAGGCCCGCCACATAAATTTTAGGAACCTGAGGCAAAAATACGATTGGGGCCCTCTTAAAATTAAACAAAATGTTAAAAATTTTTCAAAACCCACTGACCCAATACTTCTGCAAATAAATAAATAATAATAAAAACAAAATAAAAAATAGAATACTACCATCATTTCCCACTCCGATTTTACATTTTAGACTTTATATTAAATAATACAAATGTACCATAAGTAAGTGAAGTGTATGGCAAGTATGGTGTGAAGAGGGCCTGAGAGATGAATATGAAGTTAACTTATAAATTAAGTTGTTTACAGAATTCATTGAAAATGGATTACCCAGGAACAACAACTTCTTCAGCATTGCAATTGCTTAATCTAATCTACGAAAAAGATCTTCGATTAATTTTTTCCCAAATATTTATATGCTTACGTCTTTTTATTGTTATACCTATCGGTGAACGAGGCTTTAATAAATTAAAAATCATAAAAAATATATAAATTACAATAATGTAATTGACGAATTAAATGAAAGCAAGAAAAATAAAATTTGAAATATACAAAAATTAATTAAAATAGTTACGTTTATTATTTAAATATGATAAGTAGATGAACGAGTAGATAAATAATATATTTACATTTGGGTTTCTGACTAAAAAAGTAAGGATAAGGGGATTTTAACTTTTTAGGTTTTGGGGCAATTTATCCCAGTTGTCTCCCCCCCTTATGACAGGCCTGATGATGAGACTATTTCAAATTATTCCTCAAATTTGTTTTAAAAACGATTAGCAAGGTGACAAAGTAAAAAAAAAAACGAAAAAAAGGAGGAAGCAAACTCCAGTCTGCATTTTATTAAAGTACAGGCGAAAATGGCGATTTTTAACTAGAAAATTAATTCTATCAACGGAAAAGTGAAATTTGTCGCGTCGAGAGAGCAGACCGAATTAAAACGATATAAACGCGGAGGAGAAGGTAGCCCCAGTTTAAATACGACGACGACTATTTCATTACGACAGATACTGATTGCAATAAAAAGTAATTTACATGCTGGCGCATGTCGGTCGCAGACATTACATATTTCTAAATATGGAACATAAAAGAGAACAGCGTTCTGAAGAGTGTACGATTAGATTAATGGCATAAAGCACTCGGCCTAGTATGTAATTCATCCAATTCCTCAAATGCACATCAGGGCGATGTACGCGGGAAAGCCAAAAAAAAGGGAAAAAATTAATAAATAAAACAACAAACAAACAAAACTGCGCATCACCGGTATGAACATAATTTCACATTCATATTTCAAAAGTAACAACACGACATCGAACTCGATGTTCTTCACCGTAGCTCTGCCGTTGCTCCTTTTTATCGCTGCTGCTATTACTATTACTTAGGAACAGCACGACGAGTAGCGTAATGATGTGAAAACTAAAAAACACGCCAGACACGCCGACACCAGCGCTCATCAATTTACTACATAGCACCGTCTTCTTGATAAACACCAGGGTTCCCCGCAATTCCAATGGCCGGGCAATGTGGGAACCGCGGGTAGTTCTCCAATTCTGCACAAGCGTGTAAAATGTTCTTTTTGCGTGACCGTCTGTTGCATTATTATCAAACAAATGACCACGCTTAATGTTCTCGATCATGTTTGTCTGTAATGACGTTCATTTTCATCTCGACAATATTCCAACATCTCCCGTACGGCGACCGTTGTTGAACCTTTACTGCGGCTCTCGTTTCTGTACATAGTGTTTGTTCCTCTGTCCCCGCTATCGTTCGCACATTCATCATTTAACAAGCTCTCGTTTTAACACGAACGAATGTGTATAGAAAACCGAATTTGTTTCCGGTGTTTTTTTTTCCTACTTTTTCATAAGAACCTTTCAGAAGGATGTTTAAAAATCAAACAGCGAAAGATCTATCGATAACACGCTAAATACGCCGATGTTAACAAGTTGTACCATTTCGAAGAGGAGGGAAATAATAATTGTGGTCCAAAAATGAATGTCTCAAAAACGAAATATGGATTAGTAAATGATAAATTACTCGCATTCAATGGCGGATCTATTAAAAAAACGGAGTTTCGTAACCAGAATTCTTCTTTTTTTTTATCAGAGGATATCCTAAGATTAGTAGTATGAATATAAAATAGGGTGCTAATTATGCGTTATTGTGTTTCACTCGTGGGGACCCTGCGATCATGCAACTTTTAAGATTAATGAAGATCAGTTTCTCCGTTGCTTATTACAGGAGATGATTAATTCGAGCAGAAAAGACTTCGAAAAACTGAAATGGCTTATTTGTTTTTAGTTGTGTAGTTGATTCCTACGACTTTAATAAAAGATATATTAAAACATATTTAATGTTAACCTAAAAAATTTAGGAAATTAACGAATTCCGCGATTTCTGACACACGCGATTTTCTATTAAGTAAATAATCTACATTTGGCGTATAATGAAACAAATTGTATTAATTATTTACATGTAAACAAGCCGTTAAAGTGAAAAATGTCGTTCAAAATACAAAATATAAGCTAATTAAAATGATAATGGAATCTTTTCTTAATAATTCTCCGATAAATTCGATAAAACAATCCTCCATTTGGCAGTAGTATGTTACTTACTTATAACTAAACTCGTTAATTAGCTTATTTTTCAAAAAACCGCTGTTAGCCCATCGCTCGATTTATAATAGATGTATATATGCATATGTAACGAATTAATTTCTTACGTCCGAGATAATTACAACGGGTTTAGGAATGGTTTGCAATAATTGACGTAGTTAATATATTCCGCGAGTCATTTAGCTGGAAATCAAAAGTTAAAATTTCCTTTTTATCATTTCGTGTTGCAAATACGCAGCAATCTATATTACGATCATAAAACCTCATCATCAAAAAAAGCTCTTTTAAAACGCAGTTATAGCGACATTAAAACTGAACGGTATACATAAATTGAAGAAGAAAGCAAACTATAGATCAGCAAAACAGTGAACAGAACTACTACTGAAATAGGTCAAGCAAAAAGTTTAGCTAACCCTTTAAAAACTTCTGGAAAATCTCTGATTAACCAGTCAATCTTTTAAAACCGGTAAATGAAACGTTACCAAGATCATATCTCCGATGAAAAATAAAACATTTATCTATATCAATGATGCTCCAAAAATGGGGAGAAAACGAGCTCAATAGAAAGATGAAGAACCTCTGAATAGTGAAACACTATTTAAAAAAAAAAACAATTTTATTAATAAATAGCCACCGCTAAACCGTCCAAACTCATGCAGATCGTCCATCGTGAATTTAATTGAAAATCACACAAATCCTACTCCACTGAAGAAACCTTTGATTTGCTAGATCTCTAAACCAGCATTTCGCAGTTTTTTTTATAGTTGACGGTCCACTAAAAATATCTGGAATTATTTGCGGCAAATATTAAAGTTATACGATAACAAAAAAAGAAAAAACTTTATTTACACAAAATTTATTGAATAAGAGGGTTGAGCTCGTTTTCTCTGAACAAATTAAACCGAAACGGGGTTCCAAAGATGCTAGACAAGTTCGTATTTCATCGCCAACTTTTAAAAATCGTTTTAATTCTTTGGATCTAATTTCTATCAGTAGTGCTGAAAATCCAAATTCCTCAAAATCATGGAGATGCAAAAAGCGGAATAATTTTAAAAGCTTTCAAGGTGATTGTAGGATACAAGTTTTTAACAGAAAGCTAAAATTCATCCTAATTTTTGTTGAACGGTAATAAATCTTACTGTTTCATAAGTCAATGAGCTGCTTTTTTTCTGCTGCCGTCGAATTTGATGTCTCAAAAATTAAGGTTAGTTAACTGTTTGTATTTGTCAACTACAAGCGAAGGTTAAATGAGATTTGAAGTTCGTACATGATGCTTGTAATTTCGTCCGTATTTTTTTTTTTTCCGACTGACACTCGGCATACATTCAAAATGTCCTTTTGATCCTTTTGATACTTCATATTTTTACAATGTTAATTTTTCTCCGAATGACTTCAGTGTTGATGTTGTTGTGACAATATTCTCGGGTGGACCCCGAAAAATTCAGGGAGTTCAGTTTTTCAAACAAGTCCGAGAGAAGTTTCTCGTTATGAAGAGGAAATTCAGACAATGTTTTTTCGACCTCTAAGAAGAAAATTAGCTCTGTTTCTCGGTGAATGAATCGTTTTAAAATCATTACCTTCGAAAGGCACTACGCATTTCCATGTGATATAAAAGAATTTTGTAGTCGGAATCCATTGCGTCGCACAGCTGAGAGAAAATTCGAAATTGGAGAGGTCGACTCTCAGTGAAATTTACCATTTCGTTGACTTGGCTCGTAACAATCAACATATCTGGATTTAAATATTTCGAAACGAGAGCTTTTCTATGAATCACCTAGTGAACGCTTATAATATTTGAATTTTTTTAGCGCATAAATTTTAATAAATCCTTTTCTGTTTCCCAACATCGATGGGCATCGGTCCATCCAAACACAGAGTTCCTATCATAATTAGAATGATTTACACATTCTTCGGGAAGGCCAAAAATTACACGTACCACTGTAACCAATCACCCAACAGCAGTGCAAAAAAAAAAAAAAAACAGACACCGCAGCTACAACCGAGTAAACTGTGATATAACAGAAGATGATCAGTACAATTGTGGCAAACTACATTTGAAACAACCAAAGCGAATATTGACGAGAAAACTATTGGATTTCTAAAATTTCGAACAGACAAAGTTATTTAAGCCGACCAGATACACTATAATAATAATAATCAATCAATCAATCAATATAATTGGAATATGTACAATGGAATATATATGTATATATATATAGAAAATCTATAATAATAGTAATAATATTAATAATAATAGTAATAATAAAAATTAAAAAAATTACCGGATGGTATGTAAGGGAGATGTATCAATAAACTAATACAACTGTAATTTTATCCTCTAGCACTGGGGGAGGCAACATACCGACTCTAATCGATTCGATACCATTTCATATCAGCTTTTACATATCAATTACAGCCGCTAAGAGACACTCTGTTATCATTCCTAATAAATACTTGGGGTATCTTAATTACACTAACTAGGTCCGACTTCAAACGATATTTTTAGATACTTTCCTACACATAAATATGAATTACTCGTACAATTCTCTACATTCGAATTCGTTGTTATTTTTTTTTTACGTTTATTTAAAATCAATATTTCAATACCCTTAAACGGTATATTAAAAAGTTCAACAAATAGGAAACCTCATCTAACAGATATTTTTCATTGTTTATACTATAACTTTGAATATTTTTTTATTTGCATTTCGGAAAATCAAAATAAGATTATAGCACAGATAAAATAATCTAACAATTTTTGTTGGCTCAAAATTTGATATTAATCATCTAATATATTGGTTATTAATTTAAAATTTTACTGAATCATATAATGTAATTAAGCCTATATAATTATAATAAGCATTGTGTAGTTTTTTTCGATTATTCGGATTTCTTTATATTAGAAAAAAGATACTATTATTATTTTTTCTAAAAATTAAAAAAGAAAATGCGAAATATTTGCAAATCTGGTAACTATCGCAGATTGGATAATCGTTCAGTCGGTAAAGTGAAAAGTAATATTTATATTTTCTTTAGTAAGGTTAGTTTAACGCCTTTATTGAGTTATTTATCCTAATACAAAGTAAAAAAAAAAAAAACAAAATGTGTATAATTTTGACAGTGCAGAATAATAAAATGCTTCAGGATATAAAGACTAGAAACTCTAAAAAATTAGAAAAAAACGATATAAAAAATTGTTACATTTTTAATTATTCACTTTCTAATAATAGAATCGATCCGTCGGCTTTTACCGTGTTTTATACATTTAACCTAACTTTTGACCTTTACTCATTTCATTCATTACTAAAGACAATGTCGTGTCGTTACTCGTACATTATTGTTGCACACCGATTTAGGAGGTTGTACGTTTTGCAACAAAAACTGATTCGAGTCGTTTGTTTTATCATTGTACAAGCTCGGTCCAAGGGCGCCTCTATGTGTCTTACAATCGACGCATCACCACATACATAAGAGGTGGTTTATCTGCTTGTTATTGTCTTTCTCGCAACTAGTAGAAATTATTTTATTTGTCGCAACTAGTTTTCAAATTCGGGACTCCGGCATGATGATCCGACTATTGTAGCAACTGCACTATTGCAACAGTCGACCTTTACCAGATACCAAACATAACAAAAATAAAGAGCCTCATACTTGGAAAATCAGTGAAGCATATGTAATCCATAAAAACAGAAATACGAATACACTTTTAAAATAACCGCACCGACGTATAACGAGATACCGCTAGGACTAGACTAACCAAAAAATTCGAATAATTTTATTACGTTAAAAAACAGATAAATTTATTGAAAATAACGTACCGCCCTACTTTGGAATGACTCCACTCTCTAGGTAGCAAGAAATGTTATTTTTTGTTGATTTTAAAGTTGCATATCGTAGTTTAAATAATCTAAAGCTAACAATTAATTGATAAAATCGATTACTACATTTAGGTTACTTCCATCGATGGCAAATTATATGTAATCTTAAAGTCAACAAACAACAACACTGTACTACCTGGAAAATGGAGTACATAGTAGTACGTTATTTTTAATAAATTTCTTACGTAATAAACCGAAATTCTATAATATTATTACGTATTAATCTAAATTAACTTTTTCGTGCCACTAAGAGTGCAAAAACAACAACCCGATAATAGAAAACGTTTAGCCAGCATATACAGAAACTGGGTATAGGCTCGGGTATAAAGTGCTAGATCGCGAGTCATGTTGATTTACCTGGGCACGCAAGGGCTCTAGTCTTGCTATGTGCTTCGTCGTCTGTATCTGATCCACCAGCTTCGTCGTCGTCGTCGTCGTCGTCCCACCTATTTATTACGAGATGTAAACAAGAGTGAAGTTGCAACCGACGGTAACCTGTTTATAAAATATAAATCCTCACTGACTTTCAGAGAATACCTGCCACAACAGTTATTCCATGCCGCATCACGGGTCCATAATTATTTCAACGCCCCTACTGTGACAAACCATTAACTACAAACGCACCTCATGTAGGACGGCTAAAGTTCTAATCGCTACAAGTGCTACAAAGAATAAACGTTTTTCTGATTCACTGTAATCCCGTTAATAGATCTGCCATTTCGGCTTTTATAAAAGACAGCACGTGTAGATTACACACTTTGTGCTCTATACGCTGCAATTTCAGAATTCAAACTCGGTATGTACGGAAATACGGATTCACGTAAGCAAAAAAAGCGTTCATACAAATCTCCTACGATAACCGTAATTAGTTTACAAAATCGAATACACCATGCATTGATTTATGATTAATGCCTTTATACTGAGAAGAAATCTGTATTTTCTTCTTTTACATTTCACCAGTTCCCACTGACTCTCAGCACTGTTACTTTACTTGCTCGCGGGAAAAAAATATTAATATTTACTATATCTTCATTCCGCCGTGCCAACTCCAGTTTTCGGCTGTAGTCTCCGATTCAATTTTGGCGATGGCAGAAATATTTAATATTTCCTCGTCTTTCTTAAACGCGGTCTCACTTACCGAGCGTAGAAATCATTAAATTTTCCCTTTAGTTTCTATTCATTAAATATGTTGCTACATTCTTGTTTGGTGTATTTATTATTTTTAATCAAATCTCAAAAAACAAAAAAAAAAAAAAGAAATCAAAAGTAACAAATTCCAACTTACTGTTCATTAATGCTTTCTCCTACACTATCATCTGGCAAAAGATAACGCTCTTCAAAGGTCAAGTAAGAATTCGTTAATCCAACATTCTCGGCTGTCGACGATAAGTCGATAGACGAATCGTCTGCGAAATTTTTCACTCTATCGACACGTTCTTTACGATCGAACGTACAACAATTTCGCGTCAGCGACCGGTTCGACTTCCGCTGATGCAGCACATCGATGTAATCGCTGGAATTCCACTTTTTCAATAGCGCGTTATGAGCTGCCGATTCGCGAGCGACACTGTTTCTTTTACCGACAGCGAACGATCTCCTACAACCGCTGTTCCGGTTCAGATTGAAAACCCGCTCTTGTTGTTCGTCGTTCACCTTTCCTTTGCCGAGAACTCGTAACACTTCGTCGAAATCGGATAGAGTGGACAAGGAGGATAGAGAAGATAAAGAAGCGGCCGATGATAATTTCGCGCAGCGATCGTTGTTAGCGCGCGAATTCGAAGACGAACTTGGAGCGAACTCCCACGAGTCTGAACGTTCCAAGCCGCACGGTATCGGTTCGATCGGCGACAGACCAGAAGCCAGATCGTTCACCAACTCTAAAAGCTTGTAACAGTTCAAGTTGAACAGATCCTCCTCCGAATATTCGCTCTTGGAACTGCTGCCGCTGTTTTCGATACCGTGCGAATTAGACTTAGACGGTGCGTTGGCATTCGTGCTGTTGACTTCCAAACTGAATTTTCTCCCATCTTCGTTGCCATCGCGTCCGACTACGCCGAAATAATTTCCGCTAATCGATGTGGTTTGCTGCCTAGCAAAATCCAAGTCGCACCCTGGATACGTAAAACAGTTCGCATTATTTTCCATTCGACTATTCGAATTTTTGTTGCATTTCCTATCGGTCGATCCGAAGGACTCGTCAGCAGTCCGTTTAATTGCACAATCCCTGTTATTCCTGGATTCGCTCATGGTTAAAAAAGTCGCTTGGCCTCCATTCCATCTTTCGCTACTGATTTACCTGTGAAAAAAACGAGCAAATTATAAATTATCCATCAGAAATTAAAAAAACTTCCCCAAGCTCAAGAGAGCAGTGTATTAAGTATTTTATTTAGCCCCTGAACCCGCAGTAGCCGTTCTGAAAATTTACGGTCAGCGATAATGTTTAGTTGCAACTAATCCAAAAAATAAACGAAAAAAAAAAAAAAAAAAAATCTACTTTATCGAACTTGTCAGACAATTAGCCCCATCAGCAGAGAACGCACAGGGAAAGACAGAAATATTCGGAGAAGAAGGAACTGATAAGAACTACCGATAGAATGAAAAAAAGTAATATAAAAAGGTGTTGTAGGTAGAGCCTATTAAGTGGAAGTAGTATGTGAAAAAATAAAAGCTTCAGAAGAGTTAAAGGCTTTTATTTAGCCATTTACACATTTCGCGACAGACCGTAGCTATATAATTACCACTGACGAAAATGTAAAAACGATTTTGCGTGTAATGTACCTCTGCGTACACGCTGCTTAATTAGTTAATAAAAATATTGAAAAATTCACAAGTATAAATAAAAATTAAAAAGAAATATTCAATAAAAAAATATTAGAAAAAAATGAAATCGCTGACTTGAAGATTTATTTTAAAAATTAAATAAAAAATGCGCTGAAAAGTAAGAAATTCGATAAAAAATAGTGTACTTCAGAGTAAAATTCCTTCAAGAAATATCACGACTTAAACATAGTACGTTAATTCAAATTTTAATAAAATTAAAAAAAAAAAAAGCAATTTACACAATCCCTCGTTTCCTGTAAATACTGAACACATGAAACAAATGTTTAATGTGGTTTTTAATTTTTTATAATAGTTCACGAATTTGGCGCTGACTTCAGAAACTTAATACTGTTTAAAAATTAGTACCTCCCTCCGGGCATATTACTCTAAAATGTATTATTTTTTATCGAATAATTATTTTTACTTTTTAATACGCTTTTTGTTAAATTTTTAGAATTAATCATGAAGTCGGCACTTCTTTTTTTAACGTTTTATTTCGCCATTTTTAGTGAAGATATTTTTTGTTGATAATACAGACTAACCTACAACGATGCTGCTTTAGGTTAACTGGATATCGATTTAAGAATGTATCGTTCAAATTCTATGTTGGCTGAGACTGATGAAGAAGGATTAGAGCATACGAAAAACAAGTTCTACAATAGTAGAGAAAATATTCATAAGAAAGAGATATGAAAATAGCAATACCCACTTGTGTCTCTGCCCACCGTTGGAGAATGTAAATAATTATAAATATCTAGGTATATATATATTGATAAAAATTTGAACTGGAAAAAACACATTCAAAGTTTAAACTCGAAAATAAGGCAGACCGTTCCAACTTTATATAAAATAAAGCAGGTACTATTCTTTTATAGATTACTAGAATTTAAAGTCAATAATATAAAATTACCATCCAGAAAAAAGATTCGGTTAACAAGAGACCAAAGTAATACATACTATACTCGTATTTATCCCCGCGGTGTAAATCTACGAATTGATAACACTGACGACTCAGTGTTAATCAAATTAATAAGTAATATCCCTAATCATATACTAGAGGGGAAAAAAATTGGTGTGTGGAAAAAAGAGGTTCAAAAATGGCTGAAGGAATGGTGCAATGATTGAAGATCAAGTATAGCCCAGTGCCCTTTATTTTTATTTATTTACGGACATTAACCTTGTTTTTATCGTGTCTATCCTAATACAAGTTCCCACAGAAGATCACGTTATCGATTTAAAATATTAAGCTATCTGCATTTTACAAATATACATAGGTTGTTCAATAAGTAATTCCTCCACCGCTAGATCTAAGCACTGCAAACAGATACAGTGTCGCGCATGTGTTCACTGGAAAAAGGGGAGGAATCTAGTTTCTAGTGATGTGTTTCCGAAGGCTTACGTGTGTTCTCGCGTTAAATATGGTAGAAAACATAGAACGAAGTAGTATCAGTACAAGCAGAAGGCAGTCATCGAGTTTTTAACCCGTGAAGGACTTCAACCAAAGGCCATTCACGACCGTTTAAAGGTTATTTATGGTGAATTCGTGATGGACATTAGTGCTGTGTGCAATTGGGCTCGTGAAGCGAAAAAGAGATTGGATACCATTATTCGACAGGGATCGTCCGGGTCGTCCGGAACTGCTAAACACAGGTGAATTGCGTAGAAAAATCGATAAAACAATTTGTTCAACAGCGACTATTACCTCTTTAAACACATGAAGAGACATCTAAAGGGTATTCGCTTTACATCAGATGATGAATTACAGACCGCTACGTCCGCTTGGCTGCGCGAACAACCACAAGAATTCTACGAGAACGGGATTAGAAAACTTATTTCACGGTGGCAGCGTTGTATTGAATTAAATGACGATTATGTGGAAGGTTATCGTTTGTAATTTGTAGAAAATAAAATTTCCTATATTTTAAAATCAAAATCAGCGCATAATTTTTTTTTTTGTTCCCGAGATATAGCGGTGGAGGAATTACTTACTGAACAGCCTTTGTATATATTACGGTGGCGTCTTATGTATTAATATGCGTATGTATACTATTAACTAATGTTTTAAATAATTCTTGTGATTTATAGAATAAGTTCAGTTTTAATTTTTGTGTTCTGTTCGTATCTTAAATAAACGCTAATAAGAGTGTTGGGCACTCACACAACGGACATATTTGCCCAGTGAGACCCACAACTTATTTTTAAAAAAAAAATCAAAAAAAAAAAAAAAACGTTTGAAGAAAATATGGTCGGCATAGCGGGAAAATATGCAATCAAGCAAAATGAAGAGGGTAATGCTAGAATAATAATAGTATACAGTTAAGACTGTTTAGAGAATAGATGGTAAATAGGAGAAATTAAAAAAAAAAAAAGGAAACATCGATAGCGAGAAAACGAGCCAGAATCAACTGTTCCACTGCCCGCGATGCCGACATGACTGGATAAATCGAATAGAGTGAGTTAGGAGATTGCGGTAAGTGAAGGATGTTCTTCATACAGTTGGATTATTTAATATTTATTATTTATGTTTACAATTAAGTACAAAGTTTATGTATACCGTTTTCTAGGTGTATGTACTAAGGAACCGGGCTTGCTGGCCGCTTCGTGATTCAACCCTTCGAATTTTTAATTGTTGTAAATGATTTTTAAAGTAAAAGGAATTTTTTTTTTTTTTTTAATGACACAAATACACGGATAAAAAAAATAAAATCTGGATTACAATATTTCAATAATATTAAGGAAATTAATAGTATTGGGGAAAAAAATATTTGACATTTAATATTAATTAAAACGACGTACTATTACTGTATTTCTTAAAATTTATGTTTCGCTCTAACTAACATTGATAATATTTCAAATTTGTTTCCTTTCTTAAAATAAAACAGGCGGTAAAATTAGTTAAGCACTAAGCTGAGTGTATGAAGAGCGTTGTGATTTGCGGGCTTATAATTTTAAAAAAAAATTTTCATAAATTATACTATAGATTTGTATTATGTAAGGAACAACTAGTAGGCGAATAAAATGTTTAAAAAAAAAAAATCTAGTAAATACGAGAATTAAAGTACAACACAGCTTTTACGTGACCAGGCAATATTTACAACGGTTATGCCGATACAGGATTTTAAACGATAAAAAATCGCGAACATAAAACTTATCGCAAATCGAAATGCGTCACATTTAAACGAAATGAAACGAATGTGTAGATCCGAATTCGAACACGAAAGTACGAATTGCAGAAAACAAATGAAGATGAGATTTTGTTTAAGATGGCCTCCTACCTAATCAAGAGAAGAAAAAATATTTTAAACAGGCATTTAGAAAGAAGTACTCATTGCATTACACATCCCTTTCCGGATGACTTGGTGCCTCGTAAATTTAAAACTTTTAGAAATCTCGAATATTTTTCATGTTCTTGTGATGAAAATACGTTAATTAAAATAAAAATCCAGCTACCGCAATTTGCTTACATTCTTTTTCTTGCATATTGATGTGTATATTATTTGTGAAATCCTAGTTTTCGAATTTTAAAATTTCCGCAGGTTTCATAGTTCCCCTATACCGTAATAACAAAAATTTGTCAATTAAAAAAATACAAGTTCAGTCAAGCATGATGTTTCATGCCAAGCATGATGTTTCATGCGCTGAGGATTTCGCACGTTAACGATAACACTATAATATTTATATATTCACGTAATACTAAATTAAAAAAAAAAAAGGAATTTGATTTTTCCCGCTGCAAAGAGGAAAAGGAATGTAATTGTTTGCGATTATTATCGCCATCTCGAAAATTTCGTTAAGGAAATGAAATGCGGTTTCGTTCCGGACAAATAGCGATCGTTTTAACAACATGCTCGGAGAAAAAAATATTTTTTCCAAAATTTCGATCTTTCGGCGCCCCGAGGGTCTAATTTTAAAGCTCGAAGCTCGGATATTCCAAACTAGAGAAATGTACGTGAATGCGCATATTTTTAACCGTATTCAAAATTTTTATTTCGTCACCTTCGAAAGTTTCGTTTAGCAAATGACTTATTATGGTTTCGTTTGCGACAATTAGCAAGCTTCCCAACAATATATCACTTGCAAGGGGGAAAAATATTTTTTTCAAAATTTTTGAGCTTTCGGCGCCCCGAGGGTCTGAATATAAAATTGTAAGCTTGGCTATATTTTTCCTATGAAGCGGTTCTTTATGCATATTTTTGAAATACCTTTTGGTTTCCTCAGCGTTGTTACTCCTCGCGGGCTATTACTTACGTGAATTTCCTTTTTTCTTTTGCTGTTTTTGGCCCAAGAGAGGGGGGTTACATAATTTTTTAACCGTAATGTTTTGATTTTATGAAAAGTCTTCCGCATTTTATTTTACATTTTGAATTTCACCCGTTAAAGGTTTATCTGGTACTGAGTTATGAATTTTTTAAGAGGGTGATTTTTCAGGTCGTTTTAAATACCATATTATATATTCTAGACGGATTTTTGGGTTTTTTTTCGCCCGAGGTAATAGCTTGAAAAGTTACAGATATGGTTTTAAAGAGAATTTTAATTGTAATTTATGATTCAATTTTGAACTTTCTAATAAGTCATTCCGACCGTGAGTTCTTGATTTTTATTTGATATTTTTGTCGTTTCTGAACCGTCCTATTTGGGATTCCGTACATTATATTTGTACGGAATACTAAAAAAGCAATTTTTTAGCAACTAAAAAACGGGTTGCGGACTGTCACTTTTTCCAATACAGATATACGTATATATATATATATATATATTAAGACCTCCTCTAACCTCTTTCGTGTGTAATATTAAAAAAATGTTCGTACATTTTTGTCCGAACACTTTACAATGCGAACATTTTAAATCAAAATAACCCGCAAAAAAATCGCATTAAAATGCTTACAATTAATCAATTTACATTTTTTAAAAAAAAAACAAAAGCTTCCTCCTACATACCGCTCTATTTTCTGTTGGTCTGTTGTAGAGTTACACATCTTTTTTCTTTTTCTGTCGATTGACTTTAAGCATTCTTTAAATATTTTTCTCTCTGCAAAGGTCCGTAAATCAGCATTTGGTAATCTGGCAAATGTATTTAATTTACAAGAATTAAGTATGCGGTCAGCACTTTTTTCAAAACACTAATTTATCGAAAACCGTAATATACAAATGAGATACACGCAATGGCTCCAAATTTTTGCGTTGCCGTCTAAAGCCTTAAACAATTATGATAAATCTGTTTCGAATAAGATGTAAAACATGCGTACAAATAGGTGATGTAAAAAAAAAAAAAAAAAAAACTGAAAATGTATTAATTTAAAAGAAAAAGGGGGAAAAATAAAGAAACGATCGAATCGTAACACAAAATGCAACAACTACGATTATAATGAACTAAAACATCCACTTTTAATTAAGACGATATATGAAGCAATATAAATTTCTTTTACACTTTAATTGGGAGCGTATCTTATTTGCATATCTAATTAAGAACGAAAAAAACCGCTCTCTCAAACAAGTTCTTAATTTTTATAGTGATTACAAAAGCGATTTGCGCGTGGCTGCAACTAATTATTAATCGATCATAGTTTACTATAAGTAATTAATAATAATTATATCGTATGATTAAGAAGTTTTAAGCGGGATCGGTCAAAATATATTTTCATTAGCATTACTCATGCGCGGTAACTTTAGTATTTAAGTATCCGGAATGGGGGAATAGTAGTTTTAATCTTTCAGTAGTTTAACTAATAAATACTTTTAAATAAATGAAGGAAAAAGAACCTAGCTACGCACATTGCTAATATACACAGTAATTAAAGAACTATAATTTACACGCTAAATATTCAAAACTTTCACAATGATTCTTCATAAATAATTACCGACACAACTGTGAAAGAAATATATTTACTTGATTTCCGAAACGTCAAGTAAATATATTTCTTTAACACAGTTCTATCCGAAAATTATTTATGATGTGTAATTTACGCATTTAAATGTTAAAGCTATTCGGGGGTAATCGTCCATACTGACTAATCTTGATGAAGAATAATTCGATTCGCCTTAGACAAATCCACGATTACTATTTGGTAATAATATGCTACGTAATTATTATTAACTGCGATTAGTAAAGGTTTTTAATTGATCAAACTAAACAACCGCAATTATCGTTTTTGTAATTAATTATCGAAAAAAAAAAAAAAACAAAAAAAATGCAGTAATCAATTGCCCCCAACTCTGTTCAAAATAGATTGCCCAACTCGATTTACACCGCGCGGTAATTTTCCCAATGGCTGGAGAGGTTAGAAATTTCCATGATCTACGTAGTAAACAAGAATAAGAAAAATTAAATTTTGTTTATTGTTTTGCACTTTTTTAATTTAAATATACTACGAAAATAAATGATTAATGAACGTTTCATAAACTTTCAGAATTATCTACCAAGGAGAGGTCAGCGGGTCACCGATTTTGATGAAATTTTTCAAATCGATAGAAGACCTATATGAATCGTGTAAAATATTAGAATGCAACTTTTTACTTTACGTGAGAAATTAAAATTGTTAGAAGCCGCATTTAATGGATAATATAGCATAGCCGTTTGGACAAAAATGTGCAATAAATTTCAGATTATGTTTATTTACTTTGTGCAAATGGTTCGAAGACCGATTATTCCAAAATTAACTATATTAAACAAAAAAATGACTAAAAAACAATGAAGTAATGCAAAAACATCAATTTTAAATTTAACAAAAATTTAAACTCGTCATTTATTACATTTATATAGTATAATATCATAAACTGCTATAAATCCAGCTTTCGATGTTGTGGCGCAAAAGTGACAATAATTTGATCAATATAAACAAGGAGGGTGTGAGTTCGAATCTACCAATATCATATAAAATTTTTGATCTTACATTTTTTATTATGAATTCTTATTCGATACTTTAATTCTCTTTATACATAACTATTATTATTATTATTATTATTATTATTATTATTCTCCCTCGTTTACGAGTATGAATTTTATCCGTGTAAGGATAAAGTAACAGCACTTTTCAGTAGCATAAAAACCGGAGCGTTGGCTTCCGTGTTGCCGACCAACGTGAATAAGGTTATCAGTTGCGAGGCGAAGATACATAACTATATAAATGTAATAAAAATTCTCGAACATTTAAATTTTGAACGACTGATGTTTAATTTTTCTATTAATTACATGTGTAATATTACATAGATATATACAAAGGCGTCGCCAGCTGATGGGCCAGATGGGGGCAAGATGAGTTGCCAGCCGCCCGGGGGGGGCAATATGATAGAAAAAGGATATGAGTTATAGAAAAAATAAAATTTATAAGTTGTAAAGGCTTATAATATTTTATTAAACAAGAATAAAATCTTAATTAAAACATAATTTTCGTGGGTTTCTGGCAAATTATTCATGATTACGCGCCTGTCACTCATTATGGCCAGTTGATTAAAAAGTTTCAAGGCTCCAGGGGGGGGCAGCTGCCCCTCCCTGCCCCCCCGCTGGCGACGCCCATGGATATATACATACACAATAATAAAAAAAATATTAATAAACCATTAAACTGAACTGTGTTTTTTAAAATAAATTTGTTTTTGAAATGATAAAGTAAATGTCGCAGTTATTGTTGCATTATCTGCTTTTATATCATCCAACATTACGTAATTAAAGATTAAATTTGTATAACTTTAATTATAATTAATATTCATTATTACTCTTAATTTATGTGTATATGAGTATATTTATTTGTCACTTTTGCCACAACACCAAAATAGCTGGATTTATAGCAGTTTGTGATTTTAAAATAAATGAACCGTTTAAATTTTTATTAAATTTATAATTGACCTTTTTCCGTTACTTTATTGTTTTTTTAGTAATTTGTTTGTTCACTAGTGTTAATTTTGGAATAATCGGTCTTTTGAACTATTTGCGCGAGGTATATAATCATAATCTGAAATTTATTGCATATTTTTGTCTAAACGACTATATATATTATTCGTTAAATGCGACTGCTAAAAATTTTAATTTCTCGCGTACATCAAAAAGTTGCATTCTAATAGTATTTTACATAGTTCATACAGTCGTGGTCTTCTATCGATCTGCAAAATTTCATAGCTATAAAGTGTTAATTTTCATTTTATAATCGACACATTTTCTTCATCAGATTGCAGAAAAACTATAAAACCCCTCATTAAAGAGTAAAAAATTTTAAGTAAAAATCAAACTTTAAAGAAAGAATATTTTGTCACAAGTTGGTCTAGTATTGATTTTTTTTTTTTTTTATTAATCGGTGTATTTTTGTCCGCAGAATACACCAATAACACGTCTAAAAAATTTTGAAATTTAATGGCCTAAAGTTCGGAAAATATACATCTAAAACTTTTAAGTAATTCTCGCGTATCCGCGACTTACGTACTGCAGCTCATCCAATATTCTACAAATTTTATTAAATCGTTATCATAAACTTTCAAGTTCGCATCCGCCGCTAAGGAGGCGTGTAAATAGATAACTGTAGTCCTGAACTTTACATCGCAATCACACCTCGATCACTATCGGACATTCCCCATTTATGGGGATTATATTATTTTGTGCTCGCAGTTCCACTTCTTAGTCTATTTAAGGTTGCTATAACTTAAGCAATTTCCGCTATAGCTTCCGTCGTTGGTCTACCGTTTGCTTTTATATTCCATAGGCGAAGTCTCTCTCCTTTTCTGCAGTACATGTCAACTTCTCAACTTTTCGTAGAAAACTATGCGTGAACTTTAGTCTTGTTTCAGCTAATCCTTTATATTCATATTATCATTGGCAGATTTAAACCTTTCATTTTTTGAAGCCACTTGCCGTCGAAGATCTCGAGGGGCGATATCGCTAAGTTCGTAAAGTTTTGATAGACGAGTTGATCTTATAGACATCCAGTTATCAACCTGCATGTCTCGTTCAGGGCCACATCGACCTTATTGGCGCAGGATGACCGGTCCCAACACTCGGCATCCATATTCACCGGTAGAATAACAGAGCGCTGAAGAAGAAATTCTGAGGGTGTTTGCGTTAGCTCCCCAGCTAGTGAAGCCTATCAGCTTACGTATTATGTTTGTTCTAACCATGACTTTCATTTTAACTGATTTTCAGTGCTGTTTGTATGCAAGCGATCGCTGTCGAGTATAACACCCAGACACTTTAGGTTATCTGTGTGCTTCAGGTCGGTATCTCCTCATTTATTTTTTGTAGATGTTCTCGCGATTTTGTCAACTGAAAGACACAGGCCACTGATTTTAATGGCTTTAGTCGATCGATTTTTCTTAAAATATGTATCAAGTGTTCACCGATTTCATATATTTCTCACTTACTCAAAAGTGTCCTACTGGTCATCAGCATACAAATATATATATATATATATGTATGTTAAATAAGATCGGTGACAAAACACCAACATGATTTCCGAAATCTCCAGGAACTTTTCTTCTCATTTAGTGAGACATAAAATCTCCGATCCTTCAGTAGCATCGAGACAATTTCCGTAAACTTAAAATGTTTGTGACTTGATATACTTTGTATTTCAGTGAATGTGTGTGGTATTGTGAACTATGTTTGCAATGTTATCCTCAAAGACGATCCAGATGATATTACATTTTCGAAATCCGTCCTCTACGTATTTTATTTCAAGTGTAGGATCTGGCTGGTACTTTACTCTCTAAGCATAACATTTGCTCGCTGGAGAAATCTAAAGCGGTAAGAATTTAAAAAAGTTCGCAGCCCGTTCCAGAAAGCTTCAGCAGTTATGTATCACTCACGAATCGATATAACTAAATAACTAATAGATAAAGTAAGAATAAAAATAAAAACGTGATAATGTCAAAAAGAAAAAAAGACATTACTTTTATATTCACGAGTACATTATTCGAAAAAAGTTCATAGCTCGTTTTATAGCACTTGAAGATTGATTTTTTTCATTTTCAAATTTCAAATGCGATCTTTTCGTTGTCGAAATATAGGAAAAATGCAAAACTCCGAAATTGTACAAAATTCGTGAGTGTAGATTTTGAAATGATTTCAGCGGTGATCACCGGCTATGCGTAAAATATTATTGCTTAGAAAAAGTGAATTTGACCACTGCAGCGGAAATTTAATGAAAAATAAATATTGTCAATATATCATTTTAAAAAGAATTCCAACGTACTTCGCTCAATCGTATTGCGATTCTTGCGATTTTTCGAATATTTCAATCTAAATTTCACTTTTCTAACTGACGAATTGCTCTTTTTTTTTTTTTCTAAATAAACGTTGAACGCTGTAGTCCTTTTTACAACTGAAAATCCGAACGTTTAAGCGGCAGTCCCCTTAATACCTTTATACTTGAAGTTTAAAAACGGAACGAAATTATCGGGCCCCGCGGATTATATAAATAAAACCGACGCCACAAGTATAATCAGGCTGTTTCGCAGCATAATTCCCTTAAATGTAAACAGTGTCCGAGAAAATTTTTCGTCTCAAAAAAAAATATCCTTAGTAATAATTATTATTCGAAAAGATTCATGCTACCCATAAGGAAGTAGACCAAATCATTCTGGCCTCTGCCCAAATCTTTGTCGAATAATTTCTTTCGGTTCTCCTCTCTTTCACAGTGCACGAAAAGAAAACAAAAAAAAAAAAAAAAAAAACAAACAAAAAAAAACTCGGCGATTCATTCGGCTCCAAAAAGTTTATTTTATTTCTTTTTTCATATTACCTTTTTCGCAACGACTAATCGATGTTATTGAGATTTTTTTATTTTCGAAAATTTTCAAACATCGAAATTCACATCAATCGAGAAAACTCTCTAATAGACATATCTGTTTGGCGTAATTTTCAAAAATTTCATTTTACCCCTCATGAAATCCTATCGTGTCAGTAGAGTGCGTTGCGTGCGCTCAAAAATTTAACGAACTTTATTCGAGATATCAACTAAAATTTGTCGGAAAAACTATGGCTATTTCGATGCAGTTGCGACAGTTTAGTATGTTCGAAGATGACAAGAATTTTCTCCGTCTTCCGAAAATTAAATGCAAGTAAATCTCGCATAATTCGACAATAATAAAAAAAAAAAGAAAAAATCGAAACAGGTTCTGATGGTAAAACGTTTAAACACTCTTCCTTTTTGTTGAATTCCGTTATTAAACTGCCACTTTAAAGGCGAGTGTTACTACAATAATCTGTTTTCGGAATATCGTTCTCCATTAAACACCGTCGACACATATTTCATTTCGCTACAGTTTTTCATCTGCTAGTAAAATATATATGTAAAGTACACAATTTCGCATTTTTGGATTTAAAAGTTGTAAAGCTTTGCGTTTTTTAATGAGGGGGGCAGTTTGATTTCTGCACACGTTTGATAAATAAAAAAATTGTTCAATCTTTAGTTTATCAAACGGTACAAAAAAAGCGCTGAACGTTTCTGCTTGTCGGATTATCGGATGAGATTAGGTCCATCTTCAATGAACGGTGAGAGATTGTCGAGTACGGTAATTTCAAGTAATTTTTTCCTTCCACTTATATTCGTTTAATAATTGGAGCCTCTTTTTTTTTTTTTTTACTTACAGCTTCGTTGAATTTATGTTGCATAACGAAACAATTTAGTAATTAACAATAACGCAGTTGTATTTCGGATCTCGTCGTAATTTTTATAATATTTTACGCCTAATTAACCTGTAATTCTATATCAATTTTTTAAATTCTCACTCGGTAATTGGGTAATTTTGATTACATGTCTGCGTGGAAATTTTTAATCTTTCGTATATATCCCATAAATATAAAAATCAATACAATTGTACGGGCGCGAACAGAATAATGTAAATTGCCATTTTATTTATTTATGAACTTTATTATTAATCTCTGTATAAACACACCAAGCCACCTTTGAGACCTAAACGAACGTTTATAGACACAAAAATTCTGTGAGAAGTAAATGAGCATGTAATGAATATACAAATTAACAAAAACTGACAATGCGTAATTTGATAAAAAAAAAAAAACAAAAAAAATTCTCTTATTCCTCACTTGTTTCTTCCCGCGGTAAAACGAAAATTTTTTCGACTGTTCCATTCTAAAATAATTCGTTTCTATTGTAATCACGAAAGATTATTCTATATATATATTAATGTTTATGCGACACGCTGAGGATCGTATAACAAATCACAATTAAACGTTTAAGATATTTATTTCATTTTGCGAAAAATAACATAATCAATTAAAACACTCATTTTTTTATTATAATTATAGAAGATTATATTTTGGTGGGCGGGGAGGGGGTGTATTGTCCTTACGGCATGATCAAAAAGATCGAGTTCACATATATATATATATAGTTGTATTTTTTAAAAAGCAAATTGCAAGCATATGTAACAGTAACAGATACGAAATCATACAAGTTGCGGGTTAAGGTGAGCGACAAATTCGAAATACAATTTGTTAATCTAAATATGAATGTTACCGAATTTGGAAAAAAAATAAACACATCCAAAAATCCGATCGATGGCGGCGACTTTATAAGCGAACGAAAAAAGCCGCTTTTTCTTACACGCAGTGTTGTAATAATCAGTGAGTCGCTGTAAGCGTTCCATGTTCCAGCATGACCGTGAGGCATCTTAATATTTTCCAGCGATTGCATTAATCGATTTTCGAACGCAAGATTATAGATGCTCTGAGCGATCAACGTCGTCTCGTTCATAGCGTAGTGGAAACAATATTAATAATCGAGTGTTTCACGAAGTCGTAATGAAACATAACCCCACCGGCATAATCAATTTTGATCGCCGCTGAAAATGTAAATAAACGCGTCGCAGCGCGAAATAGTTTCACTTGGTCGTTTAATGAACCGCCATAATTACTAATTCAAGAGAGGAACGCGGTTTTCATGGTTGTTACAGTTATGCCCATTTTCGACCACATTACAAAAGTTCTTATTAGGCTCTAACGTTCCGAAACAGATTACAATCAGAGAGTTAACTGAGGAGGCAAATGAAAATTAACCGTATAAATCGCGCAAATGATTGATCTGAGCGATGGTAGCCCGCTTTGTGGACTTTTGGCGATTCATATAACTTAGGTAATGTCGGTACGTGTGACGCTAAATATTTCTGAAGATTCCAATCAAGGTTCATTGTCTTTAATGTTTTCTCAACCCTATTAACGTATTTATGTAGAAAATTGATGAATACACTGTGCAGAAATCGAAACCCAACTGTATCTGTAGACGACACTTTTGCGATTTGACAGTACGGTCGGGATAAATTGGAAGATTTTTGAAATGATATGAAAAACTTTTATCCGAAAATTAATTTCACTATGGAATTAGAAGAACGTAGTAATAAAACTTGCGTTTGTGGATGTTTTTTTGTTTTTTTTTTGTTTTTTTTTGGTGGTGGAAAAATGCGCTATCGGCAAATTATCAGTCACAATATATCGGGGAAAAAATGCATACATGTGGATAAAGATTCTCACAAAAATTAGGAGCGTTTAAAGCACTTACCACAAGAGCTGTCTGTTTAAAACTTGCACAACTAATTAGTGGCTAAGAATGGATATAATGTAAGAAGAGGCAGCGTTTTTATATTAGAAAATTTTTTAAAAATATTAACAATATCGCAGAAAAAAAAAAACCGTTTGCGAACAAGAGAAGCCTTTTTGATCAGTCACCTTAAAGAATACAACAGACAGAAAGGGCAGAATTTTAAGAAAAATTAATATTAGACCCGTTTTTTGGCCTTTATCAACAGTTGTTTTAACCCCTACATAAAGGGTACAACAACAGACAGAAAGGGCAGAATTTTAAGAAAAATTAATATTAGACCCGTTTTTTGTATGTGCAGAAAAATGAAAAATACGTTAAGAACAATCAAAGATGATTTATCATGGGGGACTTGCGGTAGGCGTTTATAATATTCCTTGTTCTTGCGGGAGTCGTTACATCGGAAAAACTGTTAAGACCGTTAATGTAAGATTAAAAAAAAAAACACAAAGCGAATTGTGCGCTTCATCGGCATTAACGGTACAGGAAAAAAATACTAAGGAGTGTACTAAAAATCGAACGCTATTTCAGATCGTTAGAAAAGCCGTAGAAATTGAAAAATATCGAAATTTCAATAGAAAAGACGGTTACAAACTAGGTCAAATTTCGAAAACAGTTAGCAGACAGTTAAGAGAGGAAACATCTGTTGGAAAAAAAAGATGGGCTTTCCCCCGGGGTCCGACACGATTGATTAAGGCTTAACCCACACGGACCACTTTTCGACCACAGCAGAAAGAACCAATAAAACAGTGGTCGATGGTGGGTAATTTTATTTGGAACATAGAAATGATGGAACGAAACGCTATACTACTCAGACGGAGACCACTTTCTGTCGTCAGTTCTCACGACAGTTGCAACGTGTGGCTCTTCAAGCAACAACAAAATTGTGGTTCAAAAATCGTCGATTCTGACCACAGCACAGTCAAAAATTTGTGAAATTAATGGAGATTTGTTCAACAGAAGAAACCGCTTTTAGTCAAAAGAGCCAATAGCTACATTCCATATTGTGCAGCTCTTATTCTTACGCTGCCATTTTGTTATTTTAGTCTGCCGTATTGTATTAATTTATGCAACATTGATGTTAATATAAATCTTTTCAGCGACTTAAATGGAGATCCTCTTCCAAATGAAGCAATCAATCCCTGCCTGCTATTGATAAAGCCTGTGTAACTTTATACTGAAGTCATTAGATGTTAAGAGAAAAACCTTAATATGCTCAGACAGTCTTAGCAGCCTCTTGGCGCTCAGCTACAGTAATTTTAATTATCGCCGTCACCCACTGATCTACGATATTAAGTTTAAATATACAGAAATTATAGATAAAGGAGGTACTGTAAACTTCTGTTGGGTTCCTAGTCATCGCGGAATCATTTTCAATTATGTAGCTGATCAAGCGGCTAAGGAGGCGGCCTTAAACGAGGTTGTATACCCCTTTATACCATCTACGGATCTTTTGGATATGATTAAAAGTAACAACTGTACTGATTGAAAGAACTTCGTTAATAGTTCGCCTAGTTTAGTTGAGACATGCGAAATTGTCCAGTCGTCTTTACCAAGTATGCCTTGGTATAATAATATCACTTCTATCCCGGTTAATTTAATTCGACGTTTCGTTATTACTATCTGCAGGCTTGGTTCAGGTCATACTAGAGTGCGGCTTAATTTTACTTACATTCAAATTGTAGCGATCATGTAAGCATAGTGTATCGCGAAGATATCAACCACTTGTTACTCAGTTGTGAGGCCCTATCTACGAATAGAGTCCTCCTTTTTGAAGAACTGATGTCCTATATCTTCCATTCTGCATTTTTCAATTACTTGTTTCTGGTAATCATACGTTGTTTATCCTGATTTCACTTATCAAAAGAAATGAAAATATTACTTAAAAAACCTGATCAATATTCAGATTAATGTTAATTTTTTTTATTTATCTACTCAGAGTGGAATAATTATTCATTTTCACATGGGGTTATTTTTGATTATCGAGTTTGTTTCATTAAGCACTGTGGGCGCTGCTCTGCAGTTGCAGCCATGTTGCAGGATGTGATCAATGTTAGTTTTAATTTTCTTTTTCAATCTGTTTCGTTAAATTTCATCTCAGCATTGTGAGCACTGTTCAGCAGTTGCGGTCATATTGCAGGATGAAGTTTCCTCCTTTATACTTACTATCTAGTAGTAGAAGTAGTGTTTAAACAGTTGGACAAAAACAAGAAACTATTTTTTTTTTTTTCTTCTTCTTTTCTTTTTTATTACTTTTTTGTTTTCGTGCATTCAATCTGATTTGAACGTGTTAGCCTGCTACTCAAATGAACTATATATTGTTCAGGCCAAAAAAACTAGGAAGAATGAGGGACTTACACAATAAAGAAAGAATGTAGCACCACCCCACCTGTACGGCGATAGTGATTTTAAAAGATTAATCCTTTCAAGACAAGAAGTATACAGGCGACTAATATGCTCCTGAAAGGAAAACGGCCGTTAAGGAGCACACCGAAGTAACAGAAGCACTCCACAAGAGGGACGGGATAATGACTTAAGGTTAGATTGATTGAAGAATCTATACGAACTGAAAGTAAAAATCGTGGCCGCGGATTGAAAAGGAGAGAAGAAAACATAAATCGGAATGGTGACATATACTATTTTTTTCGTTTATTTTCCAACATGCCCGTTCATAACATTTTTTCTTGTCATTAATTTATCTTTAATCTATAGACTATCCTTGTAAAGACTCCATCTTCATTCGTTTTCTGCACTTGTGGCATTTGTGTTTAAAATTGCTCAGATCTACACAAAATTATTTCATTTCATCTAAATTTCGAAGTATATCGTTTTCGGTAAATTCTCCTCTCATGTGAGCGCTTTTCGACCGTTTAAAACCTCCTTTTTGGTACAAAATCACCTGGCCCCCGCTAAAAAAATGTTCTACTGCCATTTCTGCGCGTTTATTGAAGTTTTTTTATTGACTTTTTCAAATTTTTAAATTTATTACTCGTGTTATTTAATACTGACATTGTCTATTTGTTCATTCTTATAAATGATAGCCGGTGTTTTCGAGTAAACAGACCGGCGCTCATATTACCCATTCGTATAAATTCGAGTGTGTATATATATTGAAACAATTCGTTTTTCTGAAGGGGCAGATATTTTCAGTACTTTACGATTTCGCAAAATAGTTTTCGAATTTAAATATTAAAATTTTTGTGGTAAGTGGCGTTTTTAATTATTTCAATTGTAAAATAATACGTGAACGAAGTCGCGGGTGAAATATACATTTTTTTCTGATGTTTCGACGCATCCGAGTTCATTGCCAATTTATTTCTCACACTCACTGCGATCGTAAAAACTAACCGAAATACTGTCCCTATTCTAATTCATAAAATCGTCTTTAAAGAATTTGGCCACAGTCAATGTTTTCAGTTTTTTTTTTTTTTTTTTGAAAATGTATATATATATATATATATTTATCATTATTTAGACATTGCCCCGTCAAGCTAGACGCTTGTTGACGAGTTTTATTATATTTAATAATTTCTATACCATACTATTTATATTGTATATATATATATATATATATATATATATATATATATATATATATATATATATATATATACTTGTCGCCGCGCAAATATGTTGTTAAAACTTATTCTATTTTTTACTTATTTCCAACTTACCTATAACTAATCTATTATTTATTTAAATTTTATTCTGTCCCTTTTCTTTTCCCTTTGCTTTCACTTTTGTTAATCGTTGTTTTCCGAACCCTTTTCTCTCATGTGATATTTCTTATTATTCCTATATTTCCCTCTTTCTGCAACCATTCCTTCATTTTACTTTTTTTCACCCCAACTTTTTCCTCCTCCATTATTTCTTTAGGCGTTTGATTTAACAACTGATTTGTATTTGTCAGTTTGCTCCTTCGTCTTTGTTGTTTAAGCTAACGGCAGTTTATACAAGTATTTTTCCCTCAGCCCGATTCTATTTCTCTTCTTTCCCCCAGTAGTTCTATTTTCTTATCTGTCACATTATGTATTCCCATATCTTCATAAATAAGTACATTCCTCTAACGCTCAGTACGTCTTCTTTTTGAATTATTTCACACTTTCGGTCTCGTATTTGTGATCTGATATTAATTTCAAGCATTCGTATTTGCAGTTTACTTATTTTCCTCGCGTATGTTTTCCTAGCCATTCCCCATGCCTGAATTCCATATCTGATTCTCGATTCTACTAGCGCATGATACACCACATTTTTAATGTTTTATTTGTAGCGTTCAATGTGTATAATGCTGGTAATGTTGCTCTAATTTTCTTTGCAATGTATTATACGTACGCCCCCCACCTTAAATGTTAGTCCATCATTAACCCCAAATATTTATATTGTGTCACTATTTCTATCTTCCGGCAGTTTATCTTTTCACATTCATTTCTTTCACCCCACTCATGTAGACGTTCGTTTGAGTGCATTATTAAATTTGGGCAGTAGACATCTTGCCTATCCCTTTTCCTTCGCAGTACCATTGCTTTAGTTTTTGATACACATTAATTCTTAGCTTTTTATCATGCGCCTATTTACTTATTGTTATTAAATCTTTTTGTATTCTTATTTTCGCCCCCTTAACATCTTTATGTGCTGTAACTATTGCTATATCATCCGTGAACGAGTATATATCGCTATATTTTAATTCCTTGTATAAATCGTTCGTAAGTATGATGAACAATATTGATGCTAAGTTACTACCCTGCGAAACTCCCACATTCATCTCCTCTTTTTCACGTTGTGCATTCAATACATTTACACAAGTTTTCCTTTGATTTAAATAACTTTGAAACCATCATTTTAAATTATTCGTTATTCCTATTTCCTCTAACGTGTTTATGAGTGGTCAATGTTTCGAATGCTCTAGTTAGATCTATGAATGTTATCAGTACCTTCGTTTTTTTCTCAAAATTGAACCTTATTTTTTCTGTAATCTCACCGATCGCTTTCAAAGTTGATTTGCCCTTTTGAAACCCGCATTGTGTTCTGTCAATTATCCCGTTTTCTTGTAAATATTTCGTTAAACTATTTGCAACATACTTTTCCAAGATTGCTGCAATCACATTACTCACAGCAACTGGTCTATAATTTTCATACTCACTGCGTTTACCTTTTTTAGGATTCCGTAATAATGTACGGAATCCTAATAAGATGGTACACAAATGACAAAAATATCAAATAAAAATCAATAAAGCTTGACTTATAAATTTCAAATTTATAACATAAATCACAATTAAAATTCTCTTTAAAACGATCTATAACTTAAAGATTACCGATTACCCTGGGCGGCAAAAAACCCCAAAAACCGTCAAGAATATACATATAATATAGTACATAAAACGACCTCAAAAATCACTTAAAAAATCGTAACTCATCACACGATAAACCTATAAAGCTGAAATTCAAAATATAAACTAAAATGCAGGAGTCATTTCATAAAATCAAAAAAATTACGGTACAAAAGTTATGAAAAGTTGCCAAAAAGTTCAAAAAAACGCAAAAAATGGCGTGTCCCTCTAGCGCCGCGAGTATTACAGCTGAAAATTTTAAACGCGGTTTAAAATACGCGCATCCCCGTATATTTCTCTAGTTTTGAACATCTAGGTTTTCAGCTTTAAAATTAGACCCTCAAGGCGCCAAAAGCTCGAAATTTTGAAAAAAAACATATTTTTTCCCGGACTTGTGTTAAATTATTAGAAAGATCGATATTTGTCGGGAACGAAACCGTACTTTTTTTTCTTAACGAAACTTTCAAAGTTTCCGAAAAATTCAAAAAAGCGCGAGCTCTAATTTGTAGCCCTCTCTTTGCGACGCGAGTATTATAGCTATGCATTTGGAACAAGGTATAAAATATGCGACTCCACATATATTTCTCTGGTTTGAAACATCCCTTTTGGCTTTATCGGAATACGAGACTGCAGCGGTTTTTAGAATTTGGTTCGGATTGTTATAATTTGCGTTAGTAGTGCTAGCACGAGGGCTAAAAAACGGAACGGGATCGCAGGTTTCGGTTTGGTTATTTTCATTATGGCTTGTGTTAGTGTTGTTATGAACTGTAATAAAAGGAACGGACTCACCGCATCATTGTTTAGGTGTTACGTCCGCCTGATGAAAAACAGATGCGAATAGTATTTCGATTTGTTAAACAATTTAACGCACTATGCTAGTAAATAAATAATAAAAAAAAAAATGAATAATGGTCTAACGTATATTGAGATAGTCGAAAGAAAAAACCGAATTGTTAAAAAATCATCCAGTAGAACGACAGCCTTTGTCACATCGCGGAATTATATCGACCTTTTTTGGTAAAGTAACCTGTTCGTCTCGCAACCGAAAGAAGTTTGATCCAACAAGATGCTGATAACCAAATCGCCTCGAAATTCGGTTTTCAAATTAGTGACATTTACAAAATTCGTAAATTATAATTTTGATTACCGTGTCTCCCCCTCTTGTTCACCGAGAATCCAGGAAGTAATCACCAAAGTACACCAACCTGCCAGCAGAGAATACCAACATTCCAGCAGCCGCAGTAGAGTAATAAGAAAGCATTTATATTATTTCTAATTAATCTTTTTTGCGCGTTTTCGTTTATATATTTATTAAGTGTCTTTAACCATCGGCTATTCAAGAAAGATAGGTGTAGAGAATAATGAAATTATACATTTTAAAAAATCATAAAACCTTAATATTAGTATTATTAAATTTAAACCAATAATTTAAAAAAATGATTTAATTAAATATTTTTTGTATATTTGTTCTTCATAACCATTACATTGCACTTCAAATTAATAAGCCTTCGATTCAAATTAGTATTTTGCTTTACTGTTTTAAATTATTATTAGAAAAGATCTCTAAAATTGATTAATATATTAAATTAGAATAATAAAATAAAAATGGAAGTTTATTCAAACAAATTTTCTTACATACGAAATAATTATAGTCATCGTTAACTTAATACGGAATCCTCAGCGCATGAAACCTCATGCTTGACTGAACTTGATTGTATATTGGCCTCGTTTTCGATATCTTTAGTCTGTCTGAAATTTTTCCTTCCCTTAATGTTATATTTACCAGTTTCGTAATTATCTTTACTATATATATTTTTATTGACTTTATACCTTTTATTCTTATCTCATTTACTCCGGTGGCCTTTGTTTCCTTTAATCCCTCAATTATTTTCCCCACCTGCTCTAAGTTTTTGCTTTAGGTATGTACATGTTTACTTTTGGTTCATTCTTTTTTCGCTCCCCTAATAATACTTTATTGCGTTTGTCTTCTAGTTTTTTTATACCGTATTCGAATTCTCTACTGAACATGTTCGCAATTTCATTTCCTCCTTGCCCCTTCGAAAAGTGTTTACAGATAAAAAAAAATACTTCCTTTCCCAATAATCTCGTTTATTTTTTTTTTTTTTTTTTTTTTGAAAAATATGTATTTATTATTTTTTACATACAAAACTTTCGTCAAACTAAAACGCTTGTCGACGAATTATCCCCTATTGAATACTTTACCATCTTAAATTAACTTATACATATACATAATCGTGTAATATTTACTAGTCTTAATCTATCTTTTTACTTATCAATAATTAATAATCTATTTCTATCTTCTATATTCAAAGTTTTTTTTACAGTTTTTTTTGTTGTGCCTTGTCATTTTATTTTATGTTTATTATTTTTTTTATATTTTCTTCTTCCTGAAGCCATTCCTTTATTTTCCTTTTTCTTTCCCCTATTTTTTCCTTCTCTATTATTATTTCTTTGCGTATTTTATTCGACATCTGAGTTATAATATTTTTAACATCCGTTTGCTCCCCCATCTTTGTTCTTGCTAATGGCAGTTGGTACGAAAGTTTTTCCCTCAACTCGTATATTAGTTGTAATAAACACAAATCACGGGTTATATTTAATGTAATCGTAACAATAATAATAATAATAATAACAATATACATATAAAATACAAAATAATTTTTTAAGATAAAAAACAATTACTTATGTAAAATAAATTTCCACTATTTGTTAGTGAATTATTTTAATTTATAAGTATAATATTAAAAACATTTCTTTCTACATATTTGCAACATTTACGTAATTGTCACGAAATACCACTTTATTTCTTAAAATCCTCACATGTTTTTCGTTTTTGAAGTAATCAGGAAATAACGAAACCCTTTTATAAAAATTATACTTTGTCGAATTTCAACCGGTTTCAGCTAATTAGTTATAAAATCATTATTGACATTTCTACGATAGTTTTTAAGATTAAACAGACAGGGACAGATGCTTTTCGATCACTTTTAGCAAGAATTTCATACATCTTTTACACCGATTTCACAAGTCAGATGAACTGTGGAGTGACATTGACACGGACAGACAATAAATAGTCAACTTTTTCACGACGTACTAAATGAATAATTTATTGCTTCTAGTCTAGAGAGCTTGTTTTCGAAACTTGCAGTCGTAGGCTACACTAAATAGTAACAAAAATTATTGGACGGCAGTACCCGTACTATTGTTATTATTCGCTGTAAATAGAGCGTAAACGAAATATAAGACAGTTCGATGCACATCTCCAGAGACGGCTTTACGTTTTTATTCTCCCTATGTACTTGTAAATTATCAAAAACTGGCCTATCGCCGGCATCATTTATATAACATACTAATTCCCTCGTATGCAACTAGTCTCTCGAGCGTGTACATATTTGGTAACTGGTAACATCTCCAGTTCTTGTCGATATCACTATTATTATTATTATTATTATTATTACTATTATTACCATTAAATGTAGTTTGCTTAACTGTTCTCTAAATCAGAAACGATTTCAGTTTCCGCGATATATTCCGGATGTAGTAGAAACCAAAATATTAAATTATTATTAATATCAGGCAATTTTTAACACGAATTAGCGATCCTGACTGGCAGAAAATAATTGCAAGCAGTATGATTTTTCGCGCTCTTTTTCTTCAAATTGTTCGCCTAGTATTCCATTAGATTCGTTGTTTCTCTTTAATGCGATATTTCACCATTACAATTCTGACGCGAATCTTCTACTTATTTTCGGTTTATGTTACTTTATATAACAGTGTAGCACACTACCTTTTCTTTACGGTTCAATGGTTAGTAATAAAAAAAATTATTCGTTATTACGGTCTTCTGCCGTTGTTGTGCGAGCCAGACTTTCACGACCACCATCGAATCCGGCCTTCATACATTAGAACAGAATATAACCAAAACTATAAATGAGCGTCTCATTTCAGCACATAACCATTTCGAAGTTATGAATTTTATGGATTCAGTTGGAGGTTTTGAAAGTAAGAGGTCTTCAAAAAAACATTTACATATTCTTAGTGATCAATTTCTCAAGATATGCCTTTATATACACCTCAAAAAACCAAAATGCAAAAGATTTCATTAAATTAATCGATCAACTGGCTAGGAAACATCAAATAAGAAAATTTTATCCGATTAATATACACCGGTATTAACTCGAGAAAACTTAAAACCTATTTAAGAATATAACACTTATTTTCACATCTGTAGATAATCAAGAATCTAAGCCCTTTATTGATTAGAGAGGATTTCAGTTTTTTGACAGGGAACATGTGTAAAATGGTTGCACTGCTTTCACTTTATAAAACATTACGAAATTGTAGGAAGCCAAAAAAGAAGAACTTTGATTAAATAAATTTAGTTTATTTGTTACTTCGTAGTTTCATATTTTTGATTTAAATTACTAAAACACTTTCAAAGGAGATTTTACTTTTATAGGTGTACGTTTATGAATTGTTAAAATAACGTTATCTTTATTTTAACTGCATTATATTATTAATAAATAAATAATTTTGCTTTTATAGCATAAATCGGGTGAAGGCTAATTCATTTAAGAAACTTTTTATATCTATATCTATATATATATATATATATATATATATAGATATATCGTAAAAAAACACTGGGGATGTACATATATGTAATTACCGAGCTACATGTGATTAAAATGTGTTCATATTAGTTGATTTCCTTTATTCATTTTATCAAACACATCCTCCACTTTTATTACTTTATATGTACTCAATTCTGTGATATTTACACGGATAAATTAACCTACATTTTGTTATTCAATTTTTAGTTGGTGATGTTAAATTTCTTGCTATTACCATTATTACCCTTAGGCTTTATGAAATCTTTTTCAATAAATAAAAACATTCAAATCAACTTCACTAAATCGCGATTGAGTAACAAAGTTGCATTTTATTTCTATCCGTGTCATTATCGTATTCTTTAATTTTATTGCTAATCGGTTACAAATAAAGTAATAAAAGCTGAATGAAAGAAATTTGAAATTACTACGAACATGCTGTTCGGGACACATAACTTGGCAATTAAGTATGGATATACGTACATGTATATCAGATATACTTTTTGATGCTACTGAATTTGGCTGTGCCCTTTACAAGTTCTTATTTGTATGTGAATACGTTACTCAAAAGACTTTAAACAAAATTTATTTTTAATTCGAAAGGAACTAAAATTAATTAAGAATAGGGTAAATTTCAATAAGAAATATATGTATATATTGTTAATAAATAAACACATGTTTTCAGCTTTTAAAAATGTTAAGAAACGTACATGTGATTTTATACATGTGACGCTACTTAATAGTATGATGAAATGTGTGTTAAATATTCTATTGAAAAACAAATTTTTATTCGATAATTACACGGAAAAATTTCTTATGCGTATCTGTAATTAAAATTCTGAAAAAACGAATGAAAATCGTTAATTAAAAATTTAAGAAAAGTCGCGGGGATTTGCAAAAATATTCTTTTTAAAATTTTGTACATGGTTAAAATTTAAATAAAAAATTTAACAGTTTATAATTATTACGTCACTTAAAAATTTCAGATTACATTGGCATTCTTTTATACAGTTATTTTCATTTTCTTTACCGAGCCAGTCTCTTGTACGTGTATTTTATTTTTTTCGTGAGACTTGTTTCCGATAATCACGTCTTCAGTTTAATTTTTTTGTCATTCTTTGCAACTTATTCCTAACGTCAATAGTTTGTTAACTCTTTTAACCGCCTTAAAATCTTTGATCAACCTAAAACTGGATGAGATCCTGCAACGAGCTCCTTAATGTAAATAAAGATACTTCAAAGGCTTTTAAACTGCCGCTTTATACTTCTACTGTTGTTGCACTGGCAACAGAGCTTTTTAAGGGGTTCTTTCTCAATTTTTTGTTAAAAATTAAATTTTCTTTACTATGTAAATTTAGCTGTTAATATATTTAGTACAAAATTCGATTAGAAAGTCCTAAAATAAGTATAGAACGGAATAAAATAAATAAAAACACGGACTTGGATGTTTTTTTGTAAATTATGGTAAAATATAATTTTTAACAACAAGGAAGTTGTACGAAAAAGTTGCGTTGATAAATGATGATGTGATAAAACTGAAAATTACTATTTGGCAGCAACCCAAGATGGTTTTTAATCATTTGTGTTGTTGATGCGTAATCGAAAAAAAAATAAAATAAATCAAAAAAGAGAAATAAAAACAAAAAAAATAAAACGTACCCTTTTTTCTTTACAGATTCCGTTATAGTTTTTATTTTTAAATAGAAGGAAAAACATGTATTTTTAAAAACGCGCGATATATTGGTTTAAATTTAGAATCTTTTGACTGTTGTCGGAAGCTTTTATCATCTGTAATTCGTTCGGAAGTTGAACGTAATTATCTAATACCGATACAGAAATGAATTTTATAATGTCTGAAATTTTTTCATTCAACTAAAATTAATGTTTTTATCGTTAACAAAGCGTAACAAACTTCTAAAACAGAAAAAACAATCTATATTGAAACACTTTAACCACGAGATCAAATTGTAACATTCTAAGAAATGAAAAAGGGATTCGATGAATATCGGCATTGATTGTTGTACGCATAAACCTGAAAATGTAAAATCACGTATAAATTAAAATACTCGCGTAGACTGGCAACATAATGAAATTTGAAAATATTAAAAAGAAAAAAAACTTTAAATTTTAAAAATGAATAAGTGAAACGTACCCTGCATATTGAGATCATGTTTTACATCTACCTGTGACTGCCCGTTACAACCGGTTATTGTCCACGGGTGACCCTTAACATTTCTTTATTCTCCAATATCTCATTCAACGCTCAAAGTAATATCCATGAAAAAAAGAAACATTGGCAAACTACATCAGTGAGTGATATTTTCTAACTTTCGCGTGTCCAATGAAAAGTCATGTAACATTTATTATCTCTTCTTTTTACGATTTCTAATAAAGAGGTTCTAATTTTAATTTAATAATAATACAAAAAAAAAAAAAATATATCATACAAAAAAAAGACACGTTTTATTATATTAATATCTACAGTATTACACCTACAAGAGTCCGCTTAAACGCTAAAATATTGTCGTTAATTATAAACCATTAATAAATACTTATTATTTATGCGGTAAATTTTTCATTTTAAGATTCCATCGAAACAACTAGCAATCGCATTTTTTGTAGAACGAATTGTGCATGTTCAATATCGCCTGATAGGGCAGTTCCAGACAATACTGGGAATTTGTATTATTACAGTTTCTAGCCATAATAATTGAATCTCCATCCGCGTTACCCCAGACGTTGAAAGTATCGGCCGTAGTACGACAAATATCCTTAAAAACCTGTACACAAGTTTATCCTGAACGCGTCATATTTTGCCGGAATTTTGTCTGTTTACCTCCAACATAGATTTAAGAGCAAAAACCTGTGCTTAAGAAATTTCATTTGAATAAGTTTTTTATAACTATTAAGATCGTATCCGCACTTCAGATATTTTACCCGTGAAATTATTCGATGCTTTTTATAGAGTAACTCCAAATTATTTGTCAAATATCATTGTATAATTCTGTTGTACAAATCAGTATTTCGTTCTATTCTTGTCGCCCCCCGATTCAGGTAATTTAGTCTTGACATTTCAACTCGGCCTTTTAGCACGATTCGAACTCGATTCGCGTGTCGAGTTATTCGATTTTGATTATTTCGAATTTTTGTAAATAAGCAAGTTTTAACATTGAATGCGAATCGTGGAAAATCAAATCGATTTCTCATTGGTTGTCCCGGCCCAACCACAACCAATCGCACTGTAGGGGGAGCCGCCCGTTCATATTTATAGGCCAGCATTTTCATCCCTTGAGTCAGTCACATTCTAAATTTTGCACGCATCATTCGCTTTTCCAGAGCAACAACAATGGTTATCCAGCGTTCCGGTTCCAGCAGAGTTAATCCAGTTACCACTCTCCACCTGGACACAGTGCCGCAGGTGAGAAACTCTTTTTAGAGCTACACGCCATTAACGAGCGCGCGCATACCTAATCGCCGCGCTCTTTCTGCGATGTAAGCATCATCAGCAGGCTTAGTAGCCGTTTCTCATTTCAGACAGTGCGAAAGTGCTGTACAGCGTAAACCGCTCGCCCTGGCCGCTGGTGTTTCCTGTCAGTAGCGCTATCTTGTTGCAGATCTCATCGGCATTCAGCTTCCAATAGTATGACCACCAGTTCATGTTGAACAGCAACATTATTGCTACAGATTCATCTTGCTCGATTCTTCACACACACACACACACACACATATTGCATTAATAGCAGCGGCATTACAAAATGATATTTCTGTATACGAATTACGAAATACATTTCTATTCGAGTTTTGAAATTCGTCAATTATTTGACTTAGTCCGCGTAGGGACGCTTGACAGTCATTATTTATTACGGAAAAGGTATTATACGTTAAATTAATTTTCGTCCTAGTAGGCTTATAATTACTACACATATCTGAAAAAATATAACGGTAACGAATGGGCCATATATCAAACTGTCGGGAATGTGGAATAAAGCTTTTTGGTGATTTACGAATGTTCAGTAAATCTAATGAAAATTGGGGGCAAACCCCTTTTTTACTTCTCCGGCGCCGGTGGCCCCTTTTTCGATAATTCAACTTTAATCCGGCTACACCTGGGAACGACATGAAAATCCGGAACCTCCTATTCGCCCTTGGTTGAAGACTGATGGTTTTCCGAAACACACTTCGAAATCGGGAAATAAATATTTTAATCCTGTAACAACAAACAAGCTTCTACTGCCAGAATCTTTTGTTCGCCTTCCCCAATGAAAACAAAACCATATATATATATATATTTATTCATAGTTGGCAACGACATTATTAAGAAAAATAACCGATATATTTTAAATATACACCTTTGGGTGATAATCTTATATCACTCGCTCCACTTGCATTTCTTTTGGCTGTTTATACAGTCTAAATATTCCGCTTGACCATTGTGACGCGTGTACTGATCAAAACTTTCTTCCAGTGCTAGAGGTGAAATATAAATCTCGTAAACTTAATATTTTAAGCGGTAAAATTTTTACACTTTTTCATCCAGGGATGAATCCAGTGGGGGTTTTGGGGGGCAATGCCCCCTCAGAACTTAATACAAGCTGTTTAGAAATTTAATAGGAAATAAAATTCTTTTTATTCGCTTTGTTTACAGTTATGTCAAAAATTGCTGCCAAAATATTTTGAAATGGTTCAGTTAGTCGTTTACTTTTAAATTTCAAAATTGCCAAATTTATCTTTGACAAAAAAATGAAACTTCATAAAATAGGAATAAAAAAAAATGATCATTTAAAATTTGACTTTGACGTATGCTTGTTATTCTATGAAAAAATTGGTATGTTTTTATTGCAAATGTGTGAAAGATGTAAAATATTGACGAGCTGAAAAAAATATTCACTGCAGTCCGTATTTTTTGTCAGCGTAAACGGGAACTCTCACTTTTCACGTCGATCCATTTATCATTAATATCAATAAATTGTATTAAGACGTTTCTCTTTTCGGTTTTCATTTATTCCTTTCTTGTTTTTAAGCAACATGATCTATAGACAACTTTATTTCGGTCCCCGTTTCTTTTTTCCTGTTTTTTATTTCCAAGAAAAGACCCCATTTAAAACAACTGAAACACCACGACGTATTCGTTTATTGATAATGAACCAATCAGAATGTTTTTACAATATTTTCTTTAATGCTACAATTAGAATTAAAAATTTTAAAACTAATTAAAAAAACATTGTTGTTTATAATCGGTTATTTTACTTGAAATTTATTATTCACACTTACTTTTTCATTATTTTAAATTACATAATAAATCATTTTTTACATATTTGATTTTATCTAGGAATATCAAAAAAAAATTTTCTTAGTAAAAATATAAAAAAAGCTCTGCCCCCCCAAGAACATGAATTGCCCCCCCCCCAGAATCAGATTCTCGAATTCATCCATCTTTGGGAATAAGTTACATAAAGATACCGAAAAGTTTGACTTCGACGAAAGTATTTAATTATCATGCGCCATTGTATCATGAAAATTTAGATCTCGGCACAGTCGTAATATTTTCATCGATTTATTAATGAAAATAAAATTATCGTGTCTACACTTCTCTTACAGTTTATTATTATTAGCCCATAAATAGTAACCTGAATTGGAAGAAAAATGTACTATATTATTTGTCTATTTTCCGACTGTTTCATTACGATATATCATCTCGCTTTAAAAATTTTAAGTTTTCGTTTTTAAAGAAAGGAGATACTGCATATAGTAGGCAATATTCCAAATTTAGTAGCGAAATTTCCTAACTTCGTTATCGAAATTGGTTTTCGTCCGTTTTGACATCAGCCGGTGCAAGGGAATAAACTACATAACCGCTTAAATAAGCGACGTTTATTAGCACGCCACAACCGGCCAGCGCTGATTATTTTACACTAAAAAAAAAAAAAAAAACTACATATATAGGAAATTTCAAAAAAAAAAATATGTAGACGTTTCAGACACAAACTACAGGTATACTAAGAATCTCTAGCCAAATATGGGGACAATTTTTTGCTGGAGGATAATAAATATGTTTCTTAGAAAGAGAAAGAAACATTACTCATATTTAAACTCTAAGGAAGCAAGCGGGAAAATATAATAGAAAGGCAGTTTATGGAATAAGTAAATGGTATAAGAAAAATTGAATAGTTAGGAAGGAGTAAAAAACAAATGATTACAATCATGAAAGATACCTTCTGATATAGCGTCCAGTCGACTCCAATGAATATCTCAGCAAAGCACGTACAAATTCAAAAAAGTTATGGTAAAATAAAATCAATATTTAAAAAAATGTTTACTTTAATGCAGGGTGCGGCAGCATAACTTCCTTTTTTAAAATGCGCTGCTAAATTATTTAAAGAAATAATAACAGAAAATCGAAATAAAACTGCAAGCGAAGAAGCATAGCCAATGGGATCTAGAGTACGTTATTTCGATTTTCTATTTTAATTGCTTTAAAAAATGTAGTAGAAAAAAAGTGGCGCATTTTAAAAAAAGGAAATTATGCTGCCGTACCCTGTATATATAAATTCTAAATAAAACCGCATCGTTCCAAGGAGACACGTGCAGCTATCCCAGATGTTTACGGCCTGAAAGGCCTAACAGACTTTCTTATTAAAATTAAGATTATTAATAGTGTTTGATAATAAATATTCAATCTCTTCCTGTTAAAGTTAAGATCATTAATAATATTTAGTAATTAGTGTTTAATTAAGCATCGAGTAATAGCCACAAGGCATTAAATGCTCGTTAAAAAAAAAAAAAATTATTTTAATAATTTCTAAATACAAATTTAAAGAGGCACTATAACATACGGGCAACGCCGTAAGTAAGTAAAGTAAACTAAGTCGCATACCCTTGATAGGGCGTTAGGGGACTGTAAAGTGAAGGTTCACAATGTGGTAACCCAACAACGCTTTAGTAAGAGTAGGAGGGTCTGTTTCTTTCTCTTGACCGCCTTTACTTCCCCAGATTTCTCTAGTACCCTATTATTTCAGGCTGTGTAAACCTGGGAGCTACCTGGATGCGGAACGAGCCAAGTCTCGAACCCGTGACTTCTGATTTAATAAGCAAGAACCTTAACTACTAGGCCACGCGCTACCTTATATATATATATATATATATATATGTATATGTATATGTATATATTTTTGTAACCCTTCCTTCTCCAGAACACTGGTTTCAACAACCATGATCCTCCATCCTATCCAAGTATTTCAAATTTCGAGCGCCAGAGCCGTCAAACGACTCGAATAAAAAAATAACCTCTTATTAAACGCGTAAAAATTCGAAAGAACGACGATGATACTGGTCTTAACAATGAATAACTGCTCACGGCAAACAGCAGCGTTCAAACTGACCGACAGCAAATAGACTAATATCAGCCGGCAGATTTACCCCGGTTGATGCATGTGATATCACCGTTGTTCAACCCTGAACCCCGCTAGTGTAGCTATTTAATCGCAGATAAGCATTTAATAATAATCGATTTACGTTACTTTAATTTCCGAAAGTGTGCAAAATTTCCGTCTCATTTGCGGGCAACGAGTACGGAATTCCTTAATTATTTCTCTTTTACGTTGATTCTCTGTTTTCATTGTTATTTACTTTAAAGTCACGTTACTTTCCCGCATGAATACTATTTAGAATTAAATTATAATTGAAACGATAACACACAGCCTAGCCAGATTTTACTTCAATTTTTTCTTATTCATTTTTAATTATGCTAAATAGTTCTTAAATGACTACACTAACATTCGTGATTCACAACAATATATATATATAAAAATATATATATATATATATATATAAATATATATATATAGATATATAAATATATATATAGATATATGGATATAGATAAATAAACTATAGATAGAATTTTTAAAAATCTTATTGATCTCTCAGACAGGTGAAAAAAGATTTTCTTTTTAGTTTTTACCGATTTTAAAAGATGATCGTCGCACATGTGTTTATTCACGCATAACTTTTAATATTGCGGTATAGAAGATGGCTACATTTTTGGTTGGTCTATTCATATTATCATTCAAAAATATGTACACATCAAAATTCTAAAACGAATTTTTTTTAAAAATCACACACACCAGCTTCAAGATTTACGTTAAAAATTTACTAAAAATGCACTAAAAAGTAAAAAATAATTACTCGACAAGACTATGTTTTTCAATAAAGCATACTTTAATTATTAGGGCCAGATTTAGGGGGAGAGCAGGGGGGCCAGTGGCCCCGAACCCATCACCAAAAGAGACCACCCTTTACTAAAAAGGGGCTACCCGCTAATCACTCAAAAATTGAAAATTACAAGTATGAAAAGTACGCGCGCTCAGATGGTGAAACGATATATCATTCTGATTTTCACGGTGATGTTGAGTTCCGAATGCGATATACTTCGTGAATTAAATTTTGATGATCTAATTGAAACTTTCGCTATTAAAAAATCTCGACGCGTGTCTCTCGTTTAGAATTAATTATTAAGGATCGATTTTATTAATTTATTGAATAAATAAAATAAAAAATGTGTACTTCAACTATTCGGAGGGGGAAATTAAGGGGGCCTTCGGTAATTATTTGGCCCTGGGGTATTTTTTTCCTTATCCGGCCCTGATTATGATTATTTTTAAGCATTAAATTTTTGGAGTCGATCTCAAATTGCAGCAATAATTAAAAACTGCATTAAATATTTTCCCCGTATATTTCCAATACTTGATAGGAAAACGAGCGATTGTACGATAACACTCTTTAACAATTTGAATTTGGTTCCAACTTTACTGATGTTGCTTAAGAATAATCATAATTTTATTTTTTTATTTTGGAGGGGGTCGCCAGCTGAGGGAATTATCCAGCATTAGAATAATTGTAATATCCCTAGGTATATCATTCTGAAATACGTTAGTTTTTACTTTTCAATATATTTCTGCAAAATTTTTAGAGGAAATGTTGAAGTCAGTTTTTTTTGTCGACCATTTTTTTATAATAAATTTTATCAATTTATTACGTTAATACTTTTACAGATTTAAAACATTTCTTCTTCTTTCGTCGTTGTTGGAGCACTAAATTTCATTTTAATTTATATAAATAAATTTGTCTAACTAATTACGCAAGACGACATGGTGTAGGGCGCGATGCGTCAAACGCTAATTAAATGCGTTTAATAAGAAATGACGAATCCGATGAAGAAAGAAAAGTCTATTTAGCGAATAATAGAAACACGGTTATTTACAGAAAAAAAGAAAGCAACAGGTAAGTACTTAAAGAGTTATTAATGCACGGGCGCGAGGCCGTGAGCAACGCAGATAGTAATTAATAAATACTAAATATTTAAAAAACGATTGAGGCGAAACTTTCCTTAGGAACATTTTCAGAAATAACATCGCATTGCCAAAAACAACATTCGAATGCAGCGCAACTTTCAAATGCAACGAACAAATTACTGATATGACGACGTCGAAAGGAAGTCGAATTTGAATCACCGTTATATAAACTTCCACCGTCTGATCTTGCAGCGTTCATTAAAAAACCAAGTTCCTTTTGTTGTAACTGATGGCACAGTGAACGTTATAATTGAACTATTAAGAAAAAAAGAACGAATTCAAGGAAATTCGATTTAAAATGTTTAATAAAATTAGTGTGTGGAATATCACTTCGGGTATAAAATAAAATAATTACAAATATAATGAGAAATTTTTACTAATCAGTGTAGTTGTTGAAGTATTGCTCTGAAAGAAATATTAAAAATAACAATCGGAAAATGAAAAAAAATGGTTCCATCAAATTCCAACGAGACGCGACAATGCTACGGTAATTATTTTGAAGAAACTTCTCAAAAAGATAGGCTGAAAAAAGTTCCGAATAAAACGAACCCAAAGCTTATACTCGACGGGCCAAAGATGGTTTAAATTGAGATGAGCTATTCCAATAATTTAAATATTTACCAACAAGCCCTTCTCATGCGGCGGTAGAATAAAAACCGAATGCAGTTTCGCGAGAAACCCAAAATAACCTTCTCTTTTTCGAAATGGGAACGTTAGGTTTTTTTGTTTTGTTTTTTTCCTAATTAGCACTATGTACAGCCGAAAGTGCCTAGGGGTGCAACTTGAATCAGCTTATATGAATTGGTAAAGATTTATACATTTTAGAAACTGAAAGACTCCGCCCACTAGGGAAGAATTGTTTTCAAATTTGTTGAAGGAAAGGATATGTGGGGAAGAGTAACTGAACACTGAATTTGGAACATTCGGTTAAATGTGTTTGTGAGTTGGGAGTCAAACACAGACACGGCAAGTGTACTTTTGTTGAATATAAAACATTGAGTGTTAATGTGCGTGTAAGAATAACTTCGTCCTTCCGGGATAAATCTGTAAGAGCTATGTACGAGTTGGAAGACGGATAAATTTCTTTCAGCTTACTGGTATAGGGAACAGGTAAAAAATTTAGGTGTGCTTTTAGATCTGCAAGAGGAATAGGTATGTTGAAAATCGGAGAAGCATTTAAGGATTGTTTAGCAAATAGGTCGGCTATTTCACTTGCAGGGATACTACAGTGAGAAGGAATCTAGCAGAAAACCACATTTTTATTGGGGAATTGGCTAGTATTTGAATGATTTCTTGGGTAATGGGATGACGTTTTTTATCATAGCAATTATTCAGAGAAAAGATAAAGCTGATAGGGTGTCCGAAAATATCAGGATGTTGTTTAGCTGGGATTCTGTTCAGTATAGAGTACAGCAAAAATTTGAGAAGACAGGACCGAGAAATAGGGTGGAGCGGATATAAAATTCTATCCTCTTTATGGGCAATGGAACAATGGGGGGGGGGGGGGGCGTTCTTGGATTTTGCTATCATTTTATGTAGATATGCTCGAAATCAGGATAGTCACTGAATTCGAATATGGTAATTTTAAATTTTTATTTTACGCGGCATTTTGTAATTAATTTATTCCATTCGTATTGTAAGAAAACTCGATTAATATTATTTTTCTTTTCCTAAAAACTAATTTCGAGTAATTCTTACGAATGTGTTAAGAAGAAAAAAATTATTTTTTAATATTGACGAAGAAATTTCGAAATTTGTTAACGGGATTTACCGCATTCACGTCGAGGGAAATATTGCAAATCAATCACAATAAAACAATTTTTCCACATTTGATTGCAGTTATACCGCCATCCGCCTATTATTTTCCTATACATATATTTTATATACATGTAGTCCTATGATTTCTCTGCAATGTTTTTAATTCTATTTGATTGTACTCTATATTGTTAATTAATGATGAACTATAAAATGTTTTTTCCTTAAATTAAGGTACTTATTTTAATTTATTAAAGTAAATTAATTTATACACTTATTTTTCTGTTTGTTAATAACATTTATTTTATGTTTATAAATATTAATGGATTTATCTACATTGATCTACCGTTAAAGGTCTCCCCTACTAGTTGGGATTTTTTTTTATAGAGTCTACAAATAGGTATTAACAGAGGTATTATTCTTCCTATTTGTTTAAAATTGGTTTATAAACTAGTATGTATTAATTAAACAATTAATTAGCAACAAAACAGAATAAAGGAAAATATGCTCTCTAGATATTTTTTGAAATTTCAGAGACTTTAAGACACACACAGCGCAGCTACAGTTAAGATTTCCGAAATTAACGTCAGTTCCAAATAGTAATTTTTGTAATTATAGTCCGCAATTTGATATTAACGGCGACACCCCATGTCTTTTACGTTGGTTTACGTTAATGAGTTGCTTTCTCCATCCGTTTGAAACTTTTTATTCGTAATTACCCAAACTGAATTAATAGTAAAAATTGTTTAACATTAGTAGAGTGTTTTTCAATTAACATTTTTAACGAACTGCGCATAGCCTTTCATAAAGCATTTCTGATAATGAAGAGTTGTGATTCTGTGATTTTATAAGCATTTTAAAATATCTGATACTGACGATCGATCTTTATGGATCCGGTTTTGTATTAAATTCGATTAAACTTTTCTCTTTATTCGGCCAAATTTTCATTAAATTCAAAACAAAGGTTGCACACTGAAATACTCGAAAAAGATGAAATGACAAAGGTAAGTTAAAATGTAGTAATAGCAAAACAATGCGTCTTTTTTTTTTTTGGTTTTTCATTTTTTGAAAAGACCAGAATTAAGTAAAGGAAAAAAAAACGAAACGGAAGATAATTTTTCGTTGATGTAAACAGATTTTTCAAATTCCTCTTTTCAGATTCATAGACTTTCTTTTTTGTTTTTTGTTTTTTTTACATACCGCGATAGTTTTCGATTTTCATGTAATATTGTATTCGTTAAAATGAAATTTAATGTTAACTTTTTAAATATTACTTTTAATAAAAATAACCTTCGATAATAAAATGTATGCAAAATTTTAGACCCAATCGGAGCCGGAAATAAATAAATAGGTCACCACCGAATGAAATATATCTCTTAAAATTCGCCGCATTTCAGTTGAAACTAATGAAACACGATAAATTCTGAATTAACATTTTCAATTCGACATTATCAATAACGTCCGCGGCCGAACATGAGTTGGTCACGTTAAAATATTCTTCTAAAATAAATTTACAATAAAATATAAAACCTGCTCGAATTATAAATAAATATTACAGAATATAGTGTAAATGCGGAAATATGGTACCGAAAAAAAAAACAAAAAACAAATTAAAACGAATAATAATGATGCATGGTTCATAAATGAAATTGTGGGAAACTTAATACAATAGACAATGACATAACGGAATTCGGGTTATTAAACTAGATAAATAGAACAAACTGTATAACCGGTGTGAAACAGACGCCGAAAAACGCGCATTAATACGGAAAAACTATGAAGTAAATAATTCTAATAATATAATCGCCATCGTCGAATAGATAAATTTCCCTTTTTACGTTTTCTTCCTTCTCCGCCGCTACAAACGTTTGCAATTAAAAACGTTCAAGTTGCTCAAAAACACGGAAAAACATCTCTTTACCGAAAAATATAGTCGCCCGCATAAATGAATGCGGAATACACATATCATTTCCAGTTCGAAAGTAACAATGTTGGTAATGATTAATTACGATATAAACACGCGATGATGTTAAATATTATTATAACTCTAGAAAAATGATATCGTTACATTCTCGATAACAGATGCAGCGCAGAATCTGTGAAGTTTAAAAAAAAAAAAAAAAATACAAAACACCCGTTCTCTTCATTTTATTTTTCATTCATCAATATTGGGGGGGGGGGCACAAAACACCTATTATCGGCTATTACAGCGGAGAAATATTAAACATACCAATACGGGGGAACAGTAGTGTAAATGTATATAGTAATCGAAATACGCTCAAGCGAGATCTTAAAAAGTTTAGTAGATTCTTGCATAGTTTTGTAATAACAAGGAGCGAGCGTCTTGATAATAAAAAAGCTGGCCATTCAGATAGAACTTAAGATCACCAACAACGGGAACAAAGTTACGAAGAGGGCAGTAAAGCGGAGAAAGATAAGCCAAAATAGGCTGAAGGGAGAAAAGAGCGATTAATTCTAAGGAAGTAATAGCGAAATGTCAAACAGAAGGGAATAACCAAGAATGTGACCACAGGTTGGATTAGGAGGTAGTGCGAGGAAAATAATATTAACGGTTCCGAATAGTAAATTTATCTAGTAGTTTATGTTTATATTTTTTATATTTGTTTTTTCGATTATCATAATATATTGTATGTTTCTATATATATATATATATATATATATATATATATATATATATATATATATATATATATATATATATATATATATATATGTATACAAAGGCGTCGCCAGCAAATGAGCCAGAGGGGGGCAAGATGAGTCGTCAGCCGATGAGCCGGGAAGGGGGAAGATGATAAAAAGAAAATATGAGTTATAGGAAAAATAAAATTTACAATTTGTAAAGGCTTAATATTTTATTAAACAAAAATAAAATCCTAATTAAAACATAATTTTCGTGTGTTTCTAGCAAATTGATCTACTACTTTATTATAAAAGTCTTCCAAATTGTCCATGATTACGCGTCTATAAATACTCATCATGGCCAACTGATTAAAAAGTTTCGAGGCTCCAGTGGGGGGGGGCAACTGCCCTCACCTTTCACCCCTCGGCGACGCCCATCTATATATATATATATATATATAAACCTATTTATCCATACACATATGCACACATTCACCGTGTAACACATAAAAACACTTATGCGCCATGTAACAAATTAATATAGTTTTAACAAATGATCAATACAAAATCAAATTTATTCCTTATACACATAAAATACCTCAGTAATTATTCATTGTGTTGAAGTTACATACACGTTCGCACAGCGAGCAAGACTGCAACATCCCTCAATATCGGATTGACTGGGAATTCGCAAAAGGTCAATTAGGATGAAACGAAAAGAAAATAGTTCAGAGATAGCGGAACGAATTGAAAGACTTTATAATCATTTAAATATATTCACATCCATTTTATAACGGATAATAATATTATATCGTCCATTCCCCGAAGCGACGCAACAATCAATAATCTTTTATTTTTTTTCTTTTCACCTCGTCAAGCTCCGCGCGATATTTAATTTTTCGTATTATTTTTAATGTTCCACAATCAATCAAGTTCATAATGCTACGTAAGGGCACGGTGACGTCATGTTCCTTTTACGATTTTTCTCCATTTATCCTGATCGTTTCCAGGTGGTGTACCGTGTTAATGTCTTTACTTGATCGGTCTATCGTGTTGGACATCTTCCAATAGGACACGTTTTATACCGTGCCCCGCATACTTGTTCTTTCGATCGAGTTTGCATTTTTAACTGCATATGACCGAAATACCTTATTACGTTTTTCCTTTATTTTACTTAATGATCTACAGTACTTCTCTATTTTCAGCTCATTTAGAACCGATTTGATAGTTCGGCGTGCGCTGTATCGATCTTTCTGCATATTCCCATCTCGAAAGCATTTATCCGATTATTATCGGTTTTTTCGATTGTCCATGTTTCCGATCCGTACGTTTTGCACAGTTGGAAAGATTAAGGTATTAGCTAATTTAGCCTAGTGTTTTTCGTTATACCAGCATCCCCTTTCATATTTTTCCATATTTTTTCTAGTTTCGTTGCTGTAATGCTCGCCGCCGTTGCAAGACACCTGCGGATTTCTTTTCCACGTGTCTTTCGTAATTAGCGATTCGAGATAATTAAATTCGTCTATTACTCGAATCTCGCAATTTTGTTTCCAGCTGATTCCTCTTGGCTCTATCAATATTAACTTTTGTCTCTTTGACTAATTCACTTTCAAACTTTTCGCTCACGGTGTTCAGTTTATTGATAAGTTCTGATAATTCTTTTTTAGGCGACGTTAGTGACAGTAAACTATATCATCCACGTAACGAAGATTGTTTCTGTGCTCCTATTGTTATTTCTCCTTTCCAGTCCTCAAATACTCCATGCATTACGTACTCATTAGATACATCGAATAGTATGGCAGATAGATCCCAATCTCACCCCTGTTTCAATTTTTTCATCGATATGATACTGAGTAGAATTTCACTGACATGTGCTAAAAACGTTATGATCCTATAATTCTTATAGTTATTAGTGATCCTTTTTTAAATGTGGGGTCGATCTACATCAATCTGTAAGTCATTTCCTTGCGTTTCATACTTCTTCATGCACCGAATTTCAATGTCATCTAACTCTTTCAGGGCTTCTGTCAATATTCCGTTGTTACCTCCATTTTTGCTCTTTTCAGTTTCTTTATTGCAGCTATTTCCCCTCTAACTTCAAAATTTCAGGTTCATCTTCGGTTCTCCTATATTTGTTGCTTCCCTGTTTCTACATCATTTTTTACAGTACTTTCTCCATGCTTCAGCTACGTGTATAGAATTTCTTTCAGTTTTCCCGTATTCATTTTCATTTATTCCGGTTTTCAACTTGAATTCTCCCGTCAAGTATTTTACAGTGTTGAAAAGTTTATTAGATTCGTTATGCTCAGCAGCCACGTTTTCGTAAATCAGCTTTCCTATTGAGTGAAACACTGCTACTTAACGGACTGTGTTAGTGTAGTATCCTAACCCGTACATACATATAATATATATTAATTACAACCTAATTCTTAGAAAAATGTCCCAATTTTACGTAACGTTTGTTATATTTTAATTTTTACCGACATTTAAAAAGAAAGAGAGGTTATATAGGTTCGTCGCTTTTTTTTATGTTTATTCGTGCATAATTCATATTTATATAGACCGATTTTACTGATTCTTTGTCCATTAGAAAGAGTATACTTAGGTACCATGTGAGTAATAATGAAAATCAGTGAACATAAAAATTGAGTATTCGTCAGAAAACGTGAAACTTAATACGAAAAATCTGATAAAGGTTGTAAAAAAAGCATTCTCGTTGCCTTCAAGAGGAGAATTTCTGTTCATGTAATATACCTAAATATTCACGGTATTACCATTTTTTTTTGTGACCACGATCATGGGCGTCGCCAGCGGGGGGCAGGGGGGGCAGCTGCCCCCCCCCTGGAGCATTGAAATTTTTTAATCAACTGGCCATAATGAGCATTCATAGGCGCGTAATCATGAATAATTTGCCAGAAACCCCTCGGAAATTATGTTTTAATTAAGATTTTATTCTTGTTTAATAAAATATTAAACCTTTACAACTTATAAATTTTATTTTTTCTATAACCCATATCCATTTTCTATCATCTTGCCCCCCCCCTGGCGGCTGGCAACTCATCTTGCCCCCCCCCCTTGCCCCATCGGCTGGCGACGCCCTTGACCACGATCTACGATAAAATTTAGTTTTTCATGCAACCAAACTCTCAATAAAATTAAATATATCATTATTATATATATATATATATATATATATCATTCTTTTTGAATCTCGTTAGAGGGATTAGACATCTGGATGATAGTCTTATACAATTCTTATAAGAGTGTTTCGTTCTTCACAAAATAACAACGTTTTTCTTCTTTTTTTTTTCGTCTTAATAAATTCATAATTCTATAGGCTTTTGATATTTTTATATTTCCATTTCTTCGCAGTTCTACATTAATCTAGTAGATTTTTTGAAAATTTTCATTCGTAATCTACGCAATAATCTAGAATACCAGTGTCTACATTAGTATTTTTTTTGCTATTTCGGTTTCTAGTTATTTTAGTGTTAGATAAGGCCGTCAGAGAAGCCCATACGAAAAAGAAAAAATTTAAAAAAAACGCTATTTTCATTCGCTCGAATTATCTGAAACGAGTGAAACAAAGAATTAAATATTAAATTACGCCGTATACAATTACGTTAATTTTCAATAAATAAACGCTTATTTGAATTACGTTCCAACACTAGTTGATAACAATTCGAAGGGGATGTCTAAGGAGGTCATGGTTGACCCGTTCATGTTTAAAGTGCCCATTACATAAGATCGCCATTTTTTTAATAACACCTTGTAACTCTATTCAACAGGAAGAGGTGAAAACACTTGTCAAAAGCCCTTCTGTTTTTAAACTTCTTATATTTTGCTTTAATAAACATCATTGGGAAAATCGCAGACATTAAGGATTTATTATTGTTATTCTTTGTTAAACGTAACGATACTTTCAGAAATAACAGAAAAAAACAACGCACGAACGAAACAGATTTGATAATCCTATAATTGTCGAGCCGGAAAACAAGACCTACATCCATTATACCATCTGTGACGGCCATTATGTGCAAAATGAGGTTGGGAGTTCTAATTTTGTTTTTTTTTTTGTTTTTTTTTTTAATTTCGAAAAATAAAGCAATATTTAAATGGAATAAATTTTAAAATAAATTGTTCGATTCTTATGAAAATTATCGAAGTTACTGGACCCCAGTTAGTTCATGGGTCTCTGAACTATTTTTTTTTTTTTGATTCCAAACCTCTACCCAGGGCTGTCCGATTAAATGAAATCGTTTTTGTTTGTTTTTTTGTTTCTTTTGTTCTTTTTTAGGGCAGGATGACACGCTGTAGCCATGAACTTACACCCAGCAGAAATTAGAAGAATGGAGTCACCTCAAAGTTGGAGATTATTGAAAAGTTGTTTAACTTCGAGTCGGTGGCGACGGAAGATATTAGTTTCGAAAAAAGTAGCGCGTAGAATGTTCCCCTTAAAATTTCATCACGCATTATCAATTCGAAGCAAACTATTAAAGCCAAATAATTAAACGTACTCGGTCTTTGAAATTTTTTTAGTCCTTCTTTTAATGTCTCAAAATGTTAACAAAAACGTTAATAAACTTTTAGATATATCCCGAATATCTCCCCCTGGATCCATCAGTGCCGCAAACTTTGTGTGCGGGACTTTTTGCATGGGAAAGACGTAAACCATTCGTTAAAACCTTATATTTAACAATCGTAAACCACAAGAAATTCGCTGTCCTAATATGCGAATAAACCTGTAGGTATTATTAATAATACGACGATCCCGAATGAAATTTTCATTTCAGTCGGCATAAAGGTCACGCGAAATAACCAATCGATAGCGAGATTTCTGAAAGGACTGTTTCTCTTACATTCTACCTACGAATTTCAAATCCTTCATGCAGTGACGATTTTTAGCATATCGAACGTCCCGAACTATTTGCTGATTCAAACAAAAAAATAGATTAGTTTAGGCTTTTTATTAAAAAAATAAAAAATGTTTCGCCGAGTGAATTATTTTGCGTAGTAAATAAACAAAAACAATACTAAACAATAAAAAGATGTAGCAAAACATTCCACTCTTTGTAACTGTAGCCAATTCTGCGAAAGGGGCTTTAAAGAATTCCTTGAGCAACCTTAATTTTCACTGAAAAAAAAAAAAAAGAAAAAAAAGTGAAACTTATTACACGGTAACGGTAGATTACATCTGCTATTGATCAAACATTTATCTTATTATAGGTATTTTATTTTTGACAGCTAATTACCAAATCCATTTTGCAGCAAAAAATTTACATGTAGGCCATTGGTTTTTATTATTTCTGAATTCAAAAGAAATTTTAAAAAATACGAGTTTTTTTATATTTCAAATTTTAAATAATCTATAACAGAAAAAAATAAATAAAAAAAGGTTGACGGAATTAAAACTTGAATACAAGGAAAGACTGAAATTAATCAACAAAAAGGATTTAAAAAACACGAAATTTAAACAATAAGATGTTCTTCCTAGTTTTTAATTTAGAAGTAAGTTTACCATGTAATATATTAATTTAATTTCCTATAATAAAAATTAATAAAATAGTACAACACAGTTTATTTCTAATTTCCAGATAACGAATCGCTGCAAAACAACCTACTTACTTTAGACTTTCCCGTTCCCCCAAATGTTTTTTAAAATATTCACTATGTTCTTTACTTGTCACATACGTATATGCATATTAATGGCCATATGTTATAAAAAATCAAGTAACGTTTTTTTTAGTCGATCATGTAAACGTTTAAAAATGACATAGCCAATTAAAACCGACCCTTCTTAAAGGATCATTGAAAACTGTTCATCTGGAGATCTAAAAGGTGTCCCCATGGCTAGACCCAAAATATCAAATTTATGTATATATATATATATATATATGTATATATATATATATATGTATATACGGTAAAAAATAAAATATTACACGCATAAAAATTTGCATCGAAACACAAAAATATTTAATTATATGAATAATATTAATGAAAAATGAATTAAAAAATAGCATTATTTTATTCTTTACTCGAAAAAAAAACATTTTTGTGACAACGTTAATAGGCGCCTATGCGTTTTTTGTTGTTTTTTTTTGCGCAGGGTCGTTTATTGAACTCTTGGAAAAGACAAAAAATCATAAAATTTACCTTTTTATTGTTGGCGCCGGTCTTTTTGTTGAAAATGATTCGCCGATGAACGGGATAGTCTGGAAAAAGTTAAAAAATCGGTGAATAAACTCGCAAAATGCTCAGAAAAACCCGAACATACTAATTATAGAAATTAAACGGTTCAATAAAAGAAAAAGAAAAAAAAACACTGCCGACGTAACGCGAACGACCTTGTGACAGAAGAAAAGTGCTATGCGACATACGAAACACGTCTCGAACGGATCGCGGCAGTCTTATGACCGGTCGATCCGATGTGATCCGATCCAGCTCCTCAATCTCACTTGGGGTCTCGGTAACGTACTCGCCGCAACTTGCTGCACTAGCGGGAGGAGGAATCACCACAACAACGGCGGCGGCGGCGGTGAGTGGTGCAACTCGAACTAGACTTTAGCATTGTTGTTACCATTCGACGAACCATAGCGAGAGGAACAACAATGCGATAGAATATTAATGATGATGATGACGGCCAGTGATGATAGTGATGATAGTCATCGCAGCGTGCATTGGCTTAGCTGAAAATAGCGTTCCGCATAAATATATATGTATGTATGTATGTATGTATATATATATATATATATATATATATATATACATGTTGTTGGATTGGACGCTGCCGTAGATTGCACAGTGTGCGACCATGGATCGGACGGGAGATCAGGATTCGACCATTGCAGCAAATACATACTGCAAACAGACGGGTTGTTCATCCATCCAGGATGATCACAGTCGTTGCACAATCCGCAATATACATACATATATACGGTATACGTAAAATTAAGTCCAATGCAGAAAAGTCGCTTGTAGCCTCCGTGCTTCAGAGCCATCATCGAACACTATTAACAACACAAGTGAGCAAATTATTCATTAACTGTCGCTAAACTCGCACTTTTTGGCATCTGTCTGAAACGATCGACTAACACGCACCCCGATATCTCGCGCGATATCGATCGAACAATTAAAATTACTTTTACAACAATACGCTACGCTGGAAGAAAATTAGCAGCTTCCGTAAGCTCACCGATTTCGACGTTACCGCGATAGTTCGCTACTTACTAGGGAATTTATCGATAATGCAAAACGAAAACAGGGATATTGACGAAGAAAAAGTGTTCGGAAAAGGTGTCTAAAAATACAACACCGTTGAAGCATATTCGATTCAAAGTGTACAAACGAGGCGATTATTAACGTCGAATTCAGAAGTGATTTTGCAAAAAATTTCCTCGATTAAGGAAAAGCTGTACTCCCTGTCCAGTATTTATACATAATCAGTGCGCGCGTAAGTCAATGATGAGGAAGACACGCTTTGAACAATTAAATTTATGAAATTTCTATTTTTAAAAAGAATTTAAAATAAAGTTCGGAATCTACCAAAAAAAAAAAAAAAAAGGAAAATAACGCATTGTTTCGGTGATTGTAGAAAAAAAAAATTAAAAAATTAAAAAAAAAAAAAGTAATAATGAACAAAATCTCTATTGTAAGCAGAAACTATTTAAACGATAGTCCAATAAAAAACATTACCTGCAAAAATTCCGATATCGCGGTGTGTCATGGTCAAGTAACGAACAGATCCAAGATTAACCAATTCGATATTTCCTCCGGAAAGCGCCCTGAAACGTAGCCGTTAACAGACCAAACCAAAATGTGAATAAATGGTTTTAGGCCAAAAAGAAAAAAAAAAGAAAAAATATTTTCATTTAACAATAATCATTTTGTTTTCTTTAAACACTCTCGGTAAATAACAATATACATACACTTTAACCGATGACCCCCCCCCCCCCCACCAAAAAAAAATATACGTACACGTTGATAGTTGCTTCTAGAGCAAAACGTTTGATCTTCGTACGAATGATTTCTTTCTACTTCACCTATGAAACATACGATCTCACAATTAGGCTCTTTGGAAATTAATTTTTCCTCCAAATATTTCATTAAGTTCGAACGTCTCATTAGTTATTTTTGTTTTTCACCTTGTGCCCAATTCGTTCAAAATCTCTATCGCAAAGTGCACATTTAAGTTTTTCACAGGTGTTTTTTCAAGTTATTTTCAACAAAATTTCTTACAATTTATCTCATAAAATGAATCCCCAGTTGCGAATAATTAATAAACTCGGCAAAAATTGCTCTATTTAAATGAGTTGCAAAAATTTATTGTCACCAGAACGAAAAGAGTAATCCGATAAAAGCTGAGAACAACCAAATTTGTTTGTTCTTTTTATAAGTGTCCCGACACTATAACCTCCGTAGCTCGTAATTTTCGGTCCACCTGTAGATAATTTGTTGTTCACCGTCGTCACATTTGTAAATCCGAATCAAATATTTTCTATCGCGTCTCGATAAATTCGATTTTCATAATTAATTAGTGAATTCTTAGAGAGGACGGGGTTCTTTATGTTAAAAAAAAAAAAAAAAAATTGGGGCCAGGAAGGGCAACCATGATTACAGTTTGCATAGATAAGCAGGAGATTTTTAAAGATTACAGAACATCGATAAAATTAAATAAATCTATCGATCGGGGAATGAAAATAATGTGTTCAATATTAAAACTCGAACTAAAATTCCGCATTATCGAATAAGAACTTCATTGCATCTAAACGTTTGTATTTACTCGCTTAACGAAGAGTTTCGTTTAATAAAAATTTATATATCCGGGCGAGTTAGTCAAAAAATTACGCTCGGTTTACAGGATTTATGATGGTTTTTTTATCTCCATAAATCAGGTGAATCGTGTGAATCTAAAAGCTTTATACATTCCGTCACACATTACTAAATCAATTTTTTTAAATATCCTCGCCGCTTCCAACCTCGCCATGGAAACAACCCCTAGCCCGTATCAAATGACAGTTTTCTAGTGGAACAACTTGATTCAAACTGACCAAGTCTTTTATGATATTATAAAAAAACAATGGGAAGGTTACGGATTAAACGTTACATGATTTTTTCCCCGAGAGTTAAATATATATATATGCGCACTTTTTTTATTCCCCCCCCACCCTTTTTTTATGCAGTTATTACGGCACATAGAAGGGGAAGTTTTTTAATTCGTTCTAATGATAACTCTCGTGATTAATGTATTCCAAAAAACCTCCTTGTATTCTCTTTTGATGAGCTTTGATCTGCGCCCAAAAACGCAGACAACTTTCGACAAAAAAGAAATAAGCACGAAACCGTCAGGATAACCGTCCGGATAACCGACCGCACACGGATACGCAGGCGGTGATGGGAAATGCGGGTATGACCAGTTTGCAATCGGTTAAAGGTATCGTTCCTTCCGGCGGTCACCGCGATTCGACCGTGTGTGTCTAATGTTGTTTTTTAAGAATGCCGCAGTAGATGACCATTCTTAGTTTTCACGGGATTTTTAAAAACTTACGTATCATCGGCAACGGTAGACCTGCATCCGCTGGCACAGGACAGAAAAAAACGGCCATGTCGACCCGCTCGTTACCGGACACTCTGACCTGCCCAGGAACCCAAATTAGGGTCACGAGGCAATCGCTTAACGGTTATTATTATTAGTAAGCATCTCCGATGCGGGAGGTTGCAATCGACATCCGATTAAACCATCTTATCTAGCCTATCCAACACTGTAATTCTTCTTCTACTTCTAAGTGCCTAGCCTGAACTCTTCCCGTTCGCCACCAGCGAAAACATCCTGTCTTCAGACATTTTATTTTGGAAGAAGCGCCGTTTATTTCCTTTAATCACTGGTAGCAAAATGCAATTCTTCAGTCCCATTCTCCTTAATACCTCCTCGTTCTTGATCTTCTCTGTCAAATTTATCCCGTTCATTCTTCTATATGTCCACATTTTAAACGCATTAAGTCTCCTTTCCATATCCGCTGTTATTATCCACGTTTTTGTAGCATATCTTGCTACAGACCAAACGTAACATTTCAGAATTTTCAGGCGCAACACCATTTTCATTTTCCGGTCTTTTAGAATTATTTCCAAGTTGTTTTTTTTTTTTTTTTTTTTTTTGGCTTGTCAACCAAGGACCTCACTCAGAAACAATAGGAAGAAGAGTTAACTAAATAAAACTTGATTCGATCGGAAATGGCAGAAATAAAAAGGAACCAATGGCAGGAACAACAGACTGAAACGGAATGGACAGGATATAGGAAGCACAGTAGAGAGCAGGAAGCCATGACTTTAAAAGGAGTAAATAAAGAGAAGAGCGTTCCGCGGAAAGAGCCAAAGAAAATTTGATTAGCATCACTGATAAGTTCCTCATTCGGATATAGATAACAATAAGGAGAGGAAACCAAAGAGAGACGAAAATGGGAAGCGGGCAATAGAGTGTGATTGAAGCGTAGGCGAAGAATAAAGACAATAACAGAACGTGGAAAGGAATTCCGAAAACCAAGGATTAGTAGGAAGGTTAGGTTGAATTGAGAGGTAGAAGGAACTATTTTATTGGTAAAAGAAGAAGGGTATATATTTGACCAAAATTTACAGTGAAATTTCTAACTTAAGGACAAAATATTAGAATTAGGGATCTTTTTAAAGTAAAAGCGGGAGCGGGCAGCAGCCTGAGCCAAAGCATCCGCCATTTCGTTACCCTCGATGCCTCTATGATACCAGGAACCCACGGCAGATCAACGCGGATAGAGTGATGAAAAGAAAGATTGTGTATGAGAGATCGTATACGAAGAATGATGAAGTCTGAAGAGGAAGGGGGAAAGTTAAACTGACTGAAGGGTACTCATGGAGTCGGATATTATCAGATAGTGAGAAAAGTTGCCGATTGGAGGAAATATAAATAATCGTAAATAGGATAGTCATTAATTCATTTGTGAAAATAAACAGAAAGGCGGAAGACGAAAGGATTCGGAAAAATTAAAAACGAATATAATAAAGGAAGCCCCGACACCACTAGGCCCCCTAAAGCCAGCAGTGAAGATGAGTAGATGAGAAGGAAAGAGGGAACTGATAATGCTGTGAAATTCCTGTTTAATAATCGCCTGAGGCATAGACTTGGAAGAATTAGAAAGAAAATATACTTTGAGAGGGTGTGTGAAATCAAAATAATTAAAGGAAAAGTAAGGGAGATTATTACTGGAAATTATATGGGACAAAAAATAACTAAGACGGCGAGATATAAGGGCTAAGATGGGAATTTTATTAGGAACAAAACGCCAGTTTCTGGCAATGGAAATGTAGGAAGGTTCTTTCCAAGTTGTTAAATGCCATTCTAGCCATACCCAATCGTACTCTTATTTCCACATCATCCCTACCATCTTCAGATATAACTACTCCTAGATATTTATATTTTGCTACTTGTTCTATCCGAACTCCCTCCACCTCAATATGCAGTGGTCTATTTTTTGTCCTGCTGATCACCATTACTTTAGTTTTGTTTAAATTTATCTTCATCCCTTATTTTTTCCCTTCATTATTCAATGTGCTTATCATCATCTGTAACTGCTTTGGAATTCCTGCTATAAGCACACGATCATCTGCGTAGCATATGCTGTTAATTTTTTCACCATTTACTCTGAATCCTATGTTTTGAAAGAATTTGTTTATTGTTATTTCTTCAGCATACGCGTTGAACAGTCTTGGAGATAGTGGGCAGCCCTGCCTCACGCCTTTTTTGATTTTGCACATTCTTTCTGTTGGGCGACCATTAACAATAATATTCGCATTTTGTTGCATACATACGTTGTGTATTAGCTGCATGTCCTCGGTGTCAATTCTATATCTTTAAAATTTTGGCACGCTCTACACGGTCAAAAGCCTTCTCGTAATCTATATAGGCTACATATGTGCTTCTGTTTAATGCCAACTTTTGGCACGCTCTACACGGTCAAAAGCCTTCTCGTAATCTATATAGGCTACATATGTGCTTCTGTTTAATGCCAACTCTCGCTGTGTTAGTATTTTATATAGGTCCCTCTCCGAGCGATAAAGCCAAATTGCATTTCACTTAGTTGGCTGTCAATTTTTGTTTCGATTTTTCTATTTATTATCTTTAATAACAGTTTCGATGTATGACTCATTAATGCAATCGTGCTATATTCGGAGCATTTTCGTAGATTTCTCTTTTTAGGTATGGCTACAAATGTAGAGATCTTAAAATCCTCTGGCAAGTATCCGGTTCTGTATATTTCGTTTATTAACCTCAGCATTTTTCCTTTACTATTTTAGGGTGCATGCTTTATTAACTCTACCGGAATTCCATCTGTTCCGGTTGTCTTTCGTGTTTTGGCTTTCCTGATGACATGTTCTAGTTCTTCCTTCGAGATGTCTGATGCTGTCTCATGCACTTGCCAATTCAGTTTAAAAAATTTCATTCAATTATCCCTATTTGCATCTCCGTACAGTTCGTCTATGTACAGCAGCCATTCTTTCTCCATTTCTTCTGTTTTTGTACACATCTCACCTGCATCATTTTCAAGCATCATTATTTTAGGTCTTTTCCTTTTTGTGCTTTTCATGAGCCATTTCACTGTTTCATGCATTTCATGCATCCTACCTTCTTCTTCTAGTTTCTGTATATGGTTACATTTTTGTTCGAACCATCTATTCTTATCTGTTTCCTGATTTCTTTGTTTATCTTTTTACACTCGTTACTATTTCTGTTTTTGATTTTCCTTTTTTTATCAATCAGTAACAGTGTTTCATTTGTCATCCAGCTCTTGTTTTTCTTCCTTATTACGGCGGTCCCTTTATCTTTACTGAGTGTTTCTTCTGCTGCGGTTAACATCGCATTTTTTAACTCGTTCCACTTATCCTCCACATCCGCCTGTTCATTTATCTCATTGGTTTTGTCTTCCAATTTTTTCACAAAATTCCCTGAAATTGTTTTATACTTCAAAGGACTTATGTTTAGCTTCCTATTTTCCATTTTTCTGGCATGTACGCATTTTTTAAGCCAAATACGGCATCTCGCTGATAGCAACTGATGGTCCGTGTTACAATCTGCTGACGTTAGCGCGCGACAATTTAAGATCATGTTTCTGTATCTTGTATTCGCCATGATATAATCTATTTTGTTTCGTACGCGATCTCCCAGTAGCGCATCTTTATTATTAGCGGGTTGTGGCATTTTTAGTTTTTAAAATCATATTTAAAAACTGTAGGAAATCAATAATTTTTTTTTTTTTTTTCTTTTTTTTTGGGCGTCGAAAAGCACATTAGTGGATTTATCGTCAGTCATAACGAGGTGATGGAAATTTCATGAAGCTCCGCATCGAATATAGAACAAGCAAGACGCATGCAGTACAGTGGGTTTGTACAGGCTACCGGCGGTGGTCCTGGTTTTCCACTTTCCCCAACTTCATCTTTGTGATCTTAATACCTATATTAATTTATCTAATTGTCGCCTCTACTGTACGTAGGAAATTCGTTGTACCAGCATTATATTTATTTGAGAGGAATTCGAAAGATAAAAAAACAACTTAAAATTACACAAAGTTCCGAAATCTAAATTCTGAAAGTAACGTTTTAATAATTTTGTCTTTTGTCGCTTCCACATTATTGACCAAATTATTATTTTAAATGATGTTCTGTCATAATTTAATCAATATTTCAGTAAAATTTACTTTTGCGTTCTAGTAAAATTATCAAGTTTTTAGACTATTTTTTATTTGCTCCGTCATTTATCGTATCACTGTGAAATTAACCAGCCTACTTATGCAAATTTAAACGAAATAAGTTATGCTTTGAAATTCGCCTTTCGGTGGTATAAAAATAATGGCTTAAACTGATGCATTTCGAAAACTTTCTAAAAGATCTCGCCGAGCATTTAGGTTTGTTAACGGTACAGCAGCGGAAATGAGAATGAAAAAAAATATGTCTGCCGGTACTTGACTTAATACAGGTAATGATTAAAACTATAAACACGTAACTAAACATCTTGAAACTGAATATTTAATAAAATAGTAGTCTTTTTTCGGGAAAATATACCCCATTTTTACTACTAGAAAAGAGAAAATCTTTCAGAATCCTCAAAAACCCCTCCAATTCTTCCATTAGCACCCTTCTCAATATCTTTAACTTCTTTATATATTCAGGTTATGTTCCAGAATCCTGGAATTCCTTTATCATTATTCCTATTCCCAAGAGACCTTCGCCTTCCGAGCCTTTTCCCTTGCTCCTTGTTTAAGGAAATTCTTCGAAAGTATGCTGAACTGGCGACTTGTTTGGTGGCTGGAGCGCAACAATCTGTTTGCCAATAATATGTTTGGTTTTCGTCCTCGGTTGGGTCCTCCTGATTCCATTATTCTTTTTCTTGCTTATATCTATAAATTTTTCATAAACAAAAATTATACTATTGCCTCCTTCGTTAATTTATCAAATGCGTTCAATAACGCTTTCCTACTCTTCAAGACAAGATGCATCAGCATTCCTCCCCAGTCTACCTCACTTATTGTTAAACTTTTTCAAAATAGAACTGCGCATCTATCTATTCCTGTCTACTTCACTTCATGAAAGTATTTCAGGGTCTATCCCGCAGGGCTCCTGCATTGGCCCTACCCTGTTTGATATTTATATCTCCAGCATAGCTCGTCTTGAAATCATCTTCCCTACACTTCGCAGACGATGTATTCCTGTATTCCACTTCTAAATCCATTTCAGAAGCTAATGCTGACCTTAACGACTCTGTGATTTCTTTAGAAACCGCTCGTTCCAATATTCATCTTTCCATGTTTCCCACTAATCTTCATGTGTTGTTTTCACTATGCCTCCTTATAATCCATCTTCAATAATCCTATCCGCAATAACTACGCTATCCCTCTTGTCTCGTCCTTCTGCTACTTGGGCATCTTTCTTAACAGCCGTCTTACATTTCAGGAACATACAAAATACTTATTCAAATCTGTTTATAAAAGGCTAAACCTCCTTAAAGCTCTTTTCTCGTGCCGTGGGGGGGGGTCCTTGTATTCTTATTATCCTGCATAAATTTATTATATGTTCGAAGTTAGACTATCGTTCCTTCTTGTATAGTAGTGCTTCCAACACAGCTCTTTCAAATTTGGATTGTGTGCAGAACCTTTGTCTCCGCCGGTACCTGGGACCTTTGAAGTCGTCTCCCACTGCTACAGTTCTTTCAGAAACCAATATGGTTCCTCTATATATATTCGACGATCTTATTTTGATTATCGTTTCTTGACAAACAACTGGCGCTTTTCTCGTAGGAAAATCTCTATTCTTTCTCATATATTTAAATGACTTAATCAATTCGCTGCTTACGTTTTCTCTTTTAACAAACTTACTTCACGTTTAATTATTCCAATTTTTTACATTCTCCTAAGATATTCTCTCTTTTCGCTTTTCAAACAACTTGCCGGCTCATGTAGTCAGACAGGAATATAACTCTGTCATTCGATCCTTATTTCCTTTCCACACTATTATCTTTACTGATGGCTGCAGGACACCAGACGGTACGGGAGCTGCCTTTTTGATCTCATCGCTCAACTATTTTGAATCTTATAAGCTGCCTTCTTTCTGCTCCATATTTACCGCAGAGTCCACAGCTTTCCTTCCTGTCAATACATCATTTCCACAAATGGTTCTAATAAATTTCTCTCGGATTCTAATGGTGTGCTACTGTTCACCTCCTCTCCTCTTCCTCGTCATTTCTCAGACTTCATAATTGTCTTGATTCGTTCTCTTGTCACTAAATTATATAGCGCTCGTTTCGTACAAATCGATTTCCGGTGGTCCCCCAGTCATGTTGTCATTGAAGTTAATAAACTGGCTGATTCATTAGATGTGAAAATCAAGTTTTAATTTTAAAAATTCCACCGCCAGTTCTATATGAGTTACGGTATTGATTCTCTTTTTAATCTTCACACTAAGGTCTTCGGAATACAGGAAAGATAAAAAATTCGAAAAATTTTGATATTTAGGGACCAAAATTTGTGAAAATAAACGCCTAAAGTGGTAGCCCTGGAAACTAAAAAAAATCCACAGCTCTTTCCATGATAGCTGGAGAGTCAATCTTTTTTCAAAATGATGTATTTCATTCGCTAGAATATAGGAAAAATACGAGACCCCCAAAAGTTTAACATCAAAGGGCCCAAATTCAAGTCTTAAGCAATAAATGTTTAAAAACTTCTACGGCCGGTTCTATGTGAGTTACGGTATTGCTCTTCTTTTTAACTTTCATACTAATGTCTCCAAAAAAAATTAAATGTAATATATTCCCCTCACATATGTTACCCTACTGGCGGTTTCAGTTTTTCTGAAATTTTAATCTAAATTTCACTTTTTTAATTGACGTATTGGTGGACTTCTTTTTAAAAAAAAAAAATAAGTATATGTGAACGCTCTATAGACTTTATGAAAATTTATAAAGTAATACAATTTAAAGTCTGAAGGAACCGGCTGGTGACTGTTGTGCAATATCTAGTGGAATTCTTCTTGAACTGGAAAAATCAAACTTTTTAACAAAATTTGTGATTTTAGACATAATTTTAAGTAATCTATTTGTAATGTAAGTAATATTTTGCAAAACAAAAAGATTTAAATTTATCTTACCTATGTTAATAAATACTCTAGCCAGGCATTTTGAAAATACTAAAATTGCATTTCAAAACGATGATGAAGACAATAATGAAATTTTGCAAAAGACTGAAAATATAAAAAAAAAGCTTTACCGAGAAATATAATTGAAAATGGAACAACTAAAATTGCCCTGAAAGAATTCTTGTATTTTCAGATGCTGTCATGGAAGAAATGAAATAGCAGAGTTAAAATACTTGTAATTTCACTAATTTCGTATACTGAAAATTTTGAAAAAAATGTTTGATACTGAAGGGAGTTACACAATATACTGTATTTAGGCGTAAATTTAGTATGGACTGATATTGAATTTTTTAAATTGATCACACCAGCAGATATACAAAACGGAGATTTAGTTAGTTACATTAGGAAAAGTAATACAAGATATGTGAACACCTAGAAATATTACGTGAAAAGACCCGTATCAACGTCTGGTGTAGAATGTGTTCGTTCAGTACCATGAACCATACTTCAACTAAAATTAAAAATAAGATGACTATGGAAACCCTAATAGTATACATAAAAATAAATACAGAACGATCGGAAAGTTTATGTGATGAGTTTATTATGGAAGTTATTAATTGCTGCGCGCAGAAAAAAGCAAGGGTATATTTGTCTATTACGGAAAGCAAACACATTAGAATACGTTTTCACAATATATTGTTTGATGTTACAACCAGAATTAAAAATTTTTAAATCAGATGATGGAAAAATTTTTATTTACAATCGGTTATTTTACTCGAAATTTATTGATCACGCTTGCTTTTTCATTATTTTGAATTACATAATAAATTGATTTTTTGTCTATTCAATTTTATTCGAAAATTTCCAAATAAATTTTCTCAGTGAAAATATTAAAGAAAAGCTCTGCTTTCCCAAAAACATAAATTGCCCCCCCCCCACACACCAGAAAAAAATTCCTTAATTCATCGCTGATTCTAATAGTCGAATTTTGTGAGGATTTCAGTGACGCAATCCATCCTGCAGCAAATAAAACTACTAATTATCATACATTACTATGTTATTTAGAAAAATTCGAATGACGCGATTCTATTTATTAATAAATTTTTATATACCTACTCTGCATTAATTGTAACAAATAAATGTTTATATATTGTTCTATAACTTTGTTACTATTATTATTAACGAAATATATTAAAAAAAGAAAAAAATATATATATGTAGATAAGACAGTACATATTTTTCAAAATACTTACGCTTTTGTATTTGACAAAATTCTTATAAATTTAATTATTATAATTTTTTTATTTTTAAATTAATTCTTCATTTGTAATCACCATTACTCGTTATCATTAGACTTTTCGGTCAATGAACTTTCTTACTGGCTGTAAACAACGTTTCGTTTTCTTCAAATTTTACGCATAATTTTGTAATGAACTTTTATTGCAGTTTTCAACATATCACTAATAATCAGACACTGAATCATTCTTTTTGGACACCGATGGCCCCCTCTTCATCGTCTCATACAAATAAACATTTATTTTCCTTTCTAAATATGTTTTTTTTTTCTTTTTTCTGCCTGGACAGAAATGTCAATTAGGCCAGCTTATCTACATTAAACTAGAAGGAAAGGAAAAAACGAGGAAAAGAAAACAAAAAAAGAAAAAAGACCACCCAACTAAGAATAACAAAAACATGCACTGCCATTTAATTAAATAACAATCTTGCGGCGCTATTAATGCCTGATTACCTACGGAGAGCAACACATATTTGTATAGACAGTAGTAAGGCGGAAAAATACTGTCAGCTGTTACTAGCGCATGTCTGCGATTGTCAAACCGAAAGCAATTAAATATTAAGTGGTTCATATCCTCTCTTAAATTATTATTATGGGAGTGACTGGAACATATTAAGCAGGAGAAGTTAACTCCGAGAAAGTTCAAGCCAAATCTAGTATAGCTCATACGCAAACGACGAATGATCATCACAAGAGAGCGTGTTTGATTGATAGACAATGTAGTGGGAATAGAATAAAACCAGAGGAAGGGAAGGTAAGACACTGGTTGTACGCAGTAGTATGATCTACCCTCAATGTTAACCAGTCATCTCTATTCTGTCTCTTGATAAGTTCAACTAGATTAGGGATGAAGAGATACGTAAAAAAATCACTCCATTTCCCCGTAAAGAAGATTACAATGTCCTGGAATCCAACATAGTTGAATCAGTCCATTTTATCTTGAGATATTTAAGTACTTTTCCCTAACATCGTAAATGACCGGATGGTGACAGCTATAATTAAAACTACTTTGTCTAAGAGCTATTAAAGCGCTTTGGCCATCAGCAACTAGAATAAACTGGCCATTACAGTGAAAAACATTTACGATAAAATATAAAATTAAATTCCATTTCTGTGTGCCCTTAACGTTACGGATTTTGTAATATTTAAAATTACATTCATGTTTGTTGGACCCTGCATATACATATACTAACGCATCACGTTAATCCTGGTATTTCCGAATTCTTAAAAAATAATTTGACGACAGTCTACTGCAATGTAGAAATATCTGTAACATTAGCTTTTTTTTTTACCTTTAACAACACTACCAATAGCCGTTCAAACAAATACACCGTTCTCAAGTTCGCCAGATCATAAGAAGCATTTTCCGTTAATGCAACCACCGAAAGCTGTTTTTATCCATCTTTCTAGGTCAATTATTAAAAGTTATTCCTATATATGTATACGGATGACGCTGATGCCATAATGAAAGAAATGTTTTCAGCCCTTTTTTAACTCGGTGATTATTTATTAACTTCACACTTGACCAAAGAAGAGATCTTCTGTAAATCTATATTCGAAATTGATCACGAAATATTATCTCGCTGGAATAAAGAGCTACAGAAACTGTTAATAAATATTAAGTCGATATTTATTAATTTTGTCATTATTCGTTCGTTAGATTTTTCATTTTACGCAGCCAGATGTTCGTTATGTAAACAATATAAAATAAACCACTGGCCAGCGCTCGTTGGCGTGTTGTTCGTCTTCGCTAGTCGCTTTTCGTTCATCTGTTTTGTTATGTCGCTTCGTTATACGCTTTTAGCGTCTCGCCTTTTCGTATGTCGTTATTTCGTTGTAATTATTTCGTTTTACCCTTTTTGAAATTATTTTAGAAATAGTCTTTTTTAAGACTTCTATTCGTTCAATCGTATTCGATTAAAATACAATTTATTAATTGACCGGTTTGAAAAATTATTTCGAAAAATATAATTTGGTCCTCCGGAATATTAACGAAAATATCGTAACATTTTGGTCCTTCCCGAGCCGGATACCGTCGAACAAAATCGTAAAATTAAGTAAGTCCGTTCCAATTTATATACGATTAAAAAATTTATTTAAACTAAAGTCGTTTCGTATTCGTTGTCCATTCCGGTCATTAAGATTTTTCGCATATTATCGTTCGATTGAAATGGATAAGTTAGAAAGAAACCGTCGCTATATAAAAAAGCAACTAGCATCAATTCGAGCTCGTATTTTAGATTTCTTAAAAGAAACTTCAATTAGCACGGTCGTAGTAAAAGCTGAGAACGAATTCGAATCATTTAAAACTTATCATGCGCAATTTGAAGAGATTTCCAAACAAATTCTCGAATTAGCTGTCGAATCAAATCCAGAAAATGAAGAACAGCTTGAAAACGCTCTTTTTAAAGAATGTGAAGAATTAGTATCTACACTGAATTCGATTAAAACCGCGATCGCAGTCGCTAAAGATAAGTTCTCAACGCAAAACGATAGAGATTCGATATTAAATTCCACATCGATTGTTCATCGTAATGTTTCGGCTCAGCCGAGGCTTCCTAAAATTGATATACCCGAATTTAACGGCAACCCTCGCGATTTTTTAAATTGGAAAAATTTATTTTCGAATCTTGTCGTTGATAATCCTGACATACCTAATGTCAAAAAATTATATTTTTTAAAACAAGCTCTAAAGGATAAAGCAGCTCCGATAGTTCGAGATTTCGAAATTAACGATCATTCTTTCGGCGAAGCTTGGTCGACCGTTTTAAATCGTTACGAAAATAAACGAGCGATAATCGAATCGCATTTTCTCGATCTTTTTCATTTGCGCCGCGTCAAAAACGACTCTGACATTCAGGAATTATTAGACTGTATAAATGTAACACTTCGAGGCTTGAAAGTCGCGAATGAAGGTCGCGACAATTGGCAATCTTGGATTTCGTTTTTGATATCGATGAAATTGGACGACGAAACACGTCGCGACTGGGTAAAGTCTTTAACGGATAATACTAAGTATCCTACGTATGAGGAAATCAAAAAGTTCCTTGAAACTCGAGTTCAAGCGATTGAAAGTCAGCACTTTCGTTGCAATGATGTTTCTAAAAAATCCGAGAAAACGCAGTCGTTTAGTAGTTATTCAAAAAATAAATCGACGTTCGTAGCGTCTTCCACAGCCATGTGCGTAATTTGTAAAAACTTACATCCACTTTGGAGATGTCCAGAATTTATTAAACGAACTCCGATTGAACGTTATGATATCGTAAAAACTAATCGTCTATGCATTTTATGTTTTGCGAAAGATCATCGCGTTTCCGAGTGCAGAAATCGAAAATGCACAAATTGTAATCAAAATCATAATACAATGTTACACCGCAACAATTTTAAATCGCATCTCAAAAACAATTCGGCTGAATGTTTTAAAATTGAAAATCCTTCAACAGTCGAGAGTAATCCAAATTCACAGAAATCATTTGAATTAGTCAGTTCCTCTAATAAAACTTGCCAACAAGTTTCAACAAATAATCTGGTAATATTACCAACGGCAGTTTTAAAAGTTAAGGTCCGAAATAATCGTTACGTATTAGCAAGAGCACTTCTTGACTCTGCTTCGCAGGTTACGCTAGTTACCGAAAATTTCGTTCGAAAAAACAATTTACCGTGTTTTCACAACTCGAGTGAAACGTCTATAGTAGGTATAACTTCAGACATTATCGATTGCAGCAAATCTAGTTTCTTTAATATTCGCTCTCGATTTTCGAAATTTGAAATTCGCATAGAACCAGATATCGTTCCTTTTATATCGTATAAATCACCCACAAACGTTATTCGTGAAACGGCTAATAAATTTAAAGACCTACGTATGGCGGACGAACCGCTCAGCCATAATAATATCGACATCTTGATAGGAGCAGAATATTTCGAAAAATGTATTCTCGACGAGAGAAAATCATTCGACGATCTTTTTATTCGCAATACTCATTTTGGATGGATAATTTCCGGTTGTGAAAAATTTAAATCGAGCTTTCCGTTATTTTGTCACATATCTACAAAATTAATCGATTTACAAATTACTAAGTTTTGGGAAATCGAAGAAGTTAATCCACAAAAGGAAATAAACCCCGAGCACGATATGTGTATAGAACATTTTAAAACAACGTTTTCGCGATCAACCGATGGTCGTTTTATCGTTCGGTTACCTTTAAAAAATGATCGTAAAAAATTATCTAATTCTCGTAATCACGCTATTCGTTCGTTAATCCGTTTTGAAAAATCGTTGAAACCAGAAATTAAAATTGAGTATATAAAATTTATGCGAGAATACTTAGAATTAGGTCATATGGAATCTGTTAAACCTATACTCGATAATTGTAAAGTTACATATTATATTCCACATCGTGAGGTACTTCGTCCATCTAGTACGACCACAAAACTTCGTGTTGTGTTTAATGCGTCCAGAAAATCAGACTCAGGACTTTCATTAAATGACTTGCTTGCTACAGGTCCGAAAATTCAATCCGATTTATTCGATCTACTTATTAAATTTCGTTTTCATAAATTCGCCTTCGTAGCCGATATAGAGAAAATGTATCGTCAGGTTCTCATACATCCAGAAGATCGCGACTTGCAAAGAATCGTTTGGCGAGAATCGACTAAAGAACCCATACAAGAGTTTCGATTAACTACAGTGACATACGGAACCGCGTCTGCCTTGTTCTTAGCGCAACAGTGTTTAAGCATATTAAGCGAGGATATCCGAGAATCAGATCCTGATGCTTCACGAGCCTTAAAAGAAGATTTTTATATGGACGATCTTCTAACGGGAGGAGATAATTTGGATTCGGTAATACATCTACAAAAATCTATACATGCTACTCTGGAGAGTGCTCATTTTTTTCTTCGTAAATACATGAGCAATTCTGCAATATTTTTAAATTCGTTGAAACCTTCGCTCGTTGAAACCACACAGAACTTCGAATTTTCTGAAAACAGCATACACGTTTTAGGATTGACTTGGAACCCTCTGGATGACGTATTTCAGATAAGGATAAACTTAAACACATTACCTGAGGTTATTACCAAAAGAATTTTATTAAGTGAAATAAGTCGCATTTTTGATCCGTTAGGTTTGGCGTCACCAGTTACCGTGAGTTCGAAAATTTTCCTTCAAGATTTGTGGAGACTCGGACTAAATTGGGACGAACCAATTCCAGAACAGTTTAGTCAAAGGTTTCGTTCGTATTATAATGAATTAGCTCATTTGAGAGATTTTAAAATTGCACGCACCTTTTCATCTCTTAGTAAATGTGAAGATCGTTTGATTGGGTTCTGTGATGCCAGCGAAAAGGCATACTGTGCTGCAATTTTCCTCGTTAGATTTGGCGATTCGCACAAATCATCTTCCAGGCTAATTTGCGCTAAAACTCGTGTTGCTCCGATTAAGCAAATAACTATACCTCGTCTCGAACTGCAAAGCGCATTATTATTATCAAAATTAATAGTTCGAGTTTCGCGTAGTTTAAAAATTAATTCGAGTAATATTTTTTTATTCTCTGATTCTACTGTCGTATTGAACTGGTTGAACCACCCGCTCGAAAGATGGAACCAATTCGTAGCAAATCGTGTTTCCAGCATTTCGAAATTAGTTTCAGTAGACCGTTGGTTTTATGTGAATACACGCGAAAACCCTGTTGATTTAGGTACAAGAGGAATTTCTTCGTCTAAATTTTTAAATAACGTCTTGTGGCTACAAGGACCTAGTTTTATTAAAAATCATAGTGATTTTGATGCACTTAAATTAAATACTAAAACAGAAGTCTATCGATTGCCCGAATATCGAATTAACCAAGTGTGCACTAATACAGTTAACGTTAATAAGCCAACTTTATGTTTCGAAAATTTTTCTTCGTACTCGAAAGTTTTGAACGTTATCGGTTATTTATTAAGATTTTATTCGAATTGTAAAGTAGCGCCTGACCAACGAATTAAGTCAAGTATATTGTCAGTTGCTGAAAGAAAGCAGGCGTTCGTCTCGCTCGTTCGTAATTCTCAATTAATATCCTTCGCAACGGAAATTCATTCATTAAAAGTATTTGGCAATCTAGTCAAAAACAGCTCGTTGAAACGGTTATGTCCCTTTTTGGACGAAAATAATATTCTACGTGTAGGCGGTCGGTTAATGCTTTCGGATTTTTCCGTCAACGTAAAACATCCGATTATCCTTTCGTCAAAAAGTCACATTTTTAAATTATACGTTCGATTTATACATGAAACTTATTTTCATGCTACTCGTACATTCGTCGTTAATTTCATAAAGTCGCGTTTCTGGGTAACTGATGGATTAAACAAAACTGTAAAGAAAATCCTATTTCAGTGTGTGATATGCACCCGCTTTAAAGGAGTCACTATGGAGCAGGTAATGGGTCAGCTGCCAAAGGAGCGCATTTCGTGTTCGAGGCCGTTCGATTTCGTAGGCATCGATTTTTGTGGTCCGTTCACAACCAAGTGTATCGCTCATCGTTCTTATAAATTTGGAAAATGCTATGCCGCTTTTTTCATTTGTTTAGTAACACGAGCCGTTCATGTCGAAATCGTTTCGGATTTATCGAGTGTAAAATTTCTCGATAGTTTTAGTCGTTTTATTGCACGAAGAGGCACACCTACTCGTGTGCATTCTGACAACGCTACAAATTTTGTGGGCGCGAAAAATCAATTGTATCTGAATACTGGAGATTCGCTGAATTTTTCTAGTTTCCGTGGAATAGAATGGGTATTTATACCACCTCGTAGCCCACATCATGGAGGCATTTGGGAAGCTGCTGTCCGGATAGGAAAGTATCATCTGAATCGAGCAACTAAAAATTCAACTATGTCCTATGAAGATTATTCTACGATCTTTGCCGCAATAGAATCGATTTTGAATAGTCGCCCTATTTCATACAAAGTTCATACGGATGACGGTCCAGCGATTTTAACCCCTTCGCATTTTTTGATCGGTAAACCTTTAATTTCCGAAACTATGGATTCTGATCCAATTGTTCCACCTGAATCAATAGATTTAATGGAATTATGGAAATCCCATAGGGCTGTGTTAAACTCATTCTGGCACAATTGGAGAAAGGATTATTTAAATGACTTACAAGTTCGTAACAAATGGTTTACTCGGAAAAATAATCTACAAGTCGGAGATGTAGTATTAATTAAAGATGATCAATTACGTCCCGGTGACTGGAACATGGGCGTAGTAGTCACGACTTACCCTGATCCAAATGGTGACGTTCGTGTTGCGGATGTGAAATCTCAAACCGGAATCAAGCGTAGATCCATCTGCAAATTAGTTCGTTTGTTTAATGATGAGCCCAAGCTCATCGGGCGGGAGTATGTTAATAAATATTAAGTCGATATTTATTAATTTTGTCATTATTCGTTCGTTAGATTTTTCATTTTACGCAGCCAGATGTTCGTTATGTAAACAATATAAAATAAACCACTGGCCAGCGCTCGTTGGCGTGTTGTTCGTCTTCGCTAGTCGCTTTTCGTTCATCTGTTTTGTTATGTCGCTTCGTTATACGCTTTTAGCGTCTCGTCTTTTCGTATTTCGTTATTTCGTTGTAATTATTTCGTTTTACCCTTTTTGAAATTATTTTAGAAATAGTCTTTTTTAAGACTTCTATTCGTTCAATCGTATTCGATTAAAATACAATTTATTAATTGACCGGTTTGAAAAATTATTTCGAAAAATATAATTTGGTCCTCCGGAATATTAACGAAAATATCGTAACAGAAACAAACAAATTGAAAACAACGCACACTTATTTATAAAAAATATACGATTTTTTCATAAAAAAACAAAACGAAGAATATTTTTTAGGATATTGAAATATTTTTAATGTTTTATTTGTTGCATTGGCTACTTATGACCTTCGTATAAAGGTAGTTTATTTTCTACACTAATTTCATAAATAAAGTAAATTAGGTCCCGTTGTTTTCTGGATATTATTACCTCCTTTAGATATTTATATAATTACTACATTCATGTATATATATATATATATATATATATATATATCTTGACATCATTCAACACTTTAGTTCATCAGCGAACCCTATCTTGAAGGATAGAAGAAACTCCAAATGCAACTTAAGAAAATTAATAATTATTCTTCATTAACGAATTCAGAAAATAAATTCATAAATAATTTTTATTTATGCACAACTTGCAGAAAAGTATTTTTGATTTTTTTTGAGAAATGACTTCGATTCATATTTTGAAAACAAAGCTTTTATTTTTTTAACAAAAAAAAAATAAGAACTAAATCTATTCTTGGAACGTTAACAACTTTCTATTCTTCGTATCTCACCTCAATTTTGCTTTTTTCCTAGCTTCCTTCACTTATATTGATCCGAATAATATACAGTATTTACGATGCCAATAAATTCTTTTTTTTAATGTTCTTTCTTCTCTATCGAACATTATTCGGTATTCTCATGTATAAAAAAACACAGCATTTCTACACTCCATAATAACATATCGTCTCTTCTCTGTTCTCCTATGTTCATCATTCTCAATCCATTTATATTTTTAATATTTGGCCGAATCGAAATTTAATTGATCCCTTCCCCTTTTTATTGTTTCTGAAAAATGATCGCTATTATGCGCTCCTAACCAAAGAAAAAAAAAAATGGAAATTAGTGCAATACACACCGTTTTTATATCTGCATTTGTATCCCCGTTCTTGGTGTATATTTTAACAGTTTATAACTTGAATTTGATTTCTAATTATTTTTTCTAATATATGGCATTTTATCACTCCTAAGACCGAACCTACCAGATGCATAGTATTATTCGGGATAATACTTTAAATTTTGTAAATGTATTTTCTGAAATGTTAGGTTCCGATAATAATAAAACGTCGGTTTTTCCACCTGCAAACTACTAACTGGACTGGTACAGAACGCCCCGCTGTTTATTCTAAGTGCGTTATTCTGAATTGCATTCAGCTTGTTAAGCGTACTTTCTGCCGCAGGGACATAATCGCAGCGTAGTCCATTATTGATCTGACATGAGTTATAATCGTAAGAGCACATGCTTCAGTCAGATCACCACGATTTACCTGCAGCATTTTTAGCAGATTAAGAGCTTTTGAGCATGCCAATTTCGTATCTCCTATGTGTGGCTTCCAGCTTAATTTGTTGTTGAATATGAGTCCCAAAAAAGTCGTTTTGGTTTTGTTAGTTATGCATGTATCTTTCAGATTCAGCTTAATATCGCGTGATGGAGTCCTCTTGGTAAAATTTATTACGCCGGTTTTATTTAAATTTTCTAAAAAAAATTTTTAATCGCTAAAAACATTTATATTCAGTTTTTAACAGCAAAAGCTTTCGAAAATATTTTTTCTTGTATGAGACTATTAATTTTACTAAATAATATTCCGATTACTGATTGGCGAAATTGAAAACATTTTGGTGTTTCAAGAAGATCAATAACAATAAGAGTAGAAAGGCTTAGATTTATTTTAACGCGAGAAGACAGAAGGAAAAATTTGTATTACAAAACAAAGATCAAATACCACTTTTTAATGTTTATTATATTCGCCGGAAAAAAAAAACTATGTTTACGTAACTTTTTCAATGTTTTAATTCGAATTTAATTATCAAAAATACTTTATCTATAAAATAAAAGTTCACAAATTTCACAGTACTTCTTTTTCATTTTTTCATGAAAATTAATTAAAAAATGAAATAAAGTTAACGAGAATATTATTTTGCGACACTATTAAATTATTTTAAGTAACTCTATTCATATATGTACATAGATAGCGTAAATACTTAAAAACTGGAATATCAAGGAAGTCGTTTACATAGATCTTTTTTATTTACATATATTTATAGTAATTAAAAATAAAATGAATAATTGTAATATGAAAAAGAGTCAATTAAAATAAAGGCAAAAATCGTTGATAAACGCTGAAGATGATTTATGTACTAAAATTTTTATATTACGTGAAATATTTCAATTCATATGAATTTATTGTTAAAACAATATTGTATTTATAAAATATTTAGATTTCGTAGTAAATAAATAAATTATTTAAAAACTCATTTTCATTAGAAAATATGCTTATTGTTAGATTTTTTTGTAATATTTGACGGAAATATGTCGATTTTTTTATACCGCGATTTTTCGATTAGAGTTTCCACTGTTCGAACTTCTGTAATATGGAAATTTTGATGCGTTAATAAAAAGAAAAATATTATTTATAGAAAAATCATAAATTTTATTAATAGAAGTTGAAGAAAAGAAAAAATATAGTAAAGTATGTTATAAAATTTTCAACGTGACGAATATTCGTTGTTATTTAATGTATTATTATATAATTCAAAACGTTAAAACAATTTTTAGAAAGGCTCCGGAGGGATTCGAACCCTCGATCTCCTGTTTACTAGACAGGCGCTTTAACCAACTAAGCCACGGCGCCTATCGAGACACGAGTTTTCAAATAAAAATATTTGATTACATAACTCGAAATTCCAGCTTTGAAATCTTTCGTTTTATTCAAATCTCCAATCTTGTCATTTACAAACACAAAATACTGTATGCACAATTTTGGTGAATTATTCAGTTATTTTTTGAAATCGTTGTTTAATATTTTTTATTTATTTTTAAATATGTGAAAATATAATAAATGTAATTGGCTTTGTTTTATGTTTAATTAGATTTTGTGAATTCCCAAATTTTTATTTTTAAATACTATGAATAATTTTCTTCTTATTACCTAAAAATTCATAGGTGTCGCCAAGGAAGGACGGAAGTCTCTCAATTTTCTAAAATCTCTCTTTAGCTTGCAAGTATTATATATAATAAGTAAAAACACACTAATATAAAACAATTATTTACTCGACACGTTTCGAATCAAATCATGATGAAGGGAGAAAAATTTATTATAATTATGTTAAAATAAAAACAATGATTGACAGAAACATATATAACAATGATAAATATTATATATTAACATGCGTATATTTGATTTTTAATGAACTCAACGAGAAAGAATAATGATAAGAAGGAAGGAGCAAAAAAAAAAAATCTAACGATGTGTCACACTACCTTTGTCTCGGAAACGCAGAATTAAAATGATTGTGTCGGTAATGTAGCGAGACCGACGTCCTCCGAATATTTTAACGAAAATCATGATTCAATAATGAATGACTGCAACGGAAATGACATTGGCCATTTCGTTGATCCAGTGTTGATATTATCGACCGAATAGAAGAAAGAATTATTTGAAAAATGTTGCACACCTCCCAAGATATATGGTTTTGCCCAGGACGCGAAGCATCTGAAGAGGAAATTTAATTATTCATGGTTGGAGACGTATTTACCATAATTGGTACACTGCAGGCTCCAAAATGGCGCCTTTTGCAAATATGGTGCCCTATTTCCTCTAAATTCAAGTTCCGCTAGAAGGGTATTCAGATCATTCATAAAGAATCCATTTTGTAGATTTAAGGATATACACAAGCAACAGTATGTGGAAATACAATTCCATAAAGTGGCACTGGTAGCTGCTAGATTATTTCTTGAAAATTTACCAGTGGATGTGCAACTCAATAAATGCTTGCAAAGCGTTTTTAAGGAAAACAGAAAAGTTATTAAGTCGATTATATGTTGCTTTATATTTTGTGGTTCTCGTGACTTAGCGTTGCGAGGCAAAAGAATTCTTGAAGGTTTATACAAGGTACAAGTTAATACGGATTATGTAGTCTCGAAGAAATATTTTGAACATGGAGAAAAAGATTCAAGCTATTGATCTGTTAATATACAAATTTAAATTAGCAACAATTGTGGTGATGTGAATAAGGCAAATATTGTGACGAAAGTAAAAAAAACAGTGGCATATAGTGCATTGGCCGACGAAACAGCTGTAATTTCCAGCAAAGAGCGATTATCAATTAAAATATGTTATTTCGACGACGAAAAGAGTGAAGTCCAAGAAGTATTTATAGGATATTTTGAGCTAATAGGTTTGGATGCAAATTCTATCGCAAAAGCCATTGATGATTTTTTGGCAGCAGAAGAACTTAATCCAGGTGAATACGTTATATTAGGATTCGACGGCTGTTCGCTTGAGCAAAAAAATATACCAAAGCTCTATTCAAACTGAATTTGATAATAAATGATCTCAATGTTCTACCTGAAATTAGAAACACAATAAGAACAACCAAAGAAATAATAACACTTTTTCGGGACTCAGTTTTGAGAAGGAAGTTAATACCAAACATTTCTAATCTTTGGGAAACAAAATGGAGCGAAAAATACGAAACCATCAGAGTTTTTATGTATAATTTTTACACTCAATGGGCGTTTTAGAAACTTTAACGAATGAGGGAAAAAGCACGATCCGGAATAAAACATTCCAGTTCCATACCGCCGCTTCCAGAGCTTCATTTATTTTATATCTTTTATTAACAAGTTAATATTCGGCTATGATAGAACCTGTGGTAAATGTTCTTTAATTTATAGCATTAGATATTGTCAAGGGAGCATAATATTTTAAACGCATTTTAGATTTGCTAAAAAGCCACCGTAAAAATCTTGTAAACGTCACGGATGAAATTATTAGTGATGTCACTGCTATTACAAAAGAGCTCGGGCCCAAAATTATTGAAAGAAAACGGTGCACAAACAATCAGCCAGCAGGAAACCGTCGGGAGCTCTGGAAGAGGTCTTTGATTATACCATACTTAAGCTCAATCATTACTTCTCTTCAAGAGTGGTTTACTAAGGAAAACACTACATTACTCGCGTTATCTAAATTAAAACCGGTGTAAACGCAGGGCATGTTTATGGAAAATTTGAAGAAAGTTTGTACAACGTTCTCAAATTTTTACGATTTGCCGAACGTGAAAAATGAAATCAAACTTTGGAAAAATGATGGCAGCACAAGACAGAACCAAAATAAATTTAATATTGTCCAAATCATAAAAGAGACAAAATATTTCTTTTTTGAAACGAGAAAAGAATTGAGGATTTTCGTCGCTATACCGTGCAGAACACGTACTATAGAGAGATCATTCAGCAGTCTGAGACGGAATAAAACCTTGCTAAGAAGTACAATTGTAGAAAATAGTCCCAATGGTCTATAGAAAGATCATCTCTCCGAGGACCTAGATTTTGTTAACAAAGCGACAAAAAAATCTACGGCAAATCCTAGAAGATTACGTTTTAATTCAAATTTTCGAAATATTTGAAATTATTTCTAAAATTATAATAAACTATTAAAAGCCACATTTATTTGCTTACAAAATTCACCTACAATTTATATTTTATTTAAATAAAAGATTTATTTTTACAAAAAACGCTGAGAGCTTATTATTCACACATGTAATTATCCTAGCCCATTCCCTTGCTAACCGGCTGGTGACACCCTTGTGAATCTCGATGAGTATCACTGAGAAATGACTGACAATGAGTAATAATCAAATAACGTTACAAAAAGAAGTCTCTTTAGAGATATAATTTCTTTGCCTAATATAACCAGATAAAAATTAACCAACAAATTTTTGTTACAATACAAGGAAGATAGAACAGTTAAAATTTTAAAATTAAAGAAGCAATAAACAGGAATGACTTAAATTATCACTAACGTTAAAAATTTAGATTCGAAAAAGGATGATAAATTTGAAAACTCAAAGCGCGATTCACAAGCTCGTTACTAATGGAATTTGAACATTATTTTTAAACGATATCCAGCTTTGTGCAGTGCAAGAAATAACATTTTAAGCTGATTTATTCGTATTGTCATTCTAAAATATGTACACTAAAAATTGTAAAATAAAATGAATTGAAAAAAAACACCGACTTTAAGATTTACTCTAAAAATTGCGATGAACCACAATATATCTCATCAAACACGTATTTAATGTAAAATATATTTAAAATTTATTGAATTAACGAAGAATAATTATTTTTACTAGTATTTATTTAATTTTATATTTATTATTTATATTTTTCAGTCTTGGCAATAAAGTAAAGTAGACGGAATGTTCATTTGAAATTATTTAGCAGACGGTTAACGTAAAAAATCTGATTGAAGCTGTTCTCTTTATATTATCGATTATAATTTATTTTGGAATAGCACATTTCTGTGGAAAATTTAACGTAGCATCATATTAAAGTAGTATAAATGCAAAACGGAATAGTTTCATGCAACGTAAATTACGAAGAAGTTCCCGTCCTAAAAGCCGTAATTTCTTTTTTCTGAAAATGTTAAGCACAGCTATATAATTTTATAATATTCTGAACAACATTATATCCAAAATGTGATACTTGGAGTACCATACAGAATTTGCATAAATGAGAACAGAATAAACAGGTTACCGTCAAACATAAATTTGTCAATTATTCTATGACGCAACTGTTATAAAACAGTATTTTATTTCTTTCCCATGTAACTTTTGTATAAATTAATATTCATATTTCAGAACAATAAAGTATTAAAAAAATATTAAGTTTTTAAAATTTAACAAGGAATGTGAATTTACAAAATATTTAATTTTTCACGGGACGAGGAATTAATTGCTAACCTCATTACGCCGTTCAGTGAAAAATATACTGGGAACACACCCGTTTATCATCATGCACATTATTTCACCGAATTATTTTTCAATTTTTAAATACAACGAAATACTCTCGAACTAGGTTAAAGGTAATCTAAAACTAAATTTTCGTTACGTACATATCCATTTAGCTTTGAATTAATTTCTGCTTTTACAACAAATTCCAAACCACAAAAAAGAAAAATTCTTTAAAATACATAAAACATCATATCAAAAATCTGAAAAAAAAACAAAAGTTTTTTTCATTCTTTCGCTTAAATGTTATTATTATAAAGTATGAATACAATAATTGAACAATAATTACTGTTAACAAAACAATGAAATTAAAGAAAAAATATCATTATTTTTATTGGCATATTTTTTTTAATTTCACGAAGGAAGGGATTAATTTATTTATATCCTATATTCCACAGCATAAAAAGTAAGACAGATATTGAATGATTTTTGTTTTTGAAAAGTAAATATATAAAAAAGTAGAAAATTAAAATAGTTTTAAAATGAAAACGATTTATATTTTAATATTTTCTTATAAACTTATTTTTATTTCCTTTATTTAAAATTAATATCATGTAATTAAATATTTTTTTATTTGAAAACCTTTACATTGATAGGCGCCGTGGCTTAGTTGGTTAAAGCGCCTGTCTAGTAAACAGGAGATCGAGGGTTCGAATCCCTCCGGAGCCTTTCTAAAAGTTGTTTTAACGTTTTGAATTATATAATAATACATTAAATAACAACGAATATTCGTCACGTTGAAAATTTTATAACATACTTTACTATATTTTTTCTTTTCTTCAACTTCTATTAATAAAATTTATGATTTTTCTATAAATAATATTTTTCTTTTTATTAACGCATCAAAATTTCCATATTACAGAAGTTCGAACAGTGGAAACTCTAATCGAAAAATCGCGGTATAAAAAAATCGACATATTTCCGTCAAATATTACAAAAAAATCTAACAATAAGCATATTTTCTAATGAAAATGAGTTTTTAAATAATTTATTTATTTACTACGAAATCTAAATATTTTATAAATACAATATTGTTTTAACAATAAATTCATATGAATTGAAATATTTCACGTAATATAAAAATTTTAGTACATAAATCATCTTCAGCGTTTATCAACGATTTTTGCCTTTATTTTAATTGACTCTTTTTCATATTACAATTATTCATTTTATTTTTAATTACTATAAATATATGTAAATAAAAAAGATCTATGTAAACGACTTCCTTGATATTCCAGTTTTTAAGTATTTACGCTATCTATGTACATATATGAATAGAGTTACTTAAAATAATTTAATAGTGTCGCAAAATAATATTCTCGTTAACTTTATTTCATTTTTTAATTAATTTTCATGAAAAAATGAAAAAGAAGTACTGTGAAATTTGTGAACTTTTATTTTATAGATAAAGTATTTTTGATAATTAAATTCGAATTAAAACATTGAAAAAGTTACGTAAACATAGTTTTTTTTTTCCGGCGAATATAATAAACATTAAAAAGTGGTATTTGATCTTTGTTTTGTAATACAAATTTTTCCTTCTGTCTTCTCGCGTTAAAATAAATCTAAGCCTTTCTACTGTTATTGTTATTGATCTTCTTGAAACACCAAAATGTTTTCAATTTCGCCAATCAGTAATCGGAATATTATTTAGTAAAATTAATAGTCTCATACAAGAAAAAATATTTTCGAAAGCTTTTGCTGTTAAAAACTGAATATAAATGTTTTTAGCGGTTAAAAAATTTTTTTAGAAAATTTAAATAACACTTACTGATGTTAAAATTTCTCGATATCTCGCAAAAAAATATTAATAATAATTTTAATAAAAAAAAAATAAGAGAAATATCGTAAGAAAAAGAACACCGTTTTCAAAGTGATCTTTACGGTTGTTATTACGAACTTCTTTAAAAGTTTTTATTTTATTCACGTCGCTTTATTTTTATACGGATATAAACGGCGTTTGCTTTTTGTATTTGTCGATTAGGAATTTTAAATATTTAGGTTTATAATTGTTAAATTTGCATTTCGCAAAATAAACGAAGCAGTAAAATATTAGGCCTTACTGGTAGAATTGTTCTATATGTTAGGGGAGGCCATTTACGTGGAATCAACGCACACTGTAATTTCGTTAACGGCGACGTTTATCACATTTGTATACTTTAGTTTATGTCAAGTTTATATTATTTACAATTATTACGACAAGTGAAATATTCTGGATGTTAGTGAAGGCCAACAAATTTTCCTTCTCTTTCACCTAAATATACTCAAAAAAATATAGTTCAAACGATAAAATTAGAAGTATTAGAAATTAAAATTTTTTATTCTGGCCGTTATTTAATGATTTTACCTATTTATCTTTTTTATTGTTGTCTGTTGATTTCGTTTCAAATTTTAACATATTCCAATTAAATAAACAATCTGTTAGCACAAGTTATATTGGGTGTTCCTTTGTTGTTTTTTTTTTTTTCATTTAAGCATGTTTAGTTTTAATTGAAATGGTTTTACGAAATTTATGTAAAACATAATTTATCTCCTTAACAAATACATATATAAAAATTATGTGGGAATTGGTAATAGTTAATAAACCCAATGGGTTGTAGCTGATGACACGGTAATTCGTAGAATGAGGGGATTACCATACCACCCATTATTTCTTAATTGTAATCTATGCAACATGATTTGTCGGAAACTGATTAATTTTCTGTAATGATTAACAAGAGCGGATTAAGAAACTAATCTTGAATGAGCGGCCTCCCTTCGAAAAAAAAATGGTGAAAAAAATCATTATTATATATGATACATATGTATGTACAGTGAGCAACGAAAATATTAGGACACTAGGTGTTTTTTTCATTTTTGATTAGAAAGTTGTATTTATGCAAACTTTTTGAAAAAAAAAAAAATGTAAGGGTATGTTAGAACAAAGCGTAAGGTAATAAATTCAGTAAAAAAAAAAATAAAAATCATCAATAAAACCATTGCAAAAATGAATAACGTAACGTAATACGCTTTCAAGCGGCAACAAAAATATTCGGACGCGTACGTACGTCGAGCAGTGTTGGGTTTTTCCATGAGACAACCATGCGCGTTCACCGGAGGTGAGTCATTTCATACCAAAGGCAACCTGTTCAATGAACCGCTGATGGACATTTCACATTTTACACTCGCGTTACGTTCGGTTTAAAATTTATTAAAAAAATGGCTCGTAAAGGCAATAACTCCTCTTTTGAGCAACGACAGTTGGTGATTCGTAATCATAGTAAAGGATTTTCTGTTCATAAAATTTCAATGTTATTAAATATGAGGAAAAGCACTGTCGCGGCGACATCATTGAACGTTTTGAAAAAGAAGATCGGGTAGACTCAGTTCCACAAACAGGTCGGTCACAGAAATTGTCGACACGTGATCAGCGGTTCATAATGAGTGGCGGGTAAAGAAAAATCCAGCAATTAGTGCGCCTAAAAAATTATCTACGAAACTACTCGAAAGACTTAATATTGAAGTTCACCCACAAATGATCCGTTAAACAATTAAAAAGAACGACTACAATTCGAGAGTCGCGCGAAAGAAACCTTTAGTCAGCGAAACAAATCGAAAAAAACGTTTCAACTTTGCAAAGGAACATGCTAACCGAGATGTAAGTTTTTGGAAAACTATAATTTTTACTGACGAAAGTAAATTCAATGTTTTCGGAAGTGACGGGAGTCTAAAAATTTTGAGAAAACCAAATACAGAGCTTAAAAAGTATAACCTGAACGCGACAGCGAAGATAATATGAATGCGGATACATACGTCGACTTTCTGAAAAGAAATTTGAAATGTAGTGCCGAAAACTTTGGTCTGGAAAACAATTTCAAGTTCTACCAAGATAATGACCCTAAGCATAAATCGTACAAAGCGCGGTCGTGGCTATTGTACATCAGTCTGAAGGTCATGGAAACACCACCTCAATCACCGGATATCAATCCCATCGAAAATTTGTGGAATTACTTGGATCGAAAAATTCGGGAAACGAATATTAGAAGTAAAACATAGCAAAAAATAATTATCGAGCAAGAGTGGCGAAAAATTTCATCTGAATTTACAGCAAAATTAGTTGAATGGATGCCCAGGAGGATGAATGCTGTTATTCAACAGAAAGGGTTACCGACAAAATATTAAAGGTGATTTTAAATTGAATTTTTGAGTTTTATCGAAGCTGTCCGAATATTTTTGTTGCGCCTTAAATAAACAGACTACTTTTATTTTGTTTCAAATTTCCGCTTGTTATTATTATTGCGCATCAAAAGTTTTTACTGTCTCTATTACCTAATGCTCTGTTCTAACATGCCCTTACATTTTTTTTTTTTCAAAAAATTTGCATAAATATAACTTTTTAATCAAAAAATGAAAAAATTACCTATTGTCCGAATATTTTCGTTGCTCACTGTATGTGCAAAAAAGCAAGCAAAAAAAAAACCTACTACGTACGTACGAATAACTAATTAAAATTATGTACTCTTTAAAAACTCAACTTTCTTACCCTAAAAAACTGAATACTGTATAAATTGAACGACAAATAAGAAATTATATATGTATATATATATATATATATGGTAATATTTGTAATTCTTCATTAATAACATTATGTTTTTGTTGGTAGCACAAAAAATAATCGTTTTTTTAATAAACATAAAAACTTTATTTATAATACATTATATATGGAGGCGTTACGCCGGTATTGTCAATATTGTCATTATAGCGGTTTTCAAGCTAATTTTGATACACTCGTGCGATGTTTTTGATCATGTTTTTTCCTTTACATAAATTACACACGCATGTTTAAAATTCTGTAATTTTTTATGTGGTCAGAAAAAAGTGAATGAAACACAGTATGATTTATTAAATTTTTCGAAATACAAATATATTTATAAAATCAGCAAGCGATTAAAATTCACTTTTACTTTAAATAAATTTTATGCAGTTCTAAATAAAACATATTAACTTTCAATAAAAATAAAAAATAAAATATTTGTTTTAATTAAGAACATTTGAGATCGCAAAACGTTGTTACATAAAAAAATGTACAACGGCTGCATGGGTATCAATATTTGAATACAAAATTATTATTAATCGATTTGTCGAATGTTTATTTATTGTTCAATAGGTACGTTAAAGGACTCACTCCTTCTTTTTTTTTTAAATATAATAAATTAGATTTATCGTAAAAAAATTTCTATAAATATTCATTTTATGTAGCATTTAGTTTATCGCGAAAAAAATAAAATGTTTTATAAAGAAAAAATATATAATTTTATTAATGAACTCATATATTCTTTTTTTATATATGTATATAAAAATTAATTTGTTAAGATAAAAAAACGCAAATTTAAAATTTTGGTTGTCACTGTTCTCTAAGCAACGGTATCAGATTTCTTAAATTTTTACACGTTTTTGTTATAATCGTTAATGAATTTAACGCTGTTCGTTTTTAACCAAATAAATTTGTTTTTCAGTAACTAGTATTAATTAGTTCTAACAAAACGGAGATGATCGTACATAATTTCATATATAAACACAATCTAACCACTCTTCTATGTATCGGAAAACTTTTTATATTTAAACTCACCTAACAAATCTGCATATTTTTGTTCTATTCAAAAAATATTCAGACTAATTAAAATATGAAAATTTAAAAAAAAATTTTTGTATTCGTTTTTTTTGTGTGGGTATATTTTTCGATATTAAATTTCAAATTATTAAACTGAATTCTAAAAATATGCAAATGAAGAAACTATATTATTACACTTGTAGAAGTATGTTTTGTTTAAGTTTCTATCGAGTTGGAGTTTGAATATTTAATTTATTACGTTTCTCTGTTATTCCTCAATAACTAAAAATACTTTCGTACAGTCTGTGACTCACATTATTCATTTTAAGAAGTATAATGTTTCAGTTTTATTTTTAATTATCTAAACCTTTAATACCAATAACAGTTATTTGCAAATATTTGAAAGAAACGGTACGTTTCTAATTTTTATTGATTATTCTTTTTATTACAGAGTTTTAAAATGTTTTTTTTTTGTTCCAATATGGTGAGAAAAATTTCGTAGCTTTGGTTTTTGCTCCAAAAGAAATAACAAAATTGATATATGTTTATTCGATAAACAGAGCAACAAAAACAATCCGTATCTTTTATTACTTTTCAGAAAAAGAGAAATAGATGTCTGAAAGAAATGAAAGTTTTTCTATTCCTTTCGAAAAAATTCATTTTTCTAAGGATCAAATCTTCGGTCAAGTTTAATTTTTGTTAACATCAAACTATAGCACACGAAAAGAGCCTTTTTTACACTATTACAATCATTGACCATTATTTTTTTTTTTTATTCACGAATAAATGAAGCACGATCTATTTCATTTTGATGTTTCCGATATTTTAACTTCATTTCTATCAATACAGCGATATCAAAATTGGGTACTGAGAGCCATTACTGCAGCCACCTGGTACGTCTTAAATTATACCCTCCATAGTGACTTAAACGTCATGGTTGTGGAGGATAAAATCAAAAAACAAGCAAATAAATATGTCGCCCGACTTAGCATTCATATGAATCCACTTGCTGCCAATTTTCCAGATAACTCTGGTGAAACACGCAGACTGTGGTGAAATAAGCTTTTAGACCTTGTTCAGCCATTATAAAGTTCAGAGAGAGTACTACTGAGTACTACCCCTCCACAAAAAATTCATTAAATTAATCGCTAAATGATCACTAAAGTTGGTCAATTGTGATGAAATAAAAAAAAAAAAAAAGATCTATCAATATGCGCTTTTTTGTCCGTTAGTTTTTTCTTTACATTTATTCGTTTGAATATTTTTTTAAATGATCTTGTTCAGATTTAAAGATTTTTATTATCAATTGGAATTAAATATCTCATATTTAAAGTGTTATATATACTTTGTTTTTTCAATGTTTTTTTTTTATAAATTTTATTACATCTCTATGTTCTATCTTCAACTGCCCAGGCTATTAGAGAACATAGAGAACTGTGTGAAATCAGTATGTGCAAATGCAATCCGGTTTCCTCGGCAAAAGCCAGAATTTTGACTATAGCACCAGAAGTGTCGGAAAAGATTTCATACACAGGAGCCTCCGTATTATGCGCACTCCGGTGTTGCGCAAGCTTCTTTACAATTATAAACGAAATACGTCACAGTTGGTTCATTTGGCAGTCCACATATGGAACAGTTCATTGGTAGGGAGCTTTTGGTATAAAAATAGTTATATGACGCAGCAGTATGTTACGTCCGGAGACGATTGAGGATTGAATATTCTTTCCTGCTCATTCCGTTAAAAGGACATCAGAAGTCAGTGGTTAGTTTAATATTTCTCAGGAAAGCTTTTTTGTGCCATCCACTGAGAACTTCACACCTCTTTGCTCATCCTCATAAATATATAGGTTAATGTCGGGGGGGGGCAGATTCTCTGGCATTGGTGCTGCAGAGTGTGTTGCGAGGTCAATTCGTCGTTCTTACGCACTCTGAATGTTGTTTATCTGTTTTATTAATGTATTAAACTTTTTGAAATAAATTTATTAACTCGGCAACGTAGAATATTTTTTTAATTTTCATTAACTTTACATGAAATGTAAAAAAAGGAATAATTTGTTTTCGCGTACGGTTTCATTCCCGTTTATTTTTTTTCAGATTGAAATCTTTTTGATAAATAATATTTTAATGCTTTTGAGGTACCGAAAGAAACATTTTTAGAATAATTTTTATAACAAAATACTAGAATGGTGTTTTGAAATTACTTTGTTTTACGAGCAACACTTTTCGCTACTTTTCACGTGAACTGGACCATATACAACTTCGATTTCTAGAAAATGACATCCAAAAATTATCAATGTCTGGATTTTTTCATAAAAATAAATATTCTGCTTAAAAAAATATTCAAAGAAAATTTTTATAGGACGCAGTACCTGCCATAGAAGGGATGAAAGGGTTTAAAGTTGATTTTATTTTATTTTGTCAACAGATAAATCAGAAAAATTTGAGAGAGAAAATGTAGGGAAGTCAACAATTTTCAAAAAAATCTAAGGAATTTTCATAATATTGCAAACAAACTACTATAAAACTAAAAATAAAAACATCGGAATATTCACGATAAAAACTTCAAACAAATTTGCAAAATTTAACATCTGTCTGAAGACAGCAAAAATAAATAAAGATCATCCTAGTGCAAGGTGTAAAAAGCTATTTTTTAAATTCTATATCAACAGCACGATCTTTCAAGCGGGCGTAAACCAAATAACAAATCATGAATGTGAGATTGTAAATTAATTTTATCAAAAAAAGTATGAATAGCAGTTCGGTTTGAATGACCTAACACAGCTGATCATCAGGCAATTTCGGAATCTTAGACTGAGTGTACGGGTGTACCGGTTAAACAACTACACACACAGCAAATATTTACTATAGCATCCTAATTATATAACATCTCCGCCCGAATGCTTTATACGTTTGAATATCAGAGATTGAAACTATTTGTGTTTTTAGAAAATAGGAAAAAAGCGGTAGCAATTAGAATTTTTTGTCAGAAAAACAAATTTAATTTTGTCTATTTAAGTTGCTTTTAATCATGATTTTCAAGGGAAAAATACTCCAGTGGTTTCCCGTTGCCTGCTGGAGGGTTTATAGTTTTCCTTCTCACTAATAGGCCGCCCCTAACATGGGAAGCAGACGCCTTTTTCAGCCCCTCCGAAAATGCAGTACAGACGAAACCAAGAGGACGCCCTAAAACAAACTGGATTACCTTCGCAGTAATGTATACAACGAGCTAAAGATCGAGGGGTATGGCGTGCAACAATCGGATTGCTACATGATCACGACACCCCACAGGGGTGAACAACGTAAAAGAAATTGCTTTTAAGGAAAAATTCTAATATTAATAAATCAGAAGTTTGAAAACATTTTAGTGAAAGTCTAACTTCCCTAACTTCCCCTCTAAAATCGCCACTGAAATAAATTAACTGATGAATTTAAAAAATAAGGAGAAACCTGTTAGTCGATGATAGATGTTTTTATTTTTCTTGGAATTTCAAAAATATTTTGAAAATAAAGTTGAAAGTGTGTTTCAATAAATTAATGAAAATTCCTATTATTCGGGACTCAATTATCCGAATAAATGAGTAATAATTTTAGCTTACTTGCCGTAATTTCCGAAAAAAAACAATGTTTGAACCCTAATCCCCCCAAAAGTACGCCACTGGTATTAACATTAATATAAAATTAATTAAATCGGGTAAAAAAACAACCATTAAATAGACCGAAACACAAAAAAAGGTTATGAAACAATATTTTAAAAAACAGATAAAGAAAAAAGTAATGCCAAAAAAGAACAAATGTTTAGCATTAATTTAAAGTAATAACAACTTTAAAAATATTGATTATTTAAAAATAAAATCATTTATATACATTCAATACAAAAACCTGTAAATTGTTCATATTGAGACAAATATTTTTTCAAGTTGTGAATGACATTATAGATAATTGATATATTTTACATTTTCAATTTTTATAGCGATTTATATACTATTTTAAAATTACATTATATTATACTTTTTTATATTTTGAATAATAATTATACTTTCAGTTTTTGTGGGGACGTTACTCATTGTTTTAATAGTATATTTTACGACGTTTTTCTAATTTTGAAATAATTATTCACACGTTACACACGCCAATTACACTGTGTGAGACATGTGAATAGAACTATAAATTTTTAAAATCATATAAGATTAATCATATTATATTCTAAAAAAACTTAAAAACATTTCAAGGTGTATTATTAAAGGATTTGATATAACTGATGCTTCATTTCACGTCCTTACTTACTTCGTTAATAATAATTTAATTAATTTAAGCGTAATTTTTAAATAACGTTTTTTATCGTAATACTATTTAAGTACGTTATGTGCGGAACCAAAAGGGAAAGATAAGCTAAATAAAAAAGTACATATATCTGCATATAATTGATATATGTATTCGTACCCCTTTTGACTCTGAAAATTAAATGTGTCAGTGTTAAGTTTACTTTGTTCTGAAAAACGGTTGATGAAAATATACGCATCATATATGAATTCATGTTGTCACCGCTTCCGACGTTGTTTCCAATAAAATGAAGTGGAAGCGTGCTATTCATGTATCATAATAATTAAAGGGCTTTTAAATAGAGGAGAAATAATTATTCTACAGGAGAGAAGTCTGGTAGAATTTCTTTGAACCCAAGTGCAGCTTCGTATGAGTAGAGGGGTAATTTTTGCCTCCGAGTAAAATTTGACTAAAAAGCGATTCATGGTCTTCTAAGTTGTCTGGCAAAATTTTGCATAGAAAACATTTTCGCCTCCACGGAGACGAACACCGAGGCGGTTTCTACTTAATGATATAGCATTTGGAGGTCTATCAGTACCAAATGCATGTATATATATATATATATATATATTGTGTTCTGTTTGTATCAGTTATTAATTAATTTCCTAGTTAAATTAAAAATTTATTAGTTATCTCTAAACGGCTATGGGACTGTTATTTAGGTATTGTTATTAATTTCAAACTTTTTCGAATACATTATTAATTTCTTTAAAAAAATTGTTTTATTTAATAAAATACTGAATTTTAAAGAATTACGTTTTAGAAAAAATGGATTGTAATTTTATGTTCAAATGTTCATTTCCATTTTTAGTTAAATAAAAATGCAAAGTATTAAAGCATATATATATTTATATTTTTTAATAAAAGAGTATATTGCAGACTTATTTTATACGAAATTTTTTTAACTTTGAAATATGTTTAAATAAAATGAAAGACTCTTTAGCAGCAGATAAATATTATTTAAAGGGACGAGTTATATTTTTTAATAAACTAATTTATCTTTGTAATGTTCATCAAAAATTACTATTGCTATTTTATTTTTTAGAATTTTATTAATATATGTACAAAACACGTGTTCAATATTGGAAAAAAATTTTAAATATAACTTTCGATATTTACGATAATGGCAGTTGAATTGCATTAAAGGCTGTATTATAATATTAATTAAGCTCACAATTTTTTTCATTCTTAAAATACGGAATATATGAAAATTAGTTTATACATTCCCTTAGGTAAAACCAAGTACATTATTTAATTCACATGAATTTTTGACAGTTCCTTCATTAATAGCTAAAAACACAAGCACAACAATTTTAAAAATAGCAAATTATGAATTAATAAACTGATACATGTCGTTACAAGAAAGTACAAGAAAGTTAAATTTACTTGTAAATCCTAAAATAACAACCAAGTCCAAATATTAGATATATGTATAATTTTTAATTCAAATCGATTACTTTTATTATATTTAGTAATCATTTTGTGATTATGTAGAATAGAAATTGTTAAAATAAAATACGAATTAAATTATTTATATTTCTGAATTTTAAAAATATGTAAAAAATTTTTAAGGTTGAAAAAAAAGATGAAAAAGAATTATATGACCCCGACGTGATTTGAACACGCAACCTTCTGATCTGGAGTCAGACGCGCTACCGTTGCGCCACGGAGTCCGTTGTTCGCTTTGGTCTAGTATATTATAAGAATAATGTATTAATCTCATTATTTTATTGTATATGATAATAATAAAAATATTATATAATACAAAACTTATAATGCTAAATAATTACAAAACAAAAATAAAACTTCAATGGCGCGGAATGGTTTTTCTTTTAGATATATTTCTTCATTTCCTTATTTAGCATTTCATAGGTTGTTGTGATAACTAACCGTTACGTTGTTCCGAACATATTATAAGAAAAAAAAAATTGAAACCTTAGCTGTCTCTGTTTTATTACAAAAACCTACGATTTACACTTAAATATCAATTGCTACATAGGAACTAAGTTTATCCATACTATGACACATGCAAAAATAAAAATAAAAATCGTTTCAATTAACTACTGTATTGATTTATTTCAAATTGAATAGCATTGAAATAGAAAAAAATAAAGAAAATATAAGTTACTCAAGTAAAACGGGTTTTGAAATTTAATGCGTGAATAAAAGAGACGATTATATTGTACAGGAAAAGAACGGACATAAAGAGTTGATAATTTAACCCGCATTATAATTTTCTTTTTAAAACATTTATAACTCAAGTTAATTTATGAATAGGATTTTTTTTTACGATTCAATAAAAATAAGTTTATAAATAAATTAATGAAGTCAGCTGTAATTCGTTTTAAGTAATATAGGGGAAACTAGATCAAAATATGAATTAAAATTTCATTGGCAAATTATTTTTCTTTGTATTAAACATATTGCATTAAAAATGTATAGTATTATATCTTTATATTAGCGGAATATTTTATAATTGAATTTAAAATAAAATATAGCAGCTTATTTGAATTTTTAAAATATATTATAAAACGCAACAAAAACAACCAGCCCGGCTAGCTCAGTCGGTAGAGCATGAGACTCTTAATCTCAGGGTCGTGGGTTCGAGCCCCACGTTGGGCGGTAATATTTTTCGTAATATTTTTTGTTTCTAATTTACGCTTAAAGAATTTCAAAATTTTTAAATGAATAAACATATATAATAATTATAAATATATCTACATTTATTTTATATATCCACATATATGTAACAACATATATAATCATATTAAATTTATATAATTATAAAACGTCCTAATGCGATTTCCACTAGGACATTTCTAAACGGAACAACCTATAAATTTTTAAAATTCAAGTAACTTAAGCAGTACAGTAAATTAGTAGTACAAAAATATTTGTGATATTTAAATAAAAATATTGAAATATTAAAATAATTTCTTCCATTTAAAAAACAAACTTTTTATAAACAATTGCATTCTTTTAATTGCGAAATTAAAAACATTATTCGTAATTTAATTTTTTGGAGCGATATAAAAAAATATATTAATTAAATACGGCAAATGAATTAACAAGTAACTTGGTTATTTTAATTTTAACATAACCAACGTGGAAATTACAAATTTCACTTGTTCATAATTGTTTATGATATTCACTAGTGGAAGATTTTGGATAGTAAATTTCACATTTAAAAATTGCGTACATTATTTTTCGTGGCTTTTCTTTCCTAAATTTTTTAATAATCTTATCATAATCGAACCTATTTAATACAAAATATTCGGTGTATAGTATTTTTATTTTATTTAATCTACCTTCATTCATTTTGTTTCTCACATAATTCTTAATTATCTTCAAACATTAAAAAATTCCTTTGGTTGAAGCATTTGATACATGTAATATTAGAAATAATTTTAAAATAAATTATTTCCACACTTGAAAATGGTTATTTCATGTCGGATACTACATTATGCGCACTAACGTTCGGGTATTATTCTTCTTCTACTTTTGAATTCAACTTCGACTTTAAATTCATATTTATTTACGTCGTTTACATGATTTCCGTTTTGACCTTTTTTTTTTACACTGAATTACCGTTTTTAATTACCAGAGTTCTCACGGTGAAAACTGCCTAGGCTACTTTAAAGACCACCTAAATGTACTTCTTCAGTGTTATGTGATTAATTTATTCTTTGTTTACATTTTGTTAAAGGAATGAATGAACTTGTAATTCTGTAATAATAATTCCCATTTTTTTTTTGTTCTTAGTATATAAGTGATAATGTGTTTATTTTTGCAGTTTCGATTTACTTGTTCGTTAGTACTTCTAATTTTTTTCGACATATTTTCACTAGTTCTGATTTCATTACTTTTGTATTTTTCCAATTTTATCTTAATTTATCATTTTTTTCTCTTTCGGGACATTTTTGTTTCATTCTTCTAGAAATAGTTCTTCTCGGGGCTCTTGTTTATACTAGTAATAGATTACTTTGTTCTACTTTTTTAATATCTAACAAAAAAAAAAAAAAAAAAAAAACGGCAGTAGCAATGAAGAATTGGTCATTCTATCAAATTCAGAATCAAAAGCAGGTATAAAATACTTAAGTCAATAAAGTAAAATGATAATTGCAAATGTTTATAAGTTTTCCAGAATTTAGCTGATAACCCAAATATTGTTAAAAACTTTAATTTTAAATAGGTACAAAAGAACGCTGTTGTTGCATGTGGAATAGCAATGAAAAACATTTGTAATATTAAAAAAAAATGTTAATAAATTGATTTGTAGAACGCCGCGAAAAAAAACATGAACAAAAGGAATTAATTACTGGGATGGATAATTTTAATGAAAATATAGTACGTCATTACGTATTCAGTTTTTCTATTTACATAGTTCATTTTTAAATAATAATACAAAAATCAAATATTCTAACACCTCATAACCGAGCATTACTTCGATTTATTTTAAATTTGCAGATCAATCGAAGTATTAATAAATTTTACAAACATTTAAAAATACAGCAATATACATACATACACCGTTTGTCCGAAAAGTAAGGGGACTAATATTATAAAAAATCGACAAATTCAGATAGGAAAATTTATTCTCGGCTAGTTTCTACATAATCCTCCCCCACCACAATGCACCTTTCAGATCGTTCGTACAACCATTGGAAGCTTCTGGAGAACGCTTCTTTTGGAATCCTTCCCAATGCACGTGTCACAGCTGCTTTAATCGATAGAATGTCGTCAAAACGGATTCCTTTCATGGCAGATTTCAATTTAGGGAACAGAAAGAAGTCACACGGGGCCAGGTCCGGTGAGTAGGGCGGGTGGTGCAACACTGGGATACATTTTTTGGTCAAAAACTGGATCACTGATCCGGCGGTATGAGCTGGCGCGTTGTCATGGAACAGGAAAAAATCTCGGGACTTCCATCTTTCTGGTTGTACGCGTTGAATCCGTTTGCAAAGGCGATTCAGAGTTCCCAAATAGTAGTTGGCAGTCACGGTGGTGCCTGGAGGCACGAATTCCTTATGTACGATACCTTGAGAATCGAAAAATGTGATGAGCATGGTCTTGGTTTTCGATTTTGTCGCGCGAACCTTCGTCGGCCGTGGCTCTCCACTGCTCACCCATTCACTCGATTGCTTCTTGGTGGTAGGGCCATACTGATAAACCCATGACTCATCACCGGTAATAATTTTATCGAGCAGCGAAGCGTCTTCATCGATCAAATCAATGAAATTCTGCGACGAGTTCAGGCGCTGTTCTTTTTGCCCCGGCGTTAAAGAATGAGGAACGAATTTAGAACAGATCTTCCGCTTGTGTAAAACGTTTCGAATCAGCTCGTGAACGGTTGATTTGGGTATTCCCGACTCATCTTCGAGCATTCGGCATGATAAGTGGCGGTCTGCGGCGAGAAGGGTTCGGATTTTGTCGGTTTTATCATCGGTACTCGTCGTCGACGGCCGCCCACTTCTTATCTCGTCTTGCACCGACTCTCTCCCCTCCTTAAATTGTTTATACCACTCGAATACCTTCGAAAGGGCTAGACATTCATTACCATACACTTTTTTTAAATCGTTAAACGTTGGGGTAGCAGTTTTACCGAGTTTAAAATAAAATTTAATTACCGATCGTTGTTCCATTACGAAAAACGTGACACGTTGAAAGAACAGACAAATTACAAGACCGTATCTCACCAAGAAATAATCACACTACTGACCAACAAAAAATCATACGCTATGTCAAAACATAGTACTACGTCACTGTAATAGTTTCCCTCAGATAGCGCCACTCGTTTCTTCAGAAAAAAATCAGTCCCCTTACTTTTCGGACAAACGGTGTATGTATGTATATGAAATACGAAAATTATATTTGCAAACATTGCGCTATTTTTCTATATTGAAGTATTTTTATGTTACACAAAATAAAACTAAATTAAAAATTCATAAAGTATCATCTGATAAAATTTTACAATAACTTGTATACTTTAATTGGTGTAATGTTTAAAATCGTCATGTAAATTGTAAATTTATTTTATCTTCACTTGTTTTTAATTTATTTATCATAGTATTAATTTATTTACTTCTTAATAAACCTGAAATACAAGTGTAATCAATAAAACGAATACTGTTTGCTTCCATTTATTATCAAATTAACAAACAGAAATACTGAAGAATGATAAAATGATGTTGTAGACATTACGCATTTACACAATCAATACTCAAATAAATTTATTACCATGTCTAATTTAATTAGACGTTCAAATGAAATAATAATAACAGTAATAACTGTTTGGTATTTTCATTATTTATATTTACATTTGTATTAATAATTAAAGTAAAAATTATGCAGTTTTATTAATAATTACAGAATGAACCTAAACATGTGAACTGGAAAAAGCGAATGAACAAAATAACACTAAAATGAACTAATTGATTTCATTAATAAATTAATAAATGCGCGTTAAAGTTGTTTTTTTGTTTTTTTATTGAAATAACGACTGAAAAATTTATTCAAAAAATATGTTACTTTGAATAAAGAAATAAAAATTCTAGTTTGAATTTGAATATTAAACATTCGGCAACAACGCTGAAATATCGACTTTTATCGAAATTTTTCCATTGGGACATTTTCGTTGAACAAACTTATAGCTTGTTTGCTATTTATTTAGTAAATGTACTATTTCAATAAATTCTTGATAATTCACAAATTTTTAGAATCCGAAGCTTTCATTAAAACCAATGTTTTTTAAAAGCAATAATTTATGCAAAGAATAAAAGTAACTTTTCATATAACTATAAAATCATTAAGACATTTTGTAAAGACTGTAAATTTTAGTATAGAAGCTACTGAGTAAAAAACAAGAAACGGTTTATTGAAATATAAAAATAAAATAAGTAAATATATGTTGGTTTATTAAAAATACTTTTTCTTACAAAGAAATAAATATAACAGAATAAAAATAAAAGCGAAACAACGAAAAATTTAAGTATTTTGTGAATAAGAGAAAGATAATATTCAAGAGCCGAATAAATTCTCCCGAAATAAAAGTATAACTAAAACAAAAACATTTTCCCACAAAGCTTAGGAAAGACTGAAATATGTTCAAGCAAAAAATTTCTAATTTTTTTAAACTATTAACACAAATAAAATATATACGACTATAAAATCGTCAGGTAAATTATTATTTAAAAAATGTTTGATTAAAAATAATGATTTTTTCAAAAATAATATACAGGATAATATTAAAAACGATAAGTATTTTAGTTTACTTTTTAAAGGAATATTATTAGAAAAATTAAAATAAGTAAATAAAACAGAATTAATCAAGAGAGTGGGCACTAACTTAGTAACTATACATAACTCAAAAGTGAAATACTAAACATGTGTTTAGCTTTTGTACAAATGGATACCAAACATCCTACCACAGCAATTTTAAATCGACTTGGCCACATTATAGGTGTTTTTTGAAAGAAAAAAATCAACACACCCAGAAATGAAGTTGTCTATAGATCACGTTGTTTTAACCAGGGATGAATTCAAGAATCTGTTTCTGGGGGGGCAGAGCTTTTTATATATTTTTACTAAGAAAATATTTTTTTGATATTCCTAGATAAAATCAAATATGTAAAAAATGATTTATTATGTAATTTAAAATAATGAAAAAGTAAGTGTGAATAATAAATTTCAAGTAAAATAACCGATTATAAACAACAATGTTTTTTTAATTAGTTTTAAAATGATTAATTCTAATTGTAGCATTAAAGAACATATTGCAAAAACATTCGAACGGGTTCATTATCTTTTTATAATAAACGAATACGCCGTGGTGTTTCAGTTGTTTTAAATGGGGACTTTTTTTGGAAATAAAAAACAAGAAAAAAGCAACAGAAACAAAAATGAAGTTGTCTATAGATCATGTTGCTTAAAAACAAAAAAGGAATAAATGAAAACCGAAAAGAGAAACGTCTTAATACAATTTATTGATATTAATGATAAATGGATCGACGTGAAAAGTGAGAGTTCCCGTTTACGCTGACAAAAAATACAAACTGCAGTGAATATTTTTTTCAGCTCGTCAATATTTTACATCTTTCACACATTTGCAATAAAAATTTATCAATTTTTTCATAGAATAACAAGCAAACGTCAAAGTCAAATTTTAAATGATCACTTTTTTTTATTCCTATTTTATGGAGTTTCATTTTTCTGTCAAAGATAAATCTGGCAGTTTTGAAATTTAAAAACAAACGACTAACTGAACCATTTCAAAATATTTTGGTAGCAATTTTTGACATTGCTGTAAACAAAGTGAATAAAAAGAATCTTATTTCCTATTAAATTGCTGCATTCTAAAACAGCTTGTATTAAGTTCTGGGGGGGGGGCAATTTTAGAGTTCTGGGGGGCATTGCCCGCCCAAAACCCCCACTGGATTCATCCCTGGTTTTAACTGAAAAAAGAACAAAAAAAACTGATATTTATAAATGGATCGACGTGGTAGTTCCTGGTTACGGTGCTGCTCAAAAAAAAATGCTAATTACAGTTAATACACTTTTCAGCTCGTAAATCTTTTACAACTATTGCTCTTTTGCTTATTTTCAATAAAAGCATATCCATTTTCATGGAGTAATAAGCAAATATCGAAGTCAAATTTTAAAATATTTTTTTATCTTTATTTTATGAAGTTTCATCGTCCTGTCAAATAAATAAATCTAGTAATTTTGAAATTTAAAAGTATATGGCTAACTGAACTAATTTAAAGTATGTTGTGGTAATATCTTTTAACATAATTGTAACCAAAGCGAATAAAAAGAACTTTATTTTCTATTAAATTGCTTGTATTAAGTTCTGGAGGAACAATTTTAGAGTTTCTGGGGAGCATTGCCCTCTCCAAATCTCTCAGCGCGATTGACAAGCTCATCACTGATAAAATTTGAACGTTACTTTTAAATACCCAGTTTTATACAGCATAGAAAGCGGCAACAGTTTAGGTTGTTCTATCCGTATTATTACTCAACAATATTTACACTAAAAAAGGTGAAATAAAACAGTTAAAAATACTGACTTCATTATTTATTCTAAAAATTTAATATAAAAACCGCATTAAATTGTAAAAAATAATTATTTGATAAAAAATAACATATATTTGAATAATATACAAAAGGATATATTATGATAATTCTTAAACATTCAACTTTTTGTAGTTAGCGCTAAATTCAAATTGCGATAATTAAAACCTGTATGAAATATTTTTGATATTTTCAACATTTGGATTATAGAAAACGAACGATTGTGTAATTATACTCATTAAATTGTTTTTAGATATTGTAATTTGAATTTCTTGTCGACTGCAAAAGTTAATGTTACTTAAGGATTAACATAATATCCTTCTTAACAGGCCCGTGCCCAGAATTTTGAAGGGGGGGGGGGGTGAAAATTTTCTTCGCATATTTATTTTATAAATAACAATACATTTTTCACTAATACTCATGCTATTAATAATTTCCATCATTTTGATTTATATATTAATAATTTAAATAAACGAATTACTGTATAAACACATTAATAAAAATGACATACATATGTTATTGATTATACTCGTAACAAAAAATTTTGCATGAAATATTAATGAAGTACCTAGACTATTTCAGTTCTCATGGGGAGGGTTTAACCCCTAAAACCCACCCCGTGGACACGGCCTTGCTTCTTAAGGATTATCGTTCTCAAATAAATTATTTTTTAATTCATTTTTAAAGTAAGTATATCTTCAGTTAATCTAAAAAAAAAAAGAAACAGAAAAAACAATTTTATTTTAAAGAACTACAAAAAAATCTATTTAAGCGTAAAAATTATTCACATTTTAAATCAAGAAAATAAGTGTATTTCAGTGTCGCAAGAAAAAAGTTTAATATAAAATAACAGAACTGAAAATATTGAATTTTGAATTTCAGCTTCAATTAAAATATAATGTGTAATGATAAATTATTAAATGATACCCGAACACGTTGAGAACATTAATATAAAACTGATAAGAAATTTTTACTAAGATCGCTGACTTTAACAATGATCCAACTATGCAAAATAAGAAATAAAGCTTAATATTTTGTTATCGTTGTTCTTAATAAGTTTTACTCTAGATGTATTATTTTTCTTCAAAATATTACACGAGTTAGAAAAAATAAAACAAATGTAAAAAGCATTTCGTTCAGATTTGATTTTTTTTTTTTTGGTATTTGATCACATCCCAAATACCAGTGGTGACAAGTAAATCTGGGGGGCTCTAATGTAAAATTACAATAATTTAAAAAGTGTAATGACATAAACTTATCTTGCTTTTTTGTCTACATTTTAAACTAAATAAAACTGGTTTAATGCATTCAAGTTCTGATTTAATTAAAAAAAAGATGTGAATGCATTTTGTATTTAGATTGAAATTTATTAAATAATATTTTCTAATCTTTTCCTTATATAATGTACAATCCTTCGCGTTGAGTAAGTTTCACTGTTGACGTGTCCACAAAAAAAAAAAAAAAAAAATTACATGTGGCATAATTTTGTGAAATAAGGTAAGCCAAAATATAAAATCCGGGTCTTCTAAGGTTCTTCGTAAACTATATATGCTTCCTTGCATGTAATATTTTTATTACATTTTTCTTCTAGTTCTTCGAAATATTCTATTAATTTTTCTCGATTTTCGAAAACAATATTCACTGTACGCATATTATAGTTCCAACGTGTATTCTAGGTAATTTACGATTTACAATTTCTTGCAGTAGATCACATCTATGAGCAGAATTTGAAAAAAAGCTTGCTACAGCGGACAAATTTGAAAAAAAGATTTTAATTTTATAATCCTGGCTTGTTGCTTTTTGCATAATTAAATTCAACTGGTGCGCATAACAATGAATAAAATGATAGTATTTATATTTTTGTTTTATCTTCGCCTATACGCCATTTGTAGAATCGCTCATTATGCTCCATCGTAAGTTTAAGTAATTAGCTTAAAAGGTTAGTCTCTCCAATATAAATTATATCTAATTCAGTTTCTAAAATGTTGAACGTTTGAAAAATCACCGTGTAAAGCAAGTGTCGACAAAAAGCAGTGCTTCTTGCATTCAAAAGTAACAAAATCCAGATCGCAAAATGTATTATTTAAAGAAGAAAAGCAAGGATAGAAATAGAACAAAAAAAGCAGCAAATTAAAACAGCGTGCTTCACCGGATAAACGGACGACGCAGCGCGCGACGCCGATCTATTGTTAAAACCGGCTATAATCACGTGTAAAATTGACGAGGGCTCACTTTTCGAGAGCCCTCAGACGCCTTTAAGTTACGCTCGGGAAACTTCGGCTTTATTCGTTTTTCGTGTGTATTTTATATGCGGCTTGGAGGCTCAAATATTCTGAGCCCAAGTACCATATTATTGGTTGTTAATATCATGTGATCAAAAAATCAGCTGTTAACGACCTTGACAGTATACTACACTACGAGTAGATCGTACAGTTCCAGCGCAGTAAGCATGAACCCGACAACTGTTATCGAATGTTTCAGCTGTTCGTTTAACAAATCGCGCAAAATGCTTATTTTGCAATTATTTTTAAAATGCATTCTTGCAAAAAAAATTATTTTGAAATAAAAAATTCGTAACACTGATTTTTTTTCTTGAAGTAATTAAATATTATGTATTTTTTGAAAACACACAGGGAGGCTCGCGTCCTTGAGCCCCCTACGACGAGCCGCCTCTGCCAAATACACAATAATTTACGTAGCAGGCTTGTTAATTAAGAACCTATATGAAATTTTGAGAACTTACACTAAAGGGAATTTCTGTAAAACTGAAATACATTTGATTTCACTCGTTTAAAATATGAATAACTTTACGTCTGAATAAGTTTCTTTATAAAAATAATAATTGTCTGTATACTTATGTTTATAGAGAACAAAAAATTCACTATACAAACGAAAACCATAATTTTTATAAAACAATGTTTTTAACAAAAAAGTAGGTGATTCTATTATTCATTTAACACTGCTTTTACATCAATTTTGTCATAAAACATCGTTTTATCTACATGTGATATCGCTATTAAATTTTTGTCCAGGAACAGTGAATTTCAAATATTCTTGATCAAAATGGAAAAAAAAGAAATAAATTGAAGATCCCAGTATAATCTATTTTCTTCTTAACCCGAAACTGCTAGCACTCAATTAGCCCCTTAAGATTACTTTTAATTAATTCTGAACACTGCTGTGGTAACAAGAAGTTATTTATTTTTCATGGCACTATGATTTTTGTTTACATTATCAATAAACAGGACTTAATACACTATTTAAAAGGTTTTTAATCATCGTATCATAACTTACTCTATATTTTAAACATCAGCCAAGAAAAATTGTTTAATTTCCTGTTTCTTTAATCGTAACTTCTATTTTCGATTAAGATCAGGTCTGGATTTAGAAGGGGTCTAGGAGGGCTGCAGCCCCGGGCCACGTCTTATAAAGGGGCTCCCAATAGACACCCACTTCCGACATGTAATAAAAAATTTGTCATATACATCAACTATTTTTTTTAAATAAATAGAATTAACTTTACAGGAGCAAGTGCATTTTTTAATACATTTATTTGTTAATAATTTTGTATCCATTTTTATTTCCTCCTAGAGGAGGAAACTTCAAAATAGTAAAATTTCGAGTTTCGTAAAAACGTACCCGAAATTTGTTTTAAAGTATAACGAGTCAGAGTTCACGTTTTTAGGAAATGCCTGTATGAATGTGTACACGCGCAACACGCGCACATATACTATCCTTTTATGCAAATCATTGGTTAAAATTTTGCTAAAAAATTCATAATTTAAAATTATATATTTTTTTTTGACATTGAAAATTCTACCCATTGTCTATATGATATTTAGTTTTGTTTACATTAATAATTACATGTTAATTCGTGAATTCAAAATAATATAATTAAATTAAATTAAAGAAAATTTAGTTATTCTATAAAACTGATAATTTTGTCACTTTTGAAAAGGGCCCCTAATATTTCCGTAGCCCCGGGCCTGTTTAAGATGTAGGCTAAATTACACATAGGTAGTTGTTGCTTTTGGTCCGCTGGGAAAACGGGTAGTATTATTAAGTTCGTATAATGTTTTCTTTTTACTTTTATTTGTTTGCTGGCATTGTTGATAGCAGTCACCGCTGACCGGCGCAATAAAAAAAAATACAATTTAGTAATTACTTAGAGAAAAGTGAAAAATAGCCTCTTATCTTTTTTACCGCCTCAATAAATTGAATCTAGGAGTAATATTTAATACAGACATTCGCGAAGCGGATTATTAGGGATTACTCCTTTTTCCCCTCCAAATATCTATAAAAACTAAGATTTTCAAACTGATAAAATATTGAAATCGATTAACAGGTTGAATAAAATCTAAGTATAACTGGTTACAACCGAATAAAAATTTTTAACACAAAAAGCACAAAAACGAAGAAAATTTTTTTAAAAAGTTGGTTCAATTGAAATTACAAAAAAAAATTGTTCATTTAAGAAAAAAAAAATAGCGAAAAAATTTAATAGAATTGAAGGATAATGTTGATCAAATTTCTGTAATAGCCTGAGAGCTCATCAACATTTTTGGGTAGGTATTTGAGACACTCCGAAAACTTGCTCAATACGTCCATTAGTAATATCTAAATGCGAAAAGACAGATCTGGCTGAAGGGTTAGAGGGCTTAAGCGACCCTTAAATGTTTAAAGATGGGAAATTTTTTTTGCAAGAAATGTATTTGAGGCACGATGAAATTTTAATATGTTAAAATTTAATATTTGAAGGGTTAAAAAATCAAAAAGCTAGATCATTTATCTAGGGCAAAAGTGTTGCTAGGTGCTTGTAAAATTACGTTTTAAAAAATCGAAAAAATGTACTTGAGGTATTTTGGAATTTATGCAGGATAATATTCGTGGCTAAAAATAAATACTTACAAAAAAAAAGGTCGTTTCGGCGAGACATTTTACCTGCCAGGCGATTGAAAATGTTCAACGTGAGTGTGAGTGAGTAGCGCTATGGGTATATTAAAGTTGATTCTTCTTGCATTTCTTCAAAAATATCGTCTTTTAAATTGTTTACCGGAGATATATTTTGATAAATTATACCAACAATGTCGTGTAATGTGCCTTTACCTGAGGCAGCGTCAACAAAACGATCGAAGTTGTCAAACGCTATTCCGTAACCCATTTTCAGCAACAAAACCTTCAAGACACAACATGGATCGGCTGGTTGATGAAAATGTAGCCTCTGTTTCTAATTCTTCTATCGTATGGTAGCTGCAGCAATGGCCATAACTATTTATGATCTCAACAACTTTTCGGGAACTCATTATACTTTTTAATGTCATACCAAGTGTAATATGTTTACTGGTTTCTATTTTTCCATGTGTAACACATTAAAAATTAAATCGGCCGCCAATGAGAAACATTTTCGTTCATATTCCGTGGATTTTATACTTTTGTAACAATACCCATACAATACAGCTGAATAAAATTTTTTTATTATTTTTGGTCTTTTGCTTTCTTCCTCCAAGAAATCCGAGGTGTGCAAATTTACGGGTAATGGTGTTTTTTACATGTTTAAAATTGTTTGCCGTAAAATAAGAGTAGCATTTTGGGCAAACATCTTTCTATTCTCTAAGAGAAAACAAGTCATCATTGACTAAATAACTTTTTGGTCTCACAATTTTTTTACTGTCCATTAATATTTTTTTGTAACTCATGTTTAAATTTATTACTTTTTTTTTCCATTTCATCTCAAAGTAAACTTTACTGAATACGTTGTCATATTTTTTACCTTTTGTTATTGCTATGTTCGCTATTATATCTACATAACTATTGCATATCGAAATAAAAGTGTGGAATGTTTTCTGTTCCAAAATACTTATGCTTATTTATGCAATTGTAAATTTTTGTGGTAATTAGTTTCCAGTTTTTTGTCTAACTCTCGCAATGTATAGGGTGCGGCAGAGAAACCTACCACATTTCAAAAAATTATAGCGCCCTCTGTAGGCAAGGTAGCGAAATAAAACTAGTCGCATTCGAAAGAGGAAGAGTGCCGAATTTTTTCAGTACTATTACGAACCACCATGGGTGACTGGTCTGCGGTTGAGCGCGCATTTGCTGTAGAGCAGTTTTTTCGCAATCAAGATTCTTACACTGCTACAGTTCGCGAATTTCGAAAACGTTTCGGGTTAGATGGGAAGAAACCTGTGTTTTTTAACAAAACTTTACCTTTGTGGGTTAAAAACTTTCGTGAGACCGGCTCTGTGCGTAAAAAAAAACCTCCTGGAGTTCCTAAGACGGTAAGAACCTCGCCGATGATCGCGCGTGTTCGTGAAGCCATTCAGTCGAGTCCAAGTCGCTCCGCCCGTATGCACGCAAAAAACTTGAATGTGTCTGATCGAACTGTAAGAAAAATTCTTCACGAAAATCGGAATTTCCATCCCTACAAGATACTCTATAGCCAACAGCTTTTAGCCGCCGATTTTGCCAGCAGAAAAGCGTTTTGTGAGGCCAGCGCGCTCACCCGATCTTTCTGTTTGTGATTCTTTTTTGTGGGGGTATTTAAAGTCAAAAGTTTATGAACGCAAACCTCGAGACCTGGAAGAGTTGAAAACAGAGATTCAACGTCATGTTGCGGCTATTCCGACGACTATGTTGAAAAAAGTTTACGATAATTTTGTTTTACGTACGCGTAATTGTATCGAAAATCAAGGTCGTCATTTAAGTGATATTATTTTTAAAACAAGGAAGCTGCCAAAATAATTTTTTATATTAAAAAAACTGGCATTCTTCCTCTTTTCAATAAAAAAAAAAAATCATTTCACTATTTTTAATAGGACAGGCGCTATAATTTTTTGAAATGTGGTAGGTTTCTCTGCCGCACCCTATATTAATTAACTTATGTCTTTTTCTGATTTCCAACACTTCAAGACTTTTTTAAAAGTTTTTTCGTTAACACTCACATGAGTGGTCGCGCGGACTACTATTGTAGTCCGTCACAATTATTCATTTTTTTTTAGTAATTTTAATGTGATTTTTATTGATTTTTTGCGCTTATCATATTTTATAAGTTTTTAATAATATAACCCGTATTTATAAATACTACGAGTAAGATTGTAACATGAATAACAGACAAATTAAAAGGTTCGGTGAAAATATACAAAAATTGAATAAGAGCGAGAACAATTATCTTACAATTTAGAGAAGACATGTATTACACACTACTTAGCAGTGGTCATTACATATACATTTTGTATATTTATGACACGACTTTCTGGTTGGTTTAATTTTAACTCGACTACATAAATAACAACGACCCGGTGTTCTTCTATTTGCCTCGGGAGTAGTATATTTATCTTTATCAAGCTTCAGCAGTTGCTGACCACGTTCCTTGATTTGCCTGGGTATCATCTGCCGGTTAATTCGTTTTTCAATAGCTAGTTTCATCAATTCGAAAGCTAACGTTTTTAAAAAATTTCTTCGGTGTATAATATTACTAGTATTATTATCTGTGTATATATTGAGAGCATTATTCCACTGATATTCAAAAGATTGAAAAATACTGTTAGTGACCAACGACGGGAGTTTCTAGATACGCCATAAACAGATCAATACCGCATTTAGTTTCATTGTAGGTTGTGACGATTTCAGGTTTTTTTTGTTCGTTTGTAGATTGATCGATATTTTTGTCAAAATGCATTGATGATATCAGAATAACTGATTTATTCATGCTTGGAACATAGGAAACTTGCGTACTTTATCAAGTGTGTAACTCATATTTTGTATTAGAATAAGAAAAAACACACAAAAAAAGCGTATTAAAGCAGAGTGAGATCTGCTCATCACCGCGACCCGAGTCATTGTGTCTTTTGCAAAGATTAAAAAAACAAAATTCACTTATTCACTGCACAAAGTATAAAAAATGACAACAAAAAATACAAAAGAACTCAAAAATTTTAATTATTTATTTATTAAGCGACTAGAAAAATGATAATATGATAAAACACAATTATAACTTCACACAGCTTCGAGCCAAAATGACAGTAACAATCGACGCATAATACAAAAATACTAGCAATATTCGTTAACTCCTAACTATCACGTTACTGGTCGCGCGGACTACTATTCTAGACCGTGGGAAAAAATGTAAAATAACTTAAGAAGTATGCGGAAACTGCAGAACAAAAACAACGACATGTTTTGCGTCACACTCTAACAACAAGAAGGTAACAAAAACCTCATCACCCAAATCCACGAAAATTTAAAATAGCTGACAAAACAAAAGTGCTGGACTACTATTGTAGTCCGCGCGACCACTGTAGTGTTTAACACAATCATTTTTTTATTGTCTTTTGAGCAAATTAGCGAATGATAATGAAATTAATAACAAAACTATGGGGAATAATAACAAGTAATACAGTAATACGTTGTATTATAAGATTGAAAATACTCCAAAGTGCTAGGAAAAACCCCTAGCGTGGCTGTAAGTCACGTTGTTACGCGAGAGCCAATCGCATCGCAGCGTCCTTCAACTGAGACATGTGCGGGTATACGCTCTCACTTACACTTTAACCTACCCATAGCGCTACGCACTCACACTCACGTTGAACATTTTCAATCGCCTGGCAGGTAAAATGTCCCACCGAAACGACCTTTTTTTTTGTAAATATTTATTTTTTGCCACGCATAAATTCCAAAGTGCCTCAAGTACATTTTTTCGATTTTTTAAAACGTAATTTTGCAAGCACCTAGCAACACTTTTGCCCCGGGTAGATGATCTGGCTTTTTGATTTTTTAACCCTTCAAATACTAAATTTTAACATATTAAAATTTTATCGTGCCTCAAATACATTTTTTGCAAAAAAATTTCCCGATCTTTAAACATTTAAGGGCCGCGCTTAAGCCCCCTAACCCTTCAGCCAGGTCTGTCTTTTCGCATTTAGGTATTACAAAAGGACGTATTGAGCAAATTTTCGAAGTGCTTCAAATACCTACCCAAAAATGTTGATGAGCTCTTGGCCTATAATGAAATAAACAGAAATTAATACTTATAAATTTGTATCATACATAAAAATGAATGTTTTTGTACGAATGTTTATCCATTATGCATTCCTGTATTGCTGGACGGATAATGCTAAAATTTTCAGGATGTATTCGTGTTGTCTAAACGAATGTATTAAGGTGCGGTTGAGTTTTCCGCCCCTTCCCCTTCACGAAATATGAGGTTTTAAGTAGTTGGCATGCGACCAGCGGTACAGATATACAGACGGGATGAGTGAAAAAAAAAAATTTTTTATAAAATTTTAAATAAAACGATTACTATGGTAAATAATCTCTAGGTAATATTTTATTAATTTCTGGTGTAAATACACCGCGTTCCGTTACTTTTTTTTCACGTCACTGATATCATCAAACTTTCATGACATGAATTTAACATACAAGTCGCGCTTCTAACCTAACTGCTGGACTCTTTGCAGAGAGTTAAAAAAAAAAGTACTGTTTTATATTTTTTTTTATAGAGAAATAAAAAATTTTGCAACAGAATTTTTAATATTTGCTACCGGAAATGTTATTTACATTGAAATTTGAAATATTTACTTAACTATAGTAGTAATAAATTAATTTTAATAAAATGGGTTGAAAGATATAAGTGAAGATGTTCTCTTATATGTGTAATTATGGGAGATCATCATGTCAATAACTCAGCCACTTTTCAAAACGATGGCTGTGTGTGCCATTTTTAGCTGAGCGAAAATTTTTGTTATATCACGGCAGACAAGTTATAGAATGATTGATAATCTTCAGTTAAACGTGAAACGTAAAGACCATTTTTTGTTGGATGGTGGTAAACATGTTTCCCAAAGAAAGAAAAAGAGTATTTACACAAATATTATTCTAGATAAAACGAAATTTTTTTATGAATTTCCAAGTACAGATTTAAACGAGTATATTAATACATGGGCGAAGCCGTGGGTAACAGCTAGTCCATACATATATTTTCTTTCTAAGCTAATTATATATTAATAACTACGTTATTCTTAGCCCGACCCCCATCACTTTTTTTTGTCTTAAAACGTTATATATATATATATTGTTTATATTAGAAGACAAAGTATTGATTGACAAAATGGATTGCTAGGAAATGACAATCTCATTCTTATTTAAGAAGACAAAGTAGCGAGAAAATTGATTGCTTGACGTTGTCAATTTTCCTCATTCTATACGAAGTATAAAAGTGAACGAGCTGGGGGTCCGGAGTTGTCACTGAGCGGGGTCAAGGGGCGGAGCCTCTTAAGAGGTACGAAGAGCCGAGTTATATATATGTGACGACGCATGGAGAAAGAGACCTAAGGGTCAAAAAACCGATTTTTTCCCCATACTATAATCTGGTGTAAAAAATGTAGGAGAATCGAATAAAATTGGTCTCAAGTTTCTAAAATCATTTTTGAGACGCCAACTAGCGCATGAAATGCGCGGAATCCGAAAATCTAATTTTAAACTTTAAACGGCTCTCCTAAAAAAATTTATTTTTTACTCTTAGGTCCTTTTCTCCATGCACCGTCCTACATATATGTATATATATATGGTATATGTTTATATAGATATATATATATATATGCTTTGTTTGCTACGCTTATTAAATCAAAATGGTCATCTATTTTCTTGTTTAAAATGTAATTTCATATATTGAAATTTTTTTTTACACTGAATTTCAGGTTTTCATTAGTAGAATATTTAATTCAATTTAAGCAACTGAAAAATGAAACCCGAATCGATTAAACAAAAATGAGTCATTCGTATATAAATTTAATATTTAAGAACAAATAGCAGTAACCGATTGAGTTAAAAAATTAGATAAATCTGCGTTGTGTTCGCTCTAAATTAAAACTATTTTCAGTTTTTACAGGAAACTAATTAACCGAAAACTCGCGTAAACAAGTGCCGTGAAAATAATAGAAAAAATATTGGCTGGTAACGGCTATATTATTTAAACGGACTACGCTATTTTACTTTCAGTAGACTTATTTGTTTTCGCAGCGTTCACAGAAAATTATCGTTATCATGTCCTATTTAACAATTTGGCATCCCTTTAAAAAACACTCTAATTACTACTTTTAATATATGGAAGAATAATAAAAGTTCTTTGTCCAATTTCAGAATTTTCTTTTTTTTCTTTTTTTAGGACCTTTACCTAGAAACAAATAGTAACGAAAGAAGTCGGTTATATTTTAATTCGATCAGAAATCTTTGCTAAAAAGGAATAACTAGTGCGGAAGGAAAGGACAGGATATAGGAAGCACAATAAGGAGTAAGGAGCCCAAGCCTCAACAAACAGGAATACAAAGTGCTCCGCAGAAAGAGATGAACACTCGAAGAACACATGATCGGCGTCGCAAATAACTGCATCATCAGGATGGAGGGAACAATATGGGGAGGAAAATTTCAGAAAATCGTGAAGGTATAAAAATTAGCGTGTAAATACATTCTTTAAAACGCAAAAAGGTTTCTGATAAATAAAATTTTATTCAAATTGGTTTGATAGTTTCTTTTTCCTCGGCTAAGAACAAAAATGGGACAAGCGGAATTTTAAAAATTGCGTATTATTCGATTTAGTGTACCAAAATGGACGTTAAAGTTTTTTTTTTTTTTTTTTTTTTTTTACCGTAAATTCTAAACTACCGGCTAAACGTTACAATTTTATTTATATGATAGATATTTAGTTTCTAAATCGTGTTAGATAAAATACATGAAAACATTCAAAAGTATTTTAGTAACTTTTAATACGTGCTTCGGTGAAAATATAATTTATAATGGATCTAAAGATGTCGATATTTTATTACGACTTTCTTTTATTAAATTCGCTAAAATACATCGGCCGATCGTGTTTAATTATTTTTCGAAAAATCATGTGAAGAGACTTTACGTAAACTTTATTAGGCTTTACTTTTAGAGAACTTGTAAAATGGATATGGATAATAATTTCACGATCTCTACAATTAATAATTCTCGGTGCCGCGAATATCGGTATAAAGTAATGGCCGGGTTTTCCTATTTGGAAACAATGTTATTCTAACGTTTTATTTATATGTATTTTTTTTTTTGAATATTTTTTTAACAGCGATAAAAATAACCCGAACTATTTTTAAGAAATACGAGTTTAAAACGTGATTCATTAAAAATTTAATTCGAATTTTACGGGTAATTCGTTTTCGTAGTTTTTATTTTTGTTTTAATTTTACTCTACAGTTTAAAAATAAAAACAAAAGGCTTAACAATACAAATGTGTCAAAACGACATATTTAAGATTACTTTTGCATAAAAAATAAAATCGAAACGTTCAAACATCCAGCTGCTTTTTTTTGTTCTATGCAGTAGTGTAACTTGCATCCATACACTTAGAAAGCCGAATAGTACTTGCTTTTTTTAAATCGAGTCTAATTAATATTTTTTAACGACATTATTTTACAGGTATTGCGCTGATCACACTCGCATTTCTAACAAAGAAAATTTAATTACGCACACTGTATTACAACCAATTATTACTACTATTTAAAATAAAAAGTAATGAAAAACAATTAAAATTTGCAAACGGAACGGCAGAGTAAGAGATAAAATCGGCTACCGTAACCTTGCAAATACGTCAGTTCTAATTAAACAGGAAAAAAGAAAATATAAGGTCGGCCGACGAATACGATGTGGAAAAATCGTGTTAAGACATCTCATTTCACACGCACCATTTCAAAGGTTGTGCTTACAAGGTGTAGGTATCTAAATTATCAGCGATTTTCGTTAATAACTAGCGCACTATTCGTGTGTACCAAACGAATATATAAATGGTTCAAGAAATATGGAAAACTTCCTTCGGGATAATTTTTAAATTCATATTTTAGCATAATACACTGTTTAAAAAAATACGGCAAAAACATATTAAACATTGAACAAAGGTAAACCATTTACGAAACAATCGGACGTTAGTTATATTTTCTTTTATATTCACGTAAATTGACGGAAGACGGCAAATATTTAGTAGTTTAAGTCGAATTTGACAGCACTGCGATGATGTCGTCTACGATTCTTTACGAGGATACAGTTAATAGAGATGAATGATTTTCCATTATAGTGTATGTTGACTCCCCAGAAAGGAAGGTTTCTTTGTTTTTTAAGGCTAGAGAACATCAGTCCAATTTATCACTCGCAATATCTAAATTTCTACTTCAAAAGTAACATAAGGCAGCATTTATGTAAGAATGAAAAAGAGAAAGAAAAAATAAAAATTAAAAAATAAATAAATACAATACTTTAATTCCGAATAATTTAAATAATAATCTTCTGTATTTTTAAGAAGATGAATACTAACCAATGCCATAAGGCGGGAAAATACCAGTAGATGTATTATACGTGCATCTTTTCTGCGCTTCGTATTTTTGCAATTAAATAAAATCGCGTAGTTCACAGAAATATGCGTAAAATAATCGCCGATATTGTTATTTTTCTCAAAATTTAGCTCAATTCTTGTATGCTCTATCCGCAATCTGCGACCCGCGATGACTAACAAGGTATTTCCGCTTGTATACGGTGAGGCCAGAGCGTACGGAAAGTTAACGGTGTATCGCCAAGGTTAAAACTCGCTGTACGATCCTTAGACAATAGATTAGGCCAATCATTATTTACGTTCTTTTTGGCTTTACACGACAAATTTGTAGAAGGTCTAAACAGGAATGGTGGTCCATCCACACTCGTCTTCTTGGCCGCATTATCCACCAGCTCATTCCCATCGACACCACAATATCCAAGAACCCAACAAAATTTAATTGTGATGCCATTGTCAGTTAGTTGGCAACACTTCTTTTTAATATTACAACCGTCCGTTTATCTTACATCCATCAGTATATATCAATATAAAATTGGAGTATACTTTTTTGACATCGTTAATAAAATGAAAGTTAATTATCAAATGGTGTATTATGTCGTTTAAATTATACAATGAAATATATTAGGTTGCAATTATAAGGAAGGCTGAAGAACGCGAACGGATACACAGAGGAGAGGGTCGGGCTAAACTGATGATATATTTGGATAGTAATGGTAGCTACGAATCTTTTAACCGCCAATTATTATGTATTTTCACAATTTTATTCGCTAGTGGTAACGGGATATGATTACAATATTTACGAATGAATTTGACGGTTAATATATTTCTCCTGAAGGATAGAGGCGGTAAGTTTGACTCCGCCTGCAAACGGGGAAACTTGAGAAGGTCTAATAATACCCTCCCTAGGCCACAGTCTCAACTATTTTGTACCAAGTCCAATTTCTTAAGACTCGCAATAGCGGCAGAAAATAGACCATACAACCATAATCCACTTTCGATCTAATTAATGTCTCTTATAATCTTTCTGTTATTGCTGCGTCAGCTCTTCGAGACGTATTACATAATGCTTTAGTGGGGTTGAATAATTTAATGTTCTTGGCTCGAACGTCTGCTATATGTCGTATTCAAGTGGGTCTATGATCTATTATTAAACTTAAATAATTTCAAAATAAAGTTCTCCGAACAATTACCAATGTGGTGGTACGCAACAAATAAAATCCACTCATTGCGAAGTAGAATAGATGGACAAGACTACAAACACACTTAAATCCAAATATGTACAGCGACTCGACCAATACACGAACGTCGAAGCAATATGCCTGCTTGATAACAGGCAGACAAGGGGAGAAGACTATTGTGAAAACATATCCTAGATGGTACATTGGATTAGTAGGCAGGGTGGACTACCTCGCACAATTTATTATATAAACACGAATATTAGCTAAATTAATTGTGGCCTCTCTGGCTGTAGTATTATAAGTTTGTAAAAAAAAAAAAAAAAGAGAAAAAAAAAAGCATACTTCATACGAGACAATAAATTAACAGGTTGTCCGTGAACATCAATGCAGGAATTGTGTATATTACGTGATCTAGTAGTGAAGTAGTTGAAGAAGATTTTGACGTGGATACGTTAAATCTGTGTAGGTCGATTCTATGAGTTCGTGTTACACTAAAAATTTATTACCACAATTTTCAAAAATGTAATATATACTAAATTAATAACTTTAATCAGCAATAATCTTTAAATTCGATAAAAAGTATTGGTTTGAATTCATTTTTTTTTCTTTTTCGAACTTAAAATTTTCAAACGTACTTTGTCGTTTACAAAATTAACTTTTCTTTTATTGTAAAGACGATGACCACCATAAACAACTTTAATTTGTGTTACTTCGTGAAAAATACCTGCCAAACAAATTGACCACCAATTTAACACAATTTATCACTGAAGCGTCAGTCCGGAGCTCTTAATTTCTTCACCACGCCAGAAAACCTGTATCTCTCATAGCGTAATTCGAAAATTCGGGATTATATTTGCAATGAAAGAAGGTGTTTTGCTTTCTGTCAATTTCAAACGCTTAAGTTTAACAAAAAAAAAAAAAAACAAACAAATAAATGCCTATTTTTAAAACTTTAATTACGCGCATCGTTAAATTTGGATATGTTTCTAAATAAATTACATATTAATTCCCACTATTAATTAAAACCACGAAAAAACAGGTACCACGCAGGATCCCAAAATTTCTTATCGCCGTCTTTTTTTTTTTAGGTTTCGTTGATAAATACATTTTGGAAGGATGGAGTTTTTCTATTTTAGTTAATAATACCGAAATAATTTAAACGGTTACGGATAAAACGAACAAGTACTGATCTGATTTGTGTAGTTAGATCATAATATGCCGGAATTAATTACAATTTACTAAACCGCAACAGCTATGCTACTTGTGATAGGTCTCGGTTACTTGTAGTACGCGCACTACAGCGTTTGGAAGCCACCGGCGCGAAACATTTAACAATAGGTTAAAATTTAATGGCAGCTGGTAAATTTAATTTAAAAAAACTAAATTCGTTGTCCGAACTTTGTTACCCAAAGACTGTGTTTAATTTTTCTAAAATAAATCATTCGTTATAATTAAGATAATTTACTTAAGAACCGAGGAATAGCTTGTAAAATTCCGCCTTCGTTTTCTTACGTTTGATTTCGCTGAACAAATTAATTTAGAACACTTTCTTCTACACTAAGATTCGTAAAAAATATTCGATATCCGATTAGTATTACCAATTATTTTTCATTTCTCCGGAAATATAATAAAAAAATATTATCGTTACGTAAAGTACAATATTTACGTATACATTACCGAAAATTAATGCAGCAGTAAAATGATAATTATTTAGTTGTCAAACTGTTTAGAAATATATGAGAAATATTCTATTCAAAAATAAATTCAAATTGTGCAGCTAAATTTCTTGCAGTCCGTACAGAGTACGTGTAGAGGGGCGCCACATTATCACTTTGAATAGTATGGACGATAATATTTTTAAAATTATACACGCTTATCCGGAATTACGATTTTGAACTTTAGTTTACTCGTACAACAATTACACTGCAGATACTGAATAGGGAAAATTTTCAATCACGAAATTTCCAAGCGTTCGAAAACTACAATACATTATTAGGATTATTATAATTTCTTAAAAATAAAAATTACGGTTCTACTTTCAAAATGAATTTGACTAACTTTTTCTGGGTTTTCAGAATTTTACGGCCCTTTCTCCGACTTGAAAAACAATGGTCATACAGAAAAAACCGCACACCTAATTTATAAATATTTCGCAACATGTTTTTTACCATACCAGCTACACCTTTCTTCACGATAATGATAAAGTCTCAAATTACTTAAAATTTTTAAATTCTCCCATAAAAAACAAAAAAAAGACTAAAATTCGTTAACATCTAATGTTCTTTTTTCTCGATTACTGGCGAAATGTGGTAAAGTGTTTTATTACGAACACGGACTATCTATATAAATGTACATGCACTAGGATTTTGCAATCATTTTTAATATTTTCAAGTTTTCAACACACGACTATTTTTTACCTTCTTCAAATTCCTCGACATTTCCGCAAAGAGGCCATTCACTAAATTAATATTTAAATAAATAAAATAATTAAAATAAAAAATAAATTAAATAAAAAAAAAGAAGGTACGTACACCTTTAGAAAAATTGACAGAACTAAAATTTCTTAAAAATTTGAAGAGCAAAGTATAAAAAAAAGCATGCGTGCACATGTATCATTACATTTTTAAATTTGGGAAAATTATTATTTATTTGATTTTATTTTATTTGATTTTTTCTAGCAATTCATGGAATTTTTATATTTGAAGAAACATTAATTCACATCACCATTCAACTTATAATACGCGACCTTATTTTTGTTTCCAGCTCGTTTTTGTCTTTTAACGAAATCAATAAAAATTAGCAGATATATTTTTTCGCCCATAATATACATATATACGGACACATACGTATATACATATATACATATATATATATATATGTGTATGTACACATATAGTATATACATGCCGTTATGGCACACTGCAATTTGCGTTTATACGAACAGAAGATGATTTTAGTTTTTATTAATATTTATTTGTAATTCCTACATTTATTTCATAACACAAATTGGCGCTTTTCATTCTCGTTTTTAAAATATACTAGAAAAAATAATAAAATAAAAATGAAAACAATCGTAATAATGCTTCGTTATAATTTACTTTTAAAATAAATATACGACAACATAGACAATTAAATAATACCCTAAAAAAAGAAGAATGGTAAGTCTTTACACACTGATTTTATCCATTCAAAGTATGAAAAAAATTACAAATTGTTTCTCATAAAAAAATCTATCAAAAAAATAACCATTTGTACCGATTTCGTGTAAAACATGTCTACGTATATTATGCGTATATGTACACGCGTGCACATATGCATACGCAAATACGCATATACACACATAAACGCATTAAGGAGGCGACATTCGAATTATTCGTAAGTGTAGTAGGAGAACTAGTAATAGTAGAAATAGAATAACATAGTAGTAAGTATCTGAGGGATAAGAAAAAAGACGTTTTGTATTCAGGTATAGTCAAAGTGAATTTAACTGGGGCACGATCGGCCGGCTATCTAACTTACTGTAGTCTAAATGGAATTCTTTCGGTACCTTCCTCCAATTCTGGGCATCGAAAAAATAATACATGCCCCGTTCGTACGTCGGCGTCTTCTCGATAATACCTAGGCCTGGTGAATGTGATATCCATACTTTTTCTTCGATGTGAAAACGCCAGTCTCTACTATACCTACAGATTTAAACACACGCAAAAATTTTTAAAAAAAATTGTCAAAGAAATAATAATAGAAAACCAAAGTAGTAACTCTTTTAACATTGTTCAAGTACTTGAAAATTTTTAAAAATTACGATTAACAAAAAGATTATATATATATATATATATATATATATATATATATATATATATATATATTTTTTTTTATCGTAACTTTATGAAAATCCGGTTCTACGAGAATTGAACGGAAAGTATAAGGTTTCCACATAGCATTTTTTTGATACAATAGTAGGAGAGCAGTAAACGTCTAAACGTGTAGCTACGAGAATTTTAACATCGCAGCAAGATCATATTTTATCTACAACTCGCAGACGAAAGACGATGGCGCGGCTGTGATCGAAGCAATTATAATTTTTTGTAGCCTTTTTTAAAATTAAGTTTTTGTAAATTTCCAACTTTCCCGAATTGTTTCGATTAGTATCGTGCGGTAATATAGCGTATTTGCGATGATTAGAATGTGCATTAAACAGAGTAATGCTTTTACGTGATGTTAAATACTCGATGATATTGTAATTTGAATTGTTATTTTTAATTTGAAAAATGCAAACAGAAAAGTGAGGAATTCTATTAATGATACAACGGAATCAAATGGCAAATGTGTTTACGCTTAACGGGGAATACTGATTATTAATGGTTCGGCAAAAAATTTTGCCCACTGTCGATTAGTAAAAATACGATTTAGTTCTTCGTCTCCATTTTTCTCACATTTTTATTTATACGTATGAACTGAAAAGCCGCCTTTTTCATCCGCATGAAGCTAAAATTCGAACATGAAACTTTAATTGCGTTTCACTTTTGATGTGTTCGTAAAACAAAAAAAGTAATCAAAACTGTCCTTTTTTTTTTTTTTTTTTTTTTTTTTTGAGGAACGCATCAGTCAAGGAAAGGCTTTTCGGTCATGTCTTGGTTCTGTTCCGGTTGATTCAACTGATTTTTTCTTCTTCTGTGGATGCTACCAATAGATATTATTATTAGACGATAAGGCGAATTGTAACGATTGCATAACCGGAGAAAAAACTACTTTGAGGTCATTCGGCAAGTTATAACTGACGATCAATAAAAAACCACAAAACAAATTGCATTCAACATTTTTCAAAATATTTTGCATAGGATGACCAATTCTAACTATTCTCGTTCTTTTACGCGTACATAAAATTACCAAGCAGAACAAAAAATAAAGCACTTACAATTCTGATGCGGCGGCCATTTGCAACGTGTCTCCGACGAACATATAAAACAAAAAGAAAAGTAGATCATCCTTAAAGCGCTGTAATTTTACCTCTGGTAACCTACGGTTGAAAGAAAAAATAAATAAATATATAAATGTATTATATACGTGTTTTAAATGTATGTAAGAAAAAATAATTTAAATAAATTTTAAAATGAAATCTAGTATTGCTTTGTTTTTTTTGTTTTTTTTAATACACATAGGTTTTTTAAAAGTTTATAATTAAAATTAACACATTAATATAGAAAAAATTATTAAAATCTTCGGCCGACAGAAAAAGTAGTCGTAACCTGGGTTTACGGTTGTCGCAAAAGTTCACAGACATCAGATCCTGTTTTCTTTTTTGAAATTCTTCACACTTTTTATAATATTCCTTTCAAGCAAAAAACCGGGGAAAGTTCCTTCATATTAGAGACTTACATATGTGCGCGACTGCAGTGTAATTGTAAAACAATTTAAACAGTACAACAAAATATCTTTTAGCCATGAGAAGAAAAAGTGTATCAAACTTTTGATTGTTTTTTTTTTTTTTTAAATATTTAATGAACGTTAAATCAGAAAACTTTAAAAAAAAAAAAAACCTTAGATACAGGCGAAAGAAACAATTTTGGAAATCATTATGTAGAATGCGAAAATTATTCAAAACAAGACAAGTTTATTATTTTTAGAAATTCCTAAACCGGTTCGAAGAATTTTAAGAACGAAATTATCGACTTCTTTTAATAGTCAGACTAGTAAACCTTTTTCGAAGTTTTAATAGTGCGTAATGAACACTCAAAGGCCAAAAAGGGCAACGAGAGACTACAGGACTGTCCCCGTCTGAAAATGCAAGGAAATTCTACGCCATTCTACAGAACACTATTACGCTTCGACTAACTCTTAAAGAGAATTAAAACCAGAGACAGCTACATCGAATACTTTTTATTCAGACAAAAATCGGAAGAAACTGTTTTAATTGACGGCAACATATATTTATATTGTTTTTACTCTTAATTTAAAAGAATTTGAGGTTAAGTACATCGTACTTCATAATTTAAATCTCTTCCCGTAAAATGTTCGATTTTTCCATTTTTTCCCGAATTTTTGTACAACGAAAATAATGATAAATAGCCAGATGATGGCAGAATAGCGGTGAAAGAGAACGATTAAAATCGGAAATGTGCGAGAAATCAAATATACGTAAAGTCTTGCTGTCCTTAAAGGGAGTTGTGAGTGAGAGTCTAGTACAAAAAGAGCAAGGGAACATTCTCGTAACTGATCGCGAAATCTGCAAGCGGTTTAGGTCAGTTCTAACTTAAGATTCTTTGAAGATCCGTTCTTAGATCTTGTTATATGCTTCTTCTTTTCTTTGATCATACAGATGCGCCCGCAAGCTGACGATCACAGTGGAATTATGATTTTTGCCAGCATTTACGAGGGTTTTTAATTTTTTCACAATCATTCCAGTCTCGTAATGGTGGCAAACGACGGGCAGATTGTTCGTACTCTGAATCTATCAGACTGATGGTGGCCGTATTATTTTCGTTTTCTACCGTACGATTATATCGGGGATATTAAAACCGCTGGTTGCCTCTCACCTTCTCCGTTATATTTTCTGTCGTCGTAATTTAGTCCCGCACGTTCGGGTTAAAATGTGTTAAGAGAAAACGAACTAGGGAACACGGAAACTGGAAACAGATACGAATGAAAAGAATTAAGCGATAACTCGCTAGGAAAGGAAAACTAGAGGATCAATCACTATTATTTTGAGATTATATACTTTTAGATAGAAATCCTAACCACAAGGCAGCGCTGTCATTACTAGAATAATTGTCCGTATGAAAAACTTTCCGCCAGTAGCTCCTTGTTAGATAAAACCAATTTCAAGTAAACGCATCGGAAAATCGTAGTTTTGTTTTAGTTGGAATTAATTTAGAAAGAAAAAACAAAGCGACGAATTTAACAGTGCAGGACTTGTTCTTGTCTACTTTTGTAATTTCAATCGTTTGCTTTCTTTTAGTTGAAAATGAGTTACGCTTGAAATTGTTTCTAGCACCCTTTTACTTTGTACTGAATTTCGACTATGTATAGTTTACCCTAATTCTTTATCACTCTATCATAATTTTATCACTGCCACTAATTTTACACGCTTAAATCTAAAAAATAGGCTAAATAATATAAATACTGAATTAAAACTTTGTTTAACCGTTTTTATTTATTTATTTTTTTTTTGGATTAAACATTTTAAGACGGGTTTTGCGTCTTTTTTTTTCTTCCTACCCTGGGCGCGTCAGCGGCCTTGACCCAACAACATGAAAAATTAAGAGATAGAATTAAATAGCCAGGCGGTCAGAAATGGAAAAAAAAAAGGACAGCAGCAACGGAATGAAAGCAATGGGAAGGATATCGGTAGCGTTAAAGGTAATAGGAAGACCCAAAGCTAAAAGTTGGGCGTAAAGAAAGGAGCGTTCGTTAGAGAGCGCAGAACATTCGAAAAGGATATGATTTGAATCACAAATACAAGAAGGCTCAGAAGCGTGAAGGGAACAGAAAGGAGAAAGGGGTAGTTTTGCATGTCCAGCTTGCATACTTTTAAATTTGAATTTATTTCTGCTTCATAAAAGAATACGATATTATATAATAAAACATTTTTCTCTTTCCCCACCTAGCCACCACATTTCTTTTTTTTTTTTGCTTCGGTAATAAATTAAATACGCTGCTATACAACATTATTCGTATTAAGGGATTTTTGTACTAGTACACTTACTTTACAGTTTGATTAATGATGTATTCCGGCGGCAAAGGGCACTCGATTTCTTGCGGCCTGCAAGGACCATACACCCATGGTCCGGCAAAAGATGGATGTAGAGAATCGGACGAATTTAGATTTAGGCCGAGAGCGGTTAAATCTTGCCCTAACGCTAACGATACAACGTTCTTATCCGATTCGGCTGCTCTAATGAACGTTAGCAGACCTATTATGCCGAATTGATCTTTTATCATTTTACCGGGTATATTCGTTATTCTACCTATAATCATAGAAAACATAATAACCACTTCGTTAAAATAACAGTGAAAAAAAGATATATTATAAAAAAACGAAAACGGAAAACTAACATTTCGCATGAATTTCGTGCACATCGGATTATTATAAGTTAAGAGAACGTAGCGCGCGGTGTTTCAATGAAACTTTATATGAATTATTTCCGAAACGAAAGCAACGTTGTTATATCTTTATAAATATCCGGCGAGGTGTGAACTATTTTAAAAAGTAGAGACGAAACTAACCATCGGGGTAAGTCATTATCGGAGGTTGTTTTACATCCGTAGGAGGCATTAATACTGGTTTTGGTCGGTAGCGCTGGTAGGTTTGGTGTAATTGTTGCTGCTGCTGTTGCTGAATTTGTTGCTGTTGGAGTTGATGGTGCAGTTGTATTTGATGCTGCGGCAATGTAAATTGTTGCTGATTATGCTGCGCGGTTAGTTGCGGTTGTGCTAGTTGCGCCTGAGCTTGTAACTGTTGTTGCTGTTGCAACTGATGCTTTTCGGCACCCGGTGCAGCGGACGTATTACCTAGTCTGCTACTAGAAGGAGATATTACTTGTTCCGAAGTAGAATTCGAGTCGTGATTCGTTAATTTTTCGCTGTTAATCGACGAACTACTAGATGATATGGAATTTTCGGCTAACGAGGTAGGCTGAGTTCCTGGTAGAGCTGGAAAATCTTCGTTACTCATTGTGAACTCGCTTGGTTCGGAAGTCGGAGCTTTTACCATCCCGACTAAATCACAAAACAACGACAAAAAAATGTAAAATTTCACGCAACGTGTTTATTTTAAGATTGCACTTGGCAGAATTTTTTAACTTTAAAAACGTTACAATAATTCGTTAGAAGATTATTTCTATAATACTGATTTGTTGTCCGGTCCTGATGACCGATGGCGTAGAGAGTTACAAGTTGACCGAGCGAAGATTTTCCCTTAGCAGGAATACGCAACAACAATCGTATAGTAATTCCGACGATGCGGAGCTAAAAATCGCTTTCGGAGAATTTTATAAGTGCGAAAACTAAAATCAAGATACGCGAAATATAAATATATCGGTATATAAGGGGATTGCACCGAGTAAAAGGACAAAGAAAGTGAACGTATTGAAGTAATTCGTGTTAATTTGTAACAAAATGTAAAAGAAACATTCACGATTTAAACTCCATTTTACTTACATACACAATTGATCTCCGCACGTGCGGACATTCGTAAAGAAAAATACGACGAAATTAAAGAAAAAACATACGTCACCAAAATCGAAAATACTGTCCACAAAAATAGAAAGGCCGAAAATCGAGAAAGCGGCTCAACCAAAAGATGTTGACGAAACAAAGCCTGTTTTGTTTTTCTTTTTGGTAACCCGGCATTAATAAGCGCATAATACAAAAAAAAAAAACAAAAAAACACAAGAGCCCGCGCTGAATAAGATCAATGTAAATGCGTAGAGTGAAGCAGGAAAATTAAAAATCATCGCTCGAAATCGAAGCAAATGAAGTAAGCGTTAATCGAGCTTTAGTGTGAATTCGCACAATCGCTTTTATCGACTGCGGTAAAATTTTTCCTTCGCCAGCATTGCGTAACGATTTCGTACAATTAAACCGTTCTTACAAAAAATCAGTAGTCTAATATTAAAGAAGTATTTATTATTGTAATATTCTGAAGTTGAACTATATCAAAATTTAATATTACGCGAAAAAGAAAATACGGCGTTTAGCAAAAAGGATGGTAATAACACGAAAAATTTTCGGATTTGAAGGTAACTAAAAATGAATAGAAAAACAACGGAATACGAACGAACTCGGAGCATAATAAACGAGGAAGTCAAAAGAGCAAAAGAAAATTGAATTACTACGCAAAGAAACAGATAATGATGATATTAACAATATATCATTTGAAAAAGCCTTCTCTCTACAGAATTAAATTTAGCAGTTCACGGTTGAAAAACCCAAGGAATATAAAAAGTAGTAATGCCTGTAAAATATTAACTAATGAGAAATTGGCGGAGGAGTGGAAGAAGTATATTAAAAAGAGGTAGGCTAAGATTTACATTTAAGAGAAAGAAAAATAAAAAAAAGAATCGAAACTATGCCAATGTGAAAGAGCTGATCCACGCCAGGAAAGCCATGTTGCCCACTAACCTCAAAGTTACGATGAAGAGCGAGGCAAAGAAATTAATTTTAACCAGTAGTATTATCCGAGATAAATGGAACGTTTAATTTAAAATATGTATTATTATCGCTGCTATAGTAAAAATTTAAAGAAATTCAGTAGTGTTCGCTTAAATAAGAAGATAACAGCCAGGTAATTAATTAACTCTCACGGAAATTCTAGACATTTCATTTAGCATGCAAACGAAAAGCATTTAGGTTTTACTCGAGAAAATGCATCGGTTATGCCAGCGGACATCCCGAACTAATTAAATGTATTTTCCTTCGCGTAAACGATCACTATGATTGATTATTCACATTTCATTCGCATTTTTCCGAGTGGCCTAAATAAACTCCGCTCCGCGCACTCATAACCGTCTAGAATGCACAGTTAAGATACGTTAATCGTCAGCTAAACGCAGCGCTACAAACATTCCACCATCCCGTGAAATAAAATAAAAAAAAATCCATTTAAATTATTCGCTCGTTCGGTTAACACTTTTATACAGCATAACATTACAAACGAAATTCGCCTTATTTTGATCTTCGTCCCGCCGTACAAAAAACGCTCTGCGATTTCGTTTCCTTTTAAGTAGAGAATAATACGACGAAACGAGTGAAGGAATTGGATTCCTCTTGAAAAGCAAGTGCGCATACGTCTTCCTTGAGACACGAAGAATTCATTTTTAATAATTTACTATCGTTACAACTTTTATATATATATATATATATACGAAATTCGCGCATTAAAGTCAAAACGTAAAATAGAGATGGTCGGCTAAGCGCTTCGGAAATTCCAGAACTCGCGGCGATTTGTAGAGAACTCATCATTTTTGGATTTTGTATGATCCGACTTTTTTCGGAAATTCATTAAAAACTGAATTTTTCAATTCGTTAGACGCGCAAAAAACTTTCCTAAACATCGACTCTTTCTAAAAAGATACACCTATATACAACAGCTTTAACCCAACATTTATCTACACTTGTGCCATGCCCTCTCTCTACAATGTAGTCGACATTAAAATTTCAATTGATTAAAAAATAACGTGACATACTTTTTTATTTATTTTTTTTTTTTTTGGCATGTCAATTACGAATATTATAATCCGGTATAAGTGAAATTTTTGGAAGTCGGGATATTCTATCCGAAAACGAATATCAAATGCAACCACGGTTTTTCTAATTCAAACTTTCTCTCACCTAACTGCCTATAAGTAATCTATATTTAACTGATCACAAATAACGCTGTTCTTATCCCACGTTTCACATTTCTTAATCCTTTCGCTTTCAAAATTTTCAAACGAAAATACCTTTGAAGTTTTTTAAAAAAATTAAACTTATACCGTATACGATTCAAAATGGTGTTTTTTTTTTGTTTTTTTTTTGTTTACGCATTATCGATATATTACGTACCATACGGCTGCTTGCCCGGCATGGACGAATTTAGTTGCTGCGGTAATGAATCATTCTGTCCCCGGTTAGTAAGAGAAGGAAATTCGGACAGATCCAATAATGGCGGAGAATTCGAATCGCATGAGATTGAATTAGTATTGCTGTAAGCGTTGTTGAACATTGACTGGAAACTACTACTACTACTACTATTATTACTACTGTTATGAGAGTTGAAAGTTCTGTTTTGACCGATACTATTAATACTAGCAACAGAACTGGAATTCCTGGAACGAAAAAAAATAAAAATAAATACGTAAATATAAGAGGGTTAAAAATTACCTTTATTATTAGTACTATTATTATTACTTGTAATAATAAAAATTAAAATTTACTTCGACGAGCTACGGAATACCTTCTTTTTTGTTTTTTTCCCTTTTTTACGTACCAACCGTCTACGCGATTAAATATTTTTGTAGCGTTGCGATGAGATTGCGAGAAACCGATTTTCAGAGTCTGTCGCGTATATATAATTAATTTAAAATATACAAAACGCTAAATAGGACGCTGGTACTCCTTACACTGTTCACAACCTATCTGGAACTTGCGAACCGCAAACCCAAACTCAACTACTGTCGACAACTATCTTTTTCTATATTTAGTATCCCGAGTATTGAGCATATATTAATTTTCGTCAACCAGCGACGGTACATTTACAAAAGATGCCTGCAAGCGCTTTCGTTAATACTCTTTTATTATTATCATAGACGAAATATTCGTTTGCCACTCTGTTGACAAATTTCCCGGCTCCTTCGTGTTCAGAGTTATAACTTAAAGGAGTGAAAAACATTTATCGACATTCAAATTATTTCGAATTTTATCTAATAAAATCTGATTAACTTCCTAAAATAAATCAAACATAAATTTTCTAAAAATATAAATATATATATATATATATATATCAAAGTGTAGAAAAATCGTTAAAAGCGCTGCACACAGAACGCGATGCGGTACCGACAGAAAAGCGATATCTTTTTATCGTGGCGGTAAACAAATTTTACGTATTCACATATAAAATACGTCGTGTGCGGTCTCTTACCTTGCTTACTATAGTGTGTAGTATTTTTGAAATTCTTTAAAATATATTACATACAGTTGTGCTTCAGTTCAAATTTAAAAATAAAATATTCCCGTGTTACCGAAAGAGTTGTAAAAAACATGGCAGCAATATCAAGTAAAAAATTAACGCTCATAAGAAAAACGTCGTGTACAGCCTCTTTTCACAGTTTGTTTAAAGAAAATAAAGACATATATATATATATATATATATATATATATGCACGAGCTGTTTAGAATTTAAACCTAATAAATGTGATGTATAATATAACAAAAAAAAAAAAAAACCCAGACCGACAATTTCAATTGTTTTTGTTTTTTTTTTTTTAAAAATTCCAACGAAATATTTAATTTTATTACTTTACTCGTGAAGTAAATATAATTAGGATAATTTGTATCGCCAACAGATTAAATAAATTTTATTAATTTTTTTACTTTTTATATACTAAATGATAATACAATTCATAATTTTCATTCATTTCGATCACCATCCACGAAAATATAATATTGTAAAACTGCTGTATCGCGTCAAAATCGTTCTTTGCGTAACTATCACTGTCTAATACACGGTATTATATAATTTCGCCGCCGTACCGCGCAACACAATAACACCGGGGACTCTAATAAATCATGGTGAATATGAAGCTGTTTTGATTGAGAAACATGTCGGTGATTTTTATTATTGTATTATTAATTTTAATTAACGATTACCCTGTGTTTTAATTTACCCGCTCTTTCGTCAATAATTTCTGTCTGAAAATGTTTAATTATGAAAATAAATTTTCTTCTCTTTTCCTCGTCAGAAATTCAATCAAAGTTTAAAATACAGAATACTTTTCCGGACGCCGCGATCATCAGACTGCTACTAAGTATCGATCTGGCTCTAATACTTTTAATTGAAGTTATTTTTGATTTATGTCAACCGTCGTCCCAAGGAATTGCTACGCAATAAAACATAGCGTACATTTCGAATAAAGTCATCACATTACCAAAGCAGTACGAAAATTCGGGCGAACATTTTTACAAAAAATTATTAATCCTTTCACCACATGTGTTATTTTCACGATCAAATTTTTTTGTGTAGATTCCTAATGGGGGAACTAATCTGTAGAAAAAAAAAAAAAAAAAAAAAAAGAAAAAAAGGAAAAGAGAAAAAGAATTTAGAATAATATTGCAATAATTTTCAACGAGGAAAAAAAATCGAGAAATAAATTTTTTAGGGGAAAAAACAAACCGTAATTTTTTTTTTATTTTATAGAACAGAACGTATATTAAGCCAAGTACAGAGTTTCACAGTATGTATAAAAATAAAATACGTACCAGCTCGAAAGAGACTTAACCGCATTACATTAGCGATGAAAAAAGGTAGATATTGTTAACGAATATGTAAATACTATACAAAAAACAAATGGCAAAAAGTATAACAAAAAATCTAAAATAATCAAAATTACAGCCAATTTATACCATTAAAAACATTACTTAATAGTTTAGCGGTATCACTGACTAACTAAATTGTGTTTAATTCGACGATGCTTAAATGTACATCCGGGCTAGCTGCTCGGAATTGTAAGCGCCTATATTCCTGATAAGCTGTTATGGAAGAACACAGCGATGAAATTTTTTTTTTTGCCGCGTTAATTATAAAATCTTTTACATAGGGCAACTATAACTAATTAGGCGTATTATCAATTTTAGTCCAGCGAGGAACGTTTAAAATACACCGACGACACCTATTTTGTAGTAATTTAAATTAATTAGAACCAGAGTTCGAAATCGAGCACCAAACTGGAGCCGAATAAGCCAATATTGGTCTAATAATGCTTTTATAGATAATAAGCTTTTTTTATAATGTTTAAGTTAGATCTTCGATTAATAATCGGGTACAAGGCTGCAATAGCTCTATTTGTTTTCGCTTTAGGGTGTTTTAAGTGTTTTCTTTAAAAGATAATCTCTTAATTAGAATTATACCTAGATATCGAACGTGATCAGTTAGTCCTGGTGCCTTTAATGTTCAGCTGCCTTGGGAGGATGGGGTATCTACAAGAGTAAGAAGTTATATAGCTTCCTGTTTTAGTTGGATTAATTTCCATTTTCCATTTTTCCAAAAATTTTAAAACCAGAAAACTGAGCAGCTACAGACGATTATAAATAGTAGAGACGCTTTATTATATGAGCTACAATATATAGAGCCGTATCATCAGCATATAAAGCCATACTCGTGTGTTGCAACTTAGGGAGATCGGACAAGTAGATTGAAAAGAGAGCACACGACCTTGAAAAACCCATGCGACGGCAGTTCTGGCCATTGATTTGGCATCTTGTAGTGAAACGTAAAAGGTTCAGATTGCGTAAATAACTTCTAATTAATTAGATTAAATATCTTGGAAAATTATATTTTAACATTTTGTAAATCAGCCCGTCGGCCAAGTCGTGTCCGAATGCTTTTGCAATGTCAAATAGAATTAATCCTGCGTGTTTATTTACATTAAAGTTATGCGTGATCAGCGATCCTAGCAACTTGATGCGTAGTGGAATAACTTGGTCTGAAACGAAATTTCTCCATTAACTTTTTCCACTATTTTGCTTAAGTTGCTAAGTAAACTAATAGAGGTGGTCGTATATTATTCACTTGGAAAGAGTCTTTCCCTGGTTTAGGTAGTGTAATGATTTTAGCTACTTTCCAGGACTTTGGGAAATAGCCGAATCACATTGTAGCGCTGATTATATGCGTTAATTCTAGTGTACCCCCTTCCGTGGAATCTTATTTAAGATTTTTGCCGGAATATTATCATCATCGCAAGAAATTTTTGCTTTAGATTTCTCGAGGTACATTAATATTTCAGCAGGCGAGACAGAACAAAACTGGGAATGGGAAATAGGATGATCCAGAGTACGTCACTCCGAAACATGTCGGCTACTTTTAATATTTTTAAAATATAATTTCTGTAGAGTACACGTGTTTTTTTGTAATATTTTTAATAAGAACATTGCGATGCTATTGAAAGCAGAACTAGTTAATAAACGTCGTTTTACTGTATTAGTAACTAAATTATTTCGATATGTAGACGCGAGACACGTGCTCGTTTTATGAATATTTCAGTAATACTCGTCTAACAACTCCGCTTTTGATTGATCCCCTTATAAACATACGTGTTAAGATCAGAATCAAACAGCGGTGAAATCATTCCATAGCTCTTACTATACCGCGAACAAACTTTCTATAAACAGTTTTATCTTGTGTATTAACATTGGCCGGAAATTTTTGAAATTTATCATTTTTGGTTTTGCTAAGTACAAACCTGACGACTATTTTTGTTAAGAATTTGATTACAAGTTTCAGATGGCCAATATTGGAGTGAAATCGGTATTTTGTCTAAATCCTCCGAACATAGTTTTCAAGTTTAATTATATTCCGGACAAAATGCGGAACATAAACTTGCGGGAACATCTGACACGTCTTTTCTTTGATACAAATAGAGATTAATATTGTCAGTAATTAATTTAGTAAATGAATTCAGTCTGTTTATTGATAACAGAATTATCTTTAATTGGTTGATTTAAATGTTATCTGAGATATATTTTTTGAAACTATCTCAATATCGGCATTATTAAAGTCTAGATACGACCTACTATTTAAGAGCGGTTTTACATTATTAATAACCGGTAAAAATTTGGTTTATGATCAGAGATAAGATGATCAAACGTAACAGGGAAATTTACATTAACATTTTATGCTACAATTAGATCTAAAACACAGTGCATCGAAGCATTAAGTAGGTTCTCGAGGAGCCATAATTTGAAAATTATCCCCAGTGGACATATTGAATAATATATTACCTGCTAAATTGTTGTTGAAGCAGCTCCATATTCTACTTTTAGCATTTAGATCGCCGACTAAAATAACCTTCGTATGTAAGTTAAGGAGTAATCTAATGTCGTCGGCAAATTTATGTGTAAATCAAGGTGGCTTTTATATACGGCGCGCAAACAACAAAAGGAGTTTAAATTTTGATTAACGTGACATGAAAATTCTGAACATATTTTTACAGTAATGCACTGAACGTGCACTAAACGAGGTAAGCAAGACATGTTTAATAATATTACTGTTCATAATTAATGCTACTCCACCGGTTCTACCATTAACACCTTCTCTATACAATTTAAAACCAGGAAATTTAAGGAGTTTTGTGAAGAGTGCAATTTGGTTTCGGAAAGGGCAGTTAAGTGAATCTAGTTATTACAGATAAATTCATACAATTCTTCATACTTATTAGCGATTGAGTTACAATTCCAAGCAACTAGTCGTATCCCGTTATTATTGACAATCATTAGTCACAATTAAAAATAATTCTTACTTATAATTTCCGTAACCTTACCGATTACACTAAAAATACTACTCTTTCGATGCACATGCCATTCAATTCATTTAATATAAGTTTAATTACACGCAAAAGTTTACTTACATTAATATTTCTAAATTTACCGAATAAAGAGAAAAAATTTGAAAAATTATCAGGGGTTCAGCGTTAACCGGACTATTTTGTCTAGCCACCTGCGTATAAGATCTTTGTGGAAATTTGCCTGTATTGGAACGGCAAGTCTCCTGTACCGTAGGAAAACCAGACACAAAACCATAATTGAATAATAATAATAACTATGGTGAAATAAGCAAATGTATTTGATAGTTTTTATGATAAGATAAAAAGCACCAAACTGTTTTTAAACGTAACTCGCGTTTTAGAATACGACCTAACTACGTTGGTAACGATCGAAAAAGTGAAGAAAAGAAATTTAAAACCTTTAACAGATTAAAAATAGCAAACGGTCGTCGAAATGATAAATTTTAAATTGCCAGCAAGAAATGTTAAGGAACGTTAGAGTACGACACGGGGAAATATTCAAATCAAAGTTCAAATTGTGCAAAAAAAAAAAAAAAAAAAAAAAAAAGAAGCCAAACGTAACTAACCGGGGCGATATTTAGATATGTACTATATCAACAACAACAAACGAAATCTTTTATCCATAATGAGATCCTGATTTGAAAGTGGTAAGATTCAATTAAATATCAATAAACGGTGCATAATATGAAATTTTAAGAAAATACCGCATTAATAATTATAAATGCAAAACCGGAAAAGAGAACAACTTGGTTATTAACGGCACTGTTAGAAGTCGAAATGTCTAGTAGAATAATTATATCGGTTTTTTCGAGTTTATTTTTAACGTTTAATGATATTAATAACAAACCCGGGGGGTATGATCGATAGTTAATTTCAAACACGGTTCAATATTTATTTCGAAAAATTAAATAAAACTTCAATGAGAAATATGGAAAAAATTGTTTTATTAAATTATTCTCGCTCAAAATCCGTTTCAAATTTCTCAGAGCGTTCATACAGTTGTTTTTTTCGTGAAACCAGATACGATTATATAAGTATATAGCATATTTTAATGTACTTTCGGTAAATCAAAAGTGTTAATCTCAAATTACCGACACTTGGCGAATATAAATTTTTTAACAAACAAATTTATTCACACCAAAAAGTGCCCGAAATTTTTAAAATTAAATATGTACGTTACTGATATTTCGATAATTAAGAAGATACACACTTCTCTTATTCTCCCGATACATATTTTTGAAAATGTTATTTATTTATTTATTTTTTTTTTTTTAATAAAATGCATTGTTACGATTTTACAAACTTTAATTTATAAAAATTTTGTTTTATTAAAATCTTTTTCTAATATTAACACCAATTTATTTTATTGGAAATTATTTCACGGATATCAGATTTCACCCTTTTATTTCGCTCCACTTTGAATATAGCGAGTGCAATGGAATATTGGAATATTTTTATTGGGAATACAAACGAAAAGACATTTTGAGGTTTTCTCGATTAACACTCGGTTTTCGTTGACCAGTACTGTGACAAGTATAAATTTGCTTTCACATTGGAAGAAAACGTTTAAAAAGGAAATTAAAAAAAAAAAAAAACAAAAAAAAAAAAAAAGAAAAGATGAAGTGAACATAAAGCATTATCCCAAAGCGATACAGTCCTCCGATAATATTCGATACTCAAAAATAAGGATGCGGAGAACATACAAGTTTGAATAGGAACGAAAAGATTTTGACATTTTTCTAATCAACAAATTCGTTTGTGAAAACTTTGATCCCGATCATTCTCAGAGGTGATTCAAAGGTCAACCTGAAAATTTCTCACGGTTGGAAATTTATCGAAAATTTATTTGCGAGATGTTCGATTTAAATTGAAGTAACCATCTCCTTTCATTTCTACTCCACTCGTAAGAACAGCTAGTTACTGAAGCTTTGTTTATACATCATGCTGAACACTCAAAAACGCAAAAACTATATATTTTGTATTTTGATTTTCAATATTACAAATTATACAATTCCAATCAATCGTTTTCGCGGAAAAAATGTATGTTTTCATAAAAGCTAACTGATTAAATTTTTTATATATGCTTTACTCCGGAAATAAAATTTTACTCGGCGAATGAACATGATTTTCCCTATCGCATTTATTATTTTCTGTTCATTCACTAATAATGCATAGAGGGGCTTTTCAAATTAAAAGTCTCACGTTCTTCATATTGTGACAGTTTCTTATTAAAGAAGAGGAAATTTTTCGACGCATTTATATTTTTATTGAAGGAAATTGTCAATATGCGCAATTTTCGTAATCGTATTTGTTTTTCGAGTTTTCCGAAATTTTGTGTGCGTTTCGCGATTAGTAACTACACAAGTTTCATGGCAGCCGAGAGCATTTTTTCCAGCTCACTAATAATGATCCATGACTAATTGAGATAACCTAATTCTATAATTTCTAATACAAAAGTCGAATAAAACTTCGATTATTAAAGATTTTATTTTTTTTCTCCGTCGATGTCATCATTCAATTAGTTTAATATTTTTTTATTATTTATATTTTTTTTTTTTTTTTTTTTTAGAAAAACTGAAAGAATTCAAATTGCTGCAACTGAACCCTTAGTTCATGCAACAATTTCACTAGTACCGTTAGAACTAAGAAAAAAAAAAATGAAATCTTAAATATACAGCGTGGTACACTACTTCATGGTACAAAAAGACTGGTTGTTCTCAGTAAAATATCGAAAAAGCAGAAAAGTCTTCAACCAAAAATATTAAAACAATCGGTGAAAAAATTAAGAAATGAAGGAAAAGAAATAAAAAACAAAAGGAAAAAAGCCGGTTGAGGAAAAACAAGACTTCGAGAGTATTAGAAAAAATTGTAGTAGTTTATAACAAATACAAATATAACAAACCAATTTAAGAATAAAATGAATGCTTACTTAGAAACGTTTTCGGGTATAACCCATCATCAGCTAAGAACACAACTCACTATGTGTGATCAGAAACAAATTCTGTGTGATTTATAAGCATTCATTTTATTCTTAAATTTGTTTGTTATATTTAGATTTGTTATAAATTATTACATTTTATAATTAACAAATAGGATATTGAAAGATTCTTTAGTAGTATTAGAGAAGCTGGGCTATTTGATCGTATATATGTATATTAAAAGGGAAATAGCCAACTGAAAAAAAAAAAAAAAAAAAAATGGAGATCGATTAAACTGCACTTATTACAAAAAATTCCGAAAGGCGGAGTAGGAGAAAATGTAAGATAACTGAATTCTCGGAAAATTAACGTTAAAAAACAACCAATAATAATAGGCTCGCTTTTTTTTTGTTTTTGTTTTGTATACGTGACATACATTCTCTTTTTGTAAATTGAGCTTCTAAATTTATTTCTTCATTTCTAGCGATAATGAAAACGAACAATATGAAGGGGTTTTTTTTTTTTTTTTTTACTGATAACCAACTGCCAAAAGAGAATATAGTCAAACAACTCTACACAGCGAAATTGATTTCTTTTCTTCGACAAAAATTCAATATATATATACTTATGTTTAACAAAAATTTTTATTTACATTTATTATAAGTTGACGCGTTCAAAAAAAAAAAATTTAAATAGTTTTTTTTTTTTTTTTTTTTTTTTTTTTTTTTTTTTTTTGGGCTCGTCAACCAGGGGGATCTTTACCTAGAAACAAATAGAAAAGGAAGGAGTCAATTATATATTCATACGATATCAAATGTTGTTAGGAGGAAGGAACAAATAGTAGGAACGATCAATGGAGAAGAAAAAGACATAATATAAGACAGGCGCAATACGGAGTAGGAAGAACAAGTCGCAGGACAATGAATAGAAAACAGAGTGCTCAGCAAAATGAGATGAACACTTAATAAACACATGATCAGCATCGCAAACAAGCTCTTCGTTTGAGAGGGGCAACCAACGAAAAACGAAAACGCGAGGAAGATAATAAAGTACGGCTTAAGAATGAAGACAAATAACGCAGACAACAACAGAGCGACGAAGTGAAGAAAACAACGAGAACCATAGGTTAACAGCAAGACACTAGGAGGTTAAACAGTTAAAGAGAACAACAATTGCTAGAATCTTAAATATGGTCTTCTAGTTCTATTTCACTTTCGCGCGTCTAATTTATTTATCTGCTACTTACTACAATGAACAGTACACAGCAGGGATTGCTACCCTCGCAAAAAATTTTAAACGAGCTGAGGAATTTCAATCGGATCAGCGGTCGTCAGATATCTTTCTTCAGTAATTTTTATTTATTTTATTTATTTTTTTTTATCATTTTACTTTTTTTAAATAACCAACGAAAAGTTTATATACTCAAAATAAATAAATGAAAATACAAAAGTAAGCAACCGCTATAGCATGATAGCTTTCGTCAGACAACGAAACAACGATATCTAATATAAAGAAATAACTTTTGGTAGACGATAAAAATTTTCGCCGTATAATGTAAATAATCATTTTTAAAGTCGCTAAAAAATGTTATTCTTAAAGGTACATCATATTAATTTTACGAATCGAAGAATCCAGTACTGTCCGATTGAAATCAATTCAAAAATTGTACTCAATATAAAGTGCGTGAAATATTTAGGTGTATGCATTTGGATTCGGCATTGAACTGGTCTATGCATATATATATATATATAAAAAAGTAGAACAATTAAAGTTGGAAATGCTGCAGATGAAATGGCTTATTGGAAGACAAAGTATCCTGTCGCTGAGCAATAAATTGTGTTGGTATATAACCGAATACTAAAACCAGCGTGGAGTTATTATGGTTGTCAGAGCTTTGGGGTTGTGCTAAAGTAGCCACTATAAAAAAAAAATCCAAATGTTCCAGAACAAAGTGCTTAGGACTATCACACTAATGCCAGGCAATATGAAAGAAACGATGATATTCATCGGGATCTTCATGTGCCAGAAGTTTCACAGGTGATAAAGGAACACTGACAAGAATGCACGATTTAAGGCTGCAAAAGCATATAAACGCAGAGGCGAGGCAGCTTCTGACTGATCAAGATGAAGTCAGGCGGTTGAGAAGAACTAAACCTCATGAATTAACCGAAGTAAAAATATAATGCAAGAAAATGCAGGATCGTCCATTGCGAATCCTAGTGTATATATATGTATATAATAATTACAACTAATTTAGAGTATTACTGAGAATATTCGTGAACCGAACAGATTGTAATAAAAACCACTTAAGTGGGTTTTTTTTGTTATATAAAATATATTTTTAAAGTACATGTTTCGTATATTCGCGGGAGGTAAGATGTTTTACAAATAACTCGAATCTATCCTTTAGTTTAATGTTAAAACTTCGTAAAAATAGAGTTACTTTCAACATTCTTCAAGCGGAATTTTTTGCATAACAACACCAGCATACAGTATATATAACCAGAAAATAGAGAGCTTAAATAAAATTTTTATCCATTCCATTATTTAATTCTTTGATATCTTTGTAGCCAATAAAATTTCGACAATTGATAATGTTAAAATAGTAATTCGCTACCACTCGGTTATATTTTGCTGATTTAAATCTTGTAATTAGCGACGATAATCATAGAGTGTGGAGAAAGGATTTGATTTCATTCTAGAGAATCTTTACATGCTATATGGAACAGTCGAATTTTGATAGGGAATTTTAAAGCTTGCCTCTCGTATGTTTTGCCGATGTTACTAAATTGTTTTCGCTAAATGTAATTTATTTCTTGTTTTTATCGAATAAACGACACGCACATAATTCACAATTCAGATCGTCCTAAGATCGGACGACCAATTGTATTTTTTCTCTCGTCAATGTACTTTACTGTAACTTGTGTGTCTCACTAAAATAAGGCTCTGAGTTTCTACGACTGTTACACGTTTGTATATAAATGTAAATAAATCAGAAGCGAGCTAATTTCGCGCAGACATTATAATAAAAGTTAATCATTCAAACATTTATGTATAAATATTGTGTTCGGGAGGAAATTGATTTTTTTTCTTATATTACAGAAAAAAAATAAAAATAAAATCTTGTATTGTCCGACATGGAAAAAAAAATAAGTTGTACAAAAATACGCAAACTAGAATAGGCCAAAAATAATTCTCTAAGAAACACGTTATACTAGATGAATCTTTTATTTCAACTTGTGTTAGATAAATTTCAAATAGTTTAAAAAACGCTATTCAATTTAAAAATTTTCGAGCCAAAACGTGTTAATTATTTCACTTTTTGTTTCTTATTATTGATGCACGAAACGTTCAATTAGCCGGCCTCGATGACTCCGTAAATTCTCGAATAAACCTTTTTTACCTCTAATATCGGTAACTTGAAAATATATTCTCAGCGTTTAAAATGAAACTATTTTAATATTTAGACACAAGCCACTGAAAGCAAAATTAAGGTTATCAGCTATTACGGCTAATCCTAAATGTACGTATTTTATTTCAAAACAGGTGCTATTACAGATTTTGAATTGCAGGAATATACCATAGAAAGAGAGATTACGAAGTAATGCGCATTTTATTTTATAAATATATATTATTATTCGAAAAAGGTTCCCTAAATTAATCAAATGTAAAAAAAACTTCAATTTTACATTTTCCCTTAATTCTTCTACCGAAGTACAGTACTTGTGCGCTACTAATGGTTAAAACGGTTAAAACAACAACCCCTTTTTATTCTCTACAATACTATTCCTTTTTTTCCCTGCCATTTTCGTAAATTAAATTGTAACGCGACAGAAATTACGAAAAACCGCATTAACATGACACAAATAAAAAATTAAATGCGGTATAAACTTATGTTCTCAATCTTTAAAGATTCTCAAATCGTATTATTTCTCTATAGCTTAAGCATTTTTCGAACCTCGAGAATTTTTATCGTCTCATTTACATTTAATTCAATGTGAATAATTTTTCATTCCCGGGAATTTAAACTTTAATTAAAATTTCCTACGAAAAAACATTTTTCACCGATCAGAGTCCAACTAGTTATTCATTAAACAAGGCGTGTTCTTCGGTCTAGTTTTCCCGCCATATTACAACTACCCTTCTATATTATCGTTCTCTCTTTCTCTAGTCACGCATTACGCAAGGAAAAGATATTGTTTCAGAAATTTAATCTGTATTTCGATATAACGTCTAGCTATTTCACAAATCTCTCGTTTCGATAAATTATCCATTTCACTTTCAGTTACGAGATTTTCTCCACATATATTTAAGAGATTTACGACAACTTTCACAATTTCAGCGTATACTTAATAAAAACTGAAATGGATCTGCAGACAAAGGTGATGAGGGGATTTAGTTGAAGGGGGTTATTATTATATTTCTGTTTTACCTCCTGACGAGATATATTTTTATATTTAAATGTGCAAATAAAGAATAATATTAAGACACATTATAGATAATCATTAAAGCACTGAAGAGCCATTTTATGATCTAATTTATTTTCATTTCCAAACTACGCCCGGACAATAATGAACTATCTATTTTGCTGCACAACAGAAATCTTCCTAAATTAACTTTCTTACTTGTACAATCTATTTTTTTTTTTATTTTTTTTTTTTTTTTATGTCACTTTTGCTCCCGTACAATTATACGCTTAAGTCGTATGCTTCCATAACGGCCGAAATTTTCAATGCTGAAAAATTCGACTGTTTTTCTCGTTAAATTTACATAGTTTTTTTCTTCAGCAGAAATACTAAGTTAATGATTTAACTGCAGTAGAAGTGTTCACTTCACCTGCACTGATTATCGTTACGAATTTTTTTAACAGTATACAAATACAATACTTTAGTTTGGAGTACAGCACGCTCTCTACCCCTTTATATAGTATCCGCGAGAGAAAGAAAGAAAAAAAAACGGCCCTAGTAATTTACAATTTGCAACTATCAGAATTTATAATAACAATTGAATTAAAACATCGTTAGTGCCCAATGAAGATGAAGTGGGCATCATACATTTAAAAACGACTAAATTAAAAGAAAGAAAAAAAATCTTCATGTAAATACAAATTCAAAGAAAACATTTATACAACGAGCATAGATTAAGGACAACAAAATATTTACCACTCTTTAAAAATTTTGACCTCCGGTCTCGGCAAGTACCGAAAACATTACACTTGTCAATTTTAATAAATTCAATCAATTATTTTTATACATTTCAGACAGAAAATATAAATCGGTATAAATCGGCTCGTCAGTTTATCCATATTCTGGTGAAATTTTTATCCAATTTTACTACACAAAAAATTTTATAACTAGTTAAAGTAAACGAATGCAATATTTACCAATCCTGAATGGCCATCGAGTTGATATGTCGCCTTTCAGGGAATGCACGTTGCTGACTAAATAGCGTTCGATTTCCCATAGCAGGTATGTTATTGCGATTAGGAGATAACTGTTGAGGGGTAAACGAATTTGCCGATCCCGGGAACATATTCGTAGGTGTAACATGGCCCGACAGTGTCGACGACGTAAACGCAGTTCTCGACAGACTTTGATTAGGAATATTACGAGGTGGTTGTTGAAAATTTAGATTTGCCATATCTTTGATACCTGAATGTTTGGAAAACAAAAAATGTAAACAACTCGATGCACACATCCACATATGCAAATATATTATATATACATATATACATACATAGTAAATATATTCGCTGTTACGAAACACAAACAATTACATACGGCGTCATTTCAAAAAACGATCTAGTTAAAAATCGTTTAAATACAACGCGACAAATTTAGATTTATTCTTTTAATTAATATAAAAACAGATATTATAAACATAAAAAAAACAACAAAAAAACATTCATATCATCCTCATATTACATACACCTTACGCACATACGTACATATATATATATATATATATATTACATATGTATGCACATATTTATAAGTATTTGAAAAACATTATGATCAAAATCTACATTTATACACAATATTACGATAGGTTTTGTGCATAATAAGCATAGGAACAAATAAAATAAAAAATGTGAATATTATGATGAAATGAAACTTACTAATATCATAAATTACCCCTAATCGTATGCAAAACCTGTTTTTCCTTTTTTTTTTATTTTTTATTTTTATAGAGCTCTTAAAATCTAAAATTCTTAGTTATAGAAAAACAATACAAGGTGAGTGAAAAGGCTAAAAAATAATTTAAAAAATTTATAATTGATAAAAAAAAGTTGCAAAGCTTTTTCAGATTTTTTTTTTAAAAAACACGTGCAAAAAGATCATTTATCGACTACTATTAAAATATAACATAAATGAAAAAAAAAAAATCAGTATAAAAGTAATACCATCGCGTTACAAAAAAACTGAACGTAGACAAGAAAAAGAAAAAGATGCAGATATTATATTTATTAAATAATAATACAACCTAAATTTCGAATAGATCGCATGCTTTTATGACATTAAAAAAGAGATTAATAAATACTGCGTTGACATATACATCAATGTACGAGGCTTTTAATAGGAAAAATGAGAAAAAAAACATTTAATTTTTTTTTTGTTGATACACACCTACATATATACATATACATATATATACACACAGTAGACTCGAGGTTATCCGGATCAATTTAAAAAAAAAAAAAAAAAAGCGCTTTCATAAAATCCACAGCTATATGCAATACGTATCTAAATATTTGTTTGTATTCGCTGCAAATGAAGATGCTGTCTGTAGCCATAACGTACTGTGACTCATAGTGATTGTAATGTGAGGACTGTCAGGCTGCTTTAAAATCAGTTGATATACTTGATGTTATCGCACTTGGGGTTATTATCTGAGGGATGGGAAGAGATCAGTCCTAAGGCATTAGTGCGATCGAGGAAAATATTACTAGATCATAAAGTCAGTTATAAATGAGATGAAATTGACAAACAATGTGATTCGGACGTTCAAAAGACGAGGAGCTTGTTTCTCTAATAAAAAATATTCCAGGATGTTAAACGGGTAGTAATATGGATGACGTTACAGAATGGATGGGCAGCGACGAGATCGACGAAACGGCAGATGAGGATATTGTAGCCACGGTACTCAACGAGGATCCAGTTGAAGAAAATATGGATAACGAGCCCCTTCAAAGTGTTATATCACACGATGAAGGACTGAAGGCGATCGAAGTACATTACTCAACAGGAAGAGGCGTCATCAGGTGATATCATTTGTTTACGCAAGTGGCGAGATATATCGGCAAGAAAGAGAATGCAGCGAAAGACACACAAACCTTAATCACAGACTTCTTTAAAAACTAGTTAATGCACGCCATAAAAGTTAATTTTCATGTTTACTTTTTTATAGGATAAATTAATTTTCATTTTTTTCATTTAATTTGCAGTATTTAATCTTGAACTCCGGCGCGTCCGGATTTTTTATTATCCGGACCGGCTGGCCGCTCAATTAATCCGGATAACCGCGAGTCCGCTGTATATATAAATATAAACAAACAATTTTCGAAACAGAAAGTATACATTTAAAATATATTTAAAAATAGATATCGAATGTAAAAAAAAAAAAAAAAAAAAAAAACGAATTATTTTTAATAAAAATATCATGATCAGCTAAACAAGCGTTTAAGTAATAAGAAAACAATCTAAATAAAGTTCAACTTGTTTTGTAAAAACTTTTATTTATTCTCTACTTTAAATAAAATAAAAGCAACGAACACCTCTTTCAGAACATAATGGTCATTTTTTATGGAACTTGTTATCATTTACTACTACCCCGTTAATACCGGGATGGGTTTTTTAATAAAATTTACTTTGCATCTAATTTTATACGTTGAAAACATATCGATTTAATCATCTCAACTATGATAAAAAAAAGGCATAATAATCAAGTTCCGCGCGGATTAGGTAATGCCCAAATTGAGCGTGCGAGGTGTGCATACTTTCTAAACACCACCGTATTGTAGAAAAGACAGAAATGTCCAATATGAGCGACGCAAGCGTTAATTCATAATCATCATCGGTGTTTCAGCCCATAGGCTGATTCACCCCATGCACCAACCGCTTCCATGAAAGCCTGTCAGGTTCTTTAAATTACTGTTTGTTTATTACTGTTCGTCCCTTTTTGTATTGCTGTTGCGTTTTTATTTTGTCAAATTAATAATTTCTGATATTTGTTGATGAATATTAAAAGTATTCTTTCTGCTAATAACTTACTATTAGCATATAGTATGATAAATGAAAAAGAAATATAGTCATTTCAAAGCCATGCATTCTTCAGTTATATAATTATTGTATTTTTATATTAGAAGGATTAAAATAAAACAGCAAATCGAAAAAAGTTAATAACTATAAAATTTTACAATATCAAAAAACACTTAATAAACCAACATTATCAACGACTAGTTCCCGGGATTTTTTTTTTCAACTAGAAATCACTCCATTTTTTTAAAATCATTTTTACACACTTTATCTCATAAAGTAGGACATTTTTCCGCTTCTGAAATTAACTGTTCCGTCATTAATTTACATTAAATAAAATTACACAACAAACTGTTTTTTAATTTGAAATAAAAATCGGCTACGGCATTATTTTTTGCAACTGTCGCAAATCTACATTCATACGGTACAAAAAAATAGTCCCTCGATTAACTGCAAGGGAAATTAGTACGTAAAGTGAGGTGCTGATTAGAAATATAGCTTTTACATTACTAGCGATTATACTCCGTTAAATTAAAAATTTTAAAAATAATAATAATGACGGAAACATTAATTCCCGAATAAAACTGGATTATATTCACCCAAAAAATTAAAAAAAAAACAACCTTAATTTCGCTATAAATTTGGCACAGATACAACCCAAGTGAAATGTCCTTCGCTGCTACCACAGTTTCTATTGTTTATTTCTACTCATCATTTTTACATTACCCGATAAATTTTCCGAATCCGTCAGACGTTTCTACTCACAGTCAGAATGGTGCAATTTATAATATATATATATATATATATATATATGACATATAAGTCTCAAAAGTTTTTCGTCATATCGATAACTACATTCGTGCGCGTAACGAAATTTAAATCCGCAAAATTAAGTTCATTTCCCCATGCACCATAAAATCAAAAGGATTATTTAATACTAAAACTTCTTGAAATACAGAATATGGTTAAAAAATTTTAAAGCAAAATCGATATGAATACAGTTTCAAAGTCTTCTGAAAATAACTGTTGACAAACTCAAATTGTTCTCAGAACATAGAGTATGTATATACACAATTTGCGGTTTCTGACAAATAATATATTTTTATTTTATTTTATTTAAACTAACGAAACTGATTGAAACTTACAAAATGATGTAAAAACTGTCAAAATAATCGGGATGGTCGCATACTCTGGATCGATAAGTTTTTGTGGTACATGAAAAATTAAAAATCAGCGGAGAAAAGGAGAGAAGAATTTAAAAAATTCGCATCTAGAAATAAGAATATAATTCACGAGGAATCGCTGTTACCAAGGAACAGGAGCATTCGGTTTCGCTGTTTTAGGATCAGCTATTAAAAAGTAATTCGCACGTACAATTTGATTTTCACACTTTCGAAACTGGTTGTTTATCAAATGTTTGCGTCTTAAAAATATAATAATAATAATCCGCTATTTTTTTTTTTATTTTGTTTTTTGTACAAAAACGTTTTATTACACCTACAGAATTGGTATCAACGCTTACCCGTGTAACAACTAAAATTAAAAATTAAATCGAAAAAGGACATTTCAAACTGCAATGTGAAATAATGAAACCAGTCCAGCATTTCGTAGGCGTGTAGGCTCTTAAAAACTTTACAAGCGGAATAATAATTAATAATAACGTTTTCTTTTAAAGTTTAAAAAAAAAAAAAAAATTGTCTTATATTAGTCTTAAAATTTTTTAACCATATTGTGCAATTTTTTTCAACAAAAGTAATCTTTTCGTAAATACTCAAAACTAAAATTTATTACTGGAGTTCTGGAATATATTAGTGGCGAGGCATTCGTACTTAATTTGTTATATCAGACACCGGTTTCACACGCAACAAAAATATGGGATTAAGTTTTTCGTTTTCTTTTCAAAAACTATTAGTAATAACAATTACTAATAAAGAAACACTACAGGTACAGTGATAAGGGTGCGCAACTTTTAAAAATTAAATTTTTTAGGAAACCATTTTAAATTTGGAACAAGCAGAACGCTTAGCGAAGGGTTCTTTCTATTAAATTTTCTAACTAGTTTTTTTATTTTTTGTTAGTATGTGTTAGTATACGCAGTGCGATTTTATACAGAGTACGCATATGCATTCGCACACAACCATTTGTTTATATATATGAACATATATATATATATTATATACACACCCACACCCACACAATTAATATGATCGATTCAAAAGAAAGTTTACATACGTTTTTGTGATCGACGATTCATTCTTTGTAAATAAAATCGATCATAATCCCTCCCTATCAGCAGAATTCCCTGTTCTTATACTGCTCGCGATCTGTTTGCCGTATGTGTACACAGGTCTACAAATTGGACATTTTGAAGTTATTAGAAAATTTCCAACTTTTTTTATTTCTTTTTCTAACGAATATTTACGATTTTTTCATTATACCATTATTGTTATTCCTTTTTACCTTTTTTTTTTTTTTTTTTTTTTTTTTTTTTCTATTACCTTTAATGCTACTACACAAAAACACACAAACATGTAAATTTTGTAGCGCGATAATAACGAAGGAATAGCACAATACGAATAATACTTTTACGCAGTCGAACTTTCGTGTATATAGGGACTGGACGCAACACGGAAAAAAGTTTGGTACATGGGCAAAATAGTAACTGTCGAAATATATCTATATAAAAACGTATAAAGTCCTAAGAATCACCGCCCACGTATCATGGATCGTGGAATATTTAATGTACAACTGTCTAGCGGAACGGAAGAAAATACCGAGAATGGCCATTTGCTTTGAGATCTGTCTTAACTTTTGCAGATGACTTGTTTACTAGTCGGTATAATTTCAGACTCTGGGCAGACTTGGGAACAGCGATTTCGGTCCGCAACCATACTTTTCCTTTTTACTAAAAAACTAAAATAGCATTCGACCGGCTTTTTATATAGGTGTGCAGTTAACGGTATAATAAAGGAAGAGACCGGGGTATTTCAGGTGTAACAAAACATGATTTTATAGTATCGACTAAATTTTGCCAAGCAATGAAAGTTCGTATTGCGTGCAATACTTCCATGAATACGCGATGAAAATAATAACGACGGGCGATGAGAACACATTGGAAGGGATAAAAACTAGAATGCATATTATTACTACTCGGATTAAACATAATCGTTACTCTCGCATTGCGCGCGGTCAAATCGAATTACTTTTGCTGAAGTTGAAAAAGTTCGTTAGATAATCAATTTCATTATAATCATGGCCAAACAAATGTTTTAAAACGGATAAAAATCTGCCGAATTCTCCGACGTAACGAAATCGGGAAAATACTTAACACATAACCCGGGGGGCAAAGGAAAAAGTAGAATAATGAGAATTAATCAAAATAATTAACTCTCTCAGTAAAAATAATTGCATTTGCTAAAAAGAAGACACACATATATAACTACTTACTCGAGATGGAAAAAAAGTCTACCACCCGAGAATCCCGATGTTTCAATGATTCGCCGGAAAAACAGCGATTCTAATATTAGCGCAATCAAACAAACTATAAACCGGGGTTAATTCAACAAAAATTAGAGAATTTCTGCAGCCAACCATCACCGATAAGTACTTGCGACGTGTACTGTAAAAAGCAATTGCAAAACCGAGTCGATTTTCCAATAAGTTTTTCAAACGACCTTTTTAATCATTTTTTCAAAAAACTACTGTAGCTGAATACGGGTATTAGAAAAATAATCATCAACCGCATAAAACCATTTCTAAACTTACAGTAAAAAAATGTTTGGTATTATTTCCTCATCTTTAAAATATAAAATTCGTACTAGTTTTTTTTTTTAAATACTCTATTATTTTTAGACAGCTGGTTTAATTTCAGGTGAGGGTTATTTTGCCGTTCTATCTTCAAAATCGTTTTGCGATTTTACTTCAACGATTAAATATTATTTTTCGTGTCAATAAAAATAGTGCATCTCGCCTGCATGCAAACACACTTAGTTCCTTATAGCGTGCGACTATTATTGATTCGTATAGTTCAGCGCAATAATATTTTGGCAGCGGCCGCACGGTGAGAATCTCTACAGATTGTTTGAAAAAGAAAGAAATCGAAGAAAGTGTCTTTCTGGTAGAGAGAAATTACATTTCGAAAAAAAAACAAAAAAAACCGGCAACGTTCGTATTACGAAAAATTACCAAATTAAAGCGAATTAACTGTTCAAAAATCAGCTAAGATGAGCGGGTAAAATATACGGTTCGTTTGAGAAAAGCAAAGGGTTGAAAAATGACAAAACGCAATACATTCACCAATAATAAGTCCTGCGTACGACTTACGTGAAAGAACATTTATCCCTCAGATGTTTAAATTGAAGAGCTGTATTATAAAGAAAACAATGACTGACTAAAAAAAAAAACAGTGCGATATCATAAAAAAGACGGTTGCTCAATCTCAAAGCATCGAATTCGAATGAAGGAAACGTGTGATAATACGACACACTGGTCAGTCTACGATCTCGAATAAAAATGTTATCGTTCTAAATCACCATTTATGCGAAAAAATACGGTACAACAGTGGCCTATAGCAAAACGAATTTCCTCCCTTCGTAATAATTAACGTACGCACGGTACATAATAAATAGTCGTTTAAGGAACTTTATTAATTTCGATTGTTTAACGGTAAAATATAAATTGAAATCGTAATTTCGCTATTACGCAATATGAAAATATTAACAACGTGTAATAATTATATAGCGCCAAAGTACGAAATTATACGTGCATCGTCTTTATTTCGATGCCTGTATCGTCTGCTGCGTACGAAAAACGGCAGATCTTCGTTTAACTAATTGTATACCTGAGAATATTTCACATGTAGAAAACCTTTACTTTTATAAACGTTTCCATTAAAATATATCGAAAAAACTGAGTATAAACGGAATATTTACTACACCATACAAGAGAAAATATCAACCGAAATAACGCTCAAAATTATAGATATTATTAACCATGAATATTAAAATATTTTTTGAAAAAACAAAAACAGTATAAATTTTTTTTCGAATATTTCGGTTAATCTTATGAAGTAAAAAGCGTGAAAAAGGTTTCAAAGATAATGGATTGTTTTTGTTTCTATTTGATAGAATTCAATTATTGTATTTTGATATTTTAAAAATGTACGCATTAAACTATTAGTAAATACTGCAAAGTACATGATCTATTTAGGTCTGGATTCTCTCATTTAACGACTGTTGATTTACAACATACAGAAGACACTACTAACCTTTAAACGCAGTCAATCTGATTTTTCAACAGAAATTCCACTTCTTTTATGATCAGTGTTAGGTAACGTACTAAACCGCTGCGAAACATTTTATATTAGATTTAAAATTAAATGTTACATCATGCCTTGCAAAGAGAACCCAAAGAAATACAATTTGATCTATACTTTTTCCGAATCGATAATAGAACATGGTGGTAGTGGTAATTGTTGAATTACATGTAATTTAATAAAATCACGTATTTTTATATTAGGTGTAAATTTTTTTAAAGATTCACAACGGAACCATTGCCTTTGCTCTTAAATTCGTAAAATAAAGGACGATTTATCGCACGCATATATATAAACTACGATTAGAGTAAAAGTACTTCCACCACTGGCACCAGTAAAAGAATATATTTATAAAACATGCTTACTTTATCGTAGTACCCTTTAAATATAATACTTCGTAAACCAGCATCGAATATCCCACATCCAAAGCGAACAAAATAAAATTCTAATACATTACTGTGTTACATTAAAAGCAACAACAAAAGAAAATCAAGATTTTTGTGTAGGTTTTTGTAAGCGTTTTTAAATAACAACGAAGTTCTTAATGTACGCGATATATACATATTATATATATATATATATATGTAACATGTACTTGTAACAAATTTTTTACAGTTCATTTAATAAATAATTCCCTTCCTAATAAACATTTATAAAAGTTCCAGATGCGTAAACGAAAGGAAATACTTTATGCTGTTGCTCTAGACAATATAGAAATAATAAAAGAACGTAACAATTAACTTGCTGCATTTCATATTCTTATATCATTGCGAACATATTATTGTAATCGTTAACAAGTAAAATTAATTTTTTATACATGGCGCAAAATAATTTGATCTACTTACAGTAGTTTAGTAATCTTATAAAAACTAGTAAAATTTTACTTTCCATGATACAGACATAAACACATCCACATTCACCAACACACATACACATGTATATATATGTATATATTAAATCGCATAGTAAAATAAATTGGTTTCACGCATTTTGATATTTTTTTAAAATTGTTCTTCCTAGAGATTACAGTACGATTTCACGTGTTTAGGTTCTTATTCCGTTTTATAATTACATTATTATACTCATAAAGCTAAAACTTTTAGGCCGTTTTATCTAATCCGTGCATGTCATAAAAGTGTACACAAAAGTTCATCAAACGCAACGCAAACGGTTATTCAAGACGTTCTATTACATTAAAATGTACAAATTTTACATAATAATAAGTGTAGATTTGAACCATGCCAATCAATTAATTAAAAACTGAAAATTAAACGAAATGTAAACTAAGATCTACGTATAATGACTAACTACTGTTTTAATTACGAAAAATAGTTTATCATTTAGGTTTCTAAAATTATATTAATAACTCTGTGTAAAATAGTACTCACGGTTATTGATATATATATATATATATATATATATATATATATACACAAATACACACACACACATATACATTATATATAAATTGATCGAAAATACATTTTATTACAACCAATAATTCATAATTACTCGAATTTAAAATACATCACCGATACATAAATAATAGGTATTAAAATTATAATTTAATTGAAATGCCAATAAAAGATATAACACGAAAACATAAAATATTATCACGTTATTATTGAATAGTAGTAACAGAAGGTTTACAAACTCTAAATCCGTACGTAATAGTTTTAAAATAAATCAGTTAATTTAATAAACAATGTATTCACTCTTTAGTTAAATAAATTGTTAGGGATACCTTTAAATCGTTTAAATTAAAAGAAAAACAAAAAACCGAACAGAATTATCTCTACTTTATAAATTATTATATATTTTTTATCAACATTTTTATTTATATTTCGCTAACTAATTAAGTGTACTTAAGCTACAACTTAAATAATTAAGCAAGTAAGATAACGAAAAGGAATAAATTTCAATACGGATTATTGCTTTAAAACCAGCTGAAAATATCATTTTCGAAAGAAAAATGACTAGTACGCGCGATAGTTTCAAATGAAACGAGAAAAACTAATTCTGTTGAATATTACCTGGATATTTTAAAAAATCTTAGAATATTACCATCAGTTAGTGCAAAAATTTGTTAACATTTGATTTAAATAATAAATAAAAGCATATCACTCGAAACAACATACACAAATATCTAAACACATTAACCCACTACAATAGAACACAGCAAAATAAAGCGGTACTTCCACTTTATATATTAGCTGAGGTTGTTTTTCTTTCAGTATTATCACATCGTGACGTACTTGTACGTCATAAAAAGAAATTTGGGAAAAATAAGTGACAAAAAAATAATAAAAAAAAAAAAAAAAAATTAAACAGACGGTTTGAAATGTATTAATCGTTATGGCCTTTCATATTATATTTAATTTAAAATAATTTTGATTTTATCAAGCAATTTTAATACAAAAATATTATTTTATTAATAATAAGTTTAAAAAATGAAACGAGTTTTCACAAAATTAATACTCCAACACAATTTAATTTACTAATTAAAAAAATATCGAAACAGTAAAAATTTGTCATTATGACACTAAGGTGTTTAATTATAATTTTATAATTACGCGAATTCTTTAATTTATTGTTCACTTCCAACATAAAATTATAATGGTTGTTTAATAATGTAGTGATAGTTGAATGACGTCATATAACAGAATGTGATTCCATCGAAACAATATAAAGCCTTATTTACACGGATAAAGTTAGTAATGGAGTATGTTTCATGGTAAAGTTTTGCCTATCTCTACTAGAGATGGGAAAAGTAACTCATTGCAGCGAGTGACTCTTTTGAATCTGACTCAGTAAATTGATTGTATACAATCAGTAACTCAGTAACTCAGTAACTCAGTTGACTCAGTAAATCAATTTTAAAACATTTAACTCTGAATTATTCACTGAGTGATTCTCATCCACGACAATGAAACGGTAAAGAAGCGTATGATGATAGCCGAAATTATTCTCAAACAGTTGCAATTATAGGGTTTTCAGCTGACAGGTTTAGAAGTCATTTTTGTTTACATTTTAATAAAGCGTATAATTTTTTTTTAAAATAAACATATTATACAGTATTACGGAGAAATAAATTGGCTAAAGTTAATGGTTAGTATTGTTTATTGTGTTAAAATAAATAAGAAAAATAACTTGCAGTATTATTAATTATAATTGTATTAATTTATACTTTGTGTCGAGTTTGTTTTTATTATAAAAGCTACTGTATATCATTTAAATTAACATTTGTAGAAAAAATATAAGCGATGAATTAAACTTTAGCGACGTATTACTTTTTTAAAGAACTTTCTTTATAAATAACGAAAGATTGAAAAAAAATTAGAAGTAGAATTTAAAAAAACCAACTATGATGTTTAGTTAGTTATGAAACTGTATATGCAAAGGAATGTTTAAAACTAAAGAAATATTTTATTATATTCTGAATTTTGAATAATTTTAACATTAACTAAAATGAACTTTAGTTACTAATATACAGTATTTTGAGTGGTAAAGTTAATTTCTATAACAAATTCTAATTACCACTGGAAGTAAGGAAGTTTATAGAAATTTTGTTAGAAAACAACAAATCTAATATTTTATAAAACTTGTGAAATATTTAATTGTGCAATATATTTATATATTAAGTAATAATTATTTTATATATTTGAAGGTGTTAAATATGCAGATAAAAAGAACGAATCGTTAAAGCAAGTGTTTGAAGTTAAACAACTTCATATTTGGAATTAGAAACTAATTAACAGGCTGTTTAAATTGTTTAAACAACAAATTCTAAATTTGTTCAGTTGTTTTGAGACTAATACAGCAAAGTAGTAAGTATTAAAGCACTTAAAAAATTCTTATTAGTTGTTGTTTAGTAAATTAAACATCTGTTACAATCATAGATCACAGGGTAATTTGTTTTAATTCTGTAGACTACTGAATTAGTGAGTCAAAAGAGTTACTGAGTTACCTTTATTCATATTACTGTTTCGAATCTATCAAATCAGTACTGAGTTACACACCTCTAATCTCTACTACTGTACTTACTATTTTTGGGAATTTCATTTTCAAATTTTCTCTTTACAGCACTGAATTAAAAGTTAAATTTTTATAATATGCGCCTGTGTCATCGGCGATTCGCTATAAAGAAAACTGCATTTAAATTTAAGTAAAAATTTTTAGATAAAAGCGATAATACAAATTAAAAAAATGATATGGGTTTAAACAGGATTAAAAAGGGAAATAATCGAAGAATATTAACATTTATACCAAAAAAAAAAAGTCACTACAAGGTATATAACGGCATCAGAGAATTTAAAAACATTACTTCAAATAATTATTCTGAAAATAAGGAAAGAAAACAATTTAAGAGATGCTTTTACGGTATATTTAAAATTAAAAGTAATATTAATTTTCTTTGCAATTGGAAACAGTCACAGTTTTTAAAATCTACAATATTTAAATTTATTTTAGAACTATATGATTTCATTTATGTATTTATCAACGATCACAATAACAAAATTGCACATAATAGTGCTAAACTAATAATTACTTTCTTTTGTTCATTTATTTTAATACTTATATATTACAACTATACATTTTTTATCTGTTATGTATATGCGGTGTTTTTATATAAAATGTTTTAATTAAAACATCATATATAAAAAACAAACAGTTTAATAAAAAAAATTAATCATCAATCTAAAAACAGTGAAAAGAAACTATGAAAAAGAACGACTGGACCAAATAGAAAATGATTTCAAGAGAAACAAGACCAGATCTTTCTACAAAACCTTCAAACAGGACTTAGAGGGATATAAGGCATCTTCCCTATGCTTTAAGGATAACACGGGCAAATTAGCGTTAAATAATAAGGAAAATTGCGAGATAATGGCAGATTATTTTAACAAACTTTTAAATTGTAAAGAACCAGAAACAAGATTCGAGCACGGTAACCAGGTAAGGATAAGAGAGGTTTCAAAGGCTCCTGATCTCCGCGAGATTGAGCAAATCATTCAAGATCTTAAAAATAACAAATCGGGTGGTATTGACGCAATTGTTGCGGAGATGTGGAAATTGACAACAGGAGAAAGTGTTGAAAAATTACACAGAATAATACTACAGATTTGGGATACAGGAAAGATACCTGAGGATTGGAAGACTGCATTAATATGCCCAATATACAAAAAAGGGGAAAGAACAGATGTTAACAACTACAGAGGAATTTCGCTCCTGCCAGTAATGTATAAAATATTCTCGAAGGCTATCCTGAAAAGGCTTGAAGAGCAGCTGGACAACCAGTTGGGTGAGTACCAAGCTGGGTTTCGAAAGGGCAGATCGTGTGTGGAGCAGATCCTGAACCTTAAACTAATACTAAGCTACGAAAAATCAAGAGCCAGAGGAATAGTAGTCACGTTTGTAGATTTTAAAAAAGCTTATGACTCGGTCGACAAAGTAGCTTTATTCAACATCCTAGAAGAGTTCGGAGTGGACACCAAATTGCGATCACTGATTATAAACTCGCTAACGGACACAAGATCAAAAATCAAATTCCGAAACGAATACTCGGATCCATTTAAGATAAGAACCGGCGTACGACAAGGTGATGGATTATCGCCCATACTATTTAATTGCGTTTTAGAAAAGGTAATACGGAAATGGAGAAAAGCCGCGGAGCAGGAAGGAATTAAGAAAGTCATGATTGGACGGAAGAAAAACAACCTGCAGATAGACTGCCTTGCATTTGCAGATGACCTTGCACTGGTAGCTGGTAGTGTAGCAGAGGCTAAGCGTCAAGTTGAAATATTAAGTGAGATGGCAGCAAAGGTCGGGCTGGAAATAGCTTTCGAGAAAACCAAATTCATGACGAGTGATAAAAAGGATCCCAACATAATAAAAACGCATGGAAGAGTGATAAGAAGAGTGGAAGAATTTAAATATCTAGGAGAAAAGATCCAAGTAAACGCTGGGGATAAAAGATCGATGCAAGAACGAATACATAGAATGGAAAGGTCATTTCAGCTAACAAGAAGCACGTATAATAAAAAATCAATATCTAGAAATGCCAAAATAAGACACTATAACACCGTTATTAAGCCGCAGTGCCTATACGCAGCTGAATGCCTGAACATGACTTCGAACAAGGAAATGCACCAGTTGGAAATTAAGGAAAGGAAAATAATCCGGAAAATATTGGGCCCCAGGAGAGACGATGAGTACTGGAAATTAAGGAGCAATAATGAAGTATACGAAATAATAGAAAAGGTCAGTGACACATTTAGGAAAAGAAGAATCGCCTTTTATGGTCACATCAAAAGAATAGATAATGAACGCCTTACCAAAAGAATCTTTGACTACTTCGACAACAATCCGAAATGTAGGATACCGTGGATAGTACAAGTAAAAAGAGATTTGGAACAGATGGGGATCAGCGAAAGTGAAATTGAAGACAGAAACAAGTTCAGTCGGAAGGTTCAGACTTTTCAAGGATTCCGGAAGGACACAGTGAAGAAAACAGGGCGAAAGTGGACAGAAGAAATGAAGAAAGCGCACTCGGATAAAATGAAAGAATATTGGGCAAACAAACGAAAGAAAATGGGGAGGAACGAAATGTAGCTGGCGTTATTCGTGTAATATTTCCATGGTCCTCAGATGGCCAAAGTCGAAAAATAATAATAATAACTTAAAACAACTTATGTTACGAATGCTATTTGATTTTTAACTGTTAATTCACTTGCTCATCTGTGTAAATCATTTAAATATAAACATAAATTTTTGAATTTCTAAATCTACATTTTTTTGATTTTCATTACTTTCTCTTTATAAGTATACTTTAAATTTTCTGTTTTAATTCTTGTAGATCAAAAATATTTTTGATCATATAACAAACTATTTCTTCATAATATACAGTAATTCTGTAAATTTTTTTCTTTATAATGAATACTTAAAATGTTTTGCAATACATTTGTATGTAGTATATAATTTTATTAATTACCTTATTTCTTTGTCAAACCATCCTCATTTTATTGAATTACAAATGTGAATGAATGGTTATTTATACTTTTATATTGTTATTGAACGCTTTAAATAAAATTTCACCAGTCAAATTTGATTAAATAATCGTATGAGTTTTCCAAAGCATAAGATTATTGATAGTGTATATAAATATATATTCTACTTTACCAAATTCCAGTACTTTATTATAGGGATGTTACGAATGTTATATTTCCGATATTCGCGAATACGAATGCGAATGTTTGGGAAAGTCATTAAAACAGATTATTTTATTTAATCATTTTTATTAATAATTACATTAATACAGTACAGTACTAATAACTCCATACATAGAAAAGATCCTATATATGCTCTATAGAATCGATATATCATATAGTTTTGCTTTAATAATCAAATTTTGAAAGTGGCAAATTATATTCTATAAATAGTAATTTAGTTGCCTTTTCTCCCATGGGGCGATTTCTGAGTGGCTCGTATATAAGGTCGGCTGTACTAAATAACTGCTCACTCAGAATGCTGGCTGGAGGAGTGCTGAAATACTTGCGAGCAAGATCTGACAACTTATGGTGTTTAAATTTAGTTTTCCACCAGTCCAGAGGGTTTTTATTGAGAAAGGCTCATTTTTTTTTTTTGAGATATGCCTTCAATTGGGCTTTAATTTCATGTTCTTGTGTTTCTCTACTACCCCCAGATTCTAAAATCGGAGTCTTCGTCTTCGCTTGAGGACTCCAGAATTCCAGCTAGATTGCTAATGAGACTTTTAGCAGAACAATCGGAACATGTAAAAGGCTCATTGATATTATGTGTTGATTCCCTCGGCCTTTTAGTACCAGACGTTGAAGCTGAAGGATCCCGATTTCGATTAGCCAGTTTTAATGCGATTGCAACAACGTCAACATTTACTCTGTCCTTTACAATATCATAAAAAAATTTATTCTTGTACCGTGGATCCAAAAACGTCGAAATTGTAAATAAGGAATTCATAAGAATATGTAGTGATGCGAATGTTAAAAATAATGCGAATTATTCGTATATGCGAATGCGAATGCGAACATTTGTAACATCGCTATTTTATTATACCATTATAGTTTACATTAGTAGAGAAACTAGTATAGTTAGTATTTCCCTTTATTAATCTGCCGGTCTGCTTGCAGTGTTAACTAGGCTTAAATGATAAATTTAATAGAGATCGGAGATTTAAGTATTTTAACTCCTAGTACATGTAAACTTCTTGAATGAAAATTTCTTGCTTAGACTCAAGACAAACGTTATGTAAAATGATTATATCATGACTCCAGAGTTGAGTGTGTGTTTATTTTTTAATTACTGTTACAAATTCATTTTCAATCACAATATAAACGACTACCACAATTTTAGTATAAAACTAAAAATTTTATATATTACTTGCCACTAACATAGTGACATGGAGACTTAACATATTTGACTTATTTCTTTCTTTCAGCGATAATGCATACCAACATGTATACAACCATTAAAAAATAAAAAAAAAAAACGAAATAGCTGGGAAATACACAGAAAAAAATAATAATTTCAACATGAAACAAATTTTTTTTTTTTTTTTACCCCCCCTTGGGTGTGCTACCAAAGAGCATTAGCCAGCAAAAAGGAATAGATACATGGAATAGAATAGAAATTATATTTTTATTCTGTCGACAATGGAATCAAGGAACACCCCTAGGACAGGAACAACAGAGATAGTAGGTAGACAAAGAACATAAGAGGCGTTGAAAGGAGCAGGAAGACCAAGCTTTAAAAGATGATAATAAAATAACTCACGCTCGCGAGATAAACCGGAGCACTCGAAGAGCACGTGATTCGCATCGCAAACATACTGGGAACCTTCAGGATCCAATGGACAAAAAGGATATGCAGCCAAAGAGAAGCGATTTAGTGAAGAAGGAAGGAGACTATGCGAGAAACGGAGGCGAGATAATTTAGTAATTATGGACCGACGCAAACTGGGAAACTCATAGAACCAAGGACGAGGAGGAGGAACAGGATTAATCAAGAGATAAAAGGAATTAGGATTAGCGAAAAGAGATACATAAACAGAATGCCAAAGTCTAAGATGGCAGGATTTAGTTGGAAGAAGAATATTATGTGCTGGAACCCTACTAATAAAATTCCCATTGGAAACAGCAGCTTTAGCAAGGAGGTCGACGACTACATTTCCATCAATGCCTGAATGTCCCGGAATCCAAAGGAAGTCAATCTGGGTAGACGTCGATGAGGATAGATCATGAAGAAGAGAACGAATAGAAAGGATAATAGCATCAGTGGAAGGAGAAAGGGAAGGTGGAGATAGCGCTAGAAGAACACTTAAAGAATCAGAAGCAATAAGGAATTTGGAAGAACTTGCAGAAGAGGAAATATAAATAATGGCTTGTAGAATGACAACAGATTCTGCAGTAAAGACAGAACAAAAGGACGGAAGTCTAAAAGACCGAGAATGAAAGAACTGAGGGCACAAGAATGCCGCCCCAACTCCGATCGGGCTCTTCGATCCGTCAGTAAAAATTAAAGAGTGATCACGGAATAGAGAATTTATTGTATTATTAAATTCCATACTGACGATATGAGAGGGGGAGGATTTAAGGAAGCATGGCATGAAGATGATATTTGGTGGCTTTAACAATTTGGAATAGACGTAAGAAAAAAATGGAAGCTTGTGATGAGGAATGACAAAAGGGGAAAATTTAGAAAGACGAAACGATATATGAGATAGTATAGGAATTTTATTGGAGGAAAAACGCTAGTGACGAAGGATAAAAGAATAAGAGGTACTGATATTTGACGAGGAAGTGGAAAAACGTTTAATGAGAAAGCGATAACCCAAATAAGATCTTCGGATGAACAGAGGACAGATATTGGATTCAGATAGAATGGCTGGGATAGGAGATGACCTGAGAGCTCCGAGACAAAGCCGAAGGCAACTGTTTTGGAGACGATCTAATTTGTAGAGAACGGATTTGGAAGCGTTGCCATATAAGAAGCTGCAATAATCCAATCCAGAGCGTATGAGAGATTTATACAACATTATTAACACAGAAGGATCGCCTCCCCATCTCGTAGGTGAGAGAGCTTTAAGAAGGTTTAAGACTTTAAGCGAGGAAGCATATAAATGGCTGATATGTTCATGGAAAGACAGACGAGGGGATAAAATGATACCCAGATAACGAAAAGAACTGACTATTAGAATGGAATGATTTTTAAGATTTATTTCAAATGAGCCCGGGTTGTAAGGTCGAAGGGTGAAGACTACAGCTGCTGATTTTGGAGCGGAAATGAAGAGATGAATGTTAGAAAGAGCCTCTTCTAGAGTACTTAAGGAGCTGTTTAGTTCCTCATTGGCAACTAGAAGATTACGGGAAGAGGAGTAAACAAGGATATCATCTGCAAAAAATAAAGATTTGGATTTTAAGGAGAGAAAAACCAATTTTGGAAACATAAATTAAATAAAGTAGGGCTAAGGCAAGAACCTTGCGGAAGGCCCTGGAAGACCTTCCTTGAGGCGAAAAAGGAAGGAGCAGAAAGAAGGAGAGTTCTACTTTGAAAAAGATTGATAATTAGGAAGGATATGGATGCAGGGATATTTAAAGAAATCATAACGTTTTTGAGCGTGGGAAGATGGACGCTTTCGTATGCACTGGCTACATCAATAAAAGCTGCAATTGTAAATTCTTTGGAAATAAATGATTTGTAAATGTCAGCAAGGAACAGACTGATACAATCTGGAGGGCCTAACCCAGAACGAAAACCAAACTGGTTGTCTGGAAGCAAGTTATTGTGTTCCAGCCACCAGACCAGCCGTTTGTTAAGCATGCTCTCAAAGAGTTTTCTTAGGCAAGAAGCTAAAGAAATGGGCCGAAAGGCAGAGGAATTATTCTTGGGAATTGGGATAACAACGAAGGTATTCCATGAATCAGGAATAGAACCAGATTGCAGAAAGGAATTAAAAATGATTAAAAGAATTTGGAGAGACTTTACAGTTAGGTTTTTGAGGATGGAGTAAGAAATTTTATCATGGCCCGGACAGGAGTTGGAGGAGTTTTTCAGGGAAGAAAGAAGTTCAGAGAAGGAAAAGTTAGAGGAAAGAAAATGAGGCGATGATGGGTAAGGAGGAATTAAAGAATCCACTTCATCATAGTTAGGGACATAATCAGGAGCTATGGAGTCAAAAAAAGAAGAAAGAGTATCCTTAGGAAGACTGGAGCTAGACGGGCGTTCGGAAATAGAATTTCTAAAAGCTTTAGCCAACTTCCAAACTTTGGAAATAGGAGTCAATCGAGAAAAGGAAGAGCAAAAGGATTTCCAAGCATTTTTCTTGGCGTTTTTGAGAATATATCTGGTTCTAGCGTTCGAAAGTCAAGAAATTATTAAAAGTAGGTTGAGAGCGGAATGATTTAAAGTTAGACAAACTTTGATTGACAGCAGCTGTGCAGTCCCCATTCCACCACAATGATGAAGCCCTTAAAGAATGACTTTTCCGGGCTTGAGGATAGAGTGGGGAAGACAGAAATAGAATTAGTAAAGGAATGAAACAAATTCAGTATAATACTATACTTTCTGAACTGTGACTCTTGTACACGATGATAAGAGGTAAAAAAATAAAAAGCAGTTATGAGTAATAGTACCAGTAAAAAATGAAGAAAACATAATGTGGACCGAGAAGAATACTGGCAGCAGTAGTTACCCGGAAATAAAAGATATATTACTTCTTGACAAAGAATAAATTGATTCTTTTAAATTAATGTTGTTGCCACTAGTAGTAGGCCCTGAAGGATACATATTTGTAGATCCATATTTCATAGGAGAGTTGATGATGTAACTCTGACTACGATTCTAGACATGTATTCACAACTTTGATCCAACAAAAATACAAACTGAATTTTTGAATGTTATACAGATCCAGGTTCATAAAATTTCATTATAGAAGCTAAAATATAGCCCTGGAACGGAGAAGAATAGACCATGTGCCCTTTTCTGCATTTCATACAGAATGAATATCTGCACAGAAATGTGTCAGATCAACTAGAAAAGTGAAAAATGATTACAGTGGAATTCAAGAGAAATTTTTTTTTCTATCGTTTTTTTCTATAGATACATCTCTCTGTATAATTATACTCCTACATTAGCTATTTTTCAATTTTCTTCTCTCTTTCTAACACATATAATGTAACCTAATACTAATAACAGTACACGTCGTTGACAATCAGTGCAAATTAGTGTCAGCATTAAGTGCACCATGCCCATAAATGTCGGATTCTGATGGATATGTATCTGGAATATAATTCTCAAAACTGCAGTTCAGTTCCAGATCCATATTTGAAGAAATAACAAACTTATCCATCATTAGTTGTAACTAACGTTTTTCAGAATTCAAAGTTAGGTAATTCATTTCATTAGACTAATTAAATTTTAACGTTTGTCAGACTTTACAATTCAGAGCAAAATTTTGTTTTATTAACAAGTGTTTTTAAACTTTTTTAAAATATCTGTTCTTTTTTTTGTAATATATCAAAAAAGTAAGTTAATGCATGAATTTTATTCGTTTACAAATAATAAATAATGAATACCATATTAAGAAAAAATAAAATATTAAAAATTTAGTGTTTTTGAAAGATAAAACAAGGGCAGTCAAACGCGATGTTTTATGAACTGAGAATTCTCTGTGTAATTAAAAACAATCATAATTTATATTTACCTAATACTAAATTTAAAACAAAGATATTCAATTTAAAATTTGCAATATTATATATATTTTTCATACAGAATTCGTATAAATGTTTTTTTTTGGGGGAGGGAGGGTCACCAACCGAAAGCATTAACTATTATATTATTGAGAGAGAGGGAAAAGCGAATTAGAACTGAATACTACTAGAAATAGAAGAAATGAAAGGTGCTATAATAGGAATAATTGCAGAGTATGAAAGTAAAAAAGTAAACAAAGCATTATATGAAGCAGACAAACCAAGATTCAAGAGTTGACTAAAAAAGCAACAACGTTCTATGGATATAGACATGCATTCGAAGATGTGATTTGAATCATAAAGTAAATCAGAATCATCAGGATGGAAGAACAAAAAGATGAAGTGGACATAGAAAAATGAAAAGAGGATGTAGGAAGCCGATGATAATCAATGCAGAGCCTACAGATAAAAGAGATAAGAAAGTGCAAAAAATGAGTGAAGAAATAGTACCAAGGATAAGAAGGAAAATGAGGATGTGTATTTCATATGTTTCAAGCTTTTGGTGCTCTGAAAACCTAATTTTAAGATTGGAAACTTGGATGCTTCAAATTAGAGAAATGCATATAGGTGAATGTAAATATTTTTAAACTTGTTGAAAATTTTTAACTATAATACACATACCACACGGGGGAGATACATCGTTTTTTGCGCTTTTTTGATCTTTTAGCCAACTCTGGAAGTTTCATTAAGGAATGAAATGTGCTTTCATTTCAAACAAATAATAGATGTTTCCATTAATATATCACACGCCCAAAAGAAAATATTTTTTTACAAAATTTTGAGCTTTCGGGCACCTCAAAGGCCTGATTTTAAAATTGTAAGCTCGCGTATATTTTTTTGTATAGTCTTCTTTTATGCATATCTTTAAAATACATTTCGATTTCCTTAACTTTTTCACCTGGGCTACTGCTTACATGAACATACTTTATTTTGTCGGTTTTTGACAAAAAAGGGTAGTTTAAATAATTTTCTATTAGTAATTTTTTTTCTTTTATGCCAAAGTATTTATGTTTTATTTCATATTTTGAATTTTTCTTTTAAAGGGTTATCTGGTGATGATTTTTAACTGATTTTTGAAGTCGTTTTTAATTCGACATAATATATTCTTGATAATTTTTGCAATTTTTATTCTCCAGGATATTCGATTATCTTGTAGTTATAAATTGTTTTAAAGGGAACTTAAATTGTCATTTATGATTTAATTTTGAGTTCATAAGTTAAACTATCCCTAAGATACTGAATTTTATTTGATATTTTTATCGTTTCTGAACCATCTTATTAGGATTCTGTTCATTATATGTGTATGGAATCTTAATAAATGAACATTAAACAAATTTATTTAACCTCAAGATTTGTACCATTAGTAGCAATTTAAGAGCATGTATACAATATTAAAAACATTTCCTTCACTTTATATCTTAACTTACATTATCTTTTATATATACAGGAGCGGATCCAGAGAGACATTTTGGGGGGGAGTTTTTTTTTTGATTAAGAACTGTATTTCAATAGCGCTTTTTTTTTAAATACGGGTTTGCATACAAAGGCACCGAGCCAAACACTGCCATTAAGCTTAATCTTGATCTAGAACCTTCTTACAGTAAAACTTAAGTAATAAACTTGAAATTTTGTTATTCTTTTTTTTTTTTATATATATCGGGGTTTGAGAAACTTAATGCTATATGATCTGGTGAGTTATGCATCGTTTACTTATTTAATAGACAATAACATTTTTATTGTTTTTTTTTTTTTTATTTTTTTTTTAAAAGACGTAAGGTGTGATTGATTTCGGTTTGATTTACCATTTAAGCTAGATTGTCTTGTCCGGGTATTAATATTGAAAATTACATATGTGTTAATAAGTAGATTTTAAGTAATGTTTTTTATTTAATTGAGTAATATAAATCACTGTAGCTTGTTATTTTTTCCGGTAAATTTTGGTTTTAAAACTAAGAACACGAATTTTTGAAATTTAGTTGCCAAAGTTGAATTGCTCAAATTGAGGTTTTCTGTGTTGAAGTGTTTGATGTCGTCATACTCACAGAAGTGAAAGATAACATAATTGGCGTTTTCAATTTCCCTACAGTCACATTTGCCCTCTTCAGTAATTTTGTACGAATATTTTTTGAAGTAGGCTCCGAAATGTTCGTGGTCAGCGAGGAGTTGGGTAGTGTAAAAGTCAGGTGTTAACTGTAAGCCTGTTCTAATATTTGGGATTAGTCTGTGGGTATACCAACCTGCTATATCTCTTTCCCAGGAGTTTTGCCATATGGACATGAAATAGTTTTTAATGTGTCTTTTGAGTTATTTTAGTGACATTTTTATATATAAGTTATGGTGGATTAGCATGTAGGAAGTGTTCTGAAGAGGATTTATTGGAGGCAGAAAGTTCATTATTTGATAGACATAATCGTTAATATATTCAAAATTTTTATGGTTTTTTATGGTAAAAATGATTGATCTATAGTTAATTTCTAAGTCTACTGGAACAACAGCGGCGCTGTAAGAAATTATTCTATAAACTCTGCGGGTGTTTATTAAGTATCTACGTTATGTAGAGTAAATTTTTTGCTTTAGGGTTTTCTTTTTTAGGTGTTGAAAAAACACACAGCTACATTAGCACACTGTATTCTCAACAAGTGATTTGTTCGGTACAAGTCTGTATCTGTAATAAAAGCCCCATGTATTTCTGCACACTTCTAGTAATTGATAGTATTTAGCATCCAACTTAGATGTGGCGTAGCTATGTGTTGTTTAAAGGAAAGTTTATTGTCTAATATAACTCCTAGGTATTTAAAATGTTCGACTACTTTTAGAGTGATTTCCCTGACAAGTACTTTAATATTTTTTCTTTTTAGTTTCAGGGAGTTTGTAAAAAGGGACACAACGCATTTTTCAACTGAAAAATAAAGTTTTACTTAGCCAGGCTCCGAGTAACTCGAGCGTTTTGTTAGCTGTTCTTTCGAGATTGACTTTTGTATCATCCGCTATTATGAATAGTAAGTCATCTGCATAAGCGCATAGGTCAACGTTCTTGTCGTGTGGTAGAGCATGGGCGTCGCCAGCGGGGGGGGGGGGCAGCGCCCCCCCTGGAGCCTTGAAACTTTTTAATCAACTGGCCATAATGAGCATTCATAAGCGCGTAATCATGAATAATTTGCCAGAAACCCACGAAAATTATGTTTTAATTAAGATTTTATTCTTGTTTAATAAAATATTGAGCCTTTACAACTTATAAATTTTATTTTTTCTATAACTCATATCCTTTTTCTATCATCTTGCCCCCCCCCCCCCTGGCGGCTGGCATCTTATTTTGCCCCCCCCCCGGCCCATCGGCTGGCGACGCCCTTGTGGTAGAGCTTGGTTGAATAATATATTCTAGAAAAGTGAACCTAAAACGCTACCCTGTAGGCAGCCGTTATTGGGTTCAGTGTTTGCACTATGATTGTCTATTTGAAGAGTTACACGTCTGTTTTTAAGGTAGAAATATATTGTACTTAGCAATGGTATGTCTTTAATCAGAATAGATTTTAAAATGGCAAACAAAGCAGGATGCCAGCAGTTATCAAAGGCTCCTTTGATATCCACTCCTATGACAAGAATGCTCGATTTTTTCTTAAGGCTGCTACTGATCTTGCTGATCGCATAAATTCACAGCATGTTCTGTGGAGAGACTTTGTCTGAATCTAAATTGTCTTTTATCTAAAAAGTTTGTTGAGTTGAGATGGCAAGTTATCCTTTTTTTAATAGTTTTTTCGTAAATTTTGCTTGCAATATTTAAAAGACATATTGAGCGATAGAAGCTTATGAGATTTGCATCTTTGTTTGATTTATGAAGTAGGATTACATTTGCTTCGCGTCAGGTTTTTGGGGAAATAGTTTAAGGAGAAGATTGTTTTTGCATAGGAGCGAAAGAAGTTTTGGATAGACCTTTTGGATTACTTTTCGTGTCTTATTTGTAATATTGTCAGGTCTAGCAGCTTTATTATTTTTAAAATTTGTTATAATGCCATTTCGTGCGGAAGTATCAAGAGGAGTCCGTTGTGGGTGAGCAAAGTTTTCCTGTATGAGAAGTTTAAAGTTTTCTCTTAGTATTTTCTGTTTGTTTCTGTTTTTGTCAGTGCTATCTAATAGAAAAAGAGAGGATATGGAGTAGTTTAGATTCTCTGTCACACTGGTGATTTTATCGCCGTTATTTTTTGTGAAAAGTGGAATATTGTTTGGTCTGTTTGATTTCAGAAACGTTAATTTGTACCTTAAGCCCCATGGTTTGACATTTCCAGTTCAAATTCGGGGGGGGGGGGGGGGCAGTTATATAATTATGTAATATCTTTTGTAGTAGGCAGTAGATTTGAGAAATACGTTGTTTCATAAAGAAAATCAAATAACGATCTCTTTAAAAATTTAAAAATGTTTTAAAAATACATAATTATTATAATTTAATTTAAATTTTATTTTATTTTTAGGTAAAAAATAAAAAATTTATAAAATTCTATCTAAAATGGTAGTTTAGAATTTGAATAGTAAGAAAGATAGTATTTTTATTAGACTTTACTTCTTTTTTATTTTTGTTAGTAATCCGATCCTAATTTTTTCTTTGCGAGCAAGTGCAAAAAATATATATATTTATCTTTGATCTATTTTCATTTACATTACAAAATAAAAATTAAAAATAAATAAAAAAGGCAAAAGATCGATGACAGTTGGGTTTAAAATAAAATAAAAACATAACGTTAATAGTTTTACTAGAGAACAGTATTAAATATTAGTTATAATTAAATCCATAGGTAACATTTATACAAATCTTTTATATAAATTAAGTTTTTCTGTTATAACAAATTTTTTCATAGAGGCTTTGGTTCTTGGGGAGGGGGGGGTCCTCTATCCTTCCCCGTGGATCCGCCATATATATATATAAATGAAATGCTGTTCATTAGTAAGCGCATTACTTGAGGACGGCTGGACCGATTTGGATATTTTTGGAAAGAAGTTCTTTTACGAGCTTGTCGATAGGAGTAAACTGGCAGAAAAGGCGAGATAACGAAAATCATGTTATGCGTAGTCCAGCAGGCGACCTTCACTCTCGTTCTCTTTCTATTATATACGGGCATGTGTGTACTCGTACGTTCGTGCGAGTATTGAGATTCAAGCAGCCAGCATCGTATGCGGTCAGCTGTATTAGCTGAATTCTAAACATGCGTAAATTTTATTGAAATATACTATCGACAAAAACTGTTCATTAGAAGTGACGTTTATTTAAAGTTTCAACATTTCAGCAAATTTTTTTCTCTACTATTTTATTTTAAACATTTACTTTTCTCATTTAAGATAAATTATATGCTAACAGTAAACTATATTTTTATAATTATCAATTTCTAGAAATAATTCCATATTTCAACTATAGAAAAAGCCAGATTCATTAAAAAAGCGGTTCATCGATTCTTTTGTTAATTTTAATTTTTGTAAAAAAAAAAAGAAGAAAATCTATGTAAGTTATGAACTATTAAAATATGTTTAATTTCTGCATTCATTTTATAGTTTTAAATATTTACGATTTACAAATTATTTTGTTGTATACAATTTCAACATACACAATATAATTATTAATCCTCTGTGTACCAGGTGGGCAATTGTGACACATAGTACCCCACTCAGTTCATTAGTACTGGTGCCATGTCGTCACATTGAACAACAGTAAAAAATTATCCACATCATATTTAGATGTATATTCTTCAGATTTCAAGGCTACTGATGAGAAATTGCTTCTAAAATCCAAAATATCTATTTAATTAAAAAATATTTCTAAGTAGTTAATGCTAACATATCAAATAAAAAATAAATCGATTGAAATAAAAGAAAAATATACTAATGCTAACATCTGAAAAATGAAAATTGAAATAAATCGATTAAAAAATAAAAAATATATATTTTAGTTAGCTAGCGCTAACAACTAGCATCACGAAATTCGTAAATTGACAAGCAAAATAGAACCATATGAACTCAAACATGTCGAAACAATCAACAGAACTAACTTTGACAAACTTAGTCTACCTACAGTCTTTTCGTAAATGCAGTCTTCTTCAGTATCCATACCTTCCTCCATTTCACGTGTGTGACAGATCAAACAGGTTCGACTGATTTTTTCATGTTCTTTGCAAACTGGTCGTTTACATTTCAGACACTGGTCGTTGGTTTTCCTGTCCTTTCTTTCTCACGTGTGACATCGCTTTATCTAATCGCATTCAGATTCATCAACGGTTGGTGGGGTGCTACTTCTTTTCCTTCCAGGAATCAGTTCTATTTTAAAACGCAGAGTTTTGGCAATTTTCACATTAGCAGTCCTTCGTTCCATGTGAGGTACGGCCAAGTCAAAGGCAACTGATTTCAAAAACTCAGTTCGGGTGCGTTTGTTTCCAGCTAACACAAACAAAACAAAGGCATTTATTCCTATTATATCAAGTGTGCCAAAAAAATATCGCATGGCCAACAGCGAGTAAATCTCTTTGTTGTGTATGCATGACACATTTTGTCCATGCAGTCAACCTCTCCTTTCGTGAGATTGTAAAACTCAATGACGGTAAGTTAGGAAATATCGATATTTTGATATATCGATGTTTTTTCAACACCCCTAATTGCCACTAAGTCGTGACATATTTTCTCCAAAACTTTAGGGCATACTAGTCCAACAATACAAAGTATCAATGTAACTTTTTCAAATCAAAATGATGGAAAAAACTCACATACACAAAGTACCAGTTGTGGTATAGGCATACCCCAACAAGTTTTTTTCAAAAGAACCTAAAAAAAAAAAAAGAAGGTGAACATACCTCAAAAATGGGTTTGCTCTGAACCACAAGCAGAGCACAACTGGAAGGAAAGTTATACAAGGTTTAGAGGTACATATGCTCTGCCAATGCATGCGCAGAATTAAAAAAAGGTTCGCCTGGGGTGGCTGTACATCCCACCTGGTCAACGGAGGGTTAATAATAGTAATACCATTTAGTATGTGATAATAAATACATTTTTTATTTGAAGCAAAAAACAAAAAAAATGAGAGATGAAAGTCCAGAATTATAAGAATGTCCGAATTCAATCGAAATTGGAAATAAAACTATTAATTAATAATAATTCTATACAATATGTTATACGCTGTAAATCAGTAAAACATATATAGTTATAAATAATAAATAGTACCATCAATACCATTTTTAGCTTATTTATACCAATTAAATAATATATTCACAGTCATAATTTAAGTTTCTTTTTCCAAAATACTTAATACTTTAAAAACACAAGATTTTAAATTTGCAGATTTTATCTTAAAAAGAATTTGGTTAATTTTTATACTTGTATGAAAAAAGAATATATGAGTTTGTTAATAAAATTACATATTTTTTCCCTTTAAAACTTCCTCTTTTTTTCGCAATAAACTAAATGTTTATAGAAATTTTCTACCATAAATCTAATTTATTGTGTTTAAAAAAATGAATGAGCTCTTAATGTATGTATTGAGTAATAAATAAACCTTTGAGAAACGAATCATTAACAATTCTCTATTCAAATATTGATACCCATGCAGTTGTTATATATTTTTCCATGTAAAAACATTTTAAATCTGAAATATTCTTAATTTTAATAATATTTAATTTTTAATTTTTATTGAAAGTTAATGCAATTTTTTTGAACTATATGCAAATTATTTAAAATGAAAACGAGTTTTAATCAACTGCTAATTTTATAAATAAATTTGTATGTTGAAAAATTTAATAAATCATATTGTGTTTCAATCACTTTTTTTTATGAAGTTATACATTAATATTCTAAAAGTCACATAACTGGCGTTTAATAACTTATTAATACTCTCAAATCCTTCCTATACCACTGACGGAATTCTATGGGCCATACTTCACTGTATAGGTTGTCATGTTACCCTGCTGGTTTTATAAAACATGCTTATTCGTATTACAATTCTATTATTATCTCCGAGTCAATCCTTCATGGGAAGGATGGGTTGGCTATTACATGGTTAATAAATATAAGGAAGAGAGGTCACAAGCACTGTTTATGGTTCTTGTCGGTATAGTGGGGGAAAAAAAAAAGGTAATGTGTTAAAAATAAAGTTTGTATTTTTACTTAAAAATTGATTATTTTTTTGCTACCCTCAGTGTTTAATTTATGTACATAAGTATTTTTTTGTAGAAAAAAAAACATAATGTTATTAATAAAAAATTACAAATATATATAAAGTTCCTTATTTGACTTTCAATTTATGTAGTATTCATTTTGTTAGGGTAAAAAAGTTGATTTTGCAAAGAGAGAGCATAATTTTAATTTTATTAGTCGTTTGTACATACACATATGTTTTTTTTGCTTGTCTGTTTGCACATACGTCATAATGAATTTTTGTCACCATTTTTTCTTCGAAGAGGGGCCCCATAAATTCATAATGTGCCCCTGTGAATAGTTTATATCATTTTTTTTTTAAATAGCACTTTTTTACATGTTTTTTACAAAGTGCATAATTTTTACACCATGTTTTGTCATTATTGTCAATAGAAATTTTAAATTAAATGAAATATATAATTGAAACACAAAAAAATAGTTTGACAAAGAACGTCTATCTAAATCCTTTTATTTGTGTTATTACTATATTCAACATAATGAAAAGTTTTTATAAAGACAAACTTGAAGTTTCATGGGTAATTTATAAATATAATAAAGCACAATGAAAACGAATCTTTTTTTATCCCCCAGCTAAGAACCTACACTCGGAAACAACAAGAAAGAAAAGAGCCATTGGTTAAATTTTGATTTGGTCAGATATGGACAATATAAAGGAACCAATGCATGAAATAATGGATGGCGAGGGGGAGCAAAAAAATAGGAGCAGAAAGCTTGAGTTTCAGCAGACAAGAATATAAAATAAAACGTTTGCCAGAAAGAAACGGATATTCAAAAAAGATGTGATTGGCATTGCAAACCACCGCTTCATTATGGTGACGAGGACAGTTTGCAGAGGAGACAAGGAAATAACGAAAAAATGAATCTTGAAACATACAGTGAGCCACAATAATATCCGGGCACCTATGTACCCAATGAATATTTGCCAAAAACAAAGGAAAAAAATGCTTTACTGTTGAAACAAGTAATGAAAATAGAAGAATCAGTACCTCCTTAATATATTCTCAAAAATAAGCGCAAAAAATTTAAAAAAACACAGCTTACAATACAAAGAACACAAAATTAAGAATTTTAACCGCCACATTAATATATCCGGGCACATAGAACTAGTGTGGTAAAACACTCGTGGGTTTTTCCCAAGTGTATCAATTGAAGACGCGGTACTGATATGAGTTATCATGGTAAAGCGAGTCGTTACGTGAAAACGCAGATTGTAGTTAAACAGTGTGAGTCTGTTACAGTAATTGTTAACAAAAGGGCGTGTTAGTGCAGTGAAATGTCACAAACGAGTACAGATACATGTCTTTGGAAATTCGTCAATTAGTAATTTGGAAGAATGAAGAAGATTTAATCAGAACGTAAGATTTCAAAGCTACTGAATATCCCGAAAAGTAGTACGGTACATGGCGTTCTTCATCGTTTCAAAAGGGAAAATCGCACCAACTCAAAATCTCAAAAAGGGAAACCAAAAAAGCTAACAGAATACTAGATGCATTTTATCCGGCCAGAAATAGAAAGAAACCCATTAAGGGAAGTGCGCTGAAACTAAGAACAGCATTGTGAGAGAACGAAATGATGGAAATTTCAGCTGAAACAGTACGTCGAGCCATAAAAGAAATGGCGTACTTTACCCACATTGCCCGAAAAAAACCCTATATTAGTTCTGCAAATATAAAAACAACGGCTCACATTCACAGAACAATATTAATTCGGAGGAGTTCTGGAAGAACGTCATTTTTGTTGATGAGTCCAAATTGAACGTCTTTGGGAGTGATGGAAAACAGAAAGTATGACATAAACCAAATACTGCATATGAATTAAAAACTCTGACTGCATCAATTAAACACAGTGGAGGAAATGTACAGGTATGGGGATGTTTCGTGGCGAGTAGTATGGGATCTTTAGTCATCATTGATGGTATGATGAATAGCGATCTATATGTCGACATTTTATGACACAATTTATGCCAAAGCACTGAAAAATTAGGCATCTTGGAGTCATTTTACTTGTATCACGACAATGATCCAAAACATATAGCGTACAAAACTTGAGAGTGGATTCTCTATAATTGCCCTGATATCCTTACTAGATCTCCACATTTTCCACAGTGTAGATATTCAGTTATTTGGAGAGTTCCTTTACTTTATTTTTTCATTTGCCCGGATATTAATGTGGCGTTTAAAATTCTTAATTTTTGTGTTTTTTGTATCATAAGCTATGTTTTTTTAATGTTTTTTCTTTTTTTTTTTTTTCTTTTGAGAATATATTAAGGAAATACTTATTTTTCTATTTTCGTTACTTGTTTCAACAGTAAAAAGCTTTTTTTTCCATTGTTTTTGGTGTATATTCATTGGGTACATCAGTGCCCAGATATTATTGTGGCTCACTGTATATGAAATAATAAATTTACTTAATATACAATGTTTTACACATTTTCACAGAAACATGTTAGCCTGTACATCTAAGTAATAAAAACATTCACTGGTTAATGCCAGCATTCGACATATGCAATATTTTCAACTACCTACTGCAAACTGAAAGGCCATGTATGTCATCTAAACAAAGACTAACGTTCTCCTTAAAAAAATTCCTACTCTTTTATGCAGGGGAGCTGGTATACAAACTAACTTAATAATATATAAATGTTAAAAAATAAATAAAATAATTACTATATAAATGAATATTAACAGGCATTAAAAGGGGGGAAAATAAGATATTTAAATTTAATAATTTTAAAATGTATGATGGAAAATGAAAGCAAAAAGTGAAAAATGATTGCTAAAATGAGAAATCAGAGTGAAGATAAATTAAAATAAAAAAAGTAATAAATTGCTAATAACAGTCATTATTTATGTACTTTTTTTTTTAACATATAATTAAAAACATAAAATATATTTTTATATTGCTTATGTATATACATACATAGCTGTTTGAAACTATTGCACGCTATTTTGTACTAAATTTGTTACCTGCAGATTATTCCAATTGGTCCATATTGTCAGTAAAAATTTTAGCATCCGAATTAACATCAAATGGTCCAACATTTACTGATATAGAATAATTTTCTACAATGTTTGGTCTACATGTGTTTATTGTTAACTTTAAGATTTTCATTTCTTTTTTATCATTTCTGTTTTTTGTTGTAGTACGTTTTAACATTTTCTTATACATTTCACCCATAATTTTATCGTTATTAAGAGTTACAGCCGCATTATTTTCATCAGTGTAAAAGAATTTGTTTAATTAACAACACTTTCAGGTACCAGTTTAATTTTGTAAAAATCTTTTGTTTCTTGAAACATTAAATTTTCATATTTAACAAACTTTACTCATTTTCATTTTTATATTATTGGAATAAAATACCATATAATTATATTGATTTAATTCCAGATATATTTACATTTTGAATTAGTAGTTTCTACAACTATTAATTTGTATTTCAAACTATATTTAAAATAAATGAACACTCAATTTAAAAAAAAAAAAAATTTTAAATTGTTGTTACTATGTCACTTTCTATAGCTTAAAAAAAATTGTTCTCTAGTATTTAATAGAAATGCATCAGTAGCAAGACATTAGCTTATTCTCTAAATGTTGCCCTTACACTATATGTGACAAGGGCTTCGCCAGCCGATGAGCCAGGGAGAGGCAAGATGAGTTGCCAGCCGCCAGGGAGGGGCGAGATGACAGAAAGAGGATATGAGTTATAGGAAAAATTAAATTTATAAGTTGTAAAGGCTTAATATTTTATTAAACAAAAATAAAATCTTAATTAAAATATAAGTTTTCCAAATTGTCCATGATTACGCGATTATGAATATTCATCAATGCCAGTTGATTAAAAAGTTTCAAGGCTCCAGGGGGGGGCAGCTGCCCCTCCCTGCCCCCCGCTGGCGACGCCCATGATATGTGAGCTTTAGTAATGTAACCAGAAGTGTTGTGAACTTGTGATGACTTTATGGATTATATCACACAAGGTAGCCACAGTGAAGTTACCAGAAGTGCAGCCTTGGATATTGTATTTTTCTTAAATAGCAAAAAGAAAGACGTCATTTATTTGAATAGATATAGATGGCAGAAAGGTTGCTTTTGTTTTATATGTCCACAAAATTTCTAATCGATTCAAAAGTGGTACTTTTTAAATTTATATGTAGGTTTGAGAAAATCCTACATTTTCTTAATTGTACACCTACATTGACCCCATCGTTTAATGAAATATTAATTTTATATGAAAATAAATTTAAAAACAAGGATACAATTACAAGGAAATTTGTATGCCAAAAGAAAAATAATTTATTACATTAAGTAAAATATATTAACAATAATAGTTTATTATGAGTTTTTTTTTTTTTGCTTGGACAAAATAAAACATTAAACATAGACTTTTAATTAAATATGGAACTATGTTATATTTACAGACCTGAATATTCAACTGATATTGCAATAATGAAAGAGGTATGCAATATAATATCTCACAGTTTGTTTTTTTATTGTTTTTGATTTTTTCATCTAAATACCTTTTCCCAGAAACAATTAAAAATGAAAAGAAGTTTTATAATGAGCCGATGTTGCATTGTTAATAAGAAAGATTAAATAACAGAAATTGCTCTACTGAAAAAGATGAACACTCAAAGAACACATGATCAACATTGTAAACAACTGCATCATTTGAATGGAAAGACATGCGGGAAAGGTAGAAAAAAGGAAGACAAAAAGATTTAAAAAAGGTAAAATCTAGAAGGATAAAAGAAGCACCAACGCCAATAAGCCCTCTCGGACCATCAGTAAAAATGGTTACATGAGAAGGAAAGAAGGAATTGGTTGTGCTGGTCAATTAGGCAATGAAGAAGATTTGAGTGAGCAGTAGCAATTTCTGTGGCTTTAGAGTCAGCTATGCAGGCTATTTGAGTGAAAGTTTCTAAGGCTTAATTGTGGTAGTTGTCAGCTGGATAGAACAGTGGGGATTTAAAGATGAGTTTTAGAACTTTGTTCTGTATGATTTGGACATAAGACCCAATATGACTATGCCATAGAGGAACATTGGTCATAGTGGTATTAGGTAGAAGGTTTGTTGGGTGGGTATGGAAAAGGTTTTGTATTTTAATAGAGAATACAGAGTTGTCAATTTTATGCGCATTATATTTGGTATGTAAATAGTGGGAAAGCCAGGTGAGTTTGTAGTTGATGTAAATTCCTAGGCATTTAATGCAGGTGGATCAGGGGCGGTGAGTGATTATGTAATTTAGATCTGCAAGAAGAGCATGGCTTGACTTTTGCTCAGTTTTCCCTAGATTTTCTATAGAGACTGCCAGTCATCAAAGCTGTCTAGGGTGATGGCCTGCAGTCTTTTAGTGGCATGAGGTATGTTAGATCATGTAGCTAATATAGCTGTATCATATGTATATTGGAAGAGTTCTATTTAGGGTGATTGGAGGATGTTATGTATGTCTAAGTGATAATTTCTTACACTATTATTTGTTAATATTTTGATTTTTCATAATGTGTAATTTCAAATTATATTTTTATCTCAATAATGTTAAAAATTTAACTTGATTTTACTTCCCGTTATAATCTAAATTTGATATATTACATGCTATTATTGAAGAAAAGTAAAAGTGATTCACTTTCGGATTTATGCTTTCGCTTTCTCTAATTTGATTTTGCTTACTTTACATCCATAGATTAAGTAAATTTTTAACCATCGATTGTATAGTTATCGATGTTATCATCACGTGATTTAATTGAAATGTTTCTCTATAACGATATACGTCCCGTATGTATTAAGACACAATATACATATAAGTTATCTGTTTAGCCTTGGTGGGTGAGATTTTTGTGTTTTACAATTTTAAGGGTGGAGTTACTCGTTTTATTTTCAAATTTGTATTAAAAGACTTATTTCAAAATGGCTCTCAGCGATGCCGATGTACAAAAACAGGTAAAATAAGCAATTGTAAATTATAAGACGTTAATATTTAATATTCAGTCTAATAAAAAAAAAAAAATATATATATATATATATACGTATATGCACATAACAAATTGATAAATAAAGAAATGCCTGGAAATAAAAAAGAAGGATCACGTTCATTTCATTGTGCGTAGCTTTTAGTTTTATATTTTAAGATATTAACGTAGTTACTTAATTTTGTTTAGGGCGGGGCAGTATTTTTTATTACTTATTTTTTTATATTTCAACAAATAAAATAAAGTCTGTAAGATAAGTCTTTCTTTTTGTATGCATTTTTAAGTAAATAATGATTAATTTAACCATTTTACATTTATCTAGATTAAGCATATGATGGCTTTCATCGAACAAGAGGCAAATGAGAAAGCGGAAGAAATAGATGCCAAGGCTGAAGAAGAATTTAATATTGAAAAGGGTCGATTAGTACAGCATCAGCGTCTTAAAATCATGGAATATTACGAACGAAAAGAGAAACAAGTAGAGTTGCAAAAGAAGATGTAAGATAATTTACGACTGATTTACCAATTATTGTAAACAGATGAAAAAGTCCAATTTTTCATCGTAATATTTTGTTAATATATGTAACAAGTAAATGTGATTGGCGCGTTTTTTTTTTTTCTAAAATAAATTTCCCGCTGACCTTTTTAACCGTTTTTTTTATGAATTCAAGCATATTTAAAGATAATTTCTCAAAATTTGTTATTTACAAATTATCGTTTTATTGCTTAATTCAAACGTTTAAAATAGAAAAATGTTTAACGTGTATTTTCGTGTAAAAAAATTTAATCAAGGTTTTAATAAGAAAATTTTGGGCCAGTATGTTGTGATCTGTTGACTATCTTCCACTTAATATGCATAAAATTAAAGCTTAACTAATTCAAGTGTGAAAGGAGGTTAATAGAAATGTTACTTTCACGAACGTGTTTGAAAATATAAATTAAATTTGTACGATTCTGTACTATGTGTAATTTTTGCGCTCTAGCAACAAGTAATTCATGATAAATATAGTTCTTAATAACAATTGTTCACTAAAATATTTTTAATTCTTTCATTTATACCTAATTTAAACATTTTTTATGCGTCCTCATAATTTTTTTAACCCTGAATATGAACTTGTTAGAATAAGTATATTTATATTTTTATCGCTCTTGAAAAAGAATTTAACGTTGAAAAAAGTCGATTAGTACAGCATCAGCGTCTTAAAATCATAGAATATTATGAACGAAAAAGGGAACAAATAGAATTGCAAAAGAAGATGTAAGCTTATTTACGCTGCTTCACCGGGTGATCTTGTTTACTACATATTTGAACAATGAACAAATTAGATGGCGCATTTTTCTTTTAACAACATATTTTTGCTAATTGGCTCTGTCACTAAGAAAATTTTATTTCTTAACATTCGTTTGAACTGCTCTTGTCAAGTATTTAATTGTTGCTTACACGGGAGGAATAGATTTTGTCAATTCATCACCGATATGATCGCCTTCGTGTAGTAGAATAAGTGTATTTATATTTTTATCTAAACTTCTATGCAGAAGTGTAATTTAGAATGTTCTTTTAACATTCCGACTTTTATTCTAAAACATCACTATATAATTTTACTTCTTTGCATCAATCGGCATATTAAGGATTTTGTCAATATAATTTTGTTTAATATCGTATTATAAAAAACCTGATTTGTAAATTCACTATCATCACTTAAAGAAAAATCAACATTTATCGTATCGATAGTCTATACGATATGTGTCGCAATATGGCGGTTTATTATTTTTTATTATGGGGTAACTTGAAATAAACGAAGTTGATTATTATTTATCTAATTATGGCTGCGAGATAGTATCGATAAAAACTTATTTAGTCCATGAGGTCTAAATTTTTAAAAAGTATTATCGCTAATAAACTGTAAGTAAAACTACATTAATCGGCCACCTTAACCTGAATGGAATGATTAGTACATGTACGCACTGCATCTAGCGTCAATTTTAGTTACACTACACTGATTCAATCCCGTTTTCTTTTTGTTCTACTAATAATAGATGTAATAATTGGACCTGCACATTCTGTTTGCCTGTGTAATATCAGATTTGTTTTTTGGTGGCTGCCCTATCTTATTCCATTCAGTGTTTTGGTATATTTATAGGTTGTAAACATTTTCGTTTGATGTCTCGTTTTCATTCCATAGCAGTTGTTTTAAAATAGACCCCTAGAGATGTTTTGCACATCTGAAAAATGGGACTCATTTGTGTTTTTGACTTTAATGGATAAACTAGCGTTTATTCAATGCCTCGTAAAAACCTTATCGTTAATTTTTTGCTCAGAGATTTCTAACTGTTACAGATTAATCCAATTAAACTAATTTTTAACATTTTTATGTCTTTACTTTGGCACATACATTCGAAAAGCGTTACGAAATTGAGCGTTACGAAAATTTCATGTCTTTATTTGGATACGACTGATTACTAATATTTTCATGTTTTTACTTTGGCACATAAACTCGAAAAGCGTTACGAAATGGAGTGTCACGAAATAGAATGGCGCGCCGTAAATATCGAATCCGAATTTATCACTTGGGCAAGGTCCGAACTGCAGGCTGCATTCAATTGACATCTCGGCTGTAAGTTCTTGGGTAATGTTCGCTAAGAGTGGCCATGCATTGTCATGCAACAGTTGAATTGCTTTCGAAATTTTTATCTCTTTCTTTAAATTGATGAGTGTTTCCAGCAGTTCAGGCCGTTAATGGTCTGTCCACGCTCCATGAATTTCACTAAAATAATGTGTTCCCTTTGTTGTCTCAAAACATCAACATTGGACGGATTTTCTATAAGATTAAACTCTAATAACGGCGCAATGACCAAACTAGTCTCGTTTTAAAGATAAAACTATTACATTTAATAAAGATTTATTTTTATTTATTTATTCCTTTTTTTTGTTGCACAATCGGGAAGAATGACGTTTTTTCATGTCTTTACTTTGGCATATAAACTCAAAAAGCGTCACGAAAATTTCATGTATTTACTTCGATATGACTGATTAATATTAATAAGAGAGTATTTAATGAGATCGATTTCCCACGTACGCGGGTATGCATTCAACAGAAGTAGATAAAAGTGTTTCCTATAAAGACTTGTAAAGACCTGTGAAGATCGTAGGTTTATGTATTTCACACGTCATTTCCTCAATATTACCACCGCTACCGATAATGATGTAAATAAGGAATCTTGTACTAGCGGTAGTTAGTTGTTAAATGTATATTTTTGCGCATACGTTGCGATACAATATGTATAAAGGAAATCACAGGTTGCACGGCGGCGACATTCTCATGTCGACGGAGGCCGCGAAGCGAACGACATTCTAATGTCGGTGGATGCCTGAATGGCTGTACAAAGCCCACTTTTAAGGGAAAACATAAAAATGTCTCACTGTGTTGCGGACTTGTACGCAAGCTGATTTCAAAGATTCTGAAACAAGTAGATAGCAGACTTTATGAGCTAATAATGCGTAGACTTTTGTGTTTTTATACTTTGTCGCTTTAGTTAGTATGGCTGTTGAAGCGTACACTAACGTGTCCACTAGTGGCATTATTTTAACTTTCTTTTATTCTGTTTTAAGTAATAGCCTGCTGGTATATATTGCGTATAAAATCGGGCTCAATGTTGATCGCCGACATATTCCCTTCCCGATTTTAATCGTATCCGATAACCTACTACCGCATATTCTTGTAACTTATCGCGTAGTGATGTATTTGCAGAACATAGAAATTGATTTTTATCTAATTCAAATTAATAGTTTTCGATACGTTTGCTTATATAATTTGTATATAATATAATACAAAGTTGAGTTAGTAAATGTGAAAAATGTGATTTCAGTCAGTCATCGAATATGTTAAATCAAGCACGGTTAAGAGCACTAAAGGAACGGGAAGAACATGTTCGTGCAGTTCTTGATGAAGCAAATCGTGCGTTGGGGGAAGTTACGAAAAATCCAGAGAAGTATAAAGAAATTTTGAGAAAATTAATATTACAAGGAGCGTATCAGGTAAGTTTTTCTTTTTCATCACAATATGTAATAGTTATACGAAATAATGTTAAATAAAACTTCTGACTGATAAGTATAAATAAAAATATTAATTGAAATATAATGTAATTGCATTAAGTTTTAACTTAAAGCAATTAAATTGAAGATGAATAATGTATAATTGAAAGAGAGATGCAAGAAGAATTTTCAGTTAAGTCTACATGAAAAGTACTAAATGTTTTCAGTGGTCATTGTTTTGACAAGTTGTTTTAGCTTAATCGTTTGAACGTTGCTCATATTTTGTGGTTGTTTTAGTTTGGCTAAAGCTAGTTGCGTGGTATTTTACTCCGTTCAGTTGAAATTATAATAATTTTTCACGAATGTAAAAATTTGTTATATATATATATACTTTCCTTTGGTGGAGGCTGTAATGCGGAAAATTATTACTTGAATCGATCGATTTTTCTGCGAAATTTTCATGAAAATAGCTGGCTAAATAAATTTTTCAGTTATACTTCAAGAATTATTCCTCTTCATTACAGTCATGTCTTAAGGAAATTGTGTGTATTAAAAAGTTCTAAGATCTATATTTGATTAATTCTTTTTTTTTTATAAGGAAATCGGTGATAATTTTGAAAAAGTTTTGTGACAAATTTATCACTTCACTTTTAATAGACGCGAAGTAAAAAAGAAAGAAAAAAGCACGTTGGCTGAAACAATATGCCAGACAATAGTAAGTGCGAAGAAGTACGTCCAGTCAGTTACGCAAAGACCACACGCACATATAGACCCTTTAGCGAAGATTTTTTAATGATTAATAAATATATAAAAAAGAAAAATAAAGACTGAATTAACTCAAATTCAAAAAATTATTCTAATAGTTTTGAAAGATTTTACATGTATGCGATGTACATAAATATAAATTTCACGCTTGATTTTAAAATTTTTCGAATTTTTAAGAGGGTAAAAATTATTCATGTGTTTCGGATTTGTTTTACTGAAATGTGTGTGATTTATACACACTGATATTTAACATAAATTATATTGTGTTAAAGCATAAAATTAATAAAATATGCACTTTTCACAGTTCACCGATATGAAAAATTGTAATTAATCATCCCGTAAACTGAATTTCTGTTTCAGATGTTGGAAGCACATGTGGTTTTGCGTGTACGTCAAGCAGATAATAATTTAATCCAAGAAATTTTACCGGATGTAATAGAGGAATATAAATTGAAATCTAAAAAAGAAATTGCATTCAAAATTGATACAGATTCATATTTACCACCGGAAACGAGAGGAGGTGTTGAATTGTTAGCTCAAAAAGGAAAAATTAAAGTAATCAACACATTGGAATCGCGTTTAGAGCTTATTTCGCAGCAGCTTGTACCGGAAATACGAGTCGCCTTGTTCGGTCGTAATCCAAACCGAAGATTTGCAGATTAATACGATTTTTCATTCCGTTACACTCTAGCTACTGGATTATTAGAAATATAATCAATCAGTGTAGATTATTTGTTTTGATTTTCTTATCGTCGTGGTTACCTGTCTTTCTAATAAGTGCCCTCGAAAATTAACAAACCATCATTCCGTGAATCATAAGGGGCAGTAATTTCAATAATTTTCATCTGCTGTTTTAGTTAGATATATTTCACAAATCAGTTATTATAAATGACGCTTTTATTATATTATTTCATAAATACACGTAATTTAATGTATTTAATTATTTCCGTTGTTCCTAATATGGTTAAAAGTACTATAAGTTTTTCTGTGGGTTAATTAAAGTACGAAATATTCATGAGGAGAAAAGTGTCATTTTTTTCTAGTTTACTGAAAATCCGTACGAGGAGCTGCAGTGATATGAATACTAATGCAGGGTAGCCGTCTAATCATGAAAATTTGAAAATAAACTGGGAATTTTGTTGTCAAATCGGGAAAAAGTAAAAATGGCCAAGAAAAAGGATATTTTTGATAGCCAACATGTTCAAGCCACATCCTGTTGACATATCATTAATTTCTGATTCATGTTGTTAAGATGTATCAAAACCCATAAAATTAACCTCACCAAGTGAAATTAACAATATAATACGGACAATGAACCCTAACAAAGCACCAGGTTACGATTTAATAACAGCAAAAGTTTTAAAGGAATTGCCTAAAAAAGAATTGGTGTTATTAATGTACATACTTAATGCAATGCTGAGATTAACATATTTTCCGATACAACTGAAGTTGTCGAAAATTGCTCCGTAGTCCAAAAACCTCCAACGGAACCATCATCGTATCGATCGATTTCAGTCTTGCCGGTACTTTCTAAATTGTATGAAAAATTACCGTTAAAAAGAATAATGCCAATAGTTGAATGCAAAGAGGTAATACCTGAGCACCAGTTTGGCTTTTGAGCAAAACATAGTACGATAGAGCAGTGTTCATAAAATTGAAAAATCCTTAGATGAGAAAATGGTTTGCGATATCGTATTTTTAGATGTAAGCCAAGCATTCGATCGAGTTTGACACGATGGTCTATTGCAAAAACTTCGACGTCATTTTCCCTATCAACTAGCTGAATTATTCCGGCCGTATTTAAACGAAAGATATTTCTACGTTAAATATGGCGATGACGAATCAAATATATATATATATCCTGTTCGAGCAGGCGTTCCTCAGGGGGAGTGTACTTGGGCCGCTTCTCTACCTCATCTACACAGTGGATATTCCTACTTTATCGCACGTTGATACAGCAACTTTTGCTGATGACGCAGCGATCTTGTGTTCAAATAAATGTCCAAAAGTTGCGCGTAAAAACCTGCAGATAGCAGTCAATAAAGTAACATCTGGCACAAATTATGGAAGATAAAGATCAATGAGGGTAAATCATCTGGAGTAGTTTTCACTAACCGAAGAATCGGTTCATCCGGAAATATAATTATGAATGTAGTGGAGATTCCTTAGAAAGAAGATGTAAAATATCTTGGGATACTTCTCGATAAACGCTTGACTTGGAGGAAGCACATTGTAAGAAAGCGAAATGAGTTGAACATCAAACTGCGAAAACTGCACTACTGGTTGTTGGCTGAAAGATCAATAGTATCTTTTGAAAACAAGTTGCTACTTTATAAGCAAATTTTTAAACCAGTCTGGCAATACGGCTGCCAGTTATGGGACTGTGCCAAAAACAGCAACATTTCAATTATGCAAAGAGTACAGAATAAGTTACTACGCACGATCATCTCCGCTTCATAGTACATAACCAACATCGCAATCCATGAAGATCTTGGAGTTAAATTTGTAAAAAATGAAATAGAAACTGCTGCTAGGTTGAAAGAACATACTAACAGTACAACAATAGAACTGCTGAGTGACCCAAGCGAGGGACGTAGGCTGAGTAGAAAACGACTTCAAGATTTCATATAAATTATAAATGTATAAATAATATGTGTGTGTGCGTGATGTGTGCGGGTGTGTGTATATATGGTATGTATACGTACGTGAGAATAAAACAGTATGTGTGTATACATATATAAGTTAATTTTAGCACCTTTCACTGGATAGGTTGCTTATTCATGTTATTTTAACTTATTCCATAGATTACCAAATAGTTTATAAGACTAGGTGTAAAATAGCAAGGAAAAAAAAAACAAAAAACAGAGAAAATTGTTAACAATGAAAAATAGAAACGTTTTTTAATATTACGAGGGTCGTTCAAAAAGTTCTTGGGCTAATGAAAAAAACAAATATTTTTGCAGATTTTTTTAACAGTCTCCTTGTAACTCAATATAGGATCTCGGTCTATTGTTCCTGCCAATGGGTCCTTTATTTTAACTATTTCCGATCGAAGTTATAAATAAATTCTTCTTATTATTGTTTCTGGGTGGAGGGGTCCCTGGTTGACGAACCAAAAAAAAAAAAAAAAGGAAAAAAAACTCAATACACTTAAACCAACCATTTTCCATTTGGGTGAATGTCCTGGGCCGACGTGCCCATAAAATAAAATAAAAAAAAACATTTTCCATCATCTGAGTACCCTTTTTATGGTATGAAATGCCCAACGGTTCGGAATAAGTGTTTGTCTCCTCGCTGCTACTGCGGATTTTCGATCAGTTAGCCATTTTTTCAAATTTGAAAATTAGCAGTAATCGCTGGGAACCAAATCTGGCGAATATGAAGCATATGGAAGCACTTCGAAGCGTAGGTCGTGGACTTTTGCAGCATAATTCCAGACGAGTGTGTAGGCATGTTATCGTGATGGAAGAGAACTTTTTTTTTGCCAGATGCGAACGTTTCATCTTAAGCGTCTCTTTCAATTGGTCCAGTAGTGAAGCGTTCAATGATGGTTTTGCCTTGTTCTAAGTAGTCTACGAGTAAAGCGTTACAGGAATCCCAAAAAGTTGTAACTATAACTTTTCCTGTGCATGGATTTTTTTTTTTTCGGTGCACTTTCATCTGGTCTTTTCGGCTGTTTAAACTGCCGCTTCATTTCTGGCGTGTAATTATGAATCCATGTTTCATCTATTGTCACGAATCATCGAAAAAACACGGTATCAGAATTGTGTTTGAATAAATCTAAACATTCCTGAGAAAGTTTCATTCGAATGTGTTTCTGATCGGCTGTTAACGAACGCGATACTTATCGGGGCGAAAAGCTTTTTCATGCCAACAACACCGTGTAAAATGTGGTGAACACGCTCTATCGAGATGCTTATAATATCGAGAAATTCGTGCATTTTCAATCGTCTGCCATTTAACGGAGCGTTCTGGATTTTTTTGACAGCTTCATCAATCGTAGCGGATTTCGGGTGTCCTGAGCGTTGTTCATCTTGTATCGATGTATCACCACGTTTAAATTTGGCAGCCTACCTTTTTACTGTTGAAAAGAAAAGAGAAGAATCTCCTTAAGTAGAAATTAACTCCTTTTAAATGTCGGTTAGGGTAAAGCTCTTTAAAACAAAATATTTTACAACTGCTTGAACTTTAACCTCATACATTTTTGCAAAATAATCGTTGAGACATCATTGTTTACTGGACTACCACAAACAAGCAACTGAATGTAGACGTTTCAAACTTCGCGGTGCATCATCTAACGGTAGTAGGTATTAAAAAAATTTATTTTAGCTATTTCATCATACTCGCGCCATCTATGTGTTGTGTGGAGTACTTTTCTAACTACTCTTGTGTATTACGTGTGATTTACACTTAAAAATAGTTACTTATAACTGATCTCATTTTAGTCTAAAAAAGCCAAGGAGGTGAGATTTATTTCAAAGAATAAATGATAATGATATTTTTAAAGTCATAGATCACAAACATAGGTGCCGATTTATGAAAAATGGGCGGAGCAAAGAGCTGGAAGTCTTGACTGACAATTATGCCTTTGTAATTTGAACTATAAATTTTAAATCAAAATTAAAATTTTAAAACAATCATTTATATATATAGTAATGTGCCCATTACATAGTTGAAAGAAAAAAGTCAAAAATAATAAAATTCAAATAAAAAAGGAATGAAACAACATAAAAATAATTTAGAAAAATACGCGGCGACAGTCCCCGATCATGAGTGATAAAGAATATATATGGGTGAGAAAGAGGGTATGCTACAACAGAGGTGGTCGTTGTTAACAGGTTGATCATGATGCTAGAAAAAAAAAAAAAACTGTTCTTTACAACACTGTTCATGATTTTGAGGGGTAGAGTGCTGAAGAAAGTTGAACCGCATGACATTTGAAATTGTGATTTGCACTGTGTACATTGTCTTTTTCTAAAGTGTTCATCATTTTTTCAACAGTTTTCTTTTATTTAAATGCGCATAATAAAATAAATATGTAACATCAATAATAAATTAAATGAATAAAATATACCATATTTGAAAAATCAGGTTAATAAATTTGTATGAAAAAAATAAATCACGGAGAAAATCTAATAGAGAGAAAAAAGTAATTGAAAAATATGTGACCGAACGATTGAAATAAAAAAATAAAATTAAGATAGAGATGAAAAAATAAAATTGTGACGTAAAATAAATAAACCTACATATTTAAAATTATTGGAGAATGTGTGAAATGAAAACGATATATAATAAAATCATTTCTCATCAAATCAATTCTAACCCTTTATCATCTCTGTTTCCTCGTTGTTAGTTTTTTTTCTTGAAATACAATTACTAATTAAAAGATTAATATACGGTTACTCCATTTTTACCAAGTACCTTCAAAATAGCAATGAAGGTGTTTTTCTTGATTTCGTCGACGTTTTGGAAGCGTTCGACCTTCAGATAGCTTTTTAAATATGGAATCTCAAATTGTTAATCTGCGGTTAGATCACATAATTCTCTCATTTCCGATACCAAGAAAAACACCATCCGCGTTAAACATAATGAGGACAATTGTTCATTATTTTCCATCTTAGCATTAACAGTTCTCGGCGGCAAATTTTATATAATTCCAAACCAATTTTTATTGGGTTTTTTTTTTTGATCTGACAAACTTTTCTAGTTGTGTTACAGGATAATAACCAACCGAATCAATAGCTTTAAGATAAAATGTTGGAGAAGGTTTCTTACAGTTCCATAGACGGCAAGTAAATCGGTGTATGAGAAAACTGGTATAAAACAGAAGCGCTGCCCTTGGTAATGGTTACCGTATAATGCGGTTCTTTGAGCATACTTGATAAGAAAAACAAGCTAAGGGCAACTGATGTACAAGTAGTTCGAAATAATAAGGTTAACCGATAGATGTCCAGTGCGGTAGACCGATACTGTAAGAAATGTGACAGAACGCTATCAATACTTGTCTAACAAGTATTAAACTGATAAGAATGGTAGAAGGAAGATGAAAACGGTTACTGTTGCATATAATTATGTGTTTAGGACTGATTAAAGAGGTTTGATACGAGTATAAAAAATAAAATTCTCTATTTGTTTCGCATGATGGATGATTATGTTTATTGTTTTCAATATGTTTCGGAAACCGGAATGTTTTTAGTGGACCGGTGCCGAAGTTAGTAACATAATTTAGGAAACGTCCGTTTTACATTGTATACGGTAATCGCTGCTAATCCACATATCAATTTTCTGTGACTTATGCATAAGCGTACGTGATTGAATACAGCGGTAACAGTTTGTTTTAATTTAACCGTAACGAAGATAACAAGGTCTACTGGATCGGCGAAAAATTGAAATAAGATTTAAGAATCGCATTTGAAAGTTTAAAAAATTATAGGTTGAAAATCGTAACGATTAGAGTGAATTTCCGCGAAGAACTGACGCTACTAATTTTTCTTTGCTCATACTGAATATGGTCAGAGCTTGAATGCACATGGGGAAAATTTAATGGCGGACTATCGGCCTGCAGATACTGCAATTATAAAACATTAACCAAAACATCTTCAGGTAACGGAAGTGGAATTAGCGTAAAAGAATACAGATGTATAACTCGGGTAATGTATCCGCTGAAGAGGAGTTGCATCGTCATCATCATATTGCTTCTCCTTTTGCTCATCAAAGAACGTTCAACAGATCAAGCATGTTTGTTAGCTGTATACAAAAACTATATTTTTTATTGCTCACAATCCGAATGAATTTTAAACATAGACAGCGTTAGAAAAGAGCATAACTGTTAAATTTCGAATATATCTGTACAGTCAAAATTATACGATTATGACTGTCTTATTTTTGTACTTACCGTGTCCTTATTGGACACTGACTCACTCGGAAAATTTTTATATTTGTTAATAGGATCATATAATCCGAAAGCTTCTACATATTTACAAAATACTTTTGAATATGTTTTTATCCTCTATAATAAAATTGGAAATACTCTGTGAAATTTGTAGAGGTCAATATTTATTTCTAGACAGTGCAATCTTTCGTATTTGATTGATTGCCTAGCTCTTCTAAGCGCATCTAGACACGCGGTAGCTTGTCAAGCCAAGTTTAAGCCAAGAAAAAGGAACTGGCGACGACACAGCAGCCGTGTGTTATATTACACGAACCATTTGGAGTTAACCCCTTAATAACTCAAAACCTATTTAACATAAACACATGAAATTTGGTTTACTTATTAAAACCCCTTAGATTAACTAGAACCCCCCCCCCCCGTATTTAACAAATACAACTCAAACGGTTATTGAGCTATTAACGTCTAAAAATCGGCATTTTTATCACTGACTGACTGGCATATAGATCAAAAATCTCACCCACTTCCAGGTGACCTAGAAAGTTGAAATTTGGAGCCCAGCCGGCTAATTGTGTGCATACAACAAAGGGGGAAAAATCAGAAAACAGTGAATTTTTACGATTTGAAATATTTTCCGAGCAATCAATTTTTATTAACAGCTAGCGCACTTTAAGACTTTGTGTGCGTTTTCATAATAAAATTCCAATCGAGATACTTGACCTACCGGAAAATAAATTTAAAATTGCTGTGAAGCAAGTTCTGCTTAACAAAGCTTATTATAAAATAGATGACTATCTTAATGATAAACTTAGAATATTATGGAGCAATGCGATTCCAGCATAGCACAGGAAATGAACATGATATTGTATACTGATTTCGACATACTTGTAAAAAAAGAGATGAAAATAACATGACATTTTTGTGTAGGGCTCCGTGTACTGCAGTAAGGGTTTGTTCCCACTACTTCCCCACAGCCATTTAAGCCCTTAGAGTTAGGGGACAGATGGACTCGATAACTTGATTTTCAAAAAATGCTCACTTTGCAAGCCTATTTTAAAGAATAAGCGATTTGAATTTGAATTTGAATAAATAATTTCTTTACAAAAAGTAATGATATCCCATCAAAAACATAAATGTAAAAATGGGAGCCAGTTCAATATTAAGAATATGCGTGGTTGTTGACTTCGCCGACAAACGAATTGAAATCTAAATCGGTGCCAAGTTCTGTAGATAATCCTGAAATTTATTTATAAGAACATATGACATTCTAAAATAAATTTAAAACACAATTTCTTGTTTTTTTCATGGACAACAATAGCTACGGCGCATCAGCTCTTATATTCCAACTTACGCAATTGTATCGTATCATTTTCTGTTGTATCATCAGTTCTCCTCCTTGTGATTGGTGCTTACTCCGATGTCGAGTGGATAAATGATAATGATGATAATGATATATATGTATATATATATATAAAAAAGAATTCGAGACAATATGAATTCTTGAAGTAAGTACCCCTTGTTAAATTTCTATTTCTCTTGTTACTTCATGGTTTACAGGTTTTTTGGAGCCTGTGCTGATTGAAAATTATTGTAATATCTATTATACCTAATTTTAATAAAGCCATTGTTTGAATTAACTTTTTTTTCATTTTTCGAAATGGATAAAGCGTGCAAAGACTTTATGTAATTTACGCTAAGAGTTTATTATGTTAGAAACGAAAAATTTCCAGAGACCCGTTGAAACTCAAACCTGGTATCACTAATGGCATCTTCAATGGTTTCATATATCGGTTAAGAATATTATTAAGGATGTTATTCGCAAGAAAGTTTAAAATGCAGTTCACCAAGCTGATACACAGTGTATTCTTCACACTTTTCGGATGTTTTTTTTTTTTTTTTTTTGATCGATGTTTCCCTGTTCATACATTTGAAATCCTTTCACGTGAAATAGCGAGTATTTTAATTTAATTTTTCGTAATAACTTCTGCCTTCACCCTCGATCGAACCCGAGACTTCCGTAATGGAAGCCAAGCGCTCTAGCAACAAGGCTATCGCGAATGGCAAACTATCACGTACAACGTCATATGCGCGCTAGGTCAGCACACAGCAGACACACACGGGACTGCACCTGTAGCGCGATAAATTAAACATTTACAATCAGTTCCGAATTTAGTCTTACGTGTGTACATATTCGTACTGCATATAATAATTGCCTAGTACACAGCCTATATCTGTACAGCTAAAATGTACGAATAGGTTGTCCACCAACCGAATGGTTGAGGCGATAGCGATAATGATATTTGAAAGCATTTTCTACGATACCTAGCTTTTCATTATTAATAAGTTTAAGTAAATCTTCGCGAAATAAGTTGGATTGCTCAATTTATCATTTTTATCGTTTACATATCATTCCACGTACAAGTATGTCAGTGATATCAAAGACTTCTTACAAAAAATAAACCTTTCAACACACTCTGCAAGATTAATCGTAAATGGAATAATACTTAAAATAATGTTTTTTTAGTCAACGGATTCTTCAAATGTGAAATTTACAAAACAAGAAAAAACAATTTTAGGACGCGACTCTAAAAATTCTATACAGATTATAGATTCGCTTCACCGGATTGTCTTGCGTAATGAGTAAGCAAAATCCGTATCAGAACGCACGGAAAAAAAGGAGGAGAAACTTCAAACATGGCCAATTTTCTCAATTAGGCATCCAGATTCGTTTTCTAAATATCGGTAAGGAAAGATCTAACATAGGAGATATTTTATGAGAAAATTACACTTTACGATATCGGTACTTTTATTTGGTCCGTCAGGAATAATTAAGTTCATATATACAGTTTTTAGTTTTAAAATTACGAGTACGATATTTACACGATAAATTTATCCTAAACATTCCTACACAGGTAGTACGCATTTTTCACACACACGATAACAAATAAAATAGGAACGAGACGGAAGGTGTATTCGTAAGTTGACGATAAAACAGTGTTCTAATAGAAAATTTTTCAAAATGATCGATGAAAATTCGGCTGAGATGAGTTCTTCGTTTTAAATGACACGTTTTAAAATGAGCGAGATTTTACCTTTGGTACAACAATATACGAAACTTTTATAAACAATAAAATAAAATAGTAGAATGCATTATCCGATTAAAAAAGTTTAAAAAAACGTAAATTAGAAATCCGTTTTTAACGGAAATGATTGAGAGTTGTGATGGTGGTAATAACGTAAAATGTAGAATTCTTCGAATAATGTGAATTCACTGTTTGTAGCCGAGAATAATTTCAGCCACACCCAAATAATAAACCGTTTGCGCTATACCAAATAACGGTGCGATGACAATCATTCTGCAAGCTCCGCCCTTGAAGAAGGCTTTTGGTCCTTCGTGTTTGAATATTTTTCTAAAACATACGGAGAAAAATGATGTTTAATGCAACGAAAACACCCGAGTTTAAGAAATCCTTCTATAATTTAGCGAACAAACGGATCGATCCGAAAGTTGAAATTAAGAAAACTACACATTAGTAGGATAATTAAAAAACTGCAGTTTCGTAAAATCATAATTAAAATACAAATTATGCATTGGGTAATAAGAAATTAAAAAAATGACGATTAAAAAAAAATGTGTGTGAATTATGAAAAATTAAACAATTAAACATCATTTCTGCCCCGGACACCATCATCGCGAAGTTGGAAGTTAAAATACTTTCCAAATTCGTTTTGCTTGACTATAAACACTTTTTTTTTTTTTTTTATTAGGGCTGTTAACTTACGTGAAATTAATTAGACCTGTAACACTATTCCCATTATGCACTGGCTATTTTTTATAGCAGCCGTTTTTATCATTTCACCCTGGTTAAAAATTAAGCGTAGACGATTTTGTCCAAATCATATTGTTATAAGAAAAATTTCCGGATTATACATTAAAAAAAAAAAAAAAAAAAGACATGCGGAGAATCAAAGTTTAACAAAATATAATCCGATAACTATTTCGCTTTGAAATCTAAACCAAGTACCGCTGACAATTATTAGACAGGCTCTCGTATCCGAGGTAGCCGTATGCATTTCAGGTAAATTGAATGTCAACGATAGGAACCATCGAGTAGTAGTATATTGGTTTACTTCTTTGAGGACATGACACAGCTCCGACTAGTAAAAGATCGAACACTTTGCATGGCTATTGACCTAGCCCGGTAACGTACTTGGTAAATATACAGTGAAACGTTAAAAAAGTTTTTACATTATAAAAACTAGGGTGCGACAAAGTGGTTTTGCTTGCACCACAAGTAAGGAGAGATGTGAATTTCGTGGTTTAGAAAAGATCTTACGTTTAACCATTAGCACATCTTTGGGCAAAAAATGACTTGTGTAACATAGTTAAAATGGAACTGTAATTGATATTTGTTATGAACAAGATAAGATTTAACGCATTTCCAAATGCTGCCACTGTGTGTTTCGATTACGCTTGATAGATATTATATGATTCGACATTGTTTTTCTTTTGAAGAAAAGAAACGGCATGCCGTACTCGAGACAATAGCTTCTTTTAACTTTGGTTTACCGTGTTACTGTTCACAAGCTATAAGGTGTAACTGTAGCCTAGCATTCGTCATTGATATTAAAAAGAAAGAATTTACTTCGGATCAAACGTATGTTGCTCTCTTCATCACGTACAGGACTATGAGAAGTGTAGGTCACCGATTTGGTCCAATTTTTTCCAGATGGTAGTAGTTCGATAAAAAACGAAAACTAATTTCATTGGTTTTTCTGCATAAGTTAATGAAACTCGAGAAAATCGCGCCGAAAGTTTGTAAAAATCTTACAAGTATCTCGGGATCATTCATTTTTCGACTTAATTATTTTTTTGCATTATAGATGAAATTACTGAACAGAACTGTACTAATTTCAGCATTTCGCTATAATATTTTAAACGACTGGGGAATCAGTAGTTATTAAGCTATATATTCTTTTTTATAAAATCACAATCGTTCTTTTAATAGTAGTCAACATTTTTACGTTTAAATTATAGCATTTCGTAGTTTTTATTGCTTGTTTGGTTAGATAAGTGAAACGATAATGATGAAAAAAGAAAGCGGGAAGAATAAATGAATTTAAAATTTTTTCTTATATAAATTTTTCAAATTTTTTAATAAATATCAAATTCTATTTTATTATTTTTAAAATAATAAAATTTAATATTTAAAATATTATCGAATATTAATAGTAAATAAGAGTGAAATATTATACAGGTTGAAAAAGTGTAAAAAAGACTAAAAAAAGTTGCCGAAGTGAGGATTCGAACGTTTGACTCTGAGATGTATACGCTAGCTCGCTAAATTGAGACACGCCTTTCTCGTGAATTCACGGACTAATACAAAAACAAAAAAAGTATGAAAATTCGTTTTTTCGTTTTTCACCGAATACTGTGCCGTCTGTAAAAAGTTGGATCAAATCGGTGATCCACACATCTATGTTTCCATCGTTCAACCCTAACGTGGCAACCGAAGCGCCTAGATACGGAAGGTCTACAACCGGTGTCCCCAGTACACATATTTTTTCAATTTTTAATTACTATCCCGACTATTATCCGGGTAATAATTCAGAACTGTAATCGGCCTATTATCGAAAACGCGTACTCTGTTGAAAAATTAAATATATTACACACAAACGAAAGTTCTTCTGTAAATCTTGTCCTCCATTTGATATTTCATCAACTAATACGTTCTACATTTTCGTAAATACTTCCTCATATTTTTGATTAACTCCGATTTTCTTCTAATCTGATTTAAACTGCGCATTTTCATATCTGAGACGGTAAATCTCCCGTAACACTTTTACATTTCATTAATTTAACGTAGGCAGCCAGGAACAATATTCGTGCTGGCGGCTTTAAAGATGAAATTAGCCGTCGCATTAGATTCGTGCTCAATTACCGGGAACTTAAAATAATTACAGTTGAAGTTTTCGCCATCGTAAAAGCTTTACATCTTATTCGTATATATTTCAGTTAAGATGCGAATGTACTTTATGTTCGATTCCGTAAATTGCATTAGTGCAATTTTACGTATTGATGCAAAATTTTCACTGATAAAACACACGATGTTGCTTTAATTTTTAATCATTCCAGCGCATTAAAGGCAATAAATTGTACCAAAGCCGCTGCAATTCATTGTGGCCACGTATGTTAACAATTTTTAGATTTTTCAAAACTATATAGGTTATCAAAGTCCTCTACTAAATGCTGACGGTCATATTAACGAATTGCTATTACTTTGTCGTACAGATTAGTTTTATTAGCGGACATTTGTCTTTAAATATTACATAATAAAATCTATTAATTAATCTAAATGATCCGCGTTAAACTTACATTGGGTTAAATTACACAATTTCGTTGTTAAAGTTGACGACATTTATCGTAAGTTAAAGGGTGAAAAGATGAGCTTTGTAAGTATGCCTTAAAAACAAATGTTAGTTTTAATAAATGCAGCAGTGATTTTAAACGAAAATAGTTAAACCGGTAATACTACTAAAGTAGCACCCGGCAACTGAGAATGTCAATTGTTTTTTGATTTGTTGATTTAGAGAATAAAATTTCGGATATTCGAAAAAGACGACAGTGTCCAACTAATGTTTCTTTTCTTTATTAAATTCTTCGTTCTAATAAACGACGCACTATGGGACACTTCGCTAATCTAGCTGGCTAAAAAACGGCTTCGTGAAAATTACCACAGACCGATGAAATAAAGTTTATTTCGTAGGTAAATAAATACAAAATCATAATCATTTTTTTTTCTAGTGTTTTTAAAATTATCATCATTAGTAGCAGCTCTCCAAAGTCAGCTTACCGGCAAACAGTTCAGATTTTGGCGTGCTGAAGTATTAGTTCAATTCAGCAATTTATCTTATTTACGCGATAAAAACTATCGTGACAAACCCATTATTGTTTCCAGACTAGCGATAAATTTTGAACAAAATTTCTAGCTGTTGGGAACAGAGTAGGTTTTCATTACTCTTGTAGCGGCCTTTATTTAAACCCCTTTTTCAAATACGAAAAAAAAAAATCGTTTTCCTAAAAATAAAAAGCTATTACACCTATTTGTGTCTCCGACGAGATACCACTCAATTATTTAAATTGGGAAAAAGGTGTATATATTTCTATTTTCGAATTTTAAAAAAAAACTGGCTGCCAGTTTTTGCCTATTTAGGAAATATGCCGTGTTACGTGCGCGCTGTGGAGACGTATTTTATATGATCAGGAGAGTTTTTATCACGTTGTGCTAAAACGATGGGGTCGATTTAACTTTTTTTTTTTTTTTTTTTTTTTAGAATATATTTCAGATAAAAGGATCAGCAGGATAGTAGCACTTTTTATGTGAAATATTTTTACTCGCGATTTTTCACTATAATATGACTTTTAAGTATGCCTTTCATGGATAATACGACACGAGGGCTCCTAACGCATTTGGGACAGGACCTAAACGACATGAACTCAGAAGATGGCCAAAAGCTTATGTCTAAATGGGTTTGCGATGGATCGCACCAAATACATTACAAGTAGAAGATCGAACGTAACACAGAGGACCGATTTTATTATCTCAATCATTTGGCAAAATGCAACCCCTTCTTCTCCTCACTATTGTCGACCGATACGAATAAGATTTGTAAAAGAGTCTGCTGATATAACGAAAGAGGAAATTCAGTATGTAACAAGGCAAATAGATGACTTAGTTATGATTAAATTCTATTTGGGAAAAAAAGCCTTTTGTGTAAATCATCTCTCGATTATGACAATAGTGGATGCAAAAGTTTGCAATGCCGCAATAGACTATGCTATATTTGTGGAGCCACTTTGAAGCAATTTAACAACCTGAATATTAAGAGACAGATGTTAATACGAAAGCCCTGGAATTCAGGCTTCAATTCTGCATGCTGGAATTCGTTTTTTCTAAGGAATTCTTCACTTAATTTACAAGCTTGGAGTCAAAAAATGGAGCATACCTCCTGGAGGAAAGTATACTGTAAATTCGAGAAAAATGGAAATACAAGGGGCACGCTGAAAGAAAAGATGGGTCTTCTCGTGGATTTACCGAAAATCGGATTTGGTAATACCAACGATGGAAATACGAGAACCGTAAATTCTTTTAAAATTCTCAGTTGGTCGCAGAAATTACTGGTGTAAACTCTACGACCTTATTTATCGAATCAAGGTTATTCTTAAAGTTATACCTAGTGGGCGTGTGGTTAAAACTGAGAAGTTTTCTGTTTACGGAAAAGAAACGGTCGAATAGTATGTACAGCTGTACTCATCGTATCCGATCAAACCAACCATGCATATGGTTCTACTATAATAGAGAAAGCGCTGTTACCAGTTGGACTCTAATCGGAGAAGCTGCAGAAGCAGCCTGTAATAAGTTTTTCAAGCGGTACAGACGATACGTTGGCGCGAAGATCTTCGAGAGAGGAGTGCAATTCACTTGTTTTTTATCGTCTGCTCCTTAATTCTGACTCACTAATTTAGAGTTAAATATACATACAAAAGAAGCTATTGAGTTATTAATTTCAGCTGATGATGACAAATTTAGTAGTCAAGAATTTACGCAGGAAACTAAATGATGGCTGAATCTGAAGGATTTTGAAGCTCGTAATATATTTAATTTGCTTCTAATATATGTGTCTATACATTCATTCAACTAACTATGTATCAATAATTTAAAAAATAAATAATAATCTTAATATTTTGTTTTTTTTTATAAATTATGTAGAATTCGATTGAAATATCAAACAAAGGAATATTTCTTAAAAAAGGGCTTGCATATAGTTATTCAATGCTGAGACTCCATGTGGCCCGAACTTAATGAACTCGTCTAATATGAACGGAGGTTCTTTAAATTTATCGCTGAATTTTAAAAAAATGTATAACTTTAGCCCTTTTTTATAAAGAAATTGTCCCTTCTCCGAAAATGCCTCGATAAATGTCTAGTAAAGTGCATTTTATTCCTTACATAAAATCTATCTAAATCCCATTTTTCATCGAAATCGGTCCAGCCGATGTCCGGTAATAATTTAGCGAAATGACCCACAGTGCAACGTTTATACAATTATCAGTTTACAAGGAAGTATTAAGCGTTTTTTAAAATTAAAATACAGAATTTAGAGTTTTTAATAATGTAAATATGCAAATAAAACTCGCGAAAAGCGATAAAATGTTCAAACTTAATAAGATTAGTTACCAGTACGGTTAAAAACGAAGACGATCGTACTTATAAAATTTTAAATTTATCTCTGGGCAATTCGAATGCGATCAGACTTACATGAACAATTATAGTCCGTCAAGCGAAAAAAAAGTCCGCTCGTAAAACAACCGAAACGCGCTGACGTCACGAATCAGAGGACCTCAGATTAGTCTTTAGTCGATCACGTATCAGATGTAACAGTCACTCTGTTGACACCACGTTGTCGACCTGGTCTGGATCAAAACAGGTCGGAAAAAAAGAACGAATGAACGTATAGAGATGAAACGAAAATGAGGTTACTGCTTCCGAGAAGGGGAGGAATAACAGGAGAGGGAAGCAATATGATTTTTTTCGGGAATATCGAAATTCGTGTTAAGCGTTAATACGCGCCCTGTTGTTAGTACATTACTTTGAGCAACCCTCACGGTCAGCAGCAACGAAGCACGAACGGACCTCTTGCGCTTGACAGACTATACGTGTACATATTAGATAAATGCGCTAGAGAAAATTCAAAAGACCACAGAGTACGACATAATTCTTCATTCTGATTAAACGAATTTCCATAAATCGAAAACCGTTATGGCTGTTAGTTGCGAAATGAAAACCAACGATTCTACAGATAAAAACAAATATACAGCGTTTAAAACTAAAAATAATTTTCTGCATAATCTACCGAATAGCTCAAACATTTGTCTTAACAATCGGCGAGTTTCGAAATTCACAGATCACAATTGTCTGTAAACCTAACCTCTAACCCAAGGAGATTTGTTTAAAGCCGTTAAACAAGTGATAGTCTCATTCGGGACCGGGTCGACGAGTACGGGAAAGTAATAGAAGATAAATCGGAGCTAAATCGTCGAGGAGTCTTGATTCAGCCGTATTTAGAAAAGAACATCGCATAAATCATCGAGAATATGACAATGACCTTTCGGCTTAATTGTGGCGCTTCGACCGAATAAGTAGCATTTTCCTACTGTTTCTTAAAGGCAGTAAAATTTGAAATACGGTATTTGTTTAGTAACTTCGACTCCTTGTCAAACAGTGAAGCTATCTTTTCGTTTCTAGTCTGTGACGGAAATATTTCAAACTTGGCAGTTTCGCGCATCGTGGTCTCAGTGCTACCATATGTGACGCGAACGAACATACTTTTTAAAATAAAAATAATATGATACATAAAATAACGTATAGATGGATAATTTTTTTATACGCATTTTTTACTTTTAACGTTCTAAAAATTTCCCAAACCTGACATCAAATATACAACTAATATGAAAATCTATGAATACTTACATAAATGCATCAGCAATTCCACTGTAACTGATTTCGCCTTCTGCTTTTTTAATCGCTTGTAAACGAGTTTTTACGACATCAAACGGATTTACAAATAGCGCTGCTGATGATCCTGCAATACAGCCCGACAAAAACGAACACCAAAAGACCGCTTCACCTATGTATGTCAATTAAACGTATTCTATAATTAGCCAGATAATTCTTAATGGATTCTTCTCTGTAGAATTTTATGCTACCGAATCAAATATTTACTACTCTCATTATAATCGGGAGTTCGCCATTTTGCTGCATCTTGAACATAAGCATTACTAATTATAATTATTCGACAATTCGCACTAAATACGATTATCAAATATACATTATATGTACCACCAAAAGTCTTGTTCTAATTACCTTCAAGTAAATTAAGGTAACACAATGGATTGTAATATGTTTATATTTTACATGTCTACAGTACGCTTCTATGGTAGATTGCGTGAGCGGATTTTTGATTTTTATTAAGTAAAATGGTAACTTTAATAAAAAGAAAATAATTAAAAACTAAAAAAAAAAAAGTAATGTCACTAAAATAATCTAAATTCACTACTGTAGTAGCTAGCCTGATCGCGTCTTGTGGAATCAATTCCGTTTCTCAAAAAACAAATTTCTAAGCTCAGCCAATGAACTTATTGATGGGTCTTGACTTCGAATTAGACTACTAAGCATGTTCCATGCATGTTTAATTGGACTAAAGTCTTTAGAACAACTAGGGCTGCAAAATAATTAATTTCAACTTTCAGCGAGTAGAGTTAATGATTCGGCAAGCGATGTGTGATGAACGCTTTCGTGCATAAATAGAATTCATCTCCTACAACGGGTACAAATCGTATAAACTATCAGCACATCAATGATGTAAGATCTAACAGTATTCCCAGCTATATTTTGTTATCAAAAGCTAATCTCCCTAAATTACTACAAAAGGGCCTTTGGAATTTATTATCTCGGCAATGGCAATGTTCTTATGTCATTTTCCTCTACGTCTACAAATACGCTGACTTCCATCAGAACTTGCTTCAATGAATCTGGACGGATTTGAATATAACGCCCGAATTCATTTGGTTTCAGTTCAATTTAAATAGTTTGAGCGATTCCTGTTCCGTAATATTCGTAGTCGAAGATGACACTGTTATGTTTCCTGCATTATTGGCGAGTCAGCAGATTAAATGGTGTAGCACTTGCACCTTTTGTAGGGAGACAAATTTCTACTTGCCCATAATAATGCTTGTCTACTACATGTCGGTCGCATAAGCATCGACTATCTCAATGGCCTCGGAATTAATCGTTTAGACTCGTTTAGAGTCTTGGTCAGACACTAGTTTAGATTTTAATCACATCTTTATTAGGCGAGTAGTTCGAAGTCGAAATGCGAATTCATTGGCTGAAGTTAGAAATGATTTTTCGGAAAAATGGAACTGATTCCATAAGACACAATTCAAGACGTAGTTGAAAGTATACCAAAGCGTTATAATAAAGCGGTTATTGAAGGCGGACAAACTAGGTACTAAAGTAATTATTGTATCATTTTAACAACTTTAGCCGTTTTTTTTTCAGTCTTCAACATTTTTGTTTATTGTAATATTTTACTTAATAAAGATTAAAAATTTACTTATGGAATTTTCGATAACTGTTCGACGTGTTAAATATAAAAATACGTAACGCACTATAAAAATATATGACCCAATATGGGATCTTAATTCACTTGAAAACCGATAAAAATTCAGATTTTTTAAGAAATGATAGTGAAATAATACGTTTGTCCAGCAAACTCCCTATCAGAATGCATTTTTGGTCGTAAATTCTTAATCATCTAAATTCATTTTTCTCGTTGTATCAAAGTTAAATGGGGCGATTATTATTATTATTATTATTATTATTATTATTATTATTATTATTATTATTATTATTATTATTAATAATAATATTATTATCATTATCATTATATTTCCCAGTTTTAATTTCGAAGAAAAAAAAGTGTATTTATTTTTAGAAATCATTACCATTGCTCACTATTAGCTTTAAAAAATACAATAAATTAAAACGCTTCTAAACTTCTCAATAATAAATCGAAAATTTTTAAAATTATACAATTTAACTATATGAACCGATTACGGAAAACGTAATTTCTTTGCCGGATTAGGTGAACTAGTCGATGTCAGCATTATAATTCAATTGCTTACAAATTTATTATCATATAATTACGTGCATCTTTCTGTAGTAACTTTCCTAATGACTGTTGGAAAAATCGTAACTTTACTTGAAATTTCGGTAAAAAAAAAAAAAAGGAAAGATATTCCAAAATTTCTGACATGACAGCAAAAATAAGTTAGTTTTTTTTGTTTTGAAGTTTTACCCTGTCTGTGTATCGTAAATGCCCTCGTAATAATAGATTGAATCAACTTCTCGGGCAATATATTATATGCGAATACGTGCCGAATAATTATGAAGCATGTACTTAAAAATACAGATACTTTCGGCGTCATCATTAGCCAACTATACACTTCATCTATGTATCGTCTCGTTTCACTTTCCGTCAACTATACTGAAAAAGCCGCGAATAAGCTTGCATTCTTTGATACCCTCGGGTGACCGGTTAGTCTGGCCTAAAATAAAATACTCGTCCTAACAATGATATAAAGAAGATCCAATGACCATAACTCAAACAGAGCCGGGTTAATCTTTATTTGGTCCGTGTGTATAGTGAGGGAAAAACAGCAAACAGATACATACATTAGAGAGAATAAAAAACGGTAAGTACAAAATCGACGGTTCGCAGAACTATCTAAATTTATGATTCCTTCCAGATCAGTATATCTGTAAAAATAGATCTTATCCACAAAACTGGCCATAGATTCTGGCCTCAATCTCCTATAGGGTTAATACGAATATTGTCTATCATCATATGTATTGATTACCAATCTACACTGTCTTCAGATTTTAATTCGAGACATCTGCAACATAGATCTCGCATTCCAAAAATTAACTCGATGAACTTAATATTTTCAACGCGTGATTTCTAGCTGGAGAAAACATTCCAGTGATGATTAAATTAATTTTAAGTTTTTAATAGAAATATACCTGAACCATCCGTCTTTCTTGGACCGAGTGAATTGAGTCTTGCGAAAAGTGGAAAATACACGACGGAAAAGGAAACATCTCTTAACATAGTAGCTCCAGTACCGCGATATAATCCAAGAATGCCTTTAGTTCGTAGCAATTCCATCGTTAATGAAGTAGCCGATACTTTAGCCGTCGCTTTGCCATCTAAATTAGCAAAATATTTTTATTACCAAATTACCACTCAACTAGAGAATAGACTGGAATACTTTAAATATTAGCTTACATTATTTGCATAGCATTTGAAGGCAATTAATAAAATATAATTAACATGAAATGGTTATAAAGACATTCGTAAAAATAATTAAAATTATAAACCCAACAACAAACATTATATAAACATAAATATTTTGTGAATCAGAAAATAACATATTAGTAAAGATAAATTTAGTATATATTGTCTGAATATCTGAAGGAGACCCGATTTCACCTAGAAAAGAAAAATATTAGTAAAGAGCAAACTATGTTACCTGAATCTGATTTAGATCTCCTTCAAATTCGGATCACATATTTTGCGTTTTTACTAATATTTCTTTGGTTTTCTTTGCAAGCGGATGATAAACACGTTCCTAAAATATCCATTTATGTTCATTTAATGTTTATTGTCGTGTTTATAATTTTCATTATTTTTATTAGCCAATCAACAAATAGAATATAATGTAGGTACATTAATTTTTTTTTTTTTTTTGTAAAACAGCCCCTTAAGGGAACTGTATGGTTATTACAAACTTAGAACTGTTTCTAAATATTAAATAAAAAATTATTTGTTTATATCACAATATATGCGCAAATCAGAGCGGCGAAGTTATGTAATAAATCACATTTTAGGTTTTCGGTGAACATTTAACTTATCGAAATGTTTATAACACGGTTTAAAAACATAAAAAATCACCACAAATCATATTTCATGTTTTTTTTTTTTTTTATATATATAAATAAGAATACGTAATTCAAATCTACATGATGGCCTTTGAACCACGAGAATTTAAAAATACTTCACGATACATATAAAAAAAATAAAAATAACAATTTTTTTTATAATTTTTTAATCTATTTATTTTATAAATTCGAAATTGTGGTGTGTGCATATATATATATATATATATATATATATATATATATATATATATATATATATATAATTCGAACGTCAAAAAACGTTCACATTTAAATATCTGTAGTTTTTTTAGGTTGATGAAAATTCAAAACTTTCCTAATCTAAATTATATTTAGTAATTATCTTGAATAAATTATATATTTTTCTTCAGTATTTTTTGAAGTAGTCTGCGGGGGCTTCTTAAGACAAACGACTTAATGATCTTACATATGAATTATGTTTGACTTTTTGCCATTAATTATTAATCTTTTTGTTTATATGCCCGCCTCGTTTGTCTGTAGCACTCAAATCTCCTTGAAATAAACTTTTTACTATATTCATATTGGCGCATTCAACGACTTATATCAGGTTCACATAAGCATATATCTCGGAATTCTTCACACATTTACATAATAAATTGGTATATATCAAAAACAGTAGGAGTTAGTATTATTGCTTATCCCCTACAACATATGGATATTTCCTACCTTTATCATAATATTTTTTTCGCTTAAGTAATTAATAAACCATTTCAGTCGAATTTATTTATTTTTATTTTACTAAATTCTTGGTCAGTATTTTACAGTTTAAATCAAAAATGCTTTAATCAGAAGAAGAAAAAAAGTTAAAAAAATTGTTTTACCATACATTAAACCTTTATTAATCTACGATATAACAGTTGCAAGAAATACGGCGGTTAATTACTTCTTTCTGAATCTAAACTGATTATGGTGTATTTGTTCTTTGTTTTCTTTTTTTTTTTTTCCAAGTAACTTCTCAAATGTTTTATTAGGGAATATTCTTCACTATAATCCGATGAAACTGATCTGTAGTTTTTACATTGCTTTTTATCATTATTTTTATTTCAAATTTTTAAATCCGATAAAAATAAACCCCTTTTTTATGGGAACAATTAAAATCAATTTTCGTTATTAAAGAAGATTAAGAACGAACAAACTGACCTGCTGCTACCTTCGATGTAAGTTTAAGTTTATTACATTGTAAATCTTACAAGGAAAGTACACGAGTTGTCAGACGCCGATTTTGATGAAATTTGGATATGTTGTAGAGTATAAAAAAATATTAGACCCGTGTTTTTTTTTTATCGGCCCATATGCAGTTTCAAAGGGTGAAAACCACCCCCAAAGTTCACCCCCAAAAATCGTTTTTCCTAAATATCTCGTCTTCAACTCGATATTTTTTTATGGAACAAAATGGAAATTATTTCTCGTGCAAAGGATAAGTAATCCATAGTGATTTAAGCAGTGGGGTTGCATCCCCTATTTTCTAGGGGGTGAAAACACCTTTTTTTTTGTCATAATTATGGAATAAAAAATTATAAAATAACATAAAAAAATAATAAAACTTTTTTTAACATACACAATTAAAAAATAAAGTTGACGTGTTCCGGCATTTTCATGAATTTCACCCTTAAAGGGGATAAATCACCCCTTACAAGAAAAATCAATAAATACATGTATCAAGTAATCCAATTTCGTAAATAATTTATATGTAAGGGTTTTTGAGGTCGCTGATTACGAATCCGTTATCAGATTTTCTTAATTCAAAATGGAGGATCCAATATGGCGGGCAAAAAAGTCAAAAAAGTTTTAATTTTAATGACAAATTTTATACGAGGATTTTTAAGGTCGCTGATTACAAATCTGTTATCAATTTTTGAAAATTCAAATTATCCTGTGTTTTATAACCATACAGCCCCAAGCTCCTAAGACCCAGACAGGCCTGTATTAATTGTTTTCGTAGATTTATATAAATACACCACAAGTTAACAATGCATCTGATGTAATTGTTTGTATAATGTGTATTTATTATTATATAAATTGTATTACTCATTATAATAAAATTACTTATTATACGATTTGTAGTAATGATAATCATGAAAGAAGTGGGTTAAGCATAATGTGTTTTTGCACCACGAGCACGTTATAATAGTCCGTTTATAACAGATATCGTAATTCGCGTTATCAGAGTTAAAACAAAATTCTTTTGAGTTCAGTCCTTCCTCTGGCCGCTTGTCAATGTAACCTGCTGCATACCAAGCACATAATAATGAATTTTTGAACCTAGGACTTGATAGTTGGTTATGTGTAAGTGATTGCATTTTAATAATGTTGTTTCTATCGTGTAAATTAACATCTTCGTTTAAGAGCAAGACGGCATCCGCAAAAAGTATGTGTCTGATGTTTACAGGTTTGAAGCTGTATAGTTATAGCGCACAGCCCTCTGGCCTGTCTAAGGTTTAGGAGTTTGAGGTTTGTTAGTTTAAAAAAACACAGGCTAAATGCCTGTCTGGGTCTTAGGGGCTTGGGGCTGTATGGTTATAAAACACAGGATAATTTGAATTTTCAAAAATTGATAACAGATTTGTAATCAGCGACCTTAAAAATCCTCGTATAAAATTTGTCATTAAAATTAAAACTTTTTTGACTTTTTTGCCCGCCATATTGGATCCTCCATTTTGAATTAAGAAAATCTGATAACGGATTCGTAATCAGCGACCTCAAAAACCCTTACATATAAATTATTTACGAAATTGGATTACTTGATACATGTATTTATTGATTTTTCTTGTAAGGGGTGATTTATCTCCTTTAAGGGTGAAATTCATGAAAATGCCGGAACACGTCAACTTTATTTTTTAATTGTGTGTGTTAAAAAAAGTTTTATTATTTTTTTATGTTATTTTATAATTTTTTATTCCATAATTATGACAAAAAAAAAGGTGTTTTCACCCCCTAGAAAATAGGGGATGCAACCCCACTGCTTAAATCACTATGGATTACTTATCTTTTGCACGAGAAATAATTTCCATTTTGTTTCATAAAAAAATATCGAGTTGAAGACGAGATATTTAGGAAAAACGATTTTTGGGGGTGAACTTTGGGGGTGGTTTTCACCCTTTGAAACTGCATATGGGCCGATAAAAAAAAACACGGGTCTAATATTTTTTTATACTCTACAACATATCCAAATTTCATCAAAATCGGCGTCTGACAACTCGTGTACTTTCCTTGTTAGTAACATTTTCTGGCCTTTTTTTTTTGATCTTATTATAGGCTTATTCCACTTAAGTTTCTAAATTATATTATCAACTATTATTTTACCAGAAGCTTTGTTTCATATTATCATAAAAAGTATTCTTGAAATTTACAAATTACGTCATATAAGGGAGCGAAATTCTAAGCAATAGTTTCCCAACTGGAGTTAATAATTTTAATAATTTTTTTATTTATTCATTAGTTGTGCAACCAGTCTTCTATACCGACGTTCTGCTTTGAAGAAAAATCAGTTCCAAATTGAAATATAAATAACTAGTTAAATAAAATAAAAAACCGTTTAAAGAGGAGAAGAAGATACGAGTTATAAATAAAATCGTTCAACTCACTTTTAAAACCTTTCTCGACAAAAAAATACTCTGTGAAGTAAAATAAAAAAATTGGGAAAAACACCAAACTTTAAACCAGTCGTTTCGTAAATAAAACTCGCATGCAAAGTTAAACTTACACGTGTTTTCCTTTTTACATCAAAATTAATTAATAGCAGTGAGAAAAAAAAAAAAAAAAAAGTAGGAGAAAAAAATGAACATACTCTGTTAAAATATTAAAACATTTTGTTATTCAAATTACAGTTGCATACTTTAATAAGATGTTTGTTTAATTTCTTTTTTTATCATTTTCTTTCTTGCCTTTAATATTTACTAATGGATGATTAACGTATCTCTTTGGAATCCTTAAAGTAAAAGAAAAAATTAATTTTATACTTCGTAGAAGAAAGATTTTAATTTTTAAACCGACATAATTTAAACGGCAATGTTTAAATCAGCACTTTAATACTTCACTAAACTCGAAAAATTAAAAGAAAATATAGGAGTGGTTTTCAGCAAATCGAACGTTCTGCAGTATAAGTAAATATATTTTCAAAATACGCGTAAACCAAATAATCAGTTAATTACACACTAGTAGATGAAGTGAAACCGGAAATGTAGTCTTTTAACGGAACTAATGAAATAGGAAATAACACATCCGTTTAGTAGCTTTATTGCATGAAAGCAGGCAACTATAGCCGTTAATTTATTGTAATATCATAAATAATACCTAATGTACCGTTAGCTTAATTTTCGGACCTAATTTTGCTTGCGCAGCTATTCTTCCAGCATCTTGCATCTGTATCTTCAAAAGCTCCATCGGCGTGGTTATAACAATTTGACACAAACCAGCCAATCCACCGGCCAACATTTCACGTATCAACGGTAATGACTTTCTAAATAGAACGAGAGATAGAAATGAATGATAAATGAATAGCGTACGCTGTTAAAAATAACGGTGAAACATGGCTCTAAAATCAGTACGAACTAAAATAATTCGGCTTACCGTTTAAAAAACAATTAATAAAGAGAGTAAAATATAAATGAAAGAACAGATAAAAACTATGAATAACAGAAAACGCACTTAGGATAACTCTAAGCTAGGAAAAGCAATGCATCACTATGAAAATCATAAAAACGGCTAAAACAAATAACTGAAGTGCATTATAGTATTCATTGGACAAACTGCGAAACATAAGGTTACAGAGAGAATATAGAAAAATTTAGAACTTTTAGTACCTAGAGTTTTTATTTTGTAATCTCAACTTAATTGTCTAACAACTAAAAAAACAGATGATTCCTAATTTCTTCGAAATATTTTTTTGGTCTTGATATTATGTTATCAATATTGGTGATAAACGTCCCCACGGTTAAGTGTTCAAGAATCGAATCCGGAATAGACTAATTGCTGCAAGGAAATTCTGTCTAAATGGCCCAAATGTTGAACGCGGGGCTCGGTATTTCACAATGGAATTCAGAGAATCACGCCAAATAACCGACAAATACATTTGTAAATACAGAAACAAACTTCTAATCATTTTACAATTAGAAATACCGTTTGTAACAGAAAACGCAATAATTGTTTCTCTGCCGGTAACGTGACTGAACGTCGAATCCCGAGAAAAGATGGATCATCGCAGTAATGCCGATGCTACTAATCAGAAATGAGTTACTTGTTCGTTTTTCGAGAACAGCTTTCGGATGAAGGTCATTTTCGAAAAGACTTTTTGGTAAAAAACATCCTGTTCTCCGTTTTGGCCGTTCTCTTTGATCTCAGTATATTAATTAAGAGAAAAAACTGTTTGACGGGTCTCAATGTGAGTGGGTTGAGTGAAAAGAACATATTTAAAAGGAATTAACAACTAGAGAAATTGCTTTACAAAATAAAAACATATTTTTTACTTATTTATTATGTCTAACATCAAATAATTGATTTTAAAAGTAATTCGAATTCAAATATATTATGCACGGATGCCGGTTGTTTCACATATTGCAATTCAATTAATACGAATAACCAAGTATCCGAATAATTCGATTATTTACATTACTGTAAGAATCATTATTGGAAGATGAAAGCCTAAAATGATAAAAATATCTTCACCATTTAAGGTTAAGAACATTTTAAGCTTAGAACCCTTTTCAAGAACCAAGCTTTAAAAAGAAAACGAATTTTCGAACTAATTCTTTGAAAAAACGTTTTTACCATCTCTAGACCAGACTAATGCTGATGTTGTAATGCAGCTTTTATGCGCTGCTTAAGATACGTAATGGCAGAGCTGTAGCTGAAGATGGACTATTAAATGAGTGCAATGAGCAGACTATCAAACATTTAGAATAGTGCTGATCAGCCACGAAAGCTAGCGATCGCTGCTGGTATCGTGTAGTTTTGAAAAGAGCTGTTGATCCTCAGCAATGTTGGTGTGCCCGAATGAAGTGATAACTAGACCGACTCTGCTAGAATTGGAGATCAATGAAAACTGTTGATATGGAAATGGCAAATAATGTTTGTCCGCCGAGTCGACAGGAAAGGAGGTTAACTCATTAACACTAGGCGCGATCTCTTCCTTGGAAAAAGTCAAAGTCCACTCTGCTGTGCAACAGTGGGTTAACGTCTTCGACAGGAAAATTTTTTCCTAGATTTAATAGCGAGTTAGAAAATGTATTCAAATTGGAGATCTTGAGGAGTTAGAGTTTGGTATCACATGTGAGAGCGTTTGTTATTAAAAAAGGAATTTTACTTTGGATGAAATGAATTGGTTAGTGTAGCTCGACTATGATGCCATGTAGAAATTCACACGGATGATGACAAAGTAGAACATTCGGTATAGAAAGATAAAGAACTGGATTTTGGGAGGGGAAAATAGCTCGGTATAGTTTGTGTTTAGTTCGGGGGCAGTAAGGGAGCTTAGATATTACTATTCGGAACATAAACCCAAGGGATTCGGATTGTATCGAATAACTGGGGCGGAAAGTAGATTTATTTTTTTAGAGTAGGACTATTTAGCTCTTTGTAAGATAGGATTTTCCACAGGTTTTGCCATTCATAAATGTTAGAGGGCGTTTTGAAGGCGTTTTATGGCTAGTAGGACACTTAGTGAAGCAGCTCTAATTGGAGGAATATTGCTGATATGTACATATATGTACATAGAACAGGGTGGAGATAAAGCCTTATGCACACCAACGTTTAAAGGGATCAAGGATGAGACAGCTGTTCTTTGTTTAATTCTGCAGAAGTGGTCTTGCTGGAAGAATTGAGATAATAAATGAGGTAATAGATGAGGACGACTTTGTCATAACTATCTAGTTATTTTCTAGACGGTTTTTAATTACTACCAATGGAAGAGAGATGAATAGATCACTTGAAGCCATAGGTGGGTATGCTTGGCGTTTCAGTCTGTTATTAATATATGCGAATTTGGAGTGCTGAGATTGGAAGGCTTTATTATAAACTCCCAGTTTCAGAAACAATATCCAACTGTGATGGCAATAAGTTTTAAAGGACAGCGGAAAATAATAGAGGCGAATTCTACGGGTTTGTAAGGTGCGGAACAATGGAAGTGTTCTAGGTCTATGTGAATTATAACTACAATGCCGCCACCTGGTTGACCTTTTACTATGGAACATGATGTTGATAGACTGATGGTGGAGGAATTATCGTTTGTCTCAAATGGCATTACTGTTCCAGCAGGAATTGCTGGGATAGTTTGGAGGTTAGTTCGGATACTATTTGAAAAATTCTTGCATAGTTAGAACATCATGGCACCATCTGTGTAGTTTTGTTGTGGGCTAAATTGTGTAAATAGCTCGAGTTTCAGTGAGAGGGAGGACCAGGTCTTACAATTTCTGAATGAAGCTACGTGTGCGTGGTTGCAGTTTAAGCACTTTTCAGGAGAAGACTTTCTCTTACGTCATTCGAAAGATTGATGCATGTCTACACGTCATCAAGAGATGATGGTACAGTGGCTTTAGGTATGCCCGAGTTTCTGAAATCGGTAGTACTGCATAAAACTGGAATTTTATTTTAGCAGTGATTTTATCCATAACATATATTCCACTAACCTTGTTACTACAGAAAAAATCTTCATAACATCGATTTATATTATGTGCCCGAAACATATATAATTTCAGAAAAAGCTTTTGTGATTTTGTTCTTGCTTTTACCTAATTTCAGGCGATTAAACGATTGTTTTTTTTCACTTTTTTCACAGTTTATAATTTAACCATTGAAACTTCAAAAAAATTAAATTATATCATTACATATATTGGTAATAGTTATTTTTAAATTTCACACCATGGGTGTGATCAATTTTTGTATAATAAATTAAATTTTTTTACACGAATTAATGTAAATGGAACCATAGTGGATTTAATGAACTTTAGTATTTTCAATATACTGTGTATTATAGTTAGTTAGTTTCCACAAACCCAGAATCCGGTGAAAGGTGATATCGGAAGAAATCATTTGCTGCCAGTTTAATCGCTTTTTCTGGCGTTATTAAAAGAATATTCACAGCCGAACCTGTAAATATCAATAAAATCAAGTAAGAATAAAGCCATCACTTTGTAACGAATTCAAAATTTATTTTAATTTTTGAAATTATATTTATATACTATAAAAATCTTCTGAATGACAAAAAATAATAAATCAGAAACAAAACGTATTGATCTGTGTCGTTTAAATTATAAACGCAATGTTTGACTAGCAAAAGTAATGAAACAGGATATAAAATATAAATTAATTCTACGTATTACGTAGCATTATAATTTCTGGAAAATTCGCACAATTAAAATACAACTTCTGAAAGGGTCTGATTTAACTTTGAACAAACTGGGTTAAATTCAACTTTAAAATCAACCAAGTTAAACAAATTACAAGTTATGTGAGGTAAAAAAGAAAAAATGTAAAACGGGGGAGAAAAACTACTAAATCATAATACATATTACCAACGCTCAAAAAAGCAATATAAAATATTTCGCAGTGGAAAATATAATGCTGTTGATCAGAAACGTTAAGCACATTCTTGATTAGCTGTCAAAAAGATAAACTACGTATTATAAAAAAAATAGACTATTACTTAAAAATACGAAAAGTTTGAACAATAGAATATATAATTACATACATATACATACATTATAATATAAGAAATGAAAAAAAAAATTAAAAAATATTTTTAATTATAAAGTTACTCAAAAACGATAAGGTTTGCTGATTGATGAAGGTTTTTTCAAAACACAAGAGCAGGCGATAATTTTCTGATTACATATAAATGCATTTTTATTTTACTTTTGTTTCTTTTTTACTTTTTCCCATTAAAAATAAATAAACAGCAATTAAATAAATTATTAATAAGAACATGGAAATAATGAAATAAATTTCAACGCAGTTTTACAACATAATTTACAGATAATCCTTTGATGTTCTTTTGTTATACAAATACATACATACATACATACATACATACATACATACATACATACATACATACATATATATATATATATATATAATTAGTAACTAAAATAATAAGTTACCTTCGAACCTCTTTCGTACTGAATTCATTTAAAAAATAATTATTTATTAATTTTCGTATATAAATAAAATAAAATTATATACTCAATTAATAATAATAGTTATTTACAATAAATCATATAAAAAACGATTTATTTGCTTTAAATCTATAACGATTCACAGGTCAAAAAACTGTATCATTTCTTAACCTCTCTTGCAAATCTTTTAAGATCTTTTAGATGTAAGGTATATTAAATTAAAAAGTAGGTTATAATCAAGAGTTCAATACTGAATCACGAATTATATTACAAATCGACAAAATTAATAAATATCTATCTCAGATATAAGATATTTTATTTAACGATAGAATTTTTTCTATGGAGTCGTTCAAATTTCATTTATTTCATTGCCTGACTATATTTTAAAAGTCGCATGTCGAATATGAAAAAAAAATTTTCAAAAAATTCCTCATACAGCATATACAACAAAGAACGGTTCTGAAGGTATCCTACACGCAATAACCAAAATATAAATTTTATTAATTTAATTTTCGTTAAATAAGCAATTAACTTCCGTAAAAACTTATATATCTTTATTAAAATTTAGCATGCGGTAAATAGAGAGAGAAAATAATAAAACACGTACCTTTATACATGCCAAAATAACCTTCACTCGCATAAGTTTTCTTAAAACAATGCAACCTGAAAGTGTAAAAATGAAAATTACCAAACACAATTTGAAAATTTCCATAAAATAAAATTCTAACATGCTAAGTTTCAATCTTACCCTGCAAATACGATTAATAAATATTTTTCATTTAGAAATGATCATTAAGAAGTTAAAGCCCCAACAAAGAGAAATATCAAAAAAAATCTGTTCATGTTTTTTACTTTACACTGCTTAAATGATACGTTCTTTATGGCTGAATTATGATGAAAAAAAAATTTAATAGAAGTGTTTAAATATCATACATTTCATTTACCTATTTCTTATTCTGTAATGTAGTTTTTGTGTACATTCAATCTACAACTTTTTTTCCCGCAAATTTAACAAAAATAATTTTTTAGGATACAATGAGAAAGGCAAGTAGTTAGTTGATATCTTTATTTAAAGGAATAATCATAATAACTAACAACAATTATGAAATAAGTGACCTCGAAACAATTGGTTTTCATTTTTTATTTTTTGTGAATTGTAAATTTTTCGAATTTATTTTAATTCTATTTTTAGGGTTGAATTTACTCATATTTAATCAGGCACCCGAAATTAACTATTTTAATGTTAATATTAACCTAAAAAAATAGTATACTAATTTTTACGCTCCTGAGCCAATACATTACAGAGACTTACATTGAATGATGACTAAATGGCGCATAAAATTACTTACAATTCTTATCGAAAGTTAAGATGTCTACATATCAAAAATTGTATTATTTAAGAAACTGAAGGTAATTTGATCGTTATTATATAAATTACGACATGTAAAATCTACTGTCTTTTAATTAATATTTTATATTGAAGTTCATCTTGAAATGCATTTCATTCAAGTATTATTATAATAATAAAACAACGAAATACAATTATGAACCTACAAATACAAATAAAAATATGCGGAAAAAACAAACGAACTAAACTCCTATTAAAAGCTGAAATGTTAACTCATAGTATGAAGGAAATGGAATAGTGAAGAAGTTAAAAGTCAGCTACCGTGGCATAATTGATTAGACAGTGGTGTTTCGTTCTAGTTGGGCTTGGTTCGAATCCCACTGCCGTGCATTAACATTTCGGAGTAGGTCATAGTTGATATTCCCCCCCAAAAAGAAGAAGATAATTGAAGTGATCAGAGAAATGGAATCCAAAAACGTGATATAAAGTTTAATTTAACAAGAATTCGACAAGGAAAATATAAATTTATGCGCGGAACCGCGTAAAACAGTTAATCTATGAATAAATAAATAATAAAAAATTACCGTGTACCCCAGGTATCAACATTTTCAGCTTCAAATCGGAAATATGATCATGTCAACTATTAATATATGTATTGTAATAGTTTTGCACTATTTAATAAATATAATTAAATTTTCTTTAAAATTTATATTTTTAAACGCAAAATAAATATTGAAAATATTTATTTTTTTGTAATAAAGCCAAACCCTTATGAATTTTGATTGTGCTTAATCTCATCAGTTTTACATATCTTTCATGTTAAATTTACTAATGCTACCGTTTACTCGACTAAAACGTACAAACTCATTCAAAATTTGTTTAAAAACAAGTTCAGTCAAGCATGATGTTTTATGCGCTGAGGATTCGGTATGTAAGATTATAATTTACATTTACATAATACTAAATTCAAAACAATGAAATCTGATTTTTTGCGCTAGAAAGGAGAGGTACGTCATTTTTCGAGCCATTCACCAGCACCGATTCCCTACAAATAGCTTTCTTTCCAACGATGTATCATATGCAAGGGAAAAAAAATATTTTTTTTAAATTTCGAGCTTTGAACGCCCCGAGAAGCTGATTTTAGAGTTGGAAACCCAGATGTTCCTAACTAGAGAAATATACGGGGATGCACATATTTTTAAACTTGTTCAAAATTTTAAACTATAATACTCATGTCGAAGGGAGGAGGATACATAACAGCTTTCGCGCTTTTTTGAACTTTTCGTAAATTTTAGAAAGTTCGTTAAGAAAATGAAATACGGTTCCGTTCCCGACAAATAGCGCTCTTTCCAACAATATATCACACACCTGGAAAAAAAAATATTTTTTTCAAAAATTTCGAGCTTTCGACACCTCGGGAGCCTAATTTTAAAGTTGGAAACCCGGATGTTCTAAACTAGAGAAATATACAGGGATTCACACTTTTTAAACCTTGTTCAAAAGTTTTAGCTATAATACCCGCGCCACAAGGAAAATGCTATAATACGTCATTTTATGCGCTTTTTTAACTTTTCGCCAACTTTGAAAGTTTCGTTAAGGAAATTAAGTACGGGTTTGTTCCCGGCAAATAGCGACCTTTCCAACAATATATAACAAGCCCGAAAAAAAAAAAAAAATCAAAACTTTCGAGCTTTCGGCGTTCTGAGGGTCTAAATATAAAGTTGCCAGTTCGACTATAGTTTTCTATAAAGCGGTCCTTTATGCATATATTTGAGACACGTTTTGATTGCCTCAACTTTTTTGCTCGGGCTATTGCTTATGTGAACATACTTTTTTTTTGCTGTTTTTGGGCCCAATTTTTTGATCTTATAAGAAAGCTTCTGCGTTTTGTTTTTTATTTTGAATTTGACTTTTAAGGGGTATTTGGCGATGAGTTATGAACTTTTAAGTGATTTCTGAGGTCGTTTTAAATTCCATATTATATATTCTTGACGGTTTTTTGCCATCCAGGGTAATCGGTTAGTTTGAAGTTATACATTTTCTTCAAGAGAATTTTAATTGTAATTTATGATGCAATTTTAAAGTTTATAAGTTAATCCGTTCGTGAGTTATTGATTTTTTAAAATATTTTCGCAATTTCTGAACCATCTTATTAGGATTACATTGTATATATCATTATTTAAGTGTCGTTATAAGTATTGCAAGAAGCACCACATCAATGGAAGCAGTTATCGAACAAAAAAGTATGCTTAATGTATTCTTTTTATCTAACTACATGAATGAGAAAAACAATAAAGCATGTATTATACATAAAATTATGATAACCTTTTTTTCTCTCTACACAATAAACGATTATTAACTCGGTCTTAATCTTAATACTACGATAATAACTACTTAAAATTTCACGTGATATTATTAAAAGGAGAAAAAAAATTAAACGTAACTGTAACAATTAATTACTGATTAACTTCTCAACTAACCAAAAAAAACAACCACTAATAAACATGTTAAATTATTCAATCATTTCGCGGTGCGATTAAAAAAAAAAACTTTCTCGATTGCCAAATTTTCTTTAATAGCGTTTAATCAGTATTCGAATTTCAAAATTATTATTCCTATTGATTTATTAACAGGTAACAATACATATTTAAAAAAAAAACTTACATGGAATTATACATACGTTCTCCATTTGGACCTATTTGCTGATTCTGAAGTCTAGTTTTAACCAAATCTAAGGGGAAAACTACGGAAACTCCAATAATTCCAGCAATGCCACCATTAATTATTTTCGGTACCAACCTGTGCAATAATGTTGGAAAATAAAAAATCGTTATTTTTAACTAATCTAATATTTATCAACAGATCTAATATTTATTCTAACCGAATAAATAAAATTAATACCGTTTTTATTTATATCAGGGGGCATTAAATGTATTAAAGAATATTTAAAGGCGCCAGTCTTATATAAAAAAATATATTATCAAGTTAAATGCTTATATTTAAGTAACATTAATAATCTAAATTAAAATAAACCTGTATGAAATATACTTTTATTTTTTATTATTACATTAAATGTGCGTATATCATTAAAGGCACGAACGAATAAAAACACTGACTTTTTCAAGAAGGCATGAAGAAATATATAAAAAGTTAAAACTAATTTTCGTTCAATTTTTAATTAACAATTATCCACAAAAAAAAAAAAAGCCTTATGGAGTTTCATCGTTTAATTTTAAACAAAACATTTTACTTATAAAAAGTTAATAAAAAAATTGATGGTAATAGTTTTCGAAAATATTTTAAGTTTTTTAATTATTAATGCTGAGGCACAAAATCGATAAAAGCATGCACGATTAATTTCAAGAGGCATTCCTCAAGACCTTCTACGTCGAACTCTCTTTTCTTGAATCATTTTATGGAAATATGGTGGGAATTTTGACCTTAATGCATGACGTAGTAAGCAAGTCAAGTCAAATTCAGGTTACACTGCACCCTAGATTAACATTACTGGCACTGTTCCGTGTACGAATTAATCAATACTCTGAGTACTATGAAGGTACTATTGTACAATGTTGATCGTTTTGTATACGCTATCTCTAGAAATGTTTAATTTCACCAGAATAATGTTTAACATGTTACTACTACTCTCATAAATGAGTTGACTAGCAACGTAATTAATCAAACATTTTGGCTGTCTTGGATAAATATTAACTTTAAAAAACAAAATATTTATTCCTGAAATAACATAACAACAAAAATAAATTCACTGATTAACTATATTTCTTTAATGTCTGGAAAATGTTAAAAATAATACACCTTTCTTAAAAAAAATATATATATTCAATTTCAAATACTTTATTTAAATGTTTATAATTTAAAGCAAGGTTCCATCGTGAATTTATATCACCTGAGCAAACCACAAATGGGTCATTCTATAAAGAAGTAATGGAACGATCTTTGCAAAGAATCCCAAGGGTTGGACCTCAATTACATCAGTCTACTGGTTTGTCCTGCACGACGATGCAAGACCGTATTCATCGTCGACTGTTCCGAATTATTTGGCAAAAGAATCGGTTACCGTCATCAACAATTCCTCGTATTTACCAAATCCGGTACCACCGAACTTTTTTCTTTTTCCCGAACTAAGATCAACATTAAAAGTCACCGATTTGATGACATAAAATATATTTAAAGAAAAGTAACCGACTTCCTAAGGAAATTCAGAGGAAGCGTATTCCGAAGGCTTCCAACAACTTTAAGGATATATGTCTAGGGAAAATCTGTTGAATTCTAGGTAAAAAAAAACATTTATTTTATTAAGTTTTTTTTTTTTTTTTTTATTAAAGTAGACTCGGAATGGGCACCTCAAGGCAGTTTTTAAAATCACGTGTGATACATTTTCTAAAATATTTTTATCTCCTTTGAAGTATTCCCCCCTCTTTCGCTACAAGGATTTTTGTCCATTATTCAATCTATTTTTGGAAGTTTGCCTTCAGATGCAGACGATGGTGCCACCGTTATATATTATAACAGGGTTTTTCAACCTTTCTTTCGTCGAGCCTCCCCGGATTATAAGTAACATTTTCATGCCTCCTTTTAATTTTTTTTTGATTCTAGGTTCAGTTTTTTCCAGAGCTATCATCAGGTCGCTATCGACGGCAAGACGATTTCGCTGCTTAATTTTAATTAAAACCTGAGCTGAAAGCCCTGTCCCACATAAGTAAGTCGACGAAAAAGGAATAAGTGTTTCCAAAGCAAGAGAGGTGATTTTCGAATTAACAAGGAATTGTTTGATCCAAAATTTCTCCAATGTCAAGAGATGGAAGTCATCTTTCGTGGTCAAACCGGCCTTCATTTCTAGAAACTCTTCCTGAACTTCTTGTGGTAATTATAAGACATCGACAACAAATGGGTTTCTGGCCATTCACCATATTGGTGACTTTGAATTGTCTCGATAGTATCAGTGAAATTCGTCTTCCAACGATTGCAAATGAATTTGTATTTCAGTTTTAAAATTTTTGTCCAGTTGTTTATTTTTAATTGCTACGAATAGCCGAGAAAAAAATATTCTTACATTTTCAGCAGACACCTTTGATTCTAAATTTGAAGCTTTGATATGAACCCTTTTATATGATCATAGTTACTTATTACAGTGCCGCTTCTGCCCTGAAGCTTCAAGTTCAGCGGATTCAAGACATCAAACATACATCACTGAAATAGGCCAACCTACTATTGAAATTGTTCATTGTTGAACATTTGCAAAAAATTTTTTTTTTCATTGAACTCAAGAAAGAGGGATGGCCTTTTCTATCAGAATCAAGATCCTCGCAAAGTAAACTAAATAATCGACTGCTCAAAGCGCTGCTCTTGATGTAGTTTACGATCTTTATAGCTTTGTGGGAATATTTTGGAAGCCAAAGTTTGTTGATGAATAACACAATTAATACACATTATAGCGGGATTCTTTTCCTTGAGTTTTTAAGTTTAGCTCTATCGTACACCTATCATTTTTCGATGAACTTAGTGCCTGCTGTCAAAGGTTGGGGGTACAAAATTCCTTCTTCAATGTGATCTCCACTGACGTAACGAACATAAACTACTAACTGTGCATAATTAACGATGTCGGTGGATTCATCACAACTAATGGCAAAAAATGGCGATAATTTTACTTTGTTAATTATTTGTGACTTTATGTCTGCCGCAATATCATCGATTCTACGCTTGACTATCTTATTCACAAGCGAAATTTCATTTTTTGCTCGGATTCTTCTCCTAAAATTATCTGCGTGGCTTTTAGGGCACATGGTTTAATTAATTTTGCACCGATAGTGTGCGTTTCTTTTGCTTTGCTATCAAATACGCTATTACAAATGAAGCTTTGAGATGCTATGACACACCTATGTGATAACTTCCCGATTTATCCAGTTTCATGCGCTTGAGTGATTCTGTTTTAGAAGAAAAAAACTCTTTCAACTTTGAAATTAGAGTAGGATGTTGCTGGCTCAAATGCTTTTCAAGGCGATTGAGTCTCATACTATCGTTCTTTAAAACTTTCATACATATCACACACTGAGGCAATTGTAGTTCGTCTTTTTCTATGAAGAAAGCTCCAAACTTAATATAATCTTCTGAAAACTTTCTCTTTTTCGCTACCATTTTGCGTCTATAACAGTAAAATACCTACATGTAATTCCATGCCTATTACCTTCATGTAACTATAGATCGACCGCCGGAAGTCTGCGTTTCTGATTTAGATATGACTGGTAACAAGAGTTGAGTGCATTACCGGATCCTAGAGTCAAAGAAAGCGAATAAAGCGTGGATAATGAAAGGTTAACCAGGTCCGCCAAAAGCCAAAACTGAACACTCTGCCAGAAAGGTTTACGCAATCGTCTTCTGGGACCGTACAGACTTCGACTGTTGCAATTTCGTAAGCAGAAGGATGGGGTAACGCAGTACACTTACCACGACACTCTCGTGGCACTTTATCGAGCAATTAATCGGAAAAGACATGGCCTGCAGTCTAGAGCAGTTGTGCTTTTGCACGATAGCAACCGCACACGTCTGTTCTCGTCTACACGTTAATTGAGAACTCGAATTTGGACGAATTTCCACATCCACCGTACTCGCCTGATGCGGCATCTTCAGATTTTCACGCCTATATCCATTTCAAACGCGATCTGCGTGGAAAACTATTCATAACAGACCAGGGGATCATGGAGGCAGTAACAAAATTTTTCGCTAAATGCACCGTCCAGTTTTACCATAACGGTATTGATAAACTCGTGACCCAGTACGAAAAATGTCTTAATGTTTCCAGAAATTATGTCGAAAAATAAAGTATTTCTTCTAATTTCTTTGGTATTTTTTTCATAATTTTTGGATGCCTGGAAGGTAATTTTCGAAGGTATGTCATGTTATTTACTGAACGCTCGTCGTACGATATTTAATTTACGCGTTAAATTAATTTTTCTTTCGAAAATGCAAACGTACTCCGCTCCCCTTGTCATCTTTCTATGCCCCCCTGATTGGGAACTCCTGTATTAGAAGAACAGCTTTAGCTGACAAATTTTTAAGTAAATACTGTAATTTTTTTAATCGCTCGCTAATAGTTAATGTTATGGATCTGCACAAAAAATAGAGATTTTTCAACAAAAAAATTCCTCTTTTTATGAAAAGAATCAGCAAATATATTAAATATAACGCTGCCTTGATTCCCGTTTTTCCTTCCATGTACTTCAATCTTCCGTATGATATTAACTTAATCAATATTGATATTAATATTTACTCTTTTCAAGAATTAAGTAAACTTAATTTACTTCCCGATGCAATTAACTGTTATTTCTTAAGTATTATGGAATCTCAGTATCTTTTTTTCCCCTCACGACACTCCCTTTCTGTTCTATGTTTTATTATGAACCCGTATATCGAAAATGGTACTGTAATTTTATAATTGTACTTTTATCAATTTCAAAACTGATTTTTTAATATTTTTTTTAAGCAAACATTTTTAATGTATCTTTCTATTATATAAAAAAGGTTTTCCTGACGTTAGAATTTTACGTTTATTTAAAATTAAAACATAGCAGCAGCAAAAATTTAACGATATAATAATCAAATAGCCCGAAATAATTAATATTTCCCTATTCAAATTTCTTTTTTTCTGATACAACATTGCATAATTGCCAGTCGGTATCGCTGAGGCGAAACACGAATGAAGCGAACAGAGGACAATACACACTGTAGTATTTTCTTTTTAGGCACCTTTACCTAAAACCTTTATTCAGCAAGAGATATGGAGAGAAGGGCATCAAATAAAAAGAAATGAAACAATGAGAGGGTGAATGTTAGATAAAGGTGGGAATGGCAGAATTAAAGAAGCACAATATGGGTTAGAAAACCGAAAAATTAGTATTTGAGAGTAGAAAATAGCACGTTCCGTTATGAAAGAAGGAATTCAAAAAGGACACGGTCAAAGTCGCAGAAAACTTCACCGTTCAGATGAAGAGGACAACACGGAGAAGTCATAAAGGCAAAATAAAAGCGAGAAGAAGGTAGCAGAGTGTGGTTGAAGCACAAGCGAATAATAGAAACCATAGAAAAACGACGGATCAAAGGGAAATCATAGAATCAGGGTAAAAACAGATTGGACAGACGAGCAAAAGGATCGATTATTAGAAAAGGACGAAAAATAAACGTTGGACCAGATTTAGAATGGAACTTTTTCCAAAGCGTAAGGAAATTCTAACTTGGAATTTTCGAAAACTAGACATGTGAAACACCAAACAGTAGAGAGAACCAAATAAGTCGAGGTCCACAAATGAGCGAAAGAATAATGAGTATATTCAGTCTATTTGAACCCCAAATTGAGTGAGATGAAAGAAAAGATAATACCAAAAAAGAAAAGTTCTGAAATAGCAAAATTCCAATTTTTCTATCCTTTACAACCATGATATACCGAACAGCGAATAAAATTTACGTCAGAGTATTATTCTAAATTTTAACGTAATTTAAAATAGAATCCATGTAACTCAGTCTAAATATGAAATCAAGTACATTTATGTGAGCATATTTATGAACAAAAGAATTAAAACAAATAAAATATATTCGAGTCCAAAAGTAGCTTTTGCTGTCAACTGTAGTATGTTCAATCTTCAGGAAGATATAATAGAAGACATCATTAGTTGTGATAACGCCATTAGGAAGATTACCTGTTTGTATCAGGATATAAAAGAGAAAAATAATAAGAAAAAGAGAAAGAAAGAAACAGGGACAAAGAGAAAGGAAAGAGCAAGGTTCTACGCAACACTTTCTAGTTATTTTGTAATACAGAATTGAAAAAACTGGAATTAGTTGAAACGAATGTTACTAGATAGCAAGCGGGGCAAGAAATCAACAAAGGAAGAAGAAACATCAATGTTGTTAAAGGCAAGTAGCTGCATAATAGCTTCACGGCTATAAAATTCACAGCCAGCACGGAAAGGGAATTGTAATTGACTAGGAATTATTATCAATAAAAGATGGAGAAGTATTTTTTTTTATTAACAGTGAAATTCTGCAATGGAAAACCATATTTATTAAGAACCTAATCATTACATAACGAGGGAATAAGATTTTTAGGAAGCGAAGGGAACTGAGAAAAGGTTTGAATTGAACTTTTTGGCTAGAAGATTTGGAATGAATTGTGAGTTAAAACAGTGGAGGATATGAAGATGGAGGAACTTTGGAGAAGTTGGAGGGAGGAGAAGTGAAGTAGGGGTATGATCGGCGTATGAAAACGCATGTGTGACCAAATTACTTGATTTAAATTTTAAAGCCTCACGGAAAGAAACATTTCTATATGCCGTTATCTGTTTAATTTCATTTTGTTTAGCTCATCCGGGGCGTGAATGATCGCCGGCATAGAGGAGACTCTTCGAAATTGGAGCAGTCAACAACAGAATGCTTTGGAGCACAATGTGACTATGACATTGCCTCGCGATATAATTCAAAAGCAAACATTTAGCACATCGTGAAAGTGACGGAACACTGGACACGACAGGAAAACGGAGTCTGAATATGAAAACAAAATTCCGGAAGAACAGATTTGAAAATTTTAGTATCAAGGAACGATGGCAATTTTACCGCTCTCGATAGAACGATAAATACGTCGCATGGAAACAACAGAAACTAAGTACTCAAGCCCCTGTGCAATATCGTCTTCTGAGAAGGCGCAATGTACATCGGCAATAATGGCCATTCTGAACAGACCACTGTAAGGAATACAAGCTTTAAGGTTTCCTTCGAAAAAAAATTTAGAGTGCGTTAAGAATGAGTCTGCTGAGGAAGTTGAAGGAACGGAGACGGAAATACTGTCTTTACCTTGCGGGACAACATTTAGGAAGAAGAGAGAAACTGAATAAATTAGCTTCGCAAGGGCTACCGGATGGTTATTGCCTATATTCTGGTCTGCAGAACAATTTTCCACATGTACCGTGAAAGGCCTGGGGAATTCCGTAAAGAACAGATTGGTGTTATTAGTATTATTATCCTTGTTCTTGCGTACAGAACTATTAATACTACCGGTATTATTATTATTATTATTATTATAATATATAATTTTAGGTTCCGTTAGTTTAGTCGAGAATATATTGTTATTATTAATCATATACATTAACGTCTATGATTATTGCAGGTGATTTAAACATTAATATATTAAGTTTAAATTTACTTAATTCAAATGGTTTTAAAAATTTAATTAATATGCCCAACGTTTACGCGAGAAAATAATAACTACGTGTCCTGCTCAGTTCATGTATTAGTCAGAGGTTCACATTCTAATAGGTTAAATTCTGATATTGAATATGAAATACTTGATGTTGATTTTTCAGACCATTGTGCTGCTGTTGGTATTTCATTAGTAATAAGGGGAAGTCTCTTTTTTATTAAAATCTTTAGAGACTAAAAACTCTTTCAATAAAATTCTTTTTCAGCAAAAGTTAACTTCTATAAATCTTGAACAAATTTATACTGGCACTGATTCAACCAAATTAAAATTTGAAAATTTTATCTGCAAAATGCATGTAAATAACATTTTGCAAGAGTATTCTAGTAACAAAACTGAAAAAAGGAATGTGCGTAAACGAACTCCCTGGGTCACAAATGGAATTATCGTCTCATTAAAAGAAAAAAATTCATTACATAAGCGAATTAAGATTTTGGGTGCAAATAATACCTTAGTTGAGGAGTATAAAAATGTCTCAAACCAAGTCCAAAAACTAACGAGAATATCCAAACAGGAATATTATAATCACATACTATAAAAATGTGAGCACGACAAAAAAAAGTATTGGCGCGTAACAAAAAATATCCTAGGAAACAAACGCAATCCTATAAATGAAATCAAAATAGATTATAATAGAAAAATAGTAGGTAGTAACGAATAGGAGAGAGCGTATTATTTTAACAATTATTTTTCACAAGCTGTAATTGAATTGTTGGAGAAAAAAAACTTCAATACACCAACAAAAACCAATCGTTGTTCAGTGGTGAATTCCTTTAGGTTTATAGATCTAACACAGAACGAAATACAAAGTACAATATTGTCACTGCCGAATAAATCATCTTTTAGTTCTGATGGATTATCTGTAATATTAATAAAAGAAAATCTATCATTTTTCGTTAAACCATTAACCTATTTGTACAATAAATCTTTAAAAATTGGGAAATTTCCGGATGTTTTGAAATTGGATATAATAACATCAGTGTATAAAAGAGGAGAAAAAACAGATGTAGCAAACTATAGGCCGATTTTTATTCTCCCTATAATTTCCGAAATTTCTGAAAAATGTATTAAACGTAGAATGATAAACTACTTAAATCACATTAACTTTTTCAGTAATAATCAATATGGATTTTTGAAACGAAGAGTAACAGATCTTGCTCTGTGTAAACATATTTCTTATATAGCTGAGAATCTTGAATGTGGAAGTGTAGCAACTCACTTTGATTTGTGAAAAACTTTCGACGTTGTTGATCACAATATATTATTATCCAAATTGTATTCTGCAGCCTTTAGAAGGATTATTTAAAACTAGCTCAAATCCTATTTAATTAATAGGAAATATGTAACTGAAATTAATAAAGTTTATAGTGATCAAGTTATTCAGTACTATGGAGTGCTCTAAGGCAGTATATTAGGACTAATATTATTCATCATATATATTAACGATTTATGTGATGTCAAATTATCAGGACAAATTTTTATGTATGCACACGATATAGTACTTGTTAATAATTCACGCTATCCTCAGACTCTACAGTAATCGGCCCAAAATTATGTTAATATCATACAAAACTGATTTAACCATATTAGACTAGTAATTAATTTGGAAAAGGCTAAGTTTATAGTTTTCAGTCATGTAATTCAACACAAATGGGGTAATATAAAAATATATTTAAACGATAGGTTTTTATAGATAGAGTACATAACATAAAATACTTGGGTTTGAATTTAGACTATAAGCAAATGAGGAATAAGCATACGAGTTACCTAGAAACAAAATTAAGAAAGTTAAATTACATTTTTTTTTTACTTGAAAGATTTTTTTAATAAACATCATCTACATCGTATGTATTTATCATTATATCAACCTGTACTCTCATATGGAATAATGCATTGGGGTAGTGTAGCAAGTTGCAGTCTAAAAAAATTACAATATTTACAAAAGAGAGTGTTGCAGCTGATTATTGGGAACGATAGAACGAAATGTAGGTATAATCGTTCTGACATTTCCACACTATATAAGGTTCAAATACTAGTTTTTCCCTGCGCGAAATAAAATTGAATTTAAAGCGTTATTTAAGGAAAATATGACTAGAAGTTGTGGTACGGAAAGATTCGTTGTACCGAATTACATAAAATATCATTCGAGAATACAGGCTTAATTTATGGCTCCATCCCTGTATAACCAGTTACCCGTGATAGAAACATTACAATTCATCAGAATATTTTTAAAGATCTCGGAATTATTAAAGGAGACCGCAGAGTGGTCTCCTGCAGTTACGCTCATCTACAGCAGAACCGAATAAAAAGAAAGATAAAAAACAAAAACAAAATAAAAATCTTTAAGACGTAAAAATGCGAAAATAAAAATAAAACTAAAAAAAAACTACCTCGAAGGTAGAATTCAGCTAAACTTGTTAGAATGCGTACTAAAGTAAATAAAATAAACGATGTAGCCATGTAAAGTGAGTATTCAACGAGCAAAATTAAATAGGTAAGATCGAAATAGAATCGAAGGACAGATAAAATTAGTAGAGATAACAGGAAGCGATCTTACCAGTTTATCAGCCTCGATGTAATCGAACAACTGAATTGTGATAAGCAACGCGATAGAACGACCACGTTTACCAAACGCGAAACAATTCTCCCCCCCCCCCAGCTAATATTAGAATATAACTTTTCGATACTGTTTTCCATTCGCATAAAAGAGTAATTCTTAAAGTTTTGCTAACTTTTTCCATAGAATTTTGGAAAGCAACGAGTTCAGAAATGTTTAGCTCAATTTTATTATCGCCTTTTATAAAAGGAAAACACACATTATTCGGTCTTTTTATAGTCAAATCTGCGAAGTAAAATTTTTGGAATTTTTCTATTTTACTATAATGCCATTGCTATTTATTTATTTTATTATTTTTTCATTCAGCTTCCATGAAAATGATATAATCCCCAATTCAATTTTAACCATTTATCGCCCTTTCGAAAAAGGAACTCTATGAATCCCATTAAGAATTATTAATGTATTAAATAACTTCAATTTAATTTATGCAATAGTGATGAGTAGGTTCAAAAGGATACAAGTGAAGTTAATGATCTAATTACAACTGAAGCATCAGATATCAACCCACACAAACTGACCCCATAAATGAATTTATGCTATTATAAATCGAAAAAGGAAAAAATGATATGCAGTTCTCAACGTTCACACTGTTTTGTTATGTAGAAGCCAGAATATTAACTTTGAACAGAGAAGAATAGTATTACAATACAATACTCTGTCATCCGGAATAAATGTGTAAGGCGTAGTATACCAGCAGATTGGTTGGTCAAGTGGAAAATGATGTCAATATATTAAGTTGGAATTAGAGAGAAGCACTATTTTCTTTACTTTACACCAATAGTTCTCCATGCAATTAGGTGTTGCCGCTTTCTCTTCTGGGGGACAGACTATTTCGCTACTTTTTTATTTTTTTTTTTCTATTTATTCATCACTTTATTTTGTTATTCTTCTCATAGCACTATTACTAATGTTGTTATTTCTTTCATTCCCAACTACAGAAACAATCTATCCAGCTCTCGGATCTGATATGCAGCTCATACGTCTAACAACAGTATTGGTACGGGCTACATCAACAGAACTAATATACTCTTTACGCATCATACTCTTATGGATGCAATAGATAAAAGTGTTTCCAGCTCCACATATCGAAAAGCAACTCTAACACAATGTAAAATAATATTATACTTAGGAATTTACCGGTCTCCTTTGATACTATATTAAATTATTAGACATTGTACTAGAAATTTATTTCTTTTTACAGTGTGTATTATCTTAGTTATATGGATCATTCGTGCATTATATAGATTAGCGAATTTCAGTGATTGCTAATAACGTATGTAATCAAGAAAAATACCAACTTTTTCATATACTGACTAGGACTATTCGATATTATATAAAATGACAATACATTACATAAAGTATTTGAATTTCATATACTTCAATAGTTTTAGCAACATGTATACTTAAATAAGTGATCAAAGAATTTCTTAAATGAGACGTTATACACACACGCACGCGCGCGCGCGAGTATATATATAAATGTATATATATATATATATATATATACATTTATATATATATATATATATATACATTTATATATATATATATATATATATATATATATATATATATACATTTATATATATATATACATTTATATATATATATATACATTTATATATATATATATATACATTTATATATATATATATACATTTATATATATATATATATACATTTATATATATACATTTATATATATATATATATATATATATATATATATATATATATATATATATATATATATATATATATACATTTATATATATATATATATATATATATATATATATATATATATACATATACATATATATATATATATCAGAGGTGAATCCTTAGGTACTTCTAGCTATGCGTGAAGTACCAAAGAAAATTGAAAAAGAAATCCTCAGCAGCAGAGATTAATCTGGCTAAAGATACGATTTCCAGCTTGCCAGTAGAAATCTGAGAAATCAATGCGAAGAAAAATGCTTACTGTGCAAAACGTCAGTCGCTCGACAGCGTGGAGTAGTAATGAATTCCAATTTGATGATCTTATCGTTTTTATGTTTTGTTCGCCAGACACTACAAGTACTTTTCCAAAGTTAGCGAGTCACTCAGTATGCATTAAGAAACATATACATACAACAACAGTGTGCACAGGCAAACAGATCGAAGCATTCAACGGACTATGTACTTCGCCGCTTTAAGAGAGCCATATGCGCGTTGCACATTGAATAGTTTTTGTTGCGAAACTATGACTACGTCACCTGTATTTTATCACCCGGAAATGACGTTCACACGCTCAATTTATAAGTACATTTGGTGAAATATACCTCTAACAAAAATTTGTCGACTGCGACAAACGAAAAGCAAGACAGAAGCGGTAGTGTTGTAAACTAGTAGTTATTACATCGATTAGAAAAGTTTATTAATGTGAACAGACGTATTGATTTCACTTTTAAATCGATTTCTTAATGTGATTTTAATTCTCTTCTAAATAATATATTTCAATTTAAATTAAAGTTACTTAATAATCCTTTTTATTTATTTTTTCTCGAATTCATTTTGTTGTTCACGTAAATTATTTCCTTTATCAAAATTTAAATATCAATTTTCTTTTAAATAATTTTTTTTTTTGAAATTAAAAAAAAAAGTGACTTTTTAATTTGTTTTGTTCGTGTATTAGATTATTAAATTACATATGACCCCTGTGGTGGTTAATTTTGTTTTGAAAGTAATGTTGCTATTTCATACATGAGGCTGGGGACGCTTGTGCAATAGGTACATATTCACGATTTCATTGTGGAAACCTGTAGTCCAAATTTATATCTGTACCTGAAACTATTATGCAGTTATAGCATGTTCAATAAAAAGATTAAAGCAGACATACTATTCTTATTCAGACATTCGTATAGTACTTTTAATTATTAATTTTTCACATTTGCTTCATTATTTATTTCGAGTACTTTATAGTTTTTAAAACAAATTCAGAGCACAGTTTTTATTTGTTAAAAATCACTTTCAATCTAAAAAAAAATATTGTTATAAACGCGGTACTGGTAAAATTAAAGAAAACAAAAATCATTGAGACCAAACAAGAAATAAAAAAATAATACATGCATGTATCACTCAAAAATTAAAATCAAAATTACTTTTACAAACTGTATGTCGGTACATATTAGTGTATTACATAAAAACTATAAGTTAAACGCATTTTCAATATTTGTAAACGAAATTAAAAAGGAGTTAAATTCTAATTTGTAAATATAAAAATTAAAGTTGGCGTATCCGACTGGTACTTCAAAATTTGAACAAGTTAATTTTGTAGAATATGGAAAACGGCACGCCTTTCAACTTTAAAAAATGCGTTATAATTTATTTTAATAGTATATGAAAGTTTCAAAATTACAATATACTAACATGAACCGAAACTGCGCAATATCATTTGTTTAAGCGTAAACATTACATACACCGTTTTTTTTTGTTGTTTTTTTTTCTGAATTTTCCATCATCGAAAACATGAATAAATTATAAAATTTTAATAAATGATCTTTTTTGAGAAAATAATTCATTCCTTATTCTTTATACTGTTTCGTTCGATTATTTTTTGAATACAATTTTGCAGCATGAGATCCAATTTATCAAATTCTGAGATATGTCTATTACCGAGTAACTAATATTTTCTGGTTACATGTAGATTATAAAAAGCTTTTTTATATATTGTCAAACTTTTGAAAACTGAATAGATAGTTGCTTAACTTAATTTATGCCTGAAATGTATAACAATAAAATTACCAATACGAATATTTAGTTAATGATTTTTTGTAATATTCAAAATGAATACTTGCCCTAAGGTTTTTTTCTGTTTTGTCAAGCCATTAATTAGTAAAAAAAAAAAAAAAAAAAAAAACAAGTTCAACTTTCTACTAAAACCGGCATTTGCAATGTATGATTTCCAATTTAAACATTCTAGTACTGATATGCATTTCTCTAAAATTTCATTTTCACAAGATTGTTATATTATCACTATATTATTTACGTACACCTTTTTCTACGAAAAAAAATCTGTGTATCCTTTTTCTTTGTTTTTATGTTTTTTCCTTTTATTACACTGGTCTGCAACGAAATCCTCCTTTAAATAAAAATATGATGAATATGAGGAGTTTAACGTGCTGAATCCAGATCTGCTTCCATTTTTTTCTATCACGTATATATTTATTTAAAATTTTTTTTTTTTTTAATAGCTCAAAATTATATATATTTTGTCTGTCGTTCTTGCATTAACGGTGCTTTATTCAGTTCAAATCGTATTTATATACACAAAAACGACTCGTACTGATAGAAAGAGGGAGAACGAAGTCAGAGACGCTTATCCTACACTTAGTCAATCGAGTATTTCCTCTACTTCTTCGTCATTATATACAGATTTAACAAAACCTCGTCTTTTTACGTAGGACTCTCGAAATCTAAGGCTCAACTTCTCGGGTCAAGATTACAACAATGGAATTTGTTAGATGAAAATACGAAGGTCTCATATTTTCGTAACAAACAAGAAGATTTTATGAGTTATTTCATCAAAGAGGGTGATTTGGTATTTTATAATGATGCTAAAAAACTTCTACAAGAAATGGGTTTTCCCGAAGGATCGGAGGAATGGCGACTTCTTATTGATTCGTCCAAAATTAGTTTAAAAGCTGTATTACTTTACATTGGCAATAATTATCCTTCAATTCCCCTCGCACATGCAACAAACATGAAAGAAAATTATGCAAAATATAAAGTTGTTATTGGAAAAAATTCAATATTCACAGTACATGTGGGACACCTGTGCTGATTTAACAGTTGTAGTAATGTTAACTGGATTGCAATGAGGATATACTAAATTTTGCTTTTTTTTATGCGAGTGAGACAGTCGCGCAAGAGATAAGCACTATGTAGTGAAAAATTGTCCAAAAAGAGCAAGTTTCATGCGTGGATAGAGTCAAGAATGTAAAAGAAGAACTTCAAGTTCAAAATAAAAACATTTTTTTACCACCACTCCATATAAAGCTGGGTCTTATGAAAAATGTTGTAAAAACCATGAACAGAGATGGTGAAGGCTTTCAATATCTCAAAATCAAATTCCCTCGAATCAACGACGCGAAATTAAAAGAAGGAATCTTTGTAGGTTCCCAAGTACGAGAACTTATGAAGGACTCAAATTTTATAAGTACGTTGAATAAAGCTGAAAAAAGAGCATGAACCGCTTTCATAGAAGTGTGTTATAATTTTCTTGGAAACAAAAAAAATAAAAACTACCAGGAAATCATCCAAGAACTTCTTTCTGCATCTGAAATGCAACATGTCCCTTAAAATTCACTTTTTAGACCCTCACTTAGATTTCTTCCCCGCAAATGAACACGGTGAAAGGTTTCATCAAGACATATTGCACATAGAGAGGCGCTACAACGGGAAATGGTCAGAAGCAATGCTGCCGATTTTTGTTGATTCGTTGCGATACTCCAATAGAAAATATGAAAAGGAAGAAAACTAGAAAGTGAAATACAATTAACAACAAGTAATTAGATTATCTAATGGTTTTTGATGTTAGGTAACAAATTTTATCTATTATTGTATCAGTTATAAAATATATAATTTAAATTTGAAGCAAAAAAAAAGTTTTATTGAAAAATTCCATTAAAAAAAATGTATAGGTGATTTGTAATTTTTTATATTATATTTCTATTCAGAAATATCAAATTTGTGATAATTATGCATAAAAATCAGGAGGGAAATTTTTTTTTTTTTGCAGACCAGTGTTATTAGTTTTACATAAATATATTTTTATTACTACAGTTACGTAGAATATTTTTGATTTATTTATTGAAATATTTTTTATAATCAGGTTTACGTTAGGAATATGTTCAAATTATAAAAATTAAAAAATTAAAAAATCTGAGTAAAAAAATTAAATTAACTAAAGATATTAGTAAAGTTTAAAATAAAAAAATTATTATTTTATCAAAAAATAATTATTTTAAAAACAGTATTCAGTTGTAAAATAAAATATACTTTAGACTTAATACGTACGAAAATTGTTTTGAAGAAACTGGTTTCGGCGGATTGACAACGCTGACATTAAACCTAAACAGAACGAACAGTATTATTTATTAGTTTTAAAATTGAAATTTATTACAATTATTTAAAATTAATCAACTGAAAATTTGAAATATTCATTAACTTACTTTTCGTTTAAAGACATCGTGTAAAATTGATAATTATAGCAATAACGTTATACCAAATGTACTTTAACTAATAAAATTACAAAACTAAACTAAAAATTAACGTATTTCATTGAAGGTATGTAAAATTGCCATATCAATCAATTATCCTTTTCTAGTAACATCGCTCCACCTGTCTAGACGTAAAAACACTTTTAATCGTAAACAGTATAAATATAGACAACTCTAAATACCGTAAAATTCAAAATAAATGAAGATGCAGGATAGACATATTGCCAAATAAAATATATTTGATGAATTATTGTGATCCGATAATAATAAAATAATACACTTTAAAATTGTTATTTAATGAACTAACAGGAAAAAAATTGAAATTAATTTTTATTTTCGAACTTGGAAAAAAAAAGACTAACTTACGTTGTAATTTAGTGTAGAATTATTTAACATACTGTTTGTTAAATATAAAATATAGTAATTGGAACTCAAGCCATACATTAACGGAACGACGTTTTTCGAAGATTTTTCAACGAAATCCGTTCCGCCGGTTCGTAAGCCACACATCAATGATTTCCGTAATGTCGCTATTTATAAACAATTGATAGTAAATTATTAAAAATATAACAAAGTACTTAGTTGATTCTTAAAATGTTAACATAAATTAAAAACGAAATAAACATAACAATACCTTCAACAACAACAAGTCACGTATGTGGTAAACACAAAAATCGTCGCGAACCCGTTGGAAAATTTAAACAAAACTAATTTTCTAAACGTCGTCGACGGAAACCGTCGTCGTTAACGTTCCGTAGATGTGTGTTCATGTGCATCTAAAACTGTACAATTACTTCTTCAAGGACGCCGTACAAAAATCGTTGAAAAATCGTTCCATCATCGTTCCGTTCATGTGTGGCTTGACCTTAAATGTTATTCATAATTAATCATTTTTGTTCTTAAATTATTGATACTATTCATAGTAGAATTTCATGTAACTAATTTATTAATATACACTTGATTTGAATATTACTGCAAAAAGTACTACAACAATATGTATAATACATAGTTAAAAAGATGATATTTTGAGTAATATTTGATGCACAGTTCATAGCCAATTATAAATTTAAATACAATTGTTTTACTATAATTCTTATTTCTGATGTTAGTAAAATAAAGTGTTAATTATTGAATTTTTATTCATCTTCCTGAAATGTATTTTATGGATTAAATGTACGTATATTTATTCATCATAAATAATTTCCGGGCATAACTATGTTGAAGAAATATATTTACTTGACATTTCAAAAGGAATACACCAATCATCAGAAACAACTGCACTACAGAACTAATAAACATGGTTTATAAAAAGGTAGAAACGTAAATTTTTAAAGTAAAGAGTTGCTAACGAAAGAGAAAACTGAAAAAATAAAAAGCCGCAAAACGTTCACAAGAAATAAACAACATAACGGCAACATCGAAAGGTATGGAAATTAAATAAAAACTTTCTACAAGATACTATTAATATAATTTCGTTAAACTAATTACTGGTTTCCAAGCTGCAGGAATACGTAGTCCATTTTCTCAAAGGAATTAGAGAGTTTTATCTTAAAAAAAAACGATAAGTTATCTCAGTAATTATAAAAGTGAAGAGTAATCTCGAACAGGCGAAAGAGAAATGGTCGCGGATCAATAAAAATATTGAAAACCTCGACACAATAATAGAGAGATCAGTAAAAAAAGAAAGTAAAGGAAATAATAATTATTGCGCGGAGTGAAATCATTCAGGAATTAGCCAATATTGATCGACGGGCTGTGATTATCGTAAGACTGGGATAGAATAAATTGAGAGAAACGCATCGAGGAAATAGAAAAGAAGCAGAGAAATAAAAATAAGGATAGTAACAATAAGCAAAAGAACAGAGGAATAAAAATAAAAATAATAGGAATAAAAGTAGTAAAAATATTAAGAGACATAATGATAACAGAAAAGAACATACAACTGAAGGGAATCGTAACAAGTTGGTTGTTAAAGAGATAGATTGCGCTAGCACAGTAACTGTACGATCGGGTGGTGGAATTGTACCTGTGCGCGTTTTTGGTATTGAAAATATCTGCAAAAATTCGCTAAGGCCTGTTGGATAGTTATAAATTTCGTTTATTTTTCGAGGACAAAAAACCACTAAGTGTAAAGTCTCGTTGTGTATCTATCTATATATATATATATATATATATATATATATATATATATATATATATATATATATAAATGAAAGTATGTATGTATGTCCTCTATAGACTTCGAAACTATCCAGCCGATTTTTATGAAATTTGGGCAGTATATTTATAGGGTTAGGGGGAACAATGTAGGTTACTTAAAAGTCAAAAAAAAAAAAAATAAATAAATAATAAAATTAATAAAAATTGATCGAAAGAGAGCGCCAAAACACTGATTACCAACATTCCCGACAGATGGCGCCGTAGTAAAGAAATTATTCCGGTATGTGTTATTTAGTGAATTCTGCCGTCCGTCGAGTTTCCACGGGCTTCTTTAATAGTATATATATATATATTTTTCTTTATAGTGCCATACTTAATTACTGAGCGTCGGCGACTACCTATTTGTACATCTCAGCAGTACAGACATAGGTAGTGTACTAGGCAATTGTTATATGCAACGCAGGTGTACGCACACAAGACTACATTCGGAACTGATTAGTAATCGTTTGATTAATCGATATACAAATGCAGTCCCATGTGGGTCTGCTGTGTACTGACCTAGGGCGCATATGATGTTGAACGTGGTAGTTTGCCATTGCCTTCCACGTGACTATTAGCGATTATTTTATTTATTTATTTATTCTTGTAATGAGTTCGTCGTCGCTCGGGATCGAACCCGTGATCTCCGTAACGGAAGTCAAGCGCTCTAGCAACTAGGCTATCGCGACGACTATATATATATATATATATATATATATATATATATATATATATACATATAAAAAAAGATCATAACTTGAGAACGACTCGATCGATTTGGCTGTTTTTTTTTTGTTTTTTGTTGTGTTCGTAAATGTCAGAACAAGGTTTGTACGAAAGAAAATTTTAGAAAAATCCATCGAAGAAGTCGGAACATTAAGAAAAAATGGCAAAAATGGTGTTACAATGTGACGTTTAGTTTGACAGTTCTGCTGTCACACGATTTCATAACAACAACAAATTCCGCATTGAATATTGATATTTTTTTGCGAAAAATAATTAAATTGAAAACGATAGTTCAGTGTGTTATCGGTGGTGATCATATCTAAAACCATAAAATTCATCAATTAAAATTTAAATAGAATGATTACTATGGTAAATGATAAACTCTAAATAACATTTTATTAAATTCTGGTATAAGTGAAATAAATAATTTATGGTCCGTTACTTTTCTTTTTGCGTTACTGAAATCATCAGAGTTCCATGACATGATCTAAACAAACAAGTCGCATTCCTAGCCTAATTACTGTACTAATTGCAGGGAGTTTAAAAAAAAGGTAGCGTTTTCTATTCGTTTTTTACAGAGAAATAAAAAATCCTCCAACGGGATTTTTAATATTTGCTACCGGGAATGTTATTCACACTTAAATTCGAAATCCTTACGCAACTACAGTAATGCGGCGGTGCGCTACAATTGATGAAAACGGATTCGGTACTAATGGACATAATTAGAAAACGAAAAACAAATTTCTTTGCAAATTTTATGAGAGGACCAACATTTCACCTTCTGTAAACAATAATGATGGGAGCGGTAGAATGGAAAATGGGACGAGGAAGGAGTTTTTGACTCCAAAATATTAAGGCATGAACTGGAGTTACAAAAGTAGGAGAATTATTGCAGGTTGCAAGAAGTCGAGACAAATTTCGTCAAATGGTAGAGTCCATGAAAAGTTTGTTAAGCTACATCCGAATCGGATTGCATGAAAAAGAAGACGGAATGTATCTTTCCTTATATCGCCATTGTAAACAAACCGTTTTCTCTTATTTTAGGAGCCAGGATATTCTATTTTTCGATGTTTAATGCCTTCGAATAGTTTTCATTGTTCCCCTATTGTTGCTATCACTGGCGCATATATTACATGTTCAGTCTATGATATTTAAAGTAGTCTCCGGATAACAGCGGAGTTACTCTTCTTTCGTAATCTACACTTATGGTCCACGTTTGATTTTTTTTTGCCGCCCATCTGTTACTCGCGTATTATCCGTTCGTATTCGTGGTTTAATGTGTGCTCGATATTTTCGTAACGTTTGGATATGTTTTTATAAAATATTCAAAAGAGAAAAAAAAGGCAAACGTATAATTTAATTTCTGAAGACAGCATCATTTTGTGAGCCGAGCAACTGCTCAGTGCGCCGGGTACTTACAATTAAATAACACGATGCATAATGCGGTTAGGCAATGATGTTACGTTCGATGGTCCCAATGCTGCTACAGTTATCGGAAAAGTGTAAACAAAAACGATAGTGCGCGCTAGATGAATGTCCCGATAGCTGACGAGCCCAAAAAAATAAATAAATCAATAAGTAAAAACAAAGGGTTTAATGATTATTTTCGAGGGAGGTAATTATTTCTAACTAACGATGATCAGTTTATCATATTTAATTTAGCAAAAAAAAAAAAAACAGAAAGAAAACCTCCACCATACACCGGAAAAGAAAACAGGTATAGCGGTATGAGTAAAATGTCGTCCTAACATTTGTGAATTGTAGCGGGCCACATTTACCGTCGTTAAATGGTCGCAACACTAAACTAAATGTATAATAAAGATGTAGGCGAATAATTGTTTAGCGAGTACGGTGCAAACCGGTCTGCATTTCTCTTAAACACGGTACACCCTAAATCGGGGGAAAAAATAAAAAAATAAATGACCCAACTTCACAAATACCGCAAGAACTATAAGAAAAGTGAAACATCCACACCACTCGACAATCAGGTCAAGAAAGAAATTTGAGGAGCACAAAAAGATTGTCCCAACAATGAGGCATTTATAACAACTGAAAGGTCCTTGATCCGAAATATTAGCGACTGGCAGCAAATCGAAAGGTCGATTGCGAACATTACAATAAGTGCATCAACCTAGACCGGGATAGCGGTCCATTTTTTCGATTCTTTCTCTTCTTATAATTTTTTTTTAAACTTACAAATGAAACACATTTACCGAAACGAAAATACGAATAGGTCTGAATAACTTGAAACACGAAAAACATACAACATTACAATAAGCGTATCAACCATTTTTTGTATGTTTTTCGCGTTCCAAGTTATTCAGACCTATTCGTATTTTCGTTTCGGTAAATGCGTTTCATTTGTAAGTTTAAAAAAAAAGGTATATAAAAAGAGAAAGAATCGAAAAAATGGACTGCTATCCCGGTCCAAATTGTCCACCTACCACATTTGTCACTATCATCTAACTGTTATTATATCGTACTCATTCACATTCCAGCTGTGTAGACCTTCATTTTACGATTTCATTAAATTTGTGGAAAAAATTTTAAGTTTCACGAGAATTGAACGGCACAGGATAACGAGAAACTGCACTTACTTTTTGGATTTTGCTTGGGACAACAGTAGAAAATTAGAATATCGAAAAAACGTTTCCTTAATCCGCTAATAGCACACAAGCCAATATTCAGGCAGGACAACGTCTGCCGGGTCCGCTAGTTGTACATAATACTAAGGCGTAGAATTGTGAAATGCCAAGTGCCTTTTTGGATATTCACATTTTATAGCGTTTTCGGCGTTATCGCTTAGATTTATATTAGTTAAGGTATTTTGCGTTTTCGGTGAAGATTACGTGAACTTATTGAATTTATTTAAAAAATCATATCTTATCAAATAAAGCAAAAAAGCGAATGCGTAAGTTAGAACTGCTTTATATTGGGTCATTTAAAATTAGATAGTGCGTGTTATTTGAGACCTTATCAAAACTAATTTTCTTACTGGAAATATTGACGATTTGAGGATTGCGTAAAAATTTTTAAATAATCATCACTTATTTTTTTATTTCTTTCCCATAACGATCAAATTTTTAGTATGCGTTCTACGTCGATTCACGTCAGGTTGCCATGTTTTGGGAGGAATCTTGGTGCTAATCTGCTTGTTGTCATCTGGGTGCAGTATGCATAAGAATTTCAAGTGCTCCCAAGGTTATTCAATCAACTGTAACATCGGATGGCGTCCAAATAAGTCCAATGTGTGAATCATTGGGCCTCGAAGAGGGTAATAAGTCCACGCTTTACACAACCAATTTTTCTTTCATACATATTACTTCCTAATGTACTTCTTCGCCACGCTTTCGATTTTTTTGATAATATGGGTGTCCGGAGGATGGTGCACACGTGTTTTTTCGATTTCTGTTAATATGCGAGTTGGGTTAGATGGAGCCACGCGTGTTGGAGCCTACAATATATGCGTTTTTTTTTTTATTTTGATGCTTGAGGCACATTTTATAGCGGAGCTTTATATATTTGTTGTGTCGTTTTTCTTATTACGTAATCTGTATGGCTGCGACGTTATACTATTATTAGAAGTTTTTTTTCCCATTTTTCATTGCGTTCTTTGTTGTCTCCACAGTTGCAAAAAAACCAAAAATTTCTTACTTGTGCGAATTTGTTTGGGAGTCAGCGTGTATGTATAAAAGGGTACTCTGTTAATAATCACGATTCAAAGTTTATTAATTTTCTGTTTGACTGGTCTAAAGTAAAATTTCTTTCAAGATTTACTTCTCTGAATGTTTAAATAACACCAAATTACATTCGAAAAAAAAAAAAAGGCATTATTGTTTAAAATTTATTTCAGTAAATAATTTATTAAATATGTAATAAAAAAAAACATGCTAAGCATATTTATATTTATAAAAGCAGTACAAATAATCCAGTACGCAAACCAAGTACAATAACATGCACAGTCAAAAAATATTTTGCATTCGTAAAAATACAATTTTCATAACATATTTATAAAGCTGTACACATTGAAAGTTAATACGAACTTACAATAATAACGTATACGACAACGGTTACTATTTTGATATATACAATTATAGAACTAAATTTATAAAATAATTTCCGAGAATTACCTGTATTGCACTAGCGTAATTTAAATATTTTCTGAAAGTTTTTGTTATTTCGCATAGATCGATGTTCGAATACGTTTTAATAGTTATAATAATTAACTTTAATCAAAAACACCGATTATAGAACGGGGAAAATAATGTAATATCTATGAACTTATTATAAAGCAACATTGTGCGCATGAATATGTTTTATTCTTACTATAAAAACGCGGTAACAATTATGTTCCAATTAAATTCATTTTTCAGAAATATTAATTAATTAAATAAGTAATCAGCCTTTTCTCCCCCACCCAAAAAAAAAGAAGAAAAAAAAATTATTAAAAATACAAAGTAATGCGGAGCTACAAAAGCTACTAATGACCTTCTAGCATTAAACTCAATCTAATTTACTAACTAGTTTGATATGCGATATTTAACACTTCCTGTCAACTAATTTAAGAAATATATAGCTATCGCTAATAGTGAACAGCATTTGTTTTTTTTTGTTTTGTTCTGTTTTTTCCCTATATTACCGAATTTTTGAAAAAGAATAACGAATTTCTCTTTTGTCAAATTGCCATTTTTTATGACATTAAATGGAAATTGATCCTTATAATGCTGTTAAAAAAATGTCCTCAAATTAGCTAGTGCGAAAATAAAGTAAAAAATTGATTTCCTTAAGGAACATTGAGGTCTACTTTGACAAATTCATTTAGAAATATTTAAAGTTTTTTTTAAAATGCACAAAAGTTAAATAATAATATAAAAACTTATCATACGGCTTTGAATGTGTACGTATAACTTATAAGAAAAGCATAAAAGAAAGAGAATTTATTTTAACACGGAATTAGAGGAGAGGGGAGAGGGAACAATTAAACTGTATACCCTTTAAATAACTAACTGAAAAACTCGATACAAAAATAATTCGCACATAATAAAAAAATACTAAGTTATAAAGATATACGAAGAACTCGTATTTGTTCAAAAAAGTTCACAAATCACACTGCGAATATGTTAACGTAATATGAATAAATTTTTATTTGTATTATATAAAATAATTACAGATCACAAAAGGAAAGAAAAGATCAATGCGCGTATGTACACGTGTACTTAATTTAACACGGCTTAACTAAATCGAGAGATTTAAATGGAAAAACGAAAATCGATTTTGTTCTCTCCAGAATACGACGAAATTTTAAATTGTAACGAAATATTTCTAATATAATTATGTAAAAATAACAAAAAGTGTGATTTGAAAGTGTACAAATGACTTATTGATGAACTATTCTTTGTGATACTGATTAATAAGAAAACATGGGTATTGTGCAGTTTAAAATAAAAATACGATTTTTCGAAGTTCAATGTTACAATATGCCAATATAAGAAATAATGGTATTATGCTTAAAGACAGCGGAATTTTTATTTAATTTCAATATAGAGATTTTAGTTTAATTTTCAGATTCTTAAATTGATGAAAAATAATAGTAATAATAATAAAAAATAAAAAAAAACAGCAAAGAAAACAGTACTTTGTATTTTTAAGTAATTTGCATTGTCTGTTAATTTTTGTTTTGTTTAGATTCATGGCACAGAACATGTGGAACTTCTAAAAGTTTTCAATAATATTCCTGTAAATGTTTTCATACTTTACGTCTTGAACATTGTTGTATACGGAATTTAAAAATACGTACCTAAAATTTGTGTATTATTATACTTTAGTTTATTTTGTAACTCTAGCGATATACGGAAAGTTTAAAGCTGATTAAAGTTTCTTTAATATACAAACAATAAAACACGCACACACACACATATATACATATATAACCGCTCAAATATAAGTTAGAATCATACAATGATGCATATAAAGATTACTCAGTTGAAGTAAATCTGATATTTACAAAAACTCGGTTGCTACAATTCTTTTTTTAATTTATTTTTCTTTCTTTTAAACAAGGATAGTTTTTTTATACACTGAAATGATGTAACATTTTTAGTAGGTTCTGCACAAGTAGAAAAAAAAAAAACAAAACAAATTCAGTCAAGCATGAGGCTCCGTGCGCTGAGGATTCCGTATGAAAGTTAACAATAACTATAATTATTTAGTATGTAAGAATTTTGAATTAAGACTTTTTATTTTCGTATTTTAAAAATCCGGCAGTTTATTTTGTTGATTATCTTATCTATCATATTTAAAAGTAAAGGATTCGGAACGAAAGTCGTCTGATTATTTTATTGCATTTATATACACACTCTCTTTTAGATTAATTATTAATACGTCCGGGACACAATTTGGCCAAATGTGAAAGTTTATCGATAAACGGAATATTTTATTGGAAATTTAATTTCAGCGAGTTAGACTATGGCTAGGGACAATGTATTATTATTTCACTCCACTATTACAGCGTATTCGACAGAAAATCGTTATACCTTTACAGTAATGATGATTGGAGTTAATTAAATCAGATATTCCCATCAATGTTTTAATTGTATTTAGAACTGACTTCATTTTATAAATCGAAAACTCTTTCAAACACGTACAATTCAAAAACATATATTATTTTATAATCTCTGATGCGGGCGAATTTTTCATGGCACGAAGAAGTGTATGAAAAAATTTAAATATATTTTGTGAAAATGAATGAAATAAAAAAAAAAGAAAAAAGAAAAAAGAATGCAGTAAATTTGCAGATTAGTCCTCCCAGTTTTTTTTTTTTTTTTTTTTTTAATTCATATTCCAATGTTGTCATTGTGTTTAGTTCATTGCTAGTTTAATCGTTATACGATGAACTATCGATACATTTATTTTATATTTTACTGAAAATTAAAAAAAAAAACACACAACTAATAATGTATAATTTTAAAAAATTTCATAGTATTTCGTGCCTTTTATTTTTGAAAAGTAATTGTAAAAATTTCAATTCAACTTTAAAATGTAAGGCACACCTATACCAGTTTATTATGTTCCTTTACAGTTCATATTGATATGTACGACGTCGTTACTTTATAAAGCTTGTCTCTAGTTTAGTCACATATCATACTGAAAATTAAATAAAAATATAAAATCATGATTTTAAAATTGTAAGTCTGATTTTTGTTTATTTTTGGCCCAAAAATTTTACTTCGTTCATTTTTGCTCCTATTCGTAGTTTGTGTTAGTTCACACACTATGAATAAGACCAAAAATGAACGAACTTAAATTCGGACCAAAAACGAACTGGGGGGACTGATTTACTCAATTACTTAATGCAAAGCAAATGTTCAATTTCACCGTGGAACTGTATATGAATTTTTTTCGTTAATTTTTAATCATAACTATATAATGGTACGTATTTTTTTTATATGTATATTTAAATATTAATTTTTATAGTTTCATTTAAAAGTAATTATGGTATATATTTTTTTTTTTTTTTTTTTTAATATAATGTACCGTAAAAAGAAAAATTATTTTGTACACTAACAATCCGGAAATAAGGAGTAAAATACAACAAAAGATTTGTAAATTAATTTAAAAATGTTACGTTAAAATATTGTTCGAAGAAGTTTTACACTTTTTAATTTTCTTCCGATTATTATTAAAACTGAATATTAATGTCGTTAGCAATAATGATAATAAACGATGAAAAATTTACTTTTCGTCGTATAAATAAAGTAGTAATATTTGTTCTCAAAATAAGACCGCGCGATGGGTATTGTAACAAGGCTGGCATATTGTAACAGTTAGTTCATGCTATTTAGGAGCTATTAGACCGACCAACATGTTAAACGAATTACCATCTGGATGTACTGAAAACGTATCACCGGCGCTGTTTTTAACTTTCAGGAATCCGTATTCATCTAACCCTATAATGGTAACTCGTTGAGACTTACCGTCCTTTCCTAACACTTGCACATCTGCAAAACTGCAATTACAAAATTTCGTTTACAACAGCGATTAGTATAAAATTATACAAAAATATGAGAAACAATAACGAAACGATTACTTAAATACTATCGTGCCATTCAAATTTACGCCGTTCGAATTAAACACGAAGAAATTCCAACTTTAGAAAAAATAGGAAAACTATTTAAAACGAAACAATCTGGTTTTAATAAAACATTTAAAGGCTGACGAAAACGGACTTATCAGAAGAACTAAAATGAAAACGTGATTGTAATGAATAGTCAATTAAATTTCTCGCATCTGATGATTTAAAACTTTGATTTCACTATATATTATTAAAATGTAGTTAATGTGAGTAATCAAGACAGAAAAACAAAATTGCAAGCGTCAGTTCTTTTTTTTTGTTCTTTTTATACCACATTTTATAATATCGATATGAAATCAATATATAAAAGTTAGTGTTTTAAACCGAAAAAACATTACGTATAATGATACCAACCAGGAATTTTATGGAAGTCGAATACGTGCTAAATGCAGATAAAACGCACATAGGGAACGGAAAAGAATGTGACAAAACCATTATTCACCGTTAACCCGCTTGAACTTTTATAAGGGAGTAAGCGAAGAAAAGCTTGTTAACGAAGAATGAAAGATCTATAAAAGAGAGTGGGAAAAATTGGCAATACAGAGAAGATCCGATTAAAAGGGATATATGTATAAGATGAATAAAATGTTAAAAAGCCGAGAAGAAAAATAAGATATTTTAAGAAAATGTGACACAAAAGAAAAGAAAAATCTTTAATATAACGGCATATTCCTCTGTAGTAAGTAACATGCATGATGTTAGAGTGAAAGTTTCGTGATGTATGAATCAGAGAAGAACTTTAGGGTTTCCGAGGCATTTGAGATTTGGAGAAAACAGTTAAAAATTACGTGATCGAATGATCTTCGAATATACTATAAGAAGAATGAAAGAAATGGACAACTCGTAGAAATGTTAAAAACAAGAAACACGTGTTAAAGGGGAACAGTGTAAGATATTTTTAAGACATATTTAAGACTGTTTACGTTAGTGATGCACAATGACCCGATATTTTAGTTGATTTTCTCGACTGTTAAAACTTCTCGATTGCTTTCGATGTTTTTGCTTTGACTCGATATAAAGGAAAAATAACAAAGATGGATAAAAATAAAAATATGCTGAACCGGTTACTAATAAAACCGAAACTTCACGAAAGAATCATTAAAAACAGAGAAGCAGCGACAAAATAAAAGTACACCGCAAAAGTTGTTTATCAAAAAAAAATGAAAAATAAATAAATAAATAAATAAAAAGGGGGAAAAATAGAATGATTATACACGGTGACCATTCAAATATAATTTTTAAATTCCTGGTTTTCCTGGTCCAAATCCTCCTGATTTCCCGATTACTAAAATTGTACAAAAAGAAGAATGCCATTTTTTTTGTTACTATTGATAATATTTAACGGCCACAGCATATTTTATATAAATACAACAGAAACAGAACTTCGTAATTTATTTATGAGTAAAATACAGTAAAAATGCATTAATTTTTCACTTCAAATGATTTTTTATTAAAAATATCGTTTTTGACTATTTTTACTTTTTTTCTCAGTTTTACGACATAACTCTCGGCGCTTATTCTCGGTTGGGTGGCCACCCTGTTATATCAACAGCACATTTCTTCATTAATTCTTTAACAGTAATCAAGTTACTTACACTGAAAATAACAGCCCATAGAACAAAACAAAATTAAGATTCAATCATATTTAGCTGAACAAAAAAAATTATTCAGCTTCTATATATGTTCTCTTCATTTTTTCCCCTTCGTGTTCATTATTTTTAGGATATAAATAATTTCCTCACCTACAATAACGCATACATACTAGAGTATTATATTAAACATTCACATCATCTGTGAATATTTAAAATGCTCTTTGCATTCATTCAGAAAAACAAAAAAAAAAAAAAAAACAAAACAACGAAGTGTCTGTTTATAAAAGCTACTGGGTTTTAAAATATACTGAAGTATAGAAAAACTAAATGTAGCAGAAATTTGAAAAAAGGATAAACTGTTATTAATATTAAATTTAAAGATAGATGATATAGATGAAAATAGTTTCAATGAATATATTAATGGGACTGCAAGGCAATAAAATGAAAATAAAAAATTGGAATTCGGAATAAAGAAATTTTTACATCGAAGCAAACAATGAATTATGTGAATTTCTACAAAATAAAATATAATATTACTATTACACCTTATATTATAAGTATTTTATAACCCTTTTTAGCAAATTTATGATTAAAAAATTATTACCTGTGAAGCCAGTATTTGTAGTAGAGGTCTATCACTTGCTCTAAACCTCCTGACTGTACAGAATCCAGTATTTTTTCCATCTGATTAAAAACCCAAGCAAAGAATTTTTCTAACGAAATTTTCGGCATTGTACTACCCGTATTACTGTTCATATCGACTATAAGATCGTTAATACAGGTAGTCGGAAGACTATTATCTAAATTAACTCCGACACCTTATATTTAAACAAAAACAAGTAAGTCGTAATTGTTTTTAAATAACATGATTATTTTCCGTCGATTAAAAAACTTTAATGTTTCATTCAAACACGTACTTACCGACATTGCATATTGCTTTTTCGCTAGATAAGTGACTTATTACCATTATACCTCCAACTTTAACATTTCCACCGGCGTAAATATCGTTCGGCCACTTCAAACCTAAATTCAAATTCTAACAAAAAATTTGAAATTTCAAAATTTACATACTTTAATTCTGCCTAAAATTCAACGAGAAAAAAAAATATATGTATATTCACAAAATACGTAACAACTAAATGTCGCATTTTCGTATTACTGTACATTTAGTTGTGGCAATAATTTATTGTATTGTAAACTGTATACTACACTCTGTTTTGTATATTTTAGTTATTTCTGAACATTTGGATAAAATTATTTACTTATTTATTTTTTTTTTAAATATTTTTAAAAAAAAGAAAGTAAATGAACATATGAAAAATTCGCTAATTGGTGTTCTTGAATCTATAACATTTTTATAAAGTTTAAAAAAATTGGGATTAAAATAATTTTTATAAAAAGGAAAACAAAAAATCGAGTACTCGTTATAGAAACTGAAATGTATATAATGATAAACAGTTTATTAAAAGTAATTTATTCTATAATATGTCTTATATGCCGAAAATTTTACTTTTTAAATCACCAATTAAAATTTATATTTGCAAATTTAGTTATTTTAACCAGGCGGGATAAGAAACGAGATAAGTGAAACAGTTTTTTTTTTTTTTTTTTTTTTTGCACAATAACATGTGATTACATAATAAATTAAGAGAAAACATCAACCCGAGTATTGCATGAAAAACGGAAAAAATAATGATTTAGGGTAAATCATTGAAGTCCTAAGCAAGGCCAACAATACCTGTGCAAAGTACATAGAATATCAATTGCTTTGCAGGTTTACAAATATGTTCAATTAACTACATAGATGGTGAAAGATCTTTCTCGAAATTTAAGCATAATTTAGTGGTTAACACTTCAACCCCCCATCATCTAGTGTAACATAGAAAAATTGACGATAGCTAATTTTAATTCGAAATGGTTCCGAGGCGTGCCGCAGATATGTGAAATCACGGATAATAGGGAACATCGAGCTTAATGCGTTAACATACATACTATTAGATATATTTACATTGAATAAGTACGCCACATATAATGTTAAAAATTATTACAGCAAATGGAACATATTTACATTATCATGATGATGCGCACACCATTACGTTCTGTACTTTATTCGTTTTGTTCATGTTGTCCAACCTGATACATATTTAAATGATTACGGAACGACAACCGATAGCAATATTTTTATGATTTTGTAAAAAATATTTAATTTAATTTAAAGTTGTTTAATTTTTTGTATGTATGTACTGTACAATGCGCTACAGTTTATACTTCAGAAAATGAATTAGTGCGTATAATGAAAAGTTGAAAGTTAAACTTAGAACAAGAAAACTTTAGTCGGAAACATCTTCGTAGCAAAGAGAAATAGGGGACAGTGTTTGGAAAAAATCGGTTTATTACGTTTGGTGATGCAGACGACGTTGATGGGACAAGACCTTCAGTGGTTGACAATTTTTGTTTTACTCAAAAAAACATTGTAGGTTTTTTTTTTTTTTTTTTTTTTTAGTCGCGCCGTGACAAACCGCAGATACGGGGGCACCACCGTATAATATTAAACTTCTGAACATTCTATTTATTAAAATAATAAATTAATAGCATTATATTTGAATTTTAGCCGTAGGCTCTAAACAGAGAGCGTTGGGGAGTCCGGGGGGTGTCCATTAGAGAGACGACCAGCGTCAATTTTTTTATTCATGATTTGTAATATGTAACGTTTAAACTAGTCTGGTAGATTTTAAGTAGGGGTAAATTTGATTCCATGGCCGCTTAAAAAAGTAAACACGTATGCGGGCTATGCAAAACAATTACCAATATGTGCGTATTTAGAACAGCGCGTTAAACAAGGTGAGTGTTACACACGTTCGAGGCCGTACACTTGTACCTCTGTCCCTCTTCTGGAAGTTAGGATACAAGTCTTTCAGCTGGAAGAAGCAGTTTATGGCATAACTCTGCTGTACGAACGTTAGAGCTATACTCCAAAGGAGACTGAATATAGAACCAGTATGTGTGTTTTGTAAGAAAAAAGACGTTATAGTTCTGATTTTTAATGAAAAGTTTTTAATAAATTGTATGAAGTATCTACATATTTGAAAATGTAAAATATGTTCCTTATAAACTACGAGGAATTGATTCGAATGGTTAGGAATTCATAATGCTCAAACGTGAAACGTTAAATCTGAAGCTGAACAATAATCCATCTATCTTCACGAGCCGTAATAAAACATGTATCGAGAGTGTTTTTACAGATTATCTTGAACATTTACATACTTAAAATTAAATCAGATACTTTTCATCCACTAACCATAATTTAAATTATAATAAATTTTATGAAGTAAAGAGTATTTGTTCGGTATTACTATTTATTTTCCGGAAAAAATCAATATTTCGTTTTTTCTTTTTATAGTGGACCATGCATATCCTACTTGATTTAGTACTTTCAGTGACGGTTAAAGTGTAAGACGCTTTTCTGCGCGCGAAACGGAAATTCAACAGTTTGTTTTGAGAATTACGATTTGTTTTCCTACTTTACTTAGAAACAATTCATGAGTGTGACATCAAATACTAACGTAAAAAATAAATGTCACAAACAATAATAGAACACAGTTACACTTATTATAATATTATAATTTGTATAAAGACTGTCAAATTGTATCATATAACTAATACTGTGACATAACTACCCGATTGGTTGTTGAGTAATTTTATATAGTGTTTAAAAATAAAGAGATAAAAAAAATTCAATTCATTGTACGAGCTTGCTATAGGTGTTGATTCACTACAGATCACTGATAGAACTTTTATCCCGTTATAATTCTTCCCCAAAAAGGTTATGATTTCATGTTTTGCTATGCATAATTAAATTTAATAAATTTGAAAGTTAATAAAACTATTTTATTTGTCAAAAAAATTTAAGACCGCACAGTGTTTTTCGTAATCTTTTTGCGCGTCAAGTACGATTTGTTCACGCATTTAAGCGGCTTCACGACCGAATTTGTCTCACACAAAATGTACCAGAATAATTTTTTAACCACTATATATGTATTATAAATTACGTATAAAAAATTTTAGATGATCTAAGCCAAACTTGTTAATTTTTTGATAAGATTTTTCAACAGTCATCTGGTCTTCATTTAGAACTGTCAAAAATTTATGTTCCAAATACATTTTTTTTTTTAAAATTAGGAATTAATTTGTGCAGAAACTTTATCATTTCTTATACGTTTCGGACGTTCCAATGGAACTACGAACCATTTGTGCTCTGTCAACTGCCGATTATTTTTATTTATTAGTTTAAATTAGTAGAAAAACGCAAGACAATAGGAAATTTTTGTTGCGGGCTTTGGGATTATAAGATATCGCAAATGCACAGCTGTTAATAATAAACCAATAGTCTCGTATTATAAAATGTAGAGAATTGTCATAATTAGCCAAATAATAATACGAGTACAGTAGAACGTACGTAAATACCATCATGCTACTGTTATTATCCAACACGATAAATAAATTAAATTACCCCGGATAATGCCTATAACGAAAAATCTGAAAAATGAACATACGTAGTGCCCTAAATTCCCAGTATTTAGTTTTATACTTTATAAATAAATCCGGTCTTTAATTATTGTAAGACATACAACTTTTTCTTAAAAGTTTAAATATATTTCAAACAGTTACGAAAAAAAGAGTGATTAAAAAATATAATTTTTAAATTCTCGGTTTACTTAGAGATATTTCCGATTTTCCGGCTAAGTAAAATTGTACAAGAACTCACAACCATTTGCTCATAATGAACCTAAGAAATTGAAGCGAAGATAATTGAGATATCCGAAGGAAGAAAAAATCACAAATTAATTTTTTAGTTATATAAAGTTATTTTATTCACTTTTTAAATATTGCACTGTTATAATGACTACTAATTCATGATTAATTTAATAGTGTAATAATACCTTAATGATGGACTTCCCCATTGAAATAGTTCTAAATTATGATACTTATTTGAAGCCTAACATTTATATTGGAGATCAAGTCCAAAAAAAAGTTTTACTAAAATGTTAATGAAATCTGTTAAAACGCACGTATATATAAAAATTTTTAAAAATCACCTCGTAGCCTGGCTGTTCACATAGAGCTGTAACCACTGAAAGCGATATAATATGTTGCATTAAAGATAATCGTTGTCCTAGAACGGACTTTGATGGAATATGAATTTGAACAGTAAACATAGCACAGCCTTCCGGACTAATCCAAGAATTTTTACCGCGTCCTAAAAAATTAATGAACAGTTAAATGTAACTGTTATATAATCACCAGAGATAGTCTTGTCGTCCATAACTTATAAAAAATAAAAAAATAACGAGAATTAAAAATTCTGTTGACTGCATGAAAATTCTAACAATTCAATTCCGAACAATACTTTGCAATATTTTCGAAATAAATTATCTTATTCTTGACAAAGATTCTACGTTAAACTGAACGATCCAATGAATTAGCGCACTTCTCTTGAATTCATAATAAAATACATTGGAAAATAGTAACGTTATTTTTATTTGCATATTTTCTATTTTTATAAATTGATAAATTTTACAATTTTCGATGTGCACTATTTTGCACATTCAGAATATTAATTTTAAAGAAGAACAACAGCGGTAAATAAGAAAATGAAATTAATTTAAAGCTAACCACGTTGTTCTCTAATTGATATTTTAAAGGTATTCAAGCCAGTCCATATCGGAAAAATTAAGATGACCTCACCTAAAAGATAATTTATTTCTTAAAAACCGACATTTTCTCTTTTTTTTTTTTTTGTTGTTTTAATATTTTCTAATTGTTTTAATTAATTTTTCTTATTTCAAACTATACCATATCCTTGTGGGAGGAGTTTTGCTAATAAAACTGCGCAATTTTACTATTATTTATGTTTATTTTCATTTCTCGTTCATTAACGAATACGTTATATTAAATTAATCCATTAAAATTCGAAAAATTTTAAATACTTATAAAGAAAACTTTATACGTACCAACACCGCTTGTCATTTGTCTGGGAATTGCTACTAAACCATGCTCTAAAATGGGACCGGAAAATACTTGCATAGTGCTGGTAATTACATCAGCGTATATTACTAATCGGCCAATATGTTCAGTATTCAAATTCTATTATAAAATGTTAATTTTTAAGATCGTTATACATTAAAGCACACTTTCATTAATAAAATATTATTAACCGGTCGACTTTAATATAATTCCCTACAAAATCAGCTTAAAAAAAAAAAAAAACAGAGAATTTTTCAATTTCAACGATACATGATTTTATTGGCATTATTTAAAACATGATTTTCTCTATAATAATGAAAATAAATCAGTAAAACAGAAATATCTTCAAACATAAATTATTTTCGTCCTCTAAACAACTACTAGAAAAATTTATCATTGATCTGCATTAAAATTACGTATATGAAAAACTAAATTTGCTCCAATTGTTTAATAATATAATTGATGCGGGAAAGATTTCGGATAATTGGACGAAGTCAACATTCATAATGTTGCCTAAAAAACGAAATGCTAAAAAGTTTGAGGATTATCAAAGTATCAGTTTAATAAGTTACTTATTAAAAGTTTTCCTTCGAATTATATACTCGAGAATATACAGGAAAATAGAAGAACAACTAGCTGATACTCAGTTCGGATTTAGAAAAAATTTAGGTACCAGGGACGCCCTATTCACTGTTAGGGTGTTAATTCAGCGGTGCAGAGATGTTGCACGTACAGTTTTTTGTATGTTTTGTCGATTTTAAAAATGCTTTGACAATGTAAGGCACAATAATAAATTAATGAATATACTAAAAAGAACAGGCATTGATGACAAAGATATATGCGTGATAAAAAATTAAAGTATTAGGATTGGACAACATAGCACAGAGGAAGTATCAATATGCAAATGAGTAAAGCAAGGTTGCACCTTATCCCCGCTGCTATTTAATGTATATTCTGAAAAAATCTCTGAAGAAAACAGCAGCATTAAAGTAAATGGGAAATAGTAAATAGGTAATTTTAGATATGCGGATGACACAATTTTAATAGCGAATAATCTAAAGGAAGTACAAAGGTTTTTAAATGTCCTCGCTAAAATATGTGACGCCGTCACGATAGCCTAGTGACATGAACCCTTGATTATTAAGATAGTGGTCATGAGTTCGATTCTCGGCGACGACCAAAAAAGTACAGACTGATTTACTGAAAAAGGTTAATTTAATGATTAGTTAGTGGCTAAATAGTATTTAAAGCTAGGCAAAAAAAAAAAAAAAAGTGACGGCTATGGGGATTACACTTGAACAACTCTAAAACGAAGTACATGAAAGTAAGTAGGAAAAGTGGAAATTTAGTAACACCACTTACAGTTTACGGAAGAAAAATAGAAAAAAATCAAAAACGCCAAATATTTAGGCAATAATTTAAATGGTCAATGAGATACAAGTGAAGAAATAAAAATACGAATTGGAATAGCTAGAAATGCATTTTTTAAATTAAAAACAATACTGCGCAGTAAGAATATAAGTGCAGAATTAAAAAATATAGGCCGGTAAAATGTTATATATTTTCGGTGTTACTACATATATGGTGGCTGAAAGCTGGACATTAACGAAGGCAACAGAACGGAAACTGGATGCCGTCGGGATGTGGATATATCGAAAGATACTTAAAATAAAATGGACGGACATAATACGAAACTCCGAAGTGTTAAATCGATTAAATACATATAAGTCTAAAGAAATAATAAAAGAAATTAAACACAGAAAATTAAAATACTTTAAGACAGATAATGCGCCATCCAAGGCAATACAGTACACTTTAACTTCCGATGCAAGGAAAGATCGCTGGAAAAAGACCACCGAGAAGAAGAAGAATAACGTGGATACAAAACTTGGCATAATATTATGAGGTGTCCATTACTGAACTGTTCCGAAATGTACAGGATAGACGAAAGATTGATTAAATGTTAGCAGCCAACGTTCGGTAATGAACATGACACCGTGATGATGATGATGATGATATGAAAAACGTAGCTTACAATTTTCAATACTCGGCATAATCCGAAAACTTCAAAATTACGGTTAATTTTTCAACTTAACTGATGACAGGCTTGCGAAATGTCATTAATTGTTAACTAAACTTTGGGATCAATACGTTTTTTATGTTCTTTTTTGTTCAAATAGGACTGCGAACACAAAAAAAAGGAAAAAAACGGGAAAATAATTAAAGCGTGTGTTGATTAGTTCAGCGGTCAAACGACTGTTTTCATAAGTGATTGGGTTTTTCGAAGTATAATTTCTCCTTCATTTCAGACAGTCAAAATAGTTCTTTGTATTATATAAAAAAAGATTGAACTTTAAGAGCAAATTTGAATGCTGTCGCAAAACTTTTCTGTCATTATTACGCATTAAGTTCGTGAATTAACGAAAGACCCTTGCGTTACTCTAAACAAAGCGAGTCAAATATTTAAGAAATAAATTTCCGTGGCTAAACGATGCTAACGTAAAAGAATAAATCTTTAAAATTCGAAAAATGCGAAGGATAAATATTTTAAATCGGTTCTACGAAGAGATATAAGAGAGACGACTATGAAAATTTTTTAAAGCAGTTTTTCCACGCACATTGAGTTGAAAAGATTCGGAAATCGTACGGCTTGTAAACGATTTCTTACAAAAGTATTAGCAGGTGAGCTGCATTTTATTGTTTAAAATTCACTTTTTACATTTTTGCGTCGATCCTTTCTTCCAACTATTTGACAGAGACATTTTCGAATTCCAGATACTAGGATTGATGGAACGTTTTGACATTAGCGAAATATGAACAAACATGCTTCTAAAAAACCATATACAAAAAACACGCAAAAAAGAAAAAAAAAACAAGACACTTCCTCAAACAAAATGGTGAATTCAATGTTTCGATATTGTTTATTTATATCTATACTAATATTATAAAGAGGAAAGATTTGATTGTTTGTTTGTTTGTTTACATTGAATAGGCTCCGAAACTACTGGACCGATTTGAAAAATTCTTTCACCGTTGGGAAGCTAAACTATCTCCGGGTGACATAGGCTATATTATATTTTCAAAAAAATTAGGGATCCTTACTAAAACTCCAATAATGTAACTCAAGGTGTAAAAAAATGACCTAAACAATTCCTTACATCGCGTGCGCTACAAAAACTTTTTTTATAAAACATTAAAATATCAATGTTAATTACCATGGGGAAATGTAAATTCGGATAAACATCGCCTTAGTATCGTTTACAAGCTCACCACCAATGGAAATAGTGTGTTAACGTAAGGAATGAAAATTTTCGAGCGTTACCGTTATCTTTTGTAAAAGGTACAAAATGTCCAAAAGATGAAGATCTCAACTTTCTAGAAATAGTTCCCAGGCGAGGGCATCAAAAATACGTCGTAATGGAGAATCTTCATCAGAAACTGAAAATCGTCTTGCAAGTCAGAGAGAATACGCGTCGCAATCGCGTGCCAGAGAGTCGAGTATCGAGCGGTCGCAGCGGCTTGCTGAACAAAATTTGGGAACCTCTTAAGTACGTGCGCGAGAGTCGAGTATCAAGCGTTCGCAGCGGCTTGAAGAGCAAAATATTAGAAATATGCAAGCTCGCACTAGGGAATCGAGCTCTGAGCGTTCCCAACGCCTTCGAGATCAGAGAGAAAGACAATAGACGTTAACGACTAGAGTTCGTAATCGAGTTTTAGCTCACAGTAACAGATCGGTTTTCAGATACGATCCACAGATTGATTATGCTCAACAGTCTTCCGTCCAAATCGGAGCCATGAATAAGATCTGTTCCAAGTGTTCTGCCAAAAAATGGGCCAATGAACCTAATGGTATGTGTTGTGCTTCTGGAAAAGTTAGTCTCCCCAATATTCACGAGCCGCCACGGTCAATAAAAAATCTTTTGACAAATAATAATTTACTGATACTCTTACACAGTCATGAACTGAATTCCTTTAACAAATAAAGTAATTTTTTAGAATCATAATTCACGCGAGCAACGCCGCGGGCACAGCTAGTTATTTAATAACAGAAAATGTTTAGTTTGTTTTTAAAATGTTTTTATTTATTTTTTCCTTGCTTTTTATTACAATTTTAATTTTTCATCGCTAGTTATCTGTGGAAAATCTTAAAACAAGATCTAACCTTAAAATTTTGTTTAGATATTCGTACTTAATGGCTGTAAATTATCGAGAACTCGTAAAATTTATTTGGGAGACAAACGGAATTTAAAATAACAGGCATTTTAATACAATTGAATTACTTTCAAAATTTCGATATTTGCTTAAATTATATCAAATAATCTGACTAAATTCATCAATTCGGTAGATTACTTTAACTAATTAAAAGCTGCGCAGATCGTCGTGATAGCCTAGTTGCTAGAGCGCTCGACTTTCGTTACGGAAGTCTTGAGTTCGATCTCAGGTGACGCCAGAAATTATTACAAAAGTTAAATTAAATACTCTCTAATAGTCATGTGGAAGGCAGTGGCAAATCCACCACACACACCGTCATATGCGCGCTAGTTAATATATAGCCAGGCACTCATGGGAAACTGGATTTGTACAGCGATAAATCAAACAATCACAATATCCGTGTATACCTACGCTGCATGTAACAATTACCATGAGCGCTACTTGTCCTGTACAGCTAGAATGTACAAATAAATAATCAATACGCTCGGAATCAAGCAGTAAGATTGAAGAAAAATTAAAAACAGGTTATTATAAATAAATAGGAAAGAAAATGTAAAAGTTGTGAATTTTTCCATTATAAGAATAAACTGCAATAACCGAACTCCTTGCCAAATTAAACCTAAACAACACGATACAGTTTAAGTTGTTTCTTATCAGAACTTACCTAACTGAAGTAATTAATTTAAATTTTACACAAGATCATTGAGAAATTACAAGATATTATTTATATATTACACAAACCTCAAAATATTCTACAGTTGAAAAAGTTGCAGGGCAATCATGTATCAAAACTGGTAGAAGATGCGCTGATGCTTCTGGAGGGGTTACACCTTTACCACAAAATTGTAATGTAATATTTTTCGCTTTTAAAATATTTTCTTGTTTCGTTTCTGCATTCAGCTTCTCTAAAAATTCTAATTTTGTCTGCAATCATAATAATAATAATAACAATAGCTTAAAGAACTATCACTTCATTATTAATAATAATTATTTTTGTTCTTAATATAGAAAGGTGTGGACAGAAGTCAGTTATCATTCCCGCTAAATTCCCGTAAGTATTCTCATTGTTTTCCCGTAGGTGTGCTCATGTGAGCACCGAATGTAATTTAGCGCCATTGCAAGAAATTAGGTGGTATTTACACACGCGGTATTACCGGTTCATATTTTTTCAACGGCAATGTAGATGTGCCAAAATATCTCGAGTCTTTTACTGGCCAAAATTTCATCTTGCAGCAAGATGATGGCCTAGCTCATTATATCAAGGAAATTCGGGATTATTTCGATGGCAAGTTTTCACACTAGAGCAACCAGTGAGATTAGATTAAAATTTTCTCCACGATCGTCAGATGTTACCTTTATGGATTTTGCTCTTGGGAGCTAATGAAGGATAGTTTTCAGTTGCCACGCATAATTGATGTTTACCATCAGATAATCTACCGATAGAAGAAAAAATAAGGAAGATTAATTCTGGCAAAACTTTACTCGAGCGAATGTATTAATAAAGCAGCGCAGAAAAGATTACGCGCGTCGTTTAATATTAACAGCAAACAATCGAAAAGCTAAAATATAAACAGTAAAAATCTAAGTAAAGTAAAGTGAGTCCCATACACTTCGCAGGACGTCGAGGATTGTGAAGTTAAGGTTTATAGTGCACTAAACCCAATGGCACTTATTAAAAGGAGGGGGCCTAGTTCGTTTCTACTTGAGATCTGCCTTTCCTTTCCCAGATTTCTCTGGTACTCAGTCCAATTTCAGATTAGGTATATACCCGGGAGCGACTTGGATTCGGAACGGGACAAGGAAATATGAACATATCTATAAATATTCATTTTGTATTCGGAAATAGTAATTAAGTTAAAGCTGTTGTATTTATGTTTTAAATTTGAGTATGTATCGGGGTAAGTTGAACATCTCTTTTTTTTTCTTCAAAGCGTAACTGATTTTTGGACAGCCTTGTATTTTTTGTATAATACTTCTTGTTTTATATTCTAATTATTGACGCTCTCTCCTTTTTCGAATTTATATAATTGGGCGTTGATGCCTGTCAATGTTTTTTAAAAAGAATCGAGAGCAAATTTTATAAGTTTCGTTTTTGATTTTCAGCAACAAAATTTGTCAGCCGGACTCCCAAAATCATCTCAATTATTTACTATGAAAATTAGTAAAATATCACAAAATTTACCATTAATTTTAACAGAGCTGTTCTTCTATTCGAAAGTATTTTTAGGATAAATTCGAGTAATAAATTTATTAACTTGCGTAATTTTGTTGTATGTCTAATCTTCGTGTTTATTTACATTTATCTCTCTTTTGTTAAGTATTAACATCCACTTCATCTTGGACATTGAGGGTAATGAGGTGGTGAATTCCTTAGTTTGTTCTTCCATTGTCGGTGGCAGATTTTTTGGCACCGTTTCTGCTCATAATATTGTTCTTCTTTCCGCAGCCGCTCATTCCAAACTATGGTTCAACTCTTATTCTTCTCCATTTTCTAATCCTGCCTCCTTTTATCTCTTTACTAACCTATCTCTTCCTCCTCGCCCACGTCTCTTGACTTCCCTTCTCTTAAACGCTCTACAGTTTCTGCTATTTTGTCGCTTTCGCTTTAACCAGTTTCTTTCCTACACAATTTTCACGATTTTCATCTACTTCTACTCCATTTTGTCCTTTTCATCCCCTTTCTAATTACTTTCTTCGTGACCTTGATATCGTGTTTTATTTGAATGTCTGGCCTTTCCTAGTGGACAATCGGTCCTTCTACTCTTTTTTATTAAAACGCGGTATTCCTACTCCCCTAAAGAGTGCTTCTTCCATTCTCTCATTTCCTTCTGCTTCTGTTATTCCTGCCCTTGAATTATTTTTATCAGCTTTCTTCAAACGTTTAAGAATATAACGTTATCTTCTCCGTTTTCCCATTTCTTCGGCTAATGTTCTTGTTGACAAACCCATTGGGGGGCTATAGCAAAGAAAGACATAGCGCGTTGTTTTCTTTCTTAATTTAATTCTATGTCCCCCTATAATTTACGTGTGTCTGACAGAATACAGCGGTTAATTAGGAACTTTCTTTCTTATAAGTAATAAAACCACACTTAAACATTACAACCGACTTTACCGCACGAACTAAGGTCACATTTTTTACTATCAGGATGATCGAGCGAAAGATATGTAAATAAATAATTATTATTAACAAATATGAGGAATATAAAAAAAATATATGTATATAGTAGAGTAGTGAGTTCGCTGGCCGCTGCGTATTTTTAATTGTTTTACCCTGTGAATTTTTAAAAAAGACTGCAGCATTTACATAACGTTAAAAAAGAAATTATATAAATACATCCATCAAAAAGGTTAAATTCAAATATCTTAAAAACTAAAACCACCAGCGCCACGGTAACATATGTGAGAGGAATATGTGTTACATTTAATTCTTTTTAAAATAAGATGTTGACAATATTTATTTCATTAAACTTATGTTGGAATGGCTAAATTCGTTTTATTTCTTAAAATCTAAGCAATAACATTATAAGTTACTGGTGATTATCGCTTTAATCATTTCAAAGTTTGTACTCTTAAATATTACAATTTGAGGTTTCCTTATTTTTCCCATATTCTAATAAGAAAAGACGTCAATTGAAAAACAATCAACCCTTAGCTGCTGCCATTAAACATGTTTTGGATTTTTTTCTCCCGTAGTGTACTCGTAGATATAGATGTTTTTTTTTTTTTTGTAATATTATCACGTTTCTATTTTTATTTTATTTTACATATTAGGTAATGATTGTAACAGTTGAAGCTATGGAAATAGCCGTGGACTTTTTTTCCTTCATTTTTTGGTCTTACTGTTTTAGACGTATATTTCCTCAAATCTGGACTCTTAAACTTCAAAATTTGTACACTTTTATACAGGGATAAAAGTAGGTCGATTAAAGAAAATTAATTCTCTATCTACTATAAACGGACTATGGAATTCCTGAAAAACATTCTTTGCAGCCCGTTTTCCGCATTTTTTTGAAATTTGAGCCTTGTCATTTTAAAATTTTTGTGGTTCCTATGGGTTGTTTGCTACACTCCGGCGAAGAAAACACGCTACACAAAAAAAAAAAAAGGGACTCCCTATTTTTGATGAAAATGGCTTGGAGTTTTTTGTTTTCCGTCTTACTGCTTTGGATGCGTATTTTCTCAAACTTGGCCCTTCAATTTCAAAATTTTTGGATGTTTGTACATTTGCGGTATACTAAAAAAAATATATAAATAATTCCTGTAGCTATTATAGAACGAACAGCGGAATTTTTTAAACTTGGGTTTCACGTTTTAAAAAATATTATAATTTTCGGAGTTTCAAAATTTCTTTATAATCTGGTAAAGAAAACACGTTGATAAAAAAATAAATAAATTATCTCTCTCTATTTACTGAAGAACGACGTGCTGTACGATTTTTGGCTTTGCAGCTTTATAAGATATTTATATATACTAGGTTCACCCCGCAGTGGAGACTCGACTGCCGTCTATTTTAACATGCGTTGCCTTCTCGTCTTATTTTATACAAAAATACGTGAAGCAATTGCGTCACATACCTGTAGCAACCGCAAAGCATTTTATTTTCAATATATTAAATCAAATAAAATCATAAATGAAGTGTAATATATTTATTACGTAACAGTAATACAATTTTTATTAAATAAAGTCCTCAATCTGTAGGCAACATTGCACTAAAATGATGAAAAATTACATTAAATTGATATTAAATCACATTTACGCAATATTCAATCACATTACGGGATGCTCATTCGCATTTCGCAATAGTCAAATTTGCGCAAAATCAAATTGGAAATAAGTCACTTTAAACACATTCACAAATAATAATTCGTTTAGAATATATTCGAACGGCGAATGAATTCAATTAAATTTCATACTAACTTTGCGAAAAAATTATTCGAAACAATTTCCAAAAAACTCACGCGTTTAATTGTATACTTATATAGCCGAAAAAGACGTGCCTATGTGTTAGAGCGCGTCACTCAATTTAGCAAAAACCAATAGCGTGCGAACATCGATTCACATGGTATATTGTAGATGTTTTTTGGTAATTTTTTCGTTGCTGTAATACGTGTAAATCACGTATGTGAATAAAGCCGATTTGACCCGAGAAAATGTATATGTATATGTGAGTTTTAAACATAGATTCTCCTCTTTCTCTTGTACTTAGGAAGAGTAAAAAAAAAAATAGGTAGATGTATCGAACAAGCGCTATAATAGGTATGTAACCGAATTTCTTAGCGTATTTATATTTAAATATATTTGTCGCGATAGCCTAATTGCTAGAGCACTTGGCTTCCGTCACAGAGGTCCTGAGTTCGACCCTAAACGGCGATAGAAATTATCACAAAAACAGTTAAATAATCGCTAGTAGGGAAAACATGCATACCATCATATGCGTTCTAGCTGGTATAGAAACACTCGGGGGGACTACATTTGTATAAATCGAATATTTACAATCACTTCCGAGTGTATTCTCGCGTTCTATGCAATTTCCGTGAACACGAGACACTTATACAATTAGAATGTACAAATAGGTAGTCGCGATACTCCGGTGTCGCGTAGTACGACTTAGAATAGGATACATATATTAATATTCATCAATTAAAAATAAAGTTAAAATTTTCAAAATAAAATGTTACTTCATGTCTGCCAAGGAAATAAGCTGGTACGTAAGAAAGCTTCGTCTGCTCTAAACAACAATGCATATCCAGATATTCGGATAATAAATCGGCCAATAATTCTAAACGTAAATTTTTTCCTTTTACTTCTTCTTTTTTATCCGGATCCAATTCTAAATGAACCTATACACAACCGAATTAATATTATAGTTCGGCAACATTACTTTCAAAATTAATTTAAAGTAGCAAAAAATAAATTCCGTATTTACATGTTTACGAAAAAATTTTATTCTGCAGACAAATTAATCGTTAATACTAATTATTTTAAAATTTTCGTTAATTCTAACGTACAACGTTCTTAGCCGGTATTGTTTTCTTAAATTAATGCGAATGTTAAAAAAAAAAAAAAAGGTGCATTCCATCTCTAATAATCGTATAATACCGATAACAAATCAACTTTTTTACTTTTTTTTTCTTTTCTTTACTCAAGTGCAACGTAGGCTTTATCTGATAGATCGCTTGAATAATAATTTTTAAGCTATGCATATAATGTTCGGTGTTAAAAAATAACTTCATTCATAACACACGTACTTGCGAAAACAGAACTTTTGCATTGCTTTCAGTTTCGTTCGCCAACAACAAAGTAGGCGTTTGCCACGTTTTTTCGGCGGCTAATACCTTCACTTGCAACTGATGCGGTACTTTATCTTCATCTTCGATATCGACCGTAGCCGGAATATTTGTTGGCGGTACATTACTAAAACAGAATAAAGTAATTTAAGTTAATACAAACGTAAGAAATTTCGCAACGATGCGTTATTAAATCATTCCGCATTATATATACGTAAGCAATATAGACCCGCGTAATGAAAGGTCAAGTATTTTACTAGTTTTAGAAACTCGGTATAATAATGATGAAATATAATTGAAATTATAAAGTTGTAAAGTAATTTTTTTCAAAAGGCGATAATTTTTAAATTCTAAAAAAAAAATGATTCCATAAATAGAAAAAAAAAAAATCATCATTGGAATTAAAAACAATATTTCGATAAATAAGCAGTAAGAAGAACTTTTTCTCAAAAGAATACAAAATTTGTTTTTCTAACATGTTCAACCTGTTTATTAATGTAGCGAAACATAATTTTTTTCTTTATATTTTCTGGCATTCATTTTGACAAATTGGAAATTACAACAAGTCTTGATTTTATGATTTTCCTTCTTTACGGAGTTGTGCTGTTGTCTCCATCATTCATTTGCGCCTTAATCATACTCGGTTACCTTCCTCGCGTTTTCCTTTTTATTAAACTCCTGTTCCTAGCTGTCATCTTCATTCGATAATCATGAAACTGTCTGTGATCCCAATGATATCTTCTTCAAATATCCTTCCCTCTCGTCTGAACGTGGTATTCATTATTTAAATTTGTTATCTCTTGGGTTTCCTGCGCCTCCGACATCCTACCTCTTCCCTCCCTGTCAATTATATCCTAGTGCTCGATTCCTTTATTTTGGCTATTTCCGATCGAAGCAGTATTTAATTGATCCTATTTTTTCTTGTTGCACAGTTGGGTAGTAATGGTCGTTTGCTGACGTGTCCAAAATTTAAAAAAAAAAACTTGAAACTGAAACGCGTTTATATTTTTCTTTAATATTTTCATATTAACAACTAAAACTTATACAGCTAATTTTGAAAAATTAAACTATATTTTAAAATTTGGAATTTATGTTTACCGTAACGAAACATTTTAGCATTTTTTTTTATTCAGTATCAAAAACTAATACCTTTCGGAATTTTTGTCGCTCGGAATAATATCTAATGGTCACGTTCCGAAAAATTAACGAACGAGAAGTAAAACGCGAATGGTGTTAACAATTTAAGATGCAGGACGTATTATGTAAACAAATTAAAAGTGAATAAAAAAAAAAAAACAAACAAAAAAACAAATTAAAAGACCACATTACGTATGAAAATTTATGTACTGACTTAAAAATATATCGTGTTAATCAGCCGGCAATATACGAAGGAGAAACTAATTCATCAATCTGATTGATACTGTTAGAACAATTGTAATCGACGAAAATCATTTTTAATAATAATTCATAATTTCGTTATTAATTAAGCAACAAACCTATTGTTGAACTTTTACTGAACGGTAAAAGACAAACTGTTATCATGTTGTCATTTCAAACGAAAAAAAAAAAAGAAAAAAGAAGCCAGTTAAACTGCATACATCACCGGCTCTAAAACATTTTCGGCTCTCCACATTTAAAATTACAATTAATTTAGTCGAATAGCTTTCAAGTGTACCTTCGAGAATAAGTCAAAAAGTAACATTTCTGCTTCTGTAACTCGAATAAAAAGAAAACAAACGTCGCTAATAGATATTTTGAAAGCAGAAACATTTAAATAATATAAATGTTTAATATAATCCTTAGTTATTTTAGTCTATGTACATTACATCTCGTTCTAACAATTATGATATATCGCCTTTAAATTGTCGATTTAAACTATATAAATCGTTCTATTTCCTATTTGACCTTCGTGTGATTTAGAATTTGTTCCTGATCTCATATACTGAGTTGTGTTCTTAGCTGATGATGGCTTGTACCTGAAAACGTTTCTAAGTAAGCAATAATTTTATTCTTAAATTTGTTTGTTATATTTATATTTGTTATAACTTACTATATTCTATAATTAACAAATAGGATGTTAAAAGATTCTTTATTAAAGGCAATAATTAGTTTTTCTATGGTAGCAGTACAGCTGCCAACTTTTGCACAATTTCGCAAACATGGTTCTTTACTTCGTCGGACTTTTTGATAACCGTTTACCAGCCATTTCAAGCTGTGAAAACAAGTGGTAGTCTTTGGACGGTAGGTCTGAAGAGTGGAATGACTATGGAAAAATGTAACGGTATTATTAATGGTCCGTCCGAGAGGCAGATATTCCTTTAACAAAGTTCCTTTCTGTTCTAAAAACCCGGGTTGTTAGTGTCGCCTTTCCAAATTTTTGCGGCGATTTTGAATCTTTCCTGGCCATTTCGTCGACTGACGTTTTGCTACCGCAGTATATTTTGCCTCGCCCGCCATGATACGATACAGAAACTCAACGATAACACACCCGTATGTTGTTTTCGACTTCGCACTTGACGGGACGTGCAAGCAACACTTCCATTGTAACTAGACTGGTGCTCGGCTGGGTGCTGTTCTACGTTCATAATTTTTTTACACTGTCGTCAGAGTTAGTCTTTTATTTGTTTTCTTCGCGTTTCTAACTTTTCATGTGCAACGTTACCGATTTTCAAAAATAGGAATTGTTACTTTTGAAATGTAATAAATTTTTCAATAGTTTAATATTGATAATCGCAATTGTTGTAAATAGAGCGCATGATATAAATATTTTAACCATACCCAGACGGAGATTCGTCCATTGAAAATTTAGACGACTGAGGAGTTGGTTGGTAACAGAAAATGTGGTGTAGAAGGGAGATATTATCCCATTTACTGTACGAGAAATTAACCACTTCGTCCGGTTTGATTTCAGTCGTTTTAAATGACGGTAGGAATGATTCCAGTAGATCGGAGCAAACGCACAACAATTTTCCGCGGTTTCCTAGTAGGTAAGATATAAGAATCGGTTTCAGCGGTGTAGGCACGTTTCCACAAATTACCACTAGCGCAGCCTGATCTAACCACGGCGACTCTAACATTTCGTTTAATGTTAGTGTATATATGGTGTACCTGAAAGCACGAAAAATGTCGTAGTTTATATTTCACGCAAACAGGTTATTAAAAACGAATTAGACATCACCACAGAGGTGATAAAAACCGGACAAAATATAAAGTAAAAAACTACGTTTAAAATCCTACATCCAGTCTAATAATACATCGAAATATAGCACATACAACATAAACCAAACAAAGTATACGAAAAGTTCAAAATATAATAACGGTAAATGAATACGAATATGTGTATATGTACCTGTATTGATGCAGGACAAAACTCAACGTTATTTTCATATTTTCAACGCTGGAAGGACTTTCGCTGTAAATCAGTACACTCGACGGTTTTCCCGTTTTCTCATCTCCCCTATGAGAGACTGGTTTTATCGGTTTCGATTTTTCTAGCGTTATGCTTTTCGAAGACAGTAAAGATGCGCTAGAATCACTCTTCCACATTGTAACATCGCACGGTATTTCCTCATCGACACTGCAAATTATCGTGTAACGACAAAGTTACAAACGAGAACGGTTACCATGGCTCAGTGAGTAATTAAATGAGCGAAAAATAAAAATAATCTACATTCTCATCTCGAAACGGTAACAATTTCACGCTGTTTAAAACAGATTTTAATTTTCGGTAATCATAAATAGATGGCGCGCATTGTAATTTCAGCATTATTACATTCTAGAATTTTAATTAAAATCCACCATCACCGGAAAACGACGATCATCAGTACTGCAACTATTTTCTTTACTCCACGCTATTCGTTGTTTTTTTTTTTTTTTTTTTTTACACGTATGAAGTATGGTCCGTTATTATTATCTTTCTAATTAATCTATCTTTAATTTGACTGGCGAAGTACAAATTTGAGTTCTAAATGAAAAATAGTTTCGTGAAATGCACGTTATTTACAGAAAAACATTAAGCGCTACATATATGTTCCAAACAAATCGATAAAATTATAAATTCAGAAATTTAAGGCAAACAAAAAGTTCTGATTCAAGCGGCAAAATTAAAAAGTTAAAATTTAATTACCCGGTACATACTAGTAGAGTACGTCCGAAAGAATAAGTTGAAATAGTAACAGCATGAATACCGATAGAGGATATAAAACAAATGAAGAAAGACGTTTAATATAAAATAGAGGGACGAACAAGAAACCGCCAGTGTAAATTCCTGGAATTCCTACATGTTGTACACCAAACTTCCTCAGCGGTTTACCTCTTGATAAATTCTGATGTGCACTGGCACGAGACAGGACGAGGAACAGTGGAGGTCTGCTGCTGAGCGTGTTGAAGTCATTTTGCCTCGAACCGAATAACTTTTATTGATAGAACGTAAAAGTCTAGAATAATTACTAAATCTTAGCGCACCATATTGGAGTCCATAAAAAAAAAAAAAAAAAAAACAACAACAAAAAGAAAAAACAGTTAGGAATATATAATAAATGATGAGATGAAAAATATATTGTTATAACCATCCGATTTTCGTGAAGAAAAAAAAGGAATTGATAGATCAGTTGTGACCATTACGATGGCCGCTCTATTTAAACTCGTCGAAACTAAACTTTCTACAACACTCTAGGATGTTTTCCCGAACTATTAATCAGAATAAACGCGCTGCTTATTAATCTGCAATCGTATTAAATTGGCCCGTTAATATTTCTGCTCAGAATGAATTCGTAACATTTTGACGACCTCGTCTTACTCAGCATTGATTTTTCACGTCTTTATTTTTAATTGTTTTTACGCGATTATATTAATATGCCGTCACACAGAAAGGGCGCAATTATTACGATCCAATGACAAAAGTTCAAAAGCGGAGCTATTCTAAATATTCTAAAGAAGACAAGCTTTTTTTTTTAAACACATTCTCTTTTACATGTCGTTACGTACTAACAAATACAACTGTTCAAAACGCTCAACTATTGTTCGTTATTTCACTTTAATGTTATAAAATTTACCGTTAAATCATTAGTTCTGCAACTTTTATTCTTCAGAAGACACGATCGATCGTTTTATATTACGTGCAAACACTCGATGATTATAATTGAATTTTGATTATAAAATTAAAAACACATAATTATAATTTTTTAATTTAAAATCGTTGAACTTAATCGTAATTGAAAAACAATTACGACTGAAAACTTATATATTTTCAGAGTTACATTAATAAAAAGTACACTGAACAGAAAAATAAATTATTTCACCAGCTGGCGGTCACATGAGAAAATGAAATGCAGTGTACATTTCACGTATATACAATCATACACACACTTACAAACCACGTTACCATAGTGAATATTACCAATATACATGCATATAGTGTGTAACTATTCTTATCATTCCTATGGTAATATCGTTTGTGTACATTCATTTGCATCAATAAAACTGTTATCGGCAAATTAGACTTCTGATAATGAGTAGACTATTTTCGTTCATTTTCTCCATTTTACTCTTTTTTAATACAGTGAAGTACCGATTATCCGAAATAATCGGGAATTGACAATTTCGGAAAAACGATTTTTTCGGATAATCGATAATCATTATAGAAGCATTACATGTATTTATAGAAACATTATACGTACTTAACATATAAAAGAAAAACATTGAAAATTACGAAATTTAATAAACTGCAGTAATGTAATATGATGCAATGAAAAATAAAAACTCGAATGTAGTATCATGTAGGCCTATGGTACGTATATGTAATTACGTACGTACATATTAAAAATCTTAAATACCTTAAATATTTATTAAAAATAATTAAAATACGTTAAAACATCCATTTCGGATAAGCGATTTTCGGATAATCGGACTTCACTGTATTCGGCAATTACATGTTATTAGTAATTTTTAAAATAACTTTTTAAATTCTTATGTTACACATTTATTGTATACACCACACATGAAGTCAATTGTTTACTAGTATACAAGTATACTTTTAAATTCCGATCGCAGAAATACGACAATAACTTGATTGTAAATTCCGTCGATTTTGCAATATCCTTAAATTACATATCAGCGCAGTACAATTCAGTTACACAACATTTACTTCATTAGTACTTTTTTCTTCTTGAATTCTTCACCTTAGCACACCAAATAGTTCATCACTATTTGCCTTATAAACAACGTATAATCGCTTAACAACTGTCATAAGAATCCGATAAAACGAAACAGGACAGTACGCGCTGTGCTCACTTAATCAACTTTTCCCGAATACAATTACGTTAAATTTTTAACCTAATTTTTAATCCTCGATTTTGCTATTAAATCTTCTTCAATTTTATTAAACTGAATCAAATAGGGTCAAATATTTTTTTATAAATTCTAAAAATAACATTTTTTAACTATATTAAGAAATATTTGATCGCGATTACTTTTGACAGACTTCGTATGATGTTTAATTCTGCGAATTTTTCTTTTCTTAATATAGTTAAAAAATGTTATTTACAGAATTACTTCGTGATCGCTTATATAAAAAAAAAAAAAATTAATCCCATTTGATTTGGTTTAATAAAATTAAAATTTAATAGAAAATATGATTCATGAAAATAATGTAGCAATTTTTTTTACCATGCTTTTCATGTAGCTATATGTGTAGCCGCTCAGGATAATCTGCGCTCAATTACATTTCGTTGCACTGGTGAATTTATCGATAACCAGTGTAGTACCTTCCCATCATTAATTTATTTCTTGAGAACCCAGATAATTGTAAGTGACGTATCTCACTGCAACTTAGGATTTTCTTTATAATTCCCTCTTTTTTAATATTCATTTGAATTTCAAAATTTTCCGATTTTTTCTAAGCCGAAAGATTGATCAAATATCTTAAAAAAGGCGTGTCAAAAAGACTGCGTTATTTTTTCAAAAACTTTGTCCTTGATATTTACACTAAGCAATCTTTTTTATTCCATAAAAAGGGAAAACGTCAACATAAATGTTTAATGTCAATGCGTAGAAGTGATATTTGTTTAATGAGTAGGGCGGCAAACTTTCTTTTACTCCTTGTAGACAAAATGAAGAAAATGATATCCGAAACAACTACGTGTTTTTTCTTTTTCTTTCGCGGAATCTATATTTTTTTACGAACAACCAAATTGACCGAGCTCAACAGTTTTTTTGCAACAATATAACATCTGTTGATACAGCGTAACCGCTCCCGAATGTAATTTTTAAATTTTCATCTTTTCCAGTTCAAAAGTTTCCAATTTCCCGATGAATAAAATTTTATAAAAGTTTACACGAAAAGTTCGATTTTTTTTAATATATATATATATATATATCACATATGTACCGGCAATAATTGTAAATATTTATTGCTCGTCGTAAAAATAGATCTGTTATTATAAAAAATGTCGTTTAGCAAAAAAATTAGAAGCACAAAAGATAAATGTAGTTTTTTTGTTACCATTAATAATGTTTGATTAATAGTATATTTTATAAAAATAAAAAGGGACCGCATAATTTATTATTTAGTGAAATATTTTAAAAGCCAAAACAGCTTTTATTTTACTTTCAATGATTTTCTCTTATCGGAGAAAAAACCTTTTGGCCATTTTTATTATTTTTTCGATATTATCACAAAATATCCATGATATACATGCAATCGGATTTATAATTTATACTATCCAAAGCATTAAGTTGCTTTCATTGTGCTTTATTTATTTATTATTTTTTTTTTATTCGAAATAATGATGACACATCCTATTTAATTTTCGCGGCTATAATAGTTTTAATTTAAATTAATTTTTCTTAACTAACGTCTGATTTTCTGTCGATGAGTTGTTTGTATTCGCTCGTAAACTTTTATGTCATAACTAATTCAAATACTTTATCAAATTTATATACTTTTAATACTTAAACATTTTTATACCATCGGAAAATATAGATTCGATATTTAGTATGTTTTACATATTATTATTATCTTTTTTAATTATTTTCAGTTTCGTCATTTACGAAATTTTATTCATAAATTATCACTTTTTTATATTTATTTCCTCTACAATTAATATTAAATGATAATAGGACAGATTTTTGACTTTTTTCTTCTCTCCGTTCTGTACCATCATTATTTATATTTTAATTTTTTAGTAAATTTTTCTTTAAAGTGTAGTTTTAGCGAAACTTTTTAAGGTTTTTTTCTTTTTAAATTAAAAAATGATTAAATTTTTCCCTTGAAGGGGAAGAAACTGGATCATATATACGCCTTGTAGATTTGTTTAATATAAATCCTCCCCACACTCGAATAATCAAACAATTTATCGGACATTTTAAATATTCCACAAGCAACGTGCTTCACATTTCTATACTTTTAGCATAATGCTCAAAGCCCCGAGGCATTACTCATTTTATAGTGAAAAATTTCGTGTAATATCTTGATGTAATAAAACGTGGAAATTAATCGTTTCATTTATTAATAATGCTCTTTGTATTTGGCGTGCAAAGCACAGTCAAAGATAGTAATTTATTACGATTGTTAATAATATTATCAATAATATTGCTAATTAATATTTTTTAATCATTAATAGAGATTACATCAGATTCATCTTCGGGTGTCAATACAGCACCCGTAATACTCAGAAAAGGTTCATTGTGCAAAATGTAAAATTTTTTTTCTCCAAATACAGACTAGGATTTGGCCTAAAAATAATAAAAATGTACTAAAAAGTAAAAAATAGTATATTTCGAAGTAATTTACGTAAGGGTATTATGATTATTCTTAAACAACATTAAGTAAATGGCGTCACGAAAGAGTTTTAAATTCATTTTTTTTATTCGAATTTACATTTTCCCGGCAAATAACATGGAAAATATTTAAAATCAATCGTGTTTGTCGTATTAATAAACATTTCTTTAAAAAAAAAAAAAAAACTTTTTTTTCATGTTATTTGATAACTACTCAGTCTTTGTTCATCTTATTAGCACCACTACTGAGCAATACACTTTTGAAATCATTTAAGTCCGTCTGAGTAAACATGGAAAAATAAAAAAAACGAAACGCTACAATTCTTTTTTTTTTTTTTTGAAGTCAGTAAAAATATAATTTATTTTATGTAAATGCTTAATACAACGAGTAAGTACAGCGTCGATGCATATATTAAGCGAAATCATAGCTGAGGTCTAGGTTAAAAGTATGGCGCATAAAAGTAAGGAATTCACTACTTTCGTTGCCGAACAGGTTGAAATTTAAATTTCCATCAAGAATAACGGGCATTAAGTGCTGGCCATTTTTTCTAATAAGTTCAAAAATAAAACGTTTCATATGTTTTGTATTATGCAAAAAAATTTACTGCATCATATGTAAGTTTGTTTTCGCGGGACACGTTACAAATTGATTGCATCATCTTATTTCATTAACAGAGCCAATATAATAATTAAAAGCATGCCGTGAAAAAGGGCCACGAAAAATTTTGACTAACGCCCAGCTATAAGGAATATAAATGTCAAGATATTAATAACTTTGTAAAAGCTCAATAGTTAGTCGTGCAGTTACTGTGAATGATGTATCTAGGATTAATTTTATCATTCTCAACATCTCAAGCAGCCTTCATGTAAATTGAATGTAATTGGTAACCGGTATCATATCATTTTTATTGTTAATATTAATATATTTGATCGCAAGTATTTTTTATATTCCCCGCAAATGCACTTAAATTTGAGTCCACTTCAGAATCGCTAGTTTTGGAAATTTCTTAAAAAATCATCGGAAACAGACAAATGTAATCGTAAAAATTCTTTTTATACCATCCTTCCAATGCAGAACTCTAATGAGGTTTTTAATTTTTTCCAAAGAAAACTAGTTTATTTTTTCTCTTTTAATCTCAAATATTAATTTTGTAATTTCACGAAAAAATAATTATTAATATGAATATAATTTTATAATTACTAACCATTCATCTAGCATATCTATAACAAAAATAATACATGTATAAAAAATAAACGAACTTGAAAAAAGATTACGTATAATGCTGACCAGTCATAGTAAGATTATATTTAAAAAGAGGAACAAAAACAATAACTGCTAGTCATAAGATAGAAAAAGAATAAGACGGCGAAATAATTAATTAAAATAAGATTTATTAATTATTCGTAGACAGGATCAAAGACTATAATTTTTCGATAGACATGTTTACCTGTTCATTCCAGACAAATCGAATAATGGTTCTTGAATAACTGTATCTGTACTGAACTGACTAGCGTTGCTAGAACAAATAGTACTGCCTTGTTGTACGATTAAACTGGTAGATGTATCTTCGCTACAACTACGAGAAGGAGCGTACTTCGAATTATTGCATACATTATTTCTTCCCTCAACAGCACTTTGACTAAGAATGCTACTACTATCATCTGTCACATCCAAAGATTCTTGTAAAACCGATGAATCTGCACCAACAGCCGGGTAAGAGATAATTTCGCGTTTTTCTAAGAACACATCACTAAACAAATAAAAAAATCCAAAATTATGATCTGTCCGCGTGAAATAATAAATTTAAATACCAATAAAGTATATTACGAATATTTCAATACATATGTATAAAATACAATTGTGTACACAGCATAAATAAAGATTAAGTGAATAAAATTATACAATTTACTAAACTCTAAGAGATATTAATGTATTAAAAAACGTTTTAAAAAAATAGAGCCGTTAGATAATTCAAAATATACAAAGGCTTATTCAATTTTAAAGTAAAACTTTTATAATACTCTAAAAGTTTCATAGTGTTTTGCATATCTCATTAGGCATAAAAAAAAAAAAAAAATGTTTTTATAAAGCAGATGTAACGCTTATCTACTGGCGTTCTTAATTTATTTAGAAGTTCATAGCGTAAAACTTAATCGCCGGAAAATTATCAGTAAATCTATCAGCTAATAATTATTTGCACGTCAATATCAAAATGTAAAAACAATTGCGATAAAAACATGATGTAATTTTTTTTAATTAGATCATTAATAAAACTATTAATTTTTTACGTAAAACTTTTTAAAATATGCTATTGAAAGTGCGTGGCTTTTTTGAGACAGCTAAATTCTGATGATTTTAGGTATGGATTTTAAAGTGACTTTCACATTGAAATAATCATCGCCTTTAAAAACAGTTTTTATGTACAACACTAAATTTAGATATTTCTAAAACGATAAACAGTTAGAACAACTATTGAAATTACATTCAACGACTATCGTTAATGTTGATCTAGAAATGTTTAATACTTAATTTAGTCATCAAATTGTTTTGTTTTTAGAAAATAATGTGAAAATTCAAAAAAAATATACGCAAAAATGACTAAACTACGTAAGGATTTTTAGTTTTGTTGAATGAGATACCTAAAATACTTTTATTCTAGAAAAGTTGTCGCATAAAAAAACAAGTCATCTCTTCAGATTTATATTCACTAAGAACTCATCTACCGGATCGTTTATTTTATACACGTTTATATATATATATATATATATATATATATATAAGAAAGTCGTGTTAGTTACACTACTTATAACTCAAGAACGGCTGGACCAATTTTCATGAACTTTGATTTGTTGCATTTGTCTCCACCCCGAATAGCAGAATACGCAATTAAAAACAAAATTTATGAAGAAAATTCATGTTTTTGCTGTTTTTGGCTCAAAACGGGGGTTCGCACAATTTTTTAACCGTAATTTTTGGATTTCATGAAATTGCTTCTGCGTTTTGTTTTATATTTTGAATTTCGCTTCTAAAGGGTTATCTGGTGATGAGTTATGAATTTTTTAAACGTGATTTTTGAGGTCGTTCTAAATTCCATATTATATATTCTAGACGGTTTCTCGTGGCCCAGGGTAATCGCTCAGCTTAAAATTGTAAATTGTCATAGATAGAAGTTTAATTGTAATTTATGATCCAATGCTGATAAGTCAAACCGTTTCCGAGCTATTGTATAATTGAATATTTTTGTCGTTTGTGAACCATCTTATTGGGTTACACTGATTTTTGTTATTAAGGCGAATAATGCCTTGCTGCCACGTGAATTACATTCATTTTAATGTAATCAAAATACTTTTCATTTTGATTTTTGTACATTTAGTGAACTTAATTCCTTTTGAGTATTAATTTTATCTTAATAAAAAATAATTTAATTCGGCTAATAAGTTAACACAACATTTATTTTCCAAGGCGGTACGAAGTTCACCGGGTCAGTCAGTATATACATACATATATTTAATATAAAATTATGACACAGTTCAAATAATTAATTTTACTTAAGAACCAGACTATTAATTAATCGTACTGTGAGAATGAAAATTCAATCTAACGATAACTTTCAATAGCAAGTAAAATTATACTTACTCAAATATAGGAAGCCAACCAGGTGACGCAGCCGTAGGTCTTAATGGCGTTTCCGCTATATGACGAAATAATAATTTATCCGGTTTACTTGTATATTCATACACCCCGGAATCATCTGATTCTTCATTTCTCGCACCTATAAAAAGTTACTCATTTTATATTTCTTCTTTATCTGTCTTCACAATCGAATTTTTAACAGCAAATAAATAATTATATACATACATATATATAATACATACAAAAATGTAAATAATTAAATAAAATATAGAAAACTGGTTACCTAACTGACTTAGTCATTCTATGATAATATATCTGTTAATTATTAACGTTTTTTTTTGTTTTTTTTTTTTTTTTTTTTTTTTTAATATCAATAATTATCTTTATTTACTAAAATAATTGTATTTTAAAAACGTAAAACCCGATAAATTCGAAAATTACGTCTTAGAGTCTAATCGATTTATCACTCAACATTATATTCTATTGGAATTTAATATTTAAATGATCCATTTGTATACATTTTATTATATATTTTGTCAGAAACATTGGTACTTTCTAGATTAGACAAAAATAATTAATTTTTAGGCGATTAAAAAAAAAAAAAAATTAACAATCATCAGAAATCGTAAAGTCGTTTTAAAAGCAGGAAAAAGTCCGAGGAAGTCTTAGTCTAAAAAATATGAAGAATGAGGAAAAACGTTTTTTGTTTTTTTTTTTTTTTTTTTTATAAGTCAGCTATATATAAAAAAAACCTTTAGCGGTTGAAAATTGGTTAATAAGCAACGAGTGGTTTTTTGCACTTTCAAGATGAAACACTCAGTTATTTTTCTCCTTCTCAAGTCCCTTTCGATGCATATTTCTTAAACACATTAAAACTTGTACGTAAGCTCTTGCTTTTCTTCATTTGCGAATAAAACTTGTACGTAAAACTCGGCATTAATCGTCTGACTTTGTAGCAAGAATTCATGATCGATTACTCCTCGGTAATCATAATAATCAACATTAACTTTCCGTTTGACCGACTTATGCATGCTTCCTTTGTTTAGAACGACGATAATTCAACTAATTGCGACAATTACAACTTGGTTCCCTCGTCGTAGCCGTAAACATCTACTATAATGATTTCCATGAAATTTTCATCGATATTGTCATGGCTGAGAAGCTCTTCCCTGATCCTGGCACGGCTCTCTTTTTGATCGTCAGTCAAGATACTTTAAATTATGAAAAAATGCAATGAATGCCAAGTTTTTCCATACAAATTTCATGACACGATCCGATATTGAGACTGACCTCTTCAAAACCTCTTGTATAGTTAAACGGCGATTTACACGAGCTTTCAGTTTGTTGATATGGAAGGTCGTTTCAATTTCAAATATATTTAATCGATGTTCTGCCTGATTGAAAACGCTACACCACCTATAAAATTCAAAAAAAACTAAAAAAAAAAAAAAAAAAAAAAAACTAAAAATTGCTCCTAATATCTCGAGTAAATGCGACTCAGAATCCTAGTGATCTCCATGACATTATAATATAGATTAAATTATTTTGAAAAACAATCGGAAGAAAGATTTAACAGGATTACATTCCCCGTTGGTTCACTTGAAGTATTTTGTAAAATTTTAGATAATAATTAATTGTCCAGAATCTTTACACGGTATTCATCATTACCTAAAAACTTCATATATATTAGAAATTCCCATTCCTCAGTTTGATAAAGTATCTGGGAGTTATTTTGAACAGTAGATTGTTATTCAATAAAATCCAAAGTTATTTAAACTTATTTCATATAAAAGCTTTATCCGTTCAGTACTAATCTAGTTCGTGCTTTATTTCTAATATGAAATACAATAAATTACAACTATCGTAAACTAAGTACTTTTAATTTATTCTAAATTGTTCGCATTACATAAAAGTTACATGCATAATATAACAAACATATCTTATTAAAGAAACTGTACTTAAAATTGTGTATAATATTTATAATAACCATCACTTATACGAGAGCGTATGTATCATAAATATTAGCATAAACGTAAAAAAATTAAACGTATCTATTTCTATAACCAACTTTGTGACACATGTGTTTTTATACTTAATGTATCATTTTTATTTAAAGATTACATTATTTTCTTTTCTTTTTTTTTTTTTGATTATTTTATAACATCTTAGTGAAGTTAGTTTAAGTATTTAATCTAGAATATTTGTTCCGTAATACCAGAAAGCAATAGTTATTAGGAATTTAATTCTCACTTCTGTAATATTTAATATATTTCGTGGTAGGAATAAACAATTTTTCTAGAAAAATAAAATCATGCGTCTAGATTGATTTACGTACATACATAAGGATTATAGATATATTGACAACAATTAAAAACAGTTAATCTTCTGACTAAAACCTACAAATTCGACTGATAAACAAAAAAAAACATTGAATTACAAATCAACAAGAACTGACCACCACCTCAAAAAAAAAGAAAAAAAAAGTTTAATATCGTAACGAAATTAATTAAACTAAAATTATTATTTATCAAAATAAGTGTATATTTTTATAAATAAAATAATGTTACGTGATGGTTACATTATGCTTTATTCGCTACGATTGTAAATTAAAATAATCAAGTATTTTCTTAAATATTCAAAATACAACCTTATATTAAAATTCTCCCGTATAATAAATTTCTATTTTACTTTTTTCTTGGTAAATTATTTAACTGCATTTAAAAATACTCCTCAGTAATGTTCCAATTAAACAATTGAGGGTTTCATTCTTTTTTTTTTTTTTAATAATATCATTTTATTTAATAAATAAAAAAAATAACAATTTGAGTTTTTTTCATAAACTCATTCCTATGCATTCGTATTAGCACGACAGTAAAATATTAAAAATAAAATTTACTGTTTTATTCCAAAATTTTATTTTGTAATTTTTACGTATTTTTAATTGGTATATGAAAAAATATATTTAAATTATTCAAATCAGTTCAAGAGAACCAGTACTATGAGCCTGCAATTTCAAATTACTATAAATTGAAATTCTAGATGTAAGTAAACCGAATAAAAATAGTCGATTCCAATTCAATACGTAAAATATGGTTAATAATTAAAAATAATAACTACCGATTAACAAGGCTTTCAACTTTTACACAAACTGATTAAAATTCGGTTTAAATTAATAACCTTAATGAATAACTATTGTTCAAATGAAGAATTGTAATATGAATACGTACCATACAAGTTATCTCCAACAGTATTTATCGGGCAAGTCGTTATAGGCACTTTATCTTGATTTACTAAATTATAAGGATTTCCATTTACATCCACAGCTAAAAATGAAAAACCAATAATAATTCCAAAAACTAATTCTCACTAACATAAAATACAGCTAGGAAAATAAGTTACGGTAGACATCATGTTTAAAAAATTAATAATCTTAAAATCTTAATGTTTCGGAAAGCTTACACTTACCATCATCAGACAATTAGAACAGAAAGAAAACTGGTTATAAAAAATGATGTTAATATCTGCAATTTTATTTCTTGAAGGAATATATGTTTCTACAGTTTCCAAAGTAATCCGTAATTATTATGCTAATTACTACCTTTTGCTCTGTTTTAGAAATTCATCTTTACTATTAAAAATTTTAAATCTTCACTTTAAATTAATGCACGAAAAAACTTTCACGCGAGCACAATCAGTAATTATTATGGTAATGACTGTAACCCATTCTATTTTATTAACTTGTATCTAAACACTGATACGACGAATCAACTGATCTTAAATTGTGATAGATTTCACGTATGCAATTTAAGGACCTTAAATATCTTTAATTTCGTTTAATTTGTTCCTCTTCATCATTTATTTTTGCCATGCGTCAGAAGAGTCACTGCCTATTGTCAAGGATACTGTTGCCTGAGATCTGAGGTTTCGTGGGGTAGATATTTTTGATTGTTCTATTGATAAGAAATTTAAGAACTTATCATTTTCAGGCATATATTATATATAATCGAAATCGGTTAAGACGAAACTGTAGGAATCGACAATATTTTTGTATTAAAATGATATATTGAAAGAAGCAAAAAATAATAACTGAATTTGAAACGCTAAGACTAAACGATTAAAATGCACGTCCTTTAATAGTGATCAACTTGTTTATTCACTAAATATCGCTAACTTTAGCAATAATAGAAACATCTTGTTGATATTAATTTACACCCGTTATTTCTGTGCATTTTACTACAGTTTCTCAATTATTAATTTATGACGCATTATACATACATATTTTTTTGAGGAGAAAACGTTTTCGCTTCTCCTTTTCTTTGAAATACAGAACGCTCCTGTCAGTATACTGACTATGAACGTGTTTTCTACTAAAAAATCGACTTATGAAGCTACGGCAATATTTACAGTAAAAGAGTAAATTTACCAAAGTTATCGCACACTTTAATAGCTGCGAAATTTCGGGTACCATGCAAATAAAATAATCGGTAAGAAATTTTGATAAAAGGGTGTAAACAAACTATAGAAAGATTTTCCAGATTGATTTTTAAAGAACCATACGAAGGATCCAAATCAACTAAGTTCACTGGTCTAAAACTTGTTAAGCTGAGATACATTAAACTTATAATATTTTGTGGCACAATTAATTAAAAATCACATTTTTTGAATTAATAATAACTAAAACATAATCGGTAAATAAACATTATTTTAATAGTACTGTAAAAATGCATTAAATGCAATTTAATTATACAAAACACAAAATGATATCAAACAGTCAGTAGATTATGCAAATACATGTATATATATATATATATATATACTTGTATATAGAATCCTAGCTGTAACAACGAAGAGTAATTATCGGATCAACATTTTAAATGGAATTTTTCAACGAAGAAAAGAATAAAATGGCTAAGAGTCTGAGAAAGTCGATTTGAAAGGAACGTGAAGAAACAAGATTCGAAATTATGAAGTATAGTAAAATCAAAGGAGAGACGAGTAAACTGATTATAGTACACTCATGGAGTGTAAGATTACTAGAAATTTTGGTAATCTCACCGCAAAAGAATAAATAAAGGAGAAATACAACAAATAGCAATATGTCATAAAAAGCGAAAAAAACAACGAGGTGGAGTTTATTATCACAAGTTAAAGCAAAAAAGGACAAAGTAGAGAGGCCAAAGAAGACGGAAATTTAAGAGTGTCACGAGAAGGAAAATGAATGGAAAACCTTTTAATTAAAGGGGGTGAAAATGCGCATTATCATCGAAGGCATTTGAAATATAAATAAATACAACAACATTAAATGTTTTTATTAAAGATAATTTATTAATGTCACAGTAATGGAAAGACTTCAAAATAGCAAGATAAAAACGACCAAAATGGAAACTAAACATATTATTTGGAAATAAATTCATATTTTTAAATAGCTTTCACAAAGGAAAAGCAAGAAAAATAGGACGAAAAATGGATGAAATATTTTTGGAAAAGGGAATAATAAAAAAAATTTACAGAAAAGGATCAATCAAAGCAAATAAATTAAAAATATTAAGAATTTCAAAATTATGTTTTTAAATAGAAAAACCAGATCTATCATCTATATACCTGAGTAGAAGTTACTTTCAATCTCGGGAAAAATTGTTAAAAAATTCAACTGGCAAATAAGTTGTTTTTTTTTTTTTCAAAGACAGAGACGTAACGAAGAGCAATGAAATCGATATAAGCAATCAATTTTTGTAAAAAAATATTATAGAGGGATTTTGAAAAATGCTTTTCAAACGACCTAATCGTTTTTCAAGACTACGAAAAGAGAGTTGAACAGAGGAAGAAAGAATATTTTTTCAGTGAATTTTAAAGGATAAATTAAATTTTGTCATTTATTTTTTTTATAGGTTAAAAAATTGGCGATAGGAGAGTAACGATGGAAGTTTTTAAAAATAATCGGATTTACATTAGAAGCAAGTATCACATTTATTGCTTAATGATGAATAAAATGGTAGTAATGATGATTGGGATAAATTAGAGTAAATAGACTAAATGAAAATATTATATCAACTCTAATTGGTTTCATTTAGCATTGTAGAAAAGAGTCGAGATTGAAATTTAGTCCAATTAGTGTTATCATCAGTTTGTTTTGACCATTGTGTCGTCTTATAATAATGTTAATAAAATACGAAAACATCCAGTAACAACGTGAACAACAATTTTATTACTAAATATTAGTGTCCACCGGTAATTCAACTACGATTATGGAGTTTTTTACTGCGAAAATGTCGGCGGACTTTAATATTTAATAATAAAATTGTTGTTCGTGCAATAAATGGACTTTTTTTGCATTATTAACCAGTTAGTTTTGTTAAAATCTCAATCGGAAGAATGAACAGGTTTAAACGGGGAAAAATTAGGAAGCGAAATTTATTAAAATGAATATAGTGGAACGTAATACTTCCGAAGATACTGTCCACAGTCTTCTAAATGCGATATTTGCGAAAAAAATGTTAGACCGATAAAGTTACTGATGAGATTTTTATAAACGGCGAATGGTGGTTATTAACAATATTACTACGATACTCGTGAATGATGCCTCACTTGCATTAAGAGTAGAGCCGCGATAGAGAAAATTACCGAGCTAAAAAAAGAAAAATAAAGGAAGATAAGAAAATTTCACTTAAGAGAAATTTGAACAGAAACTAAATGTGAAAATGATTGGTTGAGATCGATGTACGCGTGAAATTAGGACCGAATTAAAAGCAAGCGAAATAGAAATACGGCAGAGCCTCCACAACGATTGTCGCAATTACATCTAATTAACTGAAAATCTTTAATATTAACTAAGTTGGTATTTCTTGGCCAAGTATCACAAAAAATTGCAGTGTCAATTTTATAGTATAATAATAGTCCCTCTAATACATTTCTGTTAACCCTTATTGTTGGATCGGGTGTCATTAAAACTAAAGCGTATTTAAGAGATATCATTCACAATTATAAATATAAAATACAATAATTAATACAAACTGATTATAATTCGTAATGGTAAAGGTAATTACAATTTCGTAGTCACAAATAAAACGCCATTTCTCATCTACAGAAGTAAATTGCTGTATTAATATTAAATACAAGTAAATGCAGAAGCGGAAGGCGGAATTTCCATAGGAGGGAAAAAAATATTCGACCTGAGATTTGCTGATGATCTGATACTTATTGCGAAAACAGAAGAGGAAATGAATCAACTAGTGAATAAAACCGAAGATACCAACAACGAAATGGGACTAAAGCCGAACAGGTCAAAATGGTCTTTTAATAGTCAACAAAGACGAGGCAACTATATCACAAGTAGGAAACCTAATTAAATACGTTCCGATAAAAGAAGAAGTGATTCATCTGGGAGCCTGCATAACAAATCAAGGTGGCTCTGATCGAGAAATTAATTAAGATATGGCGCAGATCATAAGATATCGAAATATACCAAAACAAGATTGCTAAAAACCTTAGTGTTTTCGATTCTGTCATATGGATCAAAATCATAGACCATAAATGTGGTATCGGAAAGGAAACTGGTGGCTTTCGAAATGAAGTGCTATCAGATGCTACTACGCATACCATGGGCGGCGCATAAAATCAACAAGTCCGTTTTGAAGGAACTACGAATTGATGAAAACGAGCAGTTGCTACCCACAATTAGAAGAAGAGCGTTATCATTTTTCGGTGGTCATATAATTCGGGCCAATAAGATGGAAAAATTAATTATTCAGGGTAAAGTTAGCGGTCAAAGAAAACGAGTCAGAAAATCGTTATGTTGATCAAATAGTAAAACTAACTGGCCTACAGACATCTGAATTGATGCGGAAAATAGAGGATCAACGGCAGTGGCGTTTAATTGTTCAAAAATCAGGTCACGACGTTCGGAATCGCACTACGATATAGAAGGAAATGCGGAAGCAGAATGAAAATATTAATCAATGAGTTGTTACTTTTTTGTGCAAAAGTACTTGGATTTTTATCTCTTCTAAAGTGAACTTGAGGAAGATGGTAATCTACGATTTTCCTTAGATTCTAAACATGGAAGAAGAAAGTTATAAAAAATAGAAACTGAAGAGCTTGGTTTTTCAAGTAAACTAGAAAAATATGTAGATGACAAAGACAAGAGTAGAATAAGCAATTTTAGAACTAAGGTTGAATTGAAAATTAAAGTTAATCAGAATATTACAGAAAGATTTTAGAATAATTGAACTTGTAAGGACAGCAGGTTTAAAATAGGGAAAATCAATTATGCACTGTAATCTGGACTTGGTTGGATGCAGTGCGATTCCTCAACAAGATAACTGGTTTATTATATATGTTTGACCTTTTAAATAGAAAGTTGTTCGTGATGCTATCGACAGTTTTTAAAATGTAGGCACATGAAAAGGTGTCCGCCATAATTTAGCAATATATTATACCGTAGACTTTAACTCACTAAACTTTCTTTGTTTATCATACTGAATACACCTTTTATTAATCAAATGATCATCAAAACAGTTGATAGAAATAAGTAAAGCAGAATACAAAATGCTGATAAAAGGAATTATTTATGAAAACGACTGATGGCTTTAATGACAATATATGCAGCGAGGTTTGGAGCAGCATTATTATACAATACACTTGAAACTTACGATAATTCATGATGTGGCCACTCAAATGTAATTTTTAAATTCCCGGTTTCCTGGTCCAAATTCTCCCGATTTCCTGATTACTAAAATTTTGCAAAAAGAAGAATGTAATTTTTTTGTTACTATTGATAATATATGACCGCCGCAGCATATTTTATAGGAATAAAATAGAACTTCGTAATTTATTCTTGAGTGTGAAGTACACATTAGAAACTGCATTCACTTTTTAATGTTTCAAATGATTCTATTTCATTAAGAATATCGTTTTCGGCTATTTTTACTTTTTTCCTATTTTACAATAAAATTCCCGGCTTATTCCCGATTTCCCGGCTGGATGGCCACTCTGTAATTAAGATATTGCTTTAAAAGTAGAATGCCGACGAATGTTGGAATACGGATTTTTTATATAATATATATACATATTATATATAACTGGCGTTTGATCGAGTAGTTCGACGTTGATAAATTATAATTCCACCACCTACGCAAGCAAATAAATTGCTAATTAACTTTGAATTTTTCAAACTTCTCTGGCAATTATTTTTCTCTTAAAAATGCTAAAAATTTAATTTTCAGATATATTAATACTCGTTTCATGGACTATGCGTTAACAATATAGCAAAGTTCGGGATAAAATTTTTAAAATGTTTAGTCTTTTCTTTCGTAATTAAATTTGAGTCTTGAGTTCAAGACCTAGAGGCGATAAGTAATAATTATTAAAAAAAAAACAAAAAAATAAACAATCGTTAATAGTCGTGTAAAAAGCAATGGAAACCCATCAAGTAGTATACACAGGTGTATAGACACACCCATAGGCACATACACACACACTTGAACTGCTTCCGTTCAATAATATGCAATTACAATCAGCTTCAAGTAGCTTTTCATATATCGGTATTGTTCATAAGCACTTTCTTTATTTGTACAACAAAAATGTACAAATTGATAGTCACGACGTTCGAAATCGAGCAGCATGACTAACAAGAATAGAATTAAAATAAAATCATCAACTTGAAAAGCTGAGTTAAAAATTATTTTTATTTTATTTGTACCGCGTTTTTTTGAAAGTAAGAATCACCGATAAATTCAAAAAGTAGTTTAAAACTACAAGTCGAATGCGGATAATAATTCCGAATATTACTATTATAAGAGATGCCGATTTATTATGTATGACCCTATATAAACCTAATTATCGCATGGAATCGGTTGACTTCACTACAATCAACCGTGACGCTCCAGTAAAAGTATAAATAGTTCCCATCCTAGATGGAAAACGTGTGCACTTCTACCAGAAAACGCGCTAAATGTATGATGATTTAATAATACATTAAAAACAAAAATAATGAACACAACTTATTATCATAGAAATCGCTTAAAAAAGAAAAAAGGCACTTTTACAGTAAATAATCAGCTATACATACATGCAATATGTCGGTTGCAGAATTTAATACACCGAAAAGAAAATTTAACTTTGTGTTTCGCATAAATAAATTACGCATAATCCTTTTTACAGTGCCATTAAACTAATTTTTACATACGAATTGTTTTGGTTATTATAAACTATAATGTAAATAATAATCACGGAACAAATCAGTGGCGATGTTGTAAATAATCATGACCAGACATGTGTGAATGGTTTAATACAATCCGACAGATCGGCCGAAACGTGTGCAGGCTCATCAGTCCATCCAGCCATTCGACAAACTGTGTCAGTCCAAACTGATAAGCTGCCCGAAACGCAAGTAGAAGACTGTAAAGTTTAAACAATTCCACTTCGATTAAACGATTGTATCGGCTGAGCAAAATTTTTATCGAAGTGCGCTTAATGTCTGCTTTCGTGAAGATGATTCTTTTGCTATGCATTTTTCCACGTATAAAAATTAACTTTGACCGTGTATAGAGAAATAACATTAAAATCGGTGGCGAATCCTCCGGTGCTTCTCATTGAAGTACCAAAGCAAATTGAAAAAGAAAGAAATGTGCCACTATCTCTCTAGCAGTAGAGGTTAATTTGATTAAAAAGATACGTTTGTAGCTTGCTAGCGAGAATTCGATGCAAAGAAAAATGCTTACTGTGTAAAACGCTTATCGGCGTCTATTTGTGTCACGTAATAGTTGGATTCCGATTCGATGATCTGCTCGTTTCTGTATTGTGTTCGACAGGCGCTACGAGTATTCCTGTGACATTAGCGAGCCATTAAGAGCGCTCTGAGGAGTACACACACACACACCCGCATATACAATAACAGCGTGAAAAAAAAATCGAAACGTTTAATGAACCAGTTACTTCTCTAATTTGACCGAACGACCAGCGCATTACACATTGCAAAATTTTCGCGATAAAATTGTGACTACGCGAACGCTATTTTATCATATAGAAATGACATTCGCACCTTAATTTATAAATAGGCTTTAGAAAATATACCGCTAGCGAAAATCTGTCAACTCTTGCAAAACGCAAAACGGTACAGAAGCGTCAGTGCAGCGAACTAGTGAAATTAGATCAGCAGTTTAGTTAGACGTATTCATTTCATTTTAAATTGATTTCTTAATGTAGTTATAATTTTCCTTTAAATAATATATCATTTTTATTGAATTATTATTTTTTTTTTGAATTAATTTTGCATTATTGCTTTTTGTTGTTCACGTAAATTAATTATGGTAGATCTGTTAATTTGCTTTATCGAAATTTAAATATCCTTTCTTTTACATAAATTAAATTTCTTGTTTTTTCGTAATTTTTTTTTAAAAAAAAAAAAAGTAGTTTCTTGATTTATTTTTGTTTGTGTAGTAGTGTGTGCGATTGTATGCAAGTTCATTCCATTTCAATATTTTTCTATCTTAAGAGAAGCACCAGGGAAAAAATTAAGATCCGCCACTGATTAAAATGTATATACAATTTTTTTACTATATAATATTTTTTATTCTGTTATCTCTAATTACATTTTAGGACTGTAAAAGAAGTAAATGAATTAAATTTAAAAATTTAAAGTTTTTATTACACGGTTAAAATCGAAGCCTAACGATACACATATTTTTCTGTTGAATGAAGTATTTGCAGTGTTATTTAAATTAAATTTAAAAATTAATTTATTTCAATATTATCCGCATATAGGTCTTTGTTTATATATCCTAACTGCAAATCTATTTAAGAACTGATTAATTAAAGCGTTCTTAAATACTTTAACAATAAACTTCAAATAGACGTATAAAAATAAGATGCCTAAATTTTACATACTTTCCAATCTAATAACTTCTAGTATTTCGTCAATTGATACAACGGAGCGTAAAAAGTGTTCGCATAATTTATTGAAATGTTCAACATCTGTTTCTATTATAAACGCGAAGTAAGCACCTGCAGTCCATGCCTTAGGAACCCCAAATTGATCGATCTGTTAAGTATGAATAATAAAATGAACCAAGAAATACAAAATAAAATAAACGTTCCTTATTTTTTTTTTTTTTTATTTAAAAAATCAAATAAGAACTTCATTTTGTTCTATACTTCCATTTAAGGAAAAAATATAAATATTTCAATAAAAAAAGTATCATTATCCACAACATGAATTTCTTACTTGGCAAGCATAATTTATTGAACCAACTGGAAATAAGCGAAAATTAGCTTCGATTAATACGTTCATTTGAGTTGCGCTGTTCAAACGAATTCGATTATTCTGTTTTACACGTATAGGAAATATAGTTGTATCGTGAGGAAAGCTAATCCAATTAGATATATTTACTTGTTGCTAATAAACAGAAAGAAATGTTAAAGATCTTTTGCTAATTTTGTAGAATTCACACATAAAATTTCAAATATTATTAAATAGTTAATATCATTAAAAAAAAAAACTATCAATTTTTGTTATGCCTAACTAAGATTAAAATGAGAAAATGCTCTGATTATAATAGAAAACATTTCTACTATAAAATAAATCCTGTCCGTAAAGTTAGCACCACAGCCACATTTTCTATCAAATAGTTTAATACTGCTAGGTTATCACATTTTTCTAGTAAATTAAATAAATTCTGAAAGAACATTAGCTTATCCGCGTTGACAACCTTTGACAGTTATCAATAATTTCAATAATTATCACTGATCACAATAACTACTTTCTAAATAGTAAGCGTAGTGATATTTACATAGTTGCAGTGTAGTAGAGTCAGTACTTTAAGTTTCAATCTATTATTTTTCTAAAGGTGACAGCATTTCACACTGTTTCTGCGTTCTTTTATTATTGCTTTTTTTCTTAAGGTCAATATATGAGAAACTGATTACCGGAAGCGCGCTTATCCACGTTTTTGTTATATAATAGATTTTATAATCGATGGATGGAAGCCGAAGGTACGATTGACCCGATAGCAGTACTACTCATGCCATTTCACATAGTAATATGAAATCGGCAATGGGTTTTAGAGATTGGAATATTTTTAATATTATTTATTCGAATAAACTAATACAATATAAGTAAAAAAGGTAAAAATATATTAAAAAAAAAAAAAAAATCATTTCATTTATGGTACAAATTGATATATCTCTTTCAAAATGTATAGTAAATTTTAGTGGACGAATGAAAAAATTCGAAATAACGAATTACTTCAACGAAATGATTAGTGGGAATAAATTCTTAAATAAAATGAACAGCAGGCAATTTCTTCCATCAATGTACTGGAACAAAAGCAGAAAAAAAAATCAATGTAACCATGTAGAAAATAACTGTGCATAAACAATGATTAAAGGAATCTGTAACGTGATACAGAATCACGGAGAAAAAATAAGCAGATTAAAAATAACGAATAAAAAATTACCGATGAAAACTAAAGTATAAATGTCGATACTCAAAACAAATTTGAGTATTCTGCATTGCGATACAAACGTTATAAAAAACTGAAATTTTTTTACTGCGTATGAAATACGCTGCTTTTTATTATACACATGTATGTAAAACAAGAATCAATTCAACATTGACTGCTTTGCGTAAATTGTAATAGGAATAAGATTTAATATCAAATGTATAAAAAAATAAGTGTAACTTCAAGAGAATTAAAAGGCAAAAGAGATATTGATAATGAAAACAAAATTACCAAAGGAACAATTGAACATTTTCTTTTGTTTCCAAATGTTTCAATTACATCTAATATCCGGGCATCGCTTGCATTTAAACAATACTTTGATGTTATTCCTTTTAACCGAACATTTTTCGTACTTACAGCTTCTTTAAAAATGAAAAGAAATTTATATATATATATATATACACGTACACATCTAATATAAAAAATATATAAATATTTTAACATATCAAAAATTAACTTCATACACTACCACCTAAATATTTCGTAATGAACTATTAAATTTCATTTAAGCTGTCACGTTAGTTTTATTCTCTCTTTTTTTTTACATGAAAATATTTTATTAGATACTCTTGCCATTTTTTTCAGAATTCAGATTAAGTGATACACATTTAAATTATTTCTCTTATATATTTCTTGCCAAATAAATTAAAACCCAAATCTGGCAAAGTTTCGGAACGAATAAATTTTTTATATTCCAATATAAATATAAAGAGATATCTTATTATACACAGCAAATTCGAGTCAGTATATATATATAAATATTCAAGTATACGCCTCTGGCAATTCTATTTTATATAATTTTCAAAAACCTATTGTCTTTTTAACCTTTCTCAAGGGTGGAAAAATAAATTCGATAAACTTTGTTTTGAAACTTATGTTTTTCATTTAGAAACACGAAGAATCAGTAACGTATTAATCTACAATAAACATTTGAATATCACTCATTGTACCTATTTAGTAGGTACGTCTATTTTATTCATTACCATTTTTTGGAAAGCTGGGAGGAGTCAATTTGGCCATTATAGAATTCCATCCTTTTTTTTTTCAATTCTACTTCTAAAACATAATTATCAAAGCTCAGTGGTGGTTTAGAAAGAGGTAATTGGGTAATTGTAATGCAACAAGTTTACATTGTTTTGTTAAATTATTAAATTACTTCTATTCAGTTTATAATGGTTACTGAGGAATATCTTTTCGGTGCACATTTCATTTTGTTTTTTAAATAACCCGTAAAATACTCTTAAATTATACAAATTAAAAAAAAAAATAATGTTAACAAAATAGACACATACCACCGATTTTAACATTTTTAAGGTATACTTTCTGTTCGTAAAGCACTACGGTTGTTTTTTCATTCAACAGACGTTTTAAAATTTTACAGGATGAATATAATCGCCACCAATGAATCCATGTGCTAGATGTGTAATAAAATGTAAGAATCATACTCCTGTAAAACATTAATAAACTTCGAATGAAAAATGCCGCTATTAAATTATTACGATTACAGTCTACTTAAAATTCATACAAAATAATAGATACCTAGTCTGATTGAGTGTATCCATTTGAATAGTTAAATTCAACTACTGGCTGGCATAGATATACATTTTTGTTTAATTTTTAACCGAACTCCCGAGTGCCTTCAGACCTTGCACTACATCAAGAAAATTACGGTACTCTCCGGTACTTGAAAGAATTAGAATTAAATAAATTTATTCGATATTTTCTACACTTCATTAATAATTGAAATATCAACTACATTTTCTTAAATAATACATGCATATGAAAACATTACCGCACAACTGTTTAAATGTAATTACATATGAAAGCAAAAGTTATTTAAACAGAAAGTAAACCTACATATAACTGTACCATAATCATATTATAGTTCCATTTACATTTTTTAATTAACATTACATTACAATTAACCAACGTACTCTTTTCGGTCACATAATTTCAAGAATTTAATTTCACCTAACTCCGTATTTCTAACCAAAAGTAATCAACTTTTAAATGTTAAAAACGTACATGATCGAAACTTGTATCGATAATTTAATCAAAAGCCGGGGTGTTATAAAACACGGATTCTGAGTTCTGTTCTAACCAGGGCTTGAAAGCTGAATAATAATACGGCTTATGTCCGTGAAAAATACAGCTTAAGCTTTCGGCTTTTGGCTGTTTGAATTTGAAATATGGCTTAGACTTTCGGCTTTTGGCTGTGTAAATTTAAAATACGACTTAAGCTTTCAGCTTTCGGCTTACGAAATGAATTTCAATAGAAGTTAATTAAAATCATTTACTAATTACTGTGCTACAAACTAGTTAGCATTACTATCGTAACTTCAACTTTTTTCTTTACGCACAAAAATAAAAGTTTTTAAAAGCAATTTCTTACGCGAATAATTATGTCAAAAATACAAAATCAAGAAATTTAAAAAAAAATAGCTTAAGCCGAATATAAAGCTTAATTTAGCTTTTTTAGAAATACAGCTTAAGCTTTCGTCTTTCGACTGTTTAAATTTTGAATATAGCTTAAGCTTTAGGCTTTTAGCTTATGGAAATTTAAATATGGCTTTTGGATTAAGCTTATGACATCTGAAAATGATTGGCTTTCAGCTTTTAGCTTTTGGCTTTCGGCTGGCTTTCAAGCCCTGGTTCTGACCAGTTAATAGTTATTATGTCACCTAAATAAAAAATTAAATATAAATAAATTATTAGAAATCAATTTTTTGTATCACAAGCATTCATTTATGAATTGTTTATTTATCAGTTATTAATGTGAATTTGTAAACAAACAGTTAATGCAATTTTCCAGCAGAAACTTTAAGATAACGAATATAATTATATATACAAAAACATTGAATAAAAAGACAAAATGGTTATTAATTTAAAGAAAAATTTTTATATCACTTTGTAATTATTAATATTTTCTTCCGAACGCGATTTATAAAAATTATTAAATATATCTTTAAGAGGGTGTAATATTTAACTCTTAACCTGTGCAATGATTGTTAGAAAGACAACATAGTGTATTTAAGGGGAGATTGTAGACCTAAAACAATTTTTTTTTCATTTTTTTTTTTTAGCTAATCTTATTCAGTATACGTTTGCGCGCATTTCGATGTACTACTCATAGGCATTTTAAAAATAAATGGCTGTAAAAATTTCAGAAAAGTAATAGAAAGTCTAATAAATGAAAATGTAAAAATAAATTTAAAGGCAATCGTTTCACAAGAAAATCAAGTGTAGTGGTTGATAAAAGTGAAGTGTTGGGCAAGGGTGTCGCCAGCCGATGGGCCCGGGGGTGGGGGGCAAAATGAGTTGCCAGCCGCCAGGGGGGAGGGGGCAAGATGATAGAAAAAGGATATGAGTTATAGAAAAAATAAAATTTATAAGTTGTAAAGGCTTAATATTTTATTAACCCTTTGAGTCACGATATATTTTAAAAACTAAATATTTTTAAATTCGCCGCTTTTTTAGATATATTATTAGGGTGCTGAAATAGTAAATATATATGTCATTTCCTCAAACAGTTTTTTTTTGCCTAGTTTAGGGTGGTGGTTTCACTATGAAACCACTGTGACGTTCGGTTAGCAATTTAGGAAGGATATGTGTTAAGACTAAGGAATTGGAATTATTTTGCTAAGTCTACAAAACCTTCTGTAAAACCGCAAAATGAAAAAAATACATAAAAATATGCACACACACACAACACACACACATATATATATATATATATATATATATATATATATAATTTTGATAAAAAATAAATCTTTACATTCCATAAAACAAAAAATCATTTATATTTAAAATTTTATCTTTTGTCCCAATATATTCAAAACGTGCGCCCTTTTCTGTAATAAATAATGAATATTATATACAATTTTTAAAAAATAATAAAACAAGTACATTTCACAAAATAAAAAAAATAATTTATGTATGAAAGTTTTGGTTTTTATTCCAAAGAACAAAAAATGAGCCCTTTAATTATAGAAAATAATGAATATATAAATAATTTCAAAAAATAATAAAACCTATGCCATTATTTTTATTTTTCATGGTAGAGCTTGAAACAGTTCTTTGATGTAGTCATGCAAAGACCAACTTTGCACTGCACACAATTCCATTTGGTTCGATGGGGTTCAGCTTTAGTACTACATTGTGCACATCTTTGTGATGTACCTTTCACTGGTAAATGTGCAGCTTGATCATATCTCTTTTCTGGTGGCAAATTATTGTTTGATTTTTGATGGCGTATTCTTCCCCGTGAGGAACTCTGTGAACAACCAACTAGACCTGCTATTACTGCCAGCCTAAACTGTTTATTACTTAGTGCTGGCGCTTCCAAACATCGTTCCTTGAATATTATATCGGAATTAACAATGGACACATCCAAAAGTGCCAAAATATACGCATCCACCATTTATGACTTTTTCTATTTATTTCGTAACATTTTTTTAGCATATCTGCTAAATCGACGAACCCCATATTCATGTTGTAATCCTTCACTAGTTGAAGACAAGGAACTTCCGAAGTGCTTCCATCTTTGTTCTTCCTCATCACAGTTGTAACATCCGCCGGGTTATGAAAATTGGATAGAAATCGAATTGGTTTTTTGTCTACCCACATTACCGCTAATGCTCCATTTTCACCGCATCGGAAGTCAAAATCGCCTCGTTTCATACATTTTTCGTCAAAATCCTTAGGGTACCCAATTCTTCCTTTTTTTACCGTTCCGCACGCGTATATATATATATATTTTTAAATTGTTTACTAAGTTTACAGATGTAAAAAAGTTGTCAAAATATATTTCATGACATTTGCCAACTAAATTAGCTGTGAGTGTTGTAACTACTCGTTCACCAAGGCATTTCTCTACTTGTTCGCCAACTTTTCCTGTATAAATTTTGAACTGGGATATGTATCCATTTTCATTAGCTCAAACCCAAACTTTGTAGCCCCATTTTATTGGTTTTTGGGACATATACATCCGAAATCGAGATCTGCCTTTGAAACGAATCATTGATTCATCAATTGATTGCTTCGTTGTAGGCATGTAAGATAATTTGAATGAAGTTGAAAGGAAATCCAAAAATGGACGAACTTTATATAATTTATCGAAATTTACATCACCTTTTTTTGGCATTTTGCTGTTATGATTTAGATGCATGTGGTTCAAAAGCCACGAAAATCTGTTCACTGACATAAGGGACGAAATATATGAATCACGAAGAAGAGGACTTGAAGACCATGCATCTTTATAACTAGAATAATTTTTAATTCCCAAAAGCAAATTTATGGCCAAGAATATCTTCAGTTCTTTTTCGTTGGTCGACTTAAAATTATCTAATTTTTGAGCTGCATAAATGTTGGTTTCCGAAACAATATGCCTAATTAGATCTTCTGAAAATATATAGAAAAATATGTCAATCGGTGTTTCAGCACTTTCGGACACATTTGGACCAACTTTTTCAACAAAACTGTCAACTGGAAGAAATGGAACTTGCTTCTTCCACTTATAATTATTATGACACCTGATGACAGGGTACATCATCTTCAGAATCAATTTCGTCTTCAGAAATGTTGTTTGTGGTATCAACAACAGTCAAATCTCTACCAACATTATCTCTGTCATCGTCTAATTCAGAATCAGAAGAAACGATAGATTCAGGATCGCTGGGGATTTCCAGCATCTCAACAAGAGCATCATGAGTTACCTGTTATAAAAATGGTTTATTTATTTTACATTATACACATATTGAAAGCTTATAATATTGACAGCGTAAATATACATATATACAACATATAAATTAGGAACAATAAAAACGAACGCATTATTCAAAATTAGAACTAATTTCGCTAATTACATCAAAATATATTGCTTATTTCAAAACTAATAATAATATTATGCATATGTATTTCAAGATACATACGTAAAAATAAACATATAGTAAAAAGAACGTATTATTATCGACATTGTATGCATAATATCAAAGCAGAATTTGGAAATAACGAAAAATGTAAAATATCAAATGAAAAATGACACACTTTTAGAAATTAATAATATATCGTATTATGTACCATTTCATACAACAAAACAGGTCAAATATGTAAAAATATCACAAATCAAACGCAAATTTTAACACACTCACAATCAACTCGATCGTAAAACAAAAATACAGCAGTGTAGCAGTACAGATCTTAATGCAATTAGTTGTTTTAAATCATAATAGATGGCGTCCCTAACAAGTATACCAAGGTGGTTTCGTTCAAAAACCACTGTGCTATTTGCAGAACAAATTTTGAAAGGTGGTTTCATAATGAAACCACTATGACTCAAAGGGTTAAACAAGAATAAAATCTTAATTAAAACATAATTTTCGTGGGTTGCTGGCAAATTATTCATGATTACGCGCTTATGAATGCTCATTATGGCCAGTTGATTAAAAAGTTCCAAGGCTCCATGGGGGGGGCAGCTGCCCCTCCTGCCCCCCGCTGGCGACGCCCATGGTGTTGGGTGATACTGAATCTGGGCCATCAACTGCTAATAGTTCTACTAATGAAAATATTGCTTGTATATCTACACCTCTTTCATCAAGTAAAAGAAAACTCAAGTATATTGAACTATGTAGAGAAAATTCCTATTATGTATCATCAGAAAACAAATCTGGATATGTGATTATAGATTTATCAATTTTATGTAACATTTTAGCATCATTCAAGTGCTTTCAATTCAATGGTAATGGACTGGATATTTCCAAACTATCCTCTAATAGAGCAGAATTATATTGGCAATTACAGATCAAATGTAATTCCTGTAAATATTCTCAAGAATTTTATACTAGTAAGAAAGATAATAATCAATAGTATGATGTGAATAAGCGCTGGATTTATGGTTTTTGTGTTATTGGAAAAGAAAAAAAGGCTGCAGATAAATTTTGTACTATAGCTGATTTATCAAAATCACCTACTCATTTTCAAACTTACACATCATATATTTTGAAAATGTTGAAGAGAATTCTATGATGATGACTGCAATAGAAGCTAAATATGAAAATGATAGAGATGATCAAATCTCTGCTGCTTTAGATGGAACTTGACAAAAACGTGGACGGACATCATTTAATAGAATAGTAACAGTAACAAGTGTGGATACAGGAAAAGTATTAAATATTGGAATGCTTTTCTAAATATTGTGCCAAATGTAAACGAAAAGATCTGGAAGATCATAACTGCAGTAAAAATTTTGAAGGTTCAAGTGGTGGAATGAATGTTGCAGGTGCTGTTGCAGTTTTTCAACGATCTGAAGCAAGGCGAGGCATGAAATATGTTAATTATTTAGGTGATGGAGACTCTAAAGGTTTCAAAAAAATTTTAGAACTGAAATCTTATGATGATATAGAGATGAAGAAGCTTGAATGTGATGAGCATATTCATAAAAGGATAGGCTCAAGATTACAAAGATTGAAACAAGACAATAAAGGAAAGAAATTAGCTGATGGTAAACCTCTTGCAGGTCGTGGTCGACTAACTGATGTAACTATTGACCAATTGCAAACATATTATGGCCAAGCAATTTGAAACAATCTAAACAACCTAGAAGCAATGAGAAGAGCAATATGGGCAACCTTTTTCCATAAAAGTTCAACAGATGATGAACCGAATCATGGCCTATGCCCTAAGGGTTTTGAATCATGGTGCAGATATCAACGCATGCTGGCAACTGGTGTTGAGTATACCCATAAAAAATCTATTCCTCAAGCTATCGTGGACTTTATCAAACCTATTTATCGAGACGTTACAAATCCAGATATTTTATTAAATTGTTTACATGGAAAGACTTAGAATCCAAATGAATCATTCAATAACGACATCTGGAATCGAATATCCAAAACAGTATTTGCAGGAATGGATGTTCTTAAAAAATTGGTGCATTTGATACTGTTATCAGTTTCAATAATGGGAACCTTGGCAATGTAAAAGTACTTGAAGAACTTTGTGGAAGTGTTGGTAGAAATTGTGTTATTATATTGAAAAGTATTGATCGTGATCGTGTCATAAAAGCAGAAAAAGCAGTACTGGAAATTACCAAGGCAGCAAGAGAAAAAAAGAGGAATCTAAAGTGGAAAAAAGAAAATAGAGAAGCTGAAAAATATGAAGAATACGAGGGTTGCCTTTTATATTTCGGGATTTGGCAACCCTGGTGTTGCAATCTGGCAACTGACAGCTCTATCGTAAAGTTCGACGTTTTTTAGGTTATACTTACTCAAAACGTTTTGACATACGAGCGCTATTTGTGTTGCTTACAGGAAGTTAAAAGATTCATCTTCCCCCAAAAATGGAATTAAATCGTGAACATATTCGTGCGATTATTTTTTACAACTTTCGACGTGGATTAACTCAGCAGCAACAGTGCATGGATGAACTTAATTCGACTTTTGGCGATGAAGCTCCATCAAGGACCAGTGTTTATCGATGGTATGGTGAATTCAATCGTGGTCGTAGTTCACTCCAAGACGAATTTCGTGAAGGTCGTCCAAAATCAGTTGTTGTTCCGAAAACCATTGATGCTGTGCGCGAACTGATATTGCAAGATCGTCATGTGACCTATCGTGAGATAGAGACAACCTTAGGCATTAGTGAGACCAGCATACACTCAATATTGCATGAACATTTAACTGTCAAAAAAATTTGTTCGCGTTGGATCCCACACAATTTGTCAATCGCTCAAAAAAAGGCTCGTGTCGATTGGTCGAAAGAAATGCTCAAAAAATACGATCGCGGTGCTTCAAAACACTTCTATGACATCGTGACAGGTGATGAATCGTTGATTTACGCGTATGAGCCCGAAAGTAAACAGCAGTCGACTGTATGGGTGTTTCAAGATGAGCCAAATCCAACAAAAATTGTTCGCGCACGAAGCACTTCCAAGCAAATGGTCGCATGTTTTTTCGGAAAAACTGGACATGTCGCAACCGTACCACTAGAACAACGCAGAACAGTCAGTTCTGAGTGGTACACAACAATTTGTTTGCCAGTTGTCTTCCAAGAAATCAGGAAAACCAACCGCCAACGACGGATCACTCTTCACCACGACAATGCGAGCTCTCACACATCGGCTTAAACAACTGCATTTTTGAGCACCCAAAACATCGATTTGATGAGTCCTCCGCCGTATAGTCCTGACCTTTCGCCAAATAACTTCTTTTTACTCCCGTACGTAAAAAACAAAAACTGAAAGGTCAACGTTTTTCGACACCTGAAGAAGCGGTTGCTGCATTCAGAATGCATGTTTTGGAGATACCTCAATCAGAGTGGAAAAAGTGCTTCGACAATTGGTTCAAACGCATGCAAAAGTGTATAGATCTTCATGGGGAATATTTTGAAAAACAATAAAGCGATTTTCGATGATTAATATTTGTTTTTGTTCTCTAATCCCGAAATATAAAAGGCAACCCTTGTATAGCCTTGGAATGTTTTAAAGTGAAACATATATTATGAGTAATTTTATGTGTAAACTGATATATTTTCATTAATAAATAGTTGTTATAACTTTGAACTTCTCTCATGAAAAATTTATGTTTTTGATCTTGTGGTACAGTTAACTCAAGATCTATTATAGCTAGAGTGCTAATTTTTTTTTTTTTTTAAATACTCAAAACAATGATATTATTAATGTTAACCAACTTAAAATACCAGAAAATGAAATATTTTTCCTATGGAATGAAAACCCATGCAAAATATTAGCAAATTTTGAACAAATACTTCAATAATTTTTAATTTCCTCAAATTTTATCCTTTTTGGTTAAAAGTTAGTTAACATTATTCCTAAATACCCTAAATAAACCTCAGAAAAAAGGTATACTTTCAGAGAAAATGATACCCAAAGTTGAGCAGATTTAACATTGTTAGCATAGGGCCTACAATCTCCTCTTAATCTAGTATGATTTTTTTTAAATTTAGATTACAACTTTACATATTGAATCAAGTAAAAAATTTATGAGTAGAAATATTTATATTTGGTTTCGGTTGTCTCATTTTTTCACATGTAAACGAATAAATAAAAATATATTATTCGTAGTTTTTGGTAATAAATAAATAAAATATATACAGAACACTGCTTAGTGTCTCATTATAAATTCATATTTGCAAGGATAAAATCAGTAACGGATCTTCCGGGGTATCTAGATATTCTGAAAAGGATCAAGAGAAAATAGAACCTATCGATAGAGAAAACGAAGCGATCTGTAAAAAAATAACGAAATAAAAAACTGTCAAGTAGACGAGTATATAAGCATAGTTTAGTGTTCTGCTTATTAAGCGATTCCGAATTCTCGGCTCGGCCGCTTGGTCTGTCTTTTACATGTCCTTCATTACTGCTAATGTCAGGCGCACACACATACGCATGGATTGTTGAATTTGTGTTCATTGTGTGAAGTAGTTTTCCTATGGTATCTCTTTACGAAGTGATACTTCACCGACGATTTAAGTACTCTTAAAAGAAATGCCGATTGTACGCACTTTTTGGTTTAAATGTGCAGGAAAATTTTGTCCAGGGTACTCTCTTATTTATGCGAATACCTTATGTGCCTTATGCGTGCGTCTGTCACCACGCGACTCGTAATCGTTGTGCCCAGTTCGTTGCTTGCGCACGCATCTGTTCTATAAGAAAAATATGTTGTCTAGAGATCCGTCTCTTGAATACCCGACAATAGCAACAGCGTATTTTATGTTTGCGCCGTTTTTTTTTTAGGTTTCCGTACACAGATAATGTACGGAATCCTAATGAAATGGTTTGGAAACGACAGAAATATCAAATAAAAATCAATCATGGACAGTTTCACTTATAAACTTCAAAATTGGATTATAAATTACAATCAATATTCTCTTTAAGACAATCTATAACTTTAAGCTAACGGATTCCCTTGGGTGGCAAAAAACCCAAAAAACCATCAAGAATATATAATACGGAACTTAAAACGACCTTAAAAATCACTTAAAAATTCATAACTCATCACCAGATAAACCTTTAAAAGTTAAATTCAAAATATAAAACAAAACGCAGAAGCTCTTTCATGAAATTAAAAAATTATTTAAACCCTCTCCTTTTGAGTTAAAAATATAAAAACAAAGGATGTTCAAGTAAGTAATAGCCCGAGTAGTAAAAAAGTTGTAGAAACCAAAACGTATCTTAAACATATGCATAAAGCACTGCTTTATAGGAAAAATATAGCCGAGCTTACAATTTTATATTTAAGCCCTTAGGACGTTGGAAGTTCGAAAATTTTGAAAAAAATATCTTTTTCCCCAGCGTATGCGATAATTTGTCGGGAACGAAACCGCATTTCATTTCTTTAACGAAACTTTCGAAGTTTGCGAAAAATTCAAAAAAACATGAAAAATGGCGTGTCCCTCCGTGCGCCGCAAAAAATCAGATTTCTTTGTTTTGAATTTAGCACTATGTAAATGTAAATTATAGTTATCTTTAACTTAACATACGGAATTCTCAGCGCATGAAACATGATGCTTGACTGAACTTGTTTACTGTTCATCCGATTCGACTCACTTCTCTGCGTGTTTTAAGCAGGGCTTGAAAAGCCAAATGAAAATTTGATCTATTTGACAACGCTGTACGTTTATTTCTCAAATTCATTGGCTGACGTACGCGGGCAATATGGTATCAGAGGATGGGAAAAACGAAAAAGAAATTAGACACAGAATAATTCTAGCCAAATACGTATTTTTGCAAAAATATGCATTACTCGCCAATAAAAATGTGGACACAGAACTAAGGAAACGGCTAATAAAGATTTCTGTATGGAGCACAATACTGTATGGGTGCGAATCTAGGATAATAAATGAAGCCGATAAAAAGAGGTTGATGGCAGCAGAGATGTGGCTGTGGAGAAAGATGTTAAAGATAAAATGTATAGATAAGAAGAGCAATGAAGTCATGAACATGATTAGTGGAAAACGGGAATTAATAAACGTAATAAAAAGACGCAGATCAAAGATGATGGGACACATACTGAGACACGATGAAAGACTAAAACTGATTATAGAAAGAAAAACCGAGAAAAAGAGAAGAAGAGGAAGACCACGGAATAATTAAATAAAACAGATTATTAAAGATATGGGATGCCAAACATACTTGGACCTAAAAAGGATGGCCGAAAACAGAACGGAATGGAGGAAACAAAACTTTGGATTCAATAATTAATCATGACATTGGCTGAAGTGCTTACTTTTTCTAGACTATCATTAATGAAATAAGCGTACAGCATTGTCAAATAGATTAAATTTTCATTCGGCTTTCAAGCCCTGGTTTTAAGTACTAGCTGCGTATTCCTATTCACCGGTAGTAGTGCACTTTTAAAATGAAGTAAATGTGAACTTAAACTTTTATAAAGAAATAAATATTTGTTTAATATGTTCACTGTATAACAAATATTAACTAAACCTTTTAGTAGTCGATCTTTCGAAGAAAAGAAAAATATTATTGAACAAAAAAGATCGTGCCCTCCTTTGGTTCTATTTTACACGATATACAAAGTCAAAGTACGCATATACAGTAAAACTTTTCAGGAATCTAATTATAATAAAACATTATGATTAACAGGTTGCCCTATTAGCAACCAGCTATATTGTCGGCCCTGCTTATTATTTTCCAAAGATATTAAATCATCACGGGCAAGGGCGTCGCCAGCCGGTGAGCTGGGGGGGGGCAAGATGATAGAAAAAGGATATGAGTTATAGGAAAAATAAAATTTATAAGTTGTAAAGGCTTAATATTTTATTAAACAAGAATAAAATTTTAATTAAAACATAATTTTCGTGGATTTCTGGCAAATTGTTTTACTAATTTACTATAAAAGTCTTCCAAATTGTCCATGATTACGCGCCTATGAATACTCAAGATAGCCAGTTGATTAAAAAGTTTCAGTGCTTCGGGGGGGGAGCTGCCCCCTGCCCACGCTGACGACGCCCATGATCATGGGTTCGTAATGGTTTTAACAATTTAAATTCGTTATTAAAAGCAGTAGCTAAACATGATCACAGTGATTCCCATTTAACATCTAGTCGATCATTAATAGCTGCATTGACTATTCATTAAATCATCAAAAAATGCTAACTGATCGACTACATAATTTTAAAATACAAAGAATAAGACAAATACTAAAACGTTTGATCGATTGTATTTGTTTTCTCACGATGAAAAGAATTTTTTTTGAACAAAGGAAATTATATTGAGTATTTAACCGAACAAAGCAAATATGACCCAACATTAACTAACCATTTACAAGAAAGTACTATTTTTCATGGTACATCACCGTTAATACAAAATGATCTTATTAAAACTATTAGTGAAATACTAAGAAGAGATATTAGCGGGGAAGTAAGTGAAGCACAATTTGTGTCAATGATGTTGGATGAAACAACTGATATTTCACATAAATCACAGTTATCTACAGTTCTTCTTATGTGACTAAAAATGGAGAAACAATGGAAACTTTTCATTTTTTCGCTGACGTTAGTACAGATCGTTCTTCTAATGCATTATATCACCATGTAATGAAATTCGTTGAAAAATTCAACATTAAAAATTCTACCGTTATGTAATAAATCAATTTATAAGCTACACCGAAAGAAGACTAGAATTTGTATACCATTAATTAATCTTTTCGTTATGTGCCAGGAAAGTAAATATAAATATACGATTTAAATTTATTTATCGTTCTCACATAAAACAGACAATTCTATATACTTTTATCGTAATTTTTAACTTAACGGCATTTTTATGTAATCAGTAAATTAAATAAATTTTTTAGCGCTACGTGGAAAGAGGGGGATTCGTCTGAGGCACCCCTGACAAAAATAGCAGGATACGCTACTGGATAAAGTAATAGAAGATTTCTAATTTTTATGTTACAAATTTCTTGATCATAAACATAAATTTATAATTCGAAATTACCCGGTGGTTTATATTATTTATTTATAATTAAATCTGCGAATGATGTATTTTTGTTCATTAGTTTATACACATACGTTTATTATTCATGGCAATAAAATATTATATTTTATTTCGGACTGAGCACGATGGGACGTACGGATGAAAACGGACGCATGCGGTCGCGCATTATAGTACAAAACCACATTCCTCTTTGCTGAAGGTTCTGTGGCCGACTGAATGGGGTGGGGTGACCCTTACATTCTTATTTTTCCTTACATGTCCAACATCTATTCCAAATTTGACTACTGTTCTTTTATTTATGCCTGCGCCTCCAAGTCCCGACTCTCTAAAGTAGATTCAATCCAAAACTCTTGCCTTTGACTCTGTCTTGATGCTCTTAAATCTTCTACAATTCCAGAAATTCTTGCTGAATCTAACACATCACCCCTGTCTATCCGCAGATCTTATGTAGGCTATCGTTTTCTTGCTAAACGACTTCTACTCACATTTACTCTTACCTTTTAATTTCCAGGAATCGGCATTTTGGGTGTCTAGAAAAATTCTTATTTTATCTCTTATTTCTATCCGAGTTGGTTCATTTTGACCCTTCATTATTTCCTTTAATAGTCTCCCATATTTTTCCTTTAACTTCAGTGGTCTCTGCCATCCTTCCAAAGTATTTATTTCGCTTGCACTTCCGAATTGATAGTAGTGGGGGGGGGGTTGATTCCGTGGACCGGCCGCCTTAGAGATTGATACAAAAGATGACTAAATTTATTAATAATTCAGCCGCATGTTAACTTACGCATATAGGGATAAAAATTAATGATATCGGCTGATAAATTACATATTTATTTAAACTTAAACTAAGACTACAACCTAAAAATGCGTAAAAAAACAATAAAAAATTCTTCATTATATGAAAAATATATAACAATAACGTATCGACTAAATTTTTATACAACTGCTTCAAAATTTTACTTCGAAGCGCACTCCTTCTCCCATTCCTTTTGAGTAATAAAAAAAGGATTAACAATATTAACGAATTCTTCAAATGAACATAGTTCTTCACACTGTTCCATTTTTTTTGTTTCCAAGTTCAAAAAACTAACGTCATTGTTATATAGTATCTAAAAACAAAAAAAAAAATAAATAAATATGTAGAAGTAATCGTCATCAATAGAATTGTATTATTTATATGTGCAACCTTATAAGTTTTTTATTTTGATTCTATTATATATTTTTCGACTGCATTTACCTGGAATAACTCAGTGAAGTTCAATAGTTTTTGAAAGTCACAATATTGTAAATACTAACAATTTTTTCAACCGGCACTACACAATGTACGGTAAAGCGATTTTTATTTTCAGAAATTTTAAATGAACACGAAAAAAATGATGATAATTGTTATTGTGAAGAATATGTTTTATAATATTTTATCGTTACTGATTTTTACATTATATTTTTTAAATCGATCATAACGAGGTGACAGTTCGTTAAGTAAAAAGCTTTCATATTGAACGTAACCGACTAAAGAGAGAAAAAAAAAAAGAGAGAGAGATCAACTGAAGTGGTAATAGTACCGGTATGCGTAATGTTTCTTAAACAATATATTTTAAATTGGCGTACAGATCGATCTCATAAGATAATTAACGCTTGAAAATGGTTCTCAACACAAAAATGTATTACCCTATTGGAATAACCCAACCTCCTGGAAACTTATAAGGTCTGCGAATTTCACTAATATTGTAGAAAAAAATTTAAGATTTTACAGTTCTTTGGACAACTACGAAGAGTTCAAAAAATTCCGATTATTATCAAAAAAATAACTCGCATACTATTGTTATTACATAAAATAATCAAAACTTAAAACTGATAACTTTCATCGTTCTTTACGATTAATACGACTCTAATTGTGCATTAATAATTTGACCGAAACAAAAATCTAAGTTATATTTTATTGTTTACGAACTGCTGTTGAATAAGCAATAGATTTAAATTATATTTCAAGGGATTTTCTCATTTTACAGCGATGAAATAACATTCATTCACTACTATAATATATTTTTAGTAGATATTATTAATTTAAAATAAAAGTATATTTTTTATGTCAAAAAAAAGTTTGTTTTTTTTTTCTTTGAAATTGCAAATATTTACACAAAGGAAGTTTTTAAGTTTTTGTTTTATTTCAGATTCCATGGTTGCCTTAAAAATTCATGCATTTTCTATTATAGTTCGTTACTGTTTACTAATATCACGAATTCTTTTTTCTATAATTCTCTTAGATACCTACTCAAAAATAAAATAATTTTAATATCTCTTTTTCATTTTTATAATTTTAAAAATTTTCCGACTGAATTATTGTGTGCGATGACCGAAATTCCGTTTCTGTTACAATATCATAATTTACATATCCTACGTTAAACATTTTAAAATATTCCAACTTCGGCGTTATTTTTTCACTTTTATTATTAATTTCACCTTCATAAAATATGCAAACTTCTTAAAGTAAATATTTCTAAAATTAAATGATGTACTTATAATGAGTTTCAACACTATTTTGAAATAAATGAACTAACTGTGCACCGATTCCTTAAACAATTCTACCGTTTAAAATACTGACAATTATTTGTAGTTTACTTTTAGTTAAAATAAATAAAGTAAAAATCAGTCTTCTTTCTTTGTCTTAATCAGCTACGAAATTCCCCACTGATGAAGAAAAAAAAAATGAATTCTGATTAAAATTTTTTTTTTTTAAAATTACAATTTATATATAAATTTAAAATTTTATAATAAGCGGTGTATGAATCAATTATATCTTTTTTATTCCAACATAAAACCGATTTATGAAATTAAAGTTTATTTAAATTTTTAATCTTTCAGATTTTTTAAAAAAAGCATTCATAAATTTATAAATAAAGGATTAAACACAAAATAATTATCGAAAATATTAAAATTCACATTGATTAAGTGATAATTAAAATCCGCTAAGTTGCAAGTACATAAAAATTGTAAATTTTCAAATTAAACAATATCACAACTATTCCAAAAACAGCGCCATCTATCCTGATCTATAAGTATAGTTTTCGTGATTGTTAAATTTATCCATACGTATATTTTTGGCAGAAACTACGTCAAACCAATTCAGTAATTCAATCGTTTTGAACAAGTTTATACTATATTCATTATCAGAGAGACAACTGATGAACTTAATTAAAAAGAACCGTTTAAAAGTCTATTTACATAGATCACTACGGCATGTCGCAGTATCCGTTTTGTCACTAGAAAAAAAAAAAAAAAAATAGTTTTTCTTCCTTGCAGAAACCCATTGTCTAACCTATCAATTGTTGTTCAGAAGCTGATCGGTCAGTTATTGTTCGATCATATTTCATTCGTACGGCCGAACACAGAAGCCGGAAGACATTCAAAAACGAATGACGACAAATCGATAAAATCGATAGTGTGTGTTCGTAAACATATCGTTTTCGTATAATTAAGCAGAAAATGTAATTTTCTAAATAAGTCAGAGAATTGTGAAAAACAATGCAGGCAGTCAAGAAAAAACGCTAATCTTGTTCGTCTGGACTTCAAAAGAAGAAAAAGAAGCGCCAATTTTAAGTTCCTACTAAGTCAATTTTCAGGAAATAATCAGTTTTAGTAAAAAAAAAAAAAAAAAAAAAAAAGCAGTCTCCTCAGAAAGTTACGGCTTTGGGAAAATTTAAACAGAATACGATAAATGTGTTTTTTACATTTTTTTAGCTTTTCGTGTTTTTCATCCAAAGCTATTGCTACGATTGCTAATTTCGCTTTTCTTGTAAACATAATTATTCCATTGAAAACAAAAAAACTGAACTAATGTGTCCGCATGGTCTTGACTGAACGGCGACTGCACTGATGTGTGTAAATGGACCTTAAACAGTAATCAGTTACAGTACTGTACCATAACTAAGCTTAATGCAATTTGGAACCTCATTAGTCGATGTTAAACAGAAGTCATCAAAAGAGTAGTTAATCCGTAATAAAAAACTGGTTATTAAAAAATTAATTACTATAACGGTTAATCGATGCGGATGACAGTGGCACTCTTTAACTTGTACTTAATATTATTAATTGAATGTTTCTTATCTTCATTGTTCTATCATGTTCCTAACTTGTATTACCGTGAACAGAATAGGCAAAATTCTGAAGAAAATGATTAAGGCTCATTTTTGACTCGCGTAAGAAAGTCAAACATACATTAAGAATAACTAAAAAGATGATTTGCTGCAGCGATTACGGCAAGCTTTTCATGTTCACGCGGTACTTTTACGTTACTCGGCAACTGATAGAACTATTAGTACAAGATTTAACACAGAGCGGATTACGAATATTTTCTTCGGACGGGAAAATCGACACTCACGAAGAAACATGTGTAAAATTCGAAATATTTGATACAATTTAATATTACTGAGATTTTGGCAAAAGTTGAGCGTTTTGGTACGCGATCGTTAGAGAAGCGGTAGAAACGGGAAAACACAAGAACTTCAGTAAAGAAGACACGCTTATAAACTGAGTCAAATTTGGAAAACAGCAGACAATTGGGAGAAAATTCAGCGTATTCCTTTTGAAAATGAAAATAGTTCTTTTCTAAACAAATTTCTGGCCACTCTGAATAAGAATTTATCAATAAAAGTTTTAAACGCAAATACTGTTATTTTTTTTTTTTTTTTTAATATAATGATCCGTAAATCGTTACGAAACATTTTTAAAATAAACATAAATCAAAGAAAATATTAAACCTTGATATAATAATTTCCATTATCGGATGAGTACAGTTCAAATATAACAGCGGAACCGTAATCTGGAAGAACGTTCATTGGAAAACCTAATATACGCATTATACCATTGACGCTGGTGTCGTGAGCAGAATGCAAATAAATTTTACTATAATCGCTTCTCGAAATTGTTTTATTTATCTGTTGAACAATTTCGGTAATCAACATACCTGAAATATTTACGAAATTAACGACTCCTTAATACGACGTTTTATTGTTTTACACGTATACATACACGAAATATTACGAAATACACACAGTGTAAAAGTTTTATGTACATAGCTTATTCGGGAATTTAGTGTACGAACACAGTACTACACGTTGGCTGAAAAATAATGTAGGCACACAAAGTGCTTTATTATTATAGCTTTCCAACGAGAAGTCGTACACCTTGGTAGATCAAAAATTCATTCGGCTAGAGTCATTTTTTGAAAAATAGTTACGTTGAACTCTGTGTTACAGATAAAAAGACTACATTTTTTCGATGAAAAATAGCGAATTAAAAATTAATTTTCATCGGATTTGCTATCGATAACAGCAGATTTTTCTTTCATGCATGGTAACGAGGTTAGTAACATGAGGGTGACCGTTCTTGATGACAGGTCTCTTCTCCAGACGAATGCGTCGTTGCGGGTTCTATCGTTTTTGGCGCTACAATAAGCTGCTATAAAACTTCACCAAACGATTAAAAAATGCGGTCAATATCACCTTTCCCGGCAGATTAGTATCGTCGTTTTTTTTTTTTTTTTGGTTTTTCCCCCGGTGAATTTGATTGTTTTCTAAGTGGCACTCTTTTGTTTAATCTCGTGATCGAAATAGCGGATCCAGTTTTCGTCACACATTACTTGTTCTGAAAACTAGAGTCTTTTGCCACAGTCGTAAGTAACCTCGGACAAACATCCGCGTACGATGATTTATATCTGGTTTCGCGCGTAGAATTAAACCAGGCAATTCGTGCCCCTCCACGAATTTTTTTGGGCCATCGAAATATCGTTCTTTCTGGAATGCTTTCGTCTTTATAGGCTTCCTTCATCATGCTAGCCGTTTCAACTGCCAATTTTTTCAGACGTGTATAAAATTCTACCGTACAACGTTGTTCGTTTTTTATATCCATTATTCCAAAAAAACATAAATGCGTCAATGCGACAGGGATCGGCACAATACGTTACATTCAAACTGTTGTACCTCGGCGAATTCTTAACCTAGAACGATGAAACTATTACCACGATAACAATACGAGTTGTTTACATGTAAACATAATTGTCGTCCCGCTACGTCATGTTGTTCGTCTTTATAAACGCTACTGTGTCAGTAAATTCTGGTCAAGCTCTATGTATGTTTTAAAATACTAACTGGTTTTGTTTGCAGTATGTACCGTAAAGGAACTACTAATCGTCTGCTTGAGTGTGATCGACTTAGTCGACTAGCTGCCGAGTAAACTAGCCGGCCAATCAAGTGGTCGTCCAACTAAGGCGAACATTTCAAAACCCTTTTTAAACTACCCGCTGTGTTTTAGTTTATCAGCGCTATAAAAACGTGATTCTTACAAGCTAGTAAATTTTACAATTTCGAAATTAGAAATGAATTATGTTTAACTGATAAAACTTCTTGTTGTGTTTATGTTTACTCTGGTCGCTTTTTCGCGATTGTCCTTGGTAATTAATAGTTTCGAGATGATTTTTTTTTTTTTTTGGAACAGCATTTTATCTGTGATTTATGCGTACAACTTTAAATTTGCATGTTGAACGATTCCAGAGCTATCGAATTTTATTTTATTTTTCATGTTTCCCGAATCGTTGTATTAACGTTTTGTGTATTATTTGCGTATAGAGTTCTCCGGAAAATGTTAGCTTATCTTGTTTTTGTTGATGCATTTATTACAGCTCTGCGAACTGTTAAATCGGTTATAGATGTTTTTTGGTTTTTTTCCATTTAATCTAAAAAATTGTTCGAAGAGTAAGGAATTAATGTACATCGATATGAAAGAAAATTTGTGAATTAGTGTGTCTTATTAATACATATAAGAATCACATTTACACAGCGCGGATATAGAACAAAACAGCAAGTAGTCTAAAAGTGTTTTCGTGATGCTTATTTTCGGCGGACGTCCACTCAATTAGACGGGGTCAGTAGTTTACTCTGCGGCTAGTCGATCACGGCTAAACCATATCCACCCGTACTATAAAGAGTAACAATAACATTTTTCACTAAATACACATCCTGAAATTGTTATTCATAGGTTCCCCTCTGTAAATCGTCATATGCAACTTTAACTTTCTCTGTTTTAAAACTAACATTTTCTATTTATTCGCTAAATAAAGGCCATATAGGCGGATAAGAATGGTAAATTTGCCCTGGAGAGCTGCTATCGGGTTGATATTTGGGTGGTAAGTGGGTATCACTAAAAGAACAATCCTGACCCAAGTTTCAGATCTTCACTCCCTTAGTTTTTAAGAAACTCAATTTTTGTTGAAATGCAGTTAATTTTTATTCCCCATTCAGTATGTTGTAGACAAACAGGAGGGGCATCTTAGAAAAAATGAACAACCCCCTGAGATCATATTTCACTTCCAAATGACACTTTCTAACATTGTTCACGTTTTTTACCAATAAAAATACATGGGCACAAAAATGAAATGGCATTTTTAGATGTATTTTACATCCTAAATAACATATATTTTTTGGTAAAAAAAAAAAAAAAATGGTGGGTCATGGTTAAAATTAGCAAAAACGTAGGGTAAGTGGAAATTTTATTGAAAATGAAGCTGTTTACGGCACAATATTTATATTTCATCTATATGCTGCTTACTTCAATACAAACTATGGACAAGAAGCACCGACTCCCCTGAGCCCTCTTATGGACCTCCTTGTAGCGCCCCAACTCCCTAAAATTGAGTCAAAATGAGCTAATACAAATGTACACTATACTTAGGCAGAATCTCAAGTAAGAATGCAAGAAGTCTAATATATGGAAAGGAATTTATTCATTTCAATACCCAGTAAAAATAAAATCGAAAACACCAATCCTCGTCTCGTTGTCTTCTTCGATTACCACTTCAGTCTCGTCGATGTTGAATAGCCGGTTAAGAGTCTCAACCGGTCTCTCGTTATTTTGGACCGGTAACGGCTATATGCTAAATAATAAATTAAGAGTACTGCGGGGAGAAAAAAGCCGCGTTACATTCTCATCCTCTGGAAAGTACTTCTGGTCTTTCTTAAACATTTATTACAGATACAACACTTTGCCTTATTTCATCTGGAACTCATGATTGAAAATAAAAGTTACACGAAGCAAGGGAAAAACCTGTAATCCTAGATTTTTAGGATGGCCAAGAAATAAAAAATAATAAAAAAAACGCAAGTGATCAATTTTTTTTGCATCTCGGAGGACTCCTCAAGGGGGAGTAGCGGTCCGACAAGATATTTTGTTATAAGCCGCGGAGCAACAATAAAAAAAATACGGGTAAAATCATGGACCACGAAATCCGCCAAAAAATAATGAGAAAAAAATACTGTGTAAAAACGTATATTGTTTTTTCTAGGCTGAAATATGATCTGAAGGGGTTGTTAATCTTTTCTAAGATACCCCTCTCCTATTTGTTTACAACATGCTGAAAAATTAAGAAAATCGGTCAACTTGCGCTTGAGAAAAAAAAATTAACTGCATTTCAGCAAAAAGCGAGTTTCTTAAAAACTAGGGGAGTGAGGGATCTAAAGCTTCGGTCACGAATGTTCTTTGATGGTACCCACTTACCACCCAAATACTAACCCGATAGCAGCTTTCCAAAGCAAATTTACCATTCTATTCACCTATGACCTTTTTGATCGTAAATTTCTACGTTACCAACAAAGACAGAAATGTTTTTTTTATAATACACATTCGGCTTCCAGTGTCAACAATAATCGTATTACGAAGAAACAAAGTTTTAAAATTAAACGAAGTAATAATAATTTAAAAATTTATTACGGCGTATTAAAAACAATGCAACGGAATTAACTGGTTAATAAATACCGATTACATTAGATCGATTCCAAATTTTCTTAGTTTAAGTCCGATGAATTAGCAAGGACCCTTCTTTTAAGAACCTTATAAGATTATAGGCATTCAGTTAATTTCAATACGCAGTGTACATAAATAGTAAAAGTAATAATGGAACAGATATAGTTAACTACTACATGACTGACAGAGCAATGGGGAAAAAAATATTTGTGTACAATTATCGGTGAAGCTTTTTATACCTTCGAAAGATCATGCTAACCAACCTTTCGTTTTATATTCGATGACTATCTATTCGACTATATATTATAACTAGAAAATTTATGATATAAACATACGCCGAAACTAAACAATAAATTCATTTAATTACAAATACGATACGTTAACGAGTGGCTAAATGACTTGATAGTTAACTAAAGCCGGGCCATAAAAAAAAAAACAAAAAAAAAACGGGTGTCTGCATCAATCCACGAACATATCGCATTATATACACAATAAATTTACATTACTTTTTTCGCAAAGAGTCAATCGCTGTTATTTAAATGACATTACGAGTTATATTTATAAAGTGGGTGAAATTGCGAATTTCAATATGAATTTAAAATAATTTGTTATTTAATGTTTCACGTTTAACAGAAAATGATAACTTTTGGAATGTTTTCTATGAAAGGTTGTCAGGTTGTTTGTTACTTTCAACATTTTCTGAAGGCCGAACATTTTTTCCCGCAAACCGATATTGCCACAGATTGGAAAGGCCTTACACGGCAGAATTTAAACTGAAATATTAACGAAGCAGAGAACATATATTACATACCGGAGATTATTCTCTGTAGCTTAAAATTTTCCGCCGTAACTGATATACCAAACTTTATGAAATTTAAAATTTTATCAGAATACACTTGTTCGATCCAGTCAGGCTGCGGTAACTTCATTTTAACCTTAAATTTAAAAAATAAAAAATCGTCAAACACGGAATTCGAAGAGCTGAAATAGCAATGAAGTGAAAATTATTGATAGTAGTATTAATTCTGTACCTCTGTTTGTATCGCATCGCATATCATGAATAATTCACGTAATTTTTTCTTTTCATTAGTTAAGTTCATGTACTTCGAAAAATGATTATACAAAAATTCTGCATTCGGATCGGAAATATTCAAAGAATTTAATTCCTGAAAATACGATGGACACGACTTTGGGTCTGTAAGCATCTAAACGTAAAAGAAATATATCTGAAATGCATGTGAAGTGAAAAAATATAATTACCTTATTCTTAATATAAATATTATTTTACTTCGAAAAACTAACAGAATACTTGTTAATAATAATCGTTTTGTACTTACATAGTATTAAAATAACTTGAAATTATTCATTTTTGGTTACATTATTTTTCAGGTGTTAACTGTTTTAGGTTTACTTTTAATCAATACTTTTAATGTATTGTATTTTATATAAAAAGGTAAACGTTTTTCGAGTATACGTTAACAGTGGTATGTCATATCAAAACCGTAATAATGTGCGTTCTCCTCCCCTCCCACCACCTAAAAAACAAAACAAACTCTTCTGAACGATAAGGTAACGTTTTGTTTTCGTACATTTATTATCTAACCTCTCCTTAATAACATTATAAAGCAATATAGTCGTATTACTTTTCGGATTATTTTTAATAGTAGATTTTAATTTTAAACAAATCTATCTATTTTTACATGAAATTTTTAATTTAATTTTTTTCTTATTATTTCCCTAGTAGTTCTCATAAAAAAAAAAAAAAACAAAAAAAAAACGGTAAAATTTGTTTTCTGATGATAACATAAGGTTTTTTCCCTATACGAGCAACAAATCTTTATGAATTTTTAAAATAATTCGTCATAATAAAACAATTTAGTTTTGCAAAGAAACTTCATACATATTGTTAAGTGTATTGCAATGGGCAAATGGTATTTTTTTTTAAGCTAACTGAAAATTTCACAGAATTTCAGGTGTTGAAAAAATACCAAAACTATTTTAAAAATTTTAGAGAGAGCATTAAATTAAACGGAGTTCGCATAATTTTACATAAAATTTGCAAAAGGATGATTTTTTTTTTTTTACGCTACATCTAAAACATCCGAGTCGAAAATAGTTTTCTCAGACCAAAAATAAACTTTAGCAAAATATAAAAATATATTCATTTGTATTATTTACTTCCGCTTTGCTCCATTATCTGTTAGCGAGATCTGCTCAATTTCCTCAACAGCACTTAGTTTTATTATTTCGTTACGCACCACCGTTATAGAGTTGAGTTTATAGTCTAATCAGTTATTTTTTATAGCAAAAACTGAATTTTTGGAGGTATTTAATTTTACTATCATATCGTAAGTGAAGTTCCGGCGAATGGACCAACACTGTTTTAATTTTAATTTTGTAGGTCTAATTTTTATTGTTTACTTTCCCCAACTGTGATAAAGTGGGATCGAGCATCTTTTAAAATAATCTACAATACTTTTTATTTTCGGTGTTACATTTTTAATTTCTTTCTGCTGTAAATTACTATTCGTAGCTATATTTAGAGAATGTGCTGCATAAAAATGTTGTTGATTACTTTGGGACGTCCATCCGTCAGCTATCACACATATCCGTGCTTCTAGTTTGAATACCGTTTCAATTTTCTCTTTTAATTCAATATATGTTGCTAGTAATAAACTGTATGAAATCGTTTTTCTACTAGGAATATAATATGTCGGACTTAGTGAATTGAATTTCCAAACTCGGGATTGTGAACTGTACTAAACGGATGATATTCCTTTACAATCATTTTTATGTTTAGAATGATAAATTGGAAGAGGCCTCGACTGGTTATATAATCGCATATACTAATTGTTTTTGTAATTTTGTTAATTGGAGGAGGTATTTGTTTCGCTTCAGGTGGTGATATTTCAGATGAATAACATAATATAATTGTTAAATTAAATGTGGTGATAAGCTATGATTCATCGGGTAAATCAATTTCTCTATATATAGTGTGATATATTAAAATGCATTCTTTTCACATAAAGAACAAGCTTTCCGGTTCCATGATGGATTACGTGAAAGTAACAGTAAATTATATCGACATTTAACGGTTTTTTTTTTCTTTTTTTTTTTAATTTTATAAAATAGTTTCACATACTACTCTATTTTTTAAAGTGCCATAATTGCATATTCGAAATATGATACATTATTAAAAGAGCCGTTCTTCTTTCAAAAGCTACGTCTAAATGAAAAAACAGCCATAAAAAAGGCATAATCTGTTACCAACCTTTTTTATACATATAAATAGTCATCTGGCCCACGTTCCTTACGTAAAAAAAGAAATAATTTTAAAAAATTCGAAAATATCATATAGGCTCATACCTTAAATAAAATTATGCCCTCCGCAAACATGAAAATAATTAATTTTAAAATATATTTTCTTTCATTTAGTTTTTTTTTTAGTTCCTACCCTTCTTGACCCAACAACATGATAATTTAATAAATAGAATTAAATAGCCAGGCGGTCAGAAATGGAACTCACAAAGGACAGCAGCAGCGGAACAACTGAAAGCAATAGGAAGGAAAGGATATAGGTTGAGTTAAAGGGAGTAGGAAGACCCAAGGCTAAAAGTTGGGCGTATGGAAGGGAGCGTTTTGTTGAGGAGAACAGAACATTCGAAAACGATATGATTTGAATCACAAATACAAGGAGGCCCAGAAGCATGAAGAGAACAGAAAGGAGAAGCGGACAAAGCGAATCGAAAGCGTGAAGAGGGGAGTAGAGAATGATTGATCTTGAGTCTAATTAAAGAAACAACAGTGGAACGACGACAGACAGGAATAGAATGAAACCAAGGCAGGGAACGAGGAACTGGTTTGGTAAGACGATACTGCGAATAGCGATTTGAGAATAAAGATGGATACATGTTCAGCCAAAGTCTGGAATGATTAGAGCGTGATAGAGAAAGAATGTCTGAAGAAGGGAAAGAGTCGAGGAAAGGACCATTGCGGGGGGCTGAGCGAGTTAAAGAGTCATCTGAGCCATTGCCCCCTATATTGGAATGAGACTAGAACCTATAGAAAGTCTGAGGATGGAACGAGACGAGAGATCGAATTGAGAGAGTGATACTGTCAGAGGAATGAGGAGGAGAGGAGATGGCTTGAAGAATGCGTTTAGAATCGGAAACGATCAGCAATTTGCGAACCCCACTTGTAGAGGATATAAAATAAACGGCACGAAGAACTGAGATTGATTCGGCCGAGAAGATAGAGCAAAAAGAAGGAAGTCTGAAGGACACAGAATGCAAGAACGAAGGAGACATAAACGCACCACCCACGTCATCACTATTGGAACCATCCGTAAAGATAAAGACATGGGAAGGAAAAGAAGAGTCCAGCAGATGAAGGAATTTATAGTTGACTACACTGTGAGAGGAAGAATTAGCTCAGATCGGGAGGGAGGAGAAATTGATAGGGTGCCATATGCTATTAAAATAACGAGAAAAGAAAGGAAGACTGTTATCAACGAGAACGTAGGGAGAAAATTTGGAAAAACGAGCGGCTATGTGCGATAGAATCGAGATTCTATGAGACGCAAAGCGCCAGTGGTTTTTGATATGAAGGTAGGAAGGAATGCGATTGGATGAAACAGTGGAAAGGCGTTTTATCAAAAAGCGATAACCGAGGAGCGAACGACAAATGAATAGAGGTTAAGTGGCAGATTCGGAAAAAATTGCAGGAATGGGAGATTTTAAAGCGCCAACGGCATTGAGCAGTCCTTTTTTTGTCAGCTATTACGCGGCGTCTTATATGTGATGATACCACATCGCTCAGTAAATAAAGGTTTTCTACTGCTGTTGCTTTTAAACATCCTGGTACTAATCGACACGCTTCGTTCAAAGCAACATCCACCTGTTTTAATTTCTTCATTTTTGTACGTAACTCAAGTGTTCAATGGTGAACATCTATGCCATTAATAGAGTGATTAATATACATGACTGAGAACTATTAAACCAAACACAAAGCCTCGGTGGTGGCGACCGCCATTTGAAACGCAGGGAACTTTCAATCTTAAGTAGGCTAAGAATCGGGCATACTTCCATATCGCGTGATTATGTCTTTGAACGTGTCTCTTCTCCACTAACATGCCCTTTTTGATTGCGACCCGTCCTACTGGCGGTCAACCATATACTTAACACAATGCCTCCGAGTACTGACTGTCGCAAGAACCCGTCGAATCAATGTTGACCAATTAGCCTGATTAGCTCCTTTGAATATTGAGGCGTATTAACATAAACAGTCTGAGCAGGTTTACATAAAGTACTTAGACATACGCCGCGAAAGCCTAGCAGTTACAGACGGTGCATGGTACTGTATTAATATTAAAAATACATAAATAAATAAATCTGCTGTCATGCCAGTAACTAAATAATCTTAGTAGTTTTAAATAGTTTAAGTAGTCAAACGATTATGAACAAATATGATCAATTAATAATGAAATAAAAACACAATACAATTGACAGAAATTATTATTTATAAAGTATTACAACACCAACATGTTTCGTCGTAGTGACAAATTACATATTCATGGTATAGCAATTAAATGCAATTTGTTACTACGAAAAATGTTGATGTTATAATAATTTCTGTTAATTGTATTGTGTTTTTATTTTATTATACACAAACACAAAAATGGTTTTGATACTTGATAATCATAACATAAAATGTTTAATTAAGATAATTATAACGCGAGTGTTTAAATTTTTAAGACATGCATTATACACCCAGCAGTTCTAAAATATATAGCCCTGTAAGAAAATAGGACTTCTAAAATTCTTTTAAATAACACAAAAGAAGTAAAGAACCGAAAAAAAAAAAACAACTATAATTTTAGTATAAACCGCGTATTTAAATGAAAAGTAAAAAAATTATTACACAGACCATAAACAATTTAATAATTACCTACGTATGTTTTATCAATCGATTCAGATAAAATAGTAACCGGTTGCCATTTCAATTTTTGGTTCCAAATTTGATGGCCTACAGGTGGATAAAGTCCAGCCAACAATAAAGCTGCACTTTGAAAGCAGCGATTTACTTTTGTCGATACTGCTCTTATATCTGACGATGTATAAATACTATATGGATTAATTAAATCGTAATATCTCAGTCGCATCCTTCTTCCCATTTCGTACAATTGCATTTTACCTTCCTTTAGGAAACAATATATTTTAGTGCATTCATAATACATTAAAAAATAATTTTCCCCCCAATCATCTAGCTTGAAAATAAAAATGGCGAAAAAATATACTAGATCGCATAATTTATTTAAATTAAAATGTATAAATTACCGACTAGTTTTAGATACCGTAATTCGTACTTACCAATATTATAAATTGTTTTTTTTTCAGAAATATGGATAACAGTATCCTAAAATCAGTCGGTGATTTGTATGTTTTAATTTAAATAAATTAGTTGTTTTTATAGCATGTTTATTTATATCTTCATTTATTTTTATATCTTCATTTATTTTTATATCCAACACATTAGGCTCCAAACCTAAAACTCTTTATTCTATGATCTACTACAATAAGCTACTGGTATGCTAAAGAAAAATACAGACCTGGCAGAGATGTATTGGCGAAGTTCTTTTAAAATTAAAAAAATATTACACGAATTGAATACTTACTGTTTGTGTTGATTTTTTATTTAAGGGGGAAAATCACATCAGGAGGCTGATTTTTAAGCTTTTATTTACGGATCTTTTTGATGCGTATAAAATAATTCGGATTCACTCAATTATCGGGATCGTTTTACTCATATAACATTTGTCAAGTCGCTTCACCGTCCATCGAGAAGGTCGTCATTTCTATCATTCGCTCTTCATAACTGTTAATTCATCACCATGAAAATTTAAATTAGGAATAGTGAAAAATGATTCGGAATTCCGCTTGAGTACCGACCACTTTTGTGCTCATAATATCGTAATGAATGCAAATTTCGTTTTGAAACACTGGGAACATATAATTTAATGGTTCTACAGTAAATTTGTGGCATAAAAAAAACAAAAAAAAAAACGTTTTTTGAAGGTTCTAATGCGGTTCTTCTTTTAAAATAAACTTTAAAATATGATATACCTTGTAGTCTACCATATTTTGCCCGGGAATCCGATTCAACGGAACCAAATTTCATCACCCACGTTGAATAATAGGATGACACCATAAATAAGTATATTAATTATTTTAACTGATGTGTACTACAAAAAAAAAAAAAAAAAAAAAATTGAAATGTAATATAAAACACATTAGGAAAATATACCATTCTTATTCTTAACTGAAACGAAAGGTGCAGCTAAAGATATGTTTTATTAACGGGTGTTAGTGAATCTAAGTAATAACATATTTAATTGGAAGGTAACACGGACCATCAAATTTATAAAAATCATTAACTGTGAGACGAAATAAAACTTTTATAAAACCGTCATTGATAGAATAACAACTGTTTACGAATTTGTTTAATTAAAGATATTTACGCATCCTTCGTTTTGATGCTACCATTGATTTCCCTGTAAATATATAATTAATAATTATATGAAAAATAAATAAGTCTAACGAATTATGCGTTTTTCTTCGACTTAAAAGACAAACACCGGTTTGTTGCAATAAGATTTCAGCGAATCCAACGGCCGTCATACTTTGAATGTTTGAAACATATTGTATAGTAATATTAAATTATTATCGTAGTCTTTGATTAGATAGTAATGGCTGAACCGTAGCTTGTAGATAGCAAAAAAAAAAAAAATCCTTTGAAGTTTCATTGTTCATAAAATAACGAAGTGATGGGAAGTACTCTATTAACTTAAAATCGGCATAAAAAGGAAGTTCGAAATGAATATTTGCATTTTGATTTTACCCAAATTCATCATATCAGTAAACTTAATTTAAGAGATTTTTAAGTTAAAATATTTTTTTTTTTTTTTTTTTTTTACTTTGTAATCCTTTAAAATATTTTGTACAACTTGAAGTAACTACTTGAATGATTCTAGAGTGATCTTCAAAAAATAACAGAAAAGAAATCATGATTTTTTTTTTCTTTTCAGTTTCAAACTAAAATAATATTAAGCATATGGTTTAAGTTGAGAAATTTTCTATCTAAAAAAATATTATGCGTGGTGAAAATAATACCAGTTTCATTATTATTATTATTGTACCATCAAAATAAACAATACTTGTTTTCACATGAAGAAAAAGTTACTTACACAAAACGGAGAATATACAGAGATTAATTGGTGCAAAGTACAATAAATATAATTCGGAAGGTAATAGTGATTACTATCAGGTAATCGCTAACATTAATATTTTTACTTTTTTATAATTACGTAGATTAAAAGATTAAATAAAACATTTAATACTACGCATTTTTATTTTAACTTTTGGAAGAATAAAAAAAACTTTCAGCTATCCCTTTATCTACGAAGGGCGTCCTAAAAGTTTCCTTACCCCCATAAAAATTCAACAAATTACACAAAAACCTAAAAAGATATATATTTATAATAGTTGGGTTCTATTTATTTCTCTATATCATTTTTACCGTGCTTCAAACATTTGTCGTAGTGTAGTATGAGTTTTTCCATCATTACTTGGTACGAAATGCCGTCAAATTTTAAAGACGTTCATGCTGAATGTGTGCATGCATCGGTATTTTGCTTTTTTTTCTTTTACGCAATTTTTTTAAAGTTCTGTCGTAAACTGCAGCATTAATTGTTGCACATTTTGGCAGATATGCTTCGAGAGTAATTGAAACAAAAGTTTTAATTAAAAAACGAAAAACACTTTTTAAAAAATCATTTATAGATTATATTTTTGATGTACAATTAAATTTTGCGGCAAATATGTATCTAATTGGGAAAGTTATTGGTTTTGCCAATAGAGTTCACAGTACAGTTATCTCGTTTATTCTTAGTAATTCATATACCGTTATATTCAAATAAAATAGCATATAATTGTAAACCTTCAAGTTTTATGCATACTTACTCTTGTCAACTGTCCTAAACCGTCAGGAAAATACTTTTTATCGTTGTTCCGGTCATAACTCATGAATGTGACTGGTGTACGAATTCCATGACGAAATACCTGCAGTTATAATTATAAATCATATTATGCATAAATTAATGGTCTAGCTGCATAAAAAAAAAAAATAAATGTTCATACTTAATTTTTAAAATTGGTATAACCAATTCTGTCACACTGTTATTGTTTAAATGTAGGCCATATATTTCGTATTATAAATTCGGCGAGGCAAATTAATACAATTAAAAATAAAATATGAAGAAAAAAAAATACAATTAATTAGGGCAAGTGTGCAGGACAGCGTCACCAGTTCATTCTTGGTCGAAATTTTAACTAGTTCATTTTTGGTCTTATTCATGGCGTGTGAAATATTTATAATTTATAATTTAAATTTAAATTAAATCAACAATTTTTTATTTGTAAAAATTTTGTAATGTTTCAGAAACAGTAATTTAAAAGTTTTAAAACTGAAAAATAAATTTACCACTTAATGTAAAATTTAATATCAAATTTATGATTACTTTTTTAAAATTGAAAGTAAATAATTACATAATTATTCTTATAATGTGCCTTCATTTTAAAGTTCAATTAAAACGTTTACAATTAGCATTCAAGAACACATATATTAAAGTTGCAATGATACAGAGATTAGCTTGACCCCTATGCAAGTATAGTATGTAAAATCTTGATGTGTTGCACAATTTTTTACCTTCTTTGATACTTGGAATCGTTAAACTGTTTCCCTTATTTCATAAATAAATTACCAGTTTAAAAAATCAATTTTCTAACAATATAATAATTTAATCACAAATTTATAACAACTATTCTAAAACTAAAAGTAAATAATTTCACTAATTATTCTCAAATTGATCCACAAAATTATTTAAATTATTAATATTAACCCTTTCAGTCATAATGTCCCTCTAGTAGCAGAATGTATAATTTTTATCACTTGTGTTATAAAATCATTTTATCTCAATAATTTCTAATGTCTTTAGGAACATCTATAGATTATAAATGTTATTCTGTGCAAAGTTAAAAAATAAATTGTTTTTGTAATACATAGTGATTTTATATTTTTTTTTATCAGATGTTTGTTTTTTTATTTAAATTCAGCGGCGCTTTTTAAAGAAAACTTAAGATGAAAATTATATGAAACAGTAAGTTAAACAGCTAGTAATTAATTATTAGAGTGATTTAAATTATTTTAGTAAATAATAGTATGTGAATTTTCTAAAAATTGGGTTTCTATATATGGAACATATTTAACTTATGGATGTATTTGTATATTACAAATTATATCCAAAAAATGTAATAAGCAGTGCATTACACATATACATATAATGATTTTTTTGTTGTTGCAGATATAGGAAATATTTGTGATTTAGTTGAATATATTATAGAAGCAGAAATTGATATTCCAGATGTGTAGGAATTAACAAAAAAAGATTTCATAGAAAGTAATAGCTTTACAATAAAATAGGATGTCATTTGGAAAAACAATATAACATATATTCCACATGGAATAGATTGACCACAGTAACCTACACAGATGTTTAGCTTAGTAGAACCATTAACTTTATTCCAAAAGTATTTGACAGATAACATATCTTTAATGACAGATATGGCGAATTTGTATGCTGCACAAAATAATTTTGTATGATTTCCAGTCACAAATTTATTACAAGTTACGAAGTTTGTAAGAATATATATTTTGATGGGAAATTTTAATTCTCTGCACATTTGCATGTACTGGGACGCACACATGATAATTACTTCATTGTATGATAATAAACTTGTGACAACGGCTTTAAATTTTATTGGGACAGGGAATATTGACTACTATATTTTTTGGTAAATTTGTGGCTTAAATATAGGGAGCCGGCTGAAATGTTAAGTGTTTCAGAAAAACAAATATCAGACCTAATTACTTTTAGGCAACAAGCTGTAGAGAAATCAGCTACCCGACAAACAAGGTCGTCCATCAGATGAGTTTGAAGAATTTCCTAGACTCTCATTTTTATGAGAAATTATTAATTTAAGTTGTGACAAATATGAACATTTCCCAATGTATGATGATAAAAGTGAATGGATGATATGTAAAATTCCCCGATGTAATAAAAAAAACCGATATTTACTGATAGAAATGTAATATGCATTTATGCTTTATGAAAAATAGAGATGTTTTAATGAGTATCATAAAAATAATTATATGTAAATATGCACATGTAAATACACTTCTTTTTATTATAAAAATAAACATTCTTTTAATAAATTATATATATGGGGGGTAGACATATTTTTATTGTTTATTGGTATGATTTTTTTTTGTAGTTTTAAATTACAATTTTTAAAAAATTTATACTGTATTTTTATGTTTATTGTAATAAACATATGTAACATTTATTTTCAATCAAGTAATTTTGTTCCATATATATAGCACAAATTTTTTCTAGAAAATGATAAAAGGTAGGAGATTTTTAAAAAGGGTAAAATGTTCATAGAATTCATATTGTGTACAAAATTTCAGATTAAAAAAAAAAAAAATGGTGAAGTGTAGCTAAAAGGGTTTTGTTTGTAATATTTTAAAACCTGAAAATTAGTTTTTTTTTTAATTTCAGTAATGTAAAATAAATTTAGCGATAGGTGAGTAATGAACTAAAGAATGACAACGTCGTATGTAAGAATATGAACTAAAAAGCCAATATGAACTGGTGACGCTGTTCTGCATCTTTGCTAAAAAAAAAAAAAATATATAGCTTTTAAAAACGGTAAAAGTGAGAAAAGCAAGACACAGAACATTACTTAGCCAAAATAGCGTTCGTAACACTGAACTATATAAGGAAAAATTAGAAAATTAAATAATAAGTGAAAATTATGCAGATGGGAAAAGGAGCTGTACCATAATATAAACAAAAAAGTGAGATTCAATACTAAATAATGTCAACCAAAGGATAACAGATGATGGGAATGATTTTGAAATGCATACGAATAAATACAATATAGTTTATTACATTTAAAATGCAGTGAAAGCTCATAGCGTAGGAAAAATCAAAAATGTACCGTTTATTTTATTTTATAAACAGATAAAACAACTAAAATAAACGTAATTTTTTTTATTTACCCGACAATACTACGAACACTCTTTGTTACACATATATATAATTAATGCTTTAACAGTTTAACATCATCATAGAAAACCTGTTTAACGCTTATAACTCTTGCTAGCTGAAATATTTGTATTTTAAAAGTTAACTGCCGATTATAATACCGAAATGCTGTTTATTAATGTCATAAGAGTATCTCATTCGACTGTTTTTCTTTTTAATTCAAAATGTAAACTCATGTACTGAGTTAAAATTTGTTAAACAAATCTAACAGATTTAAAAAAGAAAATATTGACAGCATATGAACAGAGTTCTTTTATAACGAAAATACTAGTCTGTGGTAACGTGATTCGTGCACTTATTAGAATATTTTTATTTTGAAAAATAAACACCGGTAACGAAAAGAACCAAAAAATTAACTAATTAAGAAAGTTATATGTAGAAATTGTAGTAAACAAACCATAAGAACTTGTTCCAAATTCAGCTTATTACCCGATTTATCAAAAACATCTTCTTTTTTTATATTAATATTATAATATCCTTGAAAAAACCAAACTAGCGTAATAGCAATTAATATAACTGTAAACGTTATAACCGATATTTTAAAATTATACATTTTCATAATAAAAATAAATATCACAAAGTTATTAATATTAACGCGTGAAATTTGTCTGCCATTTAATTACACTACTTTCTATTTAATCATATATTTTGCTGATTTTAAAGTATAATGAGCATTTATCTTATCAATCATAGATGGTTACAATACTCGTCATACTGAAATTTTAAAAGGCCTTGGTTTAATATAAACACCGAAGCCTCGAAAACATCCAAACACTGACTGGTCATTTATCGACATCGAGGCAACAAAATACGAGACTTTTAATTACAGAACTATAATTATTAATAAATAAATACACAAATAATGTAATACGAAATATTAAAATTTTATACGTAATGTGTTGAATAAAATATATATTTAAGGAACTAAAGAAGCATTTACCTTAAAATTAATAATTAATGTTACCTTTATTAAAGTTCATCAAATAATCCTTTTGTTCACAATGTTGCCATTTGACAATATCAACTAATACGACATGTAAAAATATCTAAATCTTATTAGGCATATTCTTTGGCGGAGTTTGGATACATCATCTTCGGTTTTTTCTTACCCTGTAAAATATCTCTAGTTATTTTGGCTGTTACCTTTTGCTTATATTACTACTCTATTTGGAATAACTTTAAAGTTAAAATTTAGTTAATATTATCGATTTTAAAAATCGATGCCGGCGTAAGATTTATTGCAACGCTAAGATATATACCGCGTTTTTTCTTAAAATTTTGTCATGGTTAAGCCACAAAAGACATATTCAATTAAAATGGTTTAATTACAAAATTTTATTTATGCGATATGAAATTCGAGCCAACAAGCTTAAAATATATTAGATAATAACAAAATATAGTAAACCTCTATAATCATTAGACTAAGCATTTATTTGCTGAAATACATAACGAATGTGTTTATATTATACAAAAAAAAAAAAAACTGCGACCGTATTTTCCACTCAGTATTGAGAATAAGGATAATTTTAACGAAACGGTTAATTCTATATTAACAAAAGAATATTTGAAGAAAAAGAAAATTTCATTAGTCATTATGGTAGTTTAGTATCTCGAGTTCCGTTTTCTTAACAGTTTAATTGTTTATCAAATAATCACTATTGGTGAACTAATCGATCTTTTACTATCTCTTTAGAATAACAATTTTAAGATGTTTCAATAATAATCTAATCGTAACTTTCGTATTATTAATTCAATATTATTGCACCACTATTAAAACCGCTTTATCGTTTTGTTGCGCCACCAAGTATAGTCGAATATTAAAATGAATTTAATAAAATCAACCTCTTTTCTTATTGTTCCAATTGCACTCATCATAATTTTCAATATTAAACCTCGAAAATTTACTATTCTGAAAGATTTCAGATACTCGATTGAAGAACAAGTCATTATATTCGCACACATAGACGATAATAAAATTAAAGATTACTTAATGACTCCAAATGAAGTTCTTCAAAACCCTCAAACTGTCATTGCGGCCTCAAAGGTTAGCAATAGCCGCGTTATTTTTTACCTTGCTAATAAAAACATACTCGACCCTGTAATCCAATTTGGCACCTTCCGAACGGATAACAATTTTATCGTGTCAATTAAATTATGACTACTTTTTTGGCTCGTCATGAAATCAATAGACCATTGCCTCCCCGCTTATAGATTACGCATTAAATGATAATGTTATTGCTTATTGTTTGCAATAAATTTAAATAAACTAATATTCACCGAAGAAGAATAAATACTGGATACTATAAGGAAAATACATATTACGAAATGTTAAATCATTGAAAAATTCTATTTGTTTATGTTTGTATTGTGATAAATTCGAGTTTCTTGATCACTGTTCTAGAAAGCTAATGTTAGAAATTCGATTTTTCGTTACTTCGGATCTGTTTCTGCGTCAATGTTAAAATTCAGGATGATCTTTCTGTTTCAAGAAGCCATTTGATAAAATTTTATTAGAATCTCGTTGTTTCAGAATAATTCCCTTTAGATTCCTAATTCGAGATTATTAAATTTAGGTTCCTATGAAAATTCTTGACTACCGAACTCTATTGAGGCATTATTAGTCTTTCTTTACGCTAGTTGGTGAGCAAAAATAATCAAAATGTAAAAAATTTAAATGAGCGAATTTCCTCACAAAATCTTTGTAATTTTTTGTGGCGTTCAAATCCCGGAATAATTCTTACAAAGGAAATCCCCGCAATTTCGGTTCAGTGTCTTTTCCGGGGAAAAAAAAAAAACGATTAAAAAAATAGCTAAATCGAAATGATAACATATGTATAACCGGGCAAATGAAAAAATATATATTTTTTTTATCGCGGATCTCTTTATTATTTTAAAAACTATAAATAAACACAAGCAGTTCCGGCCACTCAGTTAATACGATTTTTAATTGTCGCGAATTACACCAATTTATAGAAAAAAATCTAGCATGTAGCTATACAAAAACACAGACGTGGGCGCGGCTTCTAACTGAAAAATAGAACAATGTAACTAACGCGCATTAATAACTGCAACGCTGAATTTGCAACTGATGAAAAATACGACGGCGGTGGGCAGATCACTGATCATAAAATTACCCGAATTCACTGTAAGGCCTGGAAACTATAAAATTCCTCGCTGATCAGTTGCGGCACTCCCAAAGCACTGAACTCTATTTTGTACATACATATGTGAACACACACATTAGCCTATTCTCAAAACTTGAGTCTATCCGTCAGGTCGTATGTGCACTGCAATGTTAGAGTAGAGACATGGGGGTCACCAGCGGTGGCAGGGGGGCAGCTGCCCCTCCCTCCTGGAGCTTTGAAACTTTTTAATCAACCGGCCATGATGAGTATTCATAGGCGCGTAATCATGGACAATTTGCCAGAAACCCACGAAAATTATATTTTAATTAAGATTTTATTTTTGTTTAATAAAATATTAAGCCTTTATAATTTATAAATTTTATTTTTCCTATAACTCATACCCTCTTTCTATCATCTCCCCCCCCCCCCCCCTCGCGCTGGTTCATTGGCTGGCGACGCCCTTGAGTAGAGATACACATACTTATAGATCACATATGAATTTCTTAAGTAACTTATTGGTATCTGAATTGGCAGTGGCGACTATACCAAAATAAAGTGCGCATATGATATAAACGGGATTAATCAATTAATTTCTTTGTGATCCTGATATCGGGTTTCATATGAATGTTCGACCTTTTCTGCTGAACAATCGTCCTTCTACTCTTCTCTATTAAAACTCGGTATCCCTCCTACTCCCCTTATTTTATCTTATATCCTTAAATGTTTAAGAATATATATAGTTTTATTTTCTCTTTCTTCCCACTTCTTGGGTTAATGTCCTCGTTAATAAACCTATTAAAAGTAAAATATAAAAAAAAAAAGAATGACACGATCAGTCAAGAGGGACGGATATTCTAAGAAGGCATGATTGGGATCACAAACATCTTTGTGATTATGACAGTTAGAGTCGGGTGTTAAAACGAAAACGAAAATATAAGGAAGGTAATTGAATATGATTAAGATGTAAACGAATAATAGAGAAATAGAACGCTGTAGAGTAAGAAGAAAATCGTATAATCAGGGGTGGGTAGCAGTGGTAGACTAAGCCCGCAGAGACCCGAGGCGGCAAAGCTGAATGAGGCCCCCAGTTTAAGAAGTTGGTGTAATTTTACAATCATTGTATTCAGTATAAGTGTTTATATTTATTTAGTTAAAATCTTGCAAGTGAAATTTAAATTCGACTTAAATAAACATACATAGAATATGGATATGGATGAGGAAATTAAATACGAATCGATCGGCAAAAAAAAAACAATTAGTAAAAATAAAGTAATAGTTGGTTTTTATTTTCAGTAAATATGTAGCTATTATAGCATATTATATGTGTTCTCGTGCCTTCATTTTACTGAACTCCTCAATAACTTCAGTGAAATAAATTTATTTTGGAACTTTTCTTTTAATTGAAAGCACGCACATCACTATCTATATTATCTATAATGATAAGAAAACCTTTAGCAAAGGGCCGAGGATAGTAAAAAAAGATACAAAGTGCAATACATAAGTGAAACTGGAACGAAAACTGTATTGACATTAGAAAGATTAGCAGTAGTAGTAATTTTACGAGTATTTTAAAAATTGTAAATTACTGGTACAGGCTGTATTTATTTATTCGTGTTTTATCTGTATGGGATGATATTTGTATAGGACCTCCTAACTCGAAACCACCTCTTACATCGGTACTAAACATATTTTTAAAGCTTTGTTTAGGATTTGATCAAGGGAATATGGACGCGTTTGGAGGCCCCCAGGACCATTGCCCGGGGCGGGCCGCCCCTTCCGCCCCCCGGTAGTCCGCCGCAGGTGGGTAGAGAGATTCGATTGGGTGGTTAGGTAGAAGGAAAGTTTGTTGGAAAAAGGAAGATGCACAACCAAAACTAATTTTTGAATTTTAACTATAAGGGCAACACAAGTTGGAAGTAGGAATTTTACTGAAAGAGAGGCAGCGGTGCCTCTCTTTCAGTAAAATTCCTACTTCCATTTCATTACCATCAATGCCCACATGGTAGGGATCCTTGAAAAATCGACATGGATAGAGCGAAGAGCGGGAAGACTATAGGTAAGGGATCGAATACGAAGAGTGACAAAATCGTAGGAATAATTAGGAAAATGTTTTAAATCCATCAATTTTAACTAAAACTTCTGTTTTGTCAACTGTAATTTTTAAGTCCCGTTTCCGAATTTACTGAATTTGGACCAACTTACAAAGGTGTAGCGCAGGACTCGATTTTCGATCCTTTTTAATATTTATATTAGCTCTTTATTTTGTCTTCAGTTTATAGTTGATTCACATTTACCGTTTTTTGTTGATGATCTTCTTGTTTATAACATAAATAACAACATCGTGAAAGGTATTCAAGATACTCAATTAACAGTGTTTACATATAATAAAGTGTTCATTTTACTGCCAAAGTCGATATCAACCGTTTTCTACACTGGACCTTATCACTTACAAACAAAATGTAATGGCAGGAATATACGTCTATATGAAGGCCTCTGTTAAATATTTAGGGACCTAAGCTTGGATACTAGGTTTATTTGATTTAACCGTATTCAAGTTCTGTGTAACCAAATTACTAATATTCTTAACCCTCTTAGGTCTGTTTATAATATCATTTACGAAGATTCATCAAATTTCTTTTTAACTGAAATTATTTTCTTAAATGCATCTTTTCATAAATTTATAAAATAATTTACAACTTAACCTATTCTCGTCGATCTTCTTATTGCGCGTCAACTCTATCGAAGAAGTTGTTGTATACTGCAGAAAGTTTTTTTATTACAATTAACTAACTCATTCGCTACCAAATGCCATTAGTCGCGAATCTAGAAATCTGATAACAATGGTGTAGAAACCAATGAAAATTTTATCTCGCAAGATTCTTCCTAAATAGAATTATAACCAAATCGTCAAAATCAGTCTCTTTCACGCAAATACTAATAAAACCACAACTGTCCCTTAATGAATAACTCTACAATTACAAATCGGGAATCGACTAGCCCTACTTAAAATATCCGACCCAAAACTCTATCATACACTGTAAAACTTTTTAAATATTTCTTTAGGTCCGACTTCTAAAATGCATTGGGAAAATCCTTAGACGAAACGCTACGAATCCTCCATTAATGAAGAATTAAACTTCTTCATTTACGTTTCTGAATCAGAACTCACAACACCTAATAAAATCACCAGTAAGTTTAAAACAGGTAATTGAATTTGTTAATGTTCTTTACAGCCAACTTGATAACAAGTGACCTAAGCCGAAGGAAGAGTGGCTTGTACGCTAGAAACTACACTGCAAACTACAAACATTTCTGAACATATCGTTCTTCTACAAGAATCTTATTCTTCAATCATTCATCTATCGAAGACTTTTCTCAAAGTCTAGAGAAAAAAAAAATTATCGAATCAGCATCAATATCCATTATTTGCAAAAGTTAATGCTAATTAAACTATAAATAATTCCTAATAATATTAAAGGCAACAGTTACTCTTCTAAGTCGGAACTGCAGAAGGATCTACAATAATTTGACACACTTTCAAATTTTACAAGCTGCGCCCAACGCGGTTCTCCATTTTAAACTTCAAGCAGTTGTAGCCACAGATTATCTTTCTTCGTTTTTAACAAGATGTTCAATTTACTCCTGTCATTAGCCGAAGCAATAACTGAATAACAGATCGACCAAATTTTCAGTATTTCACCCATGGGAGGGGGGATTTCAACGTACATTTTCAGTCCGGAGGAAGTTCGCTTTTAATACAAAAGGAAACATATCAGAAAATATAATTTCTGATTTGGATCCCCGCTTACTCTTAAATAGCTGCTCACTATATATATATTTTTTAAAAAACTTGGTCGACGTTGAATCTTATTATTACGTCTTCAGAATTAGCCAGCTATTTACAAGTATATAATCATAGTAACCTTGCAGGAATCGACTATTTTCCTTTCCCGATTCTTTAGTGCAAGAATATTTCTCAAACCACAGCGCACGAATCCACAGATCGAACTATCAAAAGACAAAACTAATTAAATATTATCATTCCTTTTCTTAACACATAATACCAAATACACCACCAGATTAGGAAATTACTGCTGTGTAATCCATACATTCACAAAAGAAATAATCGAGGTCAAAAATATGCGTCTATTCGGAAAACCCCTAACCAATCTAGACTCATGGTTCCTTAGTGGGAAACTGCTTGCTCTTCTCTAAGGAGATCCAAAAGAAAACTCTGAAGAAATTAAAAACTAATCCATCACTGGAAAATGATATTAATTTGTAGAAAACATGAGCTCGGGTGTCAACTTTATATTAAAACAAGCCAAAAGGAAACCATGGCAAACAACTTAAGCTCTACAAATCTTAATATATTTACTGAAAAAGTTTGGAAAAAAACGAAAAGCATATATGGACTTGAATTATCCTACGAGCGTATTACGAAATAATAACTAGTTTTGTCAACTTTTTAGCAGAATACTTAAATGATTACGCCGTCGCAACGCCTGTCCAAACTTCCAATCAACCGTAATAATGGCTTTAACTTTTATTTCAATCATCGAATCTAAAATACTACAATAGCTTAATCAGGAAAAACAAACTACATTCTGGTGATTTTTACAGGTCAATGCTTCAAAACGCCCCGTCATATATCGTCAAAAAATTATTATCAATTGATAACACAATCTGAACAACTCACACGTTCCTCGTACACTAGGGTGTATTCGAAATTATCCAAATTATAATAAATTAGAGCCTGATCGCCTCTAAACTCGGTACCGCGATTAATAAAGGTTAAATTTCTGTAAATATTGATTTCTCAATACCGCGTCTCCTCTCTGCACTCATCAAGAATCCAGGACGGAACTTCTTACGTACACCCGCCTGTCATCGAGGACCACTGGAAAACCCGCGGTCGCTGTAGTGTTACGTCACATTATTTTAATTAATCGTTTTCTTTTATTATTTTGTCCATATCATTAATTGCGTTTTTTTTAGCGGTCGGCCGTTCTAGAAAGATAGCCGTAGGTTCATTAAAATATACTTTAAAAATGAATTTCGTTTATGATAATTAATAATAATAATAAATCAAATAATTAAAATTATAATTTTAAAATCCACCAGTTCAATCGGGTCTCGTGGTTAGAGCATCCCTGAGGGATTGAATAAAACTGATCGTAACGTTTCATTCGGCATCTCTGGTGGGGATCTAAATTCATAAACGCCTATTTAACGTTTCAAGCTAAATTTAAAACGATGTTCTTTGTTTGCAGACGATATTGTAGCCTTTGTTCTACGTTCAAACGTTGAGCTGGGAAAAGTTCTGGAGCATACAATAAATCACCTATTGTTATAGATATCTAATAATGTCTTCCATTTTTCACCAACAAAGACAGCAGCTATGCATTTCTGACGTGCCCATCGATGCCTTTACAAGGTCAATACCGACGTGCATAACAAAATAATCAATACAGTCAACTTGACGAAATACCCGCGGGGTGGGGGATTTATTGTTACAAATTAACGTGGAAAATTCACTTAAATTGTATTCAACAAAACTGTCCTAGACGTATAAACTCATTCGTCTTTTATCTTTCATCGGTCTGTCTCGTTTGTTATTAAAACTTTCGATTTGATTTTTATAAATCTAGGTATATATAACTACCTCGGCTATTGCGGTGCCAAGAACCAGAGAAAATTATGGTAGACGATTTAGTCCCCATTGCATGTTGTAAACTTCGAGACTGCACAAACAAAGTCTAGTTGATTAACAGTCGGTGCAGTATGGCTTGCAGAGCTGGAAACAACATTTAAGATAAGGTAGCTCTAGCAGCCATATTCATCATCCGTTCATTATCTGGGATCCGCATGAGATCAGGAACCCATAAAAATGTTACATGGAAATTTAATATATAATCTCTTTTACTTTAGTCGCTAAGGAGTCCCTATTGCTTGCCTACTTAATAGATAAAATCTCCATTCTGGACAAGTAGTTTTTCAAATTGTTATTACTACATATTCACTGTAGCTCTTAACATTTTACATATTAATTCATGTCTTTTGTTTAGTAAGATAATCTTCGGTAACATAGAAATTTGGATTCTTTTGCTTTCTACAAATAAATATGATATGAAATTTTCCACGTATCTAGGTAACACTGAAGTTGGTGGTGTTAGCGTTTTTTAATTTCTTTTTTAGCTAATCGTTTCATGTAGTCAAATTTTAACAGCCTGCTGTGTTTACATTTAATTTATATTCAAAACAGTCAACATTAAACTTTGAAGGTACTGTGTTTCTTCTTCTTTAAAGAGACTTTTGTGTGCGTTAATATTTCGTCTTTTTTTTACCACGTTTTTATTAATTCCATTTCGTGTCTGTCTGTTCGGGTTGAATTTTACAATCGATTATTTTAATATAATTTCCTGGTAAACCATAGACTTGAAATTTTGAACATAGCTCAGAACTGGATGATAATACATTATCATATAAATATAGTAATTTATATATTAGTATTTATTAATAATATATGGATATTAATCAAAGTGACGTTACCAACTGATTGTAAGGCAGGCTTATTTCCGAATTCTCTTTTGTGCGGATCTCCGTATACGAGAATACGGTCTCCCCTACTCGAACAGTTCTGCCCTTCTTACACTGCTACTTGCTTTCGAATGTGTTTTCACTCTTTCTCTCTCTCTCTCTGTCTTGTAGACTCTTTTCACGATAGACATAAGCACAAGCAGTAAGAGTGTGTCGACGAGTGGCTCGCATGCACGTTTAGTGAATGTGTTTGTCATGCCGATATGGTCTTACTGCTTGTGCTTCTGCCTATGTAATTTTGCCACATGTTTGAAATTGACTGCGAAATTTCGCACACATAAGACTTAAAATCAGAAAATAATTATTTCAATAAAACAAAACTTTTAAAAACTACGTTTTTAGAATGGTCTAAAAAGTATAAAATAATATTTCCTAGACCCATTCAAATTTATAGCACCATATAGATTGCCTCGAAAACTGGTGAGTAAAATTTAACAGCTATAAAAAAAACCTGTAAGATTTATAAATCGAAAAACGTGGAGCGTGAGCAACAGTTATTATTACCGCGTGTCCGGTCGGCGATATACGACAGCTTATCCAATATTTTATAAATTTTATTAAGTTGTTATCAGTGTCACCATATAAGCTTCCAGGTTCATACTTGTCGCTAAGGAGACATGTAAATAGATGATTATAATATTGACAATCGACCACAGTCAGATCGATCGCTATCGGATATTCACCACTTATAAAGATTATATTTTGTGCGCGCAGTTCCACTTTTCAGTCTATTCAAGGTTTCCAAAGATTGTAACTTAAGTGATTCCCGCTAGGCAATGCTTCCGTCTTTGGTCTACCGTTTGATTTTATATTCTATATGCGAAGTCTTCCCTTTTCTGCAGTACATGTCAGCTCCTCGACCTTTCGTAGGAAGCTGTTCCTGGATTTTAGTCTTGTTTTGTCGTTGACTGCTTTAAACCTTTCATTTTTTGTAGCTACCTCCCGTCGTCGAATTTCTGGACGAGCAATACCGCTAAATTCGTAAAGTTTTGGTAGTCCTGTTGGTCTTAGACGTCCAGTTATTCGCCTGCATGTTTCGCTTAAAGAGTGTAGAGTAGTAACTGTCATTAAGAAAAATTACACAACAATTCATATCACTTGCAGTACAAAAAAATTACAAGTGACTCAGGTGAACTATTTATGCATCAATTATCGACTGCTTGCACTCCAAATTTTTTGTTTTATAAATTTTACAAGTAATTTTATAGATATTAAAATTTACTTACCAGTTTTTAAGACAATTTATATGGTGTCATAAATCTGAATTCATGTAGGAAAAATTATTTTATACTTTTTAGTCCATTTTAAAAACGTGGTTTTAAACATTTTTTTAAATTTAAATAATTATTTTATATAGTTATCCTTTTATATGTATACGGTTAATCTGAGTTCGGATTCCGTTAATTAATTCTAACAGATCGTTTTTTATTTCATTACATAATTCTTGTTGAACGTTTATAAGAACCTTTATCATTTCGTTTTTGTTCATTTTAATATATTTTACAAGCTGAATTGCGGTAAAGTAAATATTTAATTCGTGATATTTAATAAATATTTAGTCGCAAATTACGTACATAAGATAATAGTAAAGGAAAGACCAGTGTTTGCTTGTCTGTAGCAGATAAGACTATCTGACATAATGTACAACAAGATAAATTACTTGACAGCAGTTCTTCAAACTCACTTGTCTTGCAAACAACTGACAATGTACAAATAAAAAAAAAAAAAAATCCTTATTATAGATTATTTTGATAGCTAATTTTTATATATGCTTATTACAAGTCGAAAATTTCTTAAACTTTAAGAGTTTCATAAATTATTTTAATTTGATCTTTGCATTAATTACATAAACTTTTATATATATACGAGTATATATATATATATATATATATATATATTTATTTATTTATTTTTTATTTTTTGATCCGGCTCTCGCTCTTTGGCCGGTTTAGTCTTAATATTTGAAGTTATTACCGATTATAAACTGTATTTGAATTTGATTTTCCATGATGTATTCATACAGTCGACCATACTTCTATATAGAGGATTCCATTTCTTTGATACCTCCTTTTCAAAATTAGATCTGCCGACTCTGTTGAATTCGCGCTGCCAGACCATATGATCTATAAAGCATTCTAATCTATATTTCGAGCAGAATGTTTCGGGACCCGGCTGTAACCAGTCCACAGTCCCTTACCATTGTTCCTATATGCTCCCTATCGAGGTGTGTTCCTCTAGACCACTTTGTTTTAGGCACTGACGTTACAAGTATTGCTTCCCTTTAGAATTGCTAAGAGTATGAAATTCATTCATTCTCTGTATATGTTGTTTCTAACCGAAGGAACGAAATCTCTCCGGTTCAGTTTTATATTACTCATTCCCCTACTTGCTCTACACGCCCTTTCATCGACCGTCTCATTTCGTACAATTCTACAGTGGGAAGAAATCCACTTCAAGAAAATCTGACTACCTTTTACTTTTAGTATATATACTTATATTTCCTTATTAAATATTTCATATTTGTTATTCGTCTGTCGTTGATATGGGTTAACTTCTACAAAACTGCGAGGGAGTCTGTTGAAATTAATATTCCCCCCCCCCCCCGATATGTTGTTTGAAATAAGTTAAACATCTAAATATCGCGTGCATTTCTGTGGTAAATGGTGAACCTTATGGTTTGGATGCGTAAATCATTAGTCTATATAGTCTGAATTACGGGTAGCTATGATTATTACACTAATTTGGATTAAATCTATTATTGGACCATCTAATTTGATTACCTTTTGCGAGTATGCAATTTCCGGGTGCACCAAGATAGCTCCTCCTTCCATGCATTCTTTTCTATCGTTTCTTGTTTTTCTGTAATCTAGCATTTTAAATTGTTGATTAGATTTCAGCCATGTTTCCGAAAGACCACATATGTTGATTTTATTTTTTAATAAATATCCTTTCAGTTCCATATAGCTACTATGAACACTTCTACAATTCCAGTGCATAATTCGTATATTGTCCATTTAAATTTGAACGGTAGAAGGCTTAAAGTTACATCGATAACTCTATTGGTAAAAGGCAATATGGCCGCATATAAAAAATGTAGAGACAAACATCAATGAATTAACAGCGGTAATGGATAAGTCAATTTGTTAATTTCTTCTTTAATCTAGTTGGCTTAATATTTACTACTGCTTTTGGTGTTTTTCCAAAATTAGTACAGTGTTGTATTGCGTTCGGTCACCTTATTTCACAGTGATGATTTCGTTTTGTTTTAGTTGTCGCTGTAAAGCCTGACAACTAAGTACACTAGATCTTCATGCGTGTAGACATAACATGGTGCAGGCTTTCGAGCTCGGTGCCCTCTATGTTCCGTTAATGTGATGTTTATGTAGTTCTTTTTCACTTAGTATATGCCCATTTTAGCCTTCCCGTTGAGAGATTATATTTAGCCGTCGATGCATCAGTGCTCGTTCGGAACATACGAGATTAATTTTTGCGCCGTTTGACCTAGCAAAGATAAATAGGATTTCTGACGCTCTCTTATTGTCTAATAAATAATAATTTTCAAATAATGTCGATAATAATCCGTCTTGTATCCGTAATCGGCTTGCTAATCATTGATGGTCGGATACGACGCGGTCGTCAATATTCCTTATGGCGTAATATTTTAAGATTGAATTAATTATGTAATTTCCGAGTGTCCTTGCAGTGCAATCCGTTCTATACAGAAAAAATAAACAGAACTTAAAGCTAAACATAGTACAACCGCAATTTTTATAGCACCACAAAAAAGAGTAAAGTACGATTGAAAGGTATTGAAAAACGAGTATATAATACGATTTTTGTAACTTTAGACATGATCAATAAATCCCACTGTTTGTTTTGGGGGTAAAGCAGGGTTTGGGTAGATCTATGATATTCTTTGTAGCTGGCATAGTTGGAAATATTCGCAGTTATTATTGTCGCTTTCACATTTCGTTGCATTCATTACTTTCAAACGTTTTACAGTCCGGGTTTTTTAAATTCGTCTATTTATCAGATATACTTGTTATTTTTTTCTTTCTTTCTTTTTTTTTTGTAATAAAATATTCTTCTTTTTGTTATCCCGTCACCAAACAGAGATTAGCGATCCACATGATATAAGTTGATTTAGACAATGCTGCCCTAAAAATCTCCTCAGCGGATCGCTGCAGCCACCGACGCAGATTCCCCATTTATGAGTTTCACTTTCTACTTGGTAATCGCTTCTCACAGATTCTCGAGGACCAATTTCAGCAGTCCGTACTTACCGTCTCTCATATTTCCCAAATAGATTATCTTGGGCTCGTTGATTGTTGCGGGCAGCGCCTTTTTTTTCAGCTAATTCGCTACAAAATCTCTGCGTTGGTTATTTTCTGCGTTCGAGATGTCCTTAGTATTTATTTCGGAAACGCCTAATTTGGCTTCTAATATTTCGTTCAGATTCTAGGCTTCACAGCCATACATGACAATAGATATAACATAACACTGTATCATGCGGAGGCGTAGATCGAAGCTCAACTTAGTATTGTAAAGAATTTTGTACATTGACATAAAGGCCGCTCGGGCTTGCTTGATTCTTGAGCGCATTTCTCTTTCAGGCCTGCGTTTTTCGTTGTCTAGAGTTTTCAGGTATTTAACAACCGGTATTTGATAGATTATTTCGCTTTTAGCCGTGCAAGTAATCGGTATGTGGTTTTTAAGAAAACCATATTTTTAGTTTTGGCTACATTCAGCAATAAACCCTAAGATTCGCCAGCCTCGACCACTACATCTGCCAATCTTTGTAGCTCCAGGTCATTACTAGAGCGAGAAAAACTGTATCGTCTGCATACTTTATGTTGTTGATGAGACGACCGTTGATGACTACTCCGCCTTTTTCAGTTTCCAGCCTCTTTGAGAATATTGTCTCAAAGGAAATACTGAACAATAAGGATGAGAGCAAGCAGCTCCGTCTTACGTCCTTCATAATCTGAATATTCTCTGATAACTGATGAGATCAATGTTCACCCTTGCTGTTTGGCTCCAATATTGTTGAGTTATTATACGATGAACGTCGCGACTATCAACTCACATTTTCTAGAGGACCTCAATTATTAGCTTGCCGTGATTTATGCAGTTCATATCACGGCAGTGTTGAGTTAGCCTGTTTAAAGTAAAAATTGATTCGTGGGTTCCAAGCCCAATGCGGAAATCAAATTGCATTATAATAATTTTCTTTGAAATTTCAAGGTTTCCAGTTATATTTAAAATGCACGATTCTGACCAGTGTGTGGCGATAGGGTGAAATTTTGGAGTAAAAGTTCATCGAATCAAAACTACATACATATGTACGCACATACACCCGGATGCGGATTCGGTATTTGTGGCGTTATTTTTCGACGATGCTCGAGCTGGGAATTATTATTCAATTAAAATCATTAAATCTCGGTTTCTCAGTAAGAAAAAATAAGCCCGATATTCTCATAACAGTTTTTGATCATGTTCTAAATATTTTTTCATTCTGTTTTTTCAGCGGGAATCCAAATTTGTCGGGCCCCGAATTATGAACCTAAAATTAGTCCAAATAAAATCGAATTATTTTACTGGCTTGCAAACAGCAACTTGAAATAAGAGTATTTATTTTACTTTGGTTTCTAGGAACAAAAATTAATGACAGCATTATTCTTGCATCATGGACAATATGGAAAAGCGTTAAGTCCACTCTGTTTTTGAATGTCTACATAAAGTTTCAGTCAAAATCGCTTTGAATTTAATGGTTACATTTTTTTTTCTTTCAATCTGCAAAATATTTGTGACGCACCAGGGCCGCGAAAAAAAGATACTGTTCCCTGAAGAGGTGAAAATGAGGGCGATTAAGGAGCGCTCCATTACGTCAAAACTCTCTGGTGATTATGATACTGTGGGGATGATATTCTTTGTGGATTAATCGAAAAACATAATCAACATTGTTTTGATTTGTGATTTTTCTACATCGAACCGTGCAGGTTTTTACGGTCTTCTCTAAACCACCACATCACTCCAGCACATTCGTACGTGTTAAAAACAAGCTTGGTAGCATGCTGCTTTAATGTGTGCAACCGCATTCTTTCCGCACTTTACAGAGAATTTGATTATGATACGTTGTTCTCATGAGAAAGGATTTAAGCGTTTGTTTGCACGAAATCTTATATCTCGGAAAATACTAGTTGTTCAACTTTGGAGTGCTTGTTGGAGAGGCTTATTTCTGCAATATACATGTATGTGTATGACTGTATTAGAAAGTAAAGCGGTTATTTAAAGAAAATTATTTACCGTTGTGAAAAAGATTTTATTGTATGCTAAATCACTCTTTGTCATTTTTAGTAAACATCTAATATAATACATTTATGTAATTTAAAAAAAATACAATATAATATACGTCGTCAGATATTTATTTTTCAAAATTTTAGCTATCCAGAGGCGTATATTTGTGCGAGTTTTCAGGTTACGAAGTACGATTTTAAAATGTTGAACGCCCTAGGCTTCAAGAGGTACAGCTTAATTCTTAAAAATTTCGTAAATCGCGTGTGTTATTCTTTCGAACAAAGTCGAAAACATAAAAGGGTAGTTGGAAATTAGAACGAAATAAAATGATCACAGAAAAGTAAATTATACGTCGGTAAAAACGATACTACCATCGCCAAAAACATCATAAATTAAAATGTAATGCCTTGTACAATTAGTGAACATTATAATTTTATTGTAGTTTACTTCCGATGAAATATGCCTATTTTTATACGAGATTATCAATTTAAATCGTTATTTTTTATAGTACAGAAAGTAAAAAAAACATTTTAGTAACAAATTAAATACAGTCTTTTATAGAAAAAAAAAAAAAGTACAAATACTAAATACATATAAAGAAAAACAAAAATTGTGCGTTACTTGTAAAATAACAAATTAAACAATAAGATACATACGAGTTGTGCATTTAAATTATGTACAGTAATTAACAAAATAACATATCATAGAAAAAGAATAAGAATCTGTCTAATTTTTTCTTCACAAACCATTTTTGATTGCAACTTCTGGTTAATTATATAAAATAAAATCAAAATAGTGCAAGAAAATTAACAAATACTTTTAAGTTAATTTCTTATTTTATTTGATACGCAGAATATTTTACTTCAAATTTTAAACAACAATTCATGCGATAAACTATTTTCATTAATTATTTACGAACATTTTTGTCTGAACTAGTCGGTTTTGTTGAAATTATATATTCAAACATATTTTCATGTTATATTTTATAAATTATAAAAATTATTAACCAATTTATGAAATGGTCACTAAGAAATTAGAACGAAACATTTATAAGTATTACAATATATTTAGCAACCAAAAAATAAATATTTATTTCCAGTTTAAATGTAAACCAACGTTCAATATTGCAACTTTTAGTAGATTTAATAATTTATTAGTATAAAGTTAACTATTTACATTTGACGTAAACATGCGATTTAAAAGAAAGGTGAAAAGCAAACGGGTCAGTTACTACAGTCAGTTATCAAGGCCGTGCCCACGGGGAGGGGGGGAGGATGAAATGTTTTTAAAAATACCAAAAATTCGGATAAAAACCAAAAATTTAAAATAAATATTGATGTTTTTTTAGGGCGTTCTTACATAAAAAATATATATATATATATATATATGCTCCATATTTTTAGAGGTAGATCATTCATATTTTATGCAAAATTTTTTATTACGAGTATAATCAATAACATATGCAATTTTTATTAATGATTATATAGTAATTCATTTATGTAAATTATTAATATATATATCAAAATCATGGAAATTATTAATAGTATGAATATTAGTGAAAAATACATTGTTATTTACATGATAAATATGCAAATAAAATTTTCACCCCCACACACCCTTCAAAATTATGGGCACGGCCCCATCAGATATATTTAAAGCTTCGCGATCTCGATAAATAAACGAAAATAGCGATAATTGGTTTAAAAAAAAATCAACTTTTCACAGCCTTTACCAAATTCCAACTAAAAGATAAAAGTTCGGCTGTAATGCCAGTAAAAAAATAAATTGATCAAAAATAAAATTCTAAAGGAAAAAGAAAACCTTAAAATTAAATTTCACGCCCGGAGAAAAATAATTAAAAGTCGAAAAACGAAAATTATGTAACTAATTTTTTAATCTTCTCGGAAGTTTAACTTGTTTCGTTGTAATTTGAAATACGGAAAAAAATATTTGATGTAGTGTTAATCATTTAACAATGTTACAATAAAGTTTTTTTATTACACATATAAATAGAAATAAAATTGTACGTTACAATTTACGTATATGACTAGCAATAAACTCGAAAATACTGTAATTTACAAATAAAATGAGATTTTCTATGTGATTTTTAATAATATGAATAAATACATATGCACGTAGACAAAGATAGGTTGTTATTGGACTGATTTCGGTTTACCCGTATAATTTGAGTTTTATTCAGTTATTACATTCAAGAAAAAGAATAGCTACAAAACAGTCAACTATCTAAGAGTACTTAAATAATTTTATCTTCGTCATCTGTAATAAAAATAAAAATTTACATTCATGTCAAACTTTTAACACGGTAATTATATTTAGTAATATTTCTTACCTATTAAAATCGCAAATCTCAAAGATTATTTTAAAAATTTACTATTTTTTTTTCTTCAAATTAAAATTTTTTATAGTTTTCAATTATAATAATAGTTATTTTTACATGTAACTGATTTTAAGACAACGATTGATACCGAATCAAAAAAACGGGGACAGAGGTTGAACTGGTCAGAAAGTCATATGCATTTGCGAATCACGATTCTCTTAGTAAGTCTTTCAAAAAAATTTCAACATGAAACTAGAATTTTCATTTAAAAAATTTAAAATAATGCGCTTTTGTAATAATTGAAAAATATGTATTGTTATTTTTCGAAAATTGATGTACAAGTATTTTACATAAAGGATTTTATACCCCATTCTTACTTCGTGTTTGTGTATGCGTTACTAGCAGTTTGTGAAATTCACGTATAAGACGTAAACTTTTTATTGTAATGATGGAAGTGCTCTAAATAGATTGTAGAGAATTTCTATACGTTATCTAATAATTTCACATAATCTCAGAAAGTAATGGATCCTTTATACATTGAAAGTAGTACAAAACTGAAATAATTTCGTACTGTAAAATATTTCAGAAATTATCAATACACATTTTAGGAAAAATTATTCTAACATTTACCACAATATTAACGGCTCTGTCATTTTTCCGCTGTAGGGTAATATGAAAAAACCTTTTTAAAAAGACGATGTTTATCCTTTTGAATTAGCATCATTATCAATTCTTCAATAGTTACCAAAACTAAATTTGATTTTTAATTTCCATTCTGAATTACCTGCTAAGTCCTAAAATAATTTTCATTCAATTCGGAATATTTTTATTCGCTGCCAATTCGTTCAATTTCTACCGATGCTTCTGTATCGTTGTAAAAAATATTGTATTGAAGTCTCCCACGGTATCAGTAACATTTAGAAACGTAATGAATACAAAAATTAACAGAAACGTGATAAAAATTTTCAGATTTTTTTCTTAGTTTTCATAATAATAGCGGTTGTTTAAGAGCAAGTGATTTCAAGAGTGTGTATTTAGTATAATTATTTATGTGTTTTTATAACAACTGTTATGCAATTAATTTTCATTACTTTTCTGTCAATTACTACTACAATTTGAAGTAGGTATTAAGTGAAATTTTAAATAAATGTTTAATAAATCGTTTAATTTCGTCATTACTTTTAAAATGTGATAAAAGTACCGCGGTTAACGTTAACTAATAATTAACGAAAATTATAAGTTACTAAATTAAATTAAAATTTTTAATACTTTTAAAATAAAAACTTTGTGTACAAATAAATATAATTAAACAAATTAATTTGAATTATATTTATTTATGTATAAATGTTTATTTTAAAAGTATTGACATTTAAGAAAACACAAAAATGGATGAAGATAATTTAAATTTCAATTCAAATTTTAATATTAAAGACAAATTGCTATCGTTAGGGACTCTTTTTAACGTTAGAAATTGTAATTTTTCAAAAAATACAATAAAAACAATTTATGAAAAAAAGAATAATAGTTTACGAATTTCTCTAATACTTCATAAAGCATACAATATTGCTTTAATTCGTATAAAAAGATCACAATTTCCGCGGGTTAAATCCGAAGATCGTCAATTCATCGCGCGTTTCTCGGGCCGATTAATTAAATTTTATACATAAAATTATAATCGCGTTTGTTCAGTTACTTTTTTTTCTTCGCAGTAAGCCAATTTAAAGAGCTGGTGTACTATTTTACCTTTTCGTAATATTTTAATTTTACATTGCCGCCTAAACTTATGCATCTGTTATTTTATAATTTTTTTTTGATTTTACATTGTTGGCGATTTATATTTTATTTTGCAAAAATTTTAAAGTATCATTTTATCGGAATAATATTTTTTAATAAAATTCTTCGTTGCATACGATTATTTTTTTATTTCGGTACACTGATTTGTAAGTAATAACCACAAATGCCGCTACATTGATGCCCTAATTAAATTATCATTTACAGCAAATTTATTATAAGAAAGACCTAACCAATTCGTCGGTTAATTTATTACAAAGTGATATTTCTTTAAAAATGGTAAATATTACAACTTTTTAAAGATACCGTTTTATCCATTTATATCTTAATTAAAAGACTCAACCAGGTCATATTTGTTTTTTAAATTTACTAATACCACACGATATACAAAGATCGTTGAAAACAAAGAAACTCATACCGGTTTTACTGTAATAACTTTTTCTGCTATACAACAATTGAGACGTATCAGAAAAAAGGGGGGAAAAAAAAGTACTAAAAATCGTAATATAGGTAAAGAGCCTAAAAATCATTACAAAAAATATCAAATAACAAATCTCGGATGGACAAAAAAAATACCAGTTCTTATTTAGTTATGAGAGACTAAATTGTAAAATATCGCAAATTATAAAAAAATCAGCGTGTAAAATTCACCTGTTATTAAACTATAGATGTTGTATAACAAAATCGATATTATAAATGAACGTATAATAAACAGTTATAATGTAATTAAAATATAATAAACATAAGAAAATATATACATTAATGGCTTCATATATAAAATGGAAAGAATTTGTTCAGTCGTAATGTACAATCAAATTAAAAATTCAAGATCATTTGGATTTCCAAAAACATACTTATTCCGTACGGCAATACGTGAAACTAACGACTGACAACAATAACAAATATTAATACTGATACGAGTTATTATCGACAATATACAAGATATACGATAAAAACGAGACCACATATCATACACTATACGATATAGTGAATAATATTAGAAAAATTTGAGGAAGTAGTAATAATATAATTCGTACGAAATGGATACTTGTTTGGCACGCGGAAGACAACCTTATTGCAGATAATTTTGTTTAAAATATTAGCGTTAATTGGTAAATAGAAGGCAAAAACTATACCGGAAATAATGTACACCGCAAATAGAACAAATAGAACAAATAAAACAAATAGGAAAAAGAGCGCACAAAAAAAAGCCAAATATACGGAGTAAAATATTACAGTCTATAAAGCAAAGAGTACCAAATACGAATTGGATTACAAAGAAGATGGGCAGACAATTTATTCAAATAAAATGCTTTTTTACAAAAAATAAATACCGACTTCAAGGGTTATTATAAAAATTTAAAAATGCACTAAAAAGTAAAAAATAATTACTCCCGATGAGAAAATATATATATCAGACTGATATAACACCTTAAGGGTGATATCGTAATTCTTATACAACATTAACTTTTTGGAGTTGGAATTAAATTCATGTTAGGGACAATTTAATCCACATTTAATGCAGTTTTTAATTATTCTTTTAATATGAATTTGATGCCAACTCCAAAAAATTAATGTTGTATAAGAATTACGATATCACCACTTAAGTGTTATATCACTCTGATATATATATTTTCTCATCGGGAGTAATTATTTTTTACTTTTTAGTGCATTTTTAAATTTTTATAATAAATCTTCAAGTATCGGTATTTATTTTTTGTAAAAAATCATTTTATTTTTTACTTTTTAGTGCATTTTTAATGCATTTAAAATTAAAACATTTTAATAAGAACAGATATTTCCACGGTGTGAAAACATCAAAAGCTACGTTTCCATGGTAATTTGGCAAATTTATAGTATTTTATAAGTCAATAAATCTAATCCGACGCTGAAAACAATCATGAATGAAAAGCATCCAAAAAGCTTCAATCTCCCGCATTATTAAGGATAACTCAAAAACTATCGGTCAGACCTTGATCAAATTTAAATGGGACCACATGACAAACACCACCTTTCAAATAAAAGAAGAATCATCAAAATTGGTTCATCTAGAAGAAAGTTCTGTGGTAACACACATAAAAAAAAAAAAAAAAAAAAAAATACAGTCGAATTGAATACCTCCTCCTTTTTTGAAGTCGGTTAAAAACAGTTGGCATTGCAACATCGCATAACAAAACATTATAACGTATTTATACAAGATAAGAATAGTAGACAACAAATGGGAGTGCAGTGCGTTCCGTAGAATATACTAACGTGAAACACATAACGATAATCGAAACAAAGTTATACGAAAATTAGTAACTTTCAAAATTTTAATATTAATAAAACAGATCGTTCGGGGCCCGAGGAAACAACTGTACTATATTAAATCTTTACTGTCATTTCGTGAATCTTCTTACGGGTCATTAACACACTTTAAGAGTTTATATTTTTTTTAATTACGCAAGCACTTTTTTGTTTATATTTTGATAGTTTTTGAGACATCTCTCTAAATTTATTTATCAGTTAAAATTTCAGCGAGTTTTGTTCATCAGTAGCCGAGATATTGGGGAGTTGGCGTATTTCACGACGCAACACATATTTTTTTTTTTTTTTTTTGCTCATATTCCGCACCCTTTTCACATTAATTAATATTCAGCGTTGTAGTTGTTCGTACGGGTTACTTTTTTCGTATGTTATTAGTTTTTATGTTTTCTTACCGCGAAATTGCTGTTTTTTCGAGTTGTTTATATTATTTTTGTGTAATTTTTATTTTCCATAAAATGGAAGATACAATTATATTTTAAAATTCGCTACTACGCTAGGAAGATTGCGGAAAAATTAGAAAATTGTTAATCGAAGCAGATTATCTGGAAAGCAATTGTTTTTTTTGTTTTTTTTTTTGCATAGTACGAAGTATCCTTTCTTACGATTTGTCCATAGAATTTAGCAATTTTTCGTTTTACCGTATTTTTCACCAGTTAAGTAACATTCCATTCGTTCAGGATTGATTAATTGGCTCTCTTAGCTATCTAAAGAATTCTTAGAATTTTTCTCAAGCATAACATTTCAAAGGCATCAACGCATTTCTTTACTAGCCAGTATTTAAATGCACATGAAAAGATCGAATTATTTTTTTATTCATATTAATATGACGGTATTTCCAGATTTTCGTAATTTGCGTTATACCGTCTTTACTATTATAAACATTCGCGTTATTTTTGACAGCTGGATTCATACTTGATGCACGGAGTACTTGACTATTTTATTTATAGCTTTCAAGTTAAAATGCCGGATGTGTTTAATAATCTTTGTTTTATCTCTATTAATTTTTAAAATAACCTTTTTTTACTTATTTTTTCAGTTTATTCAGTAAATCAAGCAGTTTTTTTTTTCTTCTGACAACACGTGCATTAATGTTAAGAAGAATTAAACGAGTAAAGCAGACAGTTTTTTTCACGGATGATCAAGAAGATAACATCTACAAATGAACTGGACTGAAGTAAATCGTACTGACGATGGTAACGGAGAAATCTTAACGAGCAATCTACATTGAGATTCAATTAAGCGGGAGCATTTGATTGAATAGAATTGCAAAGAAACTCTTTTGTAATGTGAGAATGGAGTTGGAAAAGGTAAAGCTAGAATTAAAATCTATAACGCAGATGTTTTGGTATCCGGTAATTCGTGCCAGTTACAATTCAGCCGCACTACTTTCGATATTTCTTTCTCATGAAGGGCTCTTATGTACGTAATTCTTTCTTAAATTGTAATGTAAAAATATAATTTTTCATTTAATTCACATTTTATGACTGATAATATTTCAACGCCATTAGGCCCCTGCGATGAAGTTAACAGGATACGATTCCACTTTAACTGAAAGCGTAATAATCGAAAAAATACCGGCGTAATGCTTTTCTGATATACACGGTTCCAGATGGAAAATATTATCCCGTATTATATACAGATTATTGTTGTGTCTTTATACAAAATGAGCTTATATATCGCGTTAACTTCGTCGAGTAAGCCCAATATAATTCTAATAATTACTAGTCGTAAAATTAAAATGTTAAACGTAATACTGTTGGTACTATATATCAATATTAATTACAACGTAATTCTCAGGCCGGCCCCCATTAGAACAAATGTCCGAATTTTATGTAACGTTTGTATATTTTAATTTTTACCGACTTCCAAAAAAAAGGAGGTTATCGTATGTTTTTTTTTTAATTAAATGTTTGTTCGTGCATAACTCTCATATAGATATATAGATACCGATTTTACCGATTTTTTGTCCATTAGAAAGAGCACCATTCAACTTAGGCACCATGTGAGTAATGATGAAAATCGGTGAGGATAAATTGAGTATTCGTTAAAAAACGTGGAAAAATGTTGTGGTCCATTTGGATAATTTCCTTTTTCTTATTATTTTTTATTAGTATATCAAACGCTTCAAACTTTTCTACATCAGTAGTTTTTGAACCAAAAGGCGTAGTATCATCACGTATAAATGTGGCAAATTCTTCGCTATTGCACAGCTCGTCGTCTCGTGTTTTCGTTTCCACAATTAACGTTTGCGTTCGGTGGCGGTTTTCGTTTTTGTAAACACATAATGAATACACTTCTTATTACTGTGCAGGTTGATGAATAAGAAGTCCCACCATATATATATATATGGAGAAGCATGTGTAAAGACTATATTGCTAATTGAATAATACCATAGGGAAACGCAAAAAAAGTATTATTTATACGTGTTGCAGTATGTTGAGTTCTCCTCTGAATTAGAGGATAGTCTCATACTCGAAATCGAGCGAGAATAGACGACGACGAGTAGTTGTTTTTTGGTAGTTTAATAAAATTTATGATATAAATTATTGGTTGTGTTTTTTTTTATTATATAAAATTGGGACATTTTTTCGTTATAAAATCTAATGGGGGTCGGCCTAAGAATTACGTTGTAAATTTTGATCATTTTATACAAATTATAGAAGAGAGAAAAAGATAGAAATATAAGCAAAAGGGGTCAAGGGGCAGAGTCCCTTGCAAGGCCAAAATGGCCGAGTTTTTATATATATATATATATATATATATTAATTCACAATATGCCGAACATGAATAATAAGATGTATTATAAAATTATACAAAAAAACACAAATTATATTAAAAATATTGAAAAACATCATTAGTTTCGACAAATTACCGTCATTATCAAGATATTAGTGAATTATTTCAAAAAAAGAAAAATTTTAATAATTCATTAACATCTGGATAATGACGGTGATTCGTCGAAACTCGTCGATGTTTTTCAATATTTTTAATATGATTTTGTTTTTTTATATAATTCTAGAGTACATATTATTCGTGTTCAGCGTATTATTGTGAATTAATAACTTTGTGAAATACATATTATATAAATTTAAATTAATTGAACAGTTATATTTTAATATTAGAATTAGAGAAAAATTACGTATGCAACAATCATTATAAGAAACATCATAGCATTGAGATTGATTTTTGGCCGACATAAGTTAGCGCAATATCTGAAATCTGTGTTTTTTTTCAATCAGTTAATAATGTAAAATGAGCAAAATTTAAATAACGTTATTAAAAATATAAAACGATAATAACAGTAACAATATTAATACCGTTGAATAAATGTTTAAGTAATTAGAGATGATGACAGAATATTGCGATGAGCTGATTACGATCAATGATTGATAACAAACATTGATAGTATTGATGAAGCAACTGAAAAAAAAATATGGTAAATATACTTTTCGTTCGTTTTCGATTAGATAATATTTTAAACTGGATTATACGAACTAAAAACCATGCTTCGATAAATGATACCAAATTAAAATACAAAAACGATGATAGAAAAATATAGTTTTGATTAAAAATCAAATTATAAAAATGAACGGTAAAAAAAAAAATAAAATATAATCACCAATAATGTAAAATTTAAAAAAAAATAGAAAATAAATAGAAAGTAACAGATGAAAGTAGGCAGCAATTTATAAAATTAATAGATTACAAAAAGATATTGGCAAAAAAAAAAAAAAACTCTTTTAGAACGGCTTACGGTAAACGATGACCTTGATCCGAAAGACATTTTTTTGACCAAACCCGATTATAATTCAATAGTAAGACTAATTTTCCCGACAAATACCTTATACTAAATGTTCTAGCGACTATGCACAGGATAATACCGTACTTGTATTATCGATGCGTTGAAAAATCGCAAGTAACTTTGGATCGGTTTTATTACAATTTGTACGCTTACGTGCAGTAATAATAATACTGTTGATTTTTAAATATTTTACGTTAAATATATTTGTATAATTTTAAATAATACTAAAAATTACGCTAATTTAGTCTTTTTGGTCAAATTAAAAAAAAAATATATATATATATATATATTTATATTACATTCTTATTAAGAAGACTAGAAAAAATGGAATGCGATAAAAAAATTATTCAGTTAAATATGCTTTACGTAAACCAAAATACATCGTCACATTGGGTAAATATAAAATATTAAGTTCGATATTGTAATACAAATGTATTACAAGAAGAGAATAACCGAATCAGAGATTTTCTGTACGTTAATTTCTGCCGGGTAATTATTATTCTAGCTGCAGCATTTAATGCACGTGACTGAAAACTGTGCACAAAACAAAATAGTGACATAAATAAAACTCTCCAAAAACACCTATAACCTTCTGTCAATTCAAGTTTAAATAAAAACTGTTATCGTATTTCCACGTTTGGATCTGGAAAAAAAAATAATAAAAAATATTGCGATTTTCAGTTAGTAGAAAAATTTGATAAATGTAATATTTCAAAAAAAAAACGAAAAACTTGCACCATTGAAAAGAAAATTTTAGGGAATTTACTGATAACAAGTAATTTCAAAATGAAATTGATCTCTTTTCGAAATTCTCTTTCGATGGTAGTATGCCCCTATTTATACACGCGGAAAGGAGTAAAATTAAAACTCATATGAATTCTTGCTCATGCAGATATATGTTTTCGAAAATAAAATTATACATCCACACGGCATGATAATCTGTAATTTATTCCTAAAATCCGTTGAAAGGACTTTTTATGTTCAATTAAATTTGATCATAAGCAATACTCTGATGATTCCGCCGATCTAAATTTTATAATGCGATCAAATTTAAATTATTTTAATTAACTAAATACCTTTAACACCGTTTTGAGCTAGCCTATAAATTTTGGAGTTATATTATTTTAAATATCAAAAATTATATTATTAAAAAAAGGATATAAAATTAGGTATTTATTAAAAAATTTTAAATTTATTTATTTCCGTTTTCTTTTTTTATTGCCGCGTGTTTTTTATCCGATAAAAGATTGTAAATGTGGAAAAAAAAAGGATAGAATAAAGGTATCTGTGATAGTGAAAACATTTAGTGCGTAATTTATTATGCAAGTGTAAGAGAGAAAAGAAATGAAAATTCATTTGGAGTGTTCTTTTACATACACATAATTTTACCAGGGGATTAAACACTGAAATAAAAATAATATAAGAAATTGGGGGTACAAGAAAATTAATATTATTAGACGGAAGAATAAGGTTAAAAATGAAGAAATTTTAATAACATCGAATGGACACGAACAACAATAAAAAGTACCAAAAAAACCGAGACAGTATGTATCGTAGAGTCCTTAACGGAAGTATTTTTGAAATTGGGGAGGAGCTTAAAGAAAACGAAAAAGTAGAAGAAGATACTGAATAATTTGGCAGGGAAAAAAGAGAGCTTGGCCAGTTGAAAGTTATGTTACGAAAAACAAAAAAGGGTCGAGAACAAATGAGAAAAAAAAAAGTTTTCGGCGCTCTCGTACAGTTTATAAACGATAGAAATGTAGTGAGGTACAAAAGAACTTTAATTTTAGCAAGAACCGAATGATGATTAATTGTTATTCGTTAATGTATCAGTTTCTTTTAGACCACAAAAACTGGTCACGTAGGTTATCAGTTTAGGGGATCATGCATCAGTGGCTACGAGCCTTGATACAATCCTGCCACAAGGGTATGGAACTTACCTCCCCCCCCCCCCCCCCCCCGTTTTACCACGTATATAGCAAAATGAAACAATAATTAAAACATTACGTATTACCTCAAAATTTTTCTCTTACTACAGCTGACATTCTCGAGTCCAATTCTGGGGAATAAATTCCCGCGTTAGATGAACGAATTCCTCTAAATAGCACGGTGTTGGACAACCGGTTATATTCACAGGTATTACGTGTTTACTGTTGTGATGTTTCATATAGTATGCCTGTAAATAAATTAAAAGAGTCGATTTACATTTTAAAGGTTTATTCGTTAAAACCGACACAAATTTCAACCATTACCAATATATATTTAATGTATGATTTCGAGGGGAAAAAAAGAAATTTTTTTTTTACAAAAATATGCATGACACGAAATACGCGGAATAATTATTAATCGCGCGGTTTAAAACTTACGGAAAAAACTATCAAATAACGTTATCCAAAGCAAGTTGTGTATATCGAACGTGGCAAAATTAAGCGCTGGCATTAATCTGAAATTATTAGAATACGAAGCTAAATGTAATTTAGGTTATGTACCTTTTTATTACTTTTTCCATACTAAGAAATGGAAATTTACAACATTTTTAATTATATCTTGTCATCTAATTTGCACGCTGTACGAGTTTTTGATTGTAGCGTTCTATTCATCTTTTTTTAAGCATACTTTTTTTCTTATGTGCATACATTTTTTTTCCTTTTCTCTTAATAGTATCACTAAACTAGAATTCTCATACTATTCTCGGGAATTAACGATAGAACAGATTGAACTGAAAATTTGATGTATGTCTAATACACGTTGTTATCATCTGTTTGAAGATAATTAAAATCAGCGTTTTATCGATTATTTAACGTTGATGTTTTTAGTTTTTATATATTTTTTTAAAATAGTTTCACGTAAAGTAATTTGGAATTATTTAATATTCTAAATTATCTTCAGCAGAAAATTACTCGCCAAGTACAGCCGCCAGGTGTAAAATTCCGAAGCACTAGGTTTTTGATTGGTCGTCCGGATATTAGTGAAGAAATTATTTCATATTTATACGAATAACATGATCAAAATTTGGTTGAAACGGCTTTTATATGCAAATTATAATTATCACGCACTAACGAAGAGAAGAACAATAAAAAGAGGATGCGATTAGTTCGGCCGCAAATTCTTAGGAATAATAATATAAGAAGTCTAGTTTAGCAATAATATCATTGTTTTTTGTGTTCTTTTTTTTTCTTTTTGCAGATGCATTGAATTACTGGAAAAACTGGAAATAATCAGGTAAAGATAATGTACGATTGTATGCGAGATCTTAAGATTAAAATTAAAACGCATCAAACATTAGTTACGAGTTGGCAGTTCTAGCCTGAATTATTCACAAATTATATTAAACATGAAATGCTTTGCTTACCTCTACAGTATATTTATCAAATATGTAATGCAGTTCAATTAGTACTGATGCACCAAAACCGGGTAATGTTGCATTTGTAAAATTTAAATTTAACACCGCCATCAGTTTAACTATACTAGGATCATTTGCAGCATACAAAAACAGTTTAGGGATGGTCTCATTTCTTGCTTTTTGATTCATATGATTTACTACGTCATTCAGCAGCATACCTAAAATGTAATAATATTATAGGGAAAACGTAAATACGATGAAACTTTAAAGTATCTCTCAAAAATAATTAACCGTTTTCGAATAGTTATACAGTATTTTTCAGTTTATTTTTTCGTATTTACCGAGGCGAAAATTTCACGAAGTTAAAGTTAACGCTGTGTAAAAAAATGGTAATTATAGAAACAAAAACAAAGGTCCGAGAGATTACGAAAATTCAATTTCAGTTATTCGCTAAAATTTGTGAATATATATTTTACAAAATACCGTTTTTACTTTTACATAAATAATCTAAATGTAACAGTTTCATTATTAAAGATGATTCAATTAGAAGACTCTGTTTTAAATATAAAAAATTATTTTATACAAATACATGAATCGAAATATTATAAAGATAAACTTAACGTAACGGTATTTTTGAGTCAACAAGAGACTTTATTGTTTTACAAATTATTTTCCGATATTAAGATAAATGGGTAATAATCTAATAATTCAAATTTGATCGTAATATCTGAATATTAGGCTATTCACGTTCTAAAGTGTAACTGTAGAAATAATATGTATCGGTTTAAAATCAAAAATAGTAAAATTAAACCATTAAAGGAAGAGGAATTATTGTAGAAAATCAAATAAAATCAAAAAAAAACAAAACATATATATATTACGGACAATATTTATGTTTAGCGAGTAAAATATGATCAAAATTATTGAAATGGACAAGAAAACAATTTCGCAGTCAGATTACGTTAAAATTAATAGGATACGTAAAAAATTATTATTTTTTTTTTTTTATATTTACTAAGAAATTTACAAAGATTCCAGTGAAAAATTTGATTGCTCTTTTAACATGATTCATAAATATACAACATTTAAAGAAGATATGGACGACTTAGATAAACAAAATTTCTATAAATGAACAAATTTGTCAATTTTACAATGGAAATAAAAATTGAATGTTAAGTAAAAATATGAGTAAGAATCAAGTATAATGGAGGAAATTGCATAGATATCGCGAGTTTTCTGTTCTCCTTATTTACCGTCAAATATATTCAAAGTCATTTAAAAAGAAAAAGAATTTATAATTAATTAATCACCAGTTGTGGAGATAACTTACCAGTTCCTAATCCTAATAATTTAGGAATCATGGTGTATACTCTAGAAAACACAACTGAGTAATCGTAAAGTTTATGAGGGAAAATTTCTTTAACCCATTCAGGTATTTCTAAACCCGATGCAACCTATAATAATAAAGTTAAAAAATTAAATTAATACATATGTACATATACATACATACATACATATGGAGTTTCTTATCTTTCGTGAGCTCGCTCGCGTATTGTTCTGTTATATAATATATTTCGACGTTGTTAAACTCGATTACAGTGGGTATTTTATCGGCCTAATACATAATGGTAGAAAAGAAATATTAGCGCAAATAATAAGAAAGACCTTTTAGAAAAATTCTATAAAGAAAAATTTTTATTTTTCGAAGAAATAATCGAAGAAAGTCTCAAAAAAGAAAGTAGAACAAACTTGAAAGTGCAATAGATGATCTTTGCAGTTATTCGAAAAAAAATAATACCCTGGGGTATACGGCATACTTATTCAACTTAATGAAAATCCGGTGCAAACTACAATAAAGGCAAGTGCGGCAGTTGAGGTCATGATAAATGAAAAGGAAACAGACACATAGGATGCCGACAAATAAAGGAAAGCAAGCTATATAATTTATAATAAAATGAGTAAGCCGTACCACAAAGAATAATATTATTACAAATTGAAAAAAAAAAACGAAGATCATTTCCAGTGTTTTTGGAGGTGACTCACGACGGTGGAGAACTTTTTATAACGAACACCTAACTAAAAAAAAAAAGAAATCAAGAAACATTTTCGAATTCAGGAATCCTGTGAAACGAGTATATTATCTGGACAATGAATGACCCAGTTCTAGGCCGAGCGAAAAAAGGAAATAACATTTGTTACATAAAGTCATTAGAAGATAATGAATACTGGAAAGAATCCGCACACAAGCTACCGGACAGCCATGGCAGAAATAAAAGAACGCTGGAAGAAAGATGCTCGCAGAATGTAACAGAAACATATAAGAAAAATCAGAGAAATTAAAAAACACCAAACCATTTCCGTTCCGAAAAAATAGACAAAGAACAATCGATACCGAAGTAGATGTAGTAACTTATAACAATAATTATATCGATAAAATTAGAAATAAGTACTGCGGCGACAATAACGACAACATGAATTTATATAGTAGTGGTATTACTAAAGTAAAGTAAAGTAAGCCCCATAGCCTTGATAAGGTATCATTGGATTGTGAAGTTAAGCTTTTCATAATGGTACTAAGCCGGACGGCACTAATGAGAGTAGGGAGTTCTACTTGGGATCCACCTTTACTTTCCCGCAGATAATTCTCTGGTATAACCAATTCAATTTCAGATTGGATATATACCTGGGAGCGATTCGGATCTGGATTGAGACAAGTCTCGATAACCTATGACACCTCTGGTTTAGTAGCCAAGCGCCTTAACCACTAGGCTACCGCGCTACCTAGTGGTACTACTACTACGAATAATAATAATAATAATAATAATAATAACAGTAATAATAATAATAATAACAGTAATGGTAATTATAAATGTTAATAAGATGGGAAATAGTAATGATAGTAATAATGGTAATAATATTAATTAACACGACTGATGATAATCGTTAAGAATTTAGTAATATTAACATTTGTAAACTTAAAATAGAAACTCATTACCCAAGAAGACTCATCAAGATGGGTAATTATTAGGGCTGGTGATTTTAACGGGTATACGGATAACCCGGTTAACCGCCGTATCGGTTTAAACCGATCATTCGGGTGAAAACCGTATTTGCGGTTTTTACGGGTACGGTTAACCGTATGAAACGGTTACCCGTATTAATCACGATTTCGGTTAATCGTATAAATCAGTTAATCGTTTTAACAGTTATATAATAAAATTAAAAATAATTTTTAAATATATCGTTATAACTATAATTTTTTAATTGTTCGTATAGACGGTTATTTAATGAACTATAAAATTTTATTTTAGAGGGTATGGCCGGTTAAGGGGTGTAAGAATGCCTTTAAACCAAACTTTATAAAAAAAAATATATAAATCTAGGGCATGAAAAAAGTAGTTAAAACTGGAAGTTTCGGATCCCTAGTCCTACAGGGGGCTCCTGTAGTCACCATTTCGTTATTTCCGGTTTTTTTACGATATCTTAGCCATTTTTCAATCGATTTTAAAAATTCTTGTTGGAGGTTAAATATAATGGAGAATTCTATAATGGTGATTTTTTTTTAAATTTTTAGACGCTAAATTCAAATTTTTAGAAACGTTAAAATATATTTTAAATTTCAGTTACGACGGAAAAAATATATAACGTGTTTTGTGGTGTAAACTACTTATTGAAGTTTTTCCAGATTTTTAAAAGTGACGGAGCGGTTCAAAAAAAATAAAAACACGCATTTTTTCCTGAAAAACCTCTTGAAATTCAACTAATAACAACGAAATAGATATATGTTACGTATTTGAAGATAATATGTTTTCCTGAATTTTTTTGGATTGTTAGAATAAAAAAATATAGAGATCCTGCACGAATTTAAAATTCCCATAATAGCAAATTAGGTAACACAATGACATATTATGTAACTTACATTTTATAGTTTGCTTCCAGTTGAAGTTTCAAAGGTTTTTCAGACAAAAATGCATGTTTTCATTTTTTTGGATGTTCCTGAAGTTCAAAAAAATTCAGAAAAACATTTTATTTTAATTTATGTAACATATATCTATTTTGGTGCTATTAGTTGAATTTCAAGAGGGTTTTCAGCCAAAAATGCATGTTTTTATTTATTTTTGAATCTCTTCCACCACCTTTAAAAATCTGATAAAATTCACCGTTATAGAACTTTCCATTATCTTTAACCTCCAACAAGAATTTTTTAAATCAATTGAAAAATGACTGAGATACTGTAAAAAAAACGAAAATAACAATATTAGGCATTCTGTTATGAATAATTTTCAAGTGATTTGCTATTGCCGAAGGAGAACCATTGTAACTTAAGACGGCTTTGCAGTAATTACATATTGCGTCTTGACTGTCTATGGATTTTTCAGCATAATTCCATACACAACTATTTTTTTTGACATCTCGAATTAAAAACGATATCAGAATAAAACTATAGCTTAAGAAAATAAATCGTCAAAACTAACTTTTAACCACTTAATACAACTTTTTTCCCCAATGCGTTGTAAATAAATCGCACTGGTTGGAGCGGACTGTCTTTTGTAGCACAGCATCTGTTGCATTGCTGAGTGACTCACTCCCGTAAGCAGTGCGCGTACGCGAGTGATTATGAAGTAAGGTTTTAACTGACCGAGCTGCGGTTTTCCCGTAAATAAATAATTTTTTGAAATTACGATTGATGTTATTAAATGACAAAGCGATAACAACAAAACACGAATTATTTTAACTAAATCCCGCAATGATATTAATTATACAACAATCCAAAAAGAAACGAAAAAAAGATTATTATTACTATTATTATTATTTAATCAACATTGCGATTAATACGAATATCGTTTCGTACAATTAACCGTATCTGTGAAAACCGTAAAACCGATTTTTACTCGTATCATCGGCTTTTAACCGAAACCGCGGTTACACGGTTAACCGTATCCGTGAAAACCGTAAAACCGGGTTTCACCCGTATCATCGGTTTTTAACCGTAACCGCGGTTACCCGGTTTTTAACAGCCCTAGTAATTATGATATGTTTGGGTCTATTTCAGTGAAACGTTTAATTACAACTATAAATTTAGACAACATAAAACTAAGTCAGTAAATTATTATTATTATTATTATTATTAGCCATAAACGATATCTAAGTATACATTATAATACGATAGGAAAATCACTTAAATTTAATTTTTAACCCTGAAATTGAGCAAAGGCTTCCTTCAACCGTGCTCACTCCAGTCGGTTATAAGTCAAACTTTGATAATGCCTGTAACTTAACGATTTAACAATATCGTTCTTCCACCTAATTTTTGGTTTTTCTCTTTTCCTTTTTTCATAAATGGTCCAATTTGTTATTCTCTTTGTCCATCGCGTAGCTTCCATTCTCGCGATACGTCCCGCCCAATCCCATTATAATCTTTTGATTGTCCACATGAAATTATTATTATATTTTAGCCCGCCTTTAATAATTTTTGTGCTTATTTTATCTTTTGACTCCCAACATTGACCTCAACAAAGTATTCTGACCTGTCTTTATTTCATTTAATATTCCGCTCGAAATTGCCCATGGCTGACTGCTATATTTTAAAGTAGGTAGAACGCAACTATTTAAAATTTCCGCTTTTAATCTATTACTGTGTACGGTCCTTTAAAAATATGTCTGAGCGTCCAGTATTTCTTCCATGTACGTGCAATTCTGCGATCTACTTCTTTCTTAACTTTATCTTTTAGGGATATCAGTTGTTCTAAATAAATCGTACTTTCAACTTTTCAGTTTCTTTGTTATCCACTATAATCTCTGTTTTATTTTCCTCCAACTCGTCAATATCTTCAGATATAGGTCCGCGAATCTAAAACATTATTTAACCTCTTCCCATTTATACTCGTACCTTTTTATTGCACCGGTCTAATTTTTTAAATAATTCTTCTAGAGCAGCGTTAAATAATATCGAATATAGCGAGCCCCTCTGTTTTACGCCTTTTCTCATGGAAAAATATTCTCCTTTACTATCCGCTATTATGTTTGTCTTTAAATCTGTGTACATATCTTTTATAATTTCTCTATAAATTCCGAAAATCTCCTGTCGTTTCAGTAGAAAGTTATGTTTTAACGAGTGCCAGAATCTTCTGTGTAACCTATAAGTACTATATATTTAGTTCTATTTGACATTCATTGCATTTATCGATAAGTTAGTTTATTACATGTAAATCCATTCTGAAAATCAGTCTGCTATACTGAGGTTGTTCAAGAGTTAAATTTTGTTTTAGCCTATTAGGATACTTAAGAGAATATTTTAGACACCGTCGAACTTAAACTTATCGGGCGGCAGTTTTCTATTCTATCCTTCTTCTCTGATTTTTTCCATGAATCTCGGACTTTTCTATTAGTTAATATAAGGTTAAACAAAGCCGTTAGAAGCCCTACCATTTTCCTACCTGCAAATTTAATCTGTTCGTTCGTTATTCCATCTGACCACCCGGGTGTTTTCTTAATTTTTATATAATCACTTCTTCTATTTCTATTTCCATAAACGTAGGTTCCTCTATTTCACTTTCTTTTCCATAATCTATAATATTCATAACTGTATTATTTTCGTATACTCGAGAAAAATAATCAGATGCGATATTAATAATATCCAATCTACCGTGTTTGGCTATTTTGTTTCTGTCAATTAGGCAAGTGTGCCAACTTTGCACTAAACACAAGTTTTTTCTTATATCATTTTCATGTTTTTCGTCGACTCAAGTATTTCATTTATTCTTTCTTCCTTTTGTTTGTTAAAAATTCTTATTTCATATTTTATTAATTTGCGTACAAGATTTAGTTCTTCTTTTTCTAGCCGGTCCACTCTATATTTCTTATTTATTAGTCTCCGTCTTTCCTTAATTTCCTCTCTTATATGATTTTGAAATCCTTTATTTTTTTACCCTTTAAGCTATTAATTGTTATCGATGTATTGTAGGAAAAATAGCAGATTTGGCCATCAACATTAATAAATCAAAAATTATATCACCATTTCTGAAAATAGGCGTAAGAATAAGTTATAAAATAGAAAAAACAGATGAAATAATATATCTCGGACAATTAATCTCTCTTAATAATAGGACTTGAAAAGAAGAAGACAAAAGAGTAAGTTTAGTTCGGAACAATTGGCCAGTGAAACGTATTCTGAAAGGTTTGTTAAGAATCAAACATTCAATAGAGCTGCCTACTTCGTACATTTTCTTATGGATGTCAAACCTGGTTGTCGTTGACACAGAGAGATATAACCAAACTCGTAACAACACAGAATCGTTTAGAGACAGCTATTTTAAGTGTTGAGAGATAAGGTAAGAATCAGTGATATTAAAAGGGGATTGAAACATAATTTGAATATAAAACATTACATAAGAAGAATAAAATGGTGATGAATGGGTCACATATTTTACCTCACGAAAGAAAGGTGGATACGCATGAGTACTGTTGGTAGTCTTCTTGCTCGTTCGTTAAAGTCAAGTATTCAGCTGTGGTATACCAAATTTTGTGATTCCGATCAAGATATTTCAATTCCGAAAAACGCTATCACGACATTGAACTTGTGCAATGAGACATCACTTGGCAGTGTAAATACATTCTTTCTCGACGTTGAGAAGATTGAAGACGTATTTGCGAAATCACATCGGTCAAGTTCGTCTTAATGGACTTGCGATGTTTAGTATACACCATGAAATAAGTATAATTGCCGACGAGGTATTAGTTATCTTTATAAAAAATTCTCGAAAACTTAATTTCGCTTTGTAATGTTTTGTTTTACTTAAATTTTTTTTAAATTTACTTTTTGCTTATACTACAAGTATAATGTTTACCTAATTTTTTAAAAATAAAATTCGTATGCTTACCTAATTTGCCCTTATTACGAACATAATGTTACGTTTCTATTATTATTATTATTATTATTATTATTTTTTTTTTTTTTTTTTTTGAAACATAAAATTCGTTAATTTAGTGTTTTTTTTTTTTTTGATAAAATTCGTTAGTTTTGTATTTTAATTTACAGACCACGGAAATAGGTAGGTACTCAGTGGATTTACCCCCTAACTCATCTTCTAAATTCTAGCCCCGACCAAAAAAAAAAAAAAACCCCGAGTGCGCCTTTGCTTTTAGATAATTTTTTATTAATATAACAGACGAAATTGATTTAAAATATCATCAATATTAAAAGCATGGAAACGTAATTTGAAAACGTTGAAGTATAATTAACGTTAATTACCATCGAAACGTAGTTTTGAATAAAGAAATTGTTTTAATTTTAATATTTGTTGGCACATAACTTGCGCTTATGTGAATCGATTTTAATGACTCTTTGTTAAAGTGTAACAGTATCATGCGAGCACCGATGAAAATCGTTGAACATAAACTGAGTAGTCATCAAAAAACGTGCAAAAATGTGGTCCTTTTAGATCATCTTTTCTTTTTTTTATTTATTAATAGAACGAACATGATGGTCTTAAAATACTATCAATTTACCGTAGAAATGTAATTTAAAAAAATGAAATATTATCAATGTTAATTACCATGAAAATATAGCTTTGAATAAAGTTTAAATCGTCATAGTGTCGCTTATAAACTTGTCATTTTCAGAAAAGTTGCTTTTTAACAAGACAAAGAATTTAAATATTACGATAAAAGTTGTAAAATAAAATGTTTAAAAAAAAACTAAGATTTATATAGAAATTTAACAAAAGTGCGCACTAAAAAGTAAAAAATAATATACTTCAGAGTGATGACATACCTTAAGGTGGAATTAATTATTATACAACATTAATACTTATTAGAGTAGGTACAGAATTCAAATTACAATAATACTTAACAATTGCATTCAATACTTATTAAATTGTTTTTAGATATTGTCATTTCAATTTCGTGCCCACTCTAGTAACTATTAATATTGTATAAGAATTATCATATCAATTTAAGGAACACATCACTCTGAAATATAATATTTTTTATCGAATAATTCTTTTTTAATTTTTAGCACATTTCCATTACATTTTTACAATAAATTTTGAAGTCGGTATTTTTTGATGTTTTAAACATTTTTTACAATTACGGTTTTATTTTTTCTGAATAATTCAACGATTAAAATAAAATTAAACAAGAATCACTAGACTGATCGTGACTGATATTTTACCGAAGAGAGCTCAGTATTAGAAAAATTTGTTTGGGACATCTTCGATCAAGTTATCATTTTTTTTAGAAAGATATCGACGAAAAATGGCGCCAATAGTACCGAACACGGGTCAATATTAACACTAAACCGTTAACTTTTAGATTCGTCTTAAATAAAGTAAAATTAATTTAAAGGAAATAATTGTCTTTATTTATAATATAATTACATGTAAAATTTTTTAGAAATGTAAATACTCACTTGCATTGAAAATAAATCATAGAATTCGCGTAAACTTCTTATACTAAGAACAGAAGATCCAGATTTTTCACTTATGTAACGCAGCGTTTTCTGCACCGATTCATTTTTACTCATATCATTTTCCCAAAATTTTAGTTCTTCGGTTAATCGAGCACACGTTTCCGAAATATCTAACATCTAGAACGAAAGAGGGGTCGATGGATTACTTTCTAATTCACGTTGAACTAGTTACATCATTAACATATGTGTTTACCGTTCACAAAATGGACACAGATTGCACATTAAAAAATACGGTTACTAAGCGCGATGATGAGTTACATGCTAGCGACGATATTTTGTAATTTCTTCGCGATACGCCATTTGGTTCGACGACTACCGACTACGAAAAGTTTGAAAAGATGAACCAGATCGTTAACGTTCGTCGGGTTTTCGGAAATGGGTTTGATCATTGGTTCGGGGGACGCATTGACTTTTGTCTCGTAGCCCGTCAAGTAGGTCGATTTGTGAGTGAAATTGCGTTTAATGTGTCCATTAATGGCGTGATCGTTATCAAGGTGACGAGGCAGTTCCGAAACCATTGTATTAACGTCCACCGGAATGTTAATCACTTGACCGACGATGGCTTTCGAACCGTACACGAACCGTAGTCGACGAATTTGCATGAACGGAAGACGCGGTGACATTAATCGCTCGAAAACAGGATCGATTGACGTTAAATCGGAGGGAAATGGAGGATAACGAAATCCGTTAATCATAGCCAAGCGGAGAACTTTTTTATTGAGCAGCGATTTATAGCAAGTAACGCACACGTGCATACTGTACGGATTGGCGTTTGGATATTTCTCGCGCATGAGATGCACTGCTTTGAGGACACGTGTTTCATGTCACGATCGAACGAAATACGATCGCAAACAGCGCAGGAAACACCAAATTAAGATGATAGAATTCGTTGTCGGCAGCAACGCGTCCCTCCATAAAGACTTTTCTTGTGGGCCTGGGAATTGGATCGACGCGAATTGCTTCGTCAGCTTCACGTTTCGATTCGTAGTCAAATTTGCATTTGCGCAGTTTGCGATATCGTTTACACCTTTTGGCATTACTCACCGGCTCGGCGTATTCGACTTCTGTAATCGTAGGAACGCTTCAAACTTTCCGTAGTCGATAGTAGTCGAACCGAATGGCGTATCGCGAAGAAATTGCAAGAATTCGTCGCTAGCATGCAATTCTTCATCGCGTTTACGTTTACGCGACTCTCGCATTAATTGTGCTTTAGGTTTCATGTCGCACTCAAACCAAACAGTCGTATTCATTTTTCGTTTTGCTCATACGTATATATATATATATACTAATTTTGGTATTATTAAATTAGCAATCTGTTTAAGCGTAACGATACACAAAATTTCAGTTTCACTGTAATGATACGACAATACAGTATAGAACAAAAAGCAACGGTTCGTTCATAACATCATGATAACATTCTCGGTAACATTTTATGTGTCCGAATTTTCGGAATGACCTTGAGGAATAAGACATATACATGTCAAAAAGAATATTGTTAAATTTGGAACAATTTTTTGAATATAACATGCAGATATTTGGTCAAGTAAAAATTATTAAAAAAAATATTATCGCATTTTATAACCTTGTTGATACTCTCGATAAATTTCAATTTTCACTTCTGCGTGCACGCTGGGTATTCTATTCTTATGAATACTTTTCAATAATAGATACATATTAGACATACATAGTCTGAGGTGTATTCCCTTTTTGTAATCTCTCGCTACGCCACTGAATTTATAAAGGTAATGTTTTTTTTTTTTTTTTTTGGTTAACAATAAAAGATTTAGTAACTAATTTAGATAATTTTTTAGAGAAATTATCAGTATAAAATGAATTTTGTCTCTAAATTATCAAAATTTAATATAGAACTTAAACATATAGGTTTTACCTATAATCTTCTAATATTAATCACAGGAGCTTTTAGAGTATTGACACAAAATGAAATGTTTTCTGTTCCCCCAATTTTACTCATATTTTTTAAGTCACAGTATGATGGCACATGGCTAGTTACTTCGTAAATTTTGAATAATACCAAGATTGCTTTTAATGGCTGAGTAGTTAGTACGTTTGTTACCCCGTCAATACTTCGAAATAATGAGAAATGAACTAAATAAAAATAATATTAAAAGTAATGTAAACTCGTCATGTATTACGTTATAAATATTTACAATCGGCAAATATACTCTATATGTCCTTATAATGTTCATGAACCTATGACGGACTGCCTTGAATGCTCACCATTTGGTATATCACAGATCAAAACATTTGTAATCGAACAATATGATTTAGAATATTTTAAATGGACTTAAATACTGGTGAGATACTGGGGCGTAAGAGTGAAAAATCGATAATGAGTTTTTAATACAAATTCTTAAACAAATATTCGAAATAGGCACATTTAAAATTTTCGATAAATATTAAAAGAACAGTTATTAAATTATTTTATACTTACGGTATCGGTATTAGCCGGTATTTGTTTTATAGGTATAGGTTGCCACAGTAAGTACGGATTCCACACTTGAAATTTATGTGGTGGATATAAACCCGCTAAAAGAATAGATGCACTCATGAAACAGCGGTCTGTATCGCTACTTACCGACTGAATATCTGACGGATAATACAATTCCGGCAAAAATCCGGTATATCGATCTCTTAAAAATTTTCCTAATGCGAACATATTTTGTCTTCCTTTCTATTAAGAAAAAAAAAAAAAACACGAAAATTACAACAAAAGTTATTATCTAAAGAACAATTATATATTACAGAAAAATATCATCTAGTTTTATAAATTTAAGTGCAATTTATTTAAATTCAATTTATATTCTATATTATTTTTTCGTACAGATAGAAAATTTTTAAAAACATCAAATTTTTTCAATTAAATAAACGTTTTTTTAATTTGTTTAATCTGTATCAGTCGTTTATTTAGAAAAAAGACACCGATTAAATGAAATATTCATATTTTTGAAGAGTTTCATTTATACAGCACCGAAGTAATCTACATTTTATCTAAATGCGGAATAAAATTTCAAATAATTTAGTTTTTAATATATTTCGAGATGTTCACTTATTTGATATGAAACACACACAAAAAAAAAAAAAAAAAGTGTGTAGAATTTTTAAATCGGAACAGACGAAAATAATAAAATGCTATTACCTTAGTGAGTTCTCCTCTTCCAAAAGGCCAATAAGATTCATTCTTGTATGGATCATTTTCGTAAGTTATAAGCGGAGCTATTTCGCCATGTTTAAATATCTGTTAGAAAAACGTTAATTGTACATAAAAAATTGCAAAATCGATGTAAAGAAATTTTCTGTCTTTCTACATAGCTCGAAATACCACCATCATAATCATGCTTTTTTTCCCCTTAATATTACAGTCATTCTTTTTTGCATATCGGCCCAGTTATTTTTATTTTCCTTCCGTTTCTTCTGCTTTTATTCTCTGGCATTCCGTCAAAAATTATTTTAAATTTTAACCGCAAAGCATTTTTCTTCGACTACTCCCTTTTTAACTTTTTGAATTTCATCTGCCTGCTTGATTTTTTTCATTCACGTTTCACTTTCCAATCTTAAATATTCCTATTCTATTCCTTACAGTTTATGTTTCTAATCAATATAACACTTAAAAAACATAGTCTATAAACCTTTTTTTAGAGTTCAATTCATTTTGCTACGGACAATATTTAATTTCTCTATTAACCTCCTACCCCCAGCAGTATCAATTTTTTTCACAATTTTTGTTTTATTTGCATTCATTTTCGTTCCTTATAAGTCTTGCAATTCTCTTCAAGTCACATCATTTTTGGAGAACCATATCATCTACAAAATTTACATAACTGATCCTTCTACCTATTATTCCGCATCCGATGACTTCTCAAATTTATTATCTATTTCTAACGCTTTAACCTACTCTGTTCTGTACATTTTCTGGTTTCATTATAACTCTATGTTTTTTATACAATTCTTCATGTAAACATATAGCGCCATTTTTGCATTTTCCGAGAAGTATTTCAAATCGAACTGATGAAATTTTAAAATCAATATTTTTCCACGCCAGCGATTCGAGTGTATTTTCTTTAACATATTTGAAAAAATAATATCATCATCACCATCATCATAATGTGCCATACTTAATTCCTGAGAGTCGGCGACTACCTATTTGTACATTTCAGCTGTACAGAATAGGTAGTGAACTAGGCATGTAAGCAACGCAAGTGTACACACACAAGACTACATTCGAAACTAATTATTAATCGTTTCATTTATCGATATATACAAGTGCAATCCCGTATGTATTTGCAGTGTACTAACCAGCCGAGTACTTCAATTTTTCGTAATAATTTTTGTCGTCGCCCGAGATCGAACCCGAGACTTCCGTAACGAAAGCCAAGCGCTCTAGCAACTAATTGCGACGACATAAAAAAAAATAATATATTTTATAGAAATTAGTATTGCATTTTCGCTACTGACATTTTATTTTAATTATTTGTAATAAAGTACACGTAAAATTAAACATTGTTTACACAAACATACCACACTGACAAGCTGTACGGTAACTTTAACTGCTTCATCTTCTATTTTTGTTTCATTACCGAACGCTATGTACGCCACTGCAAATATTCCGATCATTATAGCTAGAATAATTACAGTAACACAGACTCCACGTTTTTCTGAATATGTTTCCATTAAAGAAGTTCTGGAAAGTGAACTGTCATCTTTCTTCATGGTCGCTTTACTGTGGCAGAGATAAATTAGTTTTTTTTTTTTTTTTAAATGAAATTGTGCTGATCTACACAGCTTAATTATTAACACGTAGCGAAAGAAAAATAAATTTCGCACTGGCTATAAAGAATGATTTATGTAAATCATGTTAGAAATTTTTATAAAATAATCTGAAGTTATTGATATTTTAATGTCATTTTTAAAAGTTAAAAAAAGGTTACTTTATAGTAGAGTTCTTGACTATTAATAGAAAAAAAGAAGGTAAAAAAAGGAATAAACATAAACTATTAAAGGTTAAACTGCAATAAATTTCGAATGTACGTTAAAATTACACAATACGAATATCTACTAAAAATTTATTTTTCACGGACAACCACTTCGTATTTATTTATCCTTACTCATTAGTTTAAGGCACAACTTTAATATCAATCTAATTATAAGAAAAATAATGTGCTTTTGTTTAAGGAATGCCTACATTATGAAACATAAATAAATAATAAATAACGAAAAGTACACATATTAGAATAGGTATGAATATTCCGCTGTAAGAAAAAAAGAACGAAAATGATAGTACTTCCTAAAATACTTTTTATAATCGAAATTAGTATATTTTAAGAGATTACAAAGAAAATATTACGCTTATCGCACGTTTTTTTAAAAAAAAAATTATAATTTTCAATCAGAATTGCACTACATGAAAGTTTTACTATTGATTAAAAAAGGTTATTAAATAATAGGGATTTAGCAGGGAAAAAATTGAATTACATTTAATGTAAAAATACACATTTTATAGTGCGCAGTAATCGGAAAAAACATTAAAAAGCGTGCAGTTTCGAATAGGATCTTTACATTAATAATAATAACGCAAATTCGGTGACGGCGTGAATGTACAAAAGTAAATTATTTTTCTTTTATTACCTGACTATATTTAGACGATTATTTAAGGTATAGTTCGTAGAACAATAGATTGATAATTTTTTCACAAAACTTACATTATTGTCGATAAAATATATACATATTTTTATCAGATGTATGCATCCGTTATTCATTTAAATAAAAAAAATACTAATTATCAAAAATTAATTGAAAATGTTACTTATAATTAACAAAAATCCTCACCAATATATTTCCGTATTTTCAGTAAATACCTTCAAAATTATCTGCTTTAATAAAGTATACTGTGAAGAATTAAAAATTACAAAAAAACAAAAGTATTGAAAAATTTAAATTGTGGAATTGATGGATTTTTTTGGATCATTTTTAATGACATTTTTGAATACAGACGCACTGCTCACACACAAATTAAACACAGTACATGGAAACTTTACGGAAGAATTTGTTTACAAATATCAAGGTTATCAGTACAACATCGATTTATAATTTCTTATCATTTACTTTTGGTAGTTAACAGCTTGCTTACATTATGCGACTACCTTAACGGATTCACTTGTAAAGCAAAATTTTTTACTTTCCACTGCAATTGTAATTTTTGAAGACGACTTTTAAACTGAGAAAAGTATTCATAAATTGAATTTGACCACATATCTTTTTGCGGACTCATAGATAAAAAATTATCAAATATCAATTGGATGTGCACATTCTCAAAATATTGTGTATGTTTAAAAATAAAGTAATCTACCAAATTCTTATCAAACTTTTCGTTAATAAATTTCATAAATTTTTTGAGTCTATCTATTATTAAGAAACCTTTATTTTTTGTTCTTGAATAATAACTATAGTTTTAGTTTTTCTTCATTATTTACATTTAATACATGAAGAAATGATTTCCAAAAATATTTTTTGTTATACTTCTTTTTTGCCACTATTATGTATAATAGTATGCTAGATTAAAAGTTATTAGTTATGTATTCTAAGTAAAAAAATAAAATGTAAATGATTTTTATTTTAATTAATGCATAGATGTACTTAGAAACGGTTAAGAAAGGTTCGAACTCTTAATTATGATTCTCTTAAAGAGTGTTCAAAACATTATTTAAAAAATAACAATACTGGTTTTAATATTTTTTTATCATATTTCAATATAAAATATAATTTATATGATTATAACGGACATTAATATCATTTGCATCAATGTTTTCACACTTAATTTATACGTTGTGTAAAAGTTCATTTATGCAAGACATCACAATATCGATATAGCATTTTTATTGTATCTCTTTCCTATTTAATGGCGTTAACATTTATTTTGTCCACTTTGTAATACTTTTTTCGACTTATACGTATTGTTCCAATAAAATCATGGGCGTAGTTAGGAATTTTCAAATCAAATAATATTAACTACATTTGTCGACGACGTAGCCATTTTATCCCCTGATGTTAATCCAACGGTTGTGAGCAAAACAGTACAGCAACATATGGACAGGATTCAGTAATGATCTAAACACTGGCCTTATACAGGCTTAACGAGCAGAAATTTGAACAGGTTACAGAAACCTATTAAATGTAACGGAGTATAATAAATGAGAATGGGGGAACACTCTCTTATTCAGAGATAGATATAGACACTTAAATGTTAGAATTGATGTTAATCGAGATGGTTAATTATTTAAATACCCTAAACAGGTTAACAATTGATCCAGCTAATTGCATTAATAATAATAAAGTTTTAAATAATACTAGATTTACCTTGAAAATTTTTTTTTTTTTTTTGTTTTACTCCCCTTTGGGCATGTCAACAAAGGATCTTCGCCCAGTAGAACAAAATAATAATAATGAAAATATTATCTATATATATAAAAATGAATGTATGTATGTATGTCTATATGTCTGTATGTCCTCTACGGACTCGGAAACTGTCCATCCGATTTTTATGAAATTTGGGCAGTTTAATGATAGGGTTGGGGGGAACAGTGTAGGCAACTTCAAAGTCAAAAAAATAAATAAATAAATTATGAAATTAATAAAAATCGATCGAAAATGCGGCCAACTAGCGCCTAAACACCAATTACCATCATTCCCGACAGATGGCGCCACAGTAAAGAAATTATTCCAGTATACGTTATTTAGATCGCAGTCGGGAATTCTGTCATTCGTCGGGTTTCGACGAGCTCCTTTAATTGTATTGTATATATAAAAATCAATTGGGTATGTATAAAATATCATAACTTGAGAATGGCTCGACCGATTTTGCTGTCTTTTTGATTTTTGTTGTGTTCGTAATTGTCTGGACAAGGTTTGTATGAAAGAAAATTTTAGAAAAATTCATCGAAGAAGTCGAAACATTAAAAGAATATGGCAAAAATGGCGTCACGATGTGACGCTCAGTTTGTCAGTTCTGCTGTCACATGATTTCATAACAACATCAAATTCCGCATTGAATATTGATATTTTTTTTGCGAAAAAGAATTAAATTGAAAATGATAGTTCAGTGTGTTATCGGTGGTGTTCATATCATTAGTGCATTCAAACCCGTAAAATTCATCAATTAAAATTTAAATAGAATGATTACTATGGTAAATGATAAACTCTAAATAACATTTTATTAATTTCTGGTATAAGTGAAATAAATAATTTATGGTCCGTTACTTTTCTTTTTGCGTTACTGAACACATCAAAATTCCATGACATGATCTACACAAACAAGTCGCACTTCTAGCCTAATTACTGTACTCATTGCAGAGAGTTAAAAAAAAAAAGGTGCGTTTTCTATTATTTTTTACAGAGAAATAAAAAATCCTGCAACGGAATTTTTAATATTTGTTACGGGGAATGTTATTCACACCCAAATTCGAAATCCTTACGCAACTACACTAATGCGCCAGTGCGCTACAATTGATGAAAACGGATCCGGTACTAATGGATATAATCAAAAAACGAAAAACAAATTTTTTTGCACATTTTATGAGAAGACCAACATTTCACCTTCTCTAAACAATAATGATAAAAGCGGTAAAATAAAAAAGGGGGCGAAGAAGAAGGATTTTTTGACTCCAAAATATTAAGACATGAACTGGAGTTACAAAAGTAGGAGAATTATTGCAGGTCGCAAAAAGTCGAGACAAATTTTGTCAAATGGTGGAGTCCATGAAAAGTTTGTTAAGCTACATCCGAATCGGGTTGCATGAAGAAGAAGACGGAATGTATCTTTCCTTATACCGTCATCGTAAACATATTAGGGACCAGGATATTTCATTTTTCGATTTTTAATGCCTTCGAATAGTTTTCATTGTTCCCCTGTTCTTGCTATCACTGGCGAATATATTACATGTTCGGTCTATAATATTTAAAGTAGTCTCCGGATAAATTTGAAGAGCACAAAAAGATTACCCTAGCAATGAGAAATTTATAACAACTGAAAAGTCCTTGATCCGAAAAATTAGTGACCGGCAGGAAATCGAAAGATCGACTGCGAACATTACAATAGTGTTTTTCGTGTTCCGAGTTATTCAGACCTCTTCCTATTTTCATTTCGGTAAATGTGCTTTATCTGCCCATTCGTTACTCGCATATTATCCGTGTGTATTCGTTTTTAATGTATGTTCCGTATTTTCGCAACTTTCGGTAATATTGTATGAAAATATTCATATTTGAGCGGCGAGTAACAATTTTATATTTCAGTCGTTATTGCGATTTATTATTTATCTTAGCAAGAAAAAAAATTTAAAAACTCTGTAAAAAAGCTATATATAAAAAGACGCTTATCACATCGACTGCTAAATGCCTGTTGCGTTTCAGATCTAAATTAACAGTGGAACGCACAAGCGAATATAGAAAACAACAAAGTATCGTTTCAGGTTTATCCGTAGAAACTCAAAAAAGCCCGTTCTATAGTAGCTGGAGTTAATTTTAATCCTGTCTTTACTGGCTGCTTTCCTATTACTGAGTGCTTTAATTATGTTTAAAATATTCTCTTGTTTAACTTTTAAACTGTCCGCATAATCAGTTTCAATACGCTTTAGCTTATTATCTTTGATTTCAGAAAAGAAGTGTTTAAGAAAGATTTCACACTTCTTTTTTTTTCCACTGAATATTCAATTGTTATATTCAGTGTCTGGAAAGTGTTGATTTCTAGATTTAAACTTATCAAGAGCAAATTTGTACGGTCTGCCTCAAGTATCTGCTGCAGATATAAAGAGCTTCCAGGAGTTAGTCATAGCTTTTTGTATTAGTTTTTTATATTTTTCATTTAGTGTTTTAAGCAATATATTGGTAATGATGAGTTTAACACGGTTTTTTATTTTATTTTTCTTCTTTCTTATTGTATTTATTTGCAAATTAATTTCCTCCAATTCTGGGGTTCACCAGTCATTTATTTTTTTAGTAATTGGGGTTTCACAAAGATTAATCTGCTTTGTTAAATATGAGTCTATTTCTGTCAGATTTTTATTTATAATATAATTACTATTATGAGATTTTGTATTGTATATTAGTTCATTAATGTAATTATTATCTATTGCATTAATAAGTTTAGTTATATTAACTTTTTTATATTGAGTTTCATTGTTCCTGTCTATTACCTCTCTCAGTTGAATGCTAAACAATTTGTGCGGTGTAAGGTCAGCTTGATCAATTTGAAAACTAATGAGTGAGTGGACTCTTTGGGAGACAATGAGGTAGGCTATTACATTGGAGCCATTGTAGTTAGTAAATGTTGGAGTTGTATCATTCATAATGATTAGATTATTGTTGAAAGTTAAATCATAGAGCTTAATCGAGTTCTGGTTCATTTTAACTTTGTTTTCCAATGTTGGGAGACGAATATTTAGATAGCTTACTAATACTATATTAAGATTAGAGTATTTCTTAATTATATAATCTATTTTTTGCAATAGGTGTTCTCTATTTTGATTAGGGGAGAGATAACAACCAATCAATATGCAGTTAATTAGTTTTATAGCAATGATATTGTCAAATGCTTCAATGATGGAATATTTTATTTGTTCACTAATAATAAATGCAAGCCTATTTTTTGCATACGATGTTAAATAATTGCAGTCAAGAGAAATTTTATCATTTTTTAAATACGGTTCACAAAATAATCGAAGTATCAAATTTTTCTTTATGTATTCGCCTAATGAAGAGCTGTTGCGCAGCAAAACAGTTGTCCACATTAAGGTACTGTATTTGCACTACCATAATCTGTTTGGGAAATTATATAATTATAATTTTTAATATATGTGAGACAACTTTTATCATTTACTGAATGAGTAAACTTCTTACAAAGATTACCAATACATATACTATCACTTAAATCTACTTTATTATTTTTATTCGTGGATTTAATGTGGTTGAAGATACAGTTGCTGCACGATCCTTCCTCATTGACTTGTTTCACATAGTCAATATAGTTGGATTCAGTTCGACAGAATTTTTCCACATTGCTTGATAGGGATTGAATCAGCAAATGGCAAACTCTCCCATTTAATCTTGAACTTTTTATCAGCGTCTAATATTCCATACTGGTGAGGGTGTAGCCGGACATACATTCTGCTACCTCTGTCATTAATTACTTTTGTTACCTTTATTGGCTCACTTTTTTAAGAGATATACTAGTCATCGACTTTCAGGCGAAGTTCATATAATAGATTTAGCTATTTTTGGTCCCTCATATGGATTTGAAAATATTATGGAAGATATATCAGTTATAGCATCATTATCATCACTTTTGAGGGAATACAATTTGATGATATTTCTAAATGGCTGCTTAGATAAGTTACCTGAATGAAATAACACTTTGGTACTGTATAAGAGAATTAATCGAGAACAGTAAACAGTAACTTAATCCTCTTTAATGATGACGCGGGTAGTAATGACACGGAAGGATTATCCATGAAAGAAGTTCGCGAAACTCGCTGGGAGAGTAGAATTTCTCGCCTTGCTGCTGTTTGCTTTCACTACTCTTTAGTTCGTGATGTCTTTCTAAATCTTCAGGAAGAAAAAAATGATTCAGTTGCAGCATCAGAAGCTTTGTCACTGGTACAGAATATGGAGCAATTTGAGTTCATAATTACTACGGTGGCTTAGTAACAGGGCCGTGTCCACGGGGCGGGTTTTGGATGTTAACCCCCCCCCCCCCCCCCCGAGAACTGAAATAGCTTATAGGTACTTCATTAATATTTTATGCAAAATTTTTTGTTACGAGTATAATCAATAACATATGTAATTTTTATTAATATTTATACAGTAATTCGTTTATTTAAATTATTAGTATGTATATAAATCAAGATGATGGAAATTATTAATAGCATGAATATTAGTGAAAAATGTATTTTTATTTATAAAATAAATATGCGAAGAAAATTTTCACCCCCCCCCCCCTAATTCTGGGCACGGGCCTGGGAAAAAGCCTGTGCTGATTTGTAAATTAGATTAACCGGTGGGGGAAAATGTGGTGTGTGTTACGAATTGGTTGAGGAACTTATGAGCCTGAACTCATTATTAAAAGATTTTCAATCAGAAGAGGCATTAAAAGTTCTTCGATTTATAAAACAAAATGATTGGCAGGATATTTTCCTGAATGTGTGGACGGCGCTTCGTATCTTACTGACTGTACCTGTACTGTCTCTAAAACGAGGTTTCAGTAAATTAAAACTTTTCCCTTTGCGTCGCGATATATTTTAAAAACTAAATATTTTTAAATTCACCGCTTTGTTAGATATATTAGGACACTGCAATAGCAAATATATATGTAATTTCCCTAAAAAAAAATTTTTGCCTGGTTTAGGGTGGTGGTTTCACTGTGAAACCACTATGACGTTCAGTTAGCGATTTAGGAAGGATATGTGTTAGGACTAAGTGAGTTGGAATTATTTGCTTAGTCTGTAAAGTCTTCTGTAAAACCGCAAAATGAAAAAAATACATATAAATATATGCCTACACGTGCGTGCGTACACGCACACACACACACACACACACACACACACACACACACACACACACACACACACACATATATATATATATATATATACTAAATAATGAATATATCTATTTATATAATTTTGATAAATAATAAATCTTTACATTTCATGAAGCGAAAAATTTTATTTTACGTCAAATATGTAAAAATATCACAAATCACAAAAAAACGCAAATTTAACATTTTCACAATCAACTGGAGCGTAAACAAAAACACTGCTGTGCAGCAGTACAGATCTTAATGCAATTAGCTGTTTTAAATCATAATAGATGGCGTCCCTAACAAGTATACCAAGGTGGTTTCGCTCAAAAATCATAATGTTGTTTGCAGAACAAATTTTGAAAGGTGGTTTCACAGTGAAACCACTACGACGCAAAGGGTTATAGAAGCTTACTTACGATTTACATTGTGTCAGGAAAGATTATCAGATCTTGGAAATTTGTCTATAGAAAATGCTTTGTCCAGAAGTTAAATTATTCGGACTTGATAAAAAAAATTTGCAGGTGCAAATCGTCATTAACAATGGAGTTACACGATCGGGGATCATCGGTTAACATAATGAAAACTAGTACAAATAATTACAAGCAGTGTACTACTAACTGCAATTAAAGTGTAAAAGAGTGTGTGATAATGTGTGTATAAGAATGTGTAGAGTAATGAATGTGTGCTGTGATTGACTTAACCGAAGTTAGGAGCACGTCGATCAACCGGTTAAAACGAACGCGATAACGCGGGAAACAAATGAGTTGTTACTCCACGTTTAAAGCAAAACTGTATTTTTTTCTCTTTTTAGATACTCTGTGTACCTTCTGACTTGATTTTACACCAATACATTCTGCTATTTGTTTAGTAATTCTTAATCACTCGTTCAAGTTATTCCTTAATCTTTTCACAATCTTGATCAGACCTTTCGAAAGAATAATATCATCCTTTTGAATTTCTTTATTTACTCTGTTCATTTATTTCAATTATTCATCTCACGCAATTAAATATGAAAGGAAATGAAAATTATAAAACTTGCGAAGAAAACTGTTCACTTCTGACTTTGCTTCAAGTTTAATACATCGGCCCTTTTTAAGTTTTTCAAGAGCCTCTATTATTTCTTTGATATTTTTAATAATGATATGCGTTTAGCGGACCGTATGGTGTGGCCTGTTTAAATTCATTTTTAACCCGGCGTCATTGTGACGGCCAAATAGAACACGGCCGTTGTGGCCGGGTATCTAATACCCAGGTACATTATTGTACACTGAATCAATCTTATGTCAATTTTAATTTTCTATATTAGGGAAATAAGTAGTTATATACATTATTTATGGAAATTAAACATTTATTTATTATAAAATGAGCATATAATCGTCAAAAATTGAAAAAACTAAACATTTTTCTCCTGAGATAAATTTGTTAGAACCTAACTTAGAATATATATTCAAAAACAAAAAATAATAATTTAGGTAAAAACAAGCAGGCCTTACTCACCCAAAAATCCTTAGCCATGGATCTGCGTAAAAATTGGGTAAAAATATTTGTATGGTCGATTGCTTTATATGGTGCGGAAACATGGACGTTGAAACAAGCAGAGCGGAACAAGATTGAGGCATTCGAAATGTGGTGCTGGAGAAGGTTGCAGAAAATCAGTTGGACAGACAAAGTAAGCAACAAGGAAGTACTGGAAAGAATGGGAAAGAAAGAAATATTATGCAACGGATTCGCAAAACGCGACTTCAGTGGCTAGGATATGTTTTCCGGCAGGACCAGAATATATTAAAAGATATAATAGAAAGAAAAATAACAGGGAAAAAGAAGCGCGGGCGTCCTCGAATAACTTTCCTGGATACTGTACTGAAGGAGACTGGAATGTTATCATACTCCGAATTAAAGAAGAGGGCGATGGACAGGCTAGCCTGGAGACGATTACTGCACGGTGCGAACCAGCCGCAAGGCTGACACACAGATGATGATGACAAAACATAAAATTGTTTTTAACGCGTTAACAGCAAATTATGAATTATATAAAACAAAGCTTATTTATTACTTATATACTAAGTTAATCGCTATCAAGATAAACGCAACTTTGGAATGCTGGGATAATGTGTTGCATACAGATAGGCTTGTTACATTTATTGTAATTATGCCTTGATTTTTGTCTTCGGCAAAAGGACAGTCTTTACATCTCGTATATGTTTTCGAACTTCTATTCGTAGTTTCCTCAACTCGTTCGTGAATACGTATACGTAAGCCTCTCGGTAAGTTCTCCACATTCTTCTTCACTCGTCGTCTGAACTAAACTGTTCATTGTCACTGGTACAAGCTTGTTCAAACAAGGCTAGAAGTCGACTTTGTAGATTTCCGTATGACATCGTTCGTAAAACTGTGAAAAAGGATATGTAATTCATTAATAAACAATAAAAAACACTATAAACACGTTGTATATATAAATGTTATGTGGCCATTGTGGCCGGGTATAACTTACCCGCGCGCTCTTTACAGACGTGCGCAGTGACACTAAATAGAATAGCTAATACCATAGAAGAGGTAACGACCGCAGCTACTGTGAGCGGTAAATAACGCGCCTATTTTGTTTTAAAGTTATTAGGGTTTTAAAAACCATTGGGTATTAGATACCCGGCTACAATGACGCTGAGTTATATGTTTTTTCATGTTTTTCCATTTCTATGTACAACGTATGAAACCCCTGTACTTTGAATGTATTAGTTTTTACAATCAAAACGGTTGAGGCATCGAATCCGTTTACATTTAAATAGCGAACCAGGCATAGAACATCAGTCGCAAGTATATTGATTTTTAGAAACTGGCCATGTACATCTTTGTACACGTCAGTCATGCTTGCCTCATTGTCATAATTTGTAATGTCTAACTTATCTTTTTCTCCATGATAGCGCGTCTGTGTTAACTACTTCTCTCATTTTCTACTTAGTTCACAAAAGTCAACACAATTTCGTTTTAAATTTTTTATATTAGTCTCTTTTTTTCTTTATCGTAATAGACAGCTCATTTGTTCAGTTTGAGAGGCATCGACAGTTCAGTTAAATACGATAGTTATAGTACATAGTTTGCAAAACATCATGAGTAATGCTCCTGCAGACATGATCAACCGTTATTTCTATTATTTAATTTTATATTATGTTAGGGAAGTTAAAAACCTAACCTGTGTTTAAATTTTCTATAATGGATTTCAACGTTGTACTACGATATTTTTAAAACAATAATATTACAAAATTTAAGACGTTTTCATATTCTTTACGTGAAGGGTGGCCTGTCTTTTTATTTTGTCCTTTAATAGTAGATAATCTCACGCCAAATAAAGTACGAGTACTACATAAAAATTTCCCTTCATTTAAATGATCACATTCGATCGCTTTTTCTGATTGACTGCTAATATCAGTATCTCAATCATGATGTAAGCTCTTCTTCACTTAATGAAATATTTTTTATGTAATTTTGATTCTGAATCTTCATACTAGCACAGTCTTCTTAATGTCTTTTTTAAATTCGTTAAATTATTTACAAAGAACCGCATTCCTGGTTCAAAAATTTCTACAGAAAGTTAAAGAAAGCGAATAATATTTTTAAGAATCCGTGTTATTTTAACTTTTCTGTTGTTAAGTATTCACTTCACCGTAAGAAAAAAGAGTGTATAAAAAAATACATAATGCACGTGTAAGTGTTGTTATCGTTGAGACATAATCTGATATTTTCATAGCTTTTTTACTACTAAAACATAACAATCAGGATCTAATAATCGTTATAACCGGAATAATCTAATCGTAGTCGTAACTGCAGTAATTAAAGTAACAGTACATCAGAATCAGACCTGGTACCGAAGTGTATCTGAAAGAGAAAATGTAACTGAAACGCTTTTGGAAATACCTGTACTAGGGTCAAAACCTGATACTGCTGTTTAACAAATCGTTATTACTGGTAATAGCGTGAAATTCATTCGAGAAATTGCAATAGGCAAAAAGAAAAATCAAGTTACTAATTATTAAAAACCGCGAGAAACATTATTTTCCAATAAAATAAATAACAACTTTGTTACACGATGGATTAAGGGAATATCGCAATGTGCTTCTTTACGCACTGTAAACGTAACAATCAAAAATATGACAAAAAATACGACAATAATAAATAAAATTCGGTCAACTGCAGATGCGAATTTTAACCAGCAGGCGGCATATTTCCTTCTTAAATTGGACTGCGGATCACCGTTCAAGTTGGTTTTCTCTTTCAGTGTTTTACTCTGAAATCCGATCAGGAATATAGTAGGTGTTACACAATAATCTTTTAAATAGAATGATCGATAATTTATTTCAATAACAACGTAATATGTTATGGAGATTCAAAAAAAAAAAAAAAACGTCATTACCGATTATTCGGGGCTTTCTAACGTCTGTATTCCTTGAACGTGTTGTATTCCCGACGGAGTTACTACGACGACGATCTAATTCTCGAGTTAACTGTATTTTAATAAAGAGACTAACGGAACTTAATATCTCGTTTATTATTATAAACTATGATAACATCGGAGACGTCGCGATTACGCGAACTGATCAATTACCGATAATCCTAAGTCCTAAACTACCACCGATTAAAACAGCCAAAGATAAACTTTAGTGTCAACCGGGCAGACTGGATACGGTATCGAACAATTCGGGTAACGCCCAGGATACAAATCTAAATTATCAGTAAATAATTATATTTTATATAGCAAGCGCTATTGAACGGTACGTGACAAAAGGGAAAATACATAAGCTCGGTTGTTTATTAATCGGACGTGACAAAAGAAGTAAATAACGAACCGATCGCGCTGACAACGGTTAAATTAGCTTACATCAGCGTATTTGTAAATATTAGTGCCGCGGCGCATCGAAACGGAAAGTTATGACGGCCGGAACACAACACTCCCCCCTCCTTATAATAAAAAAAATTAAATAAAAATGAAGGAAGAATCGGGGTTGAGCGAAAACGCAAGTATGTTTATAAACAGCGAAAGCGAGAGCGGAATTCTTACGAAGTTTTATTTATAGTTTTTTTTTTTTTCTATTTACAACTTATAATAACGCCGGGGCACTGTTCTGATGAGGATGCTTGCTCAGCATGAAGGGTTTCTGGAATAGATGATGGGGCAGACTCCTTGTAGTTCCTTTGGCGGTGTTGCGGGAAAAAGGCTCTTCGAGCTACGTACAGGATGAAAACGATAATGACGGTGGTGATGATAGTCACGACGGAAATTTGGGAGATGTTGGAAATACTGGAACGGGTGTCCTCTGAAGGGTGGGTGTTTAGGATGTTGAGTACAGCGGACAGTTCTTCATCAACAGCATCAAAGTTTTCGAAGGAAGGCTCTCCTAGCTGAAGCGTGCTGGGTTTACGATGAGTTTGATTTCTTCGATAGTATTTACTGCTATCTAGATCGACCATCGGCACTACGTGGTTGAAACTAGCGTTCACGTTGGATTGTCCGTAGAGAGAGATCGATGGCTCGGACGCATGGCAGTCATTGTCCAGCGAGATGATTCCGGAACCATGTAGACGATACTCTTCCGTATAGGACTTGGAATCGCAATAAACAGTTAACACGGTGGTGTTCGGTATGACGAATAACCAACGGCTGTCTGCGAGTTTGTGAAACGTGTTTCTTCGGAGCGGGGCGGTGGTGATCGTACAATCGTCGGGTATTTCCTCCGAACGGGAAAGATATAGCGCAGCTTCGCAGGGGATCTCATTGTCGGTCTTCAGCATACTCTGGCTATGACACAATCGTTCAGGTCCTTGTACATTAGGTACTCTGTTCCAAGCCGATTTATTAGTAGATACTTATATGTGGGACGGATGTAGCTGAATAAGGAGGCAGAATGAATTTTAGGGATAGGATAAGGAATAACGTGAAACAAGGCGTACTCTACACTGCTTATTATTGGTATTTTAATTTTATAAATAAGTAAATGTTCGTGTAATAGTATAACTACGGTACAAAGTTCGTAATATTTATAAATAAACTTATCGTTAAGAGCGACGGGGAATTTTTGTAAACGACCTTGATAAGGGAGTCCAAATTAGTAGACAATAGTTGCTCTCGAATTTTTAACTTAGAAATGGTTTCGTTAAATATTCTTATGGTTTTCCGAGTGACTTGCACCTGGAGTTTCATTAAATCATTTACTTTATTGATTACTTAATTTAGTTTTTTTTTTAGTATTAATTAACTTTATTGTCTATTGACAATTTAATGCATAGAAATCTATTTTAAAATTATGTAGTGACATGGGCGTCATCACCTGAATAATAGGGTTTGATTAAATTTGTATTGTATTTAATATGTTTTCGCCCAATTAATAACACAACTACGTTATTATTTAATATTTTAATAATTCTGTAGGGTCCTTTAAAATTAGCAGTTAACTTATTAAATCGAGTACTTTTATTTATTAACATAACTAATTGACCTACTTGGAACTCCTGCGGATTGATTTTCTTATCGTAGGAAGTTTTACTTTTATTCTTTGCGGAGATTATATTCTCCCGTGCTATCTTATGGATAGTACTTAATCTAAGCTTAAGATTACTAACATAATCGTCATAAGTATAACGGAACTCGGGTTCAGCTGTAAGCGAACTGGGGATAAAAGGTTTATGGCCGAATAGAAGTTGGAAAGGGCAGAAATTGGTAGATTTATGCACATTGGCATTATAGGAAAAACAGGCATGGGCGACGAAATCGTCCCAATTGCTCTGAGTATCGTTAACGAAGTGTTTTAGATAATCCTTTAGGGTTAGGTGGCTCCTTTCCAAACTGCCATTCGTTTGTGGGTGGTAAGGGGTGGAAAAAACATGACGGACCTTAAATAGCTTGCAAAGCTGAGAGATGATCTCGGAAGTAAACTCGGTTCCGCGATCGGAAAGCAAAGTTTGTGGAGTGCCGAAAAGGCTAAAGAATTTGACCAACTCTTCGGAAACCATAGTGGCCTCGTGATTTGGAAGGGGAACGGCGTAAGAGAATTTTGTCAGGTCATCCTGCATGGTGAGGATGAACCTATTTCCATTTTCCGTTATGGGTAGAGGGCCAACTACGTCTATAGCTAGGCGTTGGAAGGGGAACGAGCTGGCGGTGGTTATTTCCATCGCATTTTTAACGGGTTTAAAATTGGTTTTATGAATTTGGCAAGAGTGACAATTTTTAATATATTTACGAATGTCACTCTTCATATTTTTCCAGTAGTACTGGTTACGAATTTTAGCATACGTACGAAAGAACCCAGAATGACCGCTGGCTGCAGAACTGTGGGCTTCTTCCAGAATTTTACTTATCTCCTCGGGAGTTTTTGGTTCCTTTTTCTCATTTCTCAAAATAGTAATTTTAACGTTTAAATCCACGAAAATATAGGAGATAAGTTTTTTAAATTTTTCATAGTCAACTAGGGTGTGTGTGCTGGGGATTTTACTTATAAAGACATGTTTTTCATTAAACTTTAACAATAATTTGGATAGAGTTAATATTACGTTAAACAGCACACAGTAATCTAGATTATCAAAAGGGTTTACTTTATAGCAGCAAAGGTAAATGATTTTATTACCTTGCTTAATTCGTTTGACATGGCCGACCTCCATATCGTTTACGTTATTGTTAATGATAGCGTTTACGTTAGGACCGGTTTTACAAATAAAAACAACTGTCGGACTTTTGTCGAAGGGTTTACCATTAATTTTATCTATAAAGATTTGCCGACGCTGATTTTTTGAGAGTTTTAAAAATTTATCATACGTTACATCCTCTTTATCGTTAGATTTATTGTTATTATTAATATTTGTTAATAAAATAGTATTAATTTGACGATTGAGGTCAGGAGGGTTCCGCGATAAAGCATCTGCATTACTATTTTTCCTGCCTGGTTTGTACTTTATTTCATATTCGTATTCTGAAAGTTTAAGCCTCCAGCGCAACAGCCTAGAGCCAGGATCTTTGCAGTTGAATAACCATGTTAGGGCTTTATGATCCGTAATGATCGTGAATTTTCGCCCGTACTGATAGGGTCGAAAATAATTAATGGCCCATACAATGGCAATTAATTCCTTTTCCGTAGTACTATAGTTAATTTCATGTTCATTGAGCGTTCTACTAGCATAAGCGACAGGTCGATCTTGACCGGGAGTACCTTGCGATAGAACAGCACCAATGGCGAAACCACTAGCGTCGGTGGTAAGTAAGAATTCTTTAGAAAAATCAGGGTATTGTAAAAGTGAATCACTGGTTAGAATTTTTTTGAAATTGTTGAAAGCGTCTTGTTGAGTAGAACTCCAATTGAAAGGCTGATCCTTTTTTAAAAGAAGAGTTAAGGGTTTAGCAATTTTAGCAAAATTCTCTATGAAACGTCTATAGTAACCTATCAGGCCCAAGAACGATTTAATTTCCTTAGAAGAATTGGGTCTGGGGAACTCGACAATGGCCTGGATTTTAGAGGGATTTGGGCGGAGACCATTTTCAGAAATAATATGACCTAAATAGCCGACCTCTTTTCTCAGAAATTCGCATTTATCGGGCTGTAACCGAAGGTTGTTATTTTTTAATCTGTCAAAGACAGATGTTAAACGATCGAGGTGCTCTTGTAAACTAGTAGAATGCACAATGACATCATCCATATACACGAAGCACTGATTTCCTTGTAAGCCAGCGAGGACAGAGTTCATCAACCGCTGGAATGTGGCAGGTGCATTTTTTAAACCAAAAGGCATACGAGTGTACTCAAAATGGCCTAAATTAGTGCTAAAAGCAGTTTTTTGTATATCAGAATTCTTTACTTTAATTTGGTGAAAACCAGAAGCTAAATCTAAAGTGGTAAAATATTTTGATCGACCTAATTGGTCTAAAATTTCATCTATATTGGGTAGTGGAAAAACTTCCCCAATCGTTACGTTATTTAATTTTCTATAATCGATGACGATTCTCCATCTTTTCTTTCCTGAACTGTCAGGTTTCTTTGGCACTATCCAGAGAGGAGAAGACCAGGGGCTATTAGATGGACGTATAATACC